>JAVBHV010000062.1:3744777-5214555 GCA_033992175.1 Spiraea crenata
TTAGTTTTGAGAATATAATGTCAACCTTTCTTGATGTCTAGCCTCCCCTTACATCCCTTGACTGGAGATTACAGCACGATCATTCATTAAAGTTTAGCTCAAAAGATAGACAAGTGGTTCATATACTTACGAGAGAAATTTTGCGACACATTCATTTCGAATGCTACAAATTGAGCGCTGAGAACCCAAGAAAACTGCCCTTGAATTCAATGTGTGGAGGTTTTCAAATTTTTCAAGATATACTTCAATAACTGGATCATTTAGTCAATACAAAACAACCGTCTACTGTCTACAGTAATGTGGCGAACTGTCAATAGAAAACAACCGTCTATTGAAAAGACAAGACAAGGTTCCATTGAAATTCAGTGTTTTGGCAGTCTTTCATGACATCTGTAAGAAAAGAGGCCTCACTGACTATGGCTTTTGCCAAGGTGGCAGCGTCATTATGAGACAAATGAATAGTCAGGGGTGGATTTCCTCCACCCGTGAAAGAGAAGTCCTATGAAGATGCTACACAACATCGCCGATGACTTTGTCTTCAGTTGTGAAAGAAAAGGACATTTGTGATGGGCCTTCGAAAGCACGTAACCAGAAAAAATATTTAGGTTTTCCTCATTCCAAATTACATGTTTTTCAAGTTAGCACTCTTTGTTAGTTCTTCCAATGTTTAGACCATCACAATGGCTCCAACTTTAATTGAGTTAAGTTTCACCTGGGTTTAAAATCTCAGATTAGTATATTTTTTTGTTGCATTTATGTCTAAAATATGACATTGCTTTGTCATCCTGCTTTAGCAGACTTTGTTGATGAAGAATTATCTAATGCTTATGTTCCACTAAACATTTCTAAAAATGTGGTTGACGATGAAGGTGATAGTATGTTCCATAAGTTTCTTACTTCATGTGGTGGAAATTGGGACTTCCCAATAATTATATGCCCTAAAATTTCTAACAGTTGGAGTCTGTCCAATGATATCTCCATTATCACTTATATATATGGCGCCTATTTTTTTTTTCTAAAAATTCTCTTATAATGGGAATGTATTCCAAAGTGATACTTGAAATTCTTTTAGGTTCTTTTATTGAGAGTGTATTCCACCGTTTCACCTCTATTCTGCCTTATTGAAGAACGATTGCCTATTGTTATATGATTGATTCTTCTTAAATATGTACTTAAATCTTCTAGTGTAGTATATGTATCTCTACTAAGAAAAGTTGCTTAAACCATATGATTTAGTAGAGGCGCCAACCGAGATTTGTTATATTTACATAAAAGTTGCCTAATCTGAAAATTTTTATTTTGATGCTTCTGATGGGATACCTTAATCTGATATGTGAACTTATTTGATATTTTCGCTCATTACTTTAAATTAAAGATACAGACATTCAAAGTAAAAGATAGAAGATGTGTCTACAATTTTTTGTCATCTATCGATGAGATTTTTGTTCTAAAGATTATGTAGCATGCATAAGTGCATTTCCTTAAGCCTTAATTGCACCTTTTTTCTATGTTTCATTTTTTTAAAAAAAACAAAACTACACAAACTTATTTCCCCATCGAATCTCTTACTTGATGATGAGCTACCAAATACTTATCATCATAATCCCCCTCATATTCTTATGTATCTTCTCATTGGGAAGTTGTTGCACCTACAAAACCTAATGAGCTATCAAAATACTTATCATCATAATCCCCCTCATAAATTTTCAGAGGATTTGTGGATTTTATAAGAAGACAAAAGCTGTGTCTTAAAATGCCCTAGTTTCTTATGGTCTTATTGAGATTCCCTTCTTCTTGTGGCCTTTTCCCAGATCATCTGCTTTTCATATTGAGATTATATTTTTGTTTTTGGAAAACATCAATTGCATTAAGAACAAAAGTAAACAAATTACAAAGAAACAACGTTAGTGAGATTCTTCTTCCTATAACAGAGGTTGATTAAAACTAGCTGTGAAATTGGTAACTAACAAAAGTTATTGGCAATCATGATAGGAATATCAAAAGTTTACAATTGTATTCTTATCCAAAAACCAAGTTTACAACATTCAGATATACATGTGCACAACACAAGAGCTTAAGATCCTTAAATCCCCTTAGCAGGACTTGCAGACAATATAAGAAATGTCAGAATATATAGTAGTAGTTCAACCAAAATTTTATCTATTTACTTTGCAGAGCGACTTACCATATGATGTATTAACAAATGTGCACTTTAGTTCTTAAATCCCCCAGCAGGACCTAAATCCTCAGCAGGACTTGTAAACAACATGTTAGAATATACAGTAGTAATTCAACACAAAACTCATCTATAAACTTTGCTGAGAAACTTACCATATGATGTGTTTAGCCGATCAGCATGGCCTAGGCCATAGGTGTCCTTCAGCCGTTCATGAAAACCCAGTGACTAGACCGGTGACGCCACCACTTGATCCAAACAACAACCACCCATCTTCACAGTCCAATCTAGAATATCCCCTGAATTCATTGGGGAATAAAATCCTCCACCAACAACCCATGGCCCCAATTTCCTCAATTCGGAACCAGCCCAATGTCACTAATCTGGTGGCGCCACCCAAACACACTGTCTACTCCGAATCTAATTCGCGCGCGACAATCTTTTTTCAAGAAAATGCAACATAAAACCTTCAAAATTGACACATGACCTCCATAATTCGAGGACCTCCAAGAAGATACAACCCCTGAAGCGTCATGTGGACTATGGAGAAGAAAAAAAAAGTGGGCCCCAAAATCACACCATTGTCAAAAATTCAAAGATCCGACCCCGTCTACAATTATCAAACCCGAAACAAAGAAGCACACCAATTGATAAAAGTTCAAAAGATTCATGGTTTGACAAGGAAGCACGGAAACCTTCTGAAACTATTCGAATCTGCCATCGGAAATGGCTCGGACAAGGGCCGCCGTTTTTCGTGAAATTTTCTTGTCAAGCCACGAGGCATTTGGTAATTTTTTTGGATTATTTATTAAGCTCAGACCATCTTTCACTCCAATTTTGATCAAATTCAAACCCTGTAGGAAGCTAAGACTAATCTTTCTTCATAGTTCTCTTCTTCTTGTGAAGCTGCTCCGTCGCGACTCCGGTACTGGTCTCCTCCTTTTTCGTTATGGGCAGTGGTGATGTAGTATATAAAATTTACTATTATATTATTATATATAAAATATAGTGATAAAGGTGATGAAGTCAAGGTTTGAAGAATTTATGACTACAACTGTATTTGAATAATATACAGTACTGATTTTATTTTTTGGTATACTAAGAAAATTAAGAATACTTATTTACTTATTCAAAATAATTTTTTAACTAATGTTTCGATGTCATTTCGTTTCGAACTTTCTTGAGATTTGACAAATCGCCATTTCGCATCGTATCGGTTCGCCGTTCTTGTTTCCGTTTCCATGCTTTATAGTGGTTTGACAACAATTTACCTCTTATCTTTCTTTCCATAATCCTTCATTCCCAACTCCTTTCCGGGCATCATTTCTCGAAGCTCAAGTTTGAATTTGCGCGTTCTCTAGCGATGCAATATGTGTCACTCTAGCTTCCTTAACAAGCTTTGGTGGTATGGTATTCCCTTTATATGTCTTAACTAAATTATTAGCTTAATTTTTATTTTTTAGCGGGGGTGGGGGGTCACTTATATCATCTAAACATATGTAATGTACAATGGTTGAAGTACTATATTAGACCTTTTCTCAAAGTTACTTTTGTTCGACGTACAGTTTTAATATATTTATGTAATACTTATTGCAGAGCTGAAAGATTAAGTTGAATTGAACTAATCATAAAAATTATGTGAGATTAAGAATTTAGAGCGATCCGTGTCACAATTATTAATTACATGCACAATATGATAAAAGGAACATACAAGTCAAGCACAAGTTTAGTCTCACGGAGGAGATGCATGCAAGGTAGGATGAGCATAAAATTTAGTCTGGACCTAATTCCCTCTGATGGTTAGGCGGTAAGGAGGTCGACTAGGTTCCTGCTCTTTTTTCCTGATGGCTATGCTGTAGGGAAGAGAGGCAAGTTTCGGACTATGCGATATGTCCGTTCTACCTTTGTGTGTTGAATGCATGTTTGTTTAGTTTAGGAGTACCGAACACTCTTTTCTCTCGTACACTGCAAGGTTTTTTAACGAGGCCCCTAGAAGTTAATTGTTAAATGTTAATCTTGTACTCCTATATTTGGCACATTGTCAAACCTATTATTTAAATAAAGCGCATTCTTTTTAATAAAAAAAAAAAAAAAAAAAGTCATGCACAAGTTCAACTAGGGCTGGCATTTTAATCCCGAAATCCCGATCCCGCCCGGTCCCGTCCCGAAGCCATCCTGTCCCGGAAAACCGGGATTGTTGTCCCGTCCCGGAAATCCGGGATTGGGATCGGGATTCATTTTGAAAAAATCCGGGATCCCGGAAGTAGAAATCTCCAAGCCCAATTCTTGATTTTATAAGCCCAATTCCAAATTTTATAAGCCCAATTCTAATCTTTTTCTTGCCTAATACCCACCCATCCCCATTTCTAATCTCTCTGTGAAATGCCCACTGCAATTTTTCCCTCTGCCCACAAACACTCCGCACTGGACACTTTCCCAAGACACACCGCCGAACATCGGGTCGCCGTCGTTGAGCAGCCGGTGGACCAGCATCAGCGTCTTCAGCTCAACGACGTCATCTCGCTTCTCGGATCTTCCTCTTCTCCGCGCCGTCGCCTTCGATTCCAGCGTTGCCCACGGGGCTGAACCCTCCGCAGACCCGATCCTCCCCGCCGCCGCACACCGTTCCCACCGCCGCCGATCCCTACAACATCAGCTTCAATTCTCCTTCCACGGATTCGATTCAGCCTTAGGTACTTTTATGCTCACCGGTTACAAATTGGATGGGCAATTGGAACCGTTTACTATTGGGTATGATTCGTTTCGAGATCGGCAATTGGATGGCGGGGGTTGTCGTCGGTGACTCAGATTAGGTGGCCCGAGTTTAGGGACAGATGATTTTTCTCAATCTATATAGCTTTGGGTTTGTAGTTCGGACAATTGTTTATGCTGATTAAGCAAATGGAATACAGATTGGGTTTAGTTGAGTCTACTGGTGTATTTGCTTGTTCTATTGCAGTACCCATAGGAGATCCCACGGGGCGAGGTTGGAGCCGACTTTGTTGTTGAGTTACTGGTGTTTTCAGCAACAAGGACAAAGTTGCTACCCATTTCGGGATAAATTCGGGATCCCAATCCCGATCCTGGAAAATCGGGATCGGGATTGAAAATACCTCAAAATCGGGATCGGGACGGGATCATGACGGGACCGAGATTGGCCGGGATTGTCCCGAACCCAGCCCTAAGTTCAACATGTGCCACAGTTGCATCTATAAATAGGAGTTTCTTTGTACCACTTCTCTCTTTATTTGCATTTTAGTTATTGTGTAATATTATTGTTCTTCATTAGTTATTGGGTGAGATTTTTCCAAATTGTCATAATCTGTGTAGGCCGTTAGTTTGACGGAAAATAGATGATGATGTTTTTATGTTGTTAATTTGACAATAAACAGATTATGATGTTTTCACATTGTTAATTTAACGGTAAATAGATGATAATATGTCGGCCCATCGTTTTTGCTTGATCCATGCTAAATTACAAAAGCAAGTGAAAAAGACAAACGGAAAAAGAAAATTTTATTTACACCCCATTATTAATTCACCCCATATCAACTTTTTTTGTTAAACAAAATATCTTAAGAGCATTTCCACCCACGTCGGCGAAGGCAAAGGCAATCGAAAGACAATGGAGAGTTTTTTGCCTTAATGTGATGAATAGTGATCGCCCTCGCCTTCCGTCGGAAACGCAGCTTCCACCCACGGAAGGCGAAAGCGAGGGCAAACTACTATTCACATATATTTTTAATATATTTTTTTGTCAAAAAACATGTAAAATTTGTCATGCTTAGATTTTAATAAAATTTATCTGTTAAATTTTATTTGTGCTTCAAATTGAATTTTCCATGCTAAAAAAATTTGTGAATAATTATAGAAAAGAAATGTTGACTTTTATAAAATAAAAAAAATATAGGATTTTTTTACGTATTTATCCCCAAACAGCGTTTGGCAGCCACTATCGAACACCCAAACTGTTTCTGCTCTGTGTTCAGCAGTCCCTTCTGAACACGCAGAAACACAGACGCCGCCGCCTCCGAAACCATCAATCCACAGCCCATCATCGTCGCCCACAGCCTGCGTCGGCCAGGATTGGAAGAAAAAATAAAAAAAAATGGCTCGAGTGCATTGTGATGTCACGTCGGACATCATCGCTCGCAGGTGAAGGCGCGGGCGAGGGACTCCTTCGACCTCGCTTTCTGCGGGCTTGCCCTCCGATCGCCCACCAATTTCGTCCTCGCTGGCGCATGAATAGGAGCCGCAGAAGGCAATCCTTCGCCTTCGCCTTCCGTTTGGCCCTCCCGGTGGAAGTGCTCTAATGCACCATTTATATTACCCAAATTACCCTTAATGAGAAAACAAACTAAATGAAAGCCAAACTAATGTGTGAAAATGATGCATGAATCTATACAGTGTAATTGTTACAAAAAAAAAAAAAAAAAACTTTTATTGAGAATTGGATGGGCAGTGGTAGGTTGAGCAGCAATGGGTGATGGGCGATGGTAAGGTCAAGTGGCAATGGTCGATGGTCGAGTGGCAGGGTGCACACAAGTTGATGGGCATGGAGGCAATGCGTGCATGTCGATGAGCATGGCGGCGTAATGGACGATCTGCGATTATTGAGCGGTGATGGGCATGGGCTATCAACAATGGGCATTGAGGATTTAATATACTACGATTATTAATTTAAGAGATTTTCATTAGTTTGTATTTATTAGTAATTATAGAAAAGGTTATATTAAAAACATGTAAAATTCATGCTAATATAGTCTTTTGGGACAATGACATCTAAGGACAAAAAAAGTAACCCAATTCTATGTAAGAACAAGCATTTTAAATAATTTCATACAAGGACAAAATAATAATTGGACCAATGATAGATTAGCACGTGAACAGTAATGCGTGAACAGTACCACGCGCGTGTGAATAGTACTGCGCTTGAACAGTACCACAGAAACAGTTATTTAGTTTCTTCCAAATACAAAAACACTTTCTACTAAACACAGAAACAGTTATGCCAAACACAGAAACAGTTATGCGACACAGAAACAGTTCTGCCAACTGCTAACACATAAACAGTTTTTGTCAAACACAAAAACAGTTTATGTCAAACACAGAAACAGTTTTGTCAAACACAGAAACAGTTCATGCCAGAAACACAGAAACAGTTTATGCACACACAGAAACAGTTCGTGCAAACACAGAAACAGTTCATACAACACATAAACACAGAAACAGTTTGTGACTCAAAGTCTCGTTTCAATCATTGAAATACACAAACTAACTGCAATCTAATTCAAAATTCATCCAAATTCAACACAAATATGATCCAAATTTTGTTCTATTCAAGATCAACAATCACTAAAATTCAGCTAAGATATTTTATCAAATAATCACTAAACTATGCAACAAAGCAACAAAGCAACAAAGCGGCCAACTAAAGGTTGCAGCTTTATAAGAACACAAGCAGACCATTAAAGGAAGCACATGCATGAACCTCAAAATTCCAGAAATTAAAAAAAATGAAACTTTAACCCCATAAAAACCTGGAAATTAAATTCTGACACATACCCAGCACTAGAAAACTCAAAGAGCTTGCCGGTGTTAGAGAAGACGATGACGGCAACCTCGACATCGCAAAGAACAGACAACTCGCGAGCCTTCTTGAGCAACCCAGCACGCCTCTTTGAGAATGTCACTTGCCTGCTATTTGCATTCTCAATCTTTTTTATCTCAATCCTGCCCCTTCCCATGTTCTCCTCCCCCTCCCCCTCCTCTCCCCCGCCCCACAACAAAAAATGCTCAAAAACCCACAAAAGATTGAAATTCAAATCCAAATTCTTTGTAGGAATCGGAAGCAATCGAGGGTCTCCTCAATCAGCACGTCGGCATCGGCGAGGAAGGGGAGCTCGAGGACGAGGCTGAAGAATTGGAGGAGTGGGAAATTGAAGGTAGCAAAAAGAAAATGGAGATTTCGGAAGAGGAGAGAGGACGAGGGGAGAGGAAGAAGAGGAGCGTGAAAGTGTTTTCTACGGGTGCGTGAAGAGGTAAGTATGCCATATATTGGTTTGTCCTTGTAGGAAATTATTTGAAATTCATATCCTACGATAGAATGATGAGTTGTTTTATGTCCTTATGAGTCATTATTCCTAATCTTTTTGACTAATGATTTGCTTGAGAAGTAGAAAAGGTTATATTAAAATTGAACCAAGGAATCCCTTAGATATGATGCAAAATGGATCTTGTTCTATCGTTGATCAGAGATTTCTCTTTTCTATTAAATATTAAATTGTGGTGCATTCATTAAAAATTGGGGTGTAAATAATATTTTTCAATGAAAAAACATGTAAAATTCATGCTAATATAATTTTTTTGACTAATGATTTGCTTTACAATTAAAGAATTGAGAAGGCAATTGGTGGTCGTAGCTATCATGACTCATAGTTCTTTTTTATCTTTCTTGGTGATAAGACAGACGGAAAAATCTCCATGAACAATTTTTGCGTTAAAGGATTGTTAAGAATTTTTAATCCCAATTATTTTGTTGTTTAATGCATGTTTATTTAGGTTCTTTTTAGTCAATCCTAAAACCGATTTCTCTTCTTTTTTTTTGGGTTGGCCATAGCCAATGGACTAGACGTTCTCACCGATCCTTTTTATCACACATCCTCTTTTTTATTTCCACATTTCACTTTCGTCTTGAAACATATAACAGTGCATATGCTCTCATTAAAAGTAAAGAATTTCAAGAATCACTATGGCTTGGAGAAAAAGCAAAGCTTTTCTTGGTCTTGTCTTTTTCTTTTTCTTTTTTAAAACAAAGGAACATCAAATCTCTCCTTAAACCCCATTAATCATGTATAATCACCACTAATTTCCTTTCAAAAAACAAAATATTCTTGCTAAAATTGCCCCCCACCGCCATAAATCACCACACTTCACTATATTCCCCCCTTCCCCACCGCCATAAAACACCACATTTAACTATATTCCACATAAACCCATTTTTTCAATTTCAGTTTTCCGACCTTCACTACCACACCAAAACACTCTCTTCTCCGATGCTCTGAATTCATTTCCGCCGCCGCCGATCGTCTCGATCCCCATGGCCGAGGCCTTCGCGAAGCTCGCCGAGTCCATCTACTCGGACGGCAAGCCCATCTCCTCCGCCGATCTTCTCCACCAGCTCCGCTCCGCCCCCGACTCGATCAGGCCGGGCCTCCACAACCTTCTTCTGGTTCTAAAACGCGGCGTTCAGGCCGCCGCGGACGGCGAGCTAGGGCTCCAGTCATGGTCCGATTCGCAAGTTCAAGCCGTATGCTCGATTGCCCTCGCCGTCTCCTCCGCCTCTCGATCTCTATTGGGTAACTTCAATTTCCTCTCTCTTTATTGAATTTAAGGTAGTTAGTTCTAAGCTGGTAGCTAATTTTCTCTGCAAAGTGTTGGACTTTTGAAACGCTGTGGGGGTTTTGTAGTAGCAAAGGCGCTAAATTTTTTGTGATTGCATTTGTAGTGGAGCAAGTGGATGGAATAATCGTTGCCATAGTGCAACAATCGCTGGAATTTGCTGTAGCCTATTTGGAGAAAGCGCAACTTAACACCGATGATATGAGTATTCAGGTCAGGCTCTTTACTGGTTATTTGCCTTTTTCCTAAGCTAGCTTTGTTTGGATGTTGCTTTTGCTAACACCGAGTCTGGGGTCCTTTTATGTGGTGTTGGTGGTTTTATGGTTTTTCGCCACGACCCGTCTGTGTAGTGCTAGCTTGTTATGTATGTTTGGGGAGGAAGTGAATAAAGAATATACTTCTCTTTGTTGTAATTTAAGTTTTTATCGGGCTTTGCAGAATAATCTTGTGCAGCTTTTGGAGATATCATTAGTTGATGGGATAGATAAAGAGCCTGACACTTTGCAACCGTGCTCTGTTGATAGCCTTGGGGAATTGTTACCATCCGTTAGCGATAGTTCTTCTGGTGATGAGTGTGATGATCACATCAAGTGTGGTCCTCAAGGTAATTGTCTAGCTCATAAGGCTTGATCCCTTTTATCGTTGTTGTCTTGGCTAATGGAATATTTTGTACTGATGATATACTTTTCTTTTGTGTGAGAAGGTGTCAATTGCTCAAGGGCAGAGAAACCGGTGGATAGGCTTTTTATGTCGTTAGCTTCTGAGTGCGTACAATCTGATAGGCAGTCCATTGGGTTCAGTGAGCCTTCTTTCCACCAGGATTTGAACAAGCTAATTTTTCTATCCCAGCATTGGGCTGTTGTTCATGTGAGATGCATTCAACGGTTGATTTCTCTATGTAAAGATTTAATTGTGCTCCCGGAAATGTTTGATGAGAAGATTGCTGGGACAAACTTCAGTAAGAGAGTGTCCTTCAGTTTGAGGATTTTAAGGGTACTTAGAAGTCTGACGAAGGACATTCCATATGTGGAGTATGATGCCTCATTGGTGCAAGAAGTAGGTTTGTTTGCTGATGTAGTGCCTGGATTGTTTAAACCTGGCTTTGAGTTTGTAAATAGCCAAGTTGCAGTCGAGGGGAGTTTTGAGAGCCTCATTCTGTTGCTATTGGAAGACTTTCTTGAGCTTGTCCGGGTTGCTTTCTGCAACAGCTGTGTTTTCTTGAATATCCAAGTCTGTGTTGTAGCTTCCATACTGGATAACTTAGATTCTTCCGTGTGGAGATACAACATGTCTGCTGCAAACCTGAAGCCCCCACTAGCTTATTCTCCAAGAATTGTCAGTTACATATTGATGCTCATTCATGACCTGAAGAGACTGACTAGTAGGGCTGTCAATTGGAAGGGCTTAGACGCAGAACTTATTGGCAGTAGTGGCAGATTCCTTGATTCCCCCTCATGCCTTGTTCATTCTGAGAAAGTTCATGTACTTCATAGGTACACATTTGAACAACTAGTGCAGATAATATTCCCATCCTCAAAAAGATGGTTGGATGATCTGATGCATCTTGTCTCTTTCCTTCATTCTGAGGGCGTGAAATTGAGGCCAAAAGTGGAGAGGTCATTTTCGAGTTGTGCTAAAACTTGCAGCACGGAATTGGAAAATGTGGTTTGCCATGAAGATGAAGCCCTTTTCGGAGACCTTTTCTCTGAGAGTGGTCGTGGATCTACAGATGGGTATGATCAGCCACCTGCTGTAGCTAATTCTAACTCCACCCAGAGTAATATGCCGATGGAAGCTGCTACAGAACTATTGAGTTTTCTTAAAGTGTGCATCTTTTCACCTGAATGGCATCCATCTGTTTTTGAAGACGGCTGCAGACAGCTTTGCAAAAGCCATATTGATATTTTTCTGTCCTTACTCCACAGTCAGGGATTCCCTGAGGAGAAGATTCCTGAGTGCTATCCACTTTCGCACGAAGATAGAAAGATTGGGCCTGCCCATGAACTTTGTTTTGATTTGCTGCAGGAACTTGTCACACGCCATGCTTTATCTGATTCACTGGAAGAGTACTTTGTTGAAAAAATTTTGAATTCTGAGAGTGATACTTTTGTTTACAATAATCAGACCCTCACCTTGCTATCTCACACCCTTTTCAGCAAGGTGGGTTTGGCTGGTTGCCGGTTGAGAACACAAATTTTCAGGGGGTTTGTGGATTTTATTACTGAGAAGACAAAAGCTGTGTCTTTAAAATGCCCTAGCTTTAGAGAACTTCTTGAGGCCCTTCCATCTGCTTTTCATATTGAGATTCTTCTTGTGGCATTTCACTTATCGTCTGAAGAGGAAAAAGCATCACATGCGAACTTAGTGTTTTCTGCACTCAAAGAACTTGCTGCTTCAACTTTGGTTTTCAACAGTATGCATCTGTCTTGCTGGGCTTTACTGGTTTCAAGGTTGATTTTAGTGCTTCGTCATATGATATTTTACCCTCTGACTTGTCCTTCATCTTTGCTTGTACATTTACGGGCCAAGTTGAGGGAAGCTCCATATTCCAGTTCCCACCATGGGGTGAATGATCATTTGTCATCTTGGGTCTCAATTGTATTTAAGAATGTTATGAGTTCGTGGTTTGAAGAAGAACCTGACATCAGTCGCTTGATTCATCAACTGATTGATACGTCTCCTCTCCCGGCTTCGTTGTCCACGGATAGTCTGGATATTGACAGTTTATGCTTGAGTTGGGATGAAATCTGTTCAACAATGTCGTTAATTCTGGGGTTCTGGAAAGGTAAGCAGGCTGCAGTGGTGGAGGATCTTATTGTTGAAAGATATGTTTTTATACTTTGTTGGGATTATCCGACTATTGGCACTGCAAAGGACCATCAGCTTCCTTTAGGGAGTGATACGCAGATTCTTGACATTTCTGACATGGGGAATTTCTTTTACTTCAGCCATTCAGTTCTAGGTCATTGTGCTGCTGTTAATGTGAAAACTAATTTCTCTGAAGGTGTAATTCAAATGCTTAAGCACTTAGCAGATGCTGAACATGTCGAAGAATTAGGATGGGGATTCTTAAGAAATTCATTATGGCTGTCTTTGGTACTCTCCTTGCTTGATGTTGGCATCTGGAGGTATGGCGTGAAGAATAGAGTCCCAGGAGTTGGTTCAAATTGGATAGAAAACACGTCTACAGACAATGCATATATTGCTGTTGCTGAAGGGTTGATTGCATCTTTGGTGGATGATGGTCAAGTTTCTATATTATTCAAGATATTCTCATCATTGTTGAACAGTTTTCTGCAGGATTATCAGAAAGCTTTTGTTGCTACCTTTAGTAATAACCACAAAGATGTTGGTGGGTTTTCACCATTGCTGCTTTTTAAACATTCAGGGTTTGACAAATGCCTTCAGGATGCACTAGACAAGACTGGCATTTATTCTTTTCGTCTGGAATCTGTTCTTGACCGCTTGACGAAGTTTGATGCTATTATTGATAATAGAGCTTCAGGAATATTGTGCAGGGCTTCGTGGGAATGTATGTTGCATGGTTTCCCTTTGAATAATCGGGCTCCTAGTGGAGTCCTCCTTTCTTGCATTTTTAATATAAGAGGGATCATTTCCATTCTGATGGTGTTGATTAGAATAAAAGATATGATAGGAAACGTCAGCTTGGAGACTGCAGCAGTTCATCAAGTTCTTGATATGGTAGTGACAATCAACTCTGATAGAATCTTTGAAAGCATTCACAAGAAATGTGATACCATATATGACAGCTTGAGTGCAGGCTTGGGAGGGTCAGACTATGCCAATTTACTTCTTTTACAGCAGCTGGAGGGATTTTTGATGGACATCAATGCCAGAGGAATAAGTGACAGTGGTATCCATGAGTGCATAATCACAAAGGCTATCGATGTGATGGATAGCCTCAGGAAAGACCCCACAAAAGTTGATATTTTTAGATGTTATCTTGGTATAGAAGATGTCCCAGAACCCCTGAAGGAGCATTTGACTTTGCAACGTGGTGATCTGATGGTCCTAATTGATGCTCTACATAGCTGTTATTCTGATGCGGTCAACATCAAGGTTCTTAACTTTTTCGTTGATTTGTTAACTGGAGATCTGTGTCCTGATCTTAAACAGAAAGTGCAAAACAAATTTCTCATCATGGACATGCTTTTGCTTTCCAAATGGTTGGAGAAGAGGCTCTTAGGCTCTGTTATGGAAGTTTCCAGTGGAGTTAATAGCGCAAAAGGAAGTTCTCTCTCTCTCAGGGAGTCGACGATGAACTTTATTTTGTGCATTGTATCGTCATCTCCTAATTTGCAATCAGAACTACAGAGTCATATTTTTGAAGCTGTTCTGGTTTCCCTTGATCCTGCGTTTTTGCAATTTGATATTCATGTTGCCAAATCATTTTTCCATTTTGTTGTTCAACTATCTAAAGGGGATGCTTCAGTGAAATTGCTTCTAAAGAGGACCATAATACTGATGGAGAAGCTGACTGGCAATGATATCCTGCTACCAGGCCTGAAGTTCCTTTTTGGCTTCTTGGGAAGTGTTTTAAGTGATTGTGGGTCTGATAAAAACAGCCCAGAAAGGTTGCCTGGGAAGTCTGTGTCTGGAAATACACTGGGTCTGGGACCTGTGGCTTTAAGGACAGTAGGATCAAGGAAGAACTCTGAGACATTGGTCCTTCCCACTAATCACGAAGGTGGGTCCACGGCTCTTGAATGCGATGCAACTTCCTTAGATGAGGATGAAGATGATGGAACTTCTGATGGTGAGGTGGCTAGCCTAGATAAGGATGATGAAGAGGATGCTAACAGTGAAAGGGCCCTTGCCTCTAAAGTTTGCACGTTTACTTCGAGCGGCAGCAATTTCATGGAACAACACTGGTACTTCTGTTACACATGTGATCTGACTGTCTCAAAAGGCTGTTGCTCTGTGTGCGCGAAAGTTTGTCATCGTGGTCACCGTGTTGTTTATTCTCGTTCTAGTCGTTTCTTTTGTGATTGTGGAGCAGGAGGTGTTAGAGGCAGCAACTGTCAATGTTTAAAGCCACGCAAATTCACTGGAAGTAGTAGTGCTCCAATTCGTAGTGCTAGTAACTTCCAGTCTTTTTTACCTTACACGGATGAAGGAGAGCAGCTGCCAGAAAGTGATTCAGATTTCGATGAGGATAGTAGTATGGATTCAGATAACTCTCTTCGACTATGCATCCCAAGAGAGCTTCAAGATGGAATTAAACCATTGTTTGAAGAACTTGATGTTGAAGGTAAGGTGGTTGAGCTTTGTTCTTCACTGTTTCCCTATATATCCAGTAAAAGAGACTCCAACCTGTCAAAAGATAATACAATCATTCTTGGTAAAGACAAGGTGCTGTCTTTTGGTGTTGATCTGTTGCAATTGAAGAAAGCATATAAAAGTGGGTCGTTAGACCTGAAGATTAAGGCCGATTATGCAAATGCCAAGGAACTTAAATCACATTTGGCCAGTGGGTCTCTTGTCAAATCCTTGCTGAGCATCAGTACTCGAGGACGACTTGCTGTTGGTGAAGGTGATAAAGTCGCTATATTTGATGTTGGGCAGTTGATTGGGCAGGCCACCATTGCTCCGGTCACAGCAGACAAAACCAATGTTAAGCCCCTCTCTAAGAATGTTGTTCGGTTTGAAATAGTGCATCTTACTTTTAATTCAGTGGTGGAGAATTATCTTGCAGTAGCAGGCTATGAGGATTGCCAGGTCCTCACCTTGAATCCTCGTGGTGAAGTTACAGATCGTCTGGCCATAGAACTGGCGCTGCAAGGTGCATATATCAGACGGGTTGACTGGGTTCCAGGTTCTCAGGTTCAACTCTTGGTTGTTACCAACCGGTTTGTCAAAATATATGATCTTTCTCAGGACAACATCAGTCCCATACACTATTTCACGCTGCCGGATGATATGATTGTGGATGCAACACTTCTTGTGGCAACTCAGGGGAGGATGTTTCTTATTGTTCTTTCTGAACATGGAAGCCTGTTCAGACTAGAGTTGTCAATGGAAGGCAATGTTGGGGCTACACCTTTGAAGGAAGTAATCCAGATACAGGATAAAGAGATAAATGCAAAGGGGTCATCTTTGTACTTCTCATCGGCGTACAAATTACTTTTCATATCCTATCAAGATGGCACTACTTTGGTAGGTCGGCTAAGTCCCAATGCCACATATCTAAGTGAGGTATCTACTATATATGAGGAGGAACAAGATGGTAAATTGCGGTCTGCTGGACTTCACCGTTGGAAGGAATTGTTGGCTGGCAGTGGGCTATTCGTTTGCTTTTCAAGTATAAAGTTAAGCTCTGCCATGGCTGTATCAATGGGATCGCATGAGTTATTTGCACAGAACTTGCGGCATGCAGTGGGTTCAACTTCTCCTCTAGTTGGAGTAACTGCTTATAAGCCTTTATCCAAAGATAAGATTCACTGTCTTGTTTTACACGATGATGGAAGCCTTCAGATATACTCGCATGTTCCTAGGGGAGTAGATACTGGTGCTAGTGCAACATCAGAGAAAGTCAAGAAATTGGGTCCCGGAATTCTCAGCAATAAGGCTTATGCAGGCATAAACCCAGAGTTCCCGCTTGATTTTTTTGAGAAGACTGTGTGCATAACAGCAGATGTTAAACTGGGTGGCGATGCCATCAGAAATGGTGATTCTGAAGGGGCTAAGCAGAGCTTGACATCTGAAGATGGCTTTCTAGAAAGTCCAAGCCCTACAGGATTTAAGGTGATGCTGTAACAATCTATTAAACATTATTGCCTACTTCCTGTTTTTATCTCTTTTCTCGAATAATTTGTGGTTGTAACATTGTTGTTTTTTCCCTGTAGATATCTGTCTTCAACTCAAACCCTGATATCATCATGGTTGGGTTTCGCGTGCATGTTGGCAGTACATCAGCAAACCATATACCCTCTGCTATTACTATTTTCCATAGGGTGATCAAATTAGATGAGGGCATGCGATCTTGGTATGATATACCATTTACAGTTGCTGAGTCACTCCTTGCTGATGAAGAATTTACAATCTCTGTTGGACCAACATTTAATGGATCTACATTACCCAGAATTGACTGTCTTGAAGTATATGGTAGAGCCAAAGATGAATTCGGTTGGAAAGAGAAAATGGATGCCGTGCTGGATATGGAAGCTCGCGTGCTTAATTGTAGTCCCTTGCTCTCAGGTTCTGGGAAAAAGCGGCGATCAATGCAGTCTGCTCCAATACAAGAGCAAGTCATAGCAGATGGTCTTAAGCTTCTATCTAGGATTTATTCGTTGTGTAGGTCTTGTGACTGCTCAAAAGTTGAGGAAGTTAGTCTGGAGCTGAGAAAACTCAAGTGCAAGCAGTTATTGGAAAAAATATTTGAGAGTGATCGAGAGCCCTTGTTGCAGGCTGCTGCTTGCCATGTCTTGAAGGCTTTGTTCCCCAAAAAAGACACGTACTACCAAGTAATTGCCCACTATTGATCCATATGATACATTAGCAACTTTTCTTGCAGGGCATAAACATCCTTATTTGTATGTAAGGAAATGATGGAATAAGTTCATATTGATTAGTAACTGACATTTTTTCTTTCAGGTTAAGGACACTATGCGGCTTCTTGGGGTAGTGAACTCAACTTCTGTACTCTCTTCAAGGCTAGGGGTTGGTGGCACTGCAGGGGCATGGATAATTGAAGAGTTTACAGCCCAGATGCGTGCTGTTTCTAAGATAGCATTGCACCGTCGTTCTAACTTGGCTACCTTCTTGGAGACAAATGGTACTTTCACTCTCTAAATGTATTTTTTTAAGTAATATCTCAAGTTTATGCTTAAACTTTGATTTACTTTTCTCATCTTCAGATAATTTACTGTTCATTTATTGGAGTATTGATTCTGATGCCTGATGCAGGGTCTGAAGTTGTGGATGGGCTTATTCAAGTTCTTTGGGGAATTTTGGACTTGGAGCAGCTGGACACACAAACTATGAACAACATTGTCATATCATCTGTTGAGCTCATTTATTGTTATGCTGAATGCCTGGCTTTACATGGAAAGGATATAGGGGTACGCTCTGTTGGACCTGCTGTTGTATTATTAAAAAAGCTTCTCTTTTCATCCAATGAGGCTGTTCAGACATCAACCAGGTAGTAAAATGTTTTTGTTAATTTATCACTTTATTCTGACTTTAACTTGTTTCGTGGTTGACTAAGTTACTTGGACTGCCCTTTCGTTTTCAGTTTGGCTATATCCTCAAGGTTGCTTCAGGTTCCATTTCCAAAGCAAACGATGCTGGCCACAGATGATGCTGCCGAAAATGCAGGATCTGCTCCCGTACATGCCGACACAGCTGGTGGAAATGCCCAAGTAATGATTGAAGAAGACTCAATCACTTCATCAGTTCAATACTGTTGCGATGGTTGCACCACTGTTCCTATACTTAGACGGAGATGGCATTGTACCGTCTGTCCCGATTTTGATCTCTGTGAGGCATGCTATGAGGTATTGGACTCCGATCGTCTCCCTCTGCCACACTCTAGAGATCATCCTATGACAGCAATACCCATTGAAGTGGAATCATTAGGGGGAGATGGCAACGAATTCCACTTCACACCAGATGACGCCAGTGATTCAAACATATTGCCAGCAACTGCAGATGCCAGGACCCAGAGTTCTACTCCATCAATTCATGTCTTAGAACCGAATGAGTCTGGGGAGTTTTCGGTTTCACTGAATGACCCTGTTTCAATTTCTGCTTCAAAACGGGCTTTGAATTCCTTAATTCTGTCTGAGCTTCTTGAGCAATTAGAGGGATGGATGCAATCTACATCGGGTGTCCGTGCGATTCCTGTTATGCAGCTCTTCTACAGATTATCCTCTGCTGTTGGTGGACCTTTTATAGACATCTCAAAGCCTGAAAGCTTAGACTTGGAGAAGTTAATTAGATGGTTTCTGGATGAGCTTCATCTTAATCAACCTTTTGCTGCCAAAGCCCGTTCTTCATTTGGGGAAGTCGCAATACTTGTATTCATGTTCTTTACCTTGATGCTCCGAAATTGGCACCAGCCTGGCAGTGATAGCTCCATGCCAAAAGGTAGTGGGATAACAGATACTCATGATAAAAGCATCATCCAGATCTCACCCTCCAGCTCCATCGCTGCTTCCTTTTCCTTGGATGATCAAGAAAAGAATGACTTTGCATCCCAGCTCCTTCGAGCTTGCAATTCGCTCAGGCAACAGTCTGTTGTCAATTACCTAATGGATATACTGCAGCAGCTAGTGCATGTTTTTAAGTCTCCTCCTGTTAATTATGAAAATGCAGGACCTGGTTCTGGTTGTGGTTCTCTTTTGACAGTTCGAAGGGATTTAGCTGCGGGTAACTTTTCTCCTTTCTTTTCCGATTCATATGCAAGAGCCCACCGTACAGATATTTTTGTCGATTACCATAGGTTGCTATTGGAAAATACTTTCCGTCTGGTATACACATTGGTTAGACCTGAAAAACAAGATAAGACGGGGGAGAAAGAGAAGGCCTCAAAAGTTTCCGCTGGAAAGGATCTGAAGCTAGATGGGTATCAAGATGTTCTTTGCAGTTACATTAACAATCCTCATACAACTTTTGTGAGAAGATATGCAAGGAGGCTTTTCCTGCATCTCTGTGGAAGCAAAACTCACTATTACACTGTGCGAGACTCTTGGCAATTTTCAAGTGAGATGAAAAAGCTTTTCAAACATGTAAACAAATCTGGTGGATTTCAGAGTCCTTTGTCATATGAGAGGAGTGTTAAGATAGTTAAGTGCCTCACAACTATGGCTGAAGTAGCTGCAGCGCGACCCCGGAACTGGCAGAAGTACTGTTTGAGGCATTCAGAATTTTTGCCATTCTTGATCAATGGAGTTTTCTATCTTGGAGAAGAGTCAGTTATTCAGATTTTGAAGCTGTTGAATCTTTCCTTTTACACAGGAAAGGATATTAGTAATTCGTTGCAGAAAAATGAAGCTGCGGATTCAGCTGTTAATTCAAACAAATCGGGGACACAATCTCAGGACCCCAAGAAGAAAAAGAAAGGTGAAGAAGGAACAGAATCTGGTTTGGACAAATCATGTGTTGATATGGAGTCAGTGATAGCTATCTTCACTGACAAGGGTGGAGATGTCTTGAAACAATTCATCGATTGCTTTCTCCTGGAATGGAATTCCAGCTCTGTGCGTGCAGAGGCCAAGTGTGTCCTTTATGGTGTCTGGCATCATGCAAAGCAGCCATTCAAGGAAACTATGGTGACAGCTCTCTTGCAGAAAGTAAAATGCCTACCAATGTATGGCCAAAATATTGTAGAGTACACAGAGCTGGTCACATGGTTGCTCGGTAAAGTTCCTGACATCGGCTCAAAGCAAAAGAGCACTGAACTTGTGGATCGATGCTTAACCCCTGATGTAGTCAGATGCATCTTTGATACACTCCATTCACAAAATGAGCTTTTAGCTAACCATCCAAATTCCCGTATATACAACACTTTAAGTGGATTAGTTGAATTTGATGGGTATTATCTTGAGAGTGAGCCCTGTGTTGCCTGCAGCTCTCCGGAGGTGCCATACAGCAGGATGAAGCTGGAAAGTCTAAAGTCTGAAACAAAGTTCACTGACAACCGCATCATTGTGAAATGCACTGGGAGTTATACCATCCAAGCTGTGACAATGAATGTTCATGACGCGCGGAAGGCTAAGTCGGTGAAAGTTTTGAACCTGTATTACAATAATCGACCAGTGGCTGACCTGTCCGAGTTAAAAAACAATTGGTCTTTGTGGAAACGTGCCAAGAGTTGTCACCTTGCTTTCAATCAGACTGAACTGAAAGTGGACTTTCCTATTCCAATAACAGCATGTAACTTCATGATTGAGCTGGACTCCTTCTATGAAAATCTTCAGGCTTTGTCTCTTGAACCATTGCAATGCCCGCGTTGCAGTAGACCCGTCACTGATAAGCATGGAATATGTGGCAATTGCCATGAAAATGCATATCAATGCAGGCAATGCCGCAACATTAATTATGAAAATCTTGATTCCTTCCTCTGCAACGAGTGTGGCTACAGTAAGTATGGTAGATTTGAGTTCAATTTCATGGCAAAGCCAAGTTTCACTTTTGATGACATGGAAAATGATGAAGATATGAAGAAAGGATTGGCTGCTATAGAAACTGAATCAGAAAATGCTCATCGGAGATATCAGCAACTTTTAGGATTCAAGAAGCCCCTGCTTAAGATTGTCTCCAGTGTTGGCGAGAATGAAATAGACTCGCAACAGAAGGATTCTGTGCAGCAAATGATGGTGTCCTTACCTGGACCTGCATGTAAGATTAACCGTAAAATAGCTCTTCTTGGTGTCCTCTATGGTGAGAAGTGCAAAGCAGCTTTTGATTCTGTCAGCAAAAGTGTACAGACACTGCAAGGGTTACGTCGCGTTCTGATGAATTATTTGCACCAGAAACATTCTGATAATGGAGTGGCTGCTTCAAGATTTGTGGTTTCTAGGTCTCCAAATAATTGCTATGGCTGTGCTACTACATTTGTGACCCAATGTCTTGAGATTTTACAGGTGCTTTCAAAGCATCCAACTTCCAAGAGACAGCTTGTTGCTGCTGGCATCTTAACTGAACTTTTTGAAAATAACATTCACCAAGGTCCTAAAACAGCTCGTGTCCAAGCTAGGGCCGTTTTATGTGCATTTTGTGAGGGTGATATAAATGCGGTGACTGAATTGAACAGCTTAATACAGAAGAAGGTCATGTACTGTCTTGAGCATCATCGTTCCATGGACATTGCTCTAGCAACTCGTGAAGAGTTGTCATTGCTGTCAGAAGTATGTTCTGTGGCTGATGAGTTTTGGGAGTCAAGATTGCATGTTGTTTTTCAGCTGTTATTTTCCTCTATCAAGTTGGGTGCTAAGCATCCTGCCATTTCTGAGCACGTCATTCTTCCTTGTCTGAGGATTATATCTCAGGCATGTACACCTCCAAAACCTGATGTGGCAGATAAAGAGCCTAATACGGGGAAAACTACCACGGGTTCGCAGATGAAGGATGAAAGCAAGTCACCAGAATCACTAGATAAAAACTGGGATGCATCTCAAAAGACTCAGGATCTTCAATTATTAAGCTATGCTGAGTGGGAGAAGGGGGCATCATACCTAGATTTTGTTAGGAGGCAGTACAAAGTGTCCCAGTCTGTTAAAGGTGGTGGCCAGAAGACTCGACCCCAGAGACAAGATTTCCTGGCTCTCAAATACGCACTCCGGTGGAAGAGGCGCACTAGAAAGACAGCTAAGAATGGCTTGTCAGCATTTGAGCTGGGTTCATGGGTTACAGAACTTGTTCTTAGTGCTTGTTCTCAATCTATAAGGTCGGAAATGTGCATGCTGATAAGCCTACTCTGTGCCCAAAGTACAACAAGACGATTTCGTCTATTGAACTTATTAGTGTCCTTGTTACCAGCAACTCTTTCATCTGGTGAAAGCGCAGCAGAGTATTTTGAGTCTCTGTTCAAGATGATCGAGTCGGAAGATGCTCGTCTGTTTTTGACTGTGCGGGGATGTCTGCGTACAATTTGTAAATTGATTACTCAAGAAGTGGGCAATGTTGACTCTCTAGAAAGAAGCATGCATATTGACATTTCACAAGGCTTCATCCTTCACAAGCTTATTGAGCTTCTTGGTAAATTTTTGGAGGTTCCAAATATTAGATCCAGGTATGACAGATTCTTTACTGTTTCTAATTTGGTGCTGAAGTGTTTTATTATTGAGATCTTAACCCATTGAGATCTTAACCCATCTTGATCGTCTTGATGTCAGATTTATGCAGGACAATTTGCTGTCAGAAGTTCTTGAGGCTCTTATTGTTATTCGTGGCTTGGTAGTACAGAAGACAAAGTTAATCAGTGATTGCAATCGGCTGCTAAAAGACCTTCTTGATAGCCTTCTGCTTGAAAGCAGTGAAAATAAACGACAGTTCATTCGGGCCTGTATTACAGGTCTGCAAAACCATGGGGAGGAGAGAAAAGGACGAATTTGTCTGGTATGGATTATGAACTCATTGTTGTTTGTTCTTTACTGTTTTCTAAATGATATTTTTTTACTGCTTTTATCTAAATAACCCTTCAGATTACTGATAAATTATCACCCAACTATCCAGTTAGAGTAGTTAAACTTAACATCGTCTATTTAATATTACTCACAACTTCTTGGGTTCTGTATACTTTGTACAGGGTTTATCTCTTCTCATTTTTGCATGTGTTTGCACCCTTGCTTTTGTCTTTTCTTTAATCAAGGTTTAGGCTACATTTTTTTTGTTTGGGACGACTTACATTTCAGCACTAATTTTCAATTATATGAACAGTTTATCCTTGAGCAGCTGTGCAATCTCATCTGTCCATCAAAACCAGAGCCTGTGTATCTACTGGTTCTAAACAAGGCACATACGCAAGAAGAGTTTATTAGGGGATCAATGACAAAGAATCCCTATTCTAGTTCTGAGATTGGTCCTTTGATGCGTGATGTCAAGAATAAAATCTGCCATCAGTTGGATATGTTGGGTCTTGTTGAAGATGACTATGGGATGGAATTGCTAGTTGCTGGGAACATTATCTCTCTTGATTTGAGCATAGCTCAAGTTTACGAGCAAGTCTGGAAGAAGTCAAATCAATCTTCAAACGTCATGGGGAATACTACATTGTTATCACCTACTGCTGTTCCATCAGCTAGAGACTCTCCGCCTATGACAGTGACCTACCGGCTTCAGGTTTGTTACAGTTATTTTTATTGTAGTCACGTTTGATTTCGTCTATGTGACTGTAGCTAAAATCGGAAGATATGTCCTCTGTAATCTTTCCACCAACATGATCTTGATATTGAATCCCTGATCCGATATTTCAAGAATGTTCTTCGATGCATCCCGTCATTATTCCTAATGGGTCTATAGTGTGACTTATTCTATTGATCAATTTTGCTCTGCCTTGGTATCTATTTGATGCATATATCATATGTATTCTCTTTTCGTGAAAAACTTGCAGGGATTAGATGGTGAGGCAACCGAGCCAATGATTAAAGAATTAGAAGAAGATAGAGAGGAGTCACAAGATCCAGAGGTGGAGTTTTCCATTGCAGGTGCTGTTCGTGAATATGGTGGGCTGGAAATTATATTGAGCATGATCCAGGTGTGTTACATATTTCATTTATTGTCTTCCTTATTTTTGAAGAGCTCGAACTATTTGTGAGTTTTTTCCCTTTGTGTTGCCATAATACATTTGCAAAAGAGTGGAATGTGCTAGCCTGCACATTTGCTATAATCTACAGTGAATGAATGGAGTTGTCATCCTTCGTTCTATTTTGTTTTGCAATGGAATCTTTATACCACTCATTATTCAAATATCTGACTTATGACATGAATGACAGCGACTGCGGGAAGATTTCAAGTCCAACCAAGAGCAGTTGGTAGCTGTTCTAAATCTCCTCATGCATTGTTGCAAAATAAGAGAAAACAGAAGGGCCTTGCTGAGGTTAGGAGCTTTAGGTCTACTTCTTGAAACTGCAAGACATGCCTTTTCTGTGGATGCCATGGAGCCAGCGGAAGGCATACTTCTGATTGTTGAGACTTTGACGCTGGAAGCTAATGAAAGTGATAACATTAGCATCACACAGAGTGCTCTTACTATCACTAGCGAAGAGACAGGTGAACAGGCCAAGAAAATAGTTCTTATGTTTCTCGAGAGATTATCTCATCCTTTGGGCCTTAAGAAATCAAACAAACAACAGAGGAACACTGAGATGGTTGCTAGAATCTTGCCCTATTTGACATATGGTGAACCTGCTGCAATGGAAGCACTTATCCAGCACTTCAGCCCGCCCTTGCTAGATTGGAGAGAGTATGATCGGCTGCAGAAAGAACATGAAGATAACCCGAAAGATGAAGATATTGCCCAGCAAGCTGGCAAGCAGAGGTTCACATTAGAAAATTTTGTGAGGGTTTCCGAGTCTCTGAAAACAAGTTCCTGTGGAGAGAGATTGAAAGACATCATTCTTGAGAGGGGTATTACTAATGCTGCAGTTAAGCATCTGAAGGATAGTTTTTCAGTTGCAGGACAGGCTGGCTTTAAATCTAGGGCAGAATGGGCAACAGGTTTAACACTACCATCCATTCCGTTGATATTGTCTATGCTGAGGGGATTGTCCACAGGTCATTTGGCCACTCAAAACTGTATTGATGAAGGGGGCATATTACCATTGCTACATGCTTTGGAAGGGGTCAATGGGGAAAATGAGATAGGAGTGAGGGCTGAAAACTTATTGGACACCCTTTCAAATAAGGAGGGAAAAGGAGATGGCTTTTTGGAGGAGAAAGTACGGAGGTTGAGACACGCTACCAGGGATGAAATGAGGCGTAGAGCTTTGAGAAAGAGAGAGGAATTGCTCCAGGTAATTTCATGATATTTTTTTTTTTTTGGTGGGAATTATACGAAGTAGTTGCCCTCTGAATTAAAATTATACAGTAGTTTATTTTCAAGTTACAGTTAACTCTTTAGGGTTAGATATATGGTTGTTACTGAGAAATGTTGCTTCATGTATACATGAACATGAAAGATTCTGCTTCCTTATTTTTGAGTAAATGTTGGAAAGTAGGTATAATTCTATCTATTATTATTAATTAAAAACTGCAGCATAGTTTTGTCGGTTTTGGAGTGTCGAGGAAGTATATGAGAATGTAAGAGGTGCTGTGAGTTTGGCTTGAAGATTGTTATATGAGAATTAGGATAGAATTTAGTCCTCATTACATTTGTTTTCTTATTTGACATGCCTGTAACTAGTAATGAAAATTGAGGACAAATAGTTGGTGGTGGTGAAACTGATAGCACCTTTCTTAATAACGCAGGGGCTTGGAATGCGACAAGAGCTAGCTTCAGATGGTGGTGAGAGAATTATTGTTGCTCGACCATTACTTGAAGGTTTGGAAGATGTAGAGGAGGAAGAGAAAGATGGATTAGCATGCATGGTTTGCCGAGAGGGTTATAGTCTGAGACCTACCGATTTGCTTGGTGTTTACTCTTATAGCAAACGAGTAAATTTAGGTGCAGGAACTTCTGGAAGTACTCGTGGGGAGTGTGTATATACAACTGTGAGTTATTTCAACATTATTCATTTCCAGTGCCATCAGGAAGCCAAGAGAGCAGATGCTGCTCTAAAAAATCCAAAGAAAGAGTGGGAAGGAGCAACTCTCAGAAACAATGAATCTCTTTGCAATTCTTTGTTCCCTGTGAGAGGTCCATCAGTTCCTTTAGCACAGTATATTCGCTATGTTGACCAGTACTGGGACAATCTCAATGCTCTCGGCCGAGCTGATGGAAGCCGTCTTCGGCTGTTGACCTATGACGTCGTTCTGGTATAAATTTTCTTTCATTTTCTTCTGTTTTGATATTCAGCTTTTCTGTTGTGCATTGCCTCGTTCTTCACTTGTATATTGCATTTGCTGTATGTTTAGAAGAGTAGGCTAACAAAATGATCAACGTATTGTGTGTGTTAGAAATTAAGCTATCCTTATTTACTTTTGCATGCTATAAAAGGCAGATTCTGTAGATGTCATGATCTTGCGTTTGGTGGTTAGTTATCTGTTGGTTTATATAGGATATAGTAAGAGCAAATTTCCTTACTGTCGTCCAATACTAACTGATTAACTTTGTAAGGATGCTTTATGATGTTCCATGAGTATGACTGTACGAGTTTGCTGATTCAGGAACCTACACGTGTTTCTACTTCAAATAGATTCTAGACCTAACATCTATGCATCTTGTGTTATGTAGATGCTAGCTCGATTTGCTACGGGGGCATCATTTAGTGCAGAGAGCAGAGGTGGTGGAAGGGAGAGCAACTCCAGATTTCTTCCTTTCATGATCCAAATGGCACGTCACCTCCTTGATCAGGGAAGCCCATCTCAGCGTCATACTATGGCGAAGTCTGTGTCAACATATTTAACAACTCCTGCATTAGATTCCAGACCTTCAACTCCTGAAAAACAACCATCTATAGGATCTGAAGAAACTGTCCAGTTTATGATGGTAAATTCACTTCTAGCAGAATCTCATGAATCCTGGTTGCAACACCGCCGGGCCTTCTTGCAGCGTGGAATATACCATGCCTACATGCAACACACTCATGGTCGGTCTGGAAGTCGCACATCATCCAGTTCATCACCCATAGTCAGGATAGAGTCGGGAAGCCAAAGTCCTAGTGCAGAAATCGGGAGTGCTGATGAGCTTTTGGCCGTCATTCGACCAATGCTTGTCTACACTGGCTTGATTGAGCAACTGCAACGCATCTTCAAGGTCAAGAAACAAGCAAATACGACTTCCTCCAGAACAGAAGGTACATCTACAGCATCAGAAGGGGAAGATGACTCTAGCGGGTTGGAAGGTTGGGAGGTTGTAATGAAAGAGCGGCTGTTGAATGTAAGGGAGATGGTGGATTTCTCCAAGGAGTTGCTGTCATGGCTTGATGAGATGAGTTCTGCCAGTGATTTGCAGGAGGCATTCGACATCATTGGTGTATTAGCTGATGTCCTGTCCGGTGGCGTTACCAACTGTGAGGACTTTGTACGCGCCGCAATCAATGCAGGGAGAGGCTGACTATTCGATTAACTAGGAGTGTTGTATTCCCTGCGGGGTTTTCTTTCATTGTACAAAACAGTGACAGGTATTACATACCCCATGATTGATGGGTTTCAAACTCCGTAACAAATTGTATATCCTTTGTTTGGTAGACACATATGGCTCCTCGGTAAAAAGATTATTGTTCTCCCTGAATTGTGTTAAGCTGAAGTTTTGTGCTGGTCATGTTCTGGCATAATGCATAAATGAGTATGGCGTTCGCGATAGGACTTTCAGAATTTTGGGGGCAGGGGATAGATGGCCATTTTTAGGGTGGGTTCAGCGATTTTTAGAGTTCCTTTCATAGATTACGACCTTGTAACAAAAATGAAACGACGGGGCAAACTAGATCCCAAGGCCCATGTGTATATACCCTGTGGTACTCAAGGTACCAGGAAGGGGAATCAGACTTGCATATTAGCTTTTTGTACGCTTCGATGTCGTGCACTTTGTACACTTTTGTACTAATCTCCGTCCTTATATGACTTATCACACGAGAAGTAAGATATGTAAAGAGTTCAATAGACCCGTAATATGGAAGCCCTTATAGGAATAAGCGGCCATTAACTAAACATATTTGGTAAAATCAACTAATGTACTAAGCAACAAAACAAAGCAACGATTGACTGCATATATGAATTTTTAGAGCCTCCACCCCGTGACTAATAATGCATGATACATGATACATCATGTGGAGAAACAGCTGCTTTTGTACTCTGATTTTATGGTGAAGAAGATTATTGCTTGTTCAAGATTCAGATGAATGGCACCGCTTATTGTTTGGTGAAAGCACAAAACACATATATGCATGAAGAAAAGTATCTAGGATTTCAACTTTTGGCCAAAAGCATGTCCTTTGTCAACTGCATTTTCTTTTAGTGACCAATAGGGGATGATCCAGACAAATACTCACGGGAATTTGTCACAATTCTAAACTCCAAAACTGTTTTTGTCTAAGCAAATATATGATTACACAGTCACAAGACTAGAAGAAAGTAACCAAGCATTGGCTACTCCGTCTGAACACAGATTTTCTGTTCCAGAAATCCTGTTCCAGTTTTGTTTCAAAGGCCAAAAAATAACTATACATCCCTGATTTAAAAAAAAAAAAAAAAAAAAAAAAAAAAAAAAACCCACTTTTTAGCCTTTGGAACAAAACTGGAACAGATTTTCTGTTCCACTCCGTCCCCCCTTTCACTGCATCAAAGCATGACTTTTGCAGATTTGTCATGGCCAAAAGTGCATGTCAGATGCTTTTTTGTAGTATATGCTTCTATAATGTTAATGATACATGGTGCCGTTGTAGTGTCCGTATGTGGTGGCACTGGCAGGGAAACCAGGCAGTTCTGCAACCACTAAATTGAGCTCTGCCCCATGCCCCATCCCCTAATTTGAAAGCTGCACGTAGCAACCAACCACTAGATTAAACCCTGCCCATCATCACCAATGGAATGCTGAGCAATAATATAACAATGCAAACACTTTAACCACTCAACAGAATTCAGTTGTAGATTCTGTGTACCTATTACATTACATTACCAGGATGACATGAGCAAACAAGAAAGCCCAAATCAAGAGCTGATGTACCTTTCATCCCATAAATAACCTAGGATGACTTAATTTTGGCACAAGTATTGAGTTCTTAGTCTTAACTGCATCAGATATGCACTACTCTTTCAATTATTAATGGGAAATGACACGAGTTGTACTTAGGTCGCATGAAAGAAAGAGCACGAATAACCTAGGATCGATCCGATTACCGTACGCATGAAGGAAATGTTAGGCGGTGAGCTATAATGACCCAACGAATGGTATTTTCATGTGTTCGTACTAACGACGGGTTTGTTGGGTGGGAAAAGACTGCAGCTGTAACATTGCTTTTTCTACCTTGATTGATGTAAATTCATATCTTTATAGTAAATTATCTACAATGACAGTTTTTCTGTTGAGCGATGCATAACCAATGAATTCTTTTTACTACAAATAGTCAAGCATATATGACAAAAAAACAAAACAAAATTACTTTAGTCATACGGCAAAACTGCTGCATTTTAGTGCATTCATTAATTTTGGTTACAAAACAAAACAAAACAAATAAAGTAAGGTGGTCTATCTTCATGACTGCTGACTTGTAATTAGACTCAGCTTACAAATCCACTTACCCAACCCAACCCAACAAGAAATCAAAATTCAAAACTTGAACTCAATACCAATTTGTATTTTAATTCATCTTATCCACCTACACATGTATTTCTGGTGTTTTAAACAGAAAAGATTCATAATCTCCAGAGTTGTATCCAAAATTGCATTTAAATTGCAATTATTATGTTTATAAAACAGAGTAGTTATTATTCAGGGTCTTCAACTTTTGCTGTGCTTCCTATAAATGCGGTCCCTTGCACCCTTTTTCTCTGTTTCAGTTTCTCATTGAAACTACAGACTTCTTTCTCCATCGACACTTTTTCCAACCACATTCTCCGGCGACCCTCGTCGGAATCTTGCCCGAAATATCGCCGGAAAGTCAAGAGCGCCCCAAACTGGTACTTGGGTTTTTGAAGATCAAGCCTAAAGTTACATTCTTTCGATTCTTTCGAGAAGATTAACTTCAAAGTTACCCTCTTTTTTTTTTCTGGGTTTTGATTGGTAAAGTTCAGCGTGGTGTAAAAAGTTCATAAGTTGATACAAAGGTGACAAGGGCTTTTGCGGTTGTTTGAAGTAAATATCTGAGAGTTTGGCGTTTTGATTATTTTAGTGGTAAACTTCATCAGAATCAAGAAAGAGTTTAAGTCTTTTGTTTATTCTTCCGAGGTGTTTCGGCTATGAGAATAACTCTTGGAGGAGCACCACCTTGTCTTGTGCGTAGATAACACTAGTGCATCACCACCTTTATATATCAAAGTTAAGAGATTGTGGTTCAAAGTTGCAAAAAGTCTGGTTTTTCTGGTGTTTTGAAGCATCATTGATGAACGGCATTGGATTGAAGAGTTGAGTTTTTGATGGTATTGGTTTAGTCTTGTTTGATACAATGTGCAAAGCAGGGGACTTTGTCGAGAAGTGTGATTGCAAGAGGGAGTGGAAGATGGGGTTCAAGTTGTTAAGCAATGTCGAAAAATGGAAGAATTCGATATTGAAGATGAGTTCGTGGTTGTTGATCTTCAGGGCCATTGTGACGGCATTGGTGTGGGCTTCTGCAGTTCAGTTGATTGGAATATGGTTGATAAGGGGTCCAAGTTTGTTCAAGGTTTGGCCTCCTTGCACTCAGTTGGATTTGCCTGCTCATGTTGAACTGACTAAGCTTCCAAATCCAATCTCACAAGTTCTCCCACCAAAGAGTAAGTCGCTTGTTGTTATGAATCTTCTTCGTTTTTCGTGTAAATATGATTCTCTTGAAGAATGCTGACCCCTTGTGTGCATTTCCATTGTTTCTTGGGATTCAAAATTGTCAAATATCATTGTCCATGTTGATTTTTATCTGGTTTGGTGGTCATTGGTTCATACCATTATAGATACTATTGCTGTTTTTTCAATCAAAGGCTGGAATTGGATGTCGCATATAAGTTCTGAATTACATTTTTTCAGGGGTTTATAGGAACAATGGTTATCTCATGGTCTCCTGCAATGGAGGGCTGAATCAAATGCGGGCAGCAGTGAGTTCCTAGCTACTTCTTCACAATTATGGGTGTCTTTTCCTTTGCTTGATGCTATTGTGTCTTCAGTGCGATGTTATTTGTCTGACTTCTAAGTTTTCTGCAGATCTGTGATATGGTTGCAGTTGCCAGATACTTGAATGTCACTCTTATTGTTCCGGAGCTGGATAAAAACTCTTTTTGGGCTGCAAGGTAAGTTAAATTTTTTTTTTTTTTTCACTTAAAATCATGGGGAGTGGATATTCTTATTCAGAATGGTCTAATGGAATTCCTAATTGTGGCAGTGAGTTCCAAGACATCTTCGATGTTGATCATTTCATCGCCTCCCTCAGACATGAGGTCCGGATACTAAAGAAATTGCCGCCAAGGCTCAGCAAAAGACCTGTATACTCATTGCCGCCTATTAGTTGGTCTAACATTTCGTACTACACTCATCAGGTTGGTTTAAAGACGATTAATCACATGAGCACCATCCTTTTTCGTTTCCAGTTTATCACCATTAAGAACAATGGAACCAATTTTTTGAGGTGTTTTCCTACAGATCCTACCTCTGGTGAAGAAGCATAAAATAGTACATTTGAACAAAACTGATGCTCGAGTAGCTAATAATGGGCTACCTCCTGAGGTTCAGAAGTTGCGCTGCCGGGTTAATTTCCATGCCCTGAGATTTACTTCCCAGATAGAGGATACTGGTAGAAAGCTTGTCAGGATTTTAAGAGAAAAAGGCCCTTTTCTGGCCCTTCATCTCAGATACGAAATGGATATGTTAGCATTCTCAGGCTGCAGTCACGGATGCAGCCATGACGAGGAAGAAGAACTCACAAGAATGAGGTAATTGTCATTTAATTTGGTTCATCATCTTTACTTGTTTTTCTTATGCGCATCGGGTAATTTGGGATATTTCTTCACATCGTCAGGTACGCTAACCCCTTGTGGAAGGTGAAGGACATCAACTCGGAAATGAAAAGGCTAGAAGGTTTGTGCCCTTTAACACCAGAGGAAACTGCTCTAGTTTTAGTTGCACTTGGCATCGATCATAATGTCCAGATCTATATCGCTGCTGGAGAAATATACGGTGGAGACAGAAGGATGGACAGTTTGAAAGCTGCTTTTCCGAACTTGGTAAGTAGAAGCAAGAAGACAACCTTTCTTTTAACAATTATACATCATAAGACTGCCGTAACAATTTTCTTGAACTTCATGAAACAGGTCAGAAAGGAGACTCTGCTGGAGCCTTCGGAGTTGAGGTTCTTCCCCAACCACTCTTCTCAGATGGCAGCACTGGACTACCTCGTTTCATTGGAGAGTGATATATTTGTTCCTACATACGATGGAAACATGGCAAAAGTTGTTGAAGGCCACCGCAGGTATTAATTGTCCTATATTCAACTTTAATGGAAACTCTGATACGAGTCTGGATTTACTTAATGATTATCTATGAGATAACTTTTGGCATATTTGCATTTCAGATTTTTAGGCTTCAAGAAGACTGTTTTATTGGACAGAAGGCTTCTAATTGATTCAATAGAACAGTTATCCAGAGGGTCACTTAGCTGGAATGAGTTCTCTTCCATTGTGAAGGCAGCTCACGCAGATCGAATGGGAAGGCCCAAGAAACGAGTTTCAATCCCAGATAAACCAAAGGAAGAGGATTATTTCTACTCAAATCCACATGAGTGCTTGCAACTGTTAGATGAACCATTAAGAAGCACATGATCTGATCATGCCAAATACATGGGTTTAATGCTGTGATATTAGTTAATGCAGCAAAGGGATAGCGCCATCATGTACATAAGATTGAGATGGAGTTGATGATGTTGAAGCCTCTGCCTGGATGCTCTTCGTGAATATTCGGAAATTTATAGAATTTTTTCCATTAATAAATGGGGTTTTAATGGAGTGGTGAATACCAAATAAGCTCATTGTAAAGAAGGGGAACAAGTGCATTCTCCTACTATGCCCCTCAAAGTCTCTAATGTAATCCTGTAAGCTTAATTTTGGCAGCAAGACATCCACATTGCTTCTCTCTTTTTGAATGAACCAATTACTTGTTAAACTATTTTGACATATTATTATGATTACACTATCATTAAAAAACTAAATTGTTACTGGCACTTCAAAATAATCATTGTACATTTCACCTCCGGAAAAGGTAGTAGTAAAGTTAGGTTTTGGTACTAGATCAGGTTTCACTACATGAAGTAGGTATGCCGAAATTAATTAATAAACTTGCTATTGGAGTTGGGGTGGGGTGGGGGTTCTAGTTTCGTGACAGCAACATGGCATCTGGTAAAAATGATGTTTAGTGTGGGTTGGCAAATAATCCCCATCATTCCATGTCCTTAATTTTTAGTTAGTTGCGACAGTGCAGTCCTCAAACTACTCCCCTTCTGTCTCCTCCATTGTTTAGTTGGCCATTTAATAATCTGATTAAAGGATATCTGCCATACGTAATAATGTAATATGATCCCAAAATTGCTGCCCACCTAGCACTCAACAAGTAGAGAAACAATGTTAACTTATTCATCATCTTGAAGGTTCTATTTTCAGCATATAGTTTTGGTCTAGAGAGAGAGAAGAATGAAGCAATTGATCCAAGAAAATTTGTTGTGTGATCCAAGAAGCAGTTGATCCAAGAAAACTAGCTTTTAGTGTCCTAATTCCACTAAATGACAATCAGTGCAGCCGTTCACGCACCTTTGAAGGTAGCTTTCGCAACACACAACTATCTCCAAAAAGGTGAAAGACTGAAACATTCAAAAGTCTTCAGCATTTGGTAAAAGAAAAAAGGTCAAGACTGAAACATTCAAAACTCTTCAGCATTTGGCAAAAGAAAAAAGGTCTTCAGTATCATGAATGTGTTCATTTTGAATGAGGTTGGCAAAATCCATTATTAGCATTCGGAAATATCCATTAGTAGTTCGGCCGGAACTAAATTGGAATTAAGTCCAAATAAGTACTTATAAATCTCATACTTTGAACGAAGACTTATAAGATACAATAGATTGTATTGTTACCTAAACCTAACATTATGAGACCACTCAACCTTAAGTGACCAGGACGGATACTCCCGAGTATAGTCCCCAGCTTGAATAACTAGTATCGGGATTGGAGATGGATTCCATATGCGTATAAAAAGGACATTTCAACAGTAAATGTTAGAGTAGCCATTAATTATGCAGGTCATATTGGAAGTTGGAATCAAATAATGAATATAGATTCTGCAAATGTCAAAACAGCAGAGAGATGGCGATAGAATTGACTTGTAAAGCATATCTCAGAAGGCCGAGTAAACAGGAAAAGCCGCTTCATATATGCATGGAATCATTCATCTGAAACTTCAAAGTACAAACAAGAGAGAATCTAACACGTCTATCTAGGAAACTCCATGCACAAGGAACACAAACCATATACAATTGACCTGGATCCTAGTTGTTTGTGAATCATGAGATTTTCAAACAAAATCTGACCTACTCAAGAGCCTTGCCCCCAACAAAACAACAGGAAGGTCAAAATAAACAGATTAAGAAAAACCGGAGACTACACACTAGCTTTCTCCTGATCTAAACCGCTTATGAGCCGGTTCAAAGTCCTGATCACAGTTGCTTACTTGAGTATGTGTCATGATTTGATTGTTCAGGGGTTGGTTCAAATGTGCCTGAACAGACAAAAACCATAAGCATAAGGTAGAGCGCTCAAGATAGTTCACATGTGCTGTCTGCCAATGTCCTAAATGCCTAAGGGCTAAATATCCCTACTAGAAAAACAAATGAAGTGCAGATGCAGCAGGCAGAGTAAAAATGGGATTTGATGCATGGGTTGAATATAATAAACAAACCTTTGAACTAGATGCCATGGACTTCAGTTGACTGTCTGCTCGATTACCAACATCAAATTGCACAGATATACTGGCCTGGGACAAATCCACACCAGAAGATTGCAGTGCCCGACTCAGATTGTTCAATACCCTGCTCAACACAAAACCCACCTCAGTAACAGCAAAACAATAACTTTTCATAGGGAAGCCAATTGATATTTTCAGAATACAAAGAAACATATAGGGATTGAAAGGTTGTGACACCATTACAGATTTCACGATCCACATATCCACTGGCAACACTTTACAAGTTTCTACTCACAACTCAACCTAGAATACGAACACTTGCAATAAAAAACAATCAGGGAGATTTACTAACAACATTAGCACATGCTCTGTGCATATAATGAGTCATTACAACTATGTTGCCTGATTCAGGTGACTGTATTGAAGATAATAGCTCAGAAAACAATCTTTGACGGTACACATGAGTGATACTAGTGAATTTAGACCAATAAACATGTTAAACAAAAACTTGGCAGGTGGTGCAAAAAGCTATCAAGAGATATTATTGGTAGCTCACCCTTGAGAGTAAGCACTTGAGATGCTACTAGATCCACTATTTTCCTCCTGTTTGGCCGTAGATGATATGCTTGGCCACAATTTGTAATGGGGTTGGGAAGTCATGTTCTCGGCATCAGACATAGAGTCCTGGAAAGGTTGTGTGGGTACTCCAATATTCCCCATAGAATCAAAGATGTTTTGTTGTTGCACATTAGGAACTGATTCAGTAGCTAACCCAGGAATGAAATCCAGTCCTTTGTAAACAACACCCGAGCCAAAGTCAGATTCCACTGAATTTTGAGCGTTGGGAAGCATTACTGGAGAGACAGCCACATTATTATCGTGACCAGAACCATTGTTCATAACTTGAGACTGGTCTACAAAGTTGTCTCCAGGCCTATGTTGACTTTTCTGTAGCAATGCATTACATGGAGGCAATTAGCTTTCCACTGGGTGGACCAATCGCAAGTTACACCAGTTCTTCAAATCAGAAGTAACCTCTAATGATCCTAAATAGTGCCATACACACATAAGGTTGCAGTTGTCTCTGACATGATCTTGTTCTCCCAGTAACAGTAAAAAAAAAACCTCTACCTGGATTTGATTGGTGTAATTTTAATGCACCAAACAAATGATATGGTTTATGTGCACTGAAACCAATTCTTCTTCTACCCAGAACATGATATAAAAGACATAAATAGCACCTACCATCTGTTAATTTTGAAAATACACAAATGAACTACTGCAAAGGACAAAGACAAGAACAAGGTATCTTTCCGGGGTCTAAAAAGGCAGGGTTCTCCTTCTCATCACTTGTAGGGCATGTCATTCAGAAGTTTCTCTAACACATTCTACTATTCACTACATATGCTTATCCTACCCTTCCCTTGTAGTGTTCAAAACAAGGACTTAAAACCTACTGAAATAGGCAATAAGTACAAATAGCTATACAGACTCATGACTAACACCAAAACACAAAGACCCTCACCCATGCATACACAGAGAGAGATGAAGCATTAGAGTTTTACCCATGGTGTCAATTTTGTTGGTTCTGAACTCCATCCCTGGTATGACCCCTCAAACATATTTAACTTCTCCTGTAAAAATTGTATATACTCTATAACCTGCATACAGATGGAAAAAAAAATTTTAAAAATTAAAAAAAAAACATAAACATAAACATTTCAGTATAATAATCAGGGCAAAATATATCACCACATAAGCAGAACAAAGATTGGAAGGTGTACCTCCAATAAGAATGAAGCCTTATCTCTTTTCTGATCATTTTGGGGTATGAGATTTCTCAACATCTGAAATCTGCCTCAGAAATATGTATTTCCCAGGTGAGTGAAGAGTTTATGCCCATGCTATTAAAAAGAAAGATCCGCATTGCATAAAATAGCGGCACGGAAAGATACAACCGTAATAAAGACATAAAATCCTCATGTCAGACCAACAATCTAAGTTCATTCTAGAGCAAAAAGAACATAAGACTCAAAGAGCAACTAATGCGCAAATTCAATTCAGGATTGCCATATGGGCTTCAAAAACCGTCTGCCTACAAGTTTCAGCAATTCGAAAATACGGAAACCCCCTGAGCTTTCAATCTCCATTTTCCACAACAGAATTCAACAAAACTCGCAATTTGCGTACCAGCTCTACGAAAACCACTACGGACATTGTGACAATTGTCAAGTCCCCATTTTTCTTCCATAAAGTACAAACCCACAGATAAACCTAAAACCAAATTTTCCCATTACTTAAGAACAATCAAAAGAACGATGAAAAAAAGCTAAAGCTCGAAACTTTGAAGCTTGCCTCTCATTGATTTTGCTCCTTCTACGCTGCTCCGTTTCGGAATGCTTGCTCCGATTTTTCTCCCTCCCTTGCCCTTCTACTTTCACTGCCAAAATTCACCCACCAATTCATCACTAGCTTCAATTTTTCACCCAAAATCACCACAAATTCTTCAACTTTTTTACACAAGAGTTCAAAATTGATGAAAATTCAAAAGCAGTCAGTACTACTAGCCAGCTCAAATAGTGAGAAGATGAAATTACCGCCATGGGGCTCTTCATCGTCGTCTTCAAATTCATCGTGGTGGCCCTTGGAAGCTCTCGCCATCTCCGACGGAGAGCGCGGTGGTTGCGGCGGCGGAAATGCGGAGGTCCGGGTCGACGGAGTGTGTTCGAATTGGGCCCGACGGGTCTGAAAATCGAAAAAAAGGTCGGGTCTTGGTTGGAGCTTTTTTGTACTCAAAACAATTGAACAATAAGACAACTTAGACAAGAGAAGAACTGGAGCCCTAGTAATGTTTCTGTTCCTAAAGCAGTAACTATTTAATTACTTTATTCTTTTTTACTCTTAATTAATTCCAATTAATTGTAATTAATTGTAATTAGTTCTGGTGGTACCCGCCCTTAATGGGGAAATTTGACCCGCCACCGCGCCAAATTTGGAATGATTGTGTTTGTTCGGCTTGAAGATATGAGCCGAGCCTTTGTATTTACATAAATGCGCAACTAATCGTAACAAATACTTTTATTCGTTTATTACATAAATGGGTAATTGTATATATACACAGCGGGAAAAACTGTAAGTATATGCGCGGCAATAATTAGCTGAATAACCATAATCCATAGCTCTTGTACAACATCAACCGAAAAGGAACTGATTTTCACATATCATGTACTAATGGAGCTTAGATTGAGTCATGCAAATCACTTCCCCAAACCCAACTTATACATCAACTGTATGAAGATCTAATCCGTCTAACTTTAGATTCTAAATGAACTTGCCAAGGATCCATAATTCCCCACTTTGCCTTTCCGAATGTTTGAAACAAGTTTGAGACTTGTGTATGTGTTCATCTTGTATGCCAAAAATTCAAGTCCAAGTTAGGCCATTCGTACTTTATGAGCAGAGGAGAAATGTTTAGATGCAGCCACGTTCGCCGCCTCCGGCCCTGTCCGCCGCCGTCCACTCTTTGAATGTTTCTCCTCCCAAAACAATGATCTCAACAAAGACATCCACCAGCTTGTTGTACTTGTACCGTCACTCATTTTTTCTGATCTTGCTTTGGTTATCCGGCCGACGATAGGTAAACAGTTTGGAACTTCACAACCTCTGGCGAACCAAGCCTAACAAAATGAGACTTTCAAATTGCAGAAGATTGACTTGATTAACCGGCCGAAGATATGTTGCTGCTACTTGGCCATTTTCTTTGCTTTATATAGAGATCATATTTCGTGTGGCTCAAGTTTATGTTCCGAGCGGATACAAAAGGTTCAACAGATGGGACGTCTACTTCTGCTTTCTGGTCAATTTCATCACACTTGTTGACTGAAGGTCTTATTTTCTTGAGAGCCAAACAAGATCAACCAACGTGAATCACAAGTTATCACCAACATAATTTCCTCTCAGGTCTCTGGAGAGGGAGAGCCGAAACCGGGTGGAAAGGGAAAGCGCACTTTCAGACAAGGACAACTGGTGCGAAGAGTCAATTCACACTTTCTGATCATGTAGTCTAGCAGAAGACATTTACTGTTCTGCTCCTGACAATCTTGTTTCAACTTGAAAGCAGTCAAAAATCCCTATTAAGAAGAGAGGCTTCAACAGAATCTAAACTTGAATTTCATTGAGAACATATCAGCTCAGCTTACATCAAAATTGGTTATGGGGTTAAATAATGACTATATATTACCTAGAAATGGATTCAACAATCCAATAAGAATGGGTAATGACAGTCGGATAAGCCTGGAGTCACTCGTGTTCTTGAGCCACACTTAGAAAAATGGCATTTTCTCTGCAGAAGTGGAGCCGAAGATGATCCAAAACTTGCTTGGATCATACAAATGAAGCTATGTTTTATGTACAGACCTGCAGTGGAGACCGTTACTGGGGACACAGTCAGACTAACTACCTTTCTCCACCCTCGAGCTCTTCTTGATCCTCCAAATGGGCTTCTTCTTTGTTGATTAAGTCTCCATTACTACCTTCATGATCCCCATTATTTCTTCGGAAAAACAATCCGGATGAGGTGGAGTCGTCTTCATCTAGAGCTTCTTCATTTTCCTTGTCTTTCGTATGCGTTATCAAATCATTCTCCATCCAGGCGGGGCAATAGTGCACAACTCCAAGAGCAGCAAGAACTTGTGGTTGACTAGGAGTTGAAGCATGAACTGATGTCGTAGCATTACCAACTGATTTTCCAGCAGGATCATGCCTCAAGCAAGAACATTCGGGGACTGGATGAGAGATAAAAGACAGCGGTTTTGATCTTGCAGATGCTTCTATTAATCCATCAACTAGTCTCTTTCTCAAATGCTTGCGCACTGACATCAACCAAGTATGGTTTGCATGGTAAAGGTGGTCACCTATTTCGTCTAAAAGCTTGGTGACTTCTTTCCTGTGTGAACAAAAACATAAGAGTTTAAAGCAAACACAGGCAATCACCATCATGAAGGGAGCAACCGATTTAAAACTTGTAGTCATAGATACAAATTTCTGGATTTTGCAGTTAATGCAGAACAAACTGAAAGAACAAGAAAATAAGCATTTCATGGGATGAACCGAGAATAAACTAACAGATCAAATGTTTAAAAGCTTAGATGCCTATCATGATGTCAAGGAAAAGCTCCAAACGACCAAAGACCTTCCATTTTTTAATCATGTGAACGTTCACACATACATGTCCAGATAAAAGCAATTTACCTGTCAGGTCTGTAGGTCTTTGATGCAGCTGACTGATAGAGTCGGTGTCCCATGACTAAGCTCGCAAAATTTGGATGTCCCTTGCCATCAAGATCGAACCCAGGAATAAATACATCCGCTTCAACACATATCACATAATCAATAGCTTCCCACAGAAGTTTATGGGCATTGGTCCTCAATTCCATAACTGTGCTATCAGGCTCGTTATCACTCTCAGCTACCCAACCCCACCAACCTTCAATGTTATAGGATTTGGGCCTGGCTGGAGGTGGTGGAAGTGGGCGAGGACGCGGGCCTGCAGTTTTCCATGCTTCAATCTTCATCTCCTCCTCAATCACAGGTGGGCTCCCGGGATTGCGATCTACAAGGTTAGCCTCACGACCATAAATCCTAGTGAGCTCCCAAGGCATACTGAGGGAAGTCCTATCAACAACATTTTCAAACATTGCACGAAGAGGGATCAATGTCCTTTGGCCACCAAAGATTTCTCCCCCTGAGACATATATTATTGTATCCCACAAGTACCCATATGCACGAAGAATGATACCAATCTGTAGCAATCCAAGGAATACAGACAAAACAATCTCAATGAGAAGTCATTTCTCATCAAAGTATGTGGACGTATACATATTAGGTCAAATGTCACAAGTCACAATATATACTTCATCGGTAGGCCGGTGATAAATTATTCTGGTAATGTTGCCATGTGGTATCATACCTCTTCAGGCATTAGCGGGCAAGAACCGTTAAGGCGCTGTTCCACAGAATTCACCCGAAGCTTCCCCTTGACAATACCACGCTTTATCATCCATTGTCTTTTGTGCTGAATGAGTTCAGTGTGAACATCCTTGGGAAAAGTTTCAAGCAGATGAAAATCAAATTCTGTGAAAGTGTTCCAAGAAGCTAATTTATCATACATTCCAGGTTAGAAGCAAATACCTGGAAGAGTTCAGCACAACCATGATATGCCAAAGCCTCTCTGGTCATTCCAGGGTCAAATGCTATAAATGGCTGTCCAGGAGCCCTTAATCTAAAGCAACAGAAATATGTTAAACGTTGTGGATGAGAAAAAAAAAAAAAAAAAAGATGTTTATGCATACATCTAGAGATAGAGGGAGGGAATAGATGACAGGCAGTAATCGACCTGAGTAAAATTTTGGTGGCAAGTTCCTGGACCTCCTGCCGGAACCGAAGGGCATGAAAAGCAACTCTACATCTCAACCTCTGATACTCTTCAAAATCGGGTGGCAGGATAGCCTGCATTACATCCACACAAGGTAGTGATTAGTAACATCTTGAAATGAAAAGGAGATAATTGCTAGCAACAATTATATCAGCAAACTAAGAATACAGAATACTCAGGGCAGAAAACTCAAGTTATCAAATCAACATCATATAGAGGACCACCAGTGTTACCTGCAAGCATCCACCATCCGAGACAACTAATTCAACTACTAAGTGCTTCTTTAAAACTGGAAGAACAAGGTGCTTATAGTAATACGGTGAAGAAGAATAAGGCACTTTAAAAACTGGAATGTTCTTTTTTCTCCTTTGTCCTTTGAGATTTTTTGGAAGAGTCTTCACAACTTTGACATCTTGCGATAAGGCCGCCATGAATTGGTCCTCGTTGTAGAGATAAGCAAAACTCTTAAACTCAGAGCTACATAAAAACCAACACAGAATAAGTACTGAAACATCAATTTAGGTCATGAAAAGCCAAGATAGTAATGATTATCAAGAAAGAAACCTGATGCCCTTGCTGCTTGTGGTTGATTGGATCTCAGGAACAACCAATGTTGCATTCAGAAACCGAGCCACCACGACTACATCACATATCTGAAACATCAATAAGATGCTGGAGTTGTAAACTTATGAGACATTTAAATCTGATGGACAGCAGGCTATATAAACATGAACCCTTACCGAGTTCCTGATCTCATGAAATCCGCCTTGTATCCTGACAAAGATAAACCCGTTTGTATCTAAACCAGGATCTGTGATACACATATAATAAGAATTTCTTTATAGTCTATACAACGCAAAAAAACAAACGTAATTTAAACTCTGTAGCAAACAATGTGGAAGAACTTCTTTGAAACTATCACCAACCCCTAACCCAAAGGTTGGTTTCTTGTGTTGTGTTACAAGATAACTGAACACTTCAACATCAAAAAGTTTAGAGATGAAACATGTCCTTATGGACTAAACACTATTTCAATAGCAGTGGTTAGCTTAACTGAGGCCCCACTGGTCGTGTTAAATCTACAATCCGACATGAAAGGCGGCACTCTCCAAAAGTAAGGAATAAGAAAACTTTAAAAAAAAAAAAAACAGAAAGAAGTGTTATCATCAACCTTTTGGTAGCATATTAATTTTGCAGAGGAATTACTTAACCAGAACTTATTAACATTTGCAACCAGAAAGCATGGTGAACCCACATAGAAATCAGTGGCTAAGATGAAAAGCGGCCTCACCGGCATAATGTCCTCGTGGATTTGCATTGGGATACAAAGATTCGAGATGCCTAACCGGACCCCAAAGCCTTCTATACATCGGACTCTGTAACCAAAATTCGAAGGATAAGCAGCCATCATAGAACATTACTGGAATTAAAGGCTGGATCCACACTATTCACATACTCTAGCTAAACTGATTTCAGAAAACCAACAACATAATTATACGTATCCTGCCAGAATTTTCACCGAAATCCGGAAAAATACCCAATAAGAGCAATGTTGTACTCAAAACCAACGTCTCCAAACAAAATGGATTGCCACATTCTACACCAAGATCAAGCCTTTCCCAGAAGAAAACCACAAACTACTCAAAACCCAAAAACAGAAAACACTTCTGGCAATAAGCAAAGCTCTGGAAAGAATCAAATTCAAGAAAGCCACAAATCTCCATGACTGTAAGAAAGAGCATTCAAGCACAGAGCACAGCAAACTCTAGCACAAGTAAGCACAAGTACAAAAAAAGGAGATCTTTGTTGGGAAAGAGAAATTACAGTCTTTGAAAAATTCAAGCTTTCACCAATGGCTCTTCTGGGGAAGATTGTGATCGATGAGTGGAACTCTGAAGCACCCCCTTCTGTGAATCTAGCAAGCAAAAAGTGCACAAACAGAGAGATGGCTGAAAGAACAAGCCCAACTAAACCAACCCATTTCATTTTAGACTTCACCACCATTTTCCCCTCCCCTTTCATTGAAAACCCACCACACAAAATTCAATCTTCTAATCTCCAACAGGATTGCAGAAGGAAAAACGAACGCAGAAGGAACAGTGCAGCAAAAAAGTCACTGGAGGAAGAAAGAGGGGAGGCACGTGTGAGCGAGAGTGTGCTTCAACTTTGAGTTGAATGGACCGGACCATGCTACTTTATTAGACAAACAAATATGTTTCTGTTTGGTTCCATGAATCTCTGTCTCATGGAAGCCCAGTCTCGGCTTCAGAGAGTGGACACTACGCACCAATAGCATGGGATATTTTGGGGTGGTAATAGGGAGTATTGTAGATGAAGGGTTTGCCACAATTTGGTAAGTGTAAGATTGAAAGCAATGAGTTGGAGTTTTGTCACGTGAGGTAAAGGTTGTGTCTTTATGTCTTCTTGGATAAGTTCTTCAGGTTCTTGGAGGTTTGTATGGGTATTTTCCTATATTTTTTGCATTGTATCAATATCATTGTTGATTATAAAATAAAGATACTCTCGAGTGTTTTGGTTATTATTTTTTCAACAGTTGGTAAAAATTGGTAGAAAGAGTAGACTGCATATTGTGTTCAAGTAAAAAATGTCTAGGACGTTAGATTAGACCAAAGGGAATCAATATAAAAGAGGAGACTTTTGGGTGGAAGGATGAGGTGGGGTGGGGCAGAATCAATGGAAAGTAATTGCTATATGCCATCAGATAGTTTTGCTTGACTTTGAAGTTCCAATGGGAAGAAGAAGACAATGGTTCTACAGTATGCAGTGACACTCACATGATCGTTCAGCCATACACAAGACATTTATTTTGCTAATCATGTTTGAAGATTCGAACTTGATATTTATTGTGAAAAAAAATAAAATTGCACTTCAACGAAATAATGAGCATAAAAGGGCTTCCAGAACCTATAATTTTTTTTTTTGACTGATCAAGAAAACTTGCAGAAACACAACTGAGTGCAAATGCTCCCATAAATAGTATTGTTTTGAAGATTGGTGCCAAGTAGAAGATGGGAAGAAAACAATTGAAATGAAGACAAAATAAAGGGATTGCTCAAGATTACGATGTCCTTTTCCCATAATTCTACAAGCTTGTTGTCTTTTCATTAAGAATTCTATTTCTGTTAAAGGCCAATGCATGATGCATCCATAGGGTCTTAAAGACCTCTTTAATGAGGAGACTGGTCTACCATTTCTAGTTCAATGACAAATGGTGCAAAAATGTATAGAAGCTTGACTGCCTTTTCATTTGTGCCCAAAGGAAGAAAGGTATAATCTTTAGGGTTATGGTGGGTTAGCACAAACTTGTCCCATGACAACTTGGGCCAAATTTTGGCATTAGGAAAGGGTATTCTTTCTAGATTCTTAACTTTCCAAGCAAAGAAAGAACCAAGATCAGTCACTATTATCAAAGCATCTAATATTTAAAAAAAAAAAACTATTTGTAATAGGGTACATTGTGATGTTTAGTGCGTCTAACTTGGTAACTTATACGACATAGTTTTCGAGACATATTTTGGCATTAGGAAAGGGTATTCTTTCTAGATTCTTAACTTTCCAAGCGAAGAAAGAACCAAGATCAGTCACTATTATCAAAGCATCTAATATAAAAATATATAAAAAAAAATAATATTTGTAATAGGGTACATTGTGATGTTTAGTGCGTCTAACTTGGTAACTTATACGACATAGTTTTCGAGACATAAATATATCTAAAATTACATATTACATGTTTCATATAGCCACTAGAGAGTATTTTTCGATCTGATAATATAGAGTACGCTTTTATTTTCATAAATCATAACTATAGCGTATTTGTTAACACACAAAAATATATGAATGTATTTCATGTCGTCACACACATTACACATCATTTTGAAATTTTAACCTGGATGCTTTTCACACAAAAAAACACTAGCAAAAATGGCAGCTATAGAACTGGTACACCGGTCATTTTCCTTTTAAGCACTCAAACGCTGATGTTTTCTTTTATAGGACACTTTACACACGTTCCCTGCTAGTTCCCATGTAGTCCCCTAGTGGAGCTAGTAGTTCCCCAGCAGTACCCTCCTAGTCCCCAATCGGTTCCCACGCAATTCCGCACCAGTCTCCTGCTAATTCCATGCAGTTCCCTAGTGGAGCTGATAGTTCCCTAGTAGTACCATCATAGTCCCCAATCAGTTCCGCCGCTGCTTCTCCTCCTCTTCCCCCACGACCACTGTAGCAGTCGAAGCCTGCTGCTGCCTCGTCTCTCCACACCAACGTATCGTCTTCAATCGAGTGCCTCGTCACTGCGAGATTTCAATCCAATAAGCCCATGTGGTTTTTCGATGTCGCGATGCTCCGATGCAGTAGCTTCCTCTCGTCGAAATTGGAGATCTTCTCGATCAAGATCGGAGGCGTGGCGAATGTGAGGCTCGCGGGATTTTGGAGATCTTCTCAATCAAGATCGGAGGTGAGGCGTTGGTGTATAGCTGCTCTGGGATTTTCAATCCGTGGAGCTCGCGGGACCTGATGTCTCGGAAGGACGATTGGGAATTCAAGGGGAATTTAGAGCTCGCAGAGAATTCAGAGCTGCTGAAGAAGATGGAACTGCGTGGAAACTAACAGGAACTGAAAATAGTAGTCAGTATTTATGTGTCCTACAAATGAATACATTAAAGAAAGTGTGCTTAAAACAAAAATGACCGGACCAGGCATGCCGGTCTAGAGCTGCTAAAACCCCGAAAAACTAACCTGGATACTTACACTAAAGTTGCAGCAACTGTCGTTGACCTCGTTTTAGGTTCTAGATCTTTCCACCGCCGTACAAATAAACCGCCGCGTGCCGGTAACTTCAAACTCTGACCAATAGCTGCCATTGGACATCGCACAGCCGCAGATCGCATCAGATCAGACACCATCAAACGAACCAGGTCCTCCCAAGTGGCAAAATCAGCGCGCGCATAGTGTCACTGCCCGTAATTTTCTTCATCTTCTCCAATTTCGAATTTTAAAAAGTTTTAAAAAGTGGTTAAACAATAATTCGTTAAACCCTTTTTCCGCTTCTCGCGTATAGGATTTTGAGGTCCGATCAAAACCCACTCACTTCGCGGCCGTTGATATTTTCTCCTCTCAAATCTCCGCCGTCCGGATTGGATTCCTTCACATCTCAAAGGCGGCGGCTCTCCGTTAAGCTCCGCCGTCCCGTCGGCCATCTCGCCGGTCTCCGGTAAGTCTATAACGTTCGCTTTACCGACCTTTCCGATTGAAATTACTATTATTCGGTGAACATTTTTCAATTTCCGATCGCCGATTAGCTTCGATTTCGCTTGCATTTGAATCTTATTACTGTAGAGCTTGGATCAATTTCCATGATTCGTATCGTGCTTGATCTCCTTGAATATTACGCATTAGACGAGTAAAAAATCTACCTTAGTTATTTTAAAATTACTGATTAGGTGAATTTTTTCTAGTAAAAGTGAATCTAATGGAAAAGAATATAATTTCAGAGAAAAGGATTTCGGAAAGATTAAGGGGCCGTCTAGTAACGTTTTCGCAGGGCATTTTCAATTGATTAGTTCTTTGTGACTTGCTATTTTTCAATTGAGTAGTTCTAATGGAGATGTCATTTTGGAGTCAGGTGGCCTTTTGAATGTAGAAAGTTTGCAAATTAGGTGGCTTCTTGGATGCTGCTTTTCCAAATGTGAAAATCGGAGTTGTGTTCTACTGGTTTGATTATGATTGTTTACGGTGCAAGCATTGTCGTTGGAGTAGTGCCGGCGTTTGAGTTTAGCGTCTGCTTGAGAGAGGAGCTCTCTGGTGCCGCTGCCTCCAGTGCCGGCATTGGAAGTTTCTACTTCTTTGCTTCGTTTCATGTCTCTTGAGTTGGATAAGATACCTGTAAATAACCAAATGGCAGTTGCAACTTTGAAAGGACCTTTGAACGGTGAGTACCATGGGAATAAGACGCTGGAGAGGAAATGTTCTGGCAAGAGACGTGTATTTGTACAGACTGAAACTGGTTCTGTTTTGGGCATAGAGCTGGATAGGAGTGACAATGCGCACACAGTGAAGAGGAAATTACAGCTCGCACTTGATGTCCCAACCGATGAGAGTTCGTTGGTATGTGGTGACACGGTGTTGAAGAATGATCTCAGCATTGTCAGAAATGACTCTCCTCTTCTTCTCACCAGGAAGTTCATGCACAGAAGCTCATCTACCCCGTGTCTCTCACCTACTGGAAAGGATCTTCAGCAGAGGGATCAGAGCGGTCCAATTGAGGTGTTGGGGTACTCGGAGAAGTTTTCTAGAACAAAGCAACTGGTTGTGGATATTATGAAGGCAATAAGATATGACATTGATCCAGTTCCTGTTCACAGTGGCCTTGGAGGTGCATACTACTTTAGAAATTGCGATGGTGAGAATATTGCCATTGTGAAACCAACGGACGAGGAACCTTATGCCCCAAACAACCCAAAAGGTTTCATTGGAAAAGCTCTTGGACAACCAGGTCTTAAGCGTTCAGTACGTGTTGGGGAGACTGGTTTTAGAGAAGTTGCAGCCTTTCTTCTTGATTATGATAATTTTGCTAATGTGCCAGACACCGCTCTTGTGAAGATCACACATTCAGTTTTCAATGTTAATGATGGAGTGAATGGAAATATGCATCCAAATGGAAAGCAGGCAAGTAAGATTGCATCATTGCAGCAATTCGTCCCTCATGATTTTGATGCTAGTGATTATGGGACTTCTAGCTTCCCTGTTGCTGCTGTGCATAGAATAGGGATTCTAGATATCCGAATTCTTAACACGGACAGGCATGCGGGGAACCTTCTGGTTAGGAAGCTTGATCGTGCTGGGAGATTTGGTCAGGTGGAGCTTGTACCAATCGATCATGGCCTTTGTCTACCTGAAAGCTTGGAGGATCCATACTTTGAGTGGATACACTGGCCTCAGGCATCAATTCCTTTCTCTGATGACGAGCTTGTATATATCAATAAACTTGACCCTTTTAGAGACTCTGATATGCTTCGAATGGAACTGCCCATGATTCGAGAGGCATGCCTCCGAGTCTTGGTTCTATGCACAATTTTCCTCAAGGAAGCTGCATCTTTTGGCCTCTGTCTTTCTGAGATTGGTGAGATGATGAGTAGGGAATATCGGGGCCATGAGGAGGAGCCAAGTGAACTTGAGCTACTATGCATTGAAGCAAAGAATATGTCAGAGGAGGACATGTCTTGTTTTCAGCCAAAAGCAGGTAAGGAGGAGTTTCAATTCGACCTAGAGTATGGGGAGGTGGAGCGGGACTTGTCTCCACGTCCAGAAGAGAAACTTGAAAGTGAAAGGAGTTTCCGTTTTGGATCAAAAGGTGGAAATGGAAGATATTGGCTTTCCAAACTAGAGGAGAGTGTGGAGGAGGAGATGGACGGGCTAGAGGGAAGTGAATTACCTCCAAGATCCGATGAATGTGCTAGTGTGGTGCAGGGTAGGGTTCCAAATGTTTCAAAGTTGTCTACATCCTTGAAAAAGCTCAGCATTGGTGAGAAGAGTTGGCGACATGTAGGTTCGATGCAGAACGGCCATTTGGCTGGCATATCATCTGGAAACAGGAGCGTTAATGAGCAGCTGCCCATGAGCAGTAGTTTCGTGAAGCTGTCAGATATGAATGAAGAAGAATGGATGCAGTTTCTTGAGAATTTCCAAAGGTTGCTCCGTCCTGCTTTTGCTAATCGCAAAGCAGGGAATGCGGGTCAAAGGCAGAGACAGCGGCTAGGGACTTCATGCCAGTTTTGAGGCAATCTTGTTAGATAAATAAATCAGAGTCTGTTGCGTAGTACCTTGTAGGATTGTGAGAGCCAGATGCCAGGTGGTGGTAATTTTCATTCAGAAGTTTGTTTGTAGGACGGGCGTCCAGTATCTGACTTGCCTCCGGGGAATCAGCCAGTGGAGGCGATGACCATCTTTTCATTTGCTTGGTCTTTTTTCTCTTCCACGTTGTCTTGACTTGTAGAATAAATCCGCCGTAAAAAAATGGCAGAAGAAACACCCTTATGTGTGTAGAATCTTCTGGGGTTAAAATGCAGTGCATGTGACTTTGTTTGAGTTTCTTGGCCCGTTTGTTTAAGTTGATCTGTTGTGTGTTTTATGCTCCGGCATATGTGGATATGTTCGTGCATTTTATCATCAGCAACGTTAAATTGTAAGACCTTATTTGCGGTATGCAGAACGGCTTACCCCGTTACAAGCCTTCTCATTATCTGATGATAGTGCATCATTTGATTCTCTTGGTGGTAACCTTCTAATTGTAGTTAAGGTAGTCAGACGTGAAACGATCAATAAACCCCAATAAGGAATGCCTAGTGCAACTGACCATATATCAGCAAGTTCTCATCAATTCTCCGGCCTACATCTTCTATACCGTAAACTATTAACAATATTTTTCAGGAGAAGCTTGAAAGGAGGAGAGGCTAGCTCAGAAAGGAGGTACAATTAAAGTGAAAAAAAAAAATCTTGGTCTTCATGCGGGTACCCTATCTTTCATGCTGGCCATCGTACTCAATTCCACCTGCTGAACCTCTATTCGGCTTACAGCCCTAGAAAATTCTTCGCCTGCTAAAGACATAGTATCTTCTTTAGCAAGGCGCCTCTGGTTTATCTTCAAGATAGCCTGTGAAACTTCTCCTATAGAAGGTCTCTTTCTTGGTAATTGCTGTAAGCATTTGTGAGCAACTCTAGCTAATCTCCTCACTTCTTCAAGGTCGCATTCTCCAACTAGTTGCTTATCAAGTATTTCATCAACGCCATCTGGAGCCATACCAGCCTTACGAGGAAAAATAGAAAAAAGTTAGAAGAGTTTGGGAACGGAAGTAATTGAGAATTATCCTTATGGTGAAGTGTGCAAGAACTCACAAGATTAACATATTCCATTAGGTTTTGGTGAGGATGGATGGCAGTTATCAACTCAAAGATGATAACGCCAAAACTATAGATGTCACTCTTCATTGTGAACTCGTTCGTAGATATGTATGTTGGATCTATGTAGCCATATGTACCTTTCAGGCCAGAATTCCGGCCATCAAAGACTTCTTCCTTAGACAATCCAAAATCAGCAACCTATCAAATTAAAAGGAGAAGGCAAGGTAAGAACACAGGAAAAACATAACATCCACCACTGACTACCATGCACATTATAGCCGCCTAGCATGCATCTGCATGTAGCCCATACCTTGCAGAGATTTTATTGTATACTAAATCTCAGAATATGACAATTCATTATCGATACATAATGATTCAAACAGAAGTTTATACCGGCTAACCTTAGCTCTCATTGAATGGTCTAACAGTATATTAGCAGACTTTAAATCGCGATGTATGACTGGTGGGCTTGCCTGGTCAAAGAAAATTCATATGAGAGAGATGAACAGAAGCACTTCTCAGAAGGCAAAACAAGGATAGATTAACTATCATACCCCTTCATGAAGGTACTCAATTCCATGTGAAATATCCAGGGCAATTTGTAGTCTTTCATCCCAGCTCAAAACCTGTTGTTCTTCACCTAAGTACATAGAACAAGATGATTCTTAGATCAACCCAAAATCATTCCATTTCGAAATACTAGAGTGTTTCTTAACAGTAAGAAGCAGCGCCATTCAGTCTCAGTTCCATTTCCAAAACTTACACCGTTTCTTGCTGGTAAGGAGCACTACTTTTGCAAACAAGACCATAAAAAGTAAAAATAGCTTCTGAGCTTACTGTATAGAAGGTTTGATAAGCTTCCATTACTCATGAACTCATAGATTAACATACGCTGCCCTTTATCTACACAATATCCTACTAGATTCACTAGATTCCGATGATGCAGTCTTCCTAGCAGAGATACCTGCAGCAAGACCCCAATTATTAATGGAAAGTAGAAACACAACCTGTTCTGTGGTATATACCCTTTAGACAACTAATCACTGATGGTATGATTATTTGATTAGTAAGCTTAAAAAGAAACTAATGATAACAGGTCAGATTGTCAATGCGGAAATCTAGAAACCGAACTCTTAAGGCCTATCTTCTTGCATCCATTTAGAGAATTGTAATCTTTCTGATTATCATACAAGTGCTCAAGTAAAATGTTGAAAAAATTAAGTTCCATTGGATATATTCTTTGGACCAAAAGAGCTTAGAAAATTCACTTTTGGTTGTGAATTCGAAAATATACGCCTGAACACTTGTACATATGGGCTTGCAGGACTATGGTTCCTCATACGAGCAACATGAAATGTATGGAATACAGTCTTTACCTCTGTTTGGAACTCTTTCTCTCCCTGCTTAGAATTGGAAGCAAGAACCTTCACAGCTGCTACCTCTCCGGCAGGCATTTTTGCTTTATAAACCGGACCAAACGAACCTTGGCCCAATATAGTTGTGAAATTTTGAGTAGCTTTCTGTATATCTCTGAAAAGTGTGGCATGAATTAAATGCATCCAATATCAGAGCATATCGACTCAATACCCTATAAGGGCTGATAATACATTATACTGTCAACCTGATAAAAAAAGGTTGCAGCTCAGTAGAGCTTACAAAAAACGTACTTGTAAGAGTATCTAGGTATGCCTGATGCAGAAACAAATCGATCTTTATTCTGTTGACTCCACCAAGAAATTGGAGAGCTTTTGTGAAGGTTCTCAGGCCCTTGAATAACTTTGGCAGTTGAAATGGACACGCTGTAGTCAGTACTTGTACCTAACCCATTTGTGTGTATAGGAAGAGTTGAAAAACTCTGCTCATTAGCACATCGTCTAAGATTCGCACGCTTTCTGTACCACCTTATGCCAAAAAAGATGAGTGAAGCTATCAAAATTCCAAGGGCTAGACCAACAGAGACGCCAATGATAACAAGATCAGTTTGATGAACCATTGTTTGGTCTCTTCTGCAATTCAGGCAATAAGAACATCTTGCAGGGGCAAACTGCCGCAGGTCATCTGTCAAAAGATGTGCAGACACATCATATCCTGATTGTATGATCTGCCAATGCACATGCCACAAGCAATTTGAAAAATATAGCAACCGGAATGTCACCAATATATACACGAAAAAGCTCAATGATGAAAGGATCACTGAATGTATGATCTACCAATGAACATACCACAAGCAATGTTGTCAAAAATGTTAAGTTTTCTACATTGTCTGTTTCCTAAAAAGATTTGGTGTATTTTCCCGATTCAAATTGCACAACTTTCTCAAAAGAAACAACATCTCCATCATTTGTAACAATTGTTTCTTGTCTCATAACCCCAGAAAAAGCATACAATACACACCCTTTCCTTTTCTGTTTACTCAAAGTTCCAACAACAAACTGTATGCAGAAGTTGACATCTAAGTCGAGAATCTTGTTTACATCGAAAACCATAATTCAGCACAAATTTTAAAACAAACCCATCAAAAATCTCGCTTCCCACAACCCTTTATCATTCTTCATCACGAAAACCAGACACTATGGAACCAGGAATCAGAACTAACCAAAAATACACAAAAAAAAAAGAAAAGAAAAAGCAGAGTTCTCGAAGTCAACAAATGCCCATGAAGATGAACAGAACACAAAACTTACCAGCTGAAATCCCAAAGAGAAGTTGATGGAATCAGTCTCCTAGACTCTGATTCTTCATTGTTTTCATGGGTCAATAAAGGTGACTCAAAACTACAGTGGCCCAAGTTGTGAACCAAGTTGAAGAGAAGAAGAAACTGTAAACAGAAAGAAAAAGCAAAACTGAAAGCAAAACTCCAGGTGTCTTTGTCGGACCTGGAGTTTGAGGGAATAAAAAATAAACGCGGCTTTCAATGGGCGTAAACTCTCATTAAAGTGTTTGGTTGAGCAAAGATAATCCAAATGGGAGCCTGATTAAGTAGAAAGTAGAGTTAATTAAACCAGCATAGTGCAAGGACGCCGGTAAAGTTGTAAACTACGTTATTCAGTCGGGAATTTAGATGTGTCCTCCTTGGATTCTTATGCTATCTTTTGTTTGAGCTCAAGCTTTGGCATGACCGGTGTCTATATTTGGATCTTAAAATAGTATAGTATTATTGTTACGCATTGCTATAATATGAGTTTATCATATTTATATTACATTTTGAAAGTGAGATAATATCAACTACGTTGTTTACTTATATTAAATACTATGAATTGATTGATGATTGAAGAATAATAATAATGATATGGAATTGTCAATGGTGGTGATGAATAGAATTCTCTTACATGATAATGCCTTACGTTACATGATTTCATGTGTAGATCCTCATGGTTGGCTGCTCCAACTTAGATTAGCAAGTGGGCTATGTCACTCTAGTTGTTTAAGAAATCATTATATAGGCATAGTTTTGCTGAGTCAACTAACATTCTTAATGGGAACCATGTGTTTTTGGGTGCGTTGACATGGTCTAAGTAGGCTCATATAAAGAGATGTTTGGCATGCCTCTCCTTATACTCTATAGAATTTAGCACACTTCAAACATTTATACATATTCAGATGATACCTAATATGGTTACATGTATTACGAACATGTTATGTATACATATCTTATCTTTCTCTTGTATATTATCTAACTCAATGTATTGTGTCAAATCCATAACCAATGAATGTGTACGAACCTAAATTATTTTTCTTAAGAAATAAAAGAATATCATGTGCACATATTCATATTCAATTTTTTTGGAGTTGTGGGCGTATCGTTGATGCCCATATTGGACTTAATTTGTAGATAGTCCCAAGAAAAGTGTTATGCAAGTGAGATTTTGAAATCTTTATTTTCATTTGTTTGTTTTTATTAGCAGTTTCAACAAAGCAGATTCTGATTAGAATTGGCAAACCTGCGTAGCCGCAGGTTATGTGGTCCATGATCATGAGTTTTGACTTGCCATTTTGTGCCACCCCATAATTTAACAGCTGTGTAGATTTTGAAACAATGTAATGTTTTCATGACAAGTTAGGTGGAGGTCAAAGAGGATTGGTTACAACAGCTAAAAAAACAGACCTACCCTTGTTATATGTAGTAAGTTGACTGATTCCAATAGGTGCTTCTTTTTAATAAAAGCACTTCTCAATCCTAATCAAAACTCACTGACCATTACCCTCTCTTGCCATAGTAATAATCTGCTTTCTGGAAAGTTGGCATGCAGTCCGTTGGGAAATTTTTCTGTGGCCAATGGAAAGTACTTATCAGCTTCGAACGCTCCAATTTGATTATTTTTGGGCCCTATCTAGTTCCTTAAGCCACATTACCCCTTAACAGTCCTTGGTTATCTCTAGTAACCACAGAGTCCTTGGTTATCTCTAGTAACCACAGATTCATTCTCTTAAGTAAGTATCACGCTTCCGCCCTAAATGCATGAACCCAAAACCAAAATTTGCAGCTTCAGTTAGTTTTGGAGCCAGGGACGGACCCAGGCTTTGGGCTAACTGGGCTCAAGACCAGGTGACTTTTTTTTGGGGCAACCAAGATACTTCTTAATCACCTCAGATATCATGGACTTCTCGCAGACTTTCATGGGTGAAGCCCAGGTGATTTTTTTAGCGCAACCAAGGTACCTGTCTGTGGTCTTTTTTTTACCTTGCTTTTGCCACGCTTTTAATGGTTGGAGAGTTGAGAAATAATGGTTGGGATGATTTTATGGAGGGTTTGCTATCATTTTGTGAGCAATATGGCATAAGTGTTCCTGATATGGATGCTCGTCATACAATGGGTACAGATGGTTCTTGTCAGCAGTATGATTTTATTACAATTAGACGTTATTACCATTTAACAATGCTAGATTCCTAGAGCAAACAGTGGAACTCCTTTATCTTAGCTCATCATTGGATTCACGTAACATTATCGAGCGATTTAACACTTTCGGTTGATTCTTTTAGTGTTGACTCTTCTTGTTTCTATGGCTACTATTTTCATCTAGACTTATCAAAGATCGACTTCGGAGCGACATGGAAGATGAATTTCTTGCTGGCAGTATGCTACTTCACGTTGAAAGAGAATTAACTAATAGTATCGATAATGAATCGATAATTAGTGATTTTTTGGCTATGGGGTCTCGAAGGGCTCAACTTATGTAGTGTTATCTTGCATGCTTATTTGTTAGTCTTTTATGAATAAAGCTTTTTGCGGGTATGTCCTAGATTCATTTTTGAGGGTAAGGCTTTCTACATCCCTGTTATATGTAACTTTTTTGGTTATCAATTAAGTGCATTTGTACTTGTAACCTTTCAAAAAAAAAAATTATTGGTAAGGAAAATGCAGCCCCCCTCATTTTGAATTCCTGGATCCGTCCCTGTTTGGAGCTGCTGTGGTCACATGAGATGTGAGTTGGGAGGAGATCCCTAGTGATCATAAAGTAACTTTCAACCCCAGAAAAAAGAAAAAGAAAAGTGCTATGTAACAATGCAATGCTCATTGATCCATTTCACTTTCCAAACGAATTAACACTTTACCTATCAGTTACTTATACATGTCACTGAAAACGTAAAAAGCTCACCCCAGTTGATCTTCCACGTGAAGGACCAATGAGAATTTACCCCCAACAAATTTACATATATTGCAAGTTTTCTCATCACACATCTTACTTCTGTTTTGAATCAAATTTAAAGCAAACAATGTTGCAGATGAAAATGAAATCGATGCCACTCATTTCCATGTTCATAATGTTCTTACATTCTCATTCCCTGCTGGTGCATGGTTTGCCTATTGCACCAGCATTGTATGTGTTTGGAGATTCACTGTTTGACAGTGGTAACAATAACTTCTTACCAACTATTTGTAAGGCAGATTTCTTGCCTTACGGAGTGAACTTTGTTAAGGGAGTCACTGGCAGATTCACCAATGGCAGAACAATAGCAGATTTTATCGGTAAAGTTTGATTTCTAAACCAAGTGGTACTTTAAGTTTGCTTTGTTCAGGTGATCATTACTGACACTAATTAAGCTTGTTTAGGTGAATATCTTGGCCTACAATATCCTCCACCATACATGAGTATCCGTGGATCGAATACAGCAGTTACAGGCCTGAATTATGCATCTGGTTGCTGTGGAATTCTCTCGGAAACCGGAAGCCAATATGTAAGCTCTGGTTATGTTTATGTGATAATCTCAAGTTCCTCAATTTGTCATTCTGCAGTAAAAGATTTACAAAGTCACTTTCTTTTGCTTCCTTCTGTTTTAATAGGGGAAATGCTTAAATCTAAAAGACCAGATAGATTTGTTCCAAAGAACAGTGAAGTCAGACTTGCCAGGACACTTTAAAAATCCAAATGATCTTCAAGAGTACTTGTCCAAGTCTATATTCATGTTCTCTATTGGTAGCAATGATTTCATCAATAACTACCTTGTCCATGCGATTTTTGATACAAGCAAGCGCTACACTCCTCCACAATTTACACAACTCTTAATGGATGCACTTGCTCACAACCTGGAGGTACTGGTATCTATCTCTTCTTCATTCACTGCTCATTCATTATTAACCGCATAATTAGCCGGATCTAATAACATATTTATGTGCAGAGATTGTATAAATTAGGAGCCAGGAAAATAGTCCTGTTCGAAATCGGTCCCCTTGGATGCATCCCATCAATTACAAAGGCTCATCACCACAGTGGAAACTGTGTGGATGCTACAAATGAGCTAGCCTCAACTTTCAACGACAAGCTTCATGCAACACTTTCGAATTTAACCACCAATTTGAAAGATTCTTTCTTTGTCCTTGGTCGTGCTAATTGGATCGGTTATGATGCAATCACCAGTCCTGTTAAATATGGTAAGATTCATAATCTTCTTCTTGTTAACGAATTAGTTCACTGATGCTAATGATGAATGTGTCGAATTAGCAGGGCTAATGGATGGAAGCAATCCATGTTGCACTACTTGGGCAAATGGGACTTCTGGATGCATTCCATTGCTTAAACCATGTTTCGAACCTAATAATCATTTCTTCTGGGATGCTTATCATCTAACTGAATCTGCAGGTTCAGTTATAGCAACAGGGTGCTTTAATGGTTCAACTGTTTGCACCCCATTAAACATCATGCAGCTTGTGAAAATGTAACAATATAAATAATTTCTAAATAAATTCTGCATCAGTAAATCAGCACGTCCAACTTTTACAAATGTGATTCTTTTTTTATTATATTATACTGATTGAGATGAAGTTTCAAGCTAGCTCAAAGCTGTTGGTTGATGTAAATGAAAAAATTGAATCGTATAATGGAAAATAAGGACACAAAATTTGCTTAGCAGCATTATGATATATATCATTAGTTCACAGAACTATTCTAACTACAGATTAGCAGAAGGCTAGCTGTATGAAGGCACACTTAATGTACACAGCACTACTTAGTTCCTATGCTTGATTAAAGAAACCGAAAAAATAGATTAAAGAAGGGCACACTCCGTATTTTGTATAGGCTAGCTATAAGGGACTAACATATCACTAAACATTCCTAGTGGGCAAAATTGTAGCCTAGCTAGCTAAGCCTAAACCTGTTTAAACAAGATTCTGGCAATCTCAATGCTGCGGCTCATGATTGTTAATTGGCGGCTTGCGGTCACCCATCCTGCTGTAATCTTTATGCATCAGGTTTACAATCTCTCTTGTTGCCTTAAGCAGTCTTCTTGTTTCATCTGTCAAGTTATGATCATCTGCATCATCATCGTCTGTCAACTTATGATCCTCTGCATCATCATTATCATCATCATCGTCATCATAACTAGTAGTCTTTTGATCAGCTTTGCTTGACTGCTTTGGCTTGACATTTCTAGGAATTTCAAAGGTACTTGCAGCAGTAGCACTTTTTGGTGTTGTTGCCTCCAGTATCACAATATTGTCCTGGTGTACATGTATAAACATGTAAAAACAAATTAGCACCAAATCAAAATCAATATCTGGGGAAGTTTGCTGCGCTTGTGTTTGATTGACAGAAATGAAGGGAGGAACAGACCTGTTGATTCAACTTGTTTTGAGGTTTTCCATGGGAAATGCTTGAAGCTTTACTGTCCTCACCTGCAATCACACAGTATTAGTAACCTTTCTTCCTCATGTTCAAAATCAACATCTCATAATCTGGCTACAAAAACCATAGGAGAAAGCAAGGATTGTAATCTCAAGCAGTCAAAGTTGTAGATTTGCATTGCAAGAGTCTTAAGCATCAAAGCAAGAAAATCCCTTCCAATATATATATTATATCATTTTGAATACTAATACATACAGCTACACTAGCTAGCTACTACATGATCATAAACCATCATCTATCACACACACGGCGAGGACAGATAAAACTGATCTAAGATCAAACACCGGGGTTTTCAATGATTTTTCTCAATTGTGTTTTGGAGGATGGTGTGCTGGCCCGTGATAATCAGCACCAAAAGCTACAAAATCAGGAGGAGCAACTTTGAAGTACTTCTTAGCAGAAGTACTATTACTTTTACAATCTTCAAGTTTACATTTTACTTTTAGATCTCCTTTCCCTTCAAAGTCACAATTTTCGTCAGAGCTACGGGTTGCACCTGAGTTGTGCGATGAAGTAGTAGTAGTACTAGTCTCCCCATTCACACCAGCTGGCCTTGCAGGGTCTAACTTCCTCAACAGCTTGTGTGCCACCATTTTCCTTCCTCCAAGACCTATCATCCTTTGGCCAGCTATTGCAGTTCCATGATCAATCACTTCCTGCATATACATATCAAGACTTGTAAGTGGCAAACTTAGAGATGATACAAAACCAGAGAATCGCTCCTCAGAAACTAATAGCTTCCTGCACTCTTTTGGAGAAGTGCAAATGACACCACCATTACGGAGGTATCATTTGCACTTCTCCAATAGAGTGCAGGAAGCTTTTCTGCGAGCGAGCATAGTACGGCTTTTACAAGGGTCGATCATGGAATTACTAAAGTACCTTTGGATCAGACGCCAATATATTTCCAGTCATTGAGCGCACTTCTTGACCTGCAGAAACAAGAGCATAAGAAAATCTTCCCAAATACTAACTTCTACAAAAGCCTTAACTTATTCTCATCAAATGAAAAGGATGAACATCAGAAGAAGATTAAGCTATATCTACCTTGATAAGCAAGTGAAGTAAACTCTCCTAGGGCATGCACAACAAAAAGAAGCCCTAACACGAAGCTCGTTAACTGTTGCATCTTTGTGAAAATCTTCCTTAATTATCTTTTGATTAACAACCGAAGAGAGGAAATTAACTTGGAGGGACTAATGGAGGTTTTATAGAGGGAGTTTCAAACCCAAGTCAAAACTAGGGTTCAGACACGTACACTCTCCCCCTTCTGCATAAAATATTGGCTTTCCTCATGTGGCACAGACAGGACTTGGAGGAACTCAAAACCTCAATTAATCTAATCATGAAAAGATTCAAAGGCAAACAGCGTTTTAGGTTTCCAAAACGTTGAATGTGGTTCACCAGAATTAATTAACCCGCATCTACATACTTTAGCAGGTGATAAGCCGTACGATGATACACATATTATATGAAGTATCAAGAAAAATGAAACATTATTCAAATTTTTTGTTCATATATGCATGACCAAACCATTAATCGAGTTGCTTAAGATGAATCTTTAATTGCATCTTTCAAGTCTAGCATATGAGAAACTGTGTGTAATCTTACTTTTTATCTTAACCAAGTTGAATAGTTGATGACAAGATCGAGTTGATCTTGATCAGTCAAAAAGGATCAAGTTGAATAGTCATATATTAGCTGTTAATTTTGATTTAGTTACTATTAGGGTCAATACTAGCTGCAAAGGATCCTGATCAGTCAGAGATTCGGTCCTCAGTTTCAGATATAAATTACTCTCAAGTAGAAGAATGTGCTTATATTTTAAACAAGTAAAGCTAATTTGCCTTCTCTTTGGATACCTTTTGAGGGTTCTGCCAAACAAAATAAATTTCTCTGTCTTCGTAGAGCAGAATATGCAAACACCAAATACTCATGAACATGATCAGATCAACATAATCTTCAATCCTAACGTCAACATTATTTATTATGATCCACTATCAATGCGAAATATTCGAACTTAAAATCTCTTTTAAACTTGAGAATTAGCAAGGTAGTGGTGGCAAAGGTGGCATAGTTTTCAAAGAGGTTTGAGGACTGAAGAGCATCAAAGCAATCCTGCATCAAATTAAGAGCCTGCAGAACATTGACAAGTGATTTCGCATAGAACTGCTCAAAAACACTTTGCCTTTTTAACAATATGTGTATGAACTTAATAAAGAAAACATGGTTTAGTGAGTTGCAATTTTAGAACACGAGGGCGTATGGCGTGCCCTCCAACTAAGGGCTAGTGCTTTCATCTTGGGAGCTGTGCATCCATGTCTAAGTCGGTTCGACATGGCCAGCATTGCATACCAGATATTGGCTAGCTTCGTATTAATCAGAAGTTCAGAAAATCAAGCCTTTGTTTACTGGCTCAGCCCAAGTTGGACACTATGAATCTCACAGCTCTTGTTAGGAATTCTAAGACACGATATGTTGAAATTGTTGTTCAACATCCTCCAGGATACTAGTCACGTTCATTTGAGAGAATCCGGTCCAAACTGGCCACTAGCAATCCTTAACAGTCACACTCCTTTTAAGTGCAATTTATTTTATGTTTTTATATTGGAACAAAAAAAATCCTATGTTTTTATTAGCGATGAGAGCAGAATGACATTTTTGAAAACTGGCTCCAACTATCAAATGGGAACCATCAAAACTATCATGCAAAAACTTGCAGGACCTTGCTTTATGAGGCTCTGCTTGATTTTTACATGAAATCCCTTAAAACCTTAAATTCTACTTTCTTGGCTAGTTTTCATATGAATTCTCCACTAATAGATAGGTAGAGAATTAGAATTACAGAGCCTAAGGCCAGCACCGCAGATTCCAAAGGGGAAAGGAAAACACTTAGCACCTAGCTAATGAGAAATAAACATGTGGACGTGGAGAGAGGCGGCTCCTATTACCAATATTGTCTTTGTCTCCAGTGTTCACAGATCTTAATAAGTTATCCGAGGAATAGTGACAATCTACCAGCACACAAAATTGATGGCACAAACCAGAATTAACCTTTTTGCTGGTTCCCAGCCACCACAATTAGAAAAAAAAATAAAAAATAAATTGGAGGGGCAATGCATCTTCATGTAATATGTCTCAAAATTTGTACCAAGTAAAGCTTTTGAGATTTAACTATATAGCAGGTTGTCAATATATGCTTACCACCAAATGGTTGGAGGATTCAACTCTAATGACATATTTACTTACTCAACAAGATCAAGCTTTTGAATTCTCATGTATTTACAATTCCTAATCTAATTAGAGGGAAGTAATTGATGACATCCTCCATTCATTATGTCTCATAAACATGACTTCTTTAATTCATAACTTCATCCATCTTTAGAGTCACATGCATGCTTGTGTATATGCTAAGAACTTGATCATAAAACTGTGATTAGATGCGGTTCAATTTAGAACATGTGAAATGTGAAGTTGCCAAGGGATCCATTTGACAACCCAAGAAAAAAGATTCCCTCTACATTGTTTTCTTTGGTTATGTAGACCATGTATACTGTACAGTATACATCAAGAACGTTTCTTTGTTTTCTAAATGGCAATGCAAAAAGAAATCTCTTCCTTTGGGTTTATGAAAATCAGTAGAAAGCAAAATCCTATGTTGCTAAGTTCAGAGCGTCAAAGGCCCATGGTCATGTGGTGGGGCCAAAATGAATCTTGATCATTTCAAAGCAAAAGCCTACTTTGCTAAGTTGTGAACTGCAAAGGTAATGGACTAAGCAATTCTAATCTCCCAAGACCCTACTTCAAATTGGAACCTAACTCAGTTCTATTCTATCAAGTAACAAGTAGCCGTGGTAGGTTCTACCACTTGCATCTATATAGTCCAAAGGTTCAATACAGACTCCAAATTTGTGAAATGATTCTAATTTGGCTCCAGTAACAAAATTGCAGCATGTAATTTTATCTTAGATCAAGACATAACATGTGATTTAAAGTATCTGATATTGAAGTAATGAAAAGATTTACAGGTTGGATGTGTTAATGGTTTCAAAATGTATATAAGAGCTTGAAAGAAAAAGTTGGGTTCTTACAGTTCTTCCCCTGACCATGTTCTTTCTCTAAGAAGCCCAGCAATTATCTTGGTTTATGCCTTGCTTTATAATTAGACACCACGGAGCTCCTGTACGAGGCGGATATCACCAATTGCAGTCTATAAAGTCCCTTTGTCAAAATTGGTTTATAGTATGCACTCAAATTGCTGATCCATGAACTATTGAGCTCAAACGATTAGCCAAACATCCCAGCGTCAAAAGTTTTGAGCGCCAATATATAGACGTAGAAAAGAATGGATCTAGAGAAAGGTGCCAACTGCAAATGATATCCACAATCAAAACTGCAAAGAAACTTCTTCTGCTCAGTAGATGGAAGCATCAAACCTTGGCTCATAGAAACAAACCTGGCTGTTATATGACTGAAGAGGACAGCCTGCAATCCAAGACCACACTTTCTTATCCACGTCATACAGAAGGCCCTTCCCTTGGTTCCAAGATGTGAAGCAAATCAAGTTATCCTGTCCAGAACACTCAAATCTCTCAGCTGATAACCGCAACAAAGACCGGAAATACTTTGGCGGCATCCTGCTTACCTCCACCCATATAAATTTAGTATGGTCTAATTCCCATATTCTCATACTCTGAAGAGTACTATACAGACCAATCCTTCCAACGAGAAAGAGACGTTTTTGGGTGCCGGCAACCAGATAACCGTCCAATAGAGACCGTGGGAACTTAGCTGGAATGTGTTCCCAGTATCCTGTGTCCAGTCGATACATCATTAGGCCAAGTGGAGAAAGGGTTTCCAAATATAATCTGGAGTCACAGTACGCCATCTTTGAAGAGCAAAGATTAACTGCAGGCATTATCTGGTGAATTGACCAGCTATTGAGCTTTGAATCATATACTTCTGTTGGCAATGACTTGTCACCATAAATATCACTAGTGGCTATAACTTTAAAAGAACGGTTCTTCCTGTCAGCAACCATTATCAGCTGCCTTTGCTGGTTATAATGCATAGTTGGCAGTGTCCTCCAAGTTTGTGTAAGAGGGTTGCATACCAAGGTTTTAAAACTTAAGCCATCAAGCCCGGAAAAGCAAACTAAACCAGCAGAAGAACCCACCAACCAGAATGCCCACTGTGGCAAAAATGAGAATGGTATCCTGTACCAAGTTTTTAATGGCAAGCTGAACACTGAGCACTGCGGGGTCTGAGAGTTCTTCCAAAATGTAAGAAGACAAGGGCCGTGAGACGGCACTTGAGAATGGAACTTGAGGAAACTTCTATCTTGCAGAATTGTATTCCACCGTTTACAAACACATCGGAGCCTAAATATCATAAATGGCGGTACCCTAGCTAGTATCTCATTTAACAAGTCCTCAGGCAACATTGCCCATATGTTATCCTCCATTTGAACATCAGAGTGAACTGCCTTACCAAATGTAGAAGCTGTTTCCTCATCCAGTCCTCGCGGTTTTGTCTTAATCACCTTTTGCTTTGAAGGGCTAGTGTTTCTTGATCTTACACAACCCAAAGGACTCGTATTCCTCGACCCTCCACCTCTACAAGGTGACACTTGTTTTGGGCACCTATCATCTTCATGAGAAACCCCATTTTCCATAGTTCTCAGACTACATGCTGCAGACCCAGATTCAGATGGTTCCCCAGTACTATCCATGGTAGCAAAACACCAACTGCCCAATACTAGTGCAAAATTTCTACCTCAATACCCAATTTCCAATTGTAAACTCTAAATCCCAAAAGATCATAATTTTCAATGTCAACTATTGATTTCCAGCACCTAACAAGACAGCCCACAATTCAAATACTATTCCCTCTAATAATCATAGCACAGAGCCAGCATTATAGTTGAGAACAAATAAAAAAGCCTCAATCTTTAGTCAGATCCAAAATTGATAATCTTTCAGATTGTAGATGGGTCAATTTAAAGATGCAATTTTGTTGAGCAGAGATCAATTACCATTACAAACTGAAGCCTTCTTTGCCCTGTGATTGAGTTGGGCAATCAGCTTTGGGCTTAAAAATCTTCCATGCCTGAGCTTGCTGGAGGAAAGCTTTGCTGCTAGCACAGATGAGTAAATTCTGGCATAGAAATGAGGGCAAGGTCTGACTTCAAGACTGTTTCTTTTTCCTTACATTTGTGTTTGATTTACTTTGTCACTATTTGACAAGTTTGAGGACAAGGAAGAATCCAAATGTCTTTGCAGTTCTAATCTCCTGCAAAAGTGATGGGCATGATGTTTATATTTAGCCATCCAGATGCCGCCACGTCAGGCAAGAAATTTGTCCAGGAGCTGATTTTCTGTGTTAGTAGTTGATTTTTTGTTTCACTAGAGAGTTGAGACACCTAATAGAAACACACAAGAAATACTCAAAATCATGAAACAGGATTAAAGAAACAATCGTGTTATAATTAATAGTTCGATTCGTTAATGAGCAACTTGGGTTTGGAATGAGTTTTCTTCAACTGTTTAGTTCGTTATTTAAGAAAATCAACCGTTAGCTTAACAATTGATTAATGGATGGACCATCGTTTCAAAAGCTAAGTTATCATACGTTATGGACGGCAATGATTGATGGTAGGTCTTTGGAGAGCTGAGAAGCAGCATATTCCAGCTGAAAAAGGAATTTACCTCTTTAGGTTTTGCTTTTCGATTATATTATTGGACACTTTGAGAAACTGTACTTTGTACTTTTGTTGATGGGGCTCCACTTATGGTGGTTGTCGAAGCTTAAATCTACAGAATGCAACAAACCAATGTATAGTTTTTTACATGTCAATTCTAGTGCAAGTTGTCTATCTGTGTTAAGCTTATGGTCTTATGTGGAGTAGCTGAGAAGAGAGTTTGCTTGTCCTAGTTCAACATTCATATCTCAAAAGCAACGACATAACAGATTTTGGCAAGTGACATAACATATATAGCTTCATATGATTAGATGAAAATTACTATACATGTTACAGTTTCATTTTCCCCAATATCTCATATTGATTGAAGGTCTTGAAAGGGCTTTTGTCACAAATTACATCAGGATGACATTTGTACCGACTTTATGTTGTTTTAGTTGTATAGGGATGAAATGTCTCCCATACCCCAAACATCTCCAGCATGAGTGTTATTGAGAGTGTTATACTTGTTTCTTTTGTTTAGTTCATGCTTGTTAAAAGTGTTATTCCGAATATCGAACTCGTTTATTTTGTTTACTGTTATGCTTGTTTGGAGATTATCGTATGTTTTTGGTTCCTAGACTTGTTTATGCTTGATGAATGTGGAGATTTGTAATTATTGTTGATGAATTTGGTGATTACTATGTGCATGATTATTATTAATAACTTGCTGTTGTGTGAAAATATATTGTATGAATACAGATTGTATGGAAACATGTTTCTTTTTCTTAAAAAAAATCATAATTTGATTTTTTTAATTGAAAAACAATCGGGTTTAATTCGGCTTGGCCCAAATCTGAATACATTAAAACCTGATTCAGCCCAACCAAATTGGGCCCTTGACGAGCTGAAAAACTGAGAGCTCAACTATTGATGGGTTTTTTTGGGCCTTATGAAAACCCGGCCCAGCTTGGTCCGATTCCACCTCTAGTAACGATAACTTAATAACTTCGTTTAGCAGAAAAAGGGAGGTTTTAATATAGATGGGTGAGATGCTAGGTGTCATCGTCCACCGGTTAGTCTTTCCGCCACCAACACAGCTGGATCAAACCACCCAACAACTAGGGCTACAAAAACCGAAAGGAGCCACACTAATCCTGGGACCAAGGGCTAACTACTACTGGGACCAAAGGGCTAACTACTACTACAGGGCTCAAATGGTTAACTACTACTACGGGACCCAAAGGGCTAACTACTACTACTACTGAGCCCAATGGGTAAATAAAAGTAGAGAAGTAGTTGTGCAATTTTCCATTTCAGAAGATTGTGTGTGTTGAGGTAATTGATAATTAAAAGTGAGGTGCCAATCTTCTAGTTTCTTCAAGATCAATAATACCGACAACTTATTGAGTTTTTATAAAACTCATTTAAACCACTTTAGGGGTTATTGTCTCCTCTAAATTGTAATAGACAATTTAGTAATTGGATTTAAAAAATTGGACTAATAATGTCACGTTATTTTTCTACAATAAAAAGGAATGTAATACAGGGCTTTAAATATAGGGCTTTGATTAGGAAAATCCGTATTATACCCATTAAAGAGCCTAACCTTACTATAAAAACATGCATAGAGGGATCACCAAATTTAAATATAGAGCTTTGATTAGGAAAATCCTTTTGCACAGGTAATGATTCAACTTTTACTCATCACAACGTACACCCCACGCATACAAATACAAGCAAGCGCATACGAAAAAACCCCTAATCTTATGCATTCTGTGGCCGCGAGTCTCAAAACCCTATACCATCTATCTCAGAACCATGGGAAACAAAGCTTCTTGTTTTCGTTTCAAAAAGAATAGAGTCCTACAAGAATAGAAGAGGATGATGAAAAAATAGACAGAATTAGCGATCTTCCTGATCCTATATCGCATCAGTGACGTAGCTAGGAATTTTTTTTTGGGGGTTACGTTTTGGGGTAGAAATTTTAGGGGTGAAATTGAAAAGGAAGTTATATTTTGTGGGTAGAATTTTGAGGTGAAATTGAGAAGGGGGTTATATTTTGTGGGTGAAATTTTAAGAGTGAAATTGAAAAGGGGGTTACATTTTTATGGGTAGAAATTTTAGGGGTCAGTTTGTAAGAATTTGGGGGTCAATTTGTAAATTAAGGACAACATATAGTAAAATTTTAAAAAATTTAAGGGTTAATTTTTAATTTTAAAAAAAACCAGTGGGGGCCCAATCTCTCCCTGGTTGTATGCTGGCTCCGTGCCTGTATCGCATCACATACTCTCCTTCTTACCCATCAAATCCATTGCACAAACTAGCATTCTATCTAGAAGATGGAACTATCTATGGGCTTCCTGGCCGGTCCTCGACTTCTCCAAGGTTCTTCCTCCAGTACTGCCAGCCTATTCGACAGACGAGAAAGTACTCGATCAGCAAATTACCAAGGCAATGAATTTCATAACAAGAGTGTTGTCACGCCGCCACGAAAGCTCTAATATCGATATTTTTAAGGTTACGGGCGACCTGACTCCTTCCCTTTTGCATGATTTCATAAGCCGGGTTGCCAAGCACGGGATTCGAGATATGGCACTCCATGTCCGGATGATGATTAGTGATGGTAGTGATGCGTCACGCTGTTTTTTTGAGTGCGATTCGCTAAGGAGTCTCCAATTGGAATCCTATCATCCACATTGTCTCTGTCTTAGGATTCCTCCTAAGAGTCATCACCCGTCGCTTCACACCTTGTCTCTAACAAGTGTGATATTTCCGGATGGAGCGGGGGAGTTATTTTCGAGCTCTTCTTTGCCTTCTCTCGAGAGATTGATTATTATCGGCTGCCAAATTGAGACTTCCGATCTTAAAATTAGTTGTCCGATCCTGCAAGATGTTCGAGTCTCGTGTACCCCTATCAACAAGCTCGACATCTACGGAATGAGGCTAGTGAATTTGGAAGTTAACTTTTGTTATTACTCCCACAAAGGGGAATCTAGTTGGGTAAAGATTTTTGCCCCAAATCTCCAAGCTTTTCGTTGGGAATCCAATTACATATCCGATAATTATTTTATCGAGAGCTTTCCAATTTTGAGGACATCATCATACAGATTCTTTGATCATATGTTCCTAACTCTTCTAACTTTTCGGAGGCCGTACAACAAACGGAGTAGTGTCCATCTTTTTTCGGCGTCATCCCAAGTTCGTAACCTTTCAATCTGTGGCCTTCCAATTCTTCAGGTAATATATCTATATATTTATTCTACTTGAATTTTTTATGATACCTTCTCTTGGGTGGATTGAATTAATTGTCTTGATTGATGCAGAATTTGTCAAACATCTACTTTGGAGGCGGTCTTGGATTCTTGTTCACGAAAATGGAGACCTTGTATATTTCAACTTGTTTGAGCAAATCTGAGATCCCAGGTGTGGCATGCTTATTTAAGAGCTCTCCCGTAGCCCACACTCTCACAATTTACATCCCGTATATTCCTGCAATAGAGCCCACAATGTAAGCGTGTACATAACTCTAAACGCTCTTCTACATTATTCTTTTGCATGCTATGCACATATGTACGTATATATATATTGCTGGAAACTGATGCAGCCTATTATGTAGGTGCATAAATGGAAAAACAGTTTGTGGACAATGGACAATGCCAATTGCACTGAAGAGCGATGTTGGGAATCTCAAGCTCAAAATTTAAGTCCCTTCTTATGTCAACTGAAGGTGGTGGAGATTTTTGCTTTACATTCTGAAAGTTTTAATCATCAGAGCACCTTTGATACTGCAAAGTTTTTGCTCCGACATGGAAGAGGCTTGCAACGAATGATTCTTAGGTCTTGGAGCGCTGATTGTCGACCTATTTTGACGGATAAAGTTGGTATACTACAGAAACTCCCTCGGGCATCTGCTAATGTCAAAATCTCAGTTGCTTCATGATGACTTTTGATGAGGATCCTGTGTGTCATGCGGCGAAGATTAATTTTACATGTTAACATCATTGTTATTGCCCAACCTAATTAGCATTTTGAGGATGCTGCATTGATGAGATATGTAGTATTACAAAGGAAATGGAAATCATGCAGAGGCGGTAATTACTTATTTGCAATGGAAATCATGTAGAGGCGGTATCATTTTCAGCGTGTGTGTCGGACATTTCTATGTGTATTAGGCCATCCTTTGTTTTCAGTCTTGGCAAAGGAAAAATCACGTAGAGGCGCTAGTTACTTATTCGCTTAGGTGAAAATGGTCGTTGGTGCCATTGATGATGAGTGAATGGTAATTCAAGAAAATGAGAGTATGGAAGTGCTCTTCATAGTAAGGCTACTTGGTATGGCCAATAGATAATCGTGCAAGCAATTTAATGCTTTAAAGTACTTTTGCTGATGTTGATAAGAAACTTTGACAACAAAAAAATTGAAGTATCTGAAAAGACGTTCGACTAACTAATATTGATTCTCTACATTTTATTGTTGATATATATATGGTGTTCATATAATTTATTTCGTACGTCAACCGAAACTGCGTCTTTATGAATTCACCATTAGGATGTCTTGTCTCCCGGGACAACAGTGGTGGTGAGGACCACAAAGCACTGAAAAAGCAATCCGTTTCTGGCGGTCGGCGACGACGATTCAGAGAGTTGTTCTCCTCGTCTTTTTTTCAGTGGAGCCCACGAAGAAAATTGACTCTTTCCTCTCCACAATTAGATCAAATCCAAGGGCTATAAAAAGAGGTCTGATTTTTACTGTCTACCGGACCAACCGGTAGAGAGAAAAACTGAGATTTTTGGAGTGGGGAGGGAGTTCAATCCGGTGCAAAGGAGGGGGGCATACATACTGATACCCACCTAACCTACTTCTGCTAAAGATTGGCTAACATTTTCCTGTGGTTTTTAGCCTAAAATTACATCGTCTAACAACATCCAACAGACGGGACTACGCATGAAAAACGTTATTTATTATACATTCATGATTTGAGCACTTTTCACTTATTTTTCCTTCATATCGGGCGGTTAATCTAATTACAAAAGGCAGTCAGTCCTAAAATGGAAAAGAGGACAGAAGACAAAGAACACAAAGTGAACTCTTCCTGGTGTATGCGGAAACTGTTGAATTTTACAATTGCACATTCTTGACCACCAACAATGACATCAAGCAAGCAAATGTAGACATATTAAAAATAATTTGGAGGGCAAATTTAAGGGGCAAAATGCAGGGACACCAGAGGATGAACTAGCTCGAAAGATTAAGAAAGTCATTAAAATAATTAATTAAAACCTCATGAAATCACACCGCGGAAGAAATTGTTCAGATGACACGGGCATAGATAATAAAAAGGGCAAATTACAATTTCGTACCCTGTGGTTTGGGTCAAATTTCAAAATGATACCTGTACTTTTTTTTGTAACATTTTCGTACTCTATACTTTCAAAGAGTTTCAAATGTGATCCACCGTCAGAAAATCGTTAATTTTTCAGTTAAATGCTTATGTGGGGTCCACCCAAATGCAAATTGGGGACGCCGTTTTCGCCAAAGCCATACGACGACTTCGGACACCTCCCCAAACCCATCGAGAAAGCCATGAACACCGCCGGTCGGAACAACTTCCGGGTCGGAGTCTCACAATCTCTCGTCTCCGACCTCCGTTCTCCATTTCCGAAGCCAACCCACTATTCTAGAAGCCGAGAAGCCGCTGAAGCTGAAGTCCTTCGACCAATCCGCCGCCGCCGAGGACTGTCAAGACGAGACCGCCGGCACGAACACTTCGCCGGAATATTTGGGTAACTACAGGCCGTTGGAATTGAATACTTCGCCGTGTTCGGCTTCCTCAATTATTCTTGACAAATTTACATTCCCTTTTGTGGTCAAATCTTGTGCAGCGCTGTTTTGTGAAGTTTTGGGGAGGCAAGTTCATGCCCAAGTGTGGAAATTTGGTCCAAATTCGCATTTTCTGATCGAGAACGTACTGATTGATTTATATAGGAAGTGTGATAATTTGACATATGCACACCAGGTGTTCGATGTTATGACTGAAAGAGATGTGATATCTTGGAATAGTTTACTTTCCGGGTATGTTAGAATGGGGCAGATGAGGAAGGCTAGGGCAGTGTTTGAGGAAATTCCTAACAAGAGTATTGTGTCTTGGATGGCAATGATTTCGGGGTATACCAGAACCAGGTGCTATGCAGATGCGTTGGAGATTTTCCGGCGAATGCAGATGCTGGGTATTGAACCTGATGAGATTAGTGTTGTTTCGGTTTGGCCGGCGTGCACGCAGCTTGGAGCGCTTGAGGTTGGGAAATGGATTCGTATGTACTCTGACAAGAAGTGGTTATTGGAATCGGTGTGTGTTTGCAATGCCCTGATTGAAATGTATGTGAAATGTGGCTGCATTGATCAAGCTTGGCAGTTGTTTGATCAGATGGTGAAGAGGGATGTGATTTCTTGGAGTACCATGATTGCAGGTCTGGCAAATAATGGCAAGGCGCTGTCGAACTCTTTCAAGACTTGCGAAGAGCAAATGTTGAGCCAAATGGTATAACATTTCGTGGTCTTTTATCAGCCTGCACCCACGCTGGTTTGTGGAATGAGGGAGTAATGTATTTTGACTATATGTTAGATGAATACAATATGCAGACGACAATTCATAAAAGTGGGAGGATGTATTAAGGATGAGAAAACTCATAAAAGTAAAGAAGAGAACCCCAGGTTGCAGTTTGATCGAGGTCAACAATGTGGATGAGGAATTCGTATCAGGCGACAATTCAAAACCATTTGCAAAAGACATATTTTCGATCATGGAGACGCTTGTTTTGCACCAGAAAATACCAGATGATAAGATGGAAGATATGCCAGCCATAAATACAAAATAGTGCTCAAAACATAAACTTTAGAAGCACTTAAGCCGCTAGTTGAAGAAGAGAAGATTTCTATATCCAAATAAACAAATTTACACACCGACACAAAGATGGGAATTTTAGAAGCAAAGTTGGCCAAAAATGCACACAAAATTCCAACTCAAATTCAACTGCTGTGCAAAAGTGAAAGGCCACATACAACAACTATTGCATACACAGAACAATCCATAAACAAGGCATCAAGTACTTTCTTCACCACCAAAACCGCATGCAAACCCCTCCCCAACCGATCAGCCCATTCGCATCCATCCGACACCGGCATTTTAATCCCGTCAAGCACAGTAGACATTCCGGTGAGCCTCGGCCTAGAGGTCTCGAAACTTCGAACAAGCACAAGGGGTCACAAGCTCAACAAAAATTATTGACTAAGGACTACCACACAACCAATTTAGAGAACCTAGTGAAAATTCAAAGAAACTGAGCAATGCCGAATCCAAACCACCCAATGAAAGCACAAACCAAGTACCAAGACTAGATAAAACTTCACAAAGCAATAGAATTTAAAGCACCCAATGAGAAATCAAACAACTTTAGCAAACCCCAATTGATATACAAACAAATTACATCATATTAGCAAATAACAAAGACTACACAAAAACAAAGTTGCAAAATTAGCAAAAACTAAGCAGTAAGCAGTTCAAAAAATCGTCCTATAATTTACATTACCGACGGGAATGTTCGGTAAAGGACCAAATTTCATTCGGGGTTTACCGCCCTCGGCCTCGACGCGCTTGATCTCCTCCACCAAGTCCGGCGTCATACGAATGATCAACGAGAAAGCGACCAATGCTGGTGGTTTTGACCCATGTGGGTTTTCCTTTGCTGGGGTGCAAAATGGTGAAGACCCTTTTGGGATTGCTACTAAAACTGATATCGAAATTCGGGTTTTTTTTTTCTAATGATTCAATTGCTCCAGTTATTCCATTAGCTGTGAAAACTCTCTGAAGTGAAGAAGTCGAAGATGACGATGACGATGGCGACCTAGCTTCTGACTCAATTGCTCTCACAACTTCATCGTCTTTACGGTCCAATTCTCTTTGCCGCTGCTCCGCCACCACGAAATCGGACTCCGGCGGCTTTTCCTCAATCTCCGGAGCTAAAACTGCAGACCAAGAACACTCAAAACAGTTCAAAAAACTACCAAAGATGACGACTTTTGGAGATGGAGTGAAAGAAGGTACCTGGAATTCGATCTCGGAGATTGATTTGGGGATCCTGGCGATGGGAAATCGACGGCGGAGATGATGGCGGGTCTGTGACTTCGTCTTGGTGGGTTGTCGGGTCGGGTGAGGAAGAAGAGGAGGATGAGGGGTTTTGTACTCCTCGGCGGCGGCGGATTGGTCGAAGGACTTCAGCTTCAGCGGCTTCTCGGCTTCTAGAATAGTGGGTTGGCTTCGGAAATGGAGAACGGAGGTCGGAGACGAGAGATTGTGAGACTCCGACCCGGAAGTTGTTCCGACCGGCGGCGTTCATGGCTTTCTCGATGGGTTTGGGGAGGTGTCCGAGGTGTCCAAAGTCGTCGTATGGCTTTGGCGAAAACGGCGTCCCCAATTTGCATTTGGGTGGACCCCACATAAGCATTTAACAGAAAAATTAACGATTTTCTGACGGTGGATCACATTTGAAACTCTTTGAAAGTATAGGGTACGAAAATGTTACAAAAAAAAGTACAGGTATCATTTTGAAATTTGACCCAAACCACAGGGTACGAAATTGTAATTTGCCCTAATAAAAAGTAGTTCAACATGACCCCTGCATCCAGGACATCATGGACGCAGATAACACAGACATCTAGATATTAAAAGGTAGTTCAACATGACCCCTGCATCCAGGAAATCATGGATAACACAACACAACACAACAGATCTCTTCAAATCCCACTTGCGATCCGGTTTATTCACATCGCGACTAAATAATAAATTGCAGTAACACATACCCGACCATCTTGTGGCAACACAACAGAACAGAGTGCCCCTAGTAATAACGAAATCCATGTTGATGAAGCCTACTTTGTGAATAGCACTCACGGAAACTTGTCCAAGTCCCATCGATTATCTCTTTATTCTGCTCGTCAGCATAACTTTGAAATTCATCTAGAGCATCATTCACCAGTGACCCTAATTCAGGTTCATTCAGCTGCACACAAATCACATAGAAACACAACAATGTATCATTTATAGCTATTTGACCTGAAATCTGACACAATGTCTTCATTAATTTCAATTTCAAGATGTAAGTGAATTACTAAGTAAAGAGCTGGGCTTACCGGGGGATGAAGATGTTTAAAGAAACAGGCCTCCAGAGACTGGAATGCGATTTGGATGTAAAAAATGCTGATGTCTTTCGGCGGATGATGTTTGAGAATATTGATGAACGCGGCAGTCACTTTTCAAATCTGAACACATGTTTCTTCATATCCTTAGTGACTATGCGAGCGCATCTTCTGGCATTCAGATTTCAGTTTCGGGCATGTTTTTTTGGTGGCTATGCTAGTGTGGAAGCCAAAATAATCCCGATTAGTTAGAACGCGCCACGTAGATTCTAATCCCGAAAGGACGAGCAGACCCCTGACGGAGATTATGAGTCGCTAAGCCGTCATCTCGGTCAAAGGAAATCACGAGACCTCCACGAAGTTCGTCTCCTCTCCAGGAGGGCCCTTCGGAGACCACCACGTTTCGGGAAGTGATCTTGGAGATCGGACAACCATTCAAGTGCATTAAATCTCATTTAATGCTCATATTAAACTTGCTAAAGGTAGATCCTCCTACAACCTCTATAAATAGTGGTCATCATTTGTCATTTAAGGTAATCACAAAAATCCTCTAAAAACTCCTAAGTTCTAAGAATACAATTCTGCTTAGCCATCGGAGGCCCTTTGGCAAACCCCCTACCGGGGTTAGTCCATTCCTTTGATATTATTTTCTTTGTTTTGTAGATTCGTTCGTCATTCAACAATGTGCACGAAATTTGTACAAACAAATTGGTGCTTTGATTGAGAGCTTGAGTAATACTCAAGTTTCTCTCCACATCTGAGTATTGAAGGCAATACTCAATTTACATCTACATTCAACCAACATTCTTTGGATCTACCATTGTTCCAGGTTTTTCCTTGAGCATATATGGTGGACGCACGAAGAACAAGGAGCAAGAACATGGAGGGCCACACCTCAAGAAACGCGATGGTTGCGGTGCCCCAAATTCGTGATGTGTTATATGCTGCAAGCTTGGAATCATACCCCATTGCCAATTCTCGAGTGGCCCAACCACGACGCTACCAACAATTTAAGTCTCCGACGCCCGAGACTACCGGTTCAAGCCGTTATCCAAGGTGTAGTGGGGGCTAAACGCACTCCTTCAAACAAAATAGCTGCTCCTATAGGAGGCCATCTTACCTCAGTCGTCTCGGAGACTTCGACGGTGGGACCAAGTAAGGTAGCTACTTCTATAGGAGACCATCCTACCCCATTCGTCTCGGCGACTGCGATGGTGGAACAAGTAAAGTGACAGTGGGACCAAGTAAGGTAGCTGCTCTTATAGGAGACCATCCTACCCCAGTCGTCTCGGGGACTGCGATGGTGGGACCAAGTAAAGTAGCTGCTCCCATAGGAGGCCATCCTACCCCAGTTGTCTCAGAGACTGCGACAGTGGGACAAACAATTGAGAGAAAACTCAACTCTCTTCCAAGTTCAAGCAAGACAACGTCTCCTACAAGAGGCCATCTTACCCAGTCTTCTCAGCAACTGCGACGGTGGGACTTACTATTAAGAAGGTACTCAAGGCCTAGTCTCGGTGAACAAGGCCTAGACATGGAGCTCAAGGCCTAGTCTCGGAGATCAAAGCCTAGTTTTGGAGCCTAAAAATCCAATCTCGAGAAGTAAGGAGATGAAGGCTCAAATGTTCGAGACCCAAATCGAGAGGAGAGATGTAAACGCTCCCCCAAGCAAGTAAGCTGCTCCTATAGGAGGCCATCATACCCCAATCGTCTCAACGACTACGACGGTGGGACTAAGCAAGATAGCAGCTCTTACTAGAATCCATCTTACTCTAGTCATTTCAACGGCTGAGACAATGGGACTTACTAATGAGAAGGATCTAAAGGCGCGAGCTAAAAGGCCTAATCTCAGAGTCCAGGGCTTGGTCTTGAAGCTCAAATGCCTAGTCTCGAAGCTTAAAAGCTTAAAGGACTTGTCTCGAGCTCATGGCCTAGTCTCAAGCTCATGGTCTAGTCTCGATGCTCAGGGCATGTTTACGGAGCTCAGAGTTTAGTCTAAGTGCTCAAAACCTAGTCTCGAGAGGTGAGGAGACGAGAGCTTCAACAACCCTAACCCACACTAGGAGATGTGGGCACATGATCTCTAACCTTTCTGACTTGCTATTTAGAGGTGGAGAGACGAAGGATTTAACCTCCAAAACCCCCAACAGGAGATGAAGAGACTCATTGCGGAGACCATCAAGCGACACCTCTGGCTAGCCCTCTCTGAGAGCAGGTTAGACCAGGGCCCAGACTTCTGCAGATAATGGATGCGGTGCGAGATCATCAGGCTATGGTCCCAACCTTAGCTTCTAGTCAATTGGCAAGCCACGTTGTCCATTCAACTCGACGACCACTACCCCATGGCAGACCACAACATGGCTTCTGTCACATGGTGGCCAAATAGAGCTTCAACCATGGCCAGTGATGCAATCCATCAAGACCGGCGATCCAAACTACATCTCGAGGTGTAGTATGAGATCTAAGCCTAGCACTTCAATAGCCGCTGTCCCATAGGAGACCATCCTACCTCAGTCTCTTCGATGGTTGCCACGGTAGAAGAAAATGTCAAGAGGAGGATCCAATCCTCCCTGAGACCTAATGGGCGGGTTCCATTGGGATCAAACTTGGTGGGTTTGTCCCGACCAAAAAGTTCATGAGGAACATGCCCACTAAATTGAGGACCTAACAGCGGCTCTTAGCCAACAAACTTGGTTGGCTAACCAGCAAAGGAGGCTGGTGAACCAATCACTGAATTCACCGAATTTGATTCGGAATGCGACTGTGGGATCTCCTAACCAGGAGACCAATGAAGATCAGATGTTCTTCTCACAACTGGAAGGGAAGAACCTGGAAATTGATCTCTCTGCAAGGAGCGCAACACAAGCAAGAATGCACTCTCGGCTGGGCCAACTCCCAAGCATACGGTCCCGATTGGGCCCATCCACGAGTATCCATTCAAGACTCGGTCCCCAAAAGGACGTACCCTCATGCCAGGAATCACGGGCAAGGGAGGCGTCCGTTCGCGCCTTGGACCACACGTCTTGATCCATTCAAGACTTGGTCCCTTGGGGGATTCCCAAGGACCTAGTCACCTTCGGAGATCGGGATCACCCCCTCCAAACGACCACTTTGAAGTCAACTCCTCTAATCCCCTCATTTCCAGAGGGGAGGAGAGGGGACCACAACTCCAGCAACGACAAGCCAAGCTTCAAGTTGCACATCACTGGAGGCGAAGGAGGCCAAGACCTCTACAAGTTGAGGATGTAGAGCAATTACACGCTCTACGCCTCAAAGATCTCCGGCCATTGGGAGACGTGGAAGATGCCCTCCAAAGACAGGTAGCGGTAAACAATGGCTCACCATTCATCGATGAGATCGAGTAAACAGAACCCCCAAGAAGATTCTTCACCCCAAACTTCACTCCATTTAAGGGGGACTCAGATCCTGACCAGGCATTATCAAAGTGTCATGAAACTCTACAAAAATGATAATGCCCTCATGTGTAAGGCGTTGGCCATGACCTTACAAGCTTCCACCCAAGATTGGTTCTATACGCCAGCTCACAGTTCGGATGAGACCTTTGAAGGTCTCACCTTCATGTTCGTGGAGGAATACTCTTCCTACCAAATTGCCAAGAAGCTGTCCGACCACTGATCCAGCATAGCTAATAATCCTAATGAGCCATTTTAGGACGTCATTAAATGCATTGAGAACGAGAAAGCAAAGATTGAAGGATGCGATGATGCAATCATTGACAAGCCTTCAAAAGAGGCTTTACATTGAAACATCATCTCTATGAGGAAGACACCATGCACCTTGGTTGAAACAAGGTCTAAACTAGCGAGGCAGGGAGCTAATCAAGGCGGATCAAACCATGGATAACAATTCATGAGAACCAAATCACTAAGAAGAAAGAATTAATCTCTTTCTTAACATGGATGAAAATGGGTTTGGCCATCATAAAATCCTATTATGCCCTCTTAACATGGATGGTGCCTGCTGCAAATACGATTGCTCTCTGAAAATGGATTTTACTATCCTAAAGTCGATTCTGCAGTCTACAAGGTAACAGCATAGAGGCATTAGCAGCACTACCGAACATGCTGTGCCATTTGGACCAACAACATGTTCAGAAAAAGCGTCTAATTCTGAGTCATTTACCTTCCAATTCTGAACCGGTTTTTTGAAAATGGCATTATCCTCTAAAATGCAATTTCGGCATCCTAAAATGGGATTTGGCTGCTTTTTGAGGATTTTTTCTAGCCGAAAATGGGTTTAATCATCTTAAAATCCTATTCTACCCTCTTAAAAGGGATGGTGCCTGCTGCGAATACAATGTGCTCTCTGGAAATGAATTTTACTATCCTAAAGTCGATTATGCAGTCTACAATGTAACAGCATAGAGGCATCAGCAGCACTACCAAACATGCTATGCCATTTGGACCAACAACATGTTTAGAAAAAGCGCTCAATTATGAGTCATTTACCTTCCAATTCTGAACCTCTTTTTTCTTTTTTTTTTTTTTTTTCTGAAAATGGCATTTTCCTCCTACAATGCAATTTTGGCATCAGAAAATGGGATTTTGCCGGTTTATGAGGATTTTTTTTAGCCGAAAGTGGGTTTTGTCATCTTAACATCCTACTATGGCCTCTTAAAATGGATGGTGCCTACTGCAAATACGATTTGCTCTCTGAAAATGGATTTTACTATCCTAAAGATTTCTTGCGTATTTGAATTTTGAATTGTCCATGACACATAATTACACGACAATAAAAAGGCATTGATTGAGAGGGAGATGGGCAGCGTTTTTCAAAGGTCAAGGGTTGCAAATTTTGTTCTCCACGGATCAAACTCTATAGCTTTCACAAAGAAACCAAGGGAGCCAACACCAACACAATTAACTTGTCTTTTCACTTTATCCACACCTACCGTGCTTTTTGATCTTTTCAATTTCTATTCATGTAGTTTAGTTTCTCTTAGGCAATTCAATTCGCATATTTGCCTTTCAATACTTCTATCCCTTTACGTCTATCCCTATCTCTTTAATTTATTGTCCCTTTACTTTATGCACTTCTATCCCTTTACGTCTATCCCTATCTCTTTACTTTTATGCAGTTACTATCCCTATCTTTTTAATATGTGCAATTCTTATCTTTAGTTATGTTTTGGTAATCTGCATTGATTCAATCTTTGCGAACTGTTTCGTTAAAGTTTGATGAGATTTATAGTTCATACGCACATCACTTACCGCCACATTGATCACCAAATTCACATCCACCATCATCGTACTAAATCACCTTATTACGAATAACGCCATCTTAAGTCTTTGCGGCCAAGGCAAAGTGAACTCTCGACCGAGACGTGTTCCTTCCTCCGTCCACAATTGTTTTGAAAGAAGTTAGATCAACACAACCACATTCATACCTAGAACTATATGTTCCTCGTCGGCGAGGTGGTACGCCCATGCACATAAACAAGAAGGACGAAAAGGAGTCCGAAATCCTATTGACGGATTTTGAGACCAACACTTGCATAACTTAATAGAACACGTACATCAAGTCCATTTCGTGCTCTATCTTTAACAATATTGATCCAGCAAGTTTACTCTGTATAATAGGGAAGATGGTAGAAACTTGAAGGTGACTTATGAAGTTAAGTTCAGTGATGTAAGCTTCATACTTTGAATCTGACCGATTTTCTATGTCAGGTACGAAGCTGGTCCCATCAAAGTTATATGGAGATGAGATGACAATCATTTTCAAATTGTCTGATGAACAATGTATTTTGATGCGTTTTTCCAGAAGGCCCCTCACTACATGTCAAAATGTTAGAGTTGCAATATTAATGAGATATTTCCAAATTCAAAGTGTTCAAACATCCTATACTTTCAATGACCAAATCGCCGGCTGTCCACGAGTTTATGATCTCTACAAACAGGTTTGGTTCGTTGGTACTGCTATTTGGTTTGGTTCAGTTGAATCTAAGAATCGAGAATCGGACCAATACCACTGATTATGTTCAGTTATTAACTAAATGATCATTAGGATGCAAAAATAGAAAGATTCAAAGAAATGGTTCACATCAAAAGAAAGGTCACGTTAGTAACAGTCCAATGAGTCAAACAAATGAATCCGCCACCTTGCCGAATAACAAACAAGAAATGACTGAGATTTAGGGCCCGTTTGGCATCCTCTTATTAAAAAGAGCTTTTACCTTCTAGTGCTTTGGTCATATAGGTATTCTGTTCAAAGTGCTTTCACTAATAAGCAGTTGGTCGTTTGGCATTCATTAACAAAAGTGCTTTTTAAATCGTTTGGCTGACAAAATCAAAAAGTGCTTTTGTACATTTAACATATAAATTATTTCTTAATTTATTTAATAATCTTATAAATTCATTAAACAACATTAATAATGAACAAAAAGCATCATCTAATTGTAAAAAGTGCAATCAACTTGGAACAAGATGCTTCCAAGTTTGTGTTATTAGAAAACAAAAACATCGAAAATGAACTGTAGTGCAAACAAATATTAATGAGACATAAGAAGATTAGCAATTCTCTCTCGCTCATCATCCATGACTTGTCCATGATTTGAACTTTGTTGTTCGATAAAATCTTCCTCTTCAATGTCTTCCTCATGGCCCGAAGGAAGTAGCTCATCATCATTGTCATAAGGCTGGAAAGTTGGATCAGTATTAGAATGAATTCGTATGAAGTTGTGGAGAGCCATTGAAGCAACAACAATCTTTACTTGCTTTTCCAAAGGAAAATTGTGCATTTGACGTAATATGCTCCAACGATTTTTCCAAACACCAAAAGTCCTTTCAACCAGCACATAATCTCCACCCTGATCGATCTAACCAAGACAACAACACCAATAAACAAATTAATCAGAGCACAAATCAAACAGCCCTCAATTGTCGGATTACGCCCACAAAAAACCAAGCTCTCGAGTCAGAGAAATCGTACCCATTTTGGGGGGGGGAGTCGAGGGTTTTGCAAAAACGCCGAGGGTTCGATTGTGGGATTCGTCTTCGTCTTCTCCCAATTCGCAAACCTGCAAGTCGTTCCGTTGCAGCCGCCAGTTTCCCATCTTTCGAGTCGTCATCGCCGTCGTGCTAGTTATTACTTTCGCCGCCGGTTTCCCATCTTTCCGATGGTTGTTGTTTTCGTGATCTTCCGGTGAAATTCAGTCCCGAAATTTTCCCCAACCTTATCGATCCTCAGAATTTCCAGCGTTTGGGGTCGTTATAATGCTTTTTTCTGCGTTTTACGTTTTCTTTTTTGACCAAGCCGACCCAAGCAGAACCAATCCCCAACAATTACAAAGTTCGGAGCCGGCGCAGAATCGATGCTCTCACGTGTTTGGTTGCCCAGAAATTGAGTGACAGCCACAGCCATGGACGACGACTAGCTCGCAGGAAGAAGAGAATGAGAACGGCAAGGAGAGGAAAGAGCAGAGGGTGATTTAGGGGTATTTTTGTATTTAAGAATTCTAATACGGATATTTTGGGAAACAAAAAAATTTCATTAAAAGGACTCAAGGTGCTTCCCGTGTCTTTTATTGAAAGTGGTTTGGGAAGAAAGCACCTCCTTGGTGCTTCTATTCAAAACACTTTTAACTGCTTCCATTTTTAAGTGAAAGAACTTTTTGATGTTCTGCCAAATATGTTAAATTTTCAGTAAAAGCACTTTCATCCATTTGAAACCACTTTTATGTTTGAAAAAGCAGATGCCAAACAAGCCCTTATATTAATTTATTACAAAAGAAAAACTAACTTTGAATTCAAGTTCAACGACAAACTACCATAACAAGATGAGAGCCATAGGTTTGTAGAGATTTGTTTCGAGCTACAAAATCTAGAAGATTTAACCTCTAACTATACTTCCGAGAAAAGTTTACATCAATTGTCCAAGTGCTCAGATGATTATCAATCGCTGAAAATTGTAAGTTAATCATTATTATCTTATTTCTTTTATTTCACAAAAATTAAGTCTCAACAAGACGGCACAACTAAAATTCGTGATACGAAGACAACTTTAGGGAGAAGCATTATGTGAAGAAATAACACACAGAAAATGTACCCAAAAAACAGCTATAGTCCAGTCTCTATGACGGACCAGTCCACAAACAATCATATTCCGGCCACATTTCAATTTACAACAAGACCCCAAACAAAAAAGAATGAAAACCTCTTTTCAATCCATAATTTCCCAAAACCATTAAAAACCGAAAAAACAAAAATATTGCGCTGCGCTGCTTATCTGTCCTTCCGAATCCGAACACAACAGCTCCTTCAAAAAGAGACGAGTGGACCACGAGAGCCCCGGCAGGATACGTGGCTTCCACGTAACAGCGATTGCAGTTATTCTTCTATCGTACCGCCCCCACCGGAACAGCGCCGCTTCAGAAACTTTAATCATTTCACACGTGGTATCTTGCATTTCCACGCCGGAAAAACCTCCGTCCTCTCTCTCATTGTCCGCAGCTCAAAATCAAAATCGAGAAGAGAAAAAAAAAACAAAAAAACCTCCTTTGCTTCCTTTTCCGGGAAAATTTCAAACCCTAGAAACTCAATTTTCTCACCAACCAAACACCAATTCGTTGACCAGATTTATGGCTTTGGTAGATTCTGTGGTTCTATATTTGCAGAAATGTATGTGTTTTTTTTCTATTTTTGGGCAAGTATATGTGCTTTTATTGGGTGAAAAGTTTTGACATTTATGGGGCTTTGTGTGTGTTTTGCAGGTATGATTATTCGGGATATGGCCAGTCTTCTGGAAAGGTATGGGATTTCGATCTTTGTTGATTTGTTTTGGATGCCCAGAAAACGTTAGCTCCATTAGAAGGGGGATGAGAAAATCGTGAAAATGTTCGCCTTATGTGATTTCAGTAAGGGGTCTTTTGAGGCAGTTTCATATAGGATGAAAATGAAACTTATTGTTACTTGGGGTCTAAGACACTTGGGCCTCCTCATGCAGCCACTTGTAGAGCTTTTCATCCAACTTATAGTTTAAGCAATGAATCGGTTTCATTCGTAGTGGAGAAATTGAGTATTGGACTAGTGAAGAACAAGTCTTAGCTATAATTTGTTAGGAGAATGTTGAAAATGAGACGTTGAAAATTAGACATATATGTTTCGTTTATGGACAGCCGAGTGAGCAAAACACTTATGCTGACATAGAAGCTGCATATAGATGCCTTGTGGAGAGGTACGGTGCAAAGGAGGAAGATATTATCTTATATGGGCAATCAGTTGGTAGTGGGCCCAAGCAAGTCGGCTTCCGAGATTGAGGGCGGTGTTCTTCTCAGTCCAACCATGTCTGGTGGGCTGGGGTACCACCTCGGAATAGAACACAATTTTTCTTCTATATAAGGTGTAGAATTTCTTCATCATTTTTCATATCTCAGCAGTATAGTTTTTCAGGTTCTCCTCTTTTGCAACAATATGCATTCCCTTATAACACCATTGATTTTGGCTCTTTTCTTTTTGTTGGGTGCATTGGAAGCAAGGGACAACCCATGGAGCTATAGACTTCAAGACGCCGTCGCACGCACCATTGTAGTCGATAAGAATGGTAAAGGACAGTTTACCACAGTGAAAGAAGCCATTGATTCTGTACCACTAAACAATCAGGCATGGATAAAAATTCATGTCAACTACGGAATCTACATGTATGTTACATATTATCTCAAACTTTCTTTTGGTTACATTGGATGGATTGAAGTGTGAACCTATGTGTGTGCTACTTTTTGTAGTGAACAAGTTCAGATTCCCAGGGAAAAACCATTCATCATTCTTGAAGGAGACCTTAATCCCCGGCCTGAGATCCAATTCAATGCTAATGGATCTGTGATCACAAGTCCTACATTTCAAGCACTTGCAGATAATTTTGTAGCACGAAATATAGTATTTAAGGTTAAATATTTATATCTTTACTCTTTGATTATTGAGTATTTCTGTTCTGGATCTAAGTTTTTAAGATATTAGTTACTTATATCAGTCAATACTATGTGGTCACCTTGCAGAATACATATGACAAACTTGAACGTGGCAATGGGAAGCAAACTACACAGGCAGTTGCACTTACACTTGATGGAGATAAACAAAGTTTATATAATTGCATATTGCAAAGCTTGCAAGACACATTGAGTGATGCCAAAGGTCGTCACTACTTTCATGGCTGCACTATTGAAGGAGCTGTAGACTTCATTTGGTCCAGAGGCCAATCACTTTATGAGGTTCAACATCGATTCTTAAATTTATTTTCTTAAATTTATAATTCGTTTTGAATTAATTTAGGAAAGATTGGAAAAAGCACATGGAAGATGAGTGAGGTGTCTGAATCTGGTATTTCTGGAATCACTCTCGAATGACACTTAGTAACGCTGGCTCAACTATTTGTTTGCAGAATTGCGAAATAGTTTCATTGTCGGACAACTTAGGGGTTGATGGGTATATTACAGCAAATGGTAGGGAAGGACCAAACGATCCATCTGCATTTGTGTTCAAAGATTGCAAAATTACTGGATCAGGCCCTGTATATCTGGGGAGGCCATATAGGCCATACTCAAGAGTATTGTTTTATAGGACTTTCATGGAAAAAATAGTTGTCCCAGCGGGTTGGGATTCAACAATGAGTGGTGCCCGTGTCTCCGTGTGAGTGCTTTTAAGCGAGTTACAAGTCTCTTATTTATTTGTTTATGTTTTATGAAAAAATAAGTGATTCAAATGATTATTTGTGACGTAATTCAACAGGACTCATGTTTCATTTTCCGAGATGAATTGTAGCGGACCTGGAGCAGACACGTCTCATCGTGTTGAGTGGATGAAGAAGCTACCAGACCAAGAAGTAATGAGTCTTACGACTGCAGCTACTTTCATAGACCAAGAGGGGTGGATAGGGAAGCAACCAAAATGAGTTAATCATTTCATCATTTGAAACAAAGCAACGTAATTTGAAATTATCAAATTATATTGATAATTTGAAATTATCAAGCTATCAGACCTGCAAGGAAATTATCAAGCAGTATAATTTGAAACAAAGCAAGTAATGTCACAACAACAAAGCAAAATTAATCTATCATTTCATCATTTTGTGAACCTTGGGCTTCGAATTGAGGTAAGCAAACAAGCGGGAGTGGGCTTCGTAACTCGGAACAAGAGCGAAATAAAAAAATGCATAGAGAACCGGGGCGGTCAGCTCGCGCCTGAGCACAATCGTAAGAGCATCTCTAAAAAAGTTTATAAATTTCACTCTACAAATTCACGTTTGTAGACTTATGTGGCAATTTGTTAATTGAAATTTGTAAAGTTTAAAATTTCATCTCCAACAAACTCCACAAAATGATGTTGCTTCATCTTCATTAAATCTTCAAGTTGATCTCAACCTTCCATTTGATTGTGGACTCACTTTTAATAATAAAAAAATATTTGTGGACTACTCCACAAAGTTGCAAGTTTGAAGAGTAGTCCACAAAATTTTGAATTTGAAGAGTTAGTTTGTGGAAAGTGTTGGAGATGATTTTTAGTGATTTTAGTTTATGTGGCTCCACAAATTAGGACCCAATTTAATTTTAGAGAATTTATTGGAGATGCTCTAAGGCGAACAACGCAAGCTATTCTACGGACTTCCTTGGTGTAGGAAGTGGTCTGAATGAGCTGAAATCATACGCGCGAGGCCATCATTGTCGAGCTCGTGACGGAGCCGCGCAAAGACATCAGAGAGCAACGACTCAAACTTGGGGAACTGTATTAAAAATTCTGAGATCTAAAAACTAAAGACCGGAAGATGAGCCATTAATGTCATCCCAGTAGATTTGACGAGATCCAGTCAACCCCTCCAGCGACGAGCTCATGGCGGAGACGAGCAAAGCCATCGGAGCTTCGCATCTGTAAGCCCTAAATACCCAACTACCAAATCGAAAAATCCCAAACTCAAATTTGATTTGCCCAAATCCAAATTCAGATAAATAATTTGGGGTTGGAGAGGAGGATTCGAAGAGGAGGCTAATGAAGGTTGAAGGTAGGGGTGGAGAGGAGGTGTCAAAGAGGAGGCTGCGAGGTTGCTAGAAAAGATGGAAGGATAGGGAAAGAGATGCGGGAGAGAAGAGAAAAAATAGGGTTTTGAGATTGAAAGGAGATGATCAAAAATTTAAGGGGGGCATAAAGGGAATTCTGTGTTTTGGTTTCCCCCTTAGTGCACAGTAACTACCGTGTTTTCAAATTATAACATTAAATTACAAACCATTATCTTTGATGTTTAAAATGATTGAAGACAATGGTTTTAGACTTCCGTAAACAACAGAAAGAGATCAATGCGTTGTCTTTTGTACTTTTCATACATCCTGCAATGGATTTCTGCTAAACCATTATGTATCCGGTGTTGTTAAAGGCATTTATTGGCCTAGTGTCGATTGACTCAATAGTATGTATAATTCAAATTATGACAGCTTTGATATAAAGAAGCACTTTTGCGAAAAGTAGCTCCACTCTTAATTGTATTGGAAAGCAGTCTGACTTGCATAACTTAATAGAACACATGAAGTCCATTTCTAGCTCTATCTTTAACAGTGTTGATCAAGCAAGTTTACTCTGTACAGTAGGGAAGGTGGTAGAAAATTGAAGGTGATTCATGAAGATGAAGTTCAGTAAACGTAAACTTCATACTTCGAATCTGATCAATTTTATATGTTAAGTACACAGGCTGGCCCCATGAAAGTTATATGAGGAAATGAGATGACAATCATTTTCAAATTGTCTGATGAACAATTTACTTTTGATGCTTTTTTCCGGAGGGCCCCTCACTACATGTCAAAATGTTAGAGTTGCAATATCAATGAGATGTTTCCAAATTCAAAGTGTTCAAACATCATACATTGTCAATGACCAAATTGCCGGCTGTCCACGAGTTTATGATCTCTACGAACCCGTCTGGTTTGTTGGTGCCGCGATTTGGTTTGGAAGAGTTGAATCTTGGAATCGAGGACCGAACCGGTACTATTGATTCAGTTTAGTTATTAACCTAATGACCATTATGATGCAAAAATAGAAAGATTCAAAGAAATGGTTCACATCAAAAGAAAGGCCAAGTTAGTAACAGTCCAATGAGTCAAACAAATGAATCTGCCACCTTGCCGAATTTATCGTTCAGGTATAATTCTCCAATAACAAACAAGAAACGACTACGATTTATATTAATTTATTGCAAAAGAAAAACTATCAGACTATGTAGAACTTTGAATTCAAGTTCAAAGACAAACTACCATAACAAGATGAGAGCTATAGGTTTGTAGAGATTTGTTTCAGGTTACAAAATCTAGAAGATTTTGCCTCTAACTATACTTCCGAGAAAAGTTTGCATTAGTTGCCTAAGCGCTCGGATAGGGATGGCAGAAATACCCAATGGGTTGGGTACCCTGTGGGGACCCGCCCCAAATGGTGGGAAAATCCCCGGTGCAACGGGGAACGGGGATTCCCGTCCCCGAAAAGTAAAATTCCCCGGTAGGGATGGGGCGGGGATGGTATTGTCATCCCCATCCCCAAAACACGCCCCGATATTATATAATAATTATTAATAAATAAATATATATTAATTTAAGCTAATAAATATTAGTATAAAAGATAAGTTTTACTATAACCTAACTACAAAACAAAACATAATTGAAAACTTTTTCTATTCTTACATGCGACTGCCTCTTCTTCTTTAAATTTCTTTCAATCTTCAAAGATTGAAATGATAAAGTTTTTCTTTTGTTAATTTTACTTATATGAAAATAAAAAAAACATGGGGATAGGGGCGGGGATGGGAGAGTGCTCCCCGGCGGGGAAGAGGATGGGGAATCCCCGAATCATACAAATAGGGGATGGGGCAGGGACGGGGGAAGGGATGGGGATGGTATTGTCATCCTCATCCCCAACCCGCCCCATTGTCATCCCTACGCTCGGATGATTATCAATTGCTGAAAATCATAAGTTATATATTATTATTATTTAGTTTCTTTTATTTCACGAAAATTATGTCGACTACACAACTAAAATTCGTGATACGAAGACACCTTTACGTAGAAGCATTATGTGAAGAAAAACACACACAAAATGTACAAAAAAACAGCTCTAGTCCAGTCTCTATACCGGACCAGTCCACAAACAACCACATTCCAGCCACATCTCAATTTACAACAAGACCCCCCAAACAAAAAAGAAAGAGAACCTCTTTTAAATCAATCCATAATTCCCAAAACCATTAAAAACCGAAAAAACAAAATTATTGCGCTGCGCTGCCAATCTGTCCTTCCGAATCCGAACAAAACAGCTCCTTCAAAAACAAAGATGAGTGGACCACGGGAGCCCCGGTAGGACACGTGGCTTCCACGTAACAGCGATTGCAGTTACTCTTCTATCGTACCGCCCCCACCGGAACAGCGCCGCTTCAGAAACTTTAATCATTTCACACGTGGTATCTTGCATTTCCACGCCGGAAAAACCTCCGTCCTCTCTCTCATTGTCCGCAGCTCAAAATCAAAATCGAGAAAGAAAAAAAACACAAAAAAAACCTCCTTTGCTTCCTTTTCCGGGAAATTTTCAAACCCTAGAAACTCAATTTTCTCACCAACCAAACACCAATTTTTTGACCAGATTTGACTTCCCTTCTCTGCCGAATTCGAATGCGCTCGAATTGAGCTTCTCCTTGACCGGATTCGATTCGAAATCAAATAAAGCTCGGTGTTTTTTTTATTATTATAGATTTAATTTCTAAATTGGAGGATTGTTGAGATGGGGGCGGTGACGTCATCAATGGCGGCGAAGTTCGCCTTTTTCCCCCCGCACCCGCCGTCGTACGGGCTGGAGAAGGAGGAGGAGAGCGGGAAGCTGAAGATGACAGGGGTCGGGACCAGGCCGAACGTCGACGTTTTGAAGCTGCGGACCAAGAGAGGGAACGAGGTCGTCGCGTTGTACATAAAGAACCCGTCGGCGAAGCTCACCGTTTTGCACTCGCATGGGAACGCGGCTGATCTGGGCCAGATGTACGAGCTGTTCAGTGAGCTGAGTCTTCACCTCCGAGTTAACTTGATGGGGTCAGTAAAAAAAAAAGTTACATCTATGTGGGATTAAATTTATGACTGGTAGATTCTGTGGTTCTATATTTGCAGAAATGTTTGTTTTATCTATTTTTGTTGAATTGCTTAGTGTGTTTCTATTTTTGGGCAAATTTATGTGCTTTTATAGGGTGAAAAGTTTTGATCTTTATGGGGATTTGTGTGTTTTTTGCAGGTATGATTATTCGGGATATGGCCAGTCTTCTGGAAAGGTATGAGATTCGATCTTTGTTGATTTGTTTTGGATGCCCAGAAAACGTTAGCTCCATTAGAAGGGGGATGGATGAGTAAATCGCGAAAATGTTCGCCTTATGTGATTTCAGTAAGGGATCTTTTGATGCAGTTTCACATAGATGAAAATGAAACTTATTGTTAATTGGGGTCTAAGACACTTCGACCGCCTGATGCAGCCACTAGTAGATCTTTTCTTCCAACTTTTAGTGTTTGAAATGTACAAGTTTCGTTTTTAGAGGATCAATTGAGTATCGGATTAATAAAGAACAAGTCCTAGCTATAATTTGTTAGGAGAATGTTGAAAATGAGACATATATCTTTTCCGTTATGGACAGCCGAGTGAGCAAAACACTTATGCTGACGTAGAAGCTGCATATAGATGCCTTGTGGAGAGGTACGGTGCAAAGGAGGAAGATATTATCTTATATGGGCAATCAGTTGGTAGTGGCCCCACTTTAGATCTGGCAAGTCGGCTTCCGAGATTGAGGGCGGTGGTTCTTCACAGTCCAATCATGTCTGGTGTTCGTGTCATGTATCCGGTGAAGCGGACATATTGGTTTGACATTTACAAGGTTTTAAATCTTTCCTTAATTGCTCAAGCCTAGACTATTCGGCTCAATTTCCCACACTACTTGGAAGTGTATGCATGCATGCTAATGAGGATTTTGCCTATTCGTGTCGTGGTGCAGAACATTGACAAAATACCGTTGGTCAGTTGTCCTGTGCTGGTGATTCATGTGAGTACCTATTTTCCTTTAAAGTGTTGCTTTGTTTTCTTAGATTTTTATGAATCTAAATGTGGAGAGCTGTTAATGCATATTGATGGATTACCAATTTTTACTGTTCTTTGATTCAACAAAAGAAAATCTGTGACAATATTATGTGTGCTCTTGCACATTGCTATGCTCCGACATCCTGAAAAAACCTTTTCAGAATCTCTGTATGCTTCGCATCTTCTTGACAAGCACTAATTCATTGCTGAAGGTAGCTGTATCATCAACTTAATGACTAATTTCCATGTATGTCAAGCTCTAGTTACTATCTTCCAATTTTTGCCAATAGGGTAGTTATCAAACTTTGGTTATTCAATTTTCACTAGTCAAAATTGTAAAATATATAGAAGTTTTCCTTCTTCGTATGTGTCAAATGTAAGGTCTAAAATGGTATGCCTTTTGGCATAAAATGGGCATGCCTCTTCTGTCTTTTGTTTCCAGTTGCCTTGGTATTTGGTAAACTCGAACTGTGTAGCATATGAAGTTCGGTTATCGTCTTACAGTTTTGTTCAATGGTCATCTTTAGCTTTTAAGTAAAATACTTATTTGCCAGGTTATTTTGTTCTGTGTTTTCCTGTAGGGGACAGCTGATGATGTAGTGGATTGGTCCCATGGCAAGCAGCTTTGGGAACAGTGTAAGGAAAAGTATGAGCCGCTATGGATAAAAGGAGGGAATCATTGTGACTTGGAGCTCTACCCACAGTACATAAAGCATCTCAAGAAGTTTGTATCAACTGTTGAGAAATATCCACATCTGAGAAAGGGATCTGGGCCAATTACAAATCATCCTGAAAATCCACGGAGAAGCACCGACATTAGGGAGAAATCTTGTTCTAGCACGGATCAGAGAGAAAATTCTAGAACAAGTACTGACCATAGAGAAAACCCTAGGGCAAGCACTGATCATAGGGATAAGTCAAGGGCTAGTACCGATAAGAGGGACAGATCAAGAAAGAGTGTGGATAACCCTGAAAAACCAAGCAATAGTAGCATGGATCAACCAGAGAAAGCAAGAAATAGTATTGACCGGTAAGCTGTTCCTGAACGTTTCTGTGTTTTTGTCCATTCATCTTTTTTTCTCGTGAAATTCATTTATCCACAGTGCAGCATAGAAACGTATACTACTATGGTTTTCCTCACTGTCGAAATATTATTATGATGGCAGCTTTGGAGAGATGTTCAGATCAGTTGGGTTGTGCAATATTGATTGTTTTAAGCCCACAGCTACCAGCGCATGAGGAAATGAGATCAGTTCACAAATTCAATCTGTATTTAACCTCCCTTCTATTTATTTGATTGGTTAATTGGGTCGTTTGGTACGACAAATGTCTCCATAGGATGGGAGCCAGCTAATGTAAGCATCTGCACCAAGAATCGTGGTCCCTTGTATGCCATTAGTGCAAAACCGGGAAAGATGTACGGTCTAATGACCATGGATAGGGTTTGGGTGATAGAATATATATCATTGCCTCGCATTCTAGGAAGAAAGTTAGGAAGTTTGTTAGACCAGACAAACTGTTTGTGTCAGTTATTCTTCATCTTAATAAATATAACCCCTCTGTTCTGTGTATCTCTCTGCAAAAGCATGGATATGCTAAGTCTCTGTATATCGTTGCCTGATGTGTTAAAACTTAAAAATGCTTTGAATGCTTTTCAGTTTTCACATACATAGTAACGAGAAAATATATCTTAAATGCTGGATGTGTATATTTTAAATGTGGACATACCAATCAATGACTATTATTGATAGCCTGTAATATATTTCATATTGTTGCAAGTATCGTTCCAACTTTTTTAGTCCTACTGCGAGTATCGTCGTCCTTTCATCCCTATTTCTATATTGGTTTTCAATTCGGATTAAAAGTATTTTATTTATGCATTCGAGATTCTGGAATTGATTACGAATAATAAACACTTTCGATACTACTACTTACATATGTGAAATAAAATGTTGGGCTCATGGACACGTCCAAACTTCAAAGTACTACGTAAGTACCTACGCATCAAATCAAACTACAAGCATAGGTTACAAAGATCGAAAGGTTGTGGAAACACCCCTGACACAATTCCAAAGCCGAAGGGCAGAGCAAATATCCAAACAGAATTTGCATTAGATTTTCAAAGATACACCAAACGCAAGGGTTTAACAAAGGGTTCAGGGTTTAAGGCGGCTGCTGCAGATACAGCTATATTTTTCTCACTACTCCTCCTCTCCTCTTCGCCTCTATGAATTCGATTCCTTATTCGAATTCTTTGATCGACCCATTAAACCCCATCTCACTTTCATCACTTTCCGCTCCTCCAATTCATTCATTCAGAAAATTCTTCATCTTAATTTGATGTCCAGCACCCAAGCCCCACTGCCCTCTGCAAATTTCACCGAACATTTTGCGTTTCGTAGCTCCGTAGCTTCACGCAACAACCCACCAATGATATCAACAGCCGCGTGGAGAACTTTTGCTAAGCAGGCCATTTCAAGGAACCAGGGGGTTTCTCGAGCTTATAGCCTTCTGGGTTTTTCCCGGGAATCGATTTTCCGGGAAAAGTTTAAGCCTTTGGAGGTGGGTTCTTGCTCAAGTTTGGGAATTCGCGGGAAAGGTGAGAGCTTTTCTTCAGGTGGGGATTGTATGTGGAATCATGGTGTTTGGAATGTGAGGAATTCAATTGGGCTTGATGGGTTTTGCCCCAAAGGGTATGCAAGCGTGGCCGAGGCGGTTTCGGTTTCGTCTACTGATGCTGAAGAAGATGTGTCTGTTGTTGATGAAGTTCAGGAACTAATGCAGCAAATGAGCAAAGAGCAGAAGAGGCAGGTGGACCGGAGGAGGAGAATTAGGCAGAGTGGAGCGAGGGGAATGCCTCAAGGGAAGTACTTTATGCTCAAAAGAAGGCAAATAAAGATTGAGACTGAAGCTTGGGAAAGGGCAGCTAAGGAGTATAGGGAGCTTTTGATGGACATGTGTGAGCAGAAGTTGGCACCCAATTTGCCATACATGAAGTCTTTGTTTCTTGGTTGGTTTGAGCCAATGCGCAATGCCATTGAGAAAGAGCAAGACTTGTGTCGAAAAGGGAAGAACAAGGCGGCTTATGCTCCGTATATTGATCAGTTGCCGGCTGATATGATGTCGGTTATTGTAATGCATAAGTTGATGGGGCTGTTGATGACCGGAGGCGAACATGGAACTTGCAGGGTTGTGTCAGCTGCTTGCACTATAGGCGATGCCATTGAGCAGGAGGTGTGGACTTTGCTTTCTCATATTCATGGACTGTTTGATTAAAATTGGTCCTTTTAATTTATATGTTTCAAAGCATCTTAAGTTTTGTGGATATGGGGGTTAATGCATGTTCTGAAATCTAAACATTAGTATTAGTACCTTGCCTCTTTGTTTCTTATTGTTCTCTAGCTGGACTAAGTAAGCAGTATTCCCAAAGCTTGGTTTTCTTACTCTACTACACAGTGTCATCCCAGCATCTCTCCTAGATGACCACTAATGTATCACTGCTTCAATGCATCAGGTTAGAATACATAAGTTCTTGGAAAGGACAAAAAAGAAGAAGGTTGATAAAAATCAAGAAAAGCAAGTATCTGATGATGTAATAAAGGAACAGGAAAAGTTGAATAAGAAAGTCACTAATTTGATGAAAAAACAAAAACTGCAAGCGGTCAGACAGATAGTGAAGGAACATGACGGGCCAAGATCATGGAGTCAGGAAGCCAAGGCTAAGGTTAGCATGGTCTTATTTTTTTACTTACAACAGTAGCAGCATATTATTTACATGCATTGTAAAAGGGTACCTTTTCTGAATTTTCTTTTCAGGTAGGCAGTCGTCTGATTGAATTGTTAACTGAAACTGCCTTTATACAACCCCCAGCTGATCAGTTAGCAGATGGTGCACTGGATATACGACCTGCATTTGTACACTCCTTTAGGACTGTCATGAAGGATGCAAAGTATTGATTAGTCTGTTTTATTGATAACTCTAATATTCACTCTCCACTCCTGGATCAATTTTTGCTAATACTGCAGCTCATCTCCCAGCAGGAATACGAGTCGAAGATATGGTGTTATTCAATGCGACCCTCTTGTCCTCAAAGGCCTTGAAAAAACAGTAAGCTGAACTGATCCCGTTTCCGTTGGTTATTCTTTTGTGTGTTAGCAGTTGGCACCTATTTTATTATTTCCTCTTTTCAGGATCTAAGAATGTGGTAGGTAAAATATAGTAACTTAGCATTGCTCATTTGTACCTGGCTGGAATGTTAGTTTCTTTTTTAGTGCATGATATATTAACAATTGTTACTGTTTTGAATAGGCTAGACACATGGTGATTCCTTACATGCCGATGTTGGTACCCCCAGTCAACTGGACAGGGTATATCTCATTTCTGTTTACCATTATTGCCCAATTTTTCTTTTGTTCATTCTTCAGATATCTTTCATATTAAATTCCCATGTGATCATAATGGAGGCTTTGTAATGCGTACGATGAGACAGGATTTTGGGTCTTTTTGCAGTTATGAAAAAGGGGGGCACTTCTTCTTACCATCCTACGTCATGCGTACACATGGTGCTAAACAGCAGCGTGAAGCAATTAAGAGGACCCCAAGGGAACAGCTAGAACCAGTTTATAAGGTCTTACAAGTGTTAAATGAATGCTTCAATGAAACTCAGCGAATATGCCCTGATTCATATTTGTAAAATTTGTGTTTCTAATGGCCAGGCCCTGGATACTCTTGGGACCACCAGATGGAGGGTTAATAAGCGGGTGCTCAGTCTTGTAGATAGAATATGGGCTAGTGGAGGCCGTCTAGCTGATTTGGTGGACCGCAGTGATGTGAGTTTATTTATCAGTCATATTTATGTTCTTCTAATAGTTGCAGTTACGATGTTCTTGCCTTCGCCTATCGAACATGATGTGCATTTTTGTGAATTATATTCTAAATTTAGTACTGGTTGGTGTAATCGGTTTTGAAATTTGTTTGCGTAGTCCTTCATTATACTTCCAAATCACTGATACTAATCTTGTGCTATTTAATGCAATTTTGATAATGAAATTAATCTCATGCTGTTTTTCTTAAAATTTCCACATTTTAGGTTCCTTTACCAGAGGAACCAGATACTGAAGATGAGACGCTGCTTAAGAAATGGAAATGGAAAGTGAAGTCTGTGAAGAAAGAGAACAAGGAGAGGCATTCCCAGCGTTGTGACATAGAACTTAAACTAGCTGTAAGATTTATTTCAGTTCCTGTGAAGTCAGTGACCATGACATACTTAAAATGTACAAACTCATTTTTTTGGGGAACAGGTAGCACGGAAGATGAAGGATGAAGAAGGTTTTTACTATCCACACAATCTTGACTTTCGGGGCCGTGCATATCCTATGCACCCATACTTAAATCATCTCGGTTCAGATCTATGCCGGGGTATTTTGGAGTTTGCGGAAGGACGCCCCCTTGGAAAGTCGGGCTTACTTTGGCTGAAGATACACTTGGCAAATCTATATGCTGGTGGTGTCGACAAATTATCTCGTGAGGGTCGAATAACATTTATTGAGAATCACTTGGATGATATATTTGATTCTGTGGATAGACCACTAGAAGGAAGGCGCTGGTGGCTGAAGGCAGAAGATCCGTTTCAGTGCTTGGCTGCATGCATTAACCTTACTGAAGCTTTGAGAAGTTCTTCTCCGGAGAATTTTATATCACATGTACCTGTACATCAGGTACTTTTGTATTACATGGCACCAGATCTTGGCATGAAAATACTAATAGACTTCTATCTTTACCTCAAGGCGAGAAAGAGGTCTACCATAGCATTCAATTTTAAGGCATCGATCTTTTATGCGCTTGACTGTTCCCATATGCATATAAACCTTCTAGGTTCATTTACGCGATAGATCTTTTATGCCATGTCATTGTTCATTAAAAGTCATATAATCTGGAATGGTGTGATCACGTCTCTTTCATTTAATTTAACTGATTTTCTCTAGGATGGCTCTTGCAATGGTTTACAACACTACGCTGCCCTTGGAAGAGACAAGGTAATTTCTCTTTCTCAGTTGTTATTTTAAATTGAGGGTGAGCCTCGGCGCAATGGTAAGGTTGCTGCCTTGTGACCTGGAGGTCATGGGTTCAAATCCTGGAAACAGCCTCTCCGCTTGCGGGGGTAAGGCTGCGTACATCTTCCCTCCCCAGACCTCACCAGGTGGGAGCCTCGTGCACTGGACCGCCTTTGTTAATTGTTATTTTAAATTAGGTGGTACATGTTCACTTCTTGTTTGCATTGGCTTGCTTCCTGCTCGCATGATAAGAACTAAAAACTCCAGATTGTGAGAAATCGAATAAGCGTCTGATCTTGCATGGAGTCCAAAGAAAATTTAGTTTGGGTATCCAGTAAGAGCACTATGGGACTTTCCTAATAGTGCCTTTCAAATGTACGGTTTCTGAAATGTTTTCTACCTGTACTACAGGTTCAATGTTTGTTTGTACTGGCTGATGACTATAAGAATGTAGAGGTTATGCAACATTCTGAAAGGTGTTAGTAAGATTTGATACACAGTGGGTAGAATCGAATTCATATTTATACCAATCTATTATCCATGTTCAGTTTGAAGTACTCATCAAGTTGTTGTGCAAAATGGCTTTGTAGCAATCCTCAGTGAAATTGCATTTTTTCCCGTGATCTTGTCTACGTAGTAGCAATGAGATGGCCAAAATGATGTTGTTGGTCGCTACTACTGTCTCTCGCTCTCTCCCTCCTCTCATGTCTGCCTATTTATCCATTGGTTTTAGATACTAATTCTCATTGTATATTTTCTATACAGTTGGGAGCAGCTGCTGTCAATCTGGTTGCAGGGGAGAAACCTGCAGATGTTTACTCTGGAATAGCTGCTAGGTAAGTGCTAGACTAATGAAGATGTATCCAGCACTTAATGGATATGAGTATTACTTGTCTCCATTTCCATAAACTGCCATCATGTCATGATTAAGTAATCTAATGATTAAATGTATCATATTCATGGTGCAGAGTACTAGAAATCATGCGAAGGGATGCACAGAAGGATCCTGCAGTTTATCCAGATGCATTGCAGGCAAAAGTATTAGTTAATCAGGTTGATTTTACAACTGTTCTGTACAGTCAGTCAATGCATATGGTACTAAAACAAATTAGATTACTTGTCATCAGTGTTGATATCATTCAATCTCTATGACAAACATGTGAAGTACTCATATATTAGGAAATATCGGGTTACTGATTTCTGTGTGTAAATTGGCATTTTATTTTCGTTACCTGCTTATTTTTTGCAACTGATATCTGTTCCTGATGGCTGGACATAATTTAGGTGGATAGGAAATTGGTGAAGCAGACAGTGATGACATCAGTATATGGTGTCACTTACATAGGTGCTCGGGATCAAATCAAAAGAAGGTTAAAGGAACGTGGTTCAATTACAGATGATGTAGAGATTTTTGGTTGCTCTTGTTATGCTGCAAAGGTATAGGAAAGTGCAAATTCTTAGGGTTCCTTACGTTTTGGTGATTGGTATAATTGGAAATGATTTCTCATAAGCAAATGAGCATGTACATCAAGTGCTCAAGAATTTCATCTTTAATGACAATCTGTATTATTGGCAGATCACCTTAACTGCTTTAGGTGAGATGTTTGAAGCTGCACGGAGTATCATGAGCTGGCTTGGTGAATGTGCAAAAGTTTGTAGCAATTACTCTTTTCTCTTGTTACCATCTATCTGCCCAATGTTTTCGCTTATGTTACGAGAATTTTATCTTGATTTTCAGGTAATTGCATCTGAGAATGAACCAGTACGGTGGACAACGCCGCTTGGACTTCCGGTTGTGCAACCTTACCGTAAATACGGAAGGCATCTTGTGAGTATTGACAAATTTCATTGAGTCGACTGATGCCATGCATATTCTTATTTGGACAATTTTACGCTGCTCAAGCTAGAGCAGCCTCACGCTGCTTCAATTGTCACTATGCGTACACTACGGACACACTATGTCTACACTATAAACACACTATGACTACACTATAAAACTTTGTGACCTCGTGAACAGTATAAGTCACGGAACCGATCGATGTCACCGTAGTGTAGTCATAGTATGTTTATAGTGTAGTCATAGTGTATCCGTAGTGTACGCATAGTGACAATTGAAGCAGCGTGAGGCTGCTCTAGCGTGAGCAGCGTAAAATTTTCGTTCTTATTTTATCCATATTTACTTAATGGTTAAATCAAGTTATTAAGTTCTGGTTAAATTTATTGCAGATTAAAACTTCCCTTCAAGTTTTAACGTTACAACGGGAAACAGATAAGGTACTGTAGTGATCTTCGTTCTTGATTCTGTCTTATTAACCCCGGCCCTTCAATATTAAACCACACCACTCATGATCATATGAAGTTTTGGCTTTTATTGCATCTGCAACAGAAACCATTTTGCTAGGATCACCTTGTCTTATTTTCAAAATCTTAATTAAATCACATGGGTGTTGTTTTAAATATTTGAAGTCTTTAAGCCTCTAATCTCAACTTAACCTTTTGTCTATTATAGGTCATGGTCAAGAGGCAGAGGACAGCCTTCCCACCAAATTTTGTTCATTCCCTCGATAGTTCTCATATGATGATGACCGCCGTTGCCTGTAAAAAGGCAGGCTTAAACTTTGCAGGTCACTTTTTGTGTACTCGATTTTAATTAGTTGCCTTGCCTCTTCCCTCTCCCGTTTGTTTAATACTTGTCTGATATTGATTACAGGAGTTCATGACTCGTACTGGACACATGCTTGTAATGTGGATGAGATGAACAAGATACTGCGCGAGAAGTTTGTTGAACTATATGAGGCACCAATACTAGAGAATGTACAGTATTTTTCTATTCTGAAATGTCCTTCAGAAACTAAACAATTATGTTTTATTATCTTATTTCATTAATCTAACCCGTCATCTGTTTCATGTTCAGTTGTTGGAGAGCTTTCAGCAGTGCTTTCCCTCATTGACTTTCCCTCCCTTGCCCGAACGGGGTGACTTTGACTTAAGGGACGTGTTAGAGTCGCCTTATTTCTTTAACTGATAAATGGACACTGAGCTTCATATTAAACTCTGCTGCAGAAGCCTCTGGTGTGCATTATGCTTCCATCGTACAACCCTAGCAGGGACTCGCTGTGTCTTCGATGTATATACATACCTTAGAACCACTGCTCAGATGTCAGTGCACTTCATTCGGGATGAGTGCAGTCTACTAAGAGCTTGGGTACGCCCTTGTACAGCCAACCATTGACTTGAGAGTTTCTACATACACACGCATCTGTGCAGTATCAGCTGATCCGAGGCTCATACAGTGAATAAGCTTCTCTAGAGGAGAGCTGAGAGCTGAGAGACAAAGTTGTTGTCTTTGCTTAGCACACTAATCAAGAATCCATACCGTCCATCCATGTGAGCACGTCAAGCTTCATGGCTGATTCGAGCATATATCTTAGTCTAAAAGTGCTGGAGGACTGTCCTGTTGCCGGTTCCCTACTAAGACGGTTTATTTGCTCTTACTGCAGCAATTGTCCGGTGTGAGTGACATGATGCAGAATCATGACCCAATTTCATGGTTCATTCTTGTAAATTTTCAGCGGTAAATATGGTAAACTAAGATTTGTAAATACTGGGTGAACAATCCAATCCTGTCCGCAATACAAGTAAATTTGGAGTTGAACTTTTGTTAGAACTTAGAATACTGTTGAAATGAAACAAGACAAGAGGCTGCTTTGGTTTTCGGTCATTAAATAAACTCAAAGGAAAAGCTGTTTCTAACAATTCTACTTGTAACCTTTCGTATATCCCATCAGACACAAAGCACTAAGTGACAATATGATTATCATTATCGGACTTAAAAAGTTTCTTTGACACTAAAGAGATCTGTCTCTAGTGCCGTTATATCTCTCTATACAGGGGTGAACATCCGTGCTCTTTCAATGTCTATCGACTCTAAATTTTTAACATGCTTACAAACAACTAGAGCCACCAAAAAATTCCCTCACAACGTTTCCCAATTTTAGCTCCACCGATGGGATTTTAGGCATGGTATCATTGTTCAAGTGATGAACCATCACTTGAATCTAGTAGCCATAGCGACTGTTCAAGGAAGTTCGTCCATCACCTGTTTGCCCTGCATAGAACATAGAGTTAGCACGCCCATGAATCAGTTTCTAAAGGGGGAAAAAATAAAAAAATTAGCAATCACTACTCTGCTCCTCCCACTTCTAGCGAAAGAAGGTAAAGAAGGATGATAATCTAAACCGTGGAATCCAAATATCTTTACCTTCAGGAGGCACCCACGTCTCATCAGAATTAGTATCAAGAAATGAAGGTTTCTCGGGACCGAGAACTCTTTTAGGCTTTTTATCCGTGCTCACTTGCTTCCCTTCTGAAATGTCTTGGCTCTCACTATCTGCATAATAGCCTCTTTTATGTTTCAACAACAGTGCCACTGCATCCTCTGCCATGAATTCAGCTCCTGTGGAGGATGCCGACTGTTGATGAGAATTGCTATCATTACCTTCAGATTCATGAACTTGTTTCCGCTTCCGTATAATCAAACCAGGGGCAGCATTTTCAAGGCCACCTTCCATGCTAGATTTAGCACCAGCATCATCCAAAATCTTTTTTCTGTCTTGATAGCTAACAAACTCATCAGTGTCATGCTCATTTGAAGGTGCTGCAGGTACTGCCTCTTGCCGACCCTCCTCCACTTTTCTGTCCTCAACAGCTCCAAGCCACTGGGGCTTTGCAACAGTATACACAACCTTTTTGCCTTCTTTTGCATCAGTTACATTTTGGCCATCTGCTAGCTTCATGCTTGATTCACTACTAGTATCTGTAGTTCCCTCTATTAGCATGGTGTCATTTGCTGGTTTTCCGGGTTGGGAGGTATTCGGTTCCATTGGAAGTTGCTTTTTTATGGCAACTGAATGAGTTTCAGATATGCTAGGTTTTGACTCTTGTACCTCTTGCACTTTTGAATCCCTTTTCCTTGCAGCTTCACCAGACGGGTCAGCAATCTTCAAAAGGAAAATTACCCTTTCCAATTCGGACTGGAGATCTGATATTTCCTTTTGGAGTTCCTCAGTTTTAGTAAGTACTGAAAAGGACAACAGCAACAATAAGTGAACGGATACACAAAACTTATAACCGATTATCAAGAATAAGTGGAAGCACAAACCACTTACCTAGCTGAGATGAAAGCCCTGTCATGTATGCATCCAGTGCATCTGCAGCATCATTTTTTTCTGCAGTTTGTGATTCCATTTTGTTTTTCTCAATTGAGAGCAATTCTTTCTTCTCTTCCATTTCTTTCACGATCGCATCTCTCTTGTCAAGAAGAGTATCAGAGGTTTCAACAGATTGGTTTCCTCCAGTCTTTTTACTGGAAGGCTTCTTCGTCCGGTCATAAAATTCATCATCATCACTGAAAAGTATAAAATAATTACAATCCATCAATAAATTCAGCACAATATTGGATGATGATAAATGACCTTTTTATTCATCTCAATTTACAGCTAATCATGAAAATCAAATTAAGAATACCCTAATCAAAACGAGAAACCATCCAATCATATTCACATGGTCCAAGCATTTTGCAAACCGATAAAGTGAGCTTCCGATTAAATGGAACCATCAAAGATAGTTTCACAACACTTTTAGGTAATTGTAAATAAGTACCTCAACAAGTCTTCGTCATCTTCTTCAGTTGCTCTCTTCTTACCACGAGATAGCTTCCCACGTGCACCTAAACTTTCTCGAATACTCTCATTAAGTGTTTCTTCCAAACTTTCAAGTTCTTCCATAATCTGTTAGATGTTTAAACAAATAACATGTTAGGGAGAAGGTTTCCCCCCTCTTCTTTCCCCTTTGGAATTGATGGATACAACAAAACTTTTTCTTCTGTTTATCAACCACCAGTGTAAAGAAAAAAGGGACCAAAAAAGCCTACTTTTCAAGAATTTCACCTGTTCCATTCTCTGTTCATTCCGAGCAATCTGAGTTTGTTGCCCTTGAGTCAATCCACCTTGAGAGATGTCTTTAGCACGAATAGCGTCTATCTCTTTCTTCATGTGACCAATCTACAAAAAGACGATGAAATGAAAAGGATAAGAGAAAGATTCATTACTACAAGAAGAATGTACCACAAAGCTTAGGATCTTTGTAAAATGTATTTTGTTCAGGTGGTGATAACAAGGAAACAAGAATTGAAAGACTTACCTTTTCCAATCTTTTTTGTACTTTCTCACGGGTTTTTTCCTGTTTTTCTGTTAGCTGTCCTCCGTATGTTTGCCAAGTTACTTCCTCCGCATCATCCTTAAATTCCAAAACCAAACACGTCAGTCATGTATAATGGATAGCAATCTGCTTTCAATCATCAAAAAAACATCATACTTGAAGAAAATAGCTGGATGTGTAAGGCAGTTGAGGTTAATTTCTACTCAAAACATATTTGAAAATGAAGTGATCATAAAATAGCACATACCTCAGCTTCTTCAATAGCATCCTCGTCCATGCCCCAGGAGATGCCATCAGCACGAGAAGCTTCCAGTCTTGCTCGTTGAAGTGATGCTTCCTGATCTCGTAAGGCTTCGCGTAATTTGGCCACCCTTAAAACCTTCAAGTCTTTTTCCTACAATAATATAAGAACACACAGTAAACAATCAACTCGTCATGAGTACATGATTTTTTTCAAATCTTAACTAGAATGTTATCGTTTAGGCAACCCAAGCCCACCAAGGAGTAACGGGATTTGCATTAGCCACTTGACTGATTTCAGTTTACAAAATCATGATGCCAATAACGTGGATAAGATGGTAGTGGAAATTCATGAAGATTTTTCTGAAAGAAAATAGGGACTAATGTTGAGTGTTCAGTTCACTTCATTATCTTTTTGAGGGTAGCTATATTCGCGAAAATGCATGGCGGTTACTATGACTGAAAAAAAATTCAAGTAGATCATTACCTATGAGGAATATACACTACATTTTTGTTATTGATCAGTAATGAAGTGAAATGAATGTACCCATGGGGTGCGTTGAAATCAAGCAGACGAACTAGAGCACATACAGACTAAAATAATTAAGTCTTACCGGTGGCATCAACTCAGATGGTCCTTGGAAAATGTACAGACGAGTTGAACTGTAAAAAAGAAAAAATAAAATAAAAGAGAATAATCAGAAGTGTTAAATATCAGAAAGAAACGTATTTCCATAATGACAAGACATCTTAGGTTCATCACACTGTATTTGGCAGTTGACAATGAGAACTACTAACAAATCTCAACAGGGTAAACAAAAAACTCATCTGATTAAACTATACTCAATAAGTTTAACCCTGAATAACTAAATACTGAGTAATGCCAATGTTTCATTATCTATGCTAAGCTGATAGATGAGCATGCAGAAGTCAAATCATAACACACAGGAACATAAGGATCAACGTAGGAAGTGAATAGATAGCGATCAAGATAATAAGATACTCACTGCCCAAAACGGATGACATCACCAACACGTAAATCCATGTAAACCTTTTTGTTCACCTGATCATTAGGCAAGAGAAAACGGTTAGGAAAACAATTTACTGCTCACAATTCATTCCAACCAGTGCCTTCATATGAGAGTATTCAACCACCCAATCCATTCACAGTACAAAAATTCCTTCTTTTTTCGAAAACAAACCAAAATATGCACCAAGCAAATGCAAATTTGCATCTTTTTCACCTAATCAAGAAAAACCAATGGCCAACAACAAAGTTGAAAGCCAGGTCTCACTAATAAGAAACTAAGCACATAAAACACAATACAATGCAATCAGCTGAGTAGGAATACCTGAGTTTTGTTAATGAAAGTACCATGAGTACTCCCAAGATCGTAAATATACGCCTCCCCACTTCTCTTGAACTGAAGCACTGCACAAAAGATTAAACAATATGATCAAAACCAGTCACCGAATTCGACATTTAGTCCGAAGACCTAGCATAATCATAACACTATCACAGTATGCATACATGCCTACTCAACAACACATCAACAAATCAAAATGCAAAGAAAAAAGAGAGAGCTGATGAAATCACCAGCATGGAATCGAGAAACTGTAGGGTGCTCCAGAACAAAGTCGCAGAGGTCGACCCGGCCAAACATGTAAGCTCCTTTCTCATATCTGAAAATTCCAAAAATTCCAAAAATTCAATCACAAACAACTTCACCACCATTAAGGCATTACCTGAAAAAGATCAAAACTTTAAAACTTACACATTGAATTGGTCCATGATGGCCCCGTCTTTGAGCACCTCGAGCTGGAACTGGTGGCACGGAGCTGAGCTCCATGGAGGAATCGAGTACGGAACCGCAAAGCCCAAAGATTGGGGCTTCGAAATCTGCTCGGCGCTGTCATCGTTGATGGCGGGAAGGGATTGGGGTTGGTCTTCGTCTTCGTCGAGGACTGCGGGTTTGGACGGCGGCGGCGGAGGAGGAGGGCATAGGGTTTTGGACGGCGGAGGGGCCATTGGGGGTTTTGTTTTGGGTGCAGAAGACGATGATGACGACGACGATGCCTCCGCCGTCGGATTGGTGTCTAGGGTTTCTGAGGCGACGTCTGGTGGAGGAGCCATGACGGTCGTCATTGCGTTACGGAGGAAAGTGAGGTGGTGGAGGCGTCGATAGTTAAAGTCAGCCGTCCGACCGCCAAGTTGATATTGGGCTGGGCCTCTTGTGCCGGGCTTATGTTTTTGGCGGTTAATTGTACTGTTAGTAAACACACTCAGGACATCCCAAATAAGAATTCGGATACTTTTCTTTTTAGAGTGAAACTAAATATATCGAAAACGAAAGAAAAGGAAATCAAGAAAATAGAAAATATGTGTGGTCTCAATATATAATTATCGTATTGTGCAGTACTTTTATTTATAGAGAAACAATCATACTTCTACTTATGAATAAATAAATAATTATTTCTTTTGAAGTGATTACTGAGTACAGGTTAATCATATGAATCGCTAATCTTTAGAAGAAGTAATTAGGGATTTAAGGTCCTTTGAAGAGGAGGTAGTTGCATTTTTAAAAGAAGAAGAATCCCATTTTAGTTAGTTGCTAATAATAATGTCATCCAACAGAACTAGCGAGAGACCAGTTTATTAGAGTGCGATTTTGTTGTGAAGCATGCATTGCAGCCTTTTCTTTTCCTCAATGTGTTTCAATGCATTGCAACAAAATGGATGATCTAACATTAAGCTAAGGACCAACAATAGTGTATCTATTAACTTCCAAGAGATAATATGAAATTTGATTATCGTTTGTTATGGAGTGATGTAACTAATGGATGCTACAAAATTAAAGCCTATTGACAATGGAAGCGGCAAAATAAATCACTAAATTCTAGTTTAATAACCTAATATTTGATTCGTTTAATTTTCGAAAAACAATATAAAACTTAATTAATAACCCAAAAATGATATTTATATAGCAGGAAAAAATTCAATAGAGCGGTCCCTGTCAGCAAATGGTAATATTTCCAAACACGCAATGAAAAATCCAAGCTTGGAGCTTTGATGGGTGACACAGGAGCTTCGTCTTCGTCTTTCAAGCTGAATCCAGAAACTGGGTCGTGCTAGTCAGGTTAGTTCTACCATCAAACCGCTTCATATGACTGAACAAAAACCGAAATCTCCTGTCTTTTGCCTGTTACCTGTTCATTGAGTTCTGGGTTCAGTAATGGTGGAGGTTATGATGATTTCAGTTTCCATAGAGATTATGGCAAATGGGTTCCATTGCCAACATAGACAATTAAACCCTACTAGTTCACTTCATAAATTTCGGTTTCCGAATTCTCGTGAGCGCTTAGTTTCTATGTGGTTACCCAATTTGCTGCCATTGAATTTGACTAGTGTGTGTAGAAGGAAGGTGAAGCCATTGCCTCTAGGAAATATGGTGGCTAGTGTCGATTCCGGGTTGGTTTGTGAAGAAGAACAAGAGGAAGATGAAATGTTGATTCAAAGAGAAGAAGGGTATGGGGGTTCTTTTGTTAAGCAGAAATTGCCTCCATGGGGAGAGCTGGAAATTGACAAGGACCAGGATGTTGAACCTCAGGTTGCAGTCCGGCCTGAGCCGGTTTTGAGAAGGAAGGCTACAATGAAGGTGAATAGGGTAAGCCTTTTGGAGGAGACGGATGAAGATACGTTATCGAAGAGGATTTTGGTTCTTAGTAGAACAAACAAAACTCGAAGTGCGTTGGAGCTGTTTACTTCCATGGAGCTATCAGGTCTTGTTCCTAGTTTACATGCGTGTAATTCACTGTTATCGTGCCTGTTGAGAAATGAGTTACTTGATGATGGCTTGAGGGTGTTTGAGTTTATGAAAAGAAAGAAGTTAACCACAGGGCATACTTACAGCTTAATACTTAAAGCAGTTTCGGTTGCTGAGGGCTGCAACTCTGCCATCGAAATGTTTCTGGCTATGGAAGGGGAAAGTGGAGTGAGAGATGGTTTTGATACCATTGTCTATAACACAATGATATCGATTTGTGGTAAAGTGAAAAATTGGCGTGAAACTGAGAGATTGTGGAGACATATAAAGGAGAATGGTCATGCTGGAACACGAGTTACTTATTGCCTCTTAGTTAGCACTTTTGTTCGTTGTGGTCAGCATGAGCTAGCTCTTGATGCTTACAATGAAATGACACAAAACAATTTTGAACCTGGGAATGATACGATGCATGCTATCATCGGTGCATGCTCAAAGGACGGAAAGTGGGATCTTGCACTAGACATCTTTGAGAATATGCTGAAAAGTGGGCTCAAGCCAAATGCAATTGCGTTCAATGCATTGATAAATTCACTTGGAAAGGCTGGGGAGGTTGAACTAGCTTTTAAGTTATATAATACCATGACTTCTTTAGGTCATTCACCGGATGTTTACACATGGAATGCATTACTTGGTGCACTGTACAGGGCAAATCGGCATGATGATGCCCTTAGGCTGTATGAGAGCATCAACAGAAGAAAGGGCTCTCAGTTGAACTCACATTTGTACAATACAGCTTTAATGTCTTGCTCAAAGCTTGGGGTATGGGATAAAGCTCTGAAGCTTTTATGGCAATTAGAAGCTTCTGGAGAGTCAGTACCAACTGCATCGTACAATCTTGTTATCAGTGCCTGTGAGAGGTCAAGGAAACCTGAAGTTGCACTGCAAGTGTATGAGCACATGGTTCACCAGAAGTGTACCCCCGACACATTTACTTACCTGTCACTGATTAGGGGTTGCATTTGGGGTTCTCTCTGGGATGAAGTGGAGCAAATCCTGAATGTAAGTTTTTTGGTTTCCTCCTTTCAGGGTCTTGTTAGTTTTCTGGTCCAGCTTATCTCATGTCATTGCTTTCTTTGGAATAGCATGGAGATTGTAGAAAAAGAAAGTTCTTTAGTAAAACCCAAAAATTATTTTGATAATGCACACCAGAATTTCAATACAGTTGATGTATCACACTTCTTTCTTTGCACATGCATTTTTTTTCCTTTTGTCAACCTACAATATAATGGAATTGCATCTTGATTTCTTTGCCATGTTCTGCTGCTTATCAGCATTTTCATTGAAATGTGCAGTATGGGTATATAGTATGAATGCTGTCTCGTTCGTCTTGACCGTTTGCTATTGAATTTGCTCTTGTTTGGGATTATTTAGGTCCTCAATGCCCAAAGAATGACTTCTTAATTGTTGTTCTGCAGTGTGCTGCACCAGATGCGTCTCTGTATAATGCAGTCATTCAAGGAATGTGCTTACGAGGCCAAATCGAACTAGCAAAGAAGCTGTACACAAAGATGCGTGAGTGCAATCTCGAACCAGATGGGAAAACACGAGCACTGATGCTGCAAAACTTACGAAGACATACGAAGAAACCCCCTCCTCCTCGTTACAAAACAAGTAACAAGTTCTCTTACTATCGCCGTAACTAACACCAGAGAAACGAAAAGCTGACAGAATCACATAGCAGTAGTTTATCTTGTGGATCACTAGAACCACTTGGTTGTACACTTGTACTATATAGCAGAAACACTCTAGGGTTCATCATCTTACCATTATACATAAATCAGTCATTCAGGGTTAAACATAGTGGAAGAATCTGCATTTGAAAATGGCATTCACTTCATTCGATTGATCCGAAAAATCGAATTTTTGATTCAGCTGCATTTTCCTTTCTAGCACACATTACAAATATACTGTGTCAACTCCAAAGTTATGTACTTTTCTTATTCGAACCGATAAGGCGAGTAAATGCTCTTAATCAACTGAGAAAGAGAAAGACAAAGTCCCGACACTTATTTAGGAAGGTGATGGGTTCTGAGCAACAGAGTGGACTTTAGACTCTAACATAGAGACATATCTATCAAGCACTGAAACCACAGCTTCGAATTCAGTTACTTGCTGCTCTATATCGTCAATCTGCTTCACGTACTCCTCAAAGTTTCCGCTTTTCGACTTGAGCTGCTCGACGAAAACGCTCAGCCCGGAGGCCACGTCGCCGAAGCTTCTGTACTCTTCGGCTACACGTAGATTCATCTTCTCCAGGAGATCCAGGTGGTTGGTTGATCCCTGATTATATTGAACGGATGTGATTATTCTCAGTTTTTAGATTGAATTTTTGAAAGACGAAGGATTTGGGAAGTTGAGAGATGGATGAACCTGGAGCTCCGATTTGACCATGGCGGACACGCTGGAGAATAGATCGTCGAGAGAGTCGGCGAGCTCGTCGTGCTCGTCCTTCGCCGCCATTTGGAATTTTGGGTTCGATTCGGACTTCGGACCCAACTGTTTGATTTCACCCGAAAGTCCAACAACAACTCTGCTTTATTTGGGCTTACATCGGTGCCAAGAAGTGGCAGTATGTACAAGGAGTTTGTTAGGTGTAAGCTAGTCCGACTCTGTAGAAGATATCACGGAATTGTATGAGATAACCAGTTATGATAATATTTTGGTATCATCACAGAAGCGTCAGTGATCAAGATGGTACTATTGTTAAGATATCAACGATAATGTGTAGATATCATGATTGAGACACTAACAATAATGTGACAATATAATTATGTAAGTATAAACAAGAATGTAACAATATGATTATGGAGGCACAAACAAGATTGTCACGATACGACACTAATTATAATGTATCTATGGATGAGATGGTGCAAATCATATTATGCATTAAGCCAGAGCCGCCCTCTAGCAATTGGGGCCTGATCAAAACTTTTACCAGGGCCCTTCAACTGATCTTCAAAAAGACTAAAAAAAACTACTAATTAACAAAAAGGTAAATGACAATTCAACAACGTTTAACAAACTTCATAAAAGATGATTGAATTCAGGATAAAGTATTGATAGCAAAACATAACAAAAAGATCACAAAGCAACAAAGTTAAAATTTTCAACATCCTACTAATGTACTAGAAAACCAACAAATACTATAACATTTGACTAAGATAATTTATTAAAGCTACAAAGCTAATCTTGAAATTTGAATTAATGGATATCAACAAAAGCCAGAGTAGTTATAAATAGCTAAACATTTTTTTCTTAATTTAAATACATGTGAATTTGAATAATAAAAGAAAAAACCAAAAAGAGGTAAATTTTAAGAGGCCCCCTTCTAAGTGGTGGCCCGGTTCTCGAAGGCCGACTTGAACTGGGTCAGCCACGGCTCTGCATTAAGCTTCGTATGAATGGAAGATGTTGCCACAGTAATTTGAGCTTGTAATCAACCACAGGCAACACAGAACCATCAATTCCTTTTATATCCACTTTCTGTTTAAATTGAAATCTTGATATACAAAACTCTACAACATTCACATCACTCCGCCGTTACAATAACTACTCACTCATAATTTAAACCCTTTACTATGTCAACAATGAATAGGCATCACTGTAAATTGCCACCACACTTGAGATCACAGCAAGAATTATCATGAAGACAGACACACTCTTGTCCTTCTTCCCTGCTATGCCATGAGGGTCCCTGGAAAAAACGTTTGCAAAGATCAAAAGGCTGGTTAATGCACAACCACAGTATACTAATCACGAAAAGTGCAGGCAAAGCAATTTAAGGACTGTGTTACAGATTCAAAAGCGAGAAATAGTTAAATCGGGGCATGAAATATGTTTCGGTAACTAGGTCAATGATCAAGTGCCAGAAGTGCTAGTAGAAATGAGAAAGATGAACTCACTTGAGAACAATGCAAGCAGGAAATATGAACGCAAGTAGAGCTCCAACGGTTGCTCCAGTGAACTCAAAAGCCACCCATATGCTTGGTATGAAGATTGCACCCAAGAGGGTAACAGCAATGACTCCGGTGCTGATCAAGTAGAACCTGACATTGTCTGAAGCCAACGGTCTAGCTGAGGGAAAAAGAAGGCCATCCAAGTTAAGCCGCAGTGGGAAGAAAATAATGGGATACACCAGTACTATATGAGCTGCGTAGCTGATACGAACAATGTCATTGAAGACAGAGCTGTAGGGAATGCCAAGGTCTGTGTCGAAATTGGAGAGCAAGTCGGATAGAGTTGATTCACCAAAGAGGAGGAAACCGAATAGGCCTGTCATCACATACACAATGGCGCAAAGAGCAACTGTTGTGCGCACGATTGCTGGCATTGTTGGAGAATCTTCAAGCTCATTTTGTATGGTGTGAACTGCATTCATCAAAAGGCCGGAACATGAGCACAAAGAACTTATCAAATCCTAATATTTTCTTCGAGCGAAAGATAAGAAATGAGGATCAATGTGCTTACCATTGTAGTGGCAGACATAAGCAAAAACCACAACAGGAAATGCAGTGAAGAGATTGAGAAATGATGTCAAATCAGTTACACTGGGAAACAATGTAGGTGTCTCTATGCTTCCCAATATCAATTTGTACACTGTGATTACAATTACGGCAACAAGGAACACAATTGCCAGAGTAATCGATATAGCTGATGTGAATCGTAGCGAATCTGCAGGCAAAATTTGAAGGATCTTGTGCCTATTGGTAAAATCTCTTTATGAGAACGAAGTACTCATTAGCACTAGATTATCAAGGTAAGAATACTAACCGATGCGCTTAAAACATATCAAAGGAACCAATATAGCAATTGTTAGGACTATAAGAACAAAAGCGCGCCCTGTCCACCAATGTACCCCTAAACTTTCTTCCAAAATACCGGCATGATGAACCCCGCTTGAAGTCGATCCAGAAATCACATCCTCTTGTCACCGAAAAAACAGAATTTACCAGCTAAATAGCTTAGCATGATACAACATTTGAGTCATAACAGAAATTGTTAAATGATAACAGCAGAAAAAAAAAAAAACAAACATTGAAATTTTACCTATTATAATCATGTACACAGTGAGAGAACCAATGTTGTTGACAATGACGCAGATCTGAAGCAAAACCTTGCCAGGTTTTCCAAAGGCTTCACCCATGACATCTCCATACGAAAATGCTGATCCGGGCTTGCTAAACCTCAGCAGCATCTCAATTGATGCCTCTGTTAAGAATGCAGCTACTATGATCAAAGCAACACCCGGGACTAGTCCCAATATGCTCAAGGTTGCAGGGAGGCTCATGATCCCCGAACCAATGACTGTGCATGACAAGTTGAACACAGATCCATGAAATGAAGCTCCTTTGCTGGGATTGCCAAATCCAACTGGATGATCTTTTTCATTTTGACTTGTGAGCAACAATGGGGTTGTTTCTTCAACCAAAATCTGATCTTTGCTTTGTGAAATGTTCTCAACATCTTCACTAGTAGCCATACTCCACTTGCTCAAGTGACCAAAAAGCTTTCAAATTTAGCTACAAACAGAATTCGTTACAGATTTTGGGATCAATTTGAAAACTAAGAACACTGCATAACTTAGGTAGTTAAGAATATATATCTCTTCGTTCCGAGTTCAACCCAACATCGCTTGTATAAGAAACAAGAATCAAAACCTGCAAGAAGTATTGAACAGAAACTCTCTTGGCAACAAGCTGGAAATGACATGGAACATATACGATTTGGCTTTCTACAGAACCTGAATAAAATAAACAACTGGGTTCACAGAAACTAAAGTATTTGAGCACAAGCTGCTCAGCTGCTAGTCAAACAAACATGTAACAAACGAAATGTAGTTTGGTGGGCAAATCTCTGCGGAATCTTTTGAAGTTGGAGCACCAGAGAAAAAGTTGCGTACGCAATGGCGAATAATGGAAGCTTCTTCTCTGACATAAGACTTTTCAAGTTTCGTTACGTGCCAAACCCTCCTTTTTTGAAGAGGTTCCAATTTCGACACGTGGTCACTATCGGCTACGATTTTATACTACACGACAACTGATTTGGACTTTTTTTTTTACGACTTGGGAAGTTGTGTGTAGAGAGACATGTAACTGCTGATAGCCTGCTACCACAGAAGTTAACAAATGGATCGATGAATGCTGAACTTTAGTCAGCCTACGAATTTGTTTTTTTTTTAAAACAAACTACAAAAAAAAAAAAACAATTTGAGACTAAGCTCTTTTTTAATAGAGACAACTGCATTCATATTTCGTATAAATATATTGAGAATGTGAAGGAAAATAATCTCACATTAGATACTAAAGTACTTTGCAAGGACAATTGCATTCATTTTTCGTATAAATACGTTGAGAATATGAAGGAAAACAATCTCGCATTAGATATTAAGGTACTTTGCAAGGTTTATAAGAAGTTGACTATCTTCATTGCCATTTAATTTTATAGTGTGCAACTTTGACTTCATTATGGTAATGTTGTTCTCTACTCTTATAAATCAAAAAGGAGAGACCTTCCCTAATCCTCCTCTATCGGATCGACCCAATGTTCTAACTTGGATTTTCAAAAGACTCATGAGGTTCCTTCATTTGAAAAAGAAGCCAGTTGTGGTAGGGGTGTGTAATGACTTGGTTTTGCGTTGCGCAAGTGAGTGCCATCAACATGATTAATTCGTATGCAGTCTGTATTCCGTAGAGGTGTGTAATGGCTTGGTTTTGAGTTGTGCAAGTGAGTGCCATCAACAGGATTAATTCGTATGCAGTATGTATTCCATAGGATGGATTGCGCTTCATCCTCCCTCTCGAGTCCTCGATCAAGTACCCGTTGGGTTCATATGTGACCCATACTATGATTGTACGGGTGTTAATCTTGAGTACATGTGTAAGGTTGTGAGAATTCTTCCTTTTGACGAGACATTTGAAAATGAACATTTCCATGAGTTCAAGGTCTAGATATTCTCTTATGAGACTGGTGAATGGAGAGACCAAGTTATATTATATCATTGCTGGCAAGAAGAAGAAGTAGGCTTATATTTAGACTTTGATGACAAGGTGTATCCGAAGGCAGGGGAGAGGAGGTTGTCTGCAAATGATTCTAATGACGCGGTACTTATCTCTATACTAAAGTCGGCTATCAGATATGTTTATATACGAGTGGGTTGGGGATGTAATATATTTGCAATAGTATGAATAACAAAAGAACAAAAGCATTGGAATTTACCTATGTTGTAATCATGTACACAGATCCGAAGCAAAACCGTCCAAAGGCTTGAACCATGACATCTCCAAACGAAAATCGCAGTCCCGGGCTTGCTGAGTCTCTGCAGCATCTCAATTGTTGCCTTTGTTAAGCATGCGACTACTATGAATGATCAAAGCAACACCTGGAACTAGTCCCAGTATGCAGCAGTATGATTGTGGAACAGAGTAAAGATGTGAGTTTATAAAGAACCAAACTAAACTGAAATGTCAATACATGAAATCGTATCATGACAACAAAGAGCTCAAATTGCTATAAATGGCCATGAAGTTTGCAAACACTGCAAGGACAATCATGGAAACTGACACAATCTTGTCCTTGGTAGTTGCTATACAATGTGGGTCCCTGAAACACCAAATGAACACAGACTTTCACAACAGAAGATCAAACTAACCAACTTTTAGTTCAAAGACTAACGAACAGAGAGACTCACTTGAGAGTAATGGAAGCAGGAAACACAAATGCAAGCAAACCTCCCATGGTTGCTCCAGTGAACTCAAAAGCTACCCAAATATTTGGTATGAAAATCGCACCCACCAGCGCAATGAGGACAAGGCCTATACTTTCGAGCACAAACCTCTTCTTGTCGGAAGTCAGAGGCCTTGCGGTGGGGAAAAGGAGACCGTCCAAGTTGAGCCGGAGTGGTAAGAATATGGTTGGGAAAACAAGCATGACGTGCCCGGCATAGCTGATTCGAAGAATGTCATTGAACAACCAGCTGTGTGGGATGCCAATGTCGGTATCAAAGTTGGAGAGCAAGTCAGAGTATGTCGATTCACCAAACAGAAGGAACCCGAAAATGCCTGTCATTACATAGACTACTGCACATAGAGCAAGTGAACCCTGGACAACTGCTTGCATCAGGGAAGAATCTTCAAGCTCATTCTGTATTGTGTGAACTGCAAGTAATCAACTCTCATCGTTTCAGATTGCGAATGAGTTGAAATTTGTAATGTTTTGCAGATAATTTGATGTCAACTATATGAACAATCAGAAGAATCCCAGCCAAAATCCACTAAAATGTGCACTACCTTTCAGCAGATGTCTATTTTGCATATTTTAGTATCAGAAACTGCTATGTAATTGGACTCGAATATAAAAAGATGATCAGCTGGAATACCATTATAGTGGCATATGTATGCGAAAACAACAACTGGAACCGCGGTGAAGAGGTTGAAGAATGACGCCGAATGAGGTACAGTTGGGAACCATTTAGGCGTCTCTACGCTTCCATCCATTATCTTGTAAGTTGTCACCCCCATGACAATGACAAGAAACACAAGCGCCAAACCAATTGATACTACAGAAATATATCTAGCCGAATCTGCAGCCAGAAGTAGCAGCATCATATTGCTTCCCTACCGAGCTTAGTGCAAAGTAAAAGGCATTAACAAGGCATTACTAATTAGTACTACTGGTACATAAAGCAAGTATTTACCAACCAATACGCTCGAAGAACATCAAAGGAAAGAAGATGAGAACAGTCACAGCGACAAGAACAAAGGCTCGACTAGTCCACCAATGTACCCCAAACCACCCTTCCAAAATGCCGGTGTGGTGAACCTCTTTTGAGGTTGACCCCGAAAGCACATCCTCTGGATTCCCAAAAAGAAAGAAACAATCTGAGCCACCATAGAAACAATACAGAACAATTGTCCGGAAAGTAAAATAGAAATGTAACCAGAAGAAGGGTCATAGTTATACCAATTATAATCATGTACACAATGAGAGAACCAGTGTTGTAGATGACAATGCAGATCTGAAGCAAAACTTTCCCAATTGTTCCAAAGGCATCCCCCATGACATCTCCATAGGAACATGCAGCTGCTGCCTTGCTGAATCTGATCAGCATTTCAATCGATGCCTCAATAACAAATGCAACTGTAGTAATCAACGCAATCCCCGGAACGAGCCCCAGCAATTTCAAGGTTGCAGGTAAGCTCATGATCCCAGAACCCACAATGGTGCATGACAGATTAAACACAGAGCCATGAAGTGATGCTCCATGATACTTTTCGGTCCGGACATTCTCGACTTCGTTCCTTGACAACAAAGGAACTCTATCATCTGAGATTTCTGTGTTCTGTTTAGACATGTTTTTCAGACTCACAGAAATCCGATTCTAATTGTTCACAGGCTTTAGCTCCAATAAATTATCAAACAATTTCTAAGTGGACCATAAAATGTAGGAACGTTGATCCCAAATGATTGGATTGGAACAACATGAGTTTTGTTGAGTTCGTTCGTTAGTCATGTACTCCAGAGAATTAAGAGTTATCAAATTAACGAAGAGATAAGTACATTAATTAATCCTTAACTAATCACCGAAATATCAGTTGATATATTTATCATCTTTTTTCTTTTTCCCGCTGGAACTCTAATGTATCTAGTCGGTTAAATAGGACGAACTGTTATTTAATCCTTTCTAAGTTAAAATTTGTTTGACTCGATAAAGATTTTTGAGACAACAACCTTGTGTAACGTCTTGTTCCTTAATTGGCTAAGAACATTTACTTGCCACATTCCCAAGTCCCGATTTGCCCAACTCTAATACAGCTTGTATTAAAACAATAGGTATGAAACAGGACGATACAGGGAAAAAGAGTATTTCACACACACAGTTGAACCTATCATTAAAGTTGTATCTGAACTAGTCACACCAGTGTTTGAAATTTTTGTGTTTACATTCATTTATATATGTAATCTCCTAGTGTTCAGGCCAAAAAGAAAAATGCGGAAAAACATCTCCTACCCTAGTGCTGGTACAGGAGCACCAAATGCTCTGGTCAATAATGGTAACATCCCCCGGCCTCTGGAAATCTGAATGGTTTGGAGGATAAACCATCGTAAGTTTGATGCAAAATTAGTGACACTAGATTGCCTAAAATTTTCTGAATATAACTTCTATGTTTCTTCTTCGTTTTGCAGGCCTTCAGACTGGTTGTTATGACAGAACAACTGTAGAGATAGCAGACAAGGAACTCCTGCGGCAGCGTCAAAATGGGCAACCGTGTTGAACTAAATAATAAGCGGCAGCTGAAATCAGTAAAAACAGTATTGCCACAAGTAAATGCTTATAGCTTAGAACTCCTGCATCTATTCTCCTTACTGTCTCAGACACTGATGTTGAATCGGTCGCCCCTACTTCAGTTTCACCAACAGAAACATCCTTCCGAGTCCTACCGAGCTGAAAATACAGATAAAAAGGCTACTTTTTAGAGAGAAGAATGTTTACTCAGGCTGGTTTACAGTACGAGATTCTCAGTAGCAGAGACTAGTAGAAACATGCGTGACTAAATGTTTATATTTTAACCCTTGAAGAAATGTATAGCATTGAAAGGAGCTTCAATTTAAGGAAATAGCACCAATCGATCAAAAAAATGAAAGCAAGGCAAACAGTATAAGAAGAAGTCAAATATTATAGTACCGACCTCAGAATTGCAAGGAGACAACTCGTAAGCTTCTTCTTTACTTTCCCTTGTACTAATAGCCAAATCATGCTTGGAGGGAATGCAGTCTTCACGGTTTCCTCCACCATCATTTCCCATAACCACAGATGGAAAGTTGCTCGTCTGCAACTTCAATACCAATGTTTTATTTGCCATTGCTAATGAAGAAATCTGCACATACAATAACAGATAGCTAAGGTGAACATCCGGAGTTGGGAAAAGCACCTTACAATTCTTACCTACGTACTAAATATTAACGGACCAAAAGGAAAAAGAAATGAGGTCTTGAGACATGTGAAAGAGACAGCGAAAGAGATACTTCCAACTTCACTGTAAAAAAGCAACCCTAAAAGTGAAAAATTAATCGAACACATGCCAGTTGAATACCTGCTTATGAAGGCGCTCCCTTTCAAAAGCAAGTTGCATGAGTAAACTGGTGAGAACTTTGGACTGGATACCAATATTAGTTGCAGTAGATATTTTTATGTCCTCAGCTTGATGCAAAGATGCTTCCAAGCAATGCAATTTATTTCTCAGAAAGCTTAAGTCGTCATTTAGCCGTGCATTAGATTCTGATAAAATTATGCACTTTTCCTCGGCACTGTCAGTCTGATTTTCAGCTTTTAAAACCTTCTGCTTCAGATCCTTAATCACACTTTCCATGTCAGTGATTGTAGATTGAAACATGACTAGTTTCTCCTGGCTAGCTTCAGCAGTTGCCACTGCATGCTGTAACTGTGAATCAGAGTGCCTTAACTTCCTCTCAAGTGAATCCACCACCTCTGAGGTACTGACAGTGCTTTTAAGAAGTCCAATCTCTTCATTAAGTTCCATATTAGTCTCTGTTAATAATTTGTTTTGAGCTTCTGCATGCTCAGCCCTATCTTCAACTTTGGATAGTTCCACTTTCATATCTGCAATAACATGTTCCATTTCACCAATTTCATCCCTCAAAGTAAAAGCCTCAGAATCGGCAATAATTAACTTCTCTTCAGCTTCCTTCAAGCTGTCTTTTAAGCCGGCTGTTTGTTCTAGAAGGAAGCTATTTAGTTTTTCATTGCTGCTTTCAAGCTTCCGCAAAGAACTTTCTCTGGATTCAACCTGGCCATCAAGCTTCGATCTTAGCTCCGCTTCTCGCTGAACTGAACCATTTAAATTAAACTGGAGAACCTGGAGTCTACCTAATAGTTCCTTAGAAATACCCATCAGGACCTCAGAAGCATTATCTGCCTGTAACCACCTGCCCCAAGCATTTGCTGCTTCCTCCTCCATGGAGTCTGCTTCTTGCTCCGAAGAGAGCAGCCTCAGTTTCAGATCTTCTTCAATTTGTTTTGATTCAGTCAGTTTCTTCTCAAGATCCATCTCTCTTGACAAAGATTTCTCTAGCTGCCTGAGTATATGTCTTCTCTGTTCAACAGTTTGCATATTTATCTCTGCACTCGTGCTCGGAAACTTGCCATCCTCTGAAGACACCACTCCTTTGTTAGTATTCCCTGTCAATACATGAGTTAAAATGTTGAAAAAACTGACAGTTATTCTGTATAATATTTCATGACACAATATACTGAGTGAGGCTTGCAACTTACACTCCTTTTCTCCTTCAAAACAGGAAAATGTCCTTTGGAACTTCAAGGACTGCATCCTAATATCAGAGATCTGATCTTGCAACTGCTCTAAAGTTTGCTCAGAGTCACGCAGCTTTTCTTCTATTACAACGAAAGGTTCTCCCTCACCTGTGTATGAAGACAGTATCCCCTGAGCACCAGTGATGTCCGATTGAAGTGTAACCATGAGTTTATTCATTTCATTCACCTCAGAGTCTAAAATTCTAGATAACAGAGTGAATTCCAGAGCCTTCTCAATGATATCACCAGACTCCTGCCCTTCATTGGAAGCAAAGGCTTCAAAATCACTCTCCTTCGTTGCCACATGCATCATAAGAACACTTAGGTTGACTAACTTCTCAGAAGCACATGCTAGATCTAATTCCACTCTGGTCAGAACCTCGCCACCATTTCCTAATTCTCCAATAAACCCACCATCAGATGAGATGCTTTCGAGCTTGCCATCTTTATTCAACTCCATTTCTCGATCATCAATATTAACATCATTCACTGATAAGCTTGCTTCATGACCGGCATCATAATCCATCTTGAGTGAGCACTTATTAATATGGTTCTGAACAGCTCAAAAGACAAAAATGAACGCAAATACTTATCAGTCATGACCCAAGGGGAAGATAGCTCTGAAGGTAAAAGCCAAAATCACTAATCCAAAATACCCATTAAAGAACAAATCTAGAAAGAACAAAAAGTAAATTTAGTTGTATCCAATCAACAACTTCACTTACAAGTTGGGATGGACGCAAGATCCTCCACCAATCCCAATAAACGTAAGAATGTGAAACAAGATCTAGATTACAGATATGATCCTCCCCCAATCACAAGATCCTCTATCAATCCTACTTAAGCCTATTACTAACTAACAATAAACTGTGTCTTTACCTTGCGTTATTCATTTGTTTACTTGAGCATAATTACTTCACTTACAAGTTGGGATGGACACAAGATCAATCCTACTTAAGTCTATTACTAACTAACAAGAATATAGGTTACTGGTGATCCAGGAGAAACAATTTACAAGAAAAAGCAGGACAATTTACCAGAAAAGGGATAGTTTTATGAGCAAGGAGGGCACGTTCCAAAATTCGAAATCAAGAATCCAACTACACTACCCATTAAAGAAAAAAATTCTAGATAACACAAACATAAATTCAGTGATATCCAATACCAGCTACACACTACATTTCAATCATTACTTTGATTTAGAACAATTAAAGTTGCTTGCTTTCGATTCATTGTAAAGCTCTTAATGACTGAACTTCATTACATTTCATAATGTACGCATTAAAGTAAACAAATTTACCAAAAATATTAAGAATCCATTATTTCCAACAAAAACCAGTCTCATATTTTCCACAATAGATATGAAATCTGGGAAAATGACAGATTGATCACCGGATTATTTTCAAACGAGTTCATCAGCAGAACCCAACAAAAACAAACATTAAGAAAGAAAAAAGCAACCATTTTTCGATAAAAGTAAAAGCAAAGATCGTACCTTTACAAACAACAAAAGGAAACTTTCTGCTGTTCTGTTTCTGTTGGAGCTGCTCTTTCGCAAAGGTTGAAGACAACGAAGATGAGCAAAGAACCGTTTCAAGGAAAAAAAAAACACAGGTGGTGATAGGTTTGCGCCACTTTTGTTACGTGTTGCGCGCTTGTTATTTTGGGTCGGCGATCTAGAGACTTTGGTATGGGCTTGAAACAATGATCTTGGGCTCAACCGAGCCCAATATTGTCCACTCGAGTAAATACTGAACCAAAACATTTTGGTTATCACTGAATATCCCTATGTTGCGCACTCACTATCAATTGTAACCCCGTGGTGGCTTCCGCTATCAATTCACACCCAACATCATCTCTGTTAAGTTTTCTGTCCAAATATGAGGGCAAAAACATTTTTTTGCAATTTTTGTTGCCAATTTTTTTTTTATCTTTTGTTATATTACTAGTTTGGTGTGTTTTTTTTGTTGTGAAAGATCTTTATTAATAAGACAGAAATACATAATAAATTATATAAATAGTCAGAGTAACCCAAACTTGAAGTTGCTTATACTTAAAACTAAATTCCTTAAAAATAAAGATCTTATGCCTGTCAATCATAGGGAGAAACAACTCAAGCAAAACAGCCTTAAAACAAGGCGAAAATAACCAAATTCTGAGCTAGACAACAAATCTTCATGTAAAACATCATCGTGAAACCACAATTCTTTGACTTCTCCATGTTTCAAGATGAAAATAGTCTTATAGATTTTATTATAAAAGATTACAGTAGTGGGTGAGAGGATTAAAAAATTTATTACAAAATAAAAATTAAAAGGATGATTTTACCCTCGCATTTGGACGAAAAATTTAACATAGATGATATTTTGGATGTGAATTGATAACGGAAAGACATCATGAGGATACAATTGATAATTTTTTGAATATGAGGATAAAACAACACTAAAATTGAATGATAATTGGCCAAATTTTTTACCAACCAACTCAACTTTCATGGTGCCCGTCCCATGAAGTTTAAGAAGCTATACCAAATTAACAAAAAAAAAAAACCAACAAACCACACCCCCCAACCCCCCGTCACCCACATCTTCCTTTCTCTAACAGTTTTCTCCTCAATCCACGTCTAGCCTTCGCCTTCGCCCTCACTTGTGGAAACCACTCAACAAAAAAAAACCCACAAAAACCAACCAAAAAACCCCCCCGAGCGTTTCCACAAGGTCTCGAGCCGATGCACTTGCTCTTACGGAAGGCAACATGCCTCAGCCAATAAAGCTGAATTTTTCAGAACCGCTCCTTTATAAAGGTACTTTAATCATATCACCGTTCAAGTCACATTCTTAATCTTTGAGAGTCACCGGTCTTAGTGAAATGATCTATTTGATAAAAGTAATTTGCGATTACTTGTACGGTAGTCATATTGTCACATTATAATTATATTGCTCCTGGATTATAATATGAAAAATAACAAACCGTCCTTTACACGTGTGCACAACTCACACCACTCGGAGGAATATCGGGGTCATGGGGCCTAAACACAACCCATAATGCAGTTTTGGAGGATAGCACAAACATAAACATGTGATCCAGATTGGTCTTAAGAGGACCCTTCACCTTATTATATTTGCTAATGAGTTCTCTGACTCTTGTACCAAACCAATAGATAATAGAGTAGTGATCTAATGTTGTCAACAATCTGATTTACCTTTTATAATCCTCACTAATCACATTTTAGCTGATGTGAGCAGAAGAAGACTGCCGAAGAATCCTTGTACTTTACCAGCAATTTCGCAATGATGTTGCAACTTGCAACCACCACCTCATGTTTATATTGTATTGTTTAATATCGTATTGGTTAATCTATGTGCTGTTGCTGATCTCAAAAAAAAAATCTATGTGGTGTTGCTTTATTACCACTGTCATTATGGGTCAAATGACTTCCATCAAAGAAAAGATGAAGTGTGGTTAACTGAATTGACATTTTTGTAGGGAACACAAAATGATGCCAATTTTCCAGCCATATGGAAGATGGAACGGAAACCCACTTGCAAATTTCATGTTCTACGGTCTTTTCATGGATGATGTGTATCTTTAACTTTGAACAACGAAATAATTTACTTGCCAAATTTATTGTTAATTTGTTCATATCTTCATTTACATAACGAAATTTAATTTTTTGGATATTATATAATTGTATGATATTATGAGTTTGCTTATGACAAGATATTCGCGTATTTACAAGTTAATTTCACGCAACATTAAGATAAGAAAACATCAATGTATTACACTATCTCATAGTAAAAGTAACAAATCTATCTTTCTTGATCAATACAAGTAACAAATCTGTGTGATCCTTCTAAAGATATTACTTTTCCAATTTTAATATTTTGTTCCACGTTCATTCATCCAAAGTTCCTAATTTTGCTTCCACAAAGTCGCTAAATTTCGCATCAAAAGCCGCAAGTTTACATTTGGGTTGAATTCTCTGAATTTTCGATTTTCATTCCACCAATCCACAATAGTTCCACAAGAAAATCCAACCGACCATTATTTAAACTCCATTCTTTGTCTCCACCCCCATTATTGAAATTCAATATCCAGCTTTATTTCCGTGTGTCTTTCCCTTTCCTTAGATTATTTTTTCCGCTATAAAAATCCAAGCTTTAATCCGAAGCTTGGAATTCTGGGTCTGATCAATTATTGACTTGGAAGTCTGGGTTTTGATTGGTTCAGTTTTGGCTGCTTATCTTTGAAAACTGGGGAGAAATTGGGATTTCTCAATCTTGCTGTTTGGGAAAATTAGGTTTGAGTTTGGGTTTTCAATTTGATAGCATTTGCAAAAGAACAACCATAATTCCTAGCAAAAAACTGTAAATTTGTGATTTTTTTTAGCTGCGGGCTCAATTTGGCTTAAAAAGCTTCTTCATTTAGCTTCTGTGTTTTGCTGCCCCTGTATCCTCAATCTGAAAAAGTACATTATTTGGCGTTTGGGAGCTTGAAATTTGAATTTTGACTGTTGGGAAACTTTTTATTGAATCAAAAACTGGGTTGGTGGTTGAGCTGCTTTATAGATTTTCCATAAGCTGCTTGAATTGAAAGTTCAGACCTTTGTTGTGAAAAAGTTTTGAGATATTGAAAGATGACAATTGTGAATGTTGCACCAAAGAAGGAGAGGAAGTCAAGGAGAAGCAAAGCAGTTATTGATGAGAATGCCCCCTTGTTGCCCAAAGGGCAAAATGAGGATGTTGTGTTTGATGAGTTTAATGGAGCTTCATTTACTGGAGCAGTGTTCAATTTATCCACCACCATAGTTGGTGCCGGGATTATGGCTTTGCCTGCAACCATGAAAGTGCTGGGTCTTGTCCTTGGGATTTCCATGATCATCTTTATGGCATTCCTGACTGAAGCTTCAATCGAGCTGATACTTAGGTTCAGTAGAGCAGGGAAGTCTTCTTCTTATGGAGGGCTTATGGGAGAGGCATTTGGAAAGTATGGGAAAGTTGTTTTGCAAATATCTGTGCTTGTCAACAACCTTGGCGTGCTCATTGTGTATATGATTATCATTGGTATGAATTTCACTCTGTAATGGATTTTGTGTATGCTCCCAGATGCAAATTTGTCATTTTGGTATCTCTGCTGAAGACTTTTGTTGGCTTAACAAATCTGTTGATGTTTGTTCACGTGAAATGCTATGTAGAGGTATAATTGTCTGACAATCTTTGTACTGCTTATATGAAGGTGATGTGCTTTCTGGAACATCTTCGAGTGGGGTTCACCATGCAGGTGTACTTGAAGGATGGTTTGGAGTACACTGGTGGACTGGGCGTTTCGTGATTCTCCTTGTCACCACGCTTGGAATATTTGCTCCATTGGCATGCTTTAAGAGAATCGGTTAGTTCTTTGTATCTGAAGAAATTGTTTGGTGCACTGGTATCAATTTCATTTTACATGTGACGAGTATATTATAAGTATAGTCTTCCACCTCTTAAAATGTCATAAGAGTTTCGATATGAATTGCAGCTGGATGGCCTTTTTTCAACAACGTTTGCAATCTTAGGAGGAAAAAGTACAATATATATGCTATGTTTCTTGATATTTCATTAGGTTTTGATTTATTTTCTGGTGATTCAGGTAACCTAACCGATGTTTAGCATTTGTGTATGAGAAGTCTGTTGCTTGAACATGTGCCCTTTTCCCACACACAGTTGTGGGGGTGTTCTTATCTTAACTCTGTTCAAGAATCACTTTGTAGCTTTTGACTCAAGTTGTTGTGGAGTGGTAATTTGTTGATAAAATTCCCGCTTTGTAGAATCTGAGCCTTTTATACGGTCACCATTATCAAATTTTTCAATTTTCTGTTTGGAGGAATGTTGGCGATCTTAACAGCCCTTTTGTGGTTGCAGATTCATTGAGCTTCACATCTGCCTTGTCGGTTGCACTAGCAGTTGTATTTCTCGTTATTACTGTTGGAATTTCGGTTGTCAAATTGATCAATGGAAGCATTGCAATGCCCAGACTACTACCTGATGTTACTGACGTTTCATCATTCTTCAAGCTCTTCACTGTAGTTCCTGTTCTTGTCACTGCATACATCTGTCACTACAATGGTACGGAAACTGTTTGTTCACTTACATACGGCTCGTTTTCCTGGATCCTGGTTCTTGCTTCTGAAATATAAGAATTAGGGGTTTCACGTGGATTAGTATTTTTGTGCTTTGTGATTCCTTCTTCCGTTGTTAATATTGGTATTGTTTTCATGCTTTCCAAAGCTAATTATGTCAGAATTAGAGAAACATGCCAGATTTGTTTTACAAAGTTAAGTTTTTTGACATACTTTTGATGCTTTTATCATCCTAGGCTTGTAGGTTGTCCTCTTCAGCACCCAAAACTACATAAAACTGATTCAAAAACTCAGATTTTGGCAGAATTAGTACTTTAATTGAATTTTCTTAAAATATGCAAAATTGTAGGAAGGGGAGCAATGGCTGAATATGGTAGATCTCATATATGATATGTTGTTGTACCTTTAATTTACAAATCATTATGGATTGAGTAATGATCTTCTTAAGGATTTCATGTGCAGTACACAGCATCCACAATGAACTTGAAGACTCTACCCAGATAAGAGGGGTTGTGAAATCTTCACTTGCTTTATGCTCATCTGTTTATATAATGACAAGCCTCTTTGGGTTCCTCCTATTTGGGGACGGAACTCTTGATGATGTGCTTGCCAACTTTGACACCAACCTTGGCATTCCCTATAGTTCTGTGCTCAATGATGCTGTTCGCGTGAGCTATGCTGCTCACCTTATGCTTGTCTTCCCCATCGTCTTCTTCCCATTGCGGCTCAATTTGGATGGCCTCCTCTTTCCCTCTGCAAGGCCATTGGTTCTAGATAATATGAGATTTGCACTGGTAACCATTGGGCTCATAAGTCTTATCTTCTTAGGTGCCAACTTTATACCCAGCATCTGGGATGCTTTCCAGTTTACTGGAGCCACTGCTGCTGTTTGCCTTGGGTTCATCTTTCCTGCAGCAATTACACTCAAGTGAGTTTTCAACATGATTACCATATCCATTAGTTCAGGTTCCTATTTACTGTTTGATAACAGCTATTTCTTTCTTTTCAAATTTTTGATGCTTGAGATTCGAAGCAGAGTAGTTAGCATAGGAAGAAACCAGTTAGCCTAGGACTTGAGATCGCCACATCTTGTGGAGGTTATGCGTAGATTGCTATTTGTCGTATATTCGTGATAGTATAGGGATTCTTTTTTTTTTTTCTTCTGGTTTCTGTCCTTGTTATAAGCTTTACAGTGGCTAATTCATATTTCTGAACAAACTTGGAATCAATATTTATGTCTTGTAAGAAGACTAATATTGAGCTTTATCCCTTGGTATTTCAGGGATCGACACAACATAGCGACTAACAAGGACAAGATCTTGTGTATTTTCATGATTGTTCTTGCTGTGTTCTCAAACGTGGTGGCCATATACAGCGATGCCTATGCCCTCTTCAAGAATTCATCACCGCGTGAGTCATCTGTGGTGTGACTCCTCTCTCATGGATATGTGGCGGGATGTGCTCATGTATTGGGGGTGACTGGTTGTGTCCCAACTGTATTAGAAAGAAAACCAGGGTTTTCTGAGAGGGTTAATTACAAATAAAGAACACTCTACACAATGTACAAAAGGGTAGTTTGCTGAGTGAAAGGATGGGCACTGGAATTCGTTGCCTAGGGGCGTGGGTTGTTTACATTGTTCGTGATATTGAACTGTTTTTGTACCATTATGAACCGAGTTGTGTAGTGCAAAGTATGCATCTTTCAGTTTGTCCATTTTTTCTTATTCTTGTCTCCCTTTACTAGCTACCTGCAAGAACTAACACCATTGTTTATAAGCAGACTTGAGAAAACCGTGGAAATTTTACAAATATAAATCTTTTAAAGAACAAAAACACTCAATGCTAAAATGAGTTGTGTAACCTCGTGATGAAATGGGAGTTTTGTAACAAGATTGTGACAAAACTTAATCTTGTGACAAAAATGAATTTTGTAATAGAAAATGAATTTTCTTACAATTTTGTGACAAAAATTAATTTTATCACAAACTTGTGATAAAAATTAGTTTTTATCATAATCTTGTGACAAAAGAATTTTGTCACAACCTTGTGTTTTGACAATTTGAGTTTTCTCACAATCTTGTGACAAAATGAGTTTTGTCAAAACCTTGTGACAAAAATAAGTTTTGGTACAATCTTGTCACAAAATTAGTTTTGCCATTGTGACAAATTGAGTTTTGTCATAGAACTCGAAGAGTCAGTTTTTATAATTGGTTCAATTGGAAAGCTGATAATTCTAATTCTCAAAAATATGGATGTAACAGATCTTTTCATAAAAAAGAGCTCTAAATGCAAAACTGTACAACGTTATTACACTATTAGCTTCACAAACCACTACCTATATACAAATCCACTAATCTAACCAGGCAGCTTTTGCAGCGCGATAACATCTCGAACTCCTTTTGGTACCACCCCTGAGGGAATAGATAGATAATTGAAACCCCAAACCGTGAGGATGTACTGTATAACTGAGCCATTGCGAATACAGAAAAAGGAAAGAAAAGATATAGGTCTCTGTAAGTTATGGGTTCCCAGTACTGGTCACAAATGGCACCAACCTTCTGTAATCCCTTCTCTTCCCTAGGGTACAGCTGTCAAGAACCCGGCCGAGGATCAGCCGTGTGTTTTGTAAAGCCACTTCTCTAGGTGAAATTCCAGATTCAGTCGAACTCCCATGTGCTGGTGTCGAACCTGCTGGAAATGCCGGTGGCAAACTATATTGTAGTGGCCCACTGCGAGCTTTAAATGAAGTCTGAGGGACTAGCATCTTATCATCACCGCCACCAATCCCGTTCTCAAAAGACGAAGGTTCATGAGGGTGAGAACCTGGCAATGAGCTACAGCTTTGCAGAAGAGCTTCCAACACACTCAGTGCCTCCCAGCACAAAGAGCTCTCTACCAACTGGGACACAATGGCATACATGTGTGGACTTTGGGCAGCATCCATGGGAGTGTGCTGGAGCATTGCTTTAAGCATGAGCAGTATCACACGCTGATACTCAACTGGCCCTTTCTCCAGTAACCGTAATAAGTGCCCAAAAGCCAGAGCTGAGTGCTTTGGGAACCACTCATTGCATAAGAGTGGTGAGACACAAGCAAGGAGGTTGTTGATACTTTTGATCTCACCACGAGAGTAAATTGTAAATACAGTAGCTAATTCATCTAATGATTTCACTCTACACCAAATAGAGATGTTGCCTGCAACAGAGCAAGCCTTTTGAAACTGCTGTTGGAGTGGTGAAGCTGGCCCCATCACTGGATCTGAGCTAATCTGCAAGCAGAGCCAGGGAAGTAAACCTGTGATGTGCATCAAAAGTCTTGTCTCTGCATCTCCAAATATAGAATCACATGAATGAACTGTGATCCGTGAAAGAACTTCAATAGAAACACTATGACTAACTGTTGACATGAGCCCTTTAAGAACAAGAGGCTGCACCCCTTCAAATGTTGGAAGATTTCCCCCAGAGGAAGGCTGCTCATAGCCAGTCCTGGTTTCCATACGTTGGAAGTCTCCAGTGTCACTGTTCGTATCAAACTCATCCCGAGGCATGCTTGAAAGGAGTACATTTTCTGTTGTTCTGTCCCGGAATGATAACCGGTCAATCACACGTGAGAAGAGTTCAAGCACTTGACAGTAGACATGAACAAAATCTGTGTGCATCATAGCTACACAGCCCCAAAAGAGTTGGGGGTAAAGTATCACCTTTTCTGGTTCCATGTTCTCCACCATCACTTGCAAGGTCAACAGAATTTCCATAATGAATCCTAAAACTGGAGGTACTGGATTTCCTAGGCATCTATGAAGGCACCGGAGGAGCAGCACACATGTATCGCTTGTGACACTAGGTCGGAGCGCACGGTAAATCTGATGAGAGCGGCAGGCAAGGTGTCTCGATGTGCACTCCATCGCCCATTTTAGAGCCTCCGCTCCCCAAGTCTCACGAAGATCTCCCTGGAAGAAAATAGCATCCACCATGCTCTGAACTAGTGCAGACAACAATGCCGCACTTGGAAGTTCAGATCTGACAACTGTGGGGTCCTCATTTTCCCACATCATGCTTCCTCTCTTTGACTGGACATACTTGATCAAGCTCACAACTTGCTGCTTGTTCTCTCCATCACTATTTTCAACCTCATACAGTTCCAAGTGCCGTCCTGCAAGAGAGTACAGTAGATTTACGAGCAGATGTTGGCAGTGTTCCAGCACAATGTCCTCCGAACTATCCATCGAAACAAAAGTAACATGAAAGAGCAGAGGCAAGTGTTCGCGAAAATCTTCATCATTTTCATATGCAATTTCTGCAAGTAAAATCAAGGCTATATCTGCATGAGTCAGAGAATGTTGCTGATGACCCTGCAAGGCTGACTGAAGTTCTTTAGCGCTAATCCCGTACATGGCAGTTCCAGAGTGCAACCCATCTTCACCCGAATTTGGAGTGTCAATAAGGTAGTCTCCACTGTCCCTGGAAACATGGCGGCTTCGCAAGCTTCCTGTTGAACTTCTGACCCCCATTAAAGGCCCGGACATGTTTACCAGTGATGGTAGGAGCTGACCTGACCGGCCTGTATTTGCAGGAACAATATTCAACTCAGGAGGCATTGGACCTATTGGGCCCGAGACACTTCGGCCTGTCACACCCGCTGTTCGCCAGCTGAGGCTTCCACTTGCATTTCTTAATGGACCATCAAAGGAACCTCGCACAAGTAATGGTGACATATGTGGCTGGATGTCAACAAGTGACGCGATTTGGGGCACTGCAGGACCTTGCGAGAATTCTAGTACAGTATTTCCATTTGCAGTTGGCCCAATCAGATCTATGCTATCCTCCAGCATCCGCTGAGCCAACTGGTAAACCAGGTGGTCAATTGTACGCTGAGGACATACCCGAGCTAAGTATAGACTTACTCGCTTTGCAACAGAGAAATATGTCGCAAATGCACCACTTATTTCTGCAGATGCATTAGAATCGCAGTCCTCAATCCCTTTCGTGATCAAAAAATCTAAAACAGGACTAATGTTCCTCGGTTTGCTAGCAATTGTACTCCAAAGTTTCTCGATCTCATCAGGGAAGTGGTCACCATGCCGCCATGTCACGTAATAAAGGCTTTTTAGTAATCTTTCACTCCACCCTGAGTCCTTAAGTTTCCAAAAATTCAGGTTCTCAATCCAAGGAGCCATGCATGTTAAAACCTGATGCTGTGCAATTATATCAACAGCATCAAGTTGCCTCTGCATAATCTCCTCGCATAAGAGCTGGCTTAACTCAGGATGATCTTTGGCAAGTTTGCACGAGAGCTTGTATTGAAATTGTTGGTAGGAATCAGGAAGGTTACCCACAACAGCAGCCCGATAATTACCTGAGCTCTCAATGCCATCCTCAGCCCACTCTCGAACAGAAAGTGTCTCCAGCATTTGAAGGGCATCATCACGGATTTGTCTTGATGGATCTACCACTTTGTACAGAATCAAGCTCAAAAGTCTCTGGATTTCACATTTTGGTATCTCTTGGCGCATATAGACTTCAGCCAGCACACTGAAATAACCATCAGCTATAGCAGCATCGGAGTAATAGCACTGCAACAAAGTATCGAATATTTTATTCTCATTTTAAAAACAAATTGAATAAATTTATTCAGACGCCCATGAATGAAACCCTCTTTTGTGAGCTTTAAAATAAGTTCACAAAAAATTCCTGATATAGCAATGCAAAAAAGTACACATGCTAAGTGAAAAATAGAGAACTTTTCAGCAAAAGAGAAGCAACTCGACTTTGAAGTAAGCCAGAGTTAAATTGCTAATTGTCTAGTCGTCATCCGAACATATAATTGCTTTACCAATGAATTTTCAATTCATCAAAGTGAATTAGATTATAGAATGCTGAAGTGCGAAGGGAGGGATTAGATTCTCATATAAGGAGCTATATCATAACACACTCTATCTAGGCTAATCAGCCTTCAGGGGTGCAGTAAATTCTCCTATGTAGTAGGCGCACTGTCCTGACTTTTCTTGTAGAAATCTTATGAGAATCGTATAGGAACAGAATGAACAAAGGAGACGCGAGTACCTGATCAATACAAGCAGGAAACAGGTCCAAATTTGTTTGCAATAGATTCTTCAGAGCCAGTTTTGCTAAAGAAACACGGTGATGACCACCCCTATGCCTGTCACGACCGGCAGTCCCACGGGCACTGTCTCCTGTGTACTTTGAATAGGACGGAGTTCTTGGGTCAGCGGGTGAGTACCCAAATGGAGCCCTAGGCGCCGGTTCAATGAACAAACTGTTGATCCAAGATATAACTCGTCCACTCATTTTCCTCGCATTATCATCAAAGCACGGCCCGTATAACAGTGAAGCCATAGCATTCATGGAGGCCCACTGGATTGCCTCAACCTGTTCACTAAGTTCTTTATCAAATGATATTTTGTCCACAGAATCTTTTGAGCGGGCATTCTGAGATGACTTATAACGTTCTACCTCACGTCGGTAATCACTTACACCTTCTTGACCCCATGTACTGCCCGTGTCATCACACCAGGAGAGAAGAAGATCAAAGAGTCGCTTTCTGGTTCTAATATCAAACTTCTCTGATTTTGACTCAACAAATTCTGGAGCTAGTGATCTCAGAACAGAAGCAAGTGCAAAGCGGAGAGGCTGCATATCTTGGAAGTTTTCAGCAGGTGCTGTCAAGATCTGTCTGGTTGTCTCATCAATGAACTTCAGATAATGGAGACGGAAAACTGGTTTACGGGCCAGCATCCCAGGCCAAACATTTTCAGCAACAGTACGGAATATATTTGCAATATGGATACGAAGCTCCTCACGGCGAGATTTTTGAGTCTGCATTCATGTGATTTGCATATTACTTTTAGTCATATTAACGAAGAGCTAAAATCTAAATGATGAAGTACTTTAAGTAACTGTTGCAGCAAGAGAAAGGCCATTCAAATAGTGAGTAATATCAAAAGACTCAGGTCAACAGAACCTTTTTCCAACATGATACTACTCAACTGAAACTTGTACAGACAAGAAATCAATTGGAAAATGATGGAGAGATCAACTGCTGTTAATGTAGTTTTACAAATAATAGTCTGTTGATTGGATCAGTCAAAAGGGTGTCAGATAATCAGATAATTTTCTGCATTTTAAAAAACCAGAGGTTCCAAAATTGCCTCTTACTATCACTTTTGAGGTAGCAACTTCAATTTTTCCGCTTATGTTAAAGTACACGTATGCATTCTCCAGCACACAAAAATTCCACAATGCTTAAAATGCTCGATGTCTTCAACCAACAGCATTTAATGAATGCCTAAAATGCTCAATATCTCCAAACAACAGCCATCAAACAGAATAGTTAAGGAGTTTAACTATACAGCACCTTCCACTTTGGTTTTCCCTCTGTCTCTGAAGAAACCTCATCAATGAAAGATGCAAGCTCAGTAAACATGATTTCACAAGCTTCAAGATGCGAGCGGCCAAGTGTCATTGTGGCTGCATGCTAAATTCAGAAAGGACGGAATTTAGTCTAACCAGACGGTAAAAAACACAAGCATGGAATTAAGTTTATATAAAAAAAAAAAAAAAGGAACACACAGAAAAGAAACAAGCCACTAACAAGTACTTACTATATGTGCCTCAGATCCAGATTTTAGAGATGGAAAAATTAGATGATAAAGATCTTTGGTTGCAACTATACTACCAGCTTCTCTATTATTTGGTGGGCATGAGCATACAAACATTGAGTACATGAGCCACTGATCCAGTTTGTTGTCTGCATCTTGTGACTGATGAGCTTTCCCACCCAACTCAACAGGTGTGATATGAGCCAAACGCTGCATAACCTCTGCCCTGCAAATGAAAATTGTTTTACGTCAAGGTCGTGAAATCAATATTCAGATTGGGTTGACCTGGAAACCTTGATCCTTGTAAAGCATGTAAGAAGATAAGAGCAATATATATCCATACAAGCATTTTCCAACAAAAAACACATGCATAGATAGTATTTTCCAATATAAAATCAGCAAAATCAGCAATCCATATAAGCAAGGTCATCTTCCAACAAGCAGATAGTATTATCCACCATGAAATCAGCGTGCATATAAATAGTTTTCTTTTTATTATTACCACATGATAGTAACCTAAATAATTAAACCTGTGAGTTGCAACCTAAGTTATTTTATTTTTTCATACATGCAACAATTCTTTATTAAATGATCCACCCATACATACCACAAGTTTAAACTCAAAACATATTAAGAGAACAAAACTTAGCTTGAAAGAAACATATTCTCTTTCATCAAAACAAAAATGTGTAAAGATAACTTAATGTGAACAAAAATATACGTACTTTGCTTCATGGACAGATCTTGGGCAAAGTTCAGCAGCATATTTGACAAGCTCACTAAGACAACGAGCCCACCGGTTCTTATCAGGGCTCTCAAATATTATAGATTGAAGTGTCACATCAGGAGGGATTGCATCAGATTCTCGTCTCAAATCAAATGGGCGCCCAGAATCCCAATAGCAACTCTGAACAATGTCATCCTGAATTATAAGAAAAAATATTTGTGAATGAAACATAATAGCATGCATATTTGCACCATTGAGAGTCAAATGAACAGTCCGATGGGGAAAGTGAAATATTGAACAGTTAGGAATAGGAAGATAACACACCCCATGCTCTTCCAAGACGTCGACTATAAATATTGGTTCAGGTTCATATTTCAGACTATGATCAGGTTGTGCACATATAGTAAGGTAGCGTATATCATTCCTTAAAGCACGCACACAACGCAATAATTCCAGTGCAGTATGTCTGATCTGACTATCGACAGAACTAAGGAAGATAAGACCGACTGCATCTATCTCTGATGCACGAAACTCAATCAAGTCTCCTGCCATATGGAAAGAAGGTTTCTTAATTCCTTCATTTCCCCGTCCAACTTGTTTTGCATCTTGAACATCATATTCCAGTCTATCATTAATTAGACAATCTTTCCAAAAGCGCATGAGTTCCAACAGACGGCCCAATGATGTTTGAATGAGAAGAGGAAATTCATCAGGAAGTCGTAGAATGAAGTTGGCCATCCCCCTCATCACTGCAAAGCGACGGTGGGGAAGGTATCTGACAATCCGGTTCAGTACCTGCACTGCTTCCTCACGAACACCAGGATCAATGCTTATCCCATGTTGAGGTATTATTTCAGTGATTTTATCACTTCGCCCAACTTCTTCTATTAAATAGGGTATGCATTTCAGCACAGACCGGAAGAGATATCCTTGGGACTTTTCCTTGGTTACAGAATCTGGAAAACATAAATTTATTCAATGTTTTTATTACAGCAACATAATGGTAAGTTAAGCAATACACACAGAATAATTGTGTAAAACTTTAATCAGTTGAATTTCTTAGCCAAATGATATTGGCAGGCCTGAGTGATGGAAATATCAAAATATTGGTCTCCTAAGTAAAGAAATGGTGTAGGCTGACGTCTACAGAGAGTCAATCACTACATATTCAGCCATTTTCATCTTCAAAAGGAACTTTCCTATCACAATGCATAATATAAACAACAGAACAAACACCGAAAAATTTGAAGATTAATCAGCGTATTCATGCAGCAATGAAAACTAAAACATACTACATTATATAGAAGCAATCATATTGTCTTCGATCGGTTCTATAACTGACATATAATTGTAAAGAAAATACCTATAGTGGTCCTTGAAGATGTTAGAAGAGCCTGACTATATGTCTTATGACAAGACCTCAAAATTGACTCAATTGCGGCCTTCACTTTGGGTATATAATGACCAATATTATGACCTGTTGATCAAAGAAGACTTAGACAATCATGTGAAAACTTGAGCTGCTAAAATACAATAATAATTGTATATTCCTGGAGTATGACCAAACCTTTGAATATGTCCAAGCCGACATGCTGACTTGAAGGTGACATGACAATGGCAAGCAAAGCACGGAGACCAATAACCTTTGCTTCACTAAGACTATCTTGCTTCAGTAATTCCAGTATCATATGGTTCATGGCAAAGTCAAGGTTATGTTCTGCTATAGTCGCACAAAACTCCACAAGCTTATCGTGTTGGACATCCTGAGTAAGCAATCCCTTCTTCAGAACTGTTAACAGTTGTGAGGTTACACTGTCCAAGTAGTCCCATGTACGAGACTGTACTTTTGTTGTTGAAGGCTCTAAATTTGGTTTAGACTCTACTTTTGCATGGACGCTCAAGTAAAACCTCAAAACTCGATGGAGACAGTCCAAGGCCATGAAACGATGAGTCTTATCCTGAAATGGATTAACCACATAGAATCATACAACTAACACTGAAAGGGAAACCATAAGGTTATGGATCCCACCCCTCAGCAAACCAACATGGGAAAACAACATTCTTGGACCTGGAACACAACAAGCAATTAACCAAATGTGAGCCTCACCGTCCCCAACACAAATTTTTTTCTTGAACTTACTCTAGTAAGAAGCTTATAGAGTTGATCCATGTGAGAGCTTAAGTTGGTGGTGAAAATTCCAGGATCCCCAAGACAGAGAAGAAGAGTTACCAAAGGGTAACCAACCTGACAAGAAAGTCATCCACATGAGGTTAGAATGAAGCATTCAAACATGCTAGGGGAGGATGTAATAGGCAGAACGAGACTGACAGAAACCTCATATTCAAGCGATAGGTGGGCAAAAAGAATGACAGATGAACTGACATTGTAAAAGGAAGTAAAACCATTAAACACCAACCATAACATGTAACAGCAAACAGTGCAAAGCCACCAAGAGAAAAGTTACAGATAGAAAGAAATGAGCATCACCCTTTTAGGAGGACTACTTGTACTCCTAGCATATAATTAGAGTGAAAATAAAATACCGAGAGAAACCTCTATAATTGTGGCACATGAATTTGTCCAGCACGAACTACCCCATTAGTGGGAGGTACACGAAAATGGCAATATTTACAAAATAAATCCAAGGAAACAAGGATAATTTGTACATGCAAATAAGCTCTTTATTGCTGTAAAAGGTTCCAAGTTCTTTGGTTTTTTTTCTTTTACTTGTTTAAATTGTGTAACAAAATAATGATGGAGGCAAAAGGAAAAGAGCAAAGGGGAAACTTTCTCAACGATAAGTGAACGTATCATCAATTTCATAATGCACAATGCAGATATCAGCAGACCCTAATCAGATGAGTATTAGACAAAAAAAGGTTATAGGGTTGGGGTCAACTTACAGCAATATGTTTGCTCTGTTTGTCCATCCAATGCATAAGTTGTCCTCTTATTCGCCCAACAGCTTCATACCAGAGTGTCAGTGCAGGCTCTACACCTGAAGGTGGCCACTGACTTTTTCCACCATCTGCCAAAGGTGCAAGGATATTTGAAAGCATATTACATAGCGCATGATGAAGCTCACTCTTGCGCTTATGTGGTGCACGGTTGAGTGGGTTTGCTTTTGCCACAAAGGAAGCAGATGCATTGAGTCCGCCCTCAGTTTTTACCTGACAATTACGTAATTATTACAGAGTTGTCCTAATGTCACTTTTCATATAATGAAGATAATTTCGACATACCCCAAGTTTCAAGTAGCGCATTCCATTTATGATACTAAGTGTTTCACTTCGGGCGACACTAGTGTCAATTCGACGAATACTGAGTTCCATGAAGAAACGCTCGGTTACAGAACTAAACCTGCATATAATTCGCAAATCAAACTTAGTTTAGTCATACTGGATAGGAAAATGCAATGAGATGCCTGATTGTCTAAAATTAATCAGACCAACCATTATCATGTTACAAGCTACATCAAATTTAAAAGTAAACTGTTATTCTGTATATAAATATAGCCTAAATCACATTACACAAAGAAAGAGTATTAAAGGATAGAAGATCAACAAGAAAATAGACTACAAAAAACCGCTTTGATAACTACCAAAAAAGTTTCAAATCATATTGTGACTCCTTTTCTATTTTTAGGCGTGGGAGGGAGGCAGGGGGAGAGGACGTTCGATGATAAGTGTACTATTTCAAAAAAAAAATTGAAGTATGAAAACATGATATTCAGTCACCTGATTCGAGATAAGGCACCTAAGAGCTGAGCAACTAAGTCTAGAAGAAGTCCTCGCAGATCAACCAATGAGGGATATTCAACCTGGCTAACAACCCTGCAATAAGAGTGTAGTGAGTTGCAAACAAGACAGTTACATGAAATATGGAAAAAAAAAAAAAGAAGAGCTTTTCATTTAATTCATCAAGTTTTAAGAAACAAGCTCTAGTTTCTGCATCTTTGGCTCTCTGCAGTTACATAAAAAACCACGGAACAGGGCCGCTGATGGGAAAGTTGGGTTCGGGTATCAGGCTTAGATGCCTAGGAAACATGGCAGTGCTCTACATTCCTATCATCAGCATTGTTCATGATTAAATGCTTCGTTTGTTAAAGGGTTTGGAGTTGGTGATTTAGAGACACAGATGTCAAAAAACAGGCCACAAGTCATAACATACATTCAAGAAAAAACTACAGCAAACTAATCTTAACCTGTCAGCATTGATCAGCCAGTCAAACACAAAATTTTCAAGCCCAGACCAAAGTTTCTCTGCAATAAGATTAATGCCAGTATTATACAGCAGAATGATGTCATTTCTCAGGCCTCAGGGTAAACAAAATCCCAAATGTAATGGACTAACCTGTAAGCCCCTCTTGTGGACAGCACTCAACAAAGCGAATACATGCTGAGCAAAAAATGCACTCAACTGCAAGCTGAGCTTCAGTAAACACATAATGTGAAATTTATTACTAATGGAAGCAAAATCCCCAATCACAAGTACATTTGATTACTTATGGACATATATGTTCAAACTAGTGTAAAAATCATAAAATTTCATATCCTTGGTTGCAATACTATGCAATGAAGATATATGAACAGCATTAATATTATGGGTCAAACTTTCTCAAAGAAACAAACTTTTCACAAAAACAATCTCCATACGAACCTTTCTTTGAAATGTAGATGCATCGTTTGCGCCTTTTGGCGATTCACTGAAATAAAAAAAAAAAAAAAAAATTCCCATGTTACAAAATGACACAACTTGATCAACACCATTACTTTCACACACTGTAGCTAGAATAACGCCGTTGAAAACCCACCCTTCTCTCCATCTTAAAAGAGCCTCTAGAAGAGGTATAGGTGTATGCCGCGCCACCATAGCTAAAGAATCCAGCACTTGCTCATAAGCAGGGTCCGAAGGCCGGAGATACTGCCCATCCTGTAAGTTCCCCACAATACCGAAACAACGAAAAAGACACCACACATTAGACTAATCCCAATCCATCACAGCAATACAAAAGCTTCACTAAACAAAAAAGGCATTGACTTTGTTTGGTGAAAGATATCTACAATAAGCACAAAGCCTAAACACAAAACGAAACTGTCAAAACAAGTACAACAAAGCTCTTTATCAACGGGTTCATATTCGGTTTCTAATTCGTTTCGAAGCAAAGCTAAACAAAGCTACACAAACAATTACACACAGAGCTCAGCAGACAAAAAACAATCAAAACCCAACCAAAAGTCTGGAACTTTAAAGTGATTGAAATCGAATGCGAATCAGGGAAATTCGAACCTGAGCTTGGGCGGTCTCAATGCGCCGCCGTGCTAGCGGGAGGAACCGCTGCAGCAGGGCGTCGACGATGAGCTTGGCGGCGCTTCCTGCCTTCATCGCTACCAGCAAAGCTCCGAAAGCATTCCAATTCGAAAGCCCTAAAAAAGGGGTTTGGAGAATTCGAAGTGAAATTGGGGGTTTTTGGAGCTCAAATTTTTTGGAAATGAGATCGTTGTTGAAATTAAAGTTTGAGGAAAAAGCTACACAAACAAGAACGAACTAGCGTAAGAAAACTTTTCCGATGAATAGACAGACTGTTATTTTCTTGGTTCATTATTTTTCTTTGTTTGTTTCCTTTTTTGGTTCATGGGCTGATAATTTGGGCCTGAATCCTCGAAGACTATCACTAGATCCAATTTATCATTCTGTCTTTATAAGGATCGGATGTTGTATCAATATGTTCATTGATATTATCTTGAAAATGTTAGCAAATTATAATACTAATACATTATCGTTGCCATCTGAATGATTGATAATATGTGTTGAAAATTTTGCAGTTAGTAACAATTTGCATGATGCTACCAAACCAAATGCAAAAGTTCAAATTCTATTAAATACTAAAGTAAACTTCTCATTTATGGTAATTTTCATTTAATTTTGGGGTTGCATTCCAAAATCAACCCGACTCTCATCATCAGAAACAAGCAAATCAAGCTTCAAGCTTCTCATAAACTTCTTGGCTTCCTGGATGAGCCTTGTCCCCAACAAGAAAGGCATGTGACTCATCTTTCACCTCAATCCAGGTGCGACCTGGTTCTTTCTTCAACTTCTTACGCCTCATCCTTTTTCTCATCATTGAGACTTTACCCCACATTCCAGCTCCCGCATAGATCTGTGACAACAGAACATAGCTGGCTGCTTTTTCTGCCACTTGAGGATCCAGTTGCAAAATATAGCTGGCTGCTTTTTCTGCCACTTCTACATTGCCATGGAGCTTGCAAATACTAAGCAAATTCATCCATATAACAACATTAGCTTCGCAAGGCATATCTTCAATAACCCTCAAGGCCTCATGAACTTGGCCTGACCTCCCTATGATGTCCACCATACATGAGTAATGCTCCACTCGTGGATGTAAACCATAGTCACGAAGCATTGTGTGAAAGTACTGAAACCCTTTTTCAACATCCCCTATAAGTCCACAGGCTCGGAGGACTGAGACAAAAGTTGCATGGTCTGGCTCCACAGTCTCAAGCCGCATGCTGTCAAAAATTCTAAGGGCATCTTCACCAAAGCCGAACTTGGCATAGCCAGAAATCATGGCATTCCATGTAGGAGTATTCCGCTTAGGTGCTTTCTTGAACATTAGATGAGAATCTTCCATGTTTCCACACTTTGAGTACATACAAACAAGAGTGCTGGTTATATATACATCTGATTGCAATTCATGCTTGATGATCTGATCATGGATCTGCCTTCCAAGTCCAACAGTAGCCAAATTAGCACAGGTATCAAGAATCGTTGCATATATGAAGTTATTAGGTTCTGCACCCATTTCCAACATCTGAGAGAAAATCCTTTGCGCTTCCTCATTTTGCTTATGCAGTGAGAAACCAGATATCATTGAATTCCACGAAACCATGGTTGGTTCTTCTGTTCTGTCATGTATCTTTCCAGCCTCTTCCATCATTCCACACTTGCTGTACATAATGACTAGGGCACCCCCGATGAATAAGTTCATGCCCATTCCAGCTTTGATAATTCTGCCATGGATTTCCATCCCATAGGCTAAAGAATATTGACCTGCACAAGCTTTTAGAACACTACCAAATGTCAACTCATCAGGTTCCATCCTGGAGCGAAGCATGGAAACGAAAAACGAAAGTGTCTCCTCTTCACTGTCATTCTGTCCATGAGCTGCAATAACTGAACTCCACGACACAGCATCTCTACTTACCATCTCATCGAACACGCACGAAGCTCCAATCAGATCTCCACATTTACCATACATGTCCAGCATAGCATTTGCTACCCATATGTTTGATATCAAACTACTCTTAACCCCTAACACTTGTAGTTGAAGCCCCTCCAAGTGCCCCTTGATCGTTGCACAAGCACTAAGTGCGCCAGATAGTGTTATCTTATCAAAATGAAGACCAGACCTCCGCAACAGCAGAAATAGCTGCAGCGCTTCAACTCCCTGCTCATTTCGAGCATAGCCACCAATAATCGCATTGTATGTCTCTAAACTGCAGTTTGGTATCAAGTTGAATGTCTTTCTAGCATCATACATACTATCACATTTTGCATACATGTCCAATGTGGCATTTCCGACAATGACATCAGATTGGAAGTCTGTCTTTATAGCATGTCCATGTAATTGAGTGCCTAACATATATGAGGATAATCCTGCACAAGACCTGAAAACGCTAGCATAGGTAGATTGGCACACTCCAACTCCTGCCTTTTGCATCTCACAAAACAATTCTATACCGTTAATGAACCGATCATTCTGAACAAAACCCGCAATTGCAGCACTCCAAGAAACAAAATTCTTTTCAGGCAATTCACGAAAAACCTGAAGTGAACAATCTACGTTCCTACACTTCCCATACATATTAACTAAAGCATTACCAGTGATCATAGCAATGTCAAAACCCATTTTTACTGAAACACAATGCATTTGAATCCCGAATCCAATCTCTTCCATAACCGAACATGCTTTCAGAACCGTTATAGCCATCACGCAGTCGAATTCCACCCCCTCCCTCCTCATTTTCAGATACACTTCAACTGAGTTCCGATACTCACCATTCTGCAAGTAACCCGACATCAAAGAATTCCACGAAACCACACTTCTCTCTGGCATAGCATCAAAACAAGACTGCGCAGCCCCCATGTTACCACACTCAGCGTACCCGAATAACATCGTGGTCCATGATATTGTGTCCCTCTGAGGCATTTCATTGAACACCTTGCGTGCATATTCCAAGACGCGAGATTTCACATACATTTGGATCAAACAATTCGTAACAAGCACCGTGGCCTCCAACCCAGAAACGACCATGCGGGCGTGGGCTTGTTTGCCCGGGTTCAGAGCTTTCCAATGGGAGCATTGCTGGAAAATGTGGGAGAAAGTTCCGAAACTTTTGGTGGGTGCTGTTTGATTGTTGCGAGTTATTTTCGAGAAGATTCGCGTTAACCAGTTTTGAAAGAGATTGTGAGGAGCAGCCATTCCCTTTGATATTAAAATTCATATACGCTAATGCACTACTTCTGTTTTGACTGATTTTACACGTTCGTATCACTCCATTATACTTCTGTTGTTGTTGTATTTTCTTTCACAAACCAAAGTTTCAGACCGGAGTAGCACAAGATGCGGGTTGATTTGAAACAGGGAAAACGTGATTTTGTAATGTACAGTACAACTTTTTAAGGATCACAGCGTTGTTCGTTTATTTATAGCATAGGAAAGCAACATCTCTCCTATTATAAAACGGGGGATTTTTGACGGTTATCTCAGAAAAAGACCAAAACACAACTGCAAAATAAAGAAATTTCCTAAAAATCAACTTTAATTAACATACAATGAAAAAATACATAAGGGATAACTCTGTCCAACCAAAAAAAATTTAAAATGTACAAGACTAAAACGCCCCCAACACCAAAATAGAAAGAATAAATATTTACTAGAGGTGGGATCGGGCTGGGTTGGGCCGGGGTTTTTGCTGGGCCAGAATAAAGCCCGATAACGATCCGGCTCTGACTTTTTAGACTGTTGGAGCCTCCAATTATGATGGACCGGGTCAAGTTTTGGGCTCAAAAATTCAGGCTGGATTCAAGTTTAGTTGGTTAAAGCCCGACCAAAAGACTGACAATGACCAATCTGTTGATAAAGGCGACGATGACGACGAAGAAGAAGATCACGAAGGCGAAGACGACCCAGCTAATTTCGAGGACGACTGGAAGATCTGTGGGCGACGACGACGACAATTTCTGGCAAAGACGACTAGACGACGATGCTGGACTACGACAACGACACTGGAGACGACAACAATGCGATGATCTGGAAGATGACGATGTTGGTTTCGGTGGCGGAGAAGGAAGGCGGCGACGACTATGGAGGAGGGAGGAGGCGGATTTAGGCTAGGTTTGATATTGAATATGTATGTCCGAGTTTATTTTGGGCCGGGCCGAGTTTGGAAAATTAGGGCCTATATGTGGGCTTGACTTTTTTAGGCCAGGTCGGGCTTTTTTCATTTCTAGTTGGGCTTGCAAATTGAAACTAGCCCTTTTTTTGGACCGGGTTCAAGTCAGGCTCCGAATTTTGAACTGGGTTTTCCCACCCCTAATATTCACTTGCTTTTCCCCTCTTCATTCGCCCCCCCACTCCAATGCTGCCCCCCCACTCATTCCTAATCCTGCCCGGCTTTTCCATCATTTTCACTGGGCCGTCCTACAAAGCCCACCCATGTCCAAATAAGCAAAATCGTGGAAATTGGGAAATTGGGGAAACAGAAAGTAACGCTAAACGGATAGCTGGCCTCGTTTGGGATTTTGGCTGTCGGGGAATTGCTTCTCCGAATTGATCAGCAGCCGATTACCCCCAGCACCAGCAGCCCCACCCGCTGCGTAGCCCTCTACCAACAGCAGCCCTCTGTACAATCCGCACTTGAAGGTGGTTTAGCAGTGCGATGGCTTGATGTTTACCCGAACACAACCTATATACTGTAGTAGAGACTCGATTTGTGCGTTTATCTTTCTCTTTCTGTATTTGTGGATTGGCAAGTGGGGTTGAGACTGAATTGCAAATTGGTGGTCCAGATTGAGACTCGGGTGCTTTGGATGTCTCCAAATTGTCAATTCTTGTGGCTTTATATAAATTGTGCATTTGAGTATTTTTGATGTTGATGTCTGCTATTATATAAATTGTGGCTGCTATTTTATAAATTGTGCTTTACGAGCATTACGTTGAATGAAATGATGAAATCGATGATATACATTAAAAAAGGTCAGTGGTCCTAGGTCTTTTGGCTTGGTTCTTATCTTTATGAGGGTGTTGGTCTGTTGGTCTCTTATGAGGGTATCGGATAATGCAAGCATGTGTTTTGTATGGTTTGGAAAGATATAAATAGGGTAGTGGTCCTCCATGTCAGATTGGTTTGTCTGTATTAATGGTACTTGTGTTGTTTGGTTGTGAAACTTATTGTAGGCTATTTGTGAATTTGTTTTGCAGCTGATAAAGAAGTGTTCACTTTAAAAGTATGTCACGGGGGGAAGTTGAACAAAAGTAGTGGTTGTTACATCGGGGGAAAAGTCCATTGGTTTGATTTTTGCCATAGAGATTATATGTCAATGGTGGAGTTGGTGGGAATTGCTAAGGAATTAGGTTATGACTCCGTTGATTTGCATATTGCTAGAGATATTAAGTTTTGGAGTAGTGAGTTTGAGGGTGGGAACTTTTTAGCGGTAAACAAAGATGTGGATCTTCTTGAGATAGTTAAGATGCATATCAATAATGGGAATCATATTGTGCCACTATACTTTGAACATGTGAACTTAGATGTGGCAGAAGAAGAGGTATATGTGGTAGGAGATAAAGATTGCGTGCAAGACGAAAGAAGGAGGGAGGTGAATGAAGGAAAGAGGAAGGCAACACCACCAAGAGCAAATATCAGTCCAAGAGTGAAGCACACTGTATCACCTGAGTGTGCCTTGAAGAGAAAAAGGTTCAGGGAATTGAAGATGGGAAATGTTACTCATGGGCCTGTAATGCAAGAAAATGAAACTGATGGGCCTGTAATGGAGGAAAATGAAATTGAAGAAAATGAAAACAGTGATGAAGATGGTGCAGACTTTGTTGCTGAAGAAGGTTATGAACAAGACAATGAGCCTGTAATGGAACAAGATGCTCCATTTGATGCACATGTTGATCCCTATATTGTGAATACTGATTCAAATGAGGAAAACAGTGGTCAAGCTAATATTCCTCAAGCATTGGATACTGATGAAGATGAGGAAAACAGTGGTGAAGATGGTCAAAGAAGGCCAAAATATCCGGAGTTCAACCCTGCAGTTGACATGAAGATTCCGAAATTTCATCTAGGGTTGAAATTTCCATCCGTTGAGATATTCCGAAAGGCCGTTAGACGACATTCTATTCAAATATGCAAGCAATTGAAGATGAGGCCTAATGATCCGGATAGAGTTGTGGTAAAATGTCAAAAAGGGTGCCCATTTTATATTAGGGCGTCAACAAAGCATAATAGCACTTATGTTCAGATCAAGACATTCAATCCTTATCACGATTGTGGAAGGGCATCTGAAAACTACAATTTGAATGCGGAGTGGCTAGTTGATGAAATGGCGGCCAAGCTAGTTGACGAAAGGTTTGAAGTCAAAAGTTTCATAGAGGACGTGAATTCCATCACTGGCGTTAGACCCTCAAGAGCACTTGTGTATAAGGCAAGAAAGCAGGCTTTGGCAAACCATGAAGGTTGTTTGGTAGAACAGTATGCTTCCTTGAGAGACTATGCAGCTGAATTGATGAGAGTCAACCCTGGAAGTACAGTGATCATTGATGGGGATTTACAGCCATCCGGAACTGAAATGAAATTCAAAAGAATGTATATTTGCCTACATGCTTGCAAGCAAGGGTTTTTAGAAGGTTGTCGACCTGTGATTGGTCTTGATGGAACGTTCGTGAAAAAACCACATCCTGGCATACTTCTTGCAGCAGTTGGGAATGATGCTAATAATGGGATGTTTCCGATTGCGTATGCAGTTGTGGAGGCAGAGACATATGCTAGTTGGAGATGGTTCCTACAGTTGCTGAGGGATGACTTGCAAGTTGAGAACTCCGGTCATTGGTGCTTTATGTCCGACAGGCAAAAGGGGTTGATAGATGCAGTTGCTTTATTGTTTCCATTTGCTGAGCACCGGCATTGTGTAAAGCATATGAAGGCAAACTTCAGGAAGAAATTCTCAGGGTTGGCATTTGAGGAGCAAGTAGAAAGGATTGCAAGGGCTACGAATGTTCCATGGTGTGAATCCGAGTTGAAGAACATGCGCACAATGTTGGACAAAGCTGAAGAATGGCTCAGAGAAAGACCACTGCAACAATGGTGCAGAGCTTATTTTCAAGAAGAGTTCAAGTGTGATATGCTGTTGAACAATATGTGTGAGGCATTTAACAGGGCTATTCTTCCTGCTAGAGATAAGCCGATCTTGGTATTGCTTGAAAAAATCATGGTGTATTTGATGCTACTGATGGCTTCAAGGAGAGCGGCTAGTGATAGATGGGTATCCACAATTGGTCCAAGAATTAAGAGATTGGTGGAAGCAAATATGCAGGAAGGACAGTGGTGCATACCTAGGGGAAATAGGGATGATAAGTACCAAATCGAAACACAATCTGGGAGGCGACATGTGGTTGATTTAAGAGCTCATACCTGCTCTTGCAGATCATGGGAAGTTAGTGGAATTCCTTGCAAGCATGCTTGCTGTGCCATTTCAGTCCACCATGGCAGACCTGAAGATTATTGCCATGGCTTCTTCAAAAAGCCTGCCTATGAAAGATGCTACAGTCATGCGATTAGCCCGATGTGCAGCCAAGACATGTGGCCAAAAGTTACTAATGGCGCGATTATCTTGCCTCCTGCATACCATAGAAAGGCTGGAAGACCAAGGAAGAACCGGAAGAAAGATGCAGAAGAAGAGAAAATTCAGCGAGACAAGAAGGGTAGACAGAAGCTCCCCTTAAAGAAAACTACTTTCTTCTGTGGCAATTGTGGAGAAGAAGGTCATTCTAAAAGGAAATGCAAGGTAAAAGGAAATGTGGCTTTTGCTCTGAATTATTACAAGCACTTTACTTTACTTTACCTTACGCATGCTGTTAAATGTTATATGGGTTATTGAGTTAGTGTTTTAAGAATGTATATTTTAGTTGCCTAGATGCCCATTTTATTTGAGGTAGTGACTGCTGATGGAAGTTGCTTTTGGGGATGGAAGTTGCTATTTTGCCAAACTAGATTAGACAGAAGAATATTGTTATGGTGACGAGGTGTTTGTAATTGATAATTGGGGTAAACATGTTTAGATCAATTCTGTGCATTTTCTTTTAGCTTGTTTATTTATGCCATCATCTATCTTGCCTTGTGGAAATGGATACAAAGAGGTGTTTGTTAAGTATTCTATGTCTTGGTCTGCTGGCTTGCATCTGAAAGTCAGTGAAAGCTTTACTTCAGTTGCTATCTTTGGTATATGCGTGAAGAACAAGATAATCTTGCGGGATTGTGTGAATTTAGCAGTTATGAGTTTGTTATAGTGAATGGAAATATTCCTAAACAGAGGAAGAACATGGTAGGAAGCAGTTTCGGTTTTTATTGACGTGTGTCATGCGTTTGTTATGCTCTTCAGTATTACGAGAACTTTACTTTTCCTAGTGCGATGTGTGTCATGCTTTCCTAGACCGAAAGTCATCTGCTTTTGTCATTGATGTCTTGCTTTTGTGAATTTGAATACTTACATTTGCTTTTGGAACTTGGTTTTGTTAGAAACCCCCAAAGAAAAAGAAACAAAAGGTGGCTGAAGATGCAAGTGGAAGTCAAGATATGCCTAGCACGAGTGGAAAAAGCAAAAAGTAGATGCTTCAAATTGAACATGTGTAAATGCACTTTTTTGAGGACCTGCAGGTTTTGATGCACCTTTTGGGATATGTTTGTAAGTGTGCATGTGTAGTTTGGTCATGTAAAATATTAAAACTTTGGTTATCTGCAGGGTTTGATGTAAGCTTGAGTCATTTATCAAATGTGAACTCTATTTGGATTTTCTCTGTTGAGTGGTTATGTAGAAATGTCATGATATCAACAAAAATATCTGTCCAAAATTTATGTACAAAAATTCTGTCAAATTTATAGCCAAATGCTGTCAAAATTTATGTGCAAATGTCATGATATCAACAAAATTATGTCCGAACTTACTGGAAGAGTGAGTTTATATGCAAATGTCATGAAAACATGCAGACTTGCATAGAAGACAGCGAAATACTGGAAGAGTGATAAGATAAGGAAAGCAATTGCATATTCATTCATGATTTTACATGGATACTGACCAAAAGCAAAACCAACAACACCACACAAACCACGGATGAGAAAAAACCAAATTGTTTCCATTTCTTCACTTCTCTTTTCAATTTCTTCGATTCCGTTTCCAATTTTTGCTTTTTTTGCTTCTCTGCTTGCTTCTCACCTTCCATTTCTGTGACATGCATCATTAAGTTTCGAATAATTTCCAAAGAACGCTCACACAATCTTGGCTCTTTCCAATTCCTATGACCGCAGCCTCCACCATTCTTTTCCTCTGGGCAGACATAGAACCTTCTCCCTAGATCATTATCATCCCAAGAAACGCTAATTTCCATTGGTTTCCTGCATCGACAAACTTTTACAATATCTTCTTCTCTAATTATTCTGCTCGAGCGCCCGTACACTTCTTCTCCGGGATACAATCTCGACATCTTCTTCCTACATTAACCGAGTTCTCAAACAAAAACAAGACTAAGGCATCAACGGATTCAACACTCCTACAAGACAGAACTGCAACAGCTCAGAACTTTATTCACTTCATACCAACGTTAGAACCTGGATTCATCAAATCAACAACTCATTTCTTTACAGAGAAGTCAAACGGTTACAAGCCAACCCAATCCAATCTGTTACAAGCAACTAGACTAAACCTAGCAGAACCACACGAAATTAAACAACACTGCAACAGTATATCGCAATAGTATATCGCACCTTTCATCGCCATCCAGCGCTGCAAACACATCCAAATCGCCATAGCAGAGCTGCAAACGACATCCAAATCGCCGACGCTGTACAGTTCTTAATCGCCGACACTTCGTCGCTGAATCGCACCTTTCATCGCCGCTCTGGATCACACTGCGGCAGTTGTGGGAGGCAGAAAAATCTCCAGCGAATTCGCCGGACACCGACTCGGACAGCCCAGAACCGCGACACCGAAACACAAAATCTCCAATCGCCGACGCCGAGCCCTTTCGTTTTCTGGAGATCCCCAATTTCCCCGACAGCCAAAATCCCCAAATCGCCAGCGCCGCCCTAATTCCGTTTTAGCGTTTTGACTTTCTGCTTCCCCAATTTCCCAATTTCCACGATTTTGCTTATTTGGACATGGGTGGGCCCCATTTGTCGAGGATGTGGCTGCCACATCAGTGAAAATGGATGGAAAGCTCCTAAGGGGGCAACGGATTAACGGAATGGAGTTAGGGGGGGCGAATTATAGCATTTTGGAGTTTGGGGCGATTTTTCCGAAGTGAGTTTGCGGGCATTAAACAATTAAGCCTTTACACTTCCACTATGGGTATCACGGTATACTAATCAAAAGAACATAAAAAAGTTGAGTGCCGGTAGAAACGGGGAGATGACCCACGTTCTCTTATAACTTCTGCGGAGAGGTTCTTCACATCCAGGGCGGCCGGCAACCAAATTAGCGCCAACTTCTGGGAAGTCAGCGCCGAGGACGGCATTGACCGTACTAGTCGCTATGACGGCGACTCCAACTCCAGCTCGAGCGCATCAATATCTATTACAAAGAGGCCAGTTGCGGTAGGTTCGTCCCCAGGGCTGTTGTCAGAGACCTCGAGCCCGAAATGATGGACAGCGTCCGATGTGGGCCGTTCAGTCAGACCTTCATATCGGACATCTTCGTTTTAGGCCAGTCCGGCGCGGGAAACATCTGGGCTAAGGGTCACTAAACTGAAGGAGCGGGGTTGATCGATTCCGTTCTCGATGTTGTGCGTGAAGAGGCCGACAATTGTGATTGCTTGCTTACAAGGTGTTTGATGAAATTCCTGACTGAGTTTTTATCATTAGTTTTGTTGTTGGGTTGTTGGTAAATGGTGTCTAGAATTTTGGGTTTATTGATTGATCTCAGCAAGCACCATGCACCGAAAACTCTGATGGACAAAGTTGCATTCAGGACTGTCGGGTCCCTCGCTTCGACAATTTCAACGCCGCCGCCGTCAACAAAAAGTGACTCTGTAATGAGGAGAAGATATCAGAGGTAATCGTGCCGCAGGGAAGAAGGGAAGTTTCGTCGAGTCCAACTACCGGATTCGAGACGGACCCGGAAGGAGTTCGAGGAGGCACCGATTTGAGACGGATCCGGAATTCATTACCCGGTTGCTCATCGGCGGGCATGATGCTGTGCAGCCGGTGATAGAGAAGGTCGCCGAGAAGCAGAGGCAGCAGATGGAAACAAAAGAACAGAACGGAAACGCATCTTCATGGAAGTTTTTCTGGGTTTCTACAATTCTTGAAAATTTGCGTTTAAGGCTTCTAATTGTTTCTGTTTAGATTGGAGGTTAATTCAGTTGGTTTGTTGTGCTAAATTTCTATAAGTCTCTGTTTTTAAGCAGAGCACTCTTCTGTACAAAATTTCATAAAGTTTCTGATTATTTTGTTGATTTTTCAAGCAGAGCCAAAAATTAGGGTAAGCATTTGTTGGCTTTTCTCTGTTCTGGTTTGGGGGTTTCTTTAAATTAAGTTAGCTGAAGGGATTTGGTACAGATTATGGGGCAATGCGCATCTAAGCAAGCGAAGCGAAAAGGGTTGCATTTGGGTGGTTGTTCAACTTCTTCCGGTAGCGGCGGCGAGCGGGGCTGTGTGCTTAGGCAAGGATTTTGGAGCATGCTTACAAAGAAAATGTCCAGGTTCTACGTAGTGTATTGTGATGCTACTTTGTTGGCAGAAATATGGCAAGTATTAATCCAAGTTTCAATTAAACCACTGGTTAGATTCGATTGCATTACCAATTCCAATTACATACACAAGAAATATTTGTTCAGGTTGACTTGAAAGATAATAGTGGAATTTCATGTAAGGATGAAGAACTACCACCACCCAAAGCTGGTCGTGTTCCTGGAGAACTTGAAACAACATCCCAAGGCTCAATTGATTCGGTTCTAACATATTCAACCTCTTCATAGTTTTGCACACCGTTTGAAGGTTGTCCTGACATTTGGATTCCCTCAAGCTCTGCTGTGACCTCTCTCATTGTCGGGCGCTTCCTTCCTTTCAAACTCAAACACTTTCTTGCAAGGTTAGCCACTGCTATGATATCTGCTTTAGGCCCTCCCTTCAGAACTTGAGCATCAAGTATGTCAAAAAGGCGATTTTCCTGCATCGAAATGATGAAGTATGTGGCAAGGCTTTTGCCCTCTTCTTGTGACCTTCTAAATGAAATCGGTTTTTGTCCTGTCAAAAGCTCAACAAGAACCACTCCGAAGCTGTAGACATCACTTTTATCCGTGAATTGACTTGATTGGGAGTATTCTGGGTCCAAGTAACCCAATGTGCCGTGTACTAGTGTAGTCAGGTGAGTTTGATCAATGGCAACTGATCTTGAAGTTCCAAAGTCAGCAAGTTTTGCTCTGTATTTTGCATCCAGGAGTATGTTGGTCGACTTGATGTCCCTGTGGTAAATGGGAAAAGAAGCTGACGCATGTAAATACGAAAGAGCTCCTGCAATTTCTGTGGCAATTCGCAAACGAATTTCCCATGTAAGCGGAAACTCCTCATTGTGCTCACAGATATACTCAGAAAGGGTTCCATTTGGTATAAACTCATAAATCAACATGGGAACCTCGGTCTCTAAACAGCAACCCAATAGCTGAACAACATTCCTATGATTGATCTGTGAAAGAATCACAACCTCGTTGATGAAATCTGAAAGTTGGCTTTCATCCACTATTTTAGACTTTTTCACAGCCACAATTCTACCTGTTGGGCAAATAACAAAGAAGTAAACAATTCCTCTTTCAATTAGCATGTAGATTAATGAAAGTAAAACTACACTCAGTGTAATATCAAAATGAACAATCGTACCATCAGTGAGCATTCCTTTGTACACAGTCCCCTGGCCTCCCTGGCCAAGAATTCGATCACTGTTGAACTTGTCAGTGGACTTCTCTAACTCCTTCGATTTGAATAACTTGATTCTCTCCACATTAACTTCACCTGATAATAGCTGTTTTTCTAACAATAGACCACCATTGCGCTTGAAAAACATTTCCTTTCGTTTCTTGTCTTTTCTTTTCTTCAGTAGTTTGTATCCAAACCATGCACCGATAAGAAAGAACAACAGTCCAAGACCTGCTCCAAGACCTGGACAATCCAAGAGGAGCTAGTGTAATATGGTTAGCTATGGTTTGATCTATGCCCATTAGTTCCTTTCTGGGTATGGTTTAAGAAGTTCTACAAGGGAGGAGTGTACCTAAAAGAATAGTTTTGATTTTGCTTCGAGAGATATGAAACTTTAAGTTGTCGCATATATAGCCCTCTTCAGTAACGTCACATATATAGCCAGTTTTGTTTGAGTAGCATGTATAACCCCCAACAACATTCAAACATGTGTTGTCCTCAAAAGAGTAAAGGTCGACACAGCGGTTATCGCTGCGCTTGCATTCGTCAATATCTGAAATACAATAACAAAAGACGGATGATGGTGACTAAACGTGCTGTTCTTTGAATAAACAAAAATTTCATTTTTATCTTTTATGAAGAGAAACTAAACATTTTACCAGTCTTAGGCGATCAGGAAAGCAGCTAGTGATTCAATTATAACTTTATGTACCTTGGCAAGGTTGGAGAAGATACGGATTTCCTTCAAAGCCCCACGGACAGGAACAGTCAAACCTTGGATGATTGTAGGTCGAAGAAGTGTATATCGTACACAAGGGTGCTGGGGCAGCAATATCTGTAGTGAATCTTTTAAATGATTTGATTAATGAACTATTCATCTGGTCTAATCTTAAGCTCCAGTCTAGCACCAAAGGCACTCTGTCTAAATGATTGTGAGATCCAAGGTTAGACAAATTATTCCAAAACCAGTTACCCTCAGCCAGAAACGCATACTTGCAATCAGTCGTTCGATCACCTGCAGCTCTTGATGAATAATATGGTAACTCAATACTGAAAGCACTGGCAGGAGAATGAATACCAGTATGGCAACAGTCAATACCAGTATCACACCGGGTATTTTTTACTGTACTTCTGTTTCCACAAACTGACCCGCATCCAACCACATTTATCTCATCTGATCGTACAGTAGCAACAAGGTCGCAACTCACTGCAGCGAATGTGTTCTTCACAGAGTACATGAAAGGGCTGCCCGTCAAATTCGGGGGTTGGAGAGCCTCCTTTTCCTCGCAACTGAAGAAGGTAACAGGGCTAAGAACCCGGATTGATTGCTTCTGCAAATCAATAGATATATTCAGCACCTCCAGTTCGGTGCGGTTGAGGAAAGGCCTACTGTCAGCTGCAATGCTGCTGGTAGAGTTGCCCTCTCTGCACGCTATTTCAAACCAATCATTTAAGTAACAATTGCTATTTGGTCCAACCCCAAAAGGGAATGGGATGCTAACGTTTCCACAAACTGACAAGCAATTAGGTCTTGCAATCGGCGGTGCAGATTCTGGTGATGCTGCTGCTGTACACGTACTTGTTGCGTAGCATAACAACAGCACGAGTATGATCGTCATATGAACTTGTTGCACTTGAATTATTGTCATTCCTCTTCTATCCCACTCCACCTCCAATATATGGCTAGGATGCAAATAAAAGAGAGAAGGAATAAGGAAGGTGCAGAGAGAGTTCTTGTTAACTTCCAACAGCTGCTGGGCAGGATTTGATGTTAGGCCATGACCTCAAAGTTTGTAAGTCAAGTACACTCAGCTTCACAATTTATAAAAAATTAATAACTTCTTTAGAAGAAAAAGGAAAATACCAAGAACATTCAAACAGAAGGAAATGTCCTTTTGTTTTTATATTGCCATCAGATCAGACTTGACTGGCTGAAAACATTGCAGGTCCACAAGTACTATGGAGATCGATTTCTCTGCCCACAGTTACTATAGACTGTTTGATTAATGACCATTAGTAGCAATGCCAATGATATTCGAATTTAAGGGAATAGAGAAACTCCTCACGTTATGAGGTTTTTTGATTGGATTAAATTGTAGTTTTGGTTATGGTAGGGTGTGTTTAGAAAAGTTATAATCTTCCTATATATAGGATGAATTTGATTGGTTGGTTTGTCAAAGTGAAATATTATCTATAGCAAAAAAAAAAATAATACCTTCGGTGTTTTTTGCATTAAAGGTTAGTACCGGATCAATTTGTTTTATTTCCTTTTTTGATTTTCAAGTTCAAGTTAGTCTAGATAGGCTTGCAGAATTATTAGTAAGAATTTGTGTTTCATAAGAACAGCTTGATGTGCTCTTCATTCTTGAAAGTTATGGGTATCTATTATCTTGAGTGCAATGGTATACTGGGTATATATAATTTTCTGATAACTTAAATTCAAATTTTACCTAAAATGGTCATAGTAATTGAGAATAGGTTTGAGTACTAACAGATTCCTAGCTATCTATCTATATTGATACTTACAAACAGATACAACTTGAATGCCAGCTAACTGTTGACAGTTGAATTGTTGACCTCTTTCCCGGCCACCACGAAAGTCCTCAATTTTGTTGTGTTCTTACCAAGGATCTCTATGAAGACTCTTGAGAGTGTCGGGCTACCATTTGAAAGGCTAAGAAAGTAATTCTCGATAAAATTGAGTTTCACACTTACCATAAAGAAATCACATGATCAGATGATACCGAACAAGAGTATTTATTTGTCAGATCATATATTTAATCATGGACACTTATATGGCTTTATCAAGGGGAGTTTCAACGACTGCAAAAGTGTGAGTTAAGAAAGGAGACCTAGCTGACCAAGAGGGGGTCTTCACAAGGAACGTTGTATACAAAGGGGTTTTACTTACATCCAACTAATGAGTACACTATGGGACACAAATATAATGTCTTTAGCTAACAAATGTGACGATTCTTATGTATTACTTAATGTGTTATCTACATTGATGCAAAGCCTCATATTATTATCACTTAAATTTGTTGGTTTGCATTATCAGAGTTTGATTTGTCCATATTAATCTATATGCTACCTTCATGTTATTTGAAACAGGGTATATGAATTATTTTGGCGCGAAACGCCCCTCAATTTATTCAGTATTGAAAGATTGTCATCTGGTTTGAAGTACCTGTGATGTGGCACGCATGCCAGTGCTAAAAAAAAAAAGCCTCTCGCGCTCGCATTAGTAGGCGCAGTGAGGCTAGTCTATTATACGTAAAGGAAAAACTTAAAAAACAGTTGAAATGATGAAATCTAATGGAAAACCAAAATGCCATTCATATCCATGACCATTGGAAAATACAGATTTAGGGAATTAAGGATAAACCAGTCAATATAACTCATCAAATGCTTCAAATATCTGTCGATCTTAGAAGACCAAACCCCGTCCCATTTCGCCTTCTCTCAATTTTCTCTGCCCAATTTTGTCTCTAACTTCAGATATGGTTGTTCTAACTCCAAGTGATCGACTAAGGTTGAATTGTTGGTCCTAATTGACTAAATATTCCAAGAGTTGCAATTTTTTTTACGCTTGAGTTACAATATCTTATTTGGAGTCAATTTACATTGGGCTTTATAAGCGCTTAGAGAAATATAAAATAAATTATCTAAGAAATAGAAAATAAATTATCTAACTTCAATTACTAAGCTTATTTAAAGACTTGCAACACTTTCACAAAAAAATCAATGAACAAGAAATGATCTAAGATGATGCGAATTTGGTTCCTACAAATTGTAAGCCCTAATGCGTGAGTTTGGTCCAATTTTCTTGATCAATGTCCCAAACACATCAATTTTTTGGATCATTGACCTAAACACATCAATTTACTTGACTAATGAAAAATAAAGAAAAACGAGGGAAATCTAACAGTATATAAACTCAAGGTACCACCAACCAAAAATGTCTCCAATTTCCATTATTATTATTATTATTTCCTGAAAATAATGTCTGAGCTTACCGCCACCACCACTCACCAACCCCGCGAACCACAACCAAACGAACCCGACCACCCACAAACCCTAACCCTAACCCTAGATCCCCTCACCCACGGGTGCCCCAACCACGATTGCAACCCCTTCGCCGATCCCATCGACCCGCCGGGGCTCCGATTGCGACTGGTTCTCCGATGACGCCGCCTCCGACTCGGACCACGACGTCAGCTGCTTCGTCACCGATCTCTTCGACCGCCGCAGCTCCGATGATCCCCAGAATGACTGCGTTTTCGTCACCGGTTCCGGGTCGGATCATCCCGCGACTGAATTGGAAATCGCGGGTCTTGAAGACGGCGATGAATTGGGGTCGAATTTAGGGTTTGGGTCAAATTCTCAGGGTTCGGATTTTGAGTTGGGCGAGTTTGTAATCCCTCCCATAGATGATGATTCCCGGGTTCGTGGGCTTCGGATTGTTGGGCTGGAATCAGAATCGGATTCGGATTCGGGTTTTGTTGATGACATTGAAAGTGATCGAATCACCGATTCGGGTATTCAATCAATCTGGGACAATCTGTTCTTAGAAGAGCAGAGGAGTATCAATGAAAACCCCGAATCGATCGAAACCGATCGGGTTGATGTCGGAGTTGAAGAGCTATCAGTGGCCTCTGGGTTTTCAACCGAAGAAGAAGAGATTGCAGAGGGAGCTACAAGAAGCCTGGAGTGGGAAATTCTATTGACAGTGAACAATTTCCGGCGGTACGCCGTAGATGATGATGTTGACATAGAGACTGCTGAGTACATCAACACGATTTTCGGGCAGTTCGTGGAGAATGCCAGTGCCTTGAAGGGTAGCCCTCCGGCGTCCGTAAGCATCGTGGAGGATCTACCCTTTGTTAAGTTCACAGTGGAGCAGTTGAAGAAGGAAGAAGTTGTTTGTGCTGTTTGTAAAGATGGCATTGTGGTGGAGGATGAGGTGAGGAGTTTGCCATGTTGCCATTACTACCATCAGGACTGCATTGTGCCGTGGTTGGGGATTCGGAATACGTGCCCTGTCTGCCGGTATGAGCTGCCCACCGATGATGCTGATTACGAAAGGAGCAAGTGCGAAAGGCCCGGAGATGGGGACTCACCGGTCAGGTTTGAGATTGGGTTTGAACAGTTTGTGTGAGTAGTTATATGCATAGCTATATACATTCTCGCTTTTGGTAAATGTGAATATTGTGAATAGGCGTTTTCAGGCACTCTTATAAGGTATATCCGACGATGATGAAATGAAGGTTGTATTGAATGATTGATAGCTCTGTGTGTTCACTTGGTTGGGAGTTGTTTCAGTAATAAACTGCCTTTGATGTTACTTGGAAGTTTCAGTACTGTCTATGCTCCAACCTCGCAACCAAGATACTTCTTTTTACCAGCATTATTTTCCGGATTCATGAACTGATTAACTCAAATAGTTGAACCCGCAGCAAAAATTGTTAGTCTTTAACACCGCCATATCATCCCTCACTGCAATAAGATCCCTCAAAATTAGAGAGCGATGCAACTATAATTAATAGAGCGGATGAAAATAGGACTTCATCAGAAAGAGAATTCCTCCTTTGTAACGTTTGGATTGTAGGCCTTTAGAAAGGATATAGTTTCGGCCTTTGGTGGGCGATTAATATCAATTTCACATCTCTTGAAAAAATTATCAATTGTAATTTTGTGGTGGCCATCTGGCCATCTGTTATCAAATTATACCAAATTATCAGTCTAAAAATCTGTCAGTTTTAAGGGTAAAACAGTAATTTACATAAACAACTTAAATAAAAACGGAAAACCCATACCGACCCCGCCGCATCATCCTCACACCTCCATTACCACCGCCGCCCTCATGGCGACCACTACGGCACCGTTTTCAACTCGTTGGAAAAAGGAATGGCTTCATCACCACCCTCAAAACGCCGGCGTAAGAACCAGCGCAAAGACGATGCAGACGACACATCAGCAGCGACATCTCCATCACCAAGAAATTATCCCCTGTGGTGGTCTTTGCCCATGTTGCCGGTGTACCCTCCTCTTCTGACTGAATGATCAGGTCAGCTTTCCTCTTTCTTTGGCTATTTTTGAAATTGCAGAAAAATTATACTATTGAGTAAAGTTTGAAGCTTTGTGGGTTGTAATTAGGTGGAAGGATATGGTAGGAAAGGCACTAAATGTTGTTGAAGTTGTTACCTTTCATTACCCCTGTGATGTTTTGTTTGCTGATCTTTCGGGTTTCTGGGTTGTTCATGAACATGGGCATTTCTGTTTTATAATGTTGAAGTTGGGTTATTTGACAGACATTTCTGTTGGGAAGAAGAGGGCTCCTCCAAAAGCTGAGAAATTGGTGGACTTCATGCCGATGTTGTCAAAAAGACGATTGATAAGTACTCCTGGCTCGGTATAGGTTTTTCCTTTTTATTTAAGTTATTTTTATAAATTACTGTTTTACCATTAAAATTAACGAATTTTTAGACGAAATTGATAAATTGGTGTGAATTGATAATAGATGACCACCACCACAGGTTACAATTGATAATTTTTTCACTACAGGAGTGAAATTAATATTGATCGACCACCAAAAAGATATCCAATAATAATTAGCCTATAATTTATAACCTTTCAACAAGGTCTAAAGGTCTAAAAAGTTCTATTAGCATACCCCTTGATAGTAGCCATTAGCCAAATAGAAGCACCAGTGCGGAAAAAAGTACTATTCAATCACGCAGCCCAGGGTATGAGCCAGGGGAAGGAAAGATGCGTATACTCTACTGTCATCTACTCAATGTCATAAAGTTAGTGCACAATGTCACTAAAACATAAAGCTTCATAAGCTACAAAAATATCATGTATAGATACTACTTGAAAAAACACGAGAAAGGGGAGCAGATGTACGGTGTGGAAACCAATAAACACTCATTGATACTGATTTTGACACCCTAAATTAATTGATATAATCTCCCACTAAAGATTATAAATTAACAAGCAATTGAAATAAAATTATTTTCGGGGGTTTTGATTTGTTATTTTAATGATGAATTGACAATACTGGAAGTAAAGAAATGAATAAGAACTTGAAGGTTTAAAGATTCAGATTAAGATCGAGTCAGAGCACGTAATCCACACCCACACAAAACATTAATTAATAAGAACAATCAGATATACAATTTCCAACAAGAATGAAGATATTCATAACATATCTATGGCGTATAGAATATGTTACATGATTCTATCGTAAATAAAAGTGCATGGCGTCGACCTCATTACTCATATTCTATTTAGCAACCCAGCATGACATCTACTTAAATTAACTGAACAAAATGCAAAAAGCTCAAGGGAGAATATGAACATCACAAGAACCTTAGAACATGACATATAGTACTAAGAATTCAAGATGTTATTTCTCTTGATTACTTCTTAACATAATCAAATGCCAGAAAGAAAAGATGATATACATGGACAATCTACATGAATTCACATCATCATATATTATTCATGCTTAATAGGTTGATCAGACATAGAAACAAATTATAAGAATCAATTCAAATGGTGAAATAATATTCATTCTTGCTTCAGGCGGCCCTAACTACAAAGGAATTTGGCCATTCATGTGTTCAATTAAAAACAATAATCAACCTCCAATTGGCATGTGGCAACTTGTCAAGGAGCTAATTAGATTTCAGGGCATGGTATGTGGTAACTTAACGGTTTACTGAGTTAATTTAGCTGGAAGGGGGTAAATTGATTAAAAAAGTAAGTTAAAGGGGTTAATATAACAATGTGCAAATTAAGGAGATAAATTGAAAATGATGTACAAGTTAAGCAGCATTTTGGCTAATTAGCCTTTTTGAAAATAAAAATAAAAATGGGGGCAGGTTACTTGAAATTTAACGAAAATTAGGAAAAGTTATGGGACATCATCATATATATACCGCTGACGCCCGTTAAGTCAACAATTTTTCCAATTTACATCCCAAAATGTGATAGAAAGACATAAATATCCTTGTTAAAAGCCAAATGTTTTAGTTTTTGACAAAGGTTATTTAGGTCTTTCTCAAATCCATTTCGGAAGTAGCCGTACGAGCATAGTATATGAATACTGCTGAAATCAACACAAATGACATCTTCTTCCCCAATTCTTTTTCTCCTCTGAAAGCAACCCGAAATTAGGGTTTTTGGTCGATCGTGGCTGCAACCCCTGTTAAGGCAGCGCCGTCGATTGTCGCTGCAACCGCGCCGGTGAACGGCGACGCATCCGCGTGGAGCATCTCTGCAACAGCGGTTAAGGCGGCGCCGCCGTCCGAGATCCAATCGCCGGCGAAGGTGTCCGAGTAATCAAACGAGAAGTCGTCCAAGATCCCATCGCTGGCGTTGGCGTCCGAGCTACTGAACGAGAAGTCGTCTGAGATCCAATCCCCGGCGAACTTGAAGAAGTCGTCCGAGCAATCAACCGAGCTGGCAACCGGCGGCGCATCCGAGAATTCGCCGGTGAAGTGGAAGCAGGAGTTCCTGGATCCGCTCTAGTCCAGCCAGTTGGTGATTGTAGTCGGCGAGAGCGGTTCTGGTAAATCGACTCGGGTAAGTTTCTTTTGACATGAATTCAGTATTCTAATTTTGCGTTTATAACTAAGATATCATTTATCAAATTAAATTCTCTGCTAATGTTGAATTAGTATTTTTGATTTAGTGTTGTTCTCTACTGCCAATTCGGTATTGTTGAGATTCGGGTATTTAATGTTTCTGTATTGTTGAGAGTTGCTTGTTTAATCCTGAATTTGGTTATTGCTGAGATTTGAGTGGGTAATGTTGAATTCGGTGTTGCTGAGATTTGGGTGTTTAATGTTGAATTCGGTGTTTAATGTTGAATTCGGTACTGTTGGGATTACTGTGTTATTTGTTGAATGCTCTCAAGGCCACACAGCTTGTGATGTTTCTGATTTTTGTTGGGGGGGACTGGTAGTGGTAAAACCATTTAGGTTTGTCTTCTTGATTACTTCTGATTGGTTATGGATGTTAGCGTTTTTTAACAGTTGTAATTTGGAAATCTTATGTAAGATATGCAGTTGGTCTTAGATATGTATGTTCTCAAGAATGTAATTTATAGGTTTTTTGACCAGTTCTTTAATAGCTCAGTTTTAAAGCTTATAAGATATGCAATGGTCTGAGATACAGAAGGTAATGATTCGGTTGGAGGTTTAACTATGAAAACGATTTCCTATGAATCTAGGCTTGGCTTATTTGCTAGATATCTACAGACACGTAATTGGCTTCTGAACAAACTTTTTCCAGACTCGGGGATGGGGACCTTTTTTTTTTCTCAGAGAACATCTCCATTAGTTTGTTTCTTTTTGTTGAATGCTATGGCTGGAAGTATATGTCCTCTTCTGATAGGCTTTATGAAGCACAGATTGTGTTATACATTACACACTACAGATTTGATTTCGGGTCTTTTTGTCTTCTCCTCTAGGCATACTTTGTGTTTTGATATCATTTGCTCATATCCCCTTGGTTCATTATGTACGTTACCAGTATCTTCTGTTTATTCTATGCTTTGCCTATGTGTCATCATTAGCAATTGGTTTTTGTCGAAAGTTTGAGAATGAAGGGGTTTCTTTTGACCGTTTTTGTTGATAATGTTTCTGTTTTACAGATTCCTCAATTTGTTTTCGAAGTTGTTGATTAGGAAAGTCCAAGATTGGCTGCAATATCAGTGTCCTGTGTTGCTCAAGAGATGGATGTAACCGTTGGAGAAGAGATTGGCTATAATATTGGTTTGGAAGACTGCACAAATTCAAGACAGTATAGAAGTGAGCCGGCTCTCTTTTTCCTTCGTTTAGTTCTCTATGTTGTGCTCTTTTAGCGGGAGCCAAAGCAAAATTTGTGTCTAATAAACATTCTTTTGTGGGGCAGGTTTATAATAGACGAAATACTTTTAAGAGAAGCAATGACGGATCCTCTGTTCATGCAATCCAGTGTTATAATTCTTGATTTCTTGAGCCTCATCAAGAATTATAACACTGGATTGCATGAACAGAGGATCCGTCATTGCTTCTCTTAAAAGTATTTCATCTATTAGAAACCTGCCCCACAGAAGAATGTTTATTAGACACAAATTTTGCTTAGGCTCCCGCTAAAAGAGCACAACATAGAGAACTAAACGAAGGAAAAAGAGAGCCGGCTCACTTCTATACTGTCTTGGAACTTGTGCAGTCTTCCAAACCAATATTATAGCCAATCTCTTCTGAAGAATTATAACACTGGATTGCATTGTGCTTCTGAAGGAAGTGTTGACAAAGAGAAGGGACTTGAAACTCATTGTAGTGAGCTCTACACTGGAGGCTAAAACATTGAAAGGTTATTTTAGTGGTGCATCTCTCATGAGAGTTCGAGGAAGGCTTTATGTTGTTGAAATATTTTATACCGAGGAACCTGAAAGGGATCATCTAGAGGGAGCAATTAGCACAACTCTGCAGATTCTTAGGAATGAGAAAGAGTCCCCTGGAGATATACTTGTTTTTCTAACGGAAAGAAGTAGATAGAACATGCATGCCACAAAATCAACAAAGAAATTGGAAAATTGCATGGCCAGCTTGGTCATGTGAAAGTAGTACCAATCTTTGCAACTCTTCCTACACATAAGTTGCAGAATATCATAAATAAAGGTGGGCATCCTTCAAGGACGATTGTGAAGTCAACTGACATTGCTGTAAGATCTTTGACTACAAATGAAATTACTTATGTTGTTGATCCAGGTTGGCTTAAACAAAAATGTTATTATACACTAGTGTGTGTTGAATCATCACCGGCGCTATTGTAGCGACGATCGACGGCGCCGCCTTAACTGCGGTTGCAGCAACGATCAATGGCAACTCTACGGCTTCGTGGTTGTTGCTCGCTTGAACAATCGCCACCATTCTGAAAATCCTAATTTCTGGTTGTTGCTTGCAATTTCAGAGGAGAAAAAGAGTTCGGGAAGATGCCCCTGTGATTTCTGTTGATTTCAGCAAATCAACAGAAATCACTGAGTCATCTTCTCCATTTTTTTGTTTTCCTATGAAATTGCAAGCAGCAACAAAATATTAAGCTTTTTATAATGGTGACGATTGTTCAAGCAAGCAACAACGGCGAAACCACAGAGTCGGCGTCTATCGTCACTACAACTGCAGTTTAGATGGCACCGTTGATATCGCTGCAACCGCGCTGGTGAGGATTCACCATGCACTAGTGGATCATACAATTTTTGCTTAAGTCAACCTAGATCAATAATGTTAGTAATTTCGGAGATCTTCCTCCAATGTCAGTTGACATCACAATCATCCTTCGAGGACGTCCACCTTCATTTATGGTTATCTGCAGCTTATCTGGAGGAAGAGTTGCATAGAGCGATACTACTTTCACAGAACCAAGCAAGCCATGCAATTTTCCAGTTTCTTTTTTCATTCTGTGGCATGCAATCAAACGAGAAGTCGTCCGAGATCCCATCACCGGTGATGGCCTCCAAGCAACCGAATGAGAAGCCATCCTAGATCGAATCCCCGGCGAACTTGAAGAAGTCCTTCGAGCAATCAAACGGGCTACCAGCCGGCGAAGTGGAAGCAGGAGTTCCTGGATTCGCTCAAGTCCTGCTGGGTGGTGATTGTCGTCTGCAAAAGTGGTTCTGGCAAATCGACTCAGGTAATGTTGAGATTAAACCTTACATCTACGTTTTTGACATTGAAGAAACTAGGAATTGATGATGTGGCTCATTTCGATTACATGGATGCTCCTGCCCCTGAGACAGAATGAGAGCACTGGAGGTCTTGTTTGGGGCATTGGATGATGATTGTAATCTCAAGAAGCTTGGAGAGATAATGGGCGAGTTCCCATTAGATCCACAGATGTCAAAGATGCTCGTTATCAGCCCTGAGTTTAATTTCTCGAATGAAATTCTGTCACTATGTCCTACGCTTTCAGGTACTTTTCTATTATTGCTTTTAATTTCTCAGTTGTCTGTCTCAAGTTCGTATGCGCTTTAATGTACATATGGTCAGGCTTAATTTCATGCCTATCAATCTGGTATGTTTACAGACAATACAATTTCCTCTTCACATGTCCTAGAACTGTTACATCTGTCTTGCCTGGGTTCCATGCCCCAGGTTGACACGTACCTTTCCATCTCAATGTGCTGATGCAGATGGTTTGAGTTTCTCTCAGTACTATTTCTTGAAGAAAATGGTGTTGTCTTGCCTCTATGCATCTGCTAAAGTTCCATGGGCCTAGTGTGCTCTAACCAACTTAGTTCTTAGTGCCCAATTTCTTTATCCGGCCTAGGGAGAAGGATATACTAACTGCAGAGAAAGCAAAAGCTAAGTTTGTGTACATTGACGGAGGTCATCTCACGCTTCTGAACGTGTGTCATGCATACCAACACAACAGTAAGTACATGTATCTGTTTCACTTATTTGAAGTTATTTGTCTAGTGTCTTGGTATAATACGTTTCTTGGAATTGGTTGTAGTTGGAAATTCGTCATGGGGCAAGGTGAACTTTGTTAATCGGCAGGCATTGAAGTCTGCAAATAACGTCAGGCAGCAGCTACTTTGCATTATGTGCCGGCAGAACATCAAGCTATGCAGTACCAGCTTCAAGAGTCCAGATTACTACATCAATACAAGAGAGGCCATCTTAGCTGGGGTATTGCAAGTGGCTCATCGGGAATCTGATGGGCAGTACCTTACAGTGAAAGATAAGAAAGTATGTAAAATATTCTTTGCTTCCCCTTATCACACTGTCTGTTTTTGCTCCTAAACCTTACATGGATGATCTTTGTGTTGTAGGTTGTGCATTTGTATCCGTCTTTTTCCTTAAATCGCAATCCAGCAGAATGGGTGATTTACAATCAAAGGGAGAGATAACAGTGTAGTGACAGATATTCATAAGGACTGGTGAGTCTCTCTCCCTCTAGATCTTCTATTATAGCTTTTGTGAATTTCCACATGATGTTTTTCTAACTTCCGAATCAATATATGCCTACAGGTTGCTGGATATTGCACCAAAGTACATGTAGGTTGAGCCGAACAGTGCTGTTATTGGGAAGAGAAGCAGGTGGACAAGGTGACAAGACAAACACTTATGCCCGCCTCCTGTGCCGCATGCTGCATTTGTTTCTTTGGGCTATAACTGAGAGAAATGAGAAGTGAGGGAAATAAACCGAGATGGAGCAAGAACAGAGTAGAAGGCTTCAGAGAAAAATGATGATTATACGTACTATCCTATTCCGCTAGTCACGATTACAACATTTCAACATATGGTGATAAGATTCATTGCCAAAACAAGAATTTGGATTAGGATTTCAAATTGGTCACGAATAGAAAATTAGTGACTAGAAATTGGTAACCCTGGCCACTTTTCTACTCGTATATATACCCCCAAAAAAAAAAATGAAATTTGATTTGTACGGCAGTCTAGGGCCTAGTGTTGGCCACCACGGTTTCACTTGTAATGGGAAGAAGCAATAACTACTAATCAAATTAGTCTCCCCACCATCGCATGTCACGTCTATCACCTCGTATGCCAGGCTGCTTTCACTGTCAAGGTTCATCTTTGCAAGAAGGACCTCTCTGTTGAATCTTACGTACTAGTGCCCCTTCTTGGTCAAAACCTACCAATTGTACTTCTCTCCCAAATTTGTTCTTGTGCTGTAAAAGATGTATCCGCTGATACAGTTTCCGAATACAGTCTTTTTACTCCGTCAAATCAATTATACAAATACTATCCTTGTTCTTCAAGGATTTTATGCTATATTCTAGGATTACAATTAGGAACAGATCAATTATACATCAATTACATATTTACTTCCTAAAAGAGCTATAAGACTTTTTTTAACATTCCCCCTCAAATTAGAGTGGATGTCAGGAACTCTCAACTTACATCACAAAGTTGAGAATTTATCCTTGCCCAACGTCTTGGTGAAAATATCGGCTAACATATCTGAAGAACAAGTGAACTGTGTAGCAATCGTACCATCCATAATCTTGTCTCGAATAAAATGACAATCCATTTCAATATAGTGATTTCTTTCATGAAAAAAGGGGTTGACTGCAATGTATAACGTAGCTTGATCATCACAATAAATGAATGATGCACCTGAACGAGGTAGATGCAAGTCTTCCAATAAGTACCACAACAAAGTGATCTCATATGCAGTCGCTGCCATGGATCTATCTTGACTTTATCCGAAGACCTATAAACCATTCTCTGCCTCGTTTCTTGCCACGAAATTAAAGAATCACCCAAGAGCGCACATTACCATGTTGTAGAACGACGAGTCACATGACAACCACCTCAATCAGAATCACAATAAGCAACCAATTTCAACTAATTATCGGATGGATAAAACAAACCTTGACCAGAAGTAGACTTCAAGTATCGCACAATCCGAAGCGCGGCATCCCAATGAGGTTGTTGGTTGGTGCATGAAACGAGGCAAAACATGCATCAAATATGTGATGTCCGGTCTCATGATGATGAGTTCAATTTTTGCTTTGTTCTCAATAATTGCAACAGCAGCATCAATAACATCTGCATCACTCAGACCTCCGATTTTCATAAGCTCTTCGACAATCTTACCCCATCTCTCTATTGTTGCATGCTCATTGGAAAGAACTTGCTTCATGTTCTCAAAATGTGTCTTGGTAACATCCACAAACGAGTGAAATGTGCTAGCCATATCTCCCAAACCTTGAGACCAACTGTCTCGTTTTCGTTTGCCACCACTCTTTGGAAGGTGGTCATGTTGGAGTCTGGGTAGCTGGTGTAGAAGCATCAAATGTCATCCAAATCAACTTTATGAAAGCATTATTGTCAATAGTTAGATATTCAGCAGCTTCAGCAGGACTATTGTGCTCATCAATGGGTTAGTTGTGCATTTCGACTTCTCAACTAGTATTCCTATTAGCGTTCTACTCAGTGAACATTTACGTAGCTAAATTTGACCTTCAACTAGTCCATTGTTCCGATGAGTCAATATAAGCGATAATGTCGCCTTCCTCTTGGTTATGGAGAGCTGGTTCACCACATTCTATAATGGATCAGTTGCAATTTCTTTTCTTGTAAGGTTGTGAAGAAGGCAGTAAATATAATGATATGACATTGCGTCTTTACAGGAGAAAAATGAAGGGCTCCTTCCTAAGTATTACCCAACGCAACTTAAGTAACCCAACTATCCCTCTATTACATTCCTCCTAGCTGATAAATGTTTGTTTCATGTTATGGAGGCCTATGTGGCCTAAAAAATGGATCCTACTTGCTGATGTGGATCGCCACATGTAACTTTGAAGTAATAAGGGTTTTTTTTTAATAATACAATCAAAATACGAATCTCGATTTCTCTTTTCTACTACATATTGCCATCATTTTGTATTTATGGGACATCTGTATTTGTAAAATGATAAGAAGTTTTGGTTAAACAGCAATGGATTATGAAATATTTTGTGAGACAATTGTATATAAGAGATCATAGATAATGCTTTTGATTGTATAGATTTTACCACATATGCACTATATAAGTATAAAAGCTCCTGAATTATGTGCGTGGACCTAACCTAACCATGCATTCTCATCTCAATTCCGTGTAATGAATGCTTTGCAGCCTCATACGCAAAGATCGATGCCCTTTCGAATCTTGTTGGCATAAAGCAAAGCCTGCCTATATAATAAGGACAAGCATTACAACTTACCACCAAACTCGTAGGCCAACTACTTGTTTAACACTTTTAACTTTTCCCTCTTAAATTTCTAATGTCGTCTAACTTCTTCTATGTTCCGTTGGAACAATTTGAGAACTACAACGGTAAAAAGGAGTTATCACTTAGTTTTATCGGTCTTAAAATACTGTCATATAGTATAATTAATTCTCTGTATAGTTTTGATAAAAACTTCTGTATGTATGCTCTAGTATTAACGAAATGACAGTTAGACGGGACTGATATTTAAAGTGGAATTAAGAAAAATATAGCAAACGGTTTTTGTGTACTTTACAGGGTTTATCAATTGGGAAGCACCCCAAGCTTAAATAGTGTTTGGATAACATACGACAAGATTTGCACCACAAAACCATCAGATATTAGTAGTAACCAACTTTTATCAGATCCAAAGCAAAGACAATTTTGATGTCGTGGAGTTAAGCACCCAAAAATTAAATAATGGGAAAATAAGAGTCATTAGGTTAAAATAAACACAATTTGTCTATAATAATTACAAGTACGTAAGCACCATGTACAGATAGTGTGAGTCAGTCTTACTAAAAAATGCACCACCCAGAATTAAGTAAACTGTAATAATGCATACATTGCACTTGAGATGGAAAATCTTGTTCCAACATTAAAAAAGTATTATTTTATGGACTAATTAACTGGTCTGAGAAAAAGAAGAAGTAAGCAAATGATGGACTAATTCTGTATCGACCAATCTCTGGAGATCTCATGACCTCATTAGAAAGACGAGGATGATATGTGGTGGTATAGAATATGTGTGCTTATTTGGAAGACTATCTCGAAATTGTGAGATATTTAAAAGTACAAACTTGAACTCAAAAACACATGTCACAAGAAAACATATGATAGCATTATTTGGTTCATGATACTAATTAAGAGCTTAGTTATAATCACTTAGTTGCATACTCAGTATGAATTATGATAGATAGAGCGATCATGAACACGAAGTTGATAACAAAAAAGAAAGATTCTCAATGAAAGAGAGCACGAAGACAATTGGGTTGGAGACCCGAACTCATGTATAACAAGTCCAAATAAAACTTCGAACATAAGACTTCATGTATCATTTACAGATGAACGGAACAGAATGTTTTAAATACAAAATTTCTTACCACTATAAAAAAAAAGATAAAAGAAAAAGGCGCCAAAGCACAAAAATTGAGGCACCACATCATGAATTGGCTTGGTTGGATGAAACCTCCCCTAGACCCTAACACTAGCTAGCTAGCCACTTCATGATGCCATAAAAATAATGAACAAAAACAAAAATTGGAGTGACTAAGGTTGCCTTAGTGGGGTGCACATAGGGTTTCATTTGATATGGCCATCATATGGGCAATTGCCCAAAAACTTGCATCCCCCTTGATTGGTGGAGCAACCTGAAAGAACAACCAAAAAAAAAAGAGCCATCAGATTTAGACTCTAGACACACAAATCCCACAATATGACACTCACAAAGATAGACGGTATGTCGTTTTGAATTGACAGGGCAGGCAATAGGGATTCGAGGTGGTGCACCCAGCACCCACGCGCGCGCTTGTTAGCCACGGCCCCACCGTGTGACATCTATCATGCGCTTCCGTTTTTTCTCGTCTGCCTTAGGGGGGTGTATTTAGTCTTTGTCTTCATGTCCTTTGATCATTCTTTTGGGTAATTTACTTATGACATAACTAATGTATTTGCCATTATAGGACGGCGTATAACAAATGGTTGTGTTGTATTGTGTTGTGTAATAATATTGTAAGGCCTTTCACAATTGTTCAGATGAATTTGATGTCTATAAATAGAACTCAAGTGACTTGAGTTTGATGTCAATAATAGTTTTCTTGCAGTAGAACTCATGAGTTTGAATATCACACTCATAATGTCCAAAAATGGATATCACAAATATAACTCATAGGTTTAAACATCATATTTTCTGGCCATGTGTGGAAGAATGATGTTCAAAATGAGTTTAAACATCACATTTTCCGGCTTATACTGTGGAAGGCCTAAGGTTGATTCTTAGAATCATACATGCCACATTAATTGTACCAAGCAAAGCTACACTTTGGACCGAAGTAGCAATACCTCCTTCAATATAGATACGAAGAATAAAAGTTACTTCATTTTTCATCGACTACAAAGAATAAAAGCTAGTAGGTCGGAGTCTTGTTTCTCTGGATTCACCAACTCTTACATGGAGAAAATGAGTTTATTCTTCTTTTATTATATACTAAACGATTTTTATTACTTGACTATCCTATAAACTTTTAAAATGTTCGTATTCTTTTTCTGTGTTATTTTTTCTTTCTCTTTTCATGTGGTCCTTTTCGTACGAAAAGGTCAAGGAGTTAAATCAAGTACTCTTCCGTGCACTACCATGGCCGCTATTGGAGGAGTGTGTCCCAAGACTTTAAAATTTTCCCGAAATGGCCTTGTAATCTTAGATGGTAAGTGGTTGTACAACAAAGAACAAGGGTAAAATGGAAAACAATGAAGAGATGTGGAGAATGATTTTGAGAGGTAGATAAGATATGTAAGTTGAGTGAGGGGAAAAGGGAGTTCTATCATCAGATTCGTTACTTTTTTCACATTTGATTTGAATGGAAAAAGTTCCATTCAAAACCGAGGTTGAAAGTTTCTTTTGAGGTGTACATCTCTCCTGATTTATTTGATTATATTCGTCATATATATATTGTGGCTTCTATAAAATGGCTTATATACATCTACATATGCGCGTGAATTACTACTAGTTATTGACGTATATAAACGTTTAATGAGAAACGACAGAAAAAGAAGGATGTCCATAGCTTTCCTCACTTACATTTACTACCACAATTGGTGAAACGCATGGATGAAAGCTGGTTGTTCAAATCACAGGCTGCCTGGCATGCTTACACAGTCACAATTTTCTGCTTTTTTTTGTCTGGTATCCTTCACTGAATCGTTTTTGTAATAAGAGCTAAGAAGCAATCATAGAGGTTTATCATAAGAAATGAAAATGAGGTGTTTCTTACCTCTACGAAACACTCAGTAGGTCTTTTATTTCAATTGTAAGTATTGAAGTGTTTCCTATGGGTAAGAATTAACAAATCATTCAATTTTTAATTCAATTTGTAAGCACTCAGTATTAAGGTATTTCTTAGGGGTTGTTACCAAAAAGTCCTAAAAAAAAAAATGTTACCAAAAAACCTACCTCACTTTTTTTCTTACAAAAAATTCTATTATTATAATTTAGTCCTATTTTACCGGGGCACTTATCCATTTTACCGGGGGCACTTATTCATTTTACCGGGGTACGTATCAATTTTACCGGGGCACTTACTCATTTTACCGGGGCACTTATCCATTTTACCGGAGCACTTATTCAAAATAGGACTAAATGGTTAAGACTAAAATGTAATGAGTTTTTTGGGTATTATGTTATTAAAATAGGACTAAATGGACATTTTCTCTATTTCTTATCGGTAAAAAACAATATTATTTGATCCCATATTTCTATTTCTAACTATTAAATTAATTACCTTGTTTATCTAGCTAGTAAGACACCAATGTTTGACATGCATTTCAAATTTAATGGTTGTTACCTAAAGGAGAAAGGTGACCACACATACATCCGAGTGGTTGGAAGAGTTCGTATTTCTTCCATATCTGGTTATGACTTATACTGTATAATTTTCAGATTGACCCACCAAATGCAGTTTATCAATACAATGTACACTACAAGTACAATTCAGCATCTGATACGAGAGTTTTCGATTTCAACTACTTTATCAAATTGAGATAAAGAATGGAACAACAGGAGGACAACTGCAAGACAAGAAAAGAAAGAGCAGTCTAGACCTGTCTCATGACATTGTTGACCAATCAGTCCACCCAACTTGACCCAACCCAACTCAACCCAACCAACCCCTCAGGTGCAGGGAAAGAGAAAAGATGGAGGCCACAACTTGCCTGATCATTCAGAAAGATTTGTGCTGCTGCATCCATTAAAAGCTTTTTCGAGTTAGTGGACGGCTGCATTTTTAAAGTACACCCATAAATCTCAGATATCCATTCCCACCACAACTCATCAAGAGTTTTCCACTCAATAACAATCTGTTAATTTGAATGGTTTTGACAAAACTACTATCTTCCTCAGTGTTCCTGCTACAGCTGTCATAATTTGACCCCCAAGTGCACTATTATGCTTCAGTCTGTAGCCCCGAAGTTCCAAGTTTGATTTCCCTCATTATTTTGTCCGCAGCTAGCCAATATAGTATCCCTAAACAGAACTAGCTTCAATAATAATGCATATTGATAATAATTGAGTTGCACTTAGTGCCATCTTTTGAAAGCATATGTCGGTTATATAGAACACCAACACATAGAAAAAGTGCTGAAGGAACCGTGCATGACTTAAATAGATATGCTTACAAAAGATGACAAGAAAATTGTTGTCCATGTCACTTTGAATGTCCTCTACATACTAATTTCAGCATTTTTTTTATCTGATCTGAATGGTTTAAGAGTATTATTATACGTACTTCCGTATGTTGTCCGAAGAGAAGATCTGGTCCTCCACTATCAGCAAACAGCTATTTCGATTGTCTACATTTTCTCCTTTTCCGCACAGACGCAAAATCTGTCAAAAGCTTACAAATCCACACCAGATACCATTAAACTGTAAAACAGGATAAGTACCTAAAAATGCCCCAGAGGGCAGATGTTTCTAGCAATCGCAACCAATCAGTGTCTACTGCGGATTAATTAAACATTTCAAAAGGGTTCTAAGTGTTCGATGAGTCAGTAAACTCGCTATTATAATAGTGAGTACGTATAAAAATTCTTGCCTTTCGAAACAGCTTTAATTCTTTCTATACCTTACGTCACAAGGCGCTATTGGATAGAAAGTATCCATCCGCACAGACTTGACAATGCCACACCAAAATTAAGATTGACTTCTTGAACCCATTTTCTCTGCACTGTGTTATTTGGGCAAAACATTCCCCCATTTTAATAATTGTAATCCCCACATATATAATATGAACTCCCTCTTTCTGATGTAAGCAGAGATATGATCTCCAAAATGATTATCCACAAACACTACTTCTGATCCCCCATGTTACATGTATTATATGCATAAGATCATCATGTCATGCATCTGTTAATGTATGCCCATAAGGAGCTTGAAGAAGTACGTAATGCGGAATGAGACACTTGTATATGTATTCATGTAAACATAGATATGGATGTGATGCTGCATAAGGTACAGACATGATGTGCATGACGATCCAATCAGGCTGAGGCTTTAAGGCACTTTCTCACACTTTTCATCCTATAAAAGGCCGCCTCTGCTAGACCCTCTTCTCCTCCCTTCTAAAACAACCAAATTAAGTACTCTCCACTCACCTTCACCACTAAGCCCCCTCGAATTTATCCACTAAAAGCTTCAAGAAGCCATGCAGCCCGGTGAGGTCACAGGACCCCATTATCTACTTCCTTCGAGTTCATCATCTCCCTACCCTCCTCATTTTACCATGAGCACTCAAAGCAACACAGCCGCTTTTCAATTTAACCGGTTTTCTAACCCATTAAACAATTTTCAATTCCCTAACTCCCAAGTTCAAGAATTTAATACTAATCTACAACAACGAGCTTCCTTCAGTAGTAACTCAACCTCTGATGAAGCTGATGAGCACCAACTAAGTGTCATCAACGAGAGGAAGCAGAGAAGAATGATATCTAACAGAGAATCTGCGCGCAGATCACGTATGCGCAAGCAGAAGCACCTGGACGAACTCTGGTCACAGGTGGTTTGGCTCAGAAATGAGAATCACCAACTTGTCGACAAGCTGAATCATGTTTCAGAGTCCCATGACAAGGTTCTGCAAGAAAATGCTCAGCTCAAAGAGGAAGCTTCCGACCTTCGTCAAATGCTCACTGACCTGCAGATCCGTAGTCCTTATCATCCATCTCTTAGAGACCTGGAGGATGTTCCCTGCAACACAGCTTATCTGCAAGCAGAATTCTCCAACCAATCCATCCCGAGTTCTATGGATTTGCTAGGCTAAAGGCGGTGGAGAGGAGAATTTTTACCATTTTCCCATTCTTCCCATTTTCCATTAACGGTGATCTTCTATTTGAGTAGAAGCCAACCGGCCCTATCCAAGCAAATCCCAATAACATGTTTTGAGCATTTTCATTGAAACATTACTTAATAAATTGGTACTATCTCTTAACTTATATATATATATATATATATATATATATATATATATATATATATATATATATATATATATATATATTTATTTATTTTTTTTTTTTTCTTTCTTTCTATCTTAAGTAAGTCTCCTAAATCTTGTAAACTCTTGTTCGCTAGCTGCATGAAGTTAAGTAATGCTTGTTCTTACACGGAAGCTTTCGAAGAATACCTTTCATCACCAAAAACTATCGGATTACCAGATGATACAAGAATAACCAGATAATTATCTAACCTTTCTAGAAAGTAAGCTTATTACGCAACAAGAAAGTAGCAATAATGTCAGGTGTACTAGAACAAACGGAGGAGAAAAATGAGTGGCAATGCAATGGGTGGAGCAATGAGTGGCAATGGTGGGAGAGAGTTGGAAATGACACAGAAATAAAGGTGGTGAAAATGGGAGTTGGTTCGTCATATTAAAATTACTATAAAAAGAAAGATACATCTGAAAAAGCACTCCACTACTAGATCAATCCAAGCACTGTTTTGTAGCTTTTTTAGAGCTGGCTTCACTAAATATAACAAGGTTTAATTCTTTTGTTTTGTACATTGTTCTCTTGTCTTGGCTATTGTTTAGAGTCTGCATCTATCTGTTTTCCCCTGCAATCTTTATGAGCACGTTGCAGGTCCCAACTCCTGAAAGAACTCCCGTTATCCACCATAGTACCTTAATTGCTTAGGAAGATCTGCAAACGTCAGAGCCTCGATATAAGAGCCGACCCTCTCGTTGGGCAGCCAAAGCCTGGGAGTTGGGCCCCCAATTGGAAGGGGCCCCAATTTTTGTAAGTAGTCCTATATTGATTGAACATATCCCATCATCCCGAATGACTTAGTATAGCAAAAAATGGCTTGCCAATCGACTTTTAAATTGGAAATTATGGTGTTTTTTTGGTCTATGAAGGGAATGCAAAATTGTATGTTCTTCTCTTCTATTTCTATGCTTACAAAAAGAAAGAGAAGGTAAAGTCTTCTTCCCGTTTCTATGCTTACCAAAAAAAGAGAAGGTGAAGTGAAGAGAATTCCCTCCCCCGCTCTTCCACGTGCTACACCTTTTTCATACCTATTCTTTTCTTTTTATTTTTCTACTGTCTCCGTCTTTCTCGTTAGATTGAAATACTAATCTTCTGTACAAACTCTTAAAACCTTTGGGGTCTCACATAGTTCATAGCCGTAAATGCTTATGCAAATGTTTTGTTCAACTATTTGGTTAATATATGATGAAGCAAAATTTTGTAACTAAGGAACCCAATTTTTTTCTTGGTTTGGGCCACAAAATAGATAGAACCAGCCCTGGATATAAGCTTTCCAATTATCATGGTTTGTTTTTTATCTTGTAACTGGTTAATGGAAACAAATTTGTTTGACATTTGTGCACATTATACACTTCTGATACAAAATATATAATCCCTACACAATTGAATTGGACTGCAACTCAAGCTCAAGGCCACAAGATTTCAACTTGATCTGATCAGAATGAATCTTATCAAGATTTACTGGGCTTCTAGGAAAGTCTTGCAAATTGCAATATTGTTCATCAAATTCCAAAATCTATTATATGCAGGACAAAAGAACAAAGCAAACCAAGTTTCAGTTCCAACCAACAGAGAGTTTTTAGAAAGTCGAATATGGGAGAGCTCTAGCAAAAGGCTAAGTCTTAAAATCCTAGATTTTCCTTCTAATGTACACTTTACTTCTATACGCTAGACGTAAGACAATAGAATCTACTAGAATGTGTTTTATTATACTGAGCAGCTAAATAAGCTCTCTCAATCTGGATCTTTTAAGGAGCTGCACTTTTCATCGGCAGCTACCTCAGTGGTAAGAGAGAGTGTAAGAAACATCGATGTAGGACAAAATTGGATACAGTTTTATTAAAATCAATCATTAAATACAGTATGGATCAGTATATAAATCTTTAAATATGAACCGTAAATGTACATATAGAACAGCAAACTGGGATCGGAAAATTGAAATAAAAATTTTACATATTCACCTGCTAACTGAGAGAAGCTGTTGTAGGCAGGCACTATGCCTAAACTTAGTTCCCCTGTTGTAGGCAGTGTGATGAAAGGAAGCTTCATTTGGTCGACATCAACAGATAAATCTTAAAGGTGCTCAGCAACCAACCAAGAGCTTTTCAAAGCAGAGGCTATGAAAGCAAATATTGGGAAGCTTAAATAATATCTCTGGAACAATGTAAAGCTAGTCTGGAAGTCTCCTTTACAGTTTGATTTACAAGAACAGTGTCACCAGTAATCTTTGCACGAGCATGTTCCATCCTTGAAATGATGAAACCGGTTTGAATCCCTTAGCACTATTTCTCTTCCAGTGGCTTCTGAAATGTATTTAATTGCAGTGTGACAGTCTCCACAAACACGCAGATTCTTAAATACTCTGATGGGTTTTGATTTTGCTGTGCTGATTAGACCAAATGCCACTGCTATCTTTTCACTGTGCTGAAGCAGGTAATATTCCTTCTGTTCTTCTTCCACATCATGCAGTACAAAACTGGTATCAGGGGCATAGCCCAATTTCCTAATCTTCAAACTCAATTTTTCCAGTTGATCATAAATCTCCAATGCCTTTGGGTGTGAAGTGTCCCCAACATGAAACTTGTGGATCTTATTTTTCACCTCTATCCAGCTTGAACCTGCTTCTTTGATCAAAAACTTTTCTTTCATATCTCTTCTTACATTTGTCATTTCTTCCCACAGACCAGTGGAAGCATACAAATTTGATAGTAAACTATATGCTGCAGAATCATGTGGGTTTTGCTCAATAATCATCTTTGCGGCAAGCTTCCCAAGCTCTATGTCACCATGTACACAGCAGGCTCCAAGAAGTGTTCTCCAGATTAGTTCATCAGCTTCAAAAGGCATCGAGTTAATGAACACGAGGGCTTCAACAAGGGATCCTGAGCGGCCTAATAGATCAACCATGCATGCATAATGTTCCATTCTTGGAATGATACCATGTTTTTCCTGCATTAGATTGAAATGTTTCCACCCCTCAACAACCAAACCCGCATGGCTACAAGCTGACAAAACAGCAACATATGTGACCTCATTCGGTTTTACTCCAGCCTCAAGCATTTTGTTGAACATTTCCACAGCTGTAGCCGCATCTCCATGTTTGGCAAAACCTGTGACCATTGATGTCCATGATATAACATTCCAATCATCCATATCATTGAACACTAGAAAACCAGCATCTACATTTCCACACCGGGTATACATGGAAATCAAAGCATTACAAATGGACTGGTTTGACTCAAATCCTGATTTTATTACCCGCGCATGGATTTGCTCACCCTTACCAACTGCACAAATGCTTGCAGCTCCACTCAAGAGACTAGAAAATGTGAAAGCACTAGCCCCAAAGCCTGTATCCTCTATTTCATGAAAAAGTACGAATGCTTCTTCTGTGTCTGAATGCTTTCCATATGCATCAACGATTGTATTATAAGATATCAAATTTTTCTCATACAGAACATTAAAAGCTTTCCGGGCATCTTCCACCTGGCCTGACTTTGCGTACATGCTAATAACCGAATTTCCCACACAATTAACTGATGCAAGACCTCGTTTCACCGCCAGTGAGTGAACTTGATCACCCTTACGCAGATCAGAAAGATTCGCACAAGCCTTCAGAACACTAGACACTGTGAAATGATTTGGTGGAACCTGACCCGACATCATTTCAACAAATAATCTCATGGCTTCTTCATCACCCTCCCCACTCTGCACGTACCCATTGATAATTGCAGTCCATGATAGAACATTATGGTCAGTCATTTGATCAAACACCCTCCTCGCATCATTCATTGATCCATCAACCGCACACTTGGCATACATGTCCACCAAACAACACCCAACACAATGTCCTAACCCCAATCCAGACCGTATAACCCACGAATGCAACTGCTGCCCCAACGAAAATGCCTCCAACTTTGTACATGCTGAAATAACACCACTCAATGTAAACTGGTCAGGCACGAGCCCACCCAACAACATCTCCATATACAAATCAACCGCCTCTCTCGGAAACCCCATTTGCGCAAACCTCGTAATCATCAAAGTCCAACTCACTCTATCCTTCTCAGGCATTTCATCGAACACCTTACGTGCATCACCCAACTCACCACTACCCTTTGCAAACATATCAATCAATGCACACCCGACACACACGTCGGACCCAAGATACCCACTTTTCACCACCGACCCGAAAACCACCTTCCCAATCCCAACGCTCCGGGGCTCCGAACACGCCCGAATCACCGACGCAAAGCAATACTCATTCGGGTAAAACCCATTTTCAAGCATTTCAACATACGTCGAAATAGCTTCAAATCCCATACCATTGTTCGCAAAGCAAGACACCATGGAACTCCAAGAAACCAAGTTTCTTTCATTACCCATGTTTCCGAATATCGAATTCGCCATTTTCCAGTCGCCGGATTTCGAATACAAGCTAATCAGAGAGTTGAGAAGGACCGGGTCGGGTTTGAGATCCGACCGGGCCATCCGGTCGTGGACGAGCTTGCCGAGGTCGAAATTGCGGGACCTGATGCAGGACTTGAGGAGGAGGGAGTAGGTGGGGAGGTCCGGGTGGGTGTTGCGCTCGGCCATGAGATCGAGGGTGGTGATTGCTCGGCGGAGATGGCCGGCGTTGATGTGGCTGATCAGACGGTTGTTGAGGAGGGGATCGAAGTTGGGGCTTTTGTGGGGTTTGAGAGGCGGAGGAGGTGGAGGGAGTTTGGCGGGAGCGGGAAGACAGAGTTGGAGGCTCGGCATTGTTTATCTACAACGGCTAGCTTGAGTTCGATTTCAAATTTCTGTTGGTTTTATACCGGGAAGAGAGAGCGTCTTATCGCCTGTTTGCGGGCCTGACTTAAGAGATCACGCAAAAGGGTGTATTGGGCTTCATTCTTGTCTTGCATCGTAACTGAACGAGAAGTTCATATACAAACGAGAAATTATATGAACGAAATCAAGTTGTTCAGAGTAGTATGTTTTTTTTTTTTTTTCCATATAATATGCACCCATCTTTTTCTTTATGGGACACAGAGATACATGTAATCGATGATATCACATATTTTCCCCTAATTTGAGGATCCAATCTGTCAAACTACACTATACAACATTTTGAAGCCTAGCTAGTTCCTTAGCGAGGTTCTAATTTCTGTACAACTGACATCATTGGCTGAGTATCCTCCAGTACCAGTTGAAGGGTCTCCACTAGTATTCTTATAATTTCTCCTCAATAAAAATCCAGATTGTTTTGGTGAAGGAACTGCTGCATCGTTTCCCAACATGAACACCACTGCTGACATGGTTGGACGATCAGTCGCATGCTCTTGCACGCATAAGAGCGTGATTTGAATGCATCTCAGAACTTCATTAGCAGGGTATGATTCACCTAGTGTTGAATCAATGATCTCCAAGGTCCTGCCTTCTTGCCACAAGTTCCAAACCTGAAAATGTACAAATTAATCCCCAAGTTAGAATGAATAAGTATAAGGAGGAAAACTTATCACATCAATAATTCTTACATGTCCAATCAAATTTGAGTCGGGATAATCGTGGTAGTAAGCCGTATTTTTTCTGCCAGTAACGATTTCTAGCAGTAGTACCCCGAAGCTGTATACATCAGACTTGACTGAAAAAATTCCTTCCATAGCATACTCTGGTGACATATAACCACTATAGCGGCACAAAGAAAAGTCAAGTTTGAGTTGGCATCAAGCTTGTTGCTTGTAGGACAAATCAACAAAAAAGTTGAAATTAGCCTTTACCACTTTGTACTTACTATGTTCCAACCACACGGTTTGTATTTGCTTCGATTTGCTCTGCTCCAAAAATTTTAGCCATACCAAAATCTGCAATTTTTGGGTTCATAGCAGAATCCAGTAGAACATTGCTCGCCTTTAGATCTCTATGGATGATTCTTAATCTAGAATCTTGATGAAGATATAAGATCCCTCTAGCAATCCCACATATAATCTCAAAGCGTTTCGTCCAATCCAAAGATGCCCTATTTGTTTCATCTAAAAAAAAAGATTTTGAGATTAAATTATTGCTTGAAGCCCAGTATAACAACATTTCTAGGATATAGAGTCGTAAAGATTACGTACTGAAGATGAAGGAGTCCAGACTTTTGTTGGGCAAGTATTCATAAATTAGCATCTTTTCTTCACCTTGGACGCACCAACCTAAAATCCTCACAAGGTTCCTATGTTGGAGCTTAGCAATCAGCACAACTTCGTTTTTAAACTCTCCGATCCCTTGACCTGAATTCTTGGCTAGTCTTTTCACTGCTATTTCTTTCCCATTATGAAGTACACCCTGAAATCGTATTCCAAATTTGAACTCATGAACTTTTCACCCAAGAGATTATCGAAATTGATTTATGATGTGAAACATTATCAAGGGGTACATGTTACCTTGTAGACAGAGCCAAAACCACCTTCTCCAAGCTTGTTATCAACAGAGAAATTGTTTGTGGCTCTAGCTATGATAATTAGTTCAAAGAATGGTAAATTTGACTTCATCTTACTATCATCAAGATCAGTTCTAGCAGGGGATGAGTCTTCTAAGTACTTTGATGATGTCACATTGAACAAAAGTGTATCTCTTCTTTGCTTATCTATCATCAAATATAAAACAAACAACTTAGCACATTAGACCATCTCTAGCAATGGAATTTAGGGGTACCCTAAACACTATTAGCCTTCTTTTTTTTTGTAAAACCATCTTTAGCAATGAATGCTAATGCCAAAGGGCTACCAAGGGGGCCAAAGGGCTTAGGGGGTGGCTACCTCTAGCCCTTTAGCCTCTATCAAGCTCTCTTTTTGTGGTTCCCACCATAGTCGGTAAATACGTGTATTATACGCGTCCGTATGTATTTTTCAAAAATACTTCCATTTTTCATATTAGTTTGAAAGATACAGTAAAATATGTATTTTTTTATCTTTGATGTATTATACGCATTTGTACGTATTTTTTAAAAACACTTTCACTTTCCGTATTGGTTTCAAAGATACGGTAAACTATGTGTATTTTTTACCTTGGATGTATTATTCACGTATTATATGCGTCCGTACATATTATTTCCAAATAATACATGTATTTTCTAAAATTTAGTAATAATACACGTATTTTATCCATATTATTGAGAATATTAATTATAAACAAACAAATTAATAAAAAAATTATAAGTGGCCGAATTTTTTACCGTATTTTTTCAAGAAGGTTACCGAATAAAAAAAGTACATATTTTTAACGTACTATACGCGTCCCATATTTTACTAATTAGGGTGCCCACACCAAATTTGTAAAACCCACAAGCAAAGCCCCCCAAACCACTAAAGATGATAAAATTTAGGGCTAGTCTAAATCTTAGAAAATTATTTTTTGGAAGGCTAAAATTTAGCCAGATAGCCCTTTAGCCCCTTTATCTCTAAAGATGGCCTTATGTATATTTTCGTAATTGGAGTATGTGCAAGAACTGAACCTGAGTTATGATGCATGACTAGAGGAAAAAAAGGTTAAATTAAGGACATTTGCTTCAATACCTGTTGTCTTCCTCGTTGCCAACCAACAGCCAAGGGGGAACAAGAGCAAAAACATTACACCAGATACTATTGAAATGGCCAACTTTCCATTCTTGTCAAGAGAACCATTGGACTTCTTTTTGTATTGAGCTACAAAACCATAAGGTAAACAATAGAAATAAGAACAAACTCAAAAGGACTTAAGGGTTGAGTTCCAATTTAGGTAATAAAATAGACTACAGTAATAATTCCCACTAATAGTGGAGCAAGAAGATGAATTGGCAACTAAGGAGGTACTTACCTAAGACTATTGCATCAACTCGGACATGTAACTGTTGACCCACATTCGAAAAAGTCCTTATGTCTATCAAGTCCTCGTGCCATGTCACGCACTTGGTCCCTCCTGGCCGGTCATCTGCATTTGCGAATGCCATGCAAGAACAATTCCTCAAGCACTCTTCTTCACACGTTTTCATACTCATATTTACATTCACACGTGCCAAAGAGGATTGGGGTAGCTTCACACGTTCCACTGCCACAAACCCTACCCCAGGTTGACAAACAGATACGTCGTTTCTCCTTACACATCCGCCCGACCCATCTCTCAAATCCCAATCACGAGCCGACTTTGGTTCGAACCCGGGTAGGCACATGCATTCAAACTTATCAGCATCATTGTACGGGTTACAATTGCTATTTGGGCCGCACTTCCCATAGAAATCACATTGCTCAACTGGGGCAAACCAAAACTTGTTCCATTTCTTCTCTTGATTTTGCCATGTAGAACGTGCAACGGTTCCTGATTCATCAAGCACCCCCCTTGATAAGATTGAATCATCGATAATATTATACACAAACGTTAACTCATCTTGGTTGTTCACATAGCTCGCATTGAAGATAAGTTTTCGTATCATCTGGGGCACCCCGCTCCATCTCTCCCCGGTCCAAGATCCAGACCGCCACCATACAACTTGATCCTTGTATAAAAACAGCTGCGGATCCCCCCTTGGGTCAATCCAAAATGTACAGTTCCCAGTTCCCGGATCATCCACTGATTTCCATGATGTGAGGGACCGGTTCAGCCCGGTCCTCCGATCCAGCCCAAGTTTCATACCAGGAAGCATTGTATTTGAAGGATAATCAAACCCTTCCCACAATACCCTTTGGCTACTACTACTGCCATCGCTCTCCAGCAAAACAAAATTACCTGTATCCCGGAGATTCGCCGTCAAATTCTCAGGCGAAGAAAGCGTGACGTTAGCGGACCAAATTGGGGTAGTCTGGTTCTTCCCATAGATAGCAAGGCCTCCATCACCATTGATTGCTAGAATTCCCGAGGTATCAGAAACAGGGTTGTCTCTGTTTGCAACCCAAACAACAGTTTGCTCTGGAATTTTGTTGTACCAAACTCCGACATACCGGTTGCGTGAAGTCCCGGGGCTGAAGAACCCTAGTGCGAATTTTTTGTTGTTGGAGACTAAAACGTTGTCGTCTTTGATGGGATTGTTTGGTGTAATGGTGTCAATGGAACAAACGAAACAGGGGAAGAGAACAAGGAGATGGAAGAAATTGAGCAATATATTGAATTTAAAAATCCACTTGATTGAATTCATTGTTGAATTTCTGAATGAGAACATATGTCGTAATGAGGTGAGATGGATTAAGGTGGATGTAGTTGGGATTTTAAATGTGAAAGGCTGGACTTTGATAAAAAAAAGGATTGGAAATTTTTTGTTGATTGGAAATTCAAATGGTTTTAATAGAGAACACGAACGTGATAAAAAAGGAGATGAACTTTCAATTTGGCTTGTTTTGACTTTTCAATTGAGCTATCTGTCAAATGTAGCAAAGCTTTCAACAGTTTATGATGACTAAGAAAATCTTGGTGTGGACACATGAAAGATTAACCATCACATAACGAATTCTTTGAGGATGTTTCGATAACTCTGATGACTATCACGTCACATATGTATATCAAAGTTGTAGATATTTCTGGTTTCTAGTATGACACATTGTTTGAAATCTTTTCCCATAGCATCACCATTGACATCTAAATGATTGATTTCACTTTCGTCATCAAGATCATCTACTACACAATCTTCGAAATAGGTTGATCTTCCAATAACCTTAGAGAAATGCATATTTTTGCTTTGCTTACCTAATCAAATACAGATACAAGGAACCTTATAACCAAATATGATTCATATACTTGATGGTGAATCATATTTCAAGGTCCAAAGAGAAATTTATTGAAATAAGCGAAGAACAAGGTGAAATACTGCATAATCAGTACCCAAAAAAAGGGCATAGACTACACCACATAGGCGAGAGAAAACGCCTACTCCAAAGACTTTCTCTCTCTACTTGGAATCAAGGTTCTAAAAAACGCTAGGCGGTAGTTGGGCGGTCAGCTACCTTCTAGCGCCTAGAGTGCCTAGGCGGGGCCTAGGCGGTTTTGCCTTTTTAAATAAAATATATATATATATATTTATAATATAATTTATAATTCTATATAGAAAACAGGAATAATGACTCAAAAGGACATAAAACAACTCATCATTCTATGCTAGGACATGAATTTCAAATAATTTCCTACAAGGACAAACCAATATGTGGCATACTTACCTCTTCACACGCCCATAGAAAACACTTTCACGCTCCTCTTCTTCCTCGCCCCTCGTACTCTCTCCTCTTCCGAAATCTCCATTTTCTTTCTGCTGCCTTCATTTTCTCACTCCTCCAATTCTTCAGCCGCGTCCTCGAGCTCCCCCAAACAAATTTCCCACCAATCCTTTATTATTCTTCCTTCCTTTTGATACAAACAACAACCCAATCAGGATGTTGATTGATTTTTCATCACAACATCTTTCTTGTCTTATAGATGAATCTAATTTGAAACTTTTTCTCCTCCCCAATACGCATAAAAAAGCCCACTTTTACGAACTCAGGCGCTTTTCAATCTAACCATAAGAAGCTCCACCGCCTCCCCACATCTTTAGCCGAGTCTTGGAGTTTCTTTTAGCTCCGACGCCGACATTTTGTTGGAGGAGAATTTAATTGAATTAGCTGGATTTATTGCTTTAATTGAATTGAATTTGATTAATGTAATTTGTAAAGGTTGGAGGAGGATCTAGCTGATGGAGCGACAAGTTGGCTTTTGCAGCCGTGGAGAGAGAGCATTATCAAGGAACAACAATATACTTTTCGAGATTACTCGAAGATTATTTTCTGCCCTTTTACTTAGTTGAATTTTAATGATTATTTGATAAAAGTTGAATTTTAGGATATGAATTTTGAATTAGATTGCAGTTAGTTTGTGTATTTCAATGATTGAAACGAGACTTTGAGTCACAACTGTTTCTGTGTTTATGTGTTGTATGAACTGTTTCTGTATTTGTATGAACTGTTTCTGTGTTTGTATGAACTATTTCTGTGTTTGCAAGAACTGTTTTTGTGTCGTATAACTGACAGAACTGTTTCTGTGTTTGACAAAAACTGTTTTTGTGTTGGCAGTTGGCAAAACTGTTTCTGTATTTCTGGCATGAACTGTTTCTGTGTTTTTGTGCCGCATAACTGTTTATGTGTTTAGTAGAAAGTGTTTCTGTATTTTGGAAGAAACTAATTGTTTTTGTGTTACTGTTCAAGCGCGATACTATTCACGCGTGTGTGGTACTGTTCACGTGCTAATCTATCATTGGTCCAATTATTATTTTGTCATTGTAGGAAATTATTTAAAATACTTGTCCTTACATAGAATTTAGGTTTTTTTTTTTTCCTAGGGGTCATTGTCCTTAGAAACTATTACCATTTAATCCTATTTTTAAACATTAATACTCAAACAATTCATTACATAATAATATTAACTATTTATTTCTAAATGATGCTTGTCAATTTTTAATTGGGTGTGTTACTTGTGGTTGGCAAAACAAGACATAATCAAATTCATCCCATTATAATATTCCAAAGCATCATCAACATACAAAACATTACAAGTTAGATGGGCAAAAGTTCACATAAAAAACAAACCAAATTTTATTTACTTAACAAAAAAAAGTTCACATAAAAAACAATGGAAAAAGATGTTTTGTGGTAAGACGAAATACCCTTAATCCTTTAAATGCCCCCACAAACTCACTTTTTACAATAATTATATCCCCCAAACTCCAAAATGCTCTATTTCAATCCCCTAAACTCAATTCCGTTACATCGTTGCCACCTTTCAGCATTTTCCGTCTATTTCGCTGAGGTGGCAGCCACGTGTCCAAAAAGGGGGGCCCATTGAAGTCCAACAAAGCAAAAACTTAAAATTAAAAATGTCAAAAATTAAAACCCTTAATCCTTTAATCCTTTCGGCATTTTCCGTCTATTTCGTCTTCGTTAGTGGCAATCTCCAGCTCGCAAGGGCCGGCGACTTGAGGGCAAGGGCCGACGAACTCAGGCCATCACAAGCCGGCGAAATCAAGAGAAGTGCCGATCGGAACTTCCACGTAATTAAATTCTTTTTGTGTGGGTTTAATAGAATGTGTGGGTGAGTGGGTTTAATCGTTTTTTTGGGTTTGTGCGTTTGATCGGATTTGTGTGTTTGTGGGTGAGCAATGGCGTAACTACCCACAAGGCTAAGGTGGGTTGTAGCCCAGTGAAAGTTTGACCAAATTTATTATTTAATCTTCTATATTTATAATTTAGCCAAGTAAGAAATTTTAAATATGTCATTTTTTATCTAGCCCAATTTGTTACCCAAATCTAAAAATAACTTACCTAACCCACTACTTCCAACCAAAAATCTGTTATATTCTACGGAATCATAGACAAACGATCTTTTATCAAATGTGTATTTGAATAATACATTTTCTTTCTTTTTATGATTATTTTATGTTGAACGTTGTTGAAAGTTTAGTAGTAGATATTCACGAATAAGTTTTGTTACAAAATTATAATTAGAGGTTATATTTTTAAAAAAATTATAGGGAATATTGGTATACATAAAAAAAAAAAATTTTGAATTTTAAGGTTCAAACTAATAGTTTTATAGTTAGCCCCCGGGAAAAAATTTCCTGGTTCTGCCATTGTGGGTGAGTGGGTTTAATCGGGATTTGTGGGTTTGCAGGTAGACAACATGGAAGCAAGGTTTGAAATGTTGCCGGAATCGGTCGACATGTCGCCGATATATCGTTTTTTCCGGCACTCGACATGGAAAGGGGGGGGTGAAGTATATATCTTCACCCAATATCGCGATTTTGGCCCAAAATCGGTAAAAAGCGATGAAATTGGAAATTTCGCTAAAATTGTCGACGATTTTAGATCCCTAAAGCCAGCTAATTTGAATAGAAATGATGGAGGAGGCTTCAGTTTTTGCAGAAGGCGGAAGAATATGATACGGGGGCTGTCGTCGGGGAAGAAGAAGGCATGCGTTTAGGAAGCACCGAAATGCCCCGAAACGCGTTTTGAAGGGAGAGATCATTCGAATCGCCATGAGAACCATCCGAATCGTCACCGAAAACGGCTCAGTGTGCGGCCGCCATTTTTTTTCTGCATTTTTCTTATCAAACCACGCCGCATTTGGTAAATTTCCTGGATTATTTAGTAAGCCCAGACCATCTTTCACTTCAATTCGGAACAAAATCAAATCTTGTAGGAGGCTAAGACTCAGCTTTCTTCATAGTTCTGTTCTTCTTGTGAAAGCTTTCCGTCGCGATCTAGGTACAGTGCTCCTTCTGCTTTTTCATTACGGTAGCGGTGATGTTTTATATAAAATATGGGTAGTGGTGATGTACTATTACTATATAAAAACAGGGCTTTCCCTTTTTCATTATGAATATGAATACTGGTGATATAGTAGTATATTGTTTGATGAGGTGATGTAGTCAACGTTTGAAGAATTTATGACTACAACTGTATACATGCTTATGGTATTATTGGAATATTATGTAGTTGTGATTGAATTTAATTTTTGTACCCTCAGAAAGTTAAGAATACGTATCTATATGTATTTTAAATAATTTTTAATTAATGTTTCGATGACGTTTCGTATCGGGCTTTTCGGAAATTTGACGAATCGCTGTTTCGTATCGTATCGTTTCGCCATTCCGTTTCCGTGCGTCAAACCCTACATCGAGAACGGCATCGTTTCGTTCCTCCCTGTTTAATTCAAACGCAACGTTTAATGCAGTTAAAATTGGATGTGTTTGATTGGATACCGTCGGTTTAATGACAAGAGCCCAAATATGAGCAAAGATGGGGCGCAAGCAGCGCCCTACCCAATTTTGACTCTTTTTTTTTTTTTTTTTTTTTTCGTGAAGCCTATTGTTGACTTATCTAAAGAACATGAAAAACAAGGCTACTCCTCGAATAGACACATATATACCCTTTAAAAAAAAGAAGAAGAATAGACACATATATTATTGAAGGCTCGCTAATACTATATCTTTCATTCTGCTCAGTTTTAAAATATCGATAGTTAATTTACAGATATATCGACTAATATTTTGAATATCAATATTGATATCAACAACGGATACTGATGAGGCAGATGGCCTGGCTTGGCTTGGCTTGGTATGATGAAAGCAAACAATACAAGAGACCAATTATTATAGTAGGAGACACCAAGGCTATCAAGGATTGGGTTAATCCTAATTATCCTATCTATAGGGGAATGGTGGGGCATTCTCGAGAGATATGAATTCCATGTGCAATCCTACATTTTGAATTGGTTAAGTAACATCACTTAGATAAACTATTGTATGATGTTAGATGAAAACAGATATAACTTTGAAGCTATTAGGCATTGTATCTTTTATTAAGAAATTCCAACTAAAAATGTATCCTCATTATTGCATAATGAAGTTATGTTTTATGTGCTTTGCATTGTAGCCTTTATAGTGTTATTCTCAATCGACGGACATTTTATCTCTATACATATCATATTCTTATCATATTATTTGCAATTTTAGGATGTTTATTAGTCTTAAACATGTATTGTGATATGATTAATTATTTCCTAAAGTTTCACTCAAAATTTCCAATTTTTTAAGTTGATTTCCATCATTTTATTTGACCGTCGTCGATATCGATATCGATATTCGAAATATCCGTCGATATATCCGTAAACTGAGATATCGATATTTTTGTCGACATCGATATTTTAAACCTTGCATGGAAGTAACCGGAGGTCAGAGGAGCTCACCAATTGAGTGGACGCTCAAGCACCACAAGCAATTCGTCGTCCCGGCGGTCCAATCGGGGCTCCACAACTTCACACCCTCCGCCTCCGCCGTCGCGACCAAGACCAACGCCCTAATTTCCGAGCTCATGAACAGCGCGGCGATGAAAGGCCGCGTTTTGCTCCCGACGCTCAAGGACCACGTGGAGAATTTCCAGCTGTTGCAGAAAACGACTCGCGATGCGCTCAGCGGTTCGCCGCCGTCGTGGACGGTGGAGAATCACATGAGGTTTGTGGAGGTGGTGATTGAGCTCGGCGGGCTTGAGAAGGCGAAGCCAGCTGGGATTTTGGGGCTGATGAAGGAGGAGCACCGCCGTGGTCTCACCGTGCCGATCATCGGAAAGCATCTTCAGGGGCTGAGGAGTTTGCAGAACAAGACTCGAAACAAGGCGTGCAAGTTATTCCCAAAATCTCCAATACCCAATTTCTTGGCACCATTAAAAGTTGGCTTTAATACATACTTTTCAAGCTATGATTTCACCTCGTCTTTCTATATTTTTTCTGGCCTTGATTCGCTTTAGTTGCTGCATTTGAACAAAACCCATGATTCATTTTAGCGATTTTCTTTGAAAAGGTTGGAAATTTCTGGTTATTTTGTATTTGTGTATTCGTGTTCATTGGGTTCGGTTCAAATCTGCAGCTTGATTATTCTGTTTGGGAGAAAGAAAAAAAAATTGGGATTGAAGATTCAATTTGGGGGGTTAAAGTTCATGATTTTTGTTTCATAAGGGAACGATGTAGTTTTGACGGGTGATTTGGGGATTTGAGGAATTGGGGGAAATGTCTAGGTTTAGGGTTGTTGAACTTGAGGGTTTGAATTGGCGGAGAGAGATGGAGATGGAAACGGCGAGGGCGATGAAGATGAAGATGAAGAAGAGAGAGAGTGGTGAGGCGCCGGGTGAGCTGTAGCGGTCATGGCGACGGCGGCGCTATGGAGTTGACGGTGAAGCTTCATTCATTTGGTTTTTTAGTTTAATTTTTATTGACATTTTTTAGTTTTTTGCTTAGTTGGACTTCAATGGGCCCCCCTTTTTGGACACGTGGCTGCCACCTCAGCAAAATAGACGGAAAAGCACGAATGGGGGCAATGGTGTAACAGAATTGAGTTTGGGGGATCGAAATAGAGCATTTTGGAGTTTGGGGGATATAATTATTGCAAAAGTGAGTTTGAGAGGTGGGGGTGGTGCATTTAAAGGATTAAGAGCATCTCCACCGGTCGGGCGAAAGACCGGGCGGAGGCGCGAGCTCGCCTGTGGGGGGAGCTATTCATGCCACACCGGCGAGAAGGAGAGACGGCGAGCTGCGGGCGAGACAGCGCTAGGCGGGCGGGCTGGCGAGCGTCGCTCGCTCCCGCGACCGTGGGCGGTGAGGGGAAAGTGGGCCCCAGCTGACGCGGAATTGCACTAATTTTTTTTTTTTTTATTCTGGCACGTGCATTGCACGCGCGCGTGAGGGAGAGTGGGTGGGTGGGGTGTTCGGTAGTGGAGTCCGAACGGGGGTGTTGGGCTGCTTTTTGTGTTCGGCAGCCCCAACGGCTCTTTTTTTTTTTGAGTTTGCTGACTGCCACGTGGCAGCATCTAGTGTGTCCGCCAGATGTAGCCGTTGGCAATCAACGGTCCAGATGCTGCCATATGTACTGACCGTTTGAATTTTTTTTTTAATACGATTTTAAAAAAAAAAAAAAATTCCCTATAAATACAATCCTTCCTATCATTTCTCATACACCAAAATAAATTTCCACTCCATCATTTTGGTTTATTTTGCTACTTTCTTTGTCAATTTGCATACAAAATTCCCTCATCTTTTTCCAATCAAAATGTCTCGTTCCTCCAGAGCTAATGCAGCAATCCCGGGCAGTGTATGGATTGAAGCAGAAGTTATCTAGTTGTGCAAATCTTGGAAATTTGTATGTTATTGCCCGATCACCGGTACTGAAATGCGTACACCCCAAATGTGGAAAAAAATTACCCAACACTATATTGCTCATATGCCCGGCACGGTTCGAAATGAAGGAGCTCTACAAAATCACTGGAGGAATTTGAACAAAGAATTCAAAACATGGAAGGAGGCATTGAACAAAGGATCGCAAAATACCGGGAGCGGCTATGCTTTGGATGACGAGGTAAACATTTCAGAAATTTTTTTTTTTAACATTATATTTTGGTATATAATTTTAATAATTTTGATGATAATTTTAATAGATAAGATATGCGCAACTGTGGTATCAATCTGAAATGAAAGGGGCTAGTTTTGGACAATGGGGCGGTTGTGACATTGTCAAGGATTGTCAACGGTATGTACAAGTTCGCATACCGGACCCAACCCCTTCTCCATATGCTTTCACAGGTGAAGGTTCATCAATGGGAGCGTCATCGGGAGGAACCCCAATGGGAGCGTCATCGGGAGCAACCCCAATGGAAGTGAATTTAGCCGATGATGTTGACACTATTGCAACACCTAGTTCATCGACTCGTCCTACAGGAAGAAGGGCTGCAAAAAAAGCAAGGAATCAGCCCCCCAGTCTCTCCAAAAATTTGTGCGAAGAATTTGCGAGGAATTCCGCACTTTGTGTTGAAGAAGCAAGAAGAAGGGAAGAGGTCCGACAAGCAGAACGAGTACGAGAAAATGAGTTACTGCAACAGGATAATGAATATAAAGTTATGGCAATGGATTGCAGTTATATGACTCAAAATGCAAAAGCCTATTGGGCGGAGGAAAGACAAGCAATTACTCATAGACGGAGGCTTTTTAAGGAGGCCCAAGAGGCTGAGGCTTCCGCATGGTTTCCTCCTCAAGAGTGATTTAATTTTGATGATGTTTTTATTTTATTTTATTAGCATGTAATATTCATGTTATATTTTATTAGTATGTAATGTTAAATTTCAAATTTAAATAAAATTTGTTTTATTCATGTATGAATAAAATAGGTGTATGAATAAAATTTGTATGAATAAATTTTATGAGTAGATTACTTGAATATAATGTTGGTGATAATTTTTATACATCTTTTTGAAAAAAAAAAAAAAAAATAGTTATCGCCTGCGCCTACGCCTACATGGGTGTGGGCTGTTTTTTTGACGGAAGGCGCCCACGATCACTATTCATCACCTGCAGACAAGAGGAGGGCAACAGCCCACTTCGCGCCTGCGCCTGCATGGGTGGAAATGCTCTAAGGGGACGAAATGCTAGTAGCCATCTCTAAGCCAGCCAAACTTCTCATTGCCAGCCGTGTCCCAGCAGTAGAACTTGATCTTCCCAAGGTTGGTGGTGAAATCCAACCGAAGAACTTCGACGCCCATCATTGCTGCAATTCCCAATTTCGATTTTCAATAAAACTAATCAATTAAAGTTGAAGTTCCACACACAGAATCACACATTCAATTCTTACATTCATATTTCTTCTCAAACTCTAAGTCCAGTGGCGTTTCACAAAAGTTGTTTTCCTTGAAACAAAACAGAATCACATCTTAGATCCGGAGAAAAAGACACGTACCGGTTCCGCCATCGCCAACGATGACGAGCTTGAAGCTATTGTAATCGACAGTTTGCTGATTCAGAAGAGCCATGGCAATTGGAGGTTTGAAAAAGCGAATTGATTTTGGGGATTTGGGGTTTTAAATGTCTATCCGGGGAAGAAGACCAGTGGTGGTGGTGGTGATTCGTGAGAGAAAGTGGAGAGGAGTTGTGATATATAGCGACATAATCGACCCAAGTTCGAAGTTTGTTTGACGCAGATTTTCTGGCTGTCAGATCTCAATCTCGCCTAGCCCGCCTAGGCGGTTATGAGCGCCCGATTTTTATATACAACCATAAAACCGATTTTTACTTCGATTTTGCAGAAATCGAGGCGGCATGGCACCTTCCAGTGCCTAGGCGGCAGCCCAAGCCGATTTTTTGAACACTGCTTGAGATCACCCCCTCCCCCTCCCCTATTTCCCTTGGCCCCCCCCCCCCCCCCCCCCCCCCCGAAAAAAACGTTCTTCTTCGTTTTAAATAAAGGGCGTAATTAATAAAAAAAAAAAATAAAAATAAAAAAAAAAAAAAAAAAAAAAGGGGGGGGGGGGGAAGGAAGAAAAAGACACACCCACTTATTAATTTTTTTATTTCTTTCCTTTTTTTTTTTCTACCTTCTTTTTTTTTCTCCCCTCTTTTTTATTCGGACGGATCAACTAGATTAGTTACGACATCACATTGATAGCCTCTACTCGTGTCCTAGCTCGTCTGAGAGCTAAATTTGCCTCAATTGTTTGTCTCTTGCCTTCAGCTTTCCTCAAGTTAGCTTCCGCTATTTCAAGAGTTTGTTGAGCTTCTTGTGGATCAATATCACTACCCTTCTCCGCATCATTTACTAAAACCGTGATCTCATTATTGCCTATTCTAGCAAAACCACCCATCAGAGCCATGGTTAACCATTGGTCGTTAAGGCGTATTCTCAAAATACCGATATCTACGGCTGTGGCAATAGGCGCGTGATTTGATAATACGCCAATTTGTCCACTATTAGTAGATAAAATAATTTCTTTCACTTCCGAATCCCAAACAATTCGATTCGGGGTCAGTACACAAAGATTTAAGGCCATTTCTTCAATTTGCTCTCCATTTCTAAGTTTCTAAGGTCGTAGCTTTACCAGCCATAAATTTAGCATTGGACTCAATAATATTGGAAATTATGACCAACAAGTACTCTATCAACCACCATCTACTTTAGAAGGTCACTTAACAATCTAATATTTATCTCTATGAAAATAAATCACACAAAATCTACTATAATTTCAACTCTTATATTCTCCATTTCCCTTCTCTTTCTAGTGAGCCAACATAACCAATCAAGAGTATTTGTCTGTTCATCGTTCTTCAAGGGATTATAGTCAATCCATCTGATTAAGTGTTCCGGGCCCACTTTTATAGTAAACTCTAATGGTAGTCATTCAACTTCTTGTTGTACAATGAAATATGGGCAAATTACAATTTCGTACCTTGTGGTTTGGGTCAAATTTCAAAATAATATCTATTTTTTTTTCTTGCATTTTAATACCATGTACTTTCAAATCCTTGCAATTGTGTTCCAAAATTTGTCGAATCGTCAATTTTCGGTTGTCCAAAGATGATGTGGATTATGTGAAGCCCATATATTCACTTTTCCCTGTCATATGTGGTCTACAACGCGTGATACAAGTACATTAAGTACCTTCTAGTCATTGGAGAATGCTGCCTTTAGTAGTTTTGGCACCATGATTTTTGCTGCAGATACACAATCCATTACCCAAACATTAGTTAATCAAACCCACATAGTCCACATCATCTCTGGATAGCCAAAAATTGACGATTCGACAAATGGTGGAACACAATTGCAAGGATTTGAAAGTACAGGATACTAAAATGCAAGAAAAAAAATACAGGTATTATTTTGAAATTTGACCCAAACCACAAGGTACGTAATTGTACTTTGCCCATTAAATATTGACAGAAGAACTAAACATATGTGTGTATGAACGAATGATGTTATATGCCATCTTTGTAACGATGTAAGTTGAATTTGAGTTCTCTCTCCAATTGAGAGGAAATGTTGCAAAACCTAATAGTTATGTGTTGAATGAACGAGATAGTAAACTATAACCAAATTTCACTTTGTGGAGGAAGCACACAAGCACCTAGAAAAATCTCTCATCTTGTATATTGGTCCATGGATGGAGACAAATTGGTCCATTTTCTCCTCACACAGACTCTCTCCAATATCTCATTTTTATATTAAATTTCCATCCCAGGAAAAACCTCAAATATTGGTCCATGAATGAGTAATGCCATCTTTGTAACAATGTGAGTTGAATTTGAGTTCTCTCCAGCTGAGAGGAAATGCTGCAAAACCTATTAGTTATGTGTTGAATGAACGATTAAGATGCTACTATGGTTAAATTAAATTGGATAGTGAACTATAACCAAATTTCACTTCGTGGAGGAAGCACAATCCCCTATTAGTGAACTATAACCAAATTTTGTGGAGGAAGCACAAGCACCTAGAAAAATCTCTCATCTTGTATTGGTCCATGGATGGAGCCAAATGGACCCTTGTTTCTTGTCACTGTACACCTCACACCTGATGAGACTTTCTCCTCACACAGACAAGTCACTCTCCCCAATATCTCATTTTTATATTAAATTTCCATCCCAGGAAAAACCTCAAATTATTAACACCACCGACACGGATTAGATCTCTCTTCTATTCTAAGCCTGCAAGTTTGATATCTTCCACGCCCTCACATGCTCCCACACACCCAGCTCAGAATCTGAGATCTCACACTCAAAAAACACTTTTTCAATCAGCTCAAGAAAACCCAGCTGCTGGAATTCAAGTCTCAATCTTTTTGGTCGTCAGTTTTGAGGTCGCCGGAGCTCTGATCGGAGCTTGTGCTTTTTGCTCCAATGGCGGTGGCCGGGCGCGGTGGCCGGAGCAGCAGCGGAGGAGGGCTTGGCGGGTTCAGCGTCCGGAGCTTCTTCTCGTATCGGATCTTCGTCTCGGCTATGTTTTCTCTCCTCTTCATTGCCACGCTTTCTGTTTTGCTCACTACCAACCCTTCAACTCCACACCACGACTCCGTAAGTCCTCGATTTTGATTACTCGAGATTCCGATCGAAATTTGAAATCTTTAGCTGAACCCAGATGATAATTTCACTGATTGAGCATAACCCACATTTCAATTTTGTCAAATTTGAACAAATCTTAGATTGAGAGAGAGTCCCCAAATTTTATAATTGGATGGAATTGAAAGTTTTGATTTTGGTGTTTATTTAATTAATGCAGGCACTACCAACCACTGGAAATGCATACATGCGTAGGACGTTTTTAGCTTTAAATTCCGATCCGTTGAAAACCAGATTAGATTTGATATATAAGCAGGCCAATGATCATGTAACTCTGGTGAATGCCTACGCTGCGTACGCTAGGAAGCTCAAGCTTGAGATATCTAGGCAAATGAGATTGTTTGATGATTTGGCGTCGAATTTCTCTGATCTTCCGATGAAACCGGGGTACCGATCTGCATTGTTTGAATCAGATGGTCCTCTCGATGAGGAAGTTTTGAGGCATTTCGAGAAGGAGGTCAAGGATAAGGTGAAAACTGCAAGGTTAATGATTGCGGAGTCGAAGGAGAATTATGATAATCAGCTCAAGATTCAGAAGTTGAAGGATACCATTTTTGCTGTTAATGAGTTGCTGATAAAGGCAAAGAAGAATGGGGCATTTGCGAGCTCGATTGCTGCAAAATCGATACCAAAAAGCCTGCATTGTTTGGCCATGAGGCTTGTTGAGGAGAGAATTTCACATCCGGAGAAGTACCAAGAAGAGGAACCAAGCCCTGAATTTGAGGACCCCAGTTTGTACCATTATGCAATATTTTCGGATAACGTTATTGCTGTCTCAGTGGTGGTGCGATCTGTGGTGAATAAGTCGGACGAACCGTGGAAACATGTTTTCCATGTTGTTACAGATAGGATGAATCTTGCACCGATGAAGGTTTGGTTTAAGATGAGGCCCGTGGAGCGCGGTGCTTATGTGGAGGTGAAGGCAGTAGAAGACTTCCCTTTCTTGAATTCTTCATATGTGCCAGTGTTGAGGCAACTTGAGTCAGCAAAGATGCAGAAGTTCTACTTTGAGAACCGTGCAGAGAATGCTACCAAGGATACACCTAACATGAAATATAGGAATCCCAAGTACTTGTCCATGTTGAATCACCTTCGGTTTTATTTGCCAGAAATGTATCCCAAACTGCACAAAATACTCTTTTTGGATGATGATGTTGTGGTTCAAAAGGACTTGACAGGATTATGGAAGATTGATTTGGATGGGAAGGTGAATGGAGCTGTTGAGACCTGCTTTGGGTCCTTCCATCGATATGCCCAGTATTTGAACTTTTCGCACCCTCTTATTAGGGACAGGTTCAATCCGAGGGTTTGCGCTTGGGCATATGGCATGAATATATTTGATCTTGATGCTTGGAGGCAGGAGAAATTAACAGAGCAGTACCATTACTGGCAGAACTTGGTAAGCCTTTATTTTCTTGCTGAAATCCTTTGTGCGCGATAGATTAATTGCCATTCGAGCTAGCTTTTCAAACTATGTAGATTTTCTTTAAACACCAAAATCTCTGATATTCATTTGGATATTGCTACCGTATGGGACAATTCTAGTAGGACTGTAGAATTCCAATTTGCTGTTACTAGTATGTGTGTAGGATATGTACATTCTTGACTGAGTCAGATTTCTTGTCCATGAACTTTGCAGAATGACGACCGTACTCTGTGGAAGTTGGGAACCCTTCCACCGGGGCTGATTACCTTCTACTCAACAACAAAGTCATTAGACAAATCGTGGCATGTGCTTGGTCTGGGGTACAATCCCAGCATCAGTATGGATGAAATCAGAAAAGCTGCAGTCATTCATTACAATGGAAACATGAAACCTTGGCTGGACATTGCTATGAACCAATATAAGCAACTCTGGACTTACCACCTGGACAGCGATATGGAATTCGTTCAGATGTGCAATTTTGGGTTATAGATAACAAAACCACCATCTTTACCTCTCCAAGTTCATCGGTGAGCCGCAGCTATTGTAAGTCAGTATTTACTGATTCTCCCAAGTTTTGGATTCCTTAAATAGTTACCTCAGAGCGAAGCTCCGTGAGAAATTACGTCTTTTTTTTTTCTTTTTTGGAAAAGCTGTCTATTAAGGTTGTCGTAATGTTGTATCTGTTATTCATGTCCATCGTGGATTGTAAGACAGCCAGATTGGGAATGTATACGTAGCAATGATTCTTTGCACTTTTCTAGTAATACCACAAATATATGCAGTTTGTAGCATCGACTTAAACCTATTACTAAGATCGTATTTTTTGTAAGAGCTCACATTAATACCGCAAATGTTTCTTGCGGTCAGGTGGATACTGTAATTCAATTTTTCCAGTGAAGAGCTGTGCTAGCTAGCACATTGTAAGCTAGGTTGGTGATGATTGCAGGAGTTGATCCTACGGCTCATCAACGACTGTGCTGACTTCACACACTCGCATGCCACTGATGCAAGCATATTCCTTCAAGGAATGTTTAATGTTAGCATATTCCTTCAAGGAATGTTTAATGTTCTCATACTTTGGTTCGGTGACATCATGTTGCCATAGCAAGTGCGCATGCATTATATTACAATTTGTAACTAGTTAGCAAATGCGTTCGCTGCAATAATATTGTCCAGGTCAGATGCACCTACAATCCATTATGTTTTCATCATTCATTTCCTTTTCTTCAACTCTTTTCTTATTGAGTGCGCCTATATTGAAACGTCCAAATTCATACTTCACATCCGAAAAGGAAAAGGAAAAGGAAAATTGAGATTCTAATATCACTAGACGAATAACTGGTCGTTTGTTTAGATGGTAATCAACAAAGAATTAAACATTGAATAAACTTCCTCTCACACACGGAAGTGCAACATTTTTCACAAGACGAGCAACAGTCAACGGTATGTAAATGGCCACCTAACCTATCTCCAACGACGGCTTGTCCACCTACCGAACCAACCAGTGGCCACTCTTTCTTGACCCACTTTTAAGCCCCCCGACCAACGACGAAAACCCTTTGGTTAAATAAAAGGTGAAAAATATCTCCTTGCATTCTTTGTCTTCATTTCATATTGGTTCTTCTATATTGTCTACCTAACCCAGATCTTTGATTTCTCGGTTTGCATCAGATTTTCAATCGTTAGAGAAGAAAACTTACAGGTTTGGATCCTTTTGGTTTCTGGGTTTTGATCAAAATTGCCCCTTTACTGATGTACTCTGCTTGGTTGCTCCTCAACTTGTTGTAAATGGAATTAAAGCATTGAACTTTATGACTGTCGGTTAAAAGTTTTTAGCTTTTCTCATATTTCAATTGGTGTTGGCTGGTTTTTGTTTGGTTCCCATGATTTAGAATTGCCGATCTGTGCTTATTTTGTTATTGTGTTGTTGGTTAGATCATAATCTTGACATTCAGTTTGGTTTTGCATTCATCTGTGTTGGGATCTTTTAGATTCATTATATCAAGCTTGACTGTGATTGAATTATGCCACCGTTGATATGATAAAGTTTTATTAATAGATGAGTATTGAATAAGTAGGTCCGCTGTACTTTGGTCAGCTTCATTGAATATAGTGATCGTAAAGCTTGGTTTGGGAAAATGAAGGCTTAGTGAATTTTTACTGTCTGTAGAATGTTCATTTTAGTATAATCCATCTGAGGATCATATGTTAATTGCTTGATATCGATGATGTTATACAATGCGGAAGTTAGTCAGTAGAATTTGGAATGGATGCGTACTCTTTATCAGTGAATTAGTTCAGTTAGATTGACTCCGTGTGAAATTATGTTTGAGATATATTCTTTTATAGATTGAGCAATTTGAAGTTAGTAGATTTCATCACATCATCCTGACCAGATGTTGTCCGGGAATGAGGCTTTTTAGATCTGCATTTCATACTTTTCCTATGTATTGATCTAGTCAGACATTCTATTCTGACTTACAATTCCAAATGTCACGCAGGGAAAAAGATGGCTGCACCACCGAAACCTACAAGAATAGGCCTTGCTGGTTTGGCTGTCATGGGCCAAAATTTGGCCCTCAACATTGCAGAGAAAGGCTTCCCCATTTCCGTATACAACAGAACTACATCCAAAGTTGATGAGACTGTTGAGCGAGCTAAAAAGGAAGGAAACCTTCCCCTTTACGGCTTCCATGATCCCGAATCTTTTGTTAAGTCAATCCAGAAACCCCGGGTTGTAATCATGCTTGTCAAGGCTGGTGCACCTGTTGACCAGACCATAAAGACCCTATCTGTCTACCTGGAGAAAGGTGACTGCATAATTGATGGTGGTAATGAATGGTACGAGAACACTGAGAGGAGGGAAAAAGCCATGGCTGAACTAGGTCTTCTATACCTTGGAATGGGAGTTTCAGGTGGTGAAGAGGGGGCACGATTTGGGCCATCTATGATGCCTGGAGGATCATTTGAGGCCTATAAAAACATTGAAGACATTCTTCTTAAGGTGTCAGCTCAAGTTCCAGACAGTGGCCCCTGTGTCACTTACATTGGCAAAGGTGGCTCTGGTAATTTTGTGAAGATGATTCACAATGGGATTGAGTATGGTGATATGCAGCTGATAGCTGAGGCTTACGATGTACTAAAATCAGTTGGAAAGTTGTCAAATGAGGAACTCCAAAGCGTTTTCTCAGAGTGGAACAAGGGGGAGCTTCTGAGCTTCCTGATTGAAATCACTGCTGATATATTTGGAATCAAGGATGACAAGGGTGATGGATATTTGGTTGACAAGGTTTTGGACAAGACTGGCATGAAGGGTACTGGCAAATGGACTGTACAGCAAGCTGCTGAACTATCAGTTGCAGCTCCTACGATTGAATCTTCATTGGATGCAAGGTTCCTTAGTGGTTTAAAGGACGAGAGGGTTCAAGCTGCCAAAGTATTCAAATCAGCAGGGTTTGGTGATATACTGACTGCCCCAGAGGTGGACAAGGCACAGTTGATTGATGATGTGAGGAAAGCTCTTTATGCGTCCAAGATATGCAGTTATGCACAGGGGATGAATTTGATCCGTGCAAAGAGTAATGAGAAGGGATGGGACTTGAAGTTGGGGGAATTGGCTAGGATTTGGAAGGGTGGCTGCATCATTCGAGCAGTGTTCCTGGACAGAATTAAGCAGGCATATGATAGGAATTGTGATCTTGCAAACCTTCTTGTGGACCCAGAGTTTTCAAAGGAGATTGTTGAGAGACAGTCTGCCTGGAGAAGGGTGGTATGCCTTGCTATCAACTCAGGTATCAGCACCCCAGGTATGTCAGCTAGTCTTGCTTATTTTGACAGCTACAGAAGGGAGAGACTTCCCGCTAACTTGGTCCAAGCTCAACGTGACTACTTTGGTGCTCATACATATGAAAGAACTGATGTAGAAGGTGCTTTCCATACTGAATGGTTCAAGATTGCCAAACAGTCAAAGATTTAAGCCCAGTTTCTGTGTGGCATTCAACTTCAGCAGTACTCTCCTTTATCCAAATAATTTCTGCTGACGATTTCTGCCAACCCTTTCTGGTGAAAACTTATCCCAAATAAAATTATCAGTTTTCTTTAAACCTTAGGAGTGTGCATTAGATTTGGTTTGTTATGCTTTTGCTTTCTGCAGTTCTGTCCACACCAGACCCTTTTTAGTTTTGATTTTGAAAGATGTAATCTACTCAATGCAACTGTTGAACTCTGAAGATGAAAATCAATGGTAAAAGTTTCTTCATCTCATTTTTTACAGTTCTAGTATGTTTTTTTTGTAAATTTTTCCTGCCATTATTGACTATTTTGTCTTGTGTGCGCTAAATATTCCTCAAACATAAGTTTTAGGGGGTGCCAACGTGTTTCATGAACTGAATAATGTGGCTAGCATGTGCTAATTCACTTTAGATGAAGGACCAAATCTGGTGAGCACCACAGCTGTACAATAGGACCCAGAAACGCTTAAATTGGTTGTCGACCATGAACACTTTTCTTAGGAGCTTTCTAGCTTGGTTGACTCTAAGCTAAATAACTCTATTCCACCTGTCAAAAGTTGTATTCATGTTGGCCTCAATTGTTACATACCAAATTCCCACATACTTTGAGTACCACAGGAATCTCTTGGTGGGGAGGGTTTCAGAGATCTGATATCCTCATGTTGACTTAATAACAATGAGACAAAAAGTGAGAGAGACGTTCTTCAAGGGCTTGTCTAATGGTACGAATTTGTACCTAATACAAAGACAATCCAATGGTGTCTGATTAATCTATACCTTAAACGGAATGGTGAATCCCTCAATTTAACATCTGTAACCGAGTTCGTACCATAGAAAAATCCTAAACTGAATTCTAATTCTGGGAAAAAAATGCTTGTTTATGTCTTTGGCTTTCTGGTGTTAGTAACTGAGATTTGATATATGGTCAGTTTATCTTTACTTCCCAAGAATTACAACCAAACATTCTTCTAACTGCAGACAAATTTCGCTAAGAAACACAGATCCTGTTTTATGTGTGCAAGAATATTCTTTGGGTTGGAAGTACAGCCCATGTTTGGTATTTGCTCTGCTGTTGTGTTTGCACATCTTGGGGGAGTACCTATCTACCAATTTTTCTGTGACGGTCACCACAAAAACTTTTAGCAATCTATAGTTGGCATTTGTCTTTCTATGTTGATTTTTCTTCTTTCCAGAATGTACACCCTGTTGGGTTCATAGCTTATGACTACACATTCTGCATCATAATGGGGAAGCTTTTCGGGCGAATTATGAAGATTTTTTTGGCAAATAGCCATATGTGGGGCTTGTGATCTTTCTTCTTTCCAGCAAATAATGTACACTTATACATCAAACTGCATTATTGTTGTGAAAATAAGTCTCCCGTGAGAACTAAACTTGAAGAATCATCTTCCCCTCAACCCTGCTAACCTTACCAAACTTACTGCTACCTAAGTTGTATAACTAATGAGTAAAAACAAATTGGTCTGGTAATTTCCTTTGGAAAAAGCTGATGAATTTGAGCCAAACACCATGGTTTTCTTGCTTACAGAATAACTAACCTTGTGATTCGTGCTATGTTTTTCCGTGCTGATAACTTGTTCTAAGGCCTGCAGAGAAAAGTACTAAAAGAAATCCAAGCTTGTGGTGGGAAAATGAGAAACTGGTATATGACCTGAGTTTCTTGCACACCAGCTAAACTAAACATAGGTAGGAATAGTACGAACAGTGGAACAAAGAGATATCATGACAGAAAAAGAGAAATATGTATGCTTCCTTATCTGAAATAGTGAGATATACAGAACTAATATACATTTTCTTCTCTTTTGCATGCTTATAGTTTCAATTAACAACTATAATTTGCAGGACTAACACCAAAAGTGCCTCCATCTAATGTCAGGAGCACTTACTTTCCTTTGGCACTCTTTTCACCAGCTTTCTTCTCTTGTTTTCCAGTGTTCTTGTGCCTGGATTGCTTGTTGTCGCGCTTGAGACGAGCAGCGCCTTTACTGTCTTTACTGCACGAAGGCACATAATGATGGCTTGGGCCTGAGGAAGCATCAGAAGCCATTGAATCATCACTTTCACTATCCTCTTTGCTAACTTTAGTCCAATTCTTAATAACGCGATCATGGTTGTCATAATCAACATCTTCGTAACTGCATTGAGCTTCATCTTCTTCCATCGGAGAGGCAATGTACGTTGTCCACCCCGATTCACTGCTGCTGCATCCTTCTGTGCTGCAAAAGCTTCTAAAGGGATCCATCAAAAAAGGAGATAGAGGAAGAGAACGAGAGAAGAAAGTCAGAAATGGTGGGGGAATAAAAGACCTCTGCCTAGTACAGCTGTAGAATGAAATGTGTCATGCACCTATGTACTTGCCATGACTATTAATACTCTAATTAAATATGCACAAGACAACTAAGTTTCATTTTAAATTGTGTTAATGTTGAAATTAGTGGATTTTCAGGACTCAAAAACTTGGTGTAAAAGGGGCATGAAGGTTCCAATTAAGGAGGGGAAAATAGTATAAAATGGGGTTGGTCCCTTGGTCGTTCAAAAAATTATACTCCTCACTTTGCCATTGTACCTTCTTTGAAAATCCGACTTTTAGTGCAGAATACAGAGGAGCTAATTTTACAACTGTTCTAGAGAATGAAAAACTAATAGTTTTTTTTCGTACCAAATATCCATTTTTAAATATAATTGACGTTAATTGTATCAATATAATATCAATGATGTATCGACAATTTGATACTCATTATAATTAGCCCACCCTCTTTGAGTATCTCCATAAATTCTGTCTTGTCTGGAGAATATGTAGATGCCAGCACCTCAAACCAGAGGAATACATGAGGCCCATGTTCATGGGTATGTGTTAGATGAACAGAAGCGCCTCCATTTAGATCAGTGACTTGTCAGTTAGCTTTTTGTGAGAGAAAATGCAAAGAACTTAACTGGGGTTCTTGGGATTCTAGATTAGGATATAATATGGGAGGATTTGATGCTTATATCAAAATCCCAGTTTGAATATAGAAGTGACAACCATCAACAAAGAAGTTGAATATAGAAGTGACAACCATCAACAAAGAAGTTGAACTACTAAATTGAAAAATACAAAATATGGTAATCCGAAAGCAATGGAAGTTGAACAAAGTTTCATCACTAACATGATTGGTATTAAGATGTGAGCCTCGATCTCAAAAGTCAATTGGAAATGAAAATGAGCTCGGCTCAACATCTTCTAAGCTATTTTAATGAGGCTACATTTAATGTGAAATAATATTAAGATTTATAAGAAAACGATTATGTAATTGTTTTTTTTTTTAGGGAAAGAAAAAGAATTTTTTAAAAAAAAAAAAAGGAAAAAAAAAACAAAAGATATGCCAACGTACATATAGAGACCACTTAGATTTGGTTTTTTTCCCACTAGCACTTTAATTCGCATATAAGATACACTTTGGAGATGAGATCTATGTAATGTAAATATTACATTTTAGACGTTTTACAAAATACCCCCCGGCAAAACAAAGGCGAAAAACACACCCCCCCCCCACAACCCCTTAGACGGCGAGTCCGAGTCCGTCGATTGCCTTCGGACGAGACCGCGCTCGGCCGACAAATCCTGACAGCCCCAGAGTTTTTTTTAAAAAAAAATTGTGAAGAGAATTTTGGGATTGAAACCCGTCCCATATTTAGACAACTATCAGCACTTGCAATTCCAGCAAATTCAACATCATAAACAACTCAAACTTGCAATTCCAGCAAAATTCAACATCATAAACAATATTGAAGTTATCAAGATTGCAATTCCAGAAATTCAACTTCATAAACGAAATAATCAAAATTACAGATCGGTTATCGAAGGATGACTTTGAAGATGAGGTTTTCAAAGAAGGTGACAGATCGGTGGAAGAAGAGAAGGATTTCGATGGCTGTCTTTGAAGATGGTAGTGAGGAGGCGACGCGAGTTGAAGCCAAGACGAAGATTGAATATGAACCCACGGGTTTTGGGCAGGAATGAGGCGAGAGGGAGATTGAGGCGGAGAAGAAATGGGGAAAAAAGCAGCGGCTAGGAAAAAAAAAGGGTTTTGTGGAAATTTTTGTGTTTTGAAATTTTTGTTGGTTTTTTAATATTTTGTTTTTTTTTATAAAGTATAAAATTCGGTTAATTTAAAATTATTAAATTAAAATATTAAAATATTATTATAATTTAAATTTACCTCCTAAACCCCCTTGCCCTTCCAACAAACAAAAACTTCATTCTCCACTTCATATCAAACCGACTATAACAATCCATAAACCCAAGCCAACACCCCCCACAAGTCGTCAGTGGCTTATACCTTGCTGGGTACAAAACAAATGTCAAACAAAGCAATAAAGTCAAGATTTCCATATCAAAAACAAAAAATCTTATGATGACTGAACGTGTTTGGGTTTGATTGATTTAGGTGGCCCACGTGATTAGCTTGACTTGGATTATTGGGCTTATTAGCTAAGCCCAGTCTGGAAATCAAACCCAATAAGTTCGGGCAGCGTATTTTTTTGCTTTTTTCCAGGGTTTATTTGGTTTTCTTCAACTTTCAAATGTCAATGCTCGATTTCATTTGTTCACTTCTATTCGCATGTACTATGAGCTGTGCATTTGTATTGTCGAGAAACCCAACCATTGCTCTCATGTTAGACTTCTCTCCAATATTTGTTTTATTTTCAGGAGAAATATTTACTCATAACAGATAACATACTTATTTGTGTCTATCTCTTTCCTTACATAACATCATCGTAAAACGAAGAAAAATTAACAAAATAATAATATTCATTAGCAAGCAAGTCCTTCTCCTATCCTCAAAACGTTTCAAAATAATTGATCATAAGGTGATGCAAAGATCACGAATGTACATGCCTAGCCGCAAACAAAAGTTATCCCCACACTAAAAGGTACAAAGTACACAATGCGTACTAGAATTGAACTTGATATGACCAAAGAGTTGTCCACACTACAGTGTTAGTTTTAAATCTAGAATTTTTTCTTTTTACCAGGAATATCCATAGAATATATCCATATAATGATGGAAAGATGTGTTAATTTAGACAAAGGGTGTTGAAAAAAGAAGCCTCACAAATTAGTGTCCCCCATTGAACACAGTGTTCCAAAGACCCTTTTTCAACTACGCCATCACTTCACATCCCATTTGCGTTTCCATAGCGCCGCGTCTGCTCTGCCCACTAAACATAAAATCCGCAACAAAATACAACTTTTAGTGCAAAGCAAAGCAAAGATACTGTTTGGAAACAGCACAAAGTGTAAAACCTCACATGCCATAGATGCCCTGTTGTCCAATCACATTGTTTAAGTGACTTGGCTTGGCATTAGCACATATCTAGTTTGGCATTAACACAAGTCATAGGACCCTAGATAGAAATAGGATCATCAACCTCCACCTCCCATTAGCACATCTAGTGTGACTCTCTCTTTTGAGGGTTTTCAAATCAATAGAAAGCTCTAAGTTGATGAGAGTTGATAGTAAGGGAATTTGTCTCATAAATCTTCACTGAGAAACTAATTATGTCTAAACTTCTATTCATCTTAATTTTACTCCTCTTTGGTCCAAGTACAATATGAATTGGGGTTGGTGCCCTATTTTGGGAAGTTCGTGTAGTCACTAAACATGTAATTGACACAGTGACATCATCATGTCCTAGGAGTACATCAAACAGTTGTCTATCTGGGATACACTATTATTTTTTGAGGCTATGTTGAAGATAGTGTTGGTGCGGCAAATAGTACTAGAGTCGTGATTCATAATTAGGTTGGGAAGTACATATATTATCAAATTCTTAGATGTTTTAACTGATATAATTAGTGATTCAACACAGATAATGCACAGAAGAATCCACAATCACCTTACCAAGATCATTAATTCCAAACTCATAATCGATTTACATATTCCCGTCAATCACCAATACAAAACTACAAAAACGCCCCCAAACAACAAACTGTTTGGAAACAAGAACTTGAAAGAAAGTACAAAACTTGTTAATTTCTAGGATGTAATTTTGAAGATCCTTTTTAAGCTTTCTGATCAGAAGAGCAAGTGCAATAGCAAGCCGGAGTGGTGATAACCATCTCCGTCGCAAGGTGCGTCGGCTTGTCGTCTCCGGCCAATATGACAAGCGCAATCTTCCTCTCGGCATCGAACACTGTGTCCACCGGCTGTTTCGGCTTCTCTTCATCTTCGGTTATTGAAGTTGAGTGTTTCCGGTGTGAACAAACAAGGATGACCAATGCAACAGAAATGAGAAGCAACATCAAGGCCAAGCCGCCGAAGAGGTAAGGCAGCGGAGACCGCCATATGTGGTGGAGGGCGGTGGCGGATGCCACGGTAGTGCTTGTGGTGGCAGGACTCATTTTCTCTGTTTTAATTTTGTAAAGGGTTTTTTGAAAGTGGGAAGAAATGAGGTTTGCTTTGGAGGTAGAGCAATTTATAGATGTAAAGTTTTGTAGAAAATGACTATAATGCCCACATAGGTTTAAGAAGAGAAAGATTATTCCTAGTGCTTTCTCAGATGCCAAAAGTGATTTTGGTAAGGAATTAGGTTATTAGGGGGTTGGGGGTAGTCATGAAAAGTTGATTGCTTGATTACTATAGCTAGCTTAGGGGCTAAAATGACAAAAGCATGTGCTTGGTTTTTGAATCGTGTTTTCATTCTTTAACTTTCTGCCTCATCAATCATTTGCAAAAGAAAATCTATGTGTATACATCTAGCTCTAAGTATATATATATATATATATATATATATATGGGCCTTCTCTGCCTCATTCAGATCAGTTTTCAATGGGTCCCACAAAAAATTGCAAAATCAATGGACAAAAATGGATGTTAAATTTTCAAAATAGTGTTACGATTCCATGATCCATAACCCATATATATATATATATATATATATATATATATATATATATATATATATATATATATTTTAAATATAGGAACATAAAGTCAAAACATCGCAAGAAACATATGAGATTCAGCAAGATAAAAACCAAATTACACAAGGTGCAAAGAAAAACGATAAGATGCCAACTAATTTGGAATTGATATGTCAACAAACAAAAGTTGAAATGAATTTGAGAATGTTTTGCCTTAAAAGCTGAGACTTTTGGGTAACCTGTTTTGAGGACCTAGGCTATATGTGCACACCAAGCGTGAACATTGAGCAGTAGTAGCACTTTCTGGTTTACACAAAAAAAACTTTTTCCTCTCAATTTTTGTATTAATTGATTAATTCTTTGTTTTTCTGGTGGAGTGGGGTTGCTTGTGGGTCACTCTATCTGACTCATTTCCCAATCTTAATTAGGTTTACTTAGTTAATTAAGGACTAATCAGATGGCAGCTGCAATCAAAAGGACTTCTCGTTTATGTGGTGTATGCTGATCCACGTCCTACGAAAAAATATGAGTTGGTGATACTGATTATGGATCCCAATTTATCACCACATCCTTAGTCTTTACCACTAATGCCCACTAATTCTGATTAAGGACTTGAAATAGAATTTGCTGTATCATCCCTCACTAATCTCCATAGTGATCCCTCCATTCATATTATTCGATTAGAAGAAGCAGCCAGCCCACCAAATTTATCTTTCACCCTCTCAACACATTGAAAGAGTACGTAGTGGCCAAATCCATGAGCCAAAAAGAGCAAGAAAGAGAAAAAATTTGGAGCCTCAACTCTACACTAATTAAGCATAATATTCATCATCACTTTTACCAATTTGGTTTCCAAATCAACCGTCCCGTCCACCCCCAACATACATAACGTGCGAACCCACACTTGATTATCATGCGCAAAGGTTTTGTAGCGTCCTAAATATTTATCCATACACTTGAGATCAAGTCCTTTAAATTCAAGACTAAACAAAGGTTCACCGATATATGATTTTCTTTCTGTTATACTTTTAGGGCACAACTTAATACACTTCTAACATCATTAATATTATCCTCAATTTAACTACCTACCGTAGGTGTGGAGTTTTATCATAAAAACTTATGTTATATTAGTGGTAGAGCATCCCACTTATAAAACTTTTTTTTTTAATTACTTTTCCAATATGGGACACTCATTCTCCAACATGCCCCCTCACAAGTAATTTCAATTCAGTACGCATCAAGTACTACTACATAAGTGGTGAGACTGTTACTAAAAAGAAAAGATTAAGAAAGGACGCTCATGTCACCACCTTTTAACTTTTAGAAGATTACGATGTTATTTTTTGTTTGTGAAGAAATTTGTGTGGTTCAGCAGTTGATTAGATGTACAAAAACCGCATGCCAGGTAGCTAGACGTAATTTTGGGGTTTCTTCGATTCCGTGTTTTAAACACCAGTCTCTTTATATCTCATTTTGGCAACTAAAATGGCTCTTGCGTTGTGAACTACGTCCTGGTTTTGTTTGACATTACGAAACAGAACTGAGCTCATCCATAAAATCGGGTTCGAACAACTTTGACACGTTTACTTTATGTGCACGTAGGTATGAATATGAAAGAAGAGATGCAAAAGTAAATGTAATTTGTGTATGGTATGGTTTTCTTGCAATCAATTGCAATCAAGATTCCAAGAGTTACATATTATTCTCAGGAGCTGTAATATGTTTTGAGGAATAAGTTCATCGGACTTGTAAGCGGTTAATATTGTGAATATGATGCCTATTTTTGTGCTTGGGATCTTTATTCCAATATAATCTTCATATTCAATTAAGTTTAATTTGTATATAATTTTGTTTTTAAGGTATAAGTTATTCGGATTTGTAAGCATTTCATATTGTAAATATGATGTGAATTTTGTGCTCGGGAGCTGCATTCCAATATACTCTTCATAGTCAAGTAAGTTTCAATGATGATCTTTTTTTTTTAACAAATTGTAGTCTAAATAGAGTTACATGTTTTGATTTTGATTCATATCGTTTTTCATCACATGTATATATAGTTGTGTAAACGTGCGTCTTCAAGCCGCCGCATATTACCCACAGACATTTACCAACCCTACAGACCACAATTTGCAAAACTTTTTCCCTGTGCTAAGTAAAGGTTTCGACCGGTGAACGACACTTGCAATGGTGGCAGGCAAAGTATACCTCATTATGTTTTCTTCAGTTTATATAAATGCCAAGACCAAAAGTTCTATATGAATGAGTTTGCTTAATGCTTATGCGCATATATAGAATTCAGGTGTTATAATATATAAACAGAAAAAAAGGGTATGTTATATAGACGGCTAGTAATTCAAGTTGTTCACGAGCATATATGATAACTCTAAATATACACATGTAAGTTTTAGACTAAATTGCATACTAAGCGTGTGGTACACGCATAATTATTAATCATTTGGGACAGCTCCATGAAATATATCAATCAATATCAATCAAGCATTTACAAAATGTGACTATGAATGAGAATACAAAACTTGGTGGGAAATTAGCCGTACAAATTTCCAATGTTTCCCACTAAGAAGATGGTGTGGAAACACACACTCCCCTTTAGACTAATTCCCCCTTTTACTTTTACTAAAACTTCTCTGTCTTCCATTAGTAACAGTAACGAAAACACATCTCCGATACGCCACTTCTTTGGCCCCCCTCCCCTCCCTCAAATAATTCAATCCCATGGCCCATTAGTTCATTCTGCCAAACCAATTCCCTTGTATTTGTTGGATAAATGCTACTTAAACTGAAATAGAGTATTTTTGAAAATCAAGCTACGGTGGAAGACTCATCGGCGGTCTAGCTACGCAAAGAAATTTAACAAATATAGAGATAAGATATAGTGGCTAATTTCTTATGTTCAATGGCTCGTATGAGAATGATCATTCTGGCATTAAAAAAAGTGATTTAAATATTATGGAGGAATGATCAAGCATGGGAAAAGTACAGTAAAAAGAGATTTGGTGGAATATTTGGTCAATTTCTATCAACTACCACGAGAAATTTCATAGGAATGTGGAAAAATAAAACCAGGTGGAACTTATCATTTTTGACTAATTTTCCAAATCCAAGGAAACTATAACACTAACACATCTTCGAGCAGCCACATTTCTTTGTTAATCTAATCCAATCTAATCCCTTGATAATTTTTTGTTGCTTTTTGCATTAGTGTCAAGCTTGGTTGGCTAATGATACATTAATGACACGTTTACTAACTTGGAGTCGAAATGAGTCAGAGTCGGAATGAGCAAGAATAATCGAAGTGAACATGAATCAAAATGAGTAGAAATCGGAATTAAGCACAAGAATCACTTGAACTGGAATGACTCACAATACTTCTATTCCTACTCCTGATTAATAAAGGGCACGCCACAAAATATAAAAAGACGTACCACAGTTGGTAATTAGTATTTAGTGGATTGAAGCAGGACTCTTGCCGACTGGAGGGTCTTACTTCTTCTAAAGTCAATTCTTTTTTTAATCAATTAGTCTAATTGACATTCCATCCATATAGTCTTCATCTTTATCCCTTATTAATAAGTACCGAAGCAACTTATTAGGAGCAAAAGCGAAACATTGTCCATAGTTACCAATTGGTTTAATTCACAGATATGAGAAGCTACATTAAGGCCAAGCTGCCGAAGAGGTAAGACAGCGGAGACCGCCATATCTGGTGGAGGGCGGTGGTACTCGTGGTGGCAGGACTCATATTTTCTCTGTTTTTGGTTTGTAAAGGGGAGGACGACTTTGAAAGTGTGAAGAACTGACTATAATGCCCATATGGGTTATTCCTTATGCTTTGTCAGATGCCAAGAGTGATTTTGGTTAACGAATTTTGGGTTTTTAGGGGTTAGTCATGAAAAGTTGATTACTTGATGATTAGCTAGAGTAGGGGCTAAAAACACAAAAAAAGCATTATGCTTGATTCTTGAGTTGCATTTCCTTTCTTTTTTTCTCAATTCTCAATTTGCCTCATCAATCATTTGGAAGGAGAAAATCTACATGGTTTAGATATCTACGAGTATTTTAATATTGTTCTCTTTTGTATTGATTCGAATATATGAGAACATTATTATCAATGCAAAAAGAGACCAAAAGCAACAAAAACAAACATGATATAGAGGATACAAAAGTCAAAACCAAGCGAGAGAAGAGAAGACATAAGTTAAACAATTTGTAAGTTAAAACCAAGCGATATTAAAAAATAATTATACATGGCGAAGACGATAAATTAAGATGACAAAGAATTTCGGAAGTTATATCAAAATTCATGATCGAAAAAACACTTCAACTTCTAGTTTACACGCAAAGCTTTTGGGGACTTTTCTTTATTTCGTCCCATATATTGATTTGCTGAAGTTTTCAGTTTCTATTTTGTAGTGGAGTGGGTTGCGTGTGGGTCACTCTGACTCATTTCCAAATCTTAATTAGGATTAGTTAGTTAATTAATCAGTTGGTGGGGCAGCTGCACAAGTACTTTTGTTTTATGTGGTGCATGCTGATCCCACGTACAAAGCCAGGCCACCCTGCTATATATTTTGATGAGACTTATATTTATATATTAGGGTAAAATTTGCATCGCGTGTTGATTATGTAATTATCAGATTCTTAATTTTGTACTTTGTTAACCTTCACAACAATTAGATGAACTTGATGAAGAACTCAAATTTAAGTTTACTCTACCAATTACTGAGAAAACCGTTCCATTAGTCAGACAATAATTATTTCCTATATCATTATATTAATACCTTTATTATTCTCTTTTAGTGGTGCCTCCATTACTATTTGGATTAGAAGCAGCTATAGCCCACCAAAAGCAATATTACCTTCCGAACACTGAAAGGACAGTGGCAAATCCATGTGCTGTCGTTCGACGAACCACACAAACGAGCAAGAAAAAAAAAGAGAAAAAATTGTCCGTCTCCACTCTAATCTACTGCACAAACATAATTAAACATATTATCCTTAAAAACTTTTCACTAATTAATAATTTATTTGAATATTTATCTCTACATCTGAAGTTAAAATTGAGTTATTAGATGAAGTGAGATACCGTACTCGTATCAAGTACTATGAGTGCACTCGAAAACCCCATGCCAGCTAGCTAGCTAGATCGATGTTCACATCTTCGCTTTTAATTTCTGAGAGTGCGATTGAATCTGGTCATAATTGAGGGTGAAATTCATGAAATGTATTCTGATATTCAACACAACATAATGTCCCCACAAATTAAATAGTTGTTGAAATATGTAGAGAACCAACTTTTTGGAAACTTTCTAATTCGCAACGTCTCCCAAAAACAATTATGTGTCGAAAGCTAAGATACAAATATATGAATACTGAACCTGCGTCTTCAAGCCGCCGCATATTGCCCACAGACATCTATAAACCCTACAAAAAATTCTATGTACACTTGCAAAGGTGGCAGGCAAGCGTGTTCATTATGTCCTTTTGTTTTGTTACGATTTCTCTAACAATTGGCTAGAGAAAAAGAAATTGAAAAAGAGAGGCAACACATTTTGTATAGATGCATAAGAAAATGATGAATTCAAACATGTATAATATATTCTTGATAATCTTAACTGGCATGTGTATTGTATGAAAATATATGTGGTCGATTTTTAACTTGGTACAAACAAAACTTAGCACGATTACAAAATGTGAATAAAATGAAAAATACTAAATTTAGTGGGAGATTTCACATGCCCGATGTTTCCCACTAAAGAAGAAGATGGTGTGGAAACGCACTTTCCTTTAGACTAATCCAAGATTAAACTACAAAACCATCACCTTTAAACCTTTTCCTTTTACGAAAATTTCTTAGTCTACCATTAGTGTATAACAAAAGGTACGTGCATTTCCGAGACGCCTCTTCTTTTCCCTAATCCAATCCCATGGTTCATTAGTTCATTCTGTCAAACCGATTCAATTTTTGGTAACGGAAATATATTATAAAAGCATTTGGCAGGCCAAATAAAAGAGTACAAATCAGACATCGACCGAACAAGGAATGTCTAATACTCCTATGGGACTAATAACTTCACTGCAACTAGGCGGTAGAAAGCAACCCAACTCGTTAGAGAAGGCATCAGTACAACCGGAAAAGATCAACTTGACCGATTAACCACAACTTTTAAAGGGACAACTATAAAATGACAACTATAGAGTAATCAATTAAGTTGGATCTCTTTACAGCCAAACCGATTAAATTAAGTTGGCTACAAATGCTAATTACCTTGTAATAAAAGCATATTTAAAAACAAGCTATTTGATAGCCCGTTTTGGAGTAATCAATCTCGTAGAGTCAGAATTACTTACATGAGAATGATCGTCCCTATAATGACATATTTGTTAATTCTCAGTCGGGATGAGCATGAGTCAAAGTGACTAAAAATCGGAGTAAAGTGTTCACTAGATTAAGTTTATTATCATTCAACTATTTACTAATTTTTATGAATCGAAATGGAAATCAGTTACATTAAATGTCTTCAATACAAAATTTCAGCTTTTTCCAATATTAAATTTCTGGGGATAATTTAAGTATAAAAGTTTCATTTCTAGTGGAGTCAAACTTCAGGAATCTCAATACCATGAACAAATTTGATTGCTGATTTTGTTGTGAGTTCCACAACAAATTTGATTTCTAAATTTAGTAAACACAAGATTCATCCAGAGTGGGAATAACACCCAATGTTTTCATTCTCACTCCTGATTAGTAAATACTCCATAAATGCAGTGATTTAAATTTTACGGCGGAATGATCAAGAGGGAGTGGTACTATGGATGAATGGGGAAAGTAAAAAGATTTGGTTGAATATTCGGTTATCAACTTTCACGTGTAACTTAAGAGAAAATGTGGATTAGTAAAAACCCAGTGGAACTTATAATTTTGGACTAATTTTTCCAAATTTAAGAAAGATATTACACTACAAAAACACATCTTCGAGCAGCGACGTTTCTTTGTTAAATCTAATCTAATCCCTTAATTACTTTTTTTGGCTTTTGCATTAGTGTCAAACTTAGTTGGCTAATGATGCGTTAAAGTATAAAAAGACCGCAGTTGGTAATCAGTGGATTGAAGGAAGACTCTTGGAGACTGGAGGATCTCACTTTTCCTAATTAAGTCAACTTTTTTTTTCTTTAACAAATTAGTATAATTAGCATTACATCCATATAGTCTTCATCTTTATCCCTTAAAAAAGTAACGTGCTGATATCAGGTCGAATAAAGTAGCAAAGACTTGATAGTCTAAACTACTCTAATGTATTGTTATGGAAATTCTGAATTGACTAATAAAGAATAAAAATAAGAACATTATCATAATCAAATGATTTAATTCATATGCACAATTGTTTGAATATATTTAAGCAGCTTGAATGATGCCAACCCATTTACACCTTTACACTAATTGATGTGGAAATTTCCTTCTCAAATAACGTAAACTTACATTTTGGGAGAGCTGATGAACTAAGGCCATCTTTAGCAATAAAGAGTAGGGGTGTAAATGAGCCGAGCCGAGCCGAGCCGAGCACCAAGGTGCTCAAGCTCGGCTCGCACAAAATTTCTGAAGCTCAAGCTCGGCTCAAGCTCGCATAAATTTCACGGATGAAAGCTCAAGCTCAGCTCATTAAATAATTGCGAGCTCGAGCTTAGCTCGGCTCGGCTCATTTACGATGCGAGCTCAAACGAGCCGAGTTTTTGATCGAGCCCTCGGCTCCGCTCGTTGGGCTCATTTGTCAAAACAGTAATTAAAATAATGACTTTGTCTTTTCTTTACTTGCCAATGATTTGTTTGTTTGTGCCTCTTCATTGTTTTCAATTCAATGTGCATTGGTTATATACAGAAGATAACTAGGGTTAAGGTTTGCAAGTTTTTTAATGGGCTGGACTCTTAATTTAATTTAATATTTATAATATTGAAAGTTACTAATAAGTAATATTATTAATTTGTATATATATTAAATTACGAGCCGAGCCGAGCTTTAATGAACGAGCCGAGCTTGAGCCGGCTCATATATATACGAGCTTCTCATGAGCTTTATGAGCCGAGCATGCCAAAGCTCAAGCTCGGCTCAATTTTTAAACGAGCCCAAAAATAAGCTCAAGCTCAGCTCATTTTTGTAACGAGCGAGCTTGAACGAGCCGAAAACGAGCCGAGCCCGAGCCGAGCCCGAGCAGCTCGAGCCAATTTACAGCCCTAATAAAGAGACTAAAGGGCTATATGGCTAAATTTTAGGTATCTAAAAAATAATTTTTTAAGATTTAGACTACTTCTAAATTTTATTATCCTTAATGGTTGAGGGGGCCTTACTGGTGGACTTGGCAAATATGATGTGAGCACCACAAAAAAGGAGGCTAAAGGTGCCCTCAAGCCCATTAGCCCTCTTGGTGGCCCTTTAATTCTTTAGCCACCCCCTTGCTAAATATGGTTTTTTTTACAGAAAAATGGGGCTAATAGTGTTTAAGTTACCTCTAAATTCCATTGCTAAAGATGACCTAATGATCTAGTCACCCCTCTAAGTGGACCTTTGAACTTAGCCTTCAAATTTGCTTCACAAGATATATGTGCCCCAAAATTCAAGTTCTCTTGTCTAATTTGCTTCACAAGATATACTTGCCCCAAAATTCAAGTTTTCTTGGCTTTTAAGATTTCAATATCATCATCACTATACCACCAAACAAATATGCGAAACAAAGGTCAAATGTCACATTACTACGAACTTTAATACAATAAATACCGTTCAAATACAAAATTTCATACGAAGTTTCATAACATGTTTATGTACTCTCTTCAATTTACATAACTCTGGCAAAATCTAGCAAACCCTAACAAAACTATAAGAAAGCAAAATGGAAAACCAAAGGAAAAAGGACGTATATTTAATTTGTGTAGAGATTTTAAACAATTAATTTGATAAGTTTTGTTGAGGAAATGAACACAAGGGCTTTGCCAAGTACGTTGGTGTTGTCTCTCCGGCCATTATGACAACAATTTTCGGCTCCGAATCTGCGGCCTCTATGTCGGCTGGTCTAGTTGGCTTCGGATCATCTTGATTGTCAGCCTCACTGCTTGCTGAAATGGTCATGGACGAGGGAGTGTTGTGGAAGGAGCAAGCGAGAATGAGCAATGCAACCGCGACGAGTCCCAACATGAGGGCTAGGCCACCGAAGAGGTATGGCATCGGAGACTTCCAATTCCTGAATACAGCGTCAGCGCCGCCTGTGGCCGCGCCGGTGGAGTTTGCTGTAGGCCTCATACTGCTCTAGCCTAGTTCAGTTTGGTGCCAAATGAATGAACTGTAATATGTTTGTAGTTCTAAGCTTAGGTCTTTATTATATATGATTCCATATAGTGATGTGATATGAAGTTACTGATATAGCCTTGGTTTCTGTACACAAATAGTAATGATTGTGACTGTTGTTTTGTTTTCTTCTTTGCTTGGCCACCTGGGGATCGATGATATTAGAAGTTTCTTCTTTAGAGCATCTCCAAGGGATGCTAGGAACATAATAGGCAAATGTGTGATTTGATAGCTGACGTGCCACTAAATCTATCAGTTTGCCTAATCAATAAAACAGTGTGCTCCAATGGAACATGGCAAAGAGTTGCTGCAAATATTATTCTATAATTTACTCTTTTTTTTTATCATATATCATTTACTCTACTAATTCAAATTTTGGCAAACATTGTTGTGGTTCTATGTGAAGTACTGAGTATAACTTATAGGAACTCTCAACCACTAACCATTTATTACTCACAATTACTCTGTTGCCAATTATGAAATACAACGTTGTTACTCTGTTTTCAACTAATACTCACAATTACTCCCTCAATAATGAATGAGGTTGTTAATGGTTGAGAGTTGAATGCTAATTAGATGAGTGAAAGTGAAGAAATAAGGCACAATTTTAAGTTATCATGATAAAAAGTGAAACAATAATATTTCTTATTCAATAAATTGTGTGGGTTCCATTTTTACATCATCCAATAGACTCTACAAATATACAGATTCTATTAGGCTCTGTATAATTTGCAGAGTCATTTACAGCATCCGTTGGAGAGCTGTTTTGCTGACGTGGCGCTGTAAATTTGTTGAATTTCAGAGTAGCGCAGCAGCGGGCTGAGCATCACCGATATTGTCCCCAACTTAACCACCTATCAACCTCAGATGTGGGGTTTTATTAAAAGGCCTCGGTGATATAAAGAGATAATTAGTTTATTATTAATTGTATGATATTTGTTGAAACTCCCGATGTAGGATAAGATATCATTTAAACACTCCCCCTCACGTGTGACCCGATGCTATTGGGGTACATATGGAAGGTACTGCTGGGCAGAGTACCCGAATTTGAAATGGACCAACATTGGGCCTGAATAATTGAAATGGACCACATTGGGCCTGAATAATCAACCCACTCTGATACCATGTTGAATTTCAGAGTAGCGCAGTAGCGGCTGAGCATCACCGATATTGTCCCCAACTTCACTACCTGTCAACCTCAGATGTGGAGTTTTATTAGGAGGCTTCGGTGATATGAAGAGATAATTAGTTTATTATTAACTGTATGATATTTGTTGAAACTTTCTCTTGAAATCTTTTTTTGGAGGCGATTACAACATGAGATATCTTCTACCATTGGGAAAGAAAAAAAGTGCGGCTAGATCAGGTCATGGGTTTCTCTTCAACTCTTTACTTGGCCGTGTGTGTACGATATTGGGTTAGAATAATTGAGATTTTTCAATATTGAGTTAGAATAACTTAAACCAAATCGAATCAAGTCAATAATTCATCATAAAAGCTTTCTCCTTTTCCCTAGGGCTTATTCTCTAAATAAGCCGGTAATTGCAAGTTATGCGCAATGTCAAGCCTCATATTATAAGATGTTCCATAAACCCTTTTGATTGATAGAACATAAACCCTTTTGAATCTGATAGAACTCAACACAAGGCAAACTGGACTTTGTCTTGAGGAACCGCTTGGCTTAATAGCGCACAACTTTTTGTTTTCAGCTGAGCCCAATTCATCAGCCAGGCCGGCCCTAACAACAGCCCACCTGTGATTTCATTCCTTCTCAGTTCATCTTCACTTCTTTCGTTGCCGACAAAAAGGCGGAGTCAATAGTGTGGGTTTCTCATCCGGTTCTCGAGCTCTGTTGTCCTCCCACCACAGCTGAATTCAATGCAAAGGAAGTGGAATCATAAATAGAATACTAAGTCGGCGCCACGAAAAGTCTTCGATAAAGCTTTTTCAGCTTAAGGGTCGTTTGGAATCTGCTTGTTTACATGATTGCATTTCTGGGTTGACAACCTTGCACTCCACGTCTCGTTATGTGACAGGTTTGATTTGCCTCGGTCTGTATGTGAGTGGGATTCATTGAGGAGCTTGACCTTGAATTCAGAGCTAACAAGCTCTCGAAACGATTGGTTTAGATTTTTATCTACTTATGTTAGGGATGCAAGTGGTCTCCGTTCACTTCACACCTTGTCTCTGATTCGCATGGATTTGCCTGAGGATTTATTTTCAGGTTCATCGTTCCTTGTCCTGAGAAGTTGACTTAGGAAGGTGTAGACCATTGGTTCCTCCCGATTTAGGTGATCCGAAATTTGGCTATCTTACGTGATGGGTGTAAACGTTAGGTCATTAATTCATCTCAATGTTAGTTGTCAGGGCCTCAAAGATTAACTACTTTTCGAAATGAAAGATCTACAACTTACGTGATGGGTGTAGCTTATAGTACTAACAGCCTCCCTACCCTGCTTTTCTGCCTTTGTTCTGTATTTGGAGAGCGAGGTAGCATATATTCTCTGTTCTGTATTAAGTTCATGGCCTTCATAATACTCACATACGCATTTCATCTCACAGCTACTAGATCAGTTATATATGTGGATGTTTATGCTAACACTGCTAAAGAAGTTATCCAGTTAATTGATTATGAGCTGGATGGACATGAGCTAGTTATCCATCTCGTGCCATCACCATTAAGCATGCTTTACTCGGCAGATTTTCCCCACCAAGATGAAAGTTGTTAGGGATCTATGTCATACGATAGTTGTTTTTAGTCTGAATGTTTGACTAGATTTCCCTTCTTTCATGTGCTACTGTAGATTTATGTGGCTTATTATTTAATTGTGCAGATTTGATCAGAAGTAGCTTTACAAGGTGGTTTATCATTTTCATTTATGAAACTTGAGACGTTGGAAATTCATACGTGGTTCGACAGATCAGAAATACCAGGCACAACATGCGTAATCAAGAGTTGTCCCATTGTCCAATATCTCACAGATATGCTTGATAAAGTATATTGTGGTTTTGAGTTCTTCCTACTTCTTTGTTATATGTTTAATGAAAGTAGGATTACTACTGTAAGATTACCAAACTGTCACCCCTATAATAATCATTAACTTGACGACACTTCTCATTGCATTGAAGAGGAATACTAGAGTTGACCAAAAAAAAAAGAAAAAAAAAAAGAGGAATACTAGAAAACTCAAGCTCAAGAGAGAGGAATACTAGAAAACTCAAGCTCAAGAGTTAAGTCCCTTCCTCTGTAACCTGAAGGTGGTAAAGATTAATGTTACAAGTAAGAATGAGGCTGCGATCGACCTTGCGAAATTTCTGCTTAAACATGGAACAGCTTTGGAAAAAATCACTCTTCTTGATCGCCTCACAAATAGTAGACATTCCTTTATTTGGGAGGAGAAAATTAGTTTACTAGAGGGACTTCCCCAGGCAGCTACCAATATTGAAATTTCATATTTTACTAGCACTGTTTCTCTGGATGTTCTATGTACATAATAAGTATATACATCTAGATGACGAAAAGCACTGGTATTGCTTTTCCGGTGACTCAGAATGTTGAATTTAACTTCATCATTGCGAATTGTTAATTTTGACTTCGACACTTTCGATTCCATTGTGACTGTTGTGCAATTCTCTTGGATTGTGGATTCTGAAGTTTCCACAGTTACCGGTTTGTTATTCTGTGTTTTATCAGCCTGTCTAATTATGTGTTAACAACACAATATCCAAAAGTGCAAATGAATAAACTATGCTTTCTTTGCTATAAGCTACAAACGTTTTGTAGTCTCACAGTGGTTTGATCTGATGAAAACAACGATAGTGACTGATGTTGTTTTCTTTCTAGTTTGCTCTGCCTCCCCGGCATCAATTGCTTTCGTTCTTTCATGTTCTAGTTAGTTTCTTTGCGCTTCTCTTCTATATACGCATTTCTGCGTATCCGAAACCAAATTGGCCAGTCCATTGATGCATTAGCCTAATTTTATTACTGTACATCAACATGTGTTTGTACTGTCTCTTAGTTTTGTTTCCTAGTAACTGTGTTCCAAGTTTCTAGTTCTGATTTTTAGCCCTTCAAAATCTTATCACTTAGAAATTTTTTGTATCATAGTTCAAAATCTTAGCTAGATTTTTGGTAGTGTGCCAAGCCAATTGCCCCATCTCAAAAGAAGTGCATATTTGTGGTATATGAATTTGTACTTGCTATGACTAGGAACATAGTTCACCAAATAAAGACCAATGCCCATCCTACTACAAAATGGTCAAAATGCTCAATCTAACGGTAACAACCATGTTCATTGAGTAAAAATTAATGCTACAGAAGAACCACAACATTTGGAATATATTCTCATCACAAGTACTTCTAGTGGAAGAGTAGAAAGATACTGAATTTTCATTTAGTCCATTAGAATTTCATGGCTTTGCATGAACATCCATATGTTTCCTTCCTCTAGAAACTCGGTGTTTCGGACTCATCAGAAGTTCTACCGGGGGAGACAGTCAAATCTGTAAGAAGAATAGGAAGAAAGAGTAATATGTATCCCAAAGATTGCTTGGCTATAAAATCACAACAGCTTCATAACACCAAACATGCCAAAAGAGAAATCACACCATCCTGCAAGGAAAGTACCCCAACAGGGTTTTGCAAATGCCATGAAATTTGAAGCGTAACAAATAAATTCCTATCAGGCATTTTGAGTTTGGTCAGTGGAATTACAGAGGGGCCTTGCCAAGCATGTAGGTGTTTCTTCTCCAGGCATTATCACAACAATGCTTGGATCTTCAGAGTCACCTGCTTTTGCATCAGTACCACTGCTTGAGCTGGGCCAAATTTTGTCACATGAGCAAACTAGCACCAGCAATGCTAGCACAACAGCTACCAACATGATGGCTAGGGCGGCGTGGAGGTTTGAAATTGGCGATCGAAGGCAGCTGGCAAAGTCACCGCTTATGATGGTGGTGGGATATGCAAGCATGATTGCTCTATCACCGTAGTGTAATCTTATGCATGAAATACATGTAATTTGAGTTTATGAACAAAGCTTGACTTTCAAGTATTGAACTACCAACACTGTGATCTGATGAGAAAAAGAAAGCTTTGATTGATCTATAAATTTACGAAAATGGGATTGGTTGCGTACAAAGATTGGTTAAATTATCAATGCCAAGTACATCTGATTTTAGCCAAAAATGCAGGAATATTAATGTCCTGGGCATTTTTCTTACTCTCACATGTGTTAGGTGACAGCATTATTGAGATTATGGTTGTATTTGGAAGATCAACTGAAGCACGCAATTCACAAAAGTGATGCAATTAATTGGTCAATTACACTTGATAGTTGATATTTATTCATTAGTTGTGAATCTGATGGAAAGCCAAATCTGGAAATGAAGAAAAAAGATGAGCATATGAGAGTTTGGACTCATGCTATGCTACTTGTGCACATTAGTTGTTAGAAAAGTTCAATAGTAATTTGAGATTCCACTAGTTGTTTTGTAGCACGCGAGTTAGAAATAGCAAGTGTCGGTGTGATTGTAATAGGTAAAAGCCATGGCCAAGTGGACATGCTTAATGGAGAACATGAGGATATGAGCTCCTGGGCAGTCAAAATCCACCACAAACTAGCTTTTTACAAAAGCACTTTGGCAATTTGGCATTGCAATTTGATTATGCAATATGCATATTCATACCTATCTTTTTGTACGGAAAAGTGAAAAGTGCATTGAACGTACGCTAATGCTGCCCTCCATATCAAATTTCCACCTTGAACGGCTAGGACTTCCAGAAGTGAGTCTTCTCTCTTTCGGAATTGAGGGTGGGTGAAAGCTTGCGTCTTTTGACCTTCAAGCTTGATATGTCTAGTATATATCAGCTCGGATATTTACTGATTTTGGTGCAACTTGATGCACACCAAAATGAAATGACATTACGATTTCGATAAACTATCAAGGACAATGGAACCAGAAATTATGACAACTTTCTGCAATGTGAAATTCTTCATGCTCAAAACTAGATTCTTGCGACAGGGCTTTTACAAAGGACATTCAACAAAAGCTCAGCATCTTACAGCAGTAGATGCCTCAATTAATGGCCTACTTGAGAGACTATATAATGAGTCTACATGATCTATATGTTCTTTCTTTCATTCATTCTTTCTTTCTTTCTGGATGAACTTTGTTCGCCCACATGCTGATGTGCACATTTTTTAAAAGGTGAACAAAGTGCAGCGTGTCCTTATTAACGATAATCAGTCCAACTCTTGAGGACTAATTCTTCAATCTTGGTCCTCAAAGTGAAAAGTGCGGGAGTATAATTCATGGTGAAAAGTGCAGCTTTCTAATGAATTCAGTGGAACCCGAAGTGTTCTCTTTTGGATATTGAGATAAAATATTCGTACAGATTCAATCGCATACATGATGTCTTCTGTGATGCACTTCAGTATCATGTTCTAAGTCAGTCCACACCAATCACCCGCCAGTGCACTCCTAAGATATCATTCTCCTTTTCTTTTCTTGCAGATGAAGTGATCTTAAACTCTTGATGAAAAAGTGCATCAATATGTGTTTGGAGTTGATTATGAAGTTAGAATCTGTCAAAAGAAGTGAAGGGAAATATGAGATGCTCAGCATTAGCCCTCCTAGTACATCACAGAAATTGATATCATGAGGCCCCGAAAAATCAGTTAGGATTTCATCAGGGTATTGTTTACTTGAGTTTGAATAGACACGGCGTCGAAGCATCCAGCTTTCGAGCTTCAACAGCCTCCATTTGTCATGACACTTTCAGCAGCCAAACTTTTGGTTTGGCAAGCTCGCAAGTGTAGTACAGCAGTAGTACTTTCTGAAGAAATGTAGGCTCAATTGCTCTCACAGAGTAGTAGCACTTTAACTTGCGGGTACAGCTCATTCACATGCCACCAGCAAAGAAAGCAGATTGGATTTCGATCATATTCCGAATGAGGTATATGCTTTGGGATATGCTTAACATTGCAGAAATCTTCCTAAATAGGCCAGTTCTTTCTTCAACTAGAATGCCCTGTGTTTTTTGCAGAGAAATCCAAGATGTCATTTGTTTAGTTCACAATATTCAAGCACTTTTTCTGATTATCTCTCCTCTCTTGATGACTAGGATGAACGCCGTCTTCGGTTGGGATTATCGGAGAAGAGGTTCAAAGACTCGATATCTACTATGGACACTCATTTGTTTAATTAGTCATTATTCCAATATGGTCGAATGTGTTTTATTCATACCAGAGTTCGATGTATTTCATATTGGCACTCTTATCGGAGACGGGAAGCATGAAATCGATCATAAACTCGTGAAGAGATAGTCCTTATTGTAAGAATTGGACAGGATCCTAATACACTTAGGCAATATAAAGGTTGTTATTGGAGGATCTAGTAAGCGAACAATAGAAGATCTTATCTCAGATTGCTTTAAAGAACTAGGATTTTGAGTTCATTATGGGGAGGATCTAACTATGACCAGTTCTTAGATTACTAGCCTAATTTGGATAATGACTTAAGATGTAAGAAAGGTAACTAGGGATAATTATGTCTTTTATAGGAGGACCTAATTAACCTAATTCACCTCTATATAAGCCAAGGTCCCTACAAGCAATGTCACATCCCAGGGGTGGGTTCGGGATCATCCTGATCCCGAACAGTGGATCCCGATCCCTAACTTCTAGTATTTTTGGGTCCCGATCCCGATCCCGAAAGTTATCCCAAAAAAAGATTGTAAACCTAATTTTTTGAAATTTATAACATGAATATAAATTTAAACATCCATATAAAATTCACAATTCAAAGACCAAAATTATCCAAAGTAATGAAATTTTACATACGCAAACTTTTACAACATAATCCAAACTTATAGAAAACCATGAAATTCAAAACTGTCAAGAAACAATATAAATCACTAGGGTGGGCAGCCGTTGAGTTCCCATTATTCTTATATATATAATGGTGGTTGATTTAGTTGTTATCAAAGGGAGACCAATGACTAGTTACTTTGTAAATTATTCACTTTTCTTATCTTATAGAAAAAGAAGGGAGCAAAAGTTCTTAACCCCATTCTAGCAAAATGAAATGCAATATCAAGGTTTTTTTTTTTTCCAAGAAAATGCAATATCAAGTTTACACTACTCATTGTCAACTTCGTGTCATAACATACAACCAAAAGAGAAGATTAAAGTGATGCCCTAATGGTTGACCGTTAGCAAAAAGATCAAATTTCTTGCATTGCAGCAGCAGCAAGAAGCTAAAAAATATAAATCTTTAGTTGATTCTTATTGGACAAAAATGAAACCAAAACGAAACTATCGGTAAATTAATGGAAGAAGGGAGAAGAGAAAAGAGGTCTATTATTATTAGAGTTATATTTTATTTTTTGGGCCAATCATGTGTTGCCACGTGGCAAATTAGATGTATACTACAGAGGAAGATCCTCTGTTCCACAATTTTTGTTCCATTTGTGTTCCACCCTTCCTTTTCGACGTCTTCGATAATCCGTGTTATGATCCAAACCGTTCACTTTTTTTATTATCTAGTAAAGATCATTCTTGCAAAAAATCATTCAAATCCGTGATTTTTTAGGTTATATAAAGACCCGGTTATGTTTTACAAAGTCGATTCGGCTATGTTTCATTGTTTGATAACCGAACGATCACCGATTTGAATGATTTTTTGCAAGGATGATCTTTACTAGACAATAAAAAAAGTGAACGGTTTGGATCATAACACGGATTATCGAAGATGTCGAAAAAGGAAAGGTGGAACACAAATGGAAAAAAAATTGTGGAACAGAGGATCTTGTTCCGTATACTACCAGGATTCCGGGATCCCGGTTTTTTTCAAAAAATTTCCCGATCCCTATCCCTAACTTTCGGGACGGGATCAGGCGGGATCGGGAAACCGGAATGAAAAACCCACCCCTACATTCGATGCACCACATTCTGCCCTATAAAAGAGAATCAAAGACATTACATTGTAGAAGACTTTAGCTCCAGGAATCCTTGTTCATCATGTCAAGCTCAAAGCAAGGTAATTTGATTTTCTTTAATTAAGCTTATGTTTACTAACATATTGATATTTGTGTCTATTGTTTATGGATGCTAGATCCGATTGAGTTTACACTTATATAAAAGAATAATAAACTGAGTTGTAACTCTTAAATTTAAAGTGTAACTCATCAAAATTAGATTACTATTCGTTACATGAAAGTCTTCGTACATCAACCTAATAAATTTACTTTACCATGAACAATATACTGCATTAAAGGTCATAAGCCCACTTCCCACATCACATTCGAAGTGTTTAGTCCGAACAAGTCCTGGAAACTTATAAGCTCAAATACTAAATTGTAGCTCTTGGGCTTGAGATGTAACTCTTGAGCCTTAAACAATCTTTCTTTGAGCTGAATGAGAAGTTAGAAGGATGTAAATGAATGTACAACAAAGCAATGGCAACAAGAGAGGACGGATTACAAAACTACAAGCCATAGTCACTTTAATTCAGACCAATTAAAATGGGAAGGTACAAGAAGTATATTAGTATCAGATCCTTCCTTAACAGTTACTAACAACCAGTACAAAGTGTTATCTGAATTAGAATGATGGAACAATTCCATATCCATTTTCTGCCATCAGTGTTGAGGAGAACATCTGGTCCACGTCAACATCCAATTCTGTTCTCTTTGCGAACCGCCCCTTGATGCGAGGTCTGGTCTCTGCATAAGCCTTTCTTGATGCATAGCGGATTGTTTTCTCAAACTTCCTTGTCTTCTTCTTTTCTCTATATCTCAGGACCCTGGCCTCTCGGTCCATCGGACATAGCTGGGATGGCATCTGAACTGTCTGTCCATTGAAAAGGTCAATTGTTCCTTTGGGAGTTCTTGGGTGTGAGATTGAGATGTCACTCATTGTTGACTCTGGTACAACCCCAACATCCATGGATGAAACCGAAACCTATTACATGATCAATCTTCTGTTAGATGACATTACAATTGGCAATAAAGAACTCAAACATCAATAAAAGTTCCATTTCAGTCTGTTAGGTGGTCCTGATTGATCTGAAGTATGAAAAGACTGATAGAGAATGGTATCTTAAATTCCTAGCCTAAAACATGACAGAGTTGTACGCACACAAGCAAACTTCAAAAGGCAAATTCTTGATACCATTTTCTGACTTGGAGCAAAAAGGGAAAGCATAAGAAATGAGTGAAACATTTCATCATGTTATTCGATTCGACAGTTAAATAAGAAAGCAAGGGGAAAGGGGGGCAAAAGAGCTTACGAAAGTGCAGATAATTAAGGATATATCCAAAGATATTCTAAGAATGTTGATTTGTACTTGTTAAGGGTATGTAGACAGGTTTTACACGGCAATCTGTCTAGCTCAGCAATCATGAAATTGAAATGAAATTTAACTCTATCAAGCAACTACAGCAAAAACTATAATCTGGTCAGATTAGTAACCCAAATCAGGATTCCCATGATGACAGAAACCGCCATTGCAGCAGCACCAAAACATCATTTTAACTAGAAAACCCACAGGGAAATTATTGGCCGAAAGGTTCTGTACAGGACCCCGCACTGTTGATATATTACTTATATGCCGACAAGATATGGATGCGCATGTCAAGTTTTAAACTATAGACCAGACGTCTTGTGGCGAAGAAATTTCCTATATTTCAAGTCAACAAGCTAATTTCACAGAACATCAAATGCTAGCTAGCTAATCAAAGTAATCTATAAAACCATTATAGAGACAATAGAGATGTAGAGAAGCTTACAGTGTGGCTAAGAGAACCGTTGTAGCTATAGGCAGCTTTTGAGGACTCATACTCCAAACCCAACTGATGAAAACTTTGCTGCTTGTGCAGCTGCTGGGGTTTCCCTTCTCCATATTGAACTGGGACAACACTATCACCTCCATAATTCTTGTGGAGCACACCATAATATTGCTGCTCTTGCTCTTGGTTATTCTGATGATGATGATCAGTGAATTGGCTTTGGTCACCACATGAGTTGTATTCCACAAGATCCAAATAGTCATCAACCTCCACCCCAAAGTAGAAACTATTATTTTGATTGTTGTTATTGGTGGTGGTGGTGGTGGTGTTGTTGTTGTTGTTGTTTTTGCCAGGATTGAGCAACAACCATGATGCTGCCTCATCCTCATCTTCCTCATCAATGTTTTCATCTCCCTCCTGGCTCAAGAACCCATCTTCCGTCTCTGCCGGGGTGGGCCCCACCAGCATCCCGCTCGAGTCGGTTGTCTGTAGAGTTGCCTGCGGGCCGTACATGCAACCGGCTATAGGCAGGATCGGGACGCGCTGGTGGCGCCTAGCCAGGGGATTGGCAGCGTGGATATCCGCATCGCAGGTCGTGCAGAGTGAGGCCGCATCCGCTTTACACAAGAAAGCGGCCGGGGCCTGCTCACACGCCTCGCAGACCCACACACGCTCATGGCGCGACGCCACGCGGTTTGCGGCATGAATCGTGGCGTCACAGCCACTGCATAAGTAGGCCGAGTCTGCACGACAGAACACTGTGCAGGCTGCGGCCCGACATGTGTCGCAGACGCGTGCCCAGTTGTTGGTGGCGGCAGCGCCATTGCTCTCTTCCTTCAACATAATTTCTCCCTGGATTTCTCAGTCTCTTAAGTTTCTTTGCTAAATAATTGAGTTGGAAGTGTGGAGGGAAGAGTTGGTTGGGGGTTTCTAACTGTAGGCGAGGGACAGCGAGCCAAGGGGGCCAGTGGGGCGGGAAAGAATCCAGGGACCGACACGTGGAAAACATTCAGTGGTGGAGAAAACTCGTTACGTTATCTTGTGGTTGGTTTTGCATTGTGGAGTGTGGGGTCCAGCGAGTTGAGTCAGAGGTTCTTGTGGGTCCAAGTGCATGCTGCTATGGGCCCACCGTGAGTCGCTAAGATTCGGGAAGACACGTGGTAATAAGCGGAAAAGACATGGTGGAGAAGTGTTTAGAGTTGCTGTTTTTTTGCCACTGTTGGATGGAATAGTACCATCAACAACAAACTACCAAGAGATGAATTGAATGTCCTCTTTGGACTGAATGCTCGTAGGTTTATTTTGCTGCTTGGATAATGTAGCTAGAAACTACACGAATATACGTGGATAGGATTCATCGGACTGCACACATTACAGTTTTTTTTTCATATTGAATATTTAATAAATGTGCTATGTAATTGTTATTAATTAGCGCAATTCAAAATATTTTATATATTTGACTCATGATCATCATACAATTTTAGTATATTTTATTAGGAATGATATAGACATGCATCTCCACTGCCATGCAATTTTGCTGTGGAAGGTCATAAATAATTGTCTCGTTCACAAGTTAGAGATGACTCCCCATAAAAGCTACCCCAAAGCAAAGTCTTAGGCAAAATCTCCATTAGTTTAGTTGTCAAGTGAATAAAATAGCATAATCGATTCTTTTTCAAAAAGTTTCGTAGATATTCTGAAAAGAAAAGCAAAACGGCCACAAGATATATCATATGTGACATTGTGAATCGTACTCTGTGTTTTATGGTATCACTTCCGAAGAAGTAAAACTTGCAAGCTTTACAGGTTTATCAATGAACAATGTCGATCAAGTGAGATGGATGTTGAGAGACAAGCTTTTGGGGGAATCCCTGGAACCAATAGGCCAATGCCACATAAGATACCAGATGAGGATGCACCTCCACCACAAGTTGTAAGCATAGCTTCTTGGACCAAAACCAAGTGTAATCATCACTTTCAGCTCAACGGTACACATATAATTTTGATTTGCCATGGTCTTTTTTCCCCAACCATGTTTCAGTCTTTTGCATCCAAATTACACATTTGCACCTTCGTTTTTTTTTCATAAGTAAAATTTACTACGAAGACAAACGTCAAACAAAGCTTACAAGTTGGAAAAACCCAACAACAAACAAACAAAGGTTAAGCTCAATCAACAAAGGAGTAGAGCAACCACCCCATAAGGCAAAGCATAGAAACTACAACTCCAAGAAGGGCCAATGTTCCAACTCCAAGCAGTTCTCAAATTAGCAATAGGAGACCTAAAAATGATGGTGCAAAGATGACGGATCATGTCAAGAATGGAGCCAAGGACCACCTCCGGAGGGTTTGTGGAGTTTCGTTGCACCTTCTCCTGTCTTAATCGAAACTTAATAATTCACATGTTCACTTAATAGTTATTGAAGTAGCTTATTTATACCTCAAATGGGCTTAATGGTCTGGAAATTTGAAATGGATTCTGTGAAGCCCAAATGGCCTTGAAAAGCACAAATGGCTATACAAAATCGGGCCTTGAAAAGCCCAAAGGGTTATACAAAATTGGCCTTGAAAATCACACTTTTGGATCTTGGGTACAGGCCCAAAAGCTCTTTCTGGCAAGAATACGATTGGGTTTTTATCTAAAATAAATCATTTTCAATATTTTCTTACCAAAATATATGGGCAGTAATTTTAATTCTAAATTGAGTACAAATTTTCTTATTTGCTGCCCAAGTACTTGTGGACTATATGGATAATATATGGGTACTATAATTCTCTTTAGTGGACGATGGTGGAGGTGGCATTTCGGCAACTAATACTGGCTGTCTCTGATTCCCTCCTCAGTGAGCTCAAATCGCCATCGTCGTGGCTGGAGGTGCAGTTGTCCATGTGGTTCGTCATCACCACCACCGATGACGAGGATTGAGAAAATCGGGAGGCCATCAAATCCCCCAATGCCATTCAAAATCGAAAATTTCCCTCAAAACACAAGCACGGCAGCAACCAATCGTTTCAATTCGGTTCGGTTTGCCCTAATTGAAACACCATGCCCTAATTGAATCAATGAAAAAGCTGAGATTTTGATTGGGATTGAGAGTGGCGACGGCTAATCAACGAAGCCACTGAACCAGTAGCGCATTGAAATTTGCTTGAGGAAAGAAAGAGAATCAAGCTTAGAAATCAGCAGCGAAGCTGAGAGTTTTCGGGTCTGAAAACCCTAGAACCCCAAGGAGAGGAAGAAGATGAAGATGGAGGCGCATAAAACAGCGGCGGCAGAGAGCAGAAAAATGGCAAAAAAAATTAAAAATGAAAATGACTTCACAGCAACAAACAAAATACGTTGCCCGCCAGAGTTCATTGTAATGAGGGATGGACGGTGGTAGAGCGACAAGTAGAAGTGCACATTGTCGGCGATGAAGAGTTGAGGGCTGGGAGAGTTGAGATCAGGGATTTTGAAGGAGGGGCGTTTGGAGGCAGGGGTGGAGCTACGTGGTTCCGAAGTGCCGCCTCGGCATACTCTGGAATTTCGATTGTCCCTTTCGATTTGCAAAATATAAATAGTATTGTGCTTAGTATAGAATTGCCCAAGATGCCCCGTATATTTTGGTAAATAAATATTGAGAAAGACTTATTTTGGATTAAAAGAACTCTCGCTTAATTCTTAAAATGCCCTTTCAAACTCACTTTACTTAAAAATTTGCCCCCCCAAACTTCGAAGTGCCATTATTCGCCCCTAACTCAATTATGTTAAACCGTTGCCTCCTTTGAAGCTTTTTCTGTCCAATTTTGCTGAGGTGGCAGCCACATCTTCAAAAACTGGAGCCCACCCTTGTCCAAATAATAAATCAAACTCAAGAACAAAAAAACAAACATTTTCAGATCAAGGTCGCACCTTCAGCGAAATTAATTGGCGCAGGGCCGTCAGATTCGGTGAGAATTTCACCAGCGCAGATCTTCAACAAGTACTCTTCAAGTTTCTGAGCGAGATCGAGTTCCTTTAGCAGGTACTCTTTGTATGCATCTTTCCCGCAAATGAGTTTTGTAATGCCAATTCATTGTAAAGATTTAATCTGTAGAACGAGACTTCGGAACCAACTTACAAAGCCCGCCCTTTTTCGTCCTTCTTAATTCAACGCCAGCTTTTCACAAACTCTGTTTTTTTGCAAAACCCAGCCAATTCGAATGAAATCAAAAACCGAAAGGACAAAGAAATCCCAAACCGAACTCACAAAATTGAAATCCAAAACCAATGTAAGTTTTCCATGCCCAAATTCAAAATCACCACAATACAAAACTCATTTGCAGGAAAGATGCATACAAAGAAGTCATCATGGATGGAGAAGAAGCAGAGAATTGAAGAAGAAGGTTGTGTTCTTTGGTTCAGATTCGATGAAGAAGGATTTGGGGGATAAGTGTAGGGGGTTTTCGGAAAAGTGAACAGCTTATCAATTTCTAACACGAAATTGGAAGTGGGTTAGTGTGCGGAAGATTGAAAGGCGAGGAATTTCGTTTAAGACTGCAATTGGTGAGGCTCGTCTGGGCAGAAAGAGAGAGAGAGAGTTTCAATTCTAATTACGCGAGGAGCCCTAATTCCGTTTTCAATTCTAATTCCCAATCCCCTTTTTCTGCAGTTTTTTTTTTTTTTTAATAATTTTTTATAATTTTTACGTTTTTGCTTATTTGGACAAGAGTGGACTCCAGTTTTTGAGAATGTGGCCGCCACCTCAGCAAAATTGGACGGAAAAAGCTTCAAAGGGGGAGCGTTTATTTTAATTGATTAAATTGAATTAAAGAGTTTGGCGGCGAATTTTTAAACAAAGTTAGTTTGAAGGAGCATTTTAAGAATTAAGCAAAAAAACTCTATTCTGTTCCTTGTTTGCCTAGGTGCTATTATAGTTACAAGGCCTAGATTTTGCTTGTACCTTTGTTTTTGGGCTCCGGCCCATTTCATCACTTCATGTGTTCTTGCCCTTTTCTTTTGTTCTTTGATCAAAACCACTTCATGTTTGTTGAAAATTCACTTGAATCAGATCCCCTCTAGAATTATTCCTTTTACCTTGTCAACTGCTCTTGCTAAAAGTGATCGAAATTCAATTAAAATCTCTTTGTGAATAAGCACATGCAAAGAAGTTTTCCATTTTCAACCACACTATCAAAACATTTACTTGTTTTAAACACTTGCATAGGAGAAGCACTTCCAAACCCTTTTACTTGATTGCCACAATGTAATGTGGCTGTTCTTTTTTAAAGAAGTTTATGTGACTTGAAGTCTTAGATTTTACTTTTTTTTTTAAAAAAAAGTTTGCACGCGTCACAATATGATTGCTTGTGCTTCATGATCGAGTAAGACCATATGTTACTATCCTGAAATTTATTTAATTATCCTCGTTTTACGTTGTTATTGATTGATTGTGCCACTATAGATCTGGTTAACAAATAGATTTTTTGTTATTCCCTATGCTTTTATATGCTGATGAACATCTTTGTAAACTTTAATGGACCGCATATAACAAAGGCCTGAAGAACGATGACTTGCGACCCATAATTTAGCCCACTCATGCAACTGATCAAAGTCTTTGAATTTGAAATCCAGCTGCAAGAATTCTTACCTGATCACTTTGTTGCCGGCACCACCAACGATCACTCAACTTTCTTGGTAGTCTTCTTCTTCTTCTTCTTCATAATTTGCATAAAATATATGTTTGCATTCTCATACATATGGGTTGGTTACTTTTTTCTGTATATAATATTAAGAATGGTTTGGAAGATTGAGAAACTTTGGGTTTTGGGTGTTTGGGGTTGTTCATTCATCGTTTGTTTAGTTGGGTAGTTTAAAGTTTCTTTCTTTCTGGGTTTTTTTCAGTAGAATTTATAAGAAAAAGAATTGTTTGAGTTTCTGAGGATGGCCCATGTGTTTAAATTCAGCAGTTTGCTTGAATTCTCTTTCAAGTTTCAATCTTTTGGGTTCTAAGTGGAAGCTGTCATGATTTTTGGTTGCTGTTAGAGATTTGTGTGCACTACCGCAGTAAAAATTTAGAAATTGATTGTTTGTTGGTTTACTTAAGTAGAAAAAGTTTGCAGAATGTACTTCCTTTTCTGCTTCTGGATATGTAGTTCTGATGCAAACAATATGAAATTCTCTTATGCTGATGTTGTGTTACTTAAATTGTTTACAAGAAGGAATTATATAAGTTCTCCGGTAGTGTCTTTCAACAATTCTGTTAACTGTGTAGATAACTTGCATATTGTGGTGAACTAAAACTTCTCAAGTTATAAGTCAGTGTACATGAAAATATTGTTGCAGGTTAGAGCATACCAGTTCCACCGTAGTTACTTCTCAAGGACCAGTGAACTAGTGGTTTTTATCAAGCTATTGATACTTTGATCAGAAAGATGGAAATAGATACAAAGACAGATAGGATTAGCAGTCTACCTTGGGATGTATTGGACAGCATCCTAGTTCGCATGCCTTTTAAAGAAGTTGTCAGGACTAGCATCTTATCATCTAGGTGGAGACATAACTGGACTAACCTTTCACAGTTTATTCTTGATGACAAGTGCATACCGCACCGGATATCAGACAAAGTGGCCAGATGGGAATCCATTATGCAATTTATTCGTGAAATTCAACTGCGTCACACCGGCCCTATAGAGAAGTTTAAGCTTGCTGCTTATTGCCGACCGAATCATTCTGATTTAGACCAGTGGATTCATTTCTTAACTGACTCAGGTCTCAAGGAGTTCATTCTGCAGGAGTTTGACTCAGTAAAACGCTTTAACTTGCCGTCTTGTCTGTTCTCTTGTCCACTGTTGAATCGCTTGGAGCTTTTTGGTTGTATAATCAAGCCATCTTCTCCAGTCAAGGGATTCAATAATCTCACAAGCCTCCAGCTCAATCATGTTTGTATAAGCGGAAGTGTGCTAGATTTCTTAATTGCCAACTCCCCTGTCCTTGAAAGATTGACATTGTTGAATATGGATCATAAAATTACTCTTAAAGTCCGCAACCCGAACCTCAAGTATCTGAAAGTAGATTCCAACTTTGAGGATATATGTCTTGAAGGGAGTCCATCTCTAGCTACTGTTGACATTGGCTTGAAGGTGAAAGTGCCACCCCCATCTTATGGGCCTGAAGAAGGCAAGATAGTCAGGGTTATCGGATGTCTGCACAGAATTCGGAAACTGACCTTATCCAGTCCGTTCCTATGGGTAAGTTTTCTCATTCTTTACTGTTTATTTTTAGCCTCTATTTTAGTTTGGCTGGCCTAACAAGTGTTTGTATCTTATATTCTGTTACTTGCATGTGTTTTTACTTTCTAGTTTCTGGGAAATCTTAGTGTACCAGAGAGACTTCCTACTCTGCTTCAACATCTTTCGGTTCTTGAACTCAAGGAAGTACGGTTGGATTGTACAACGGAAGTGGAGGTCTTGTTCTGCCTGCTTAGAAGTGCTCCAAATTTGGAGCAATTATTCTTTTCAGTAAGTTTCTCTGGATAACTTGCAATGTAATTCAAGAATATTTCAACAAGTCGGGGATTTGAATTAGAAGATAAGTTTGATTTTCTTTTTTTCCCTTTGACTTATAGGTTGCTGATATAACTGAGCTTTCCCGGCCTGCCATTGAACTCCTCATTCTCCAGAATGTATCAGACCTCTACTTTGAAAATCTTAAAGTAGTGAATGTCAGAGCTTTACGACTTGTTGGAAGCGAGTGGGTATTCATCAAGTCATTACTGGCTCGATCCCCCATGCTCCAGGAACTCACTATGGTGCACTATTGCAGTGCAAATGTTCCTCCAGAAGTGTTGCAGCAAGCTGTGCCAGTGTCAAGGGGTGTGAAAATTCTGAACTTGTAGCATTAAGTCAAGTCAATTCGGAGTATTCCAGTGTTTCTTTTTAATGTAGATTAGTGTCAGAACTTGATTGCAGCTCCTTGTAACAGTTCTTCTGGGTTTAACTTAAACTGGGGACCTTTATCTTAGCAGATGAAAACCTCTTTATTAGTTTGTTTATCAAGCTGGTCATATTATTGCTAGTCATTTCACTCGTAACAAAAATTTCTGAATCTATTAATGTAAATTTATTGAAGAAGAATCTGTACAATTGGAAGAAAGAAGACATCAAAACTTGGACCTCTAACACACTGCCAGTGTACAACATAAACTCTCAATATTCATGTTGTCTAATAGCTTCAACTATAACTTGCTGCTATGTTTTGCTTTCTTAAGAAGCAGAGAAGTTTCAAGCTGGAAATTACCGGGGACCAGAGAGTTCCATTGCTTGTACCAACAATGAAGAGTCATCAGTGAGATCAGAGTACCGGTCGGAGGATGAAAATTCAGGAGCTTTGGACTTTGTTGAGTCAACTTTCTGAGAGGCTTCCCATCTTTCCACTAGTCCATCACCTTCAAGCATCCTCACCACTTCAGACATTTTCGGCCTATGGCCAGGAAGGTACTGGGTGCACAACAGTGCCACTTGAACCATTTCCTCAAGCTCGATTCGGTCATAGTTGGCTTTAAGGTCCTTGTCCACAAGCATCTCCAGCTTCTTTTCCTGATGAATTTTTTTAACCTGTGTTCAAAGAAATCGGTCAAGTCAGCTGGTACTACTGGGAAAGAGGAAATTATGGGTTGTGTAGTCTGCTCACCCAATCAAGTATAGCTCCTTTCTGGTTAGCTGCCTTGCCAAATTCCAGTGCTCTCTGGCCTGTAATTAGTTCAAGCAAAAGGATCCCAAATCCAAAAACATCTGTTTTCTCAGATGATTGCCCTGTAGAAAGATACTCAGGGGCTATATGCCCTACTGTACCCCTAACAGCTGTGGTGACATGTGAATCTTGGTGATCCAAAAGCTTTGCCAATCCAAAATCTCCCACCACTGCTTCACAGTAGTCATCTAGCAGTATATTTGCAGCCTTCACATCCCTGTGAATTATTTTTGGGTCACATTGCTCATGAAGGTATAATAATCCTCTTCCGGCTCCTACGGCAATCCGTTTCCTAGTGCCCCAATCCAAAACCGGTTTCCCTGTCAAAAGATCGACAAGATTTGACATTAGACACACGTACAAGGTGCATGAATGAACTGTTAGAGTTAGTTTCAATTTGATGTCTTACCTTTGAGACGCGAAGCAACGCTGCCATTGGACATGTAGGGGTAAACTAGAAGTCTTTCAGTTGGTGTGATGCAAAATCCATATAACCTGAGAAGATTGCGATGAACTGCTAGACTGATCATTTCAACTTCAGTCTGGAACTGAATCTCTCCACCAAGTGCACTGCCATCTTTAAGTCTCTTGACTGCTACAAAAGTGCCATCTTGGAGAGTTCCTTTGTACACATGTCCAAAGCCACCTTTTCCTAGTATCTGCTTGTTGCTGAAGTTGCTTGTTGCAATCTGAAGTTCTCTGAAATGGAATCTCTTCAAGTTCCCGAGGGAAATTTCCTCGTGATGCCTGTCTGAAGTTTCACAAAATATGGTTTTAAGTAGATGACTTTTATCATCCAGTACTTTCAAAGGCACTGAATGAATGCTTTTCTGTTAATGGTGTTATCTAACAACAAGTACCTTTCACATCAAAGAATGTCTGTTGGTTGTGCCTTTGCCTCCACCAGATAAATGCTCCAAATCCCAGAACAATCAGGCAGAGGCACCCAAGGCTCAAACCAAATGCAAGCGCTACTTTGTGACTTTTAGGTCGTCCAGGAACAGCAGCTTCAGAAGAAAAGATCAATCCGATGTCAGAACAATCGAAAAAAATACTACACAAAAAACTGGGAATTGCTGAAGTTGGAAGTAGTTATACTTAGTGTATTATTCAAATTCATGGACATTGGCATCAGGGTCGTCCCATTACAGTCCGCCTCAGACCCCGTTGCGCAGATGAGAGGATTCCCAACTATGCTGAAACAACAATAAGATGGTGTAGACCAAGTTTAGTAATCAATTTCCTGCTATATGGAAGTAAGGGAGGAAGATGAAGAATTGTTACCTGAATGTTTTTGCAGCAAATCTAGGTACAGGGCCACTCAGGTTATTGTATGATAAGTCTCTGGCTTGCACAAGATCACAAATAACAAAACCTTATTTCAGAACCACAATTTAATAAGACATATGTACATATTCATAGCACTAAGATGGAAATGGTGGAGAGGATTACAGAAAGGCAAGCTGGGACATGTTAGCCAACGACACCGGAAATGCGCCTTTGAGACTGTTATTGTTAAGCCTCCTAAACCAAGTGGAAAAAATCGATATCAGCTTTAGAAACAATTAAACAAAACACTTTAGTTCATCTGCAGGGATAACAATTGCTTACAAGTATTGGAGGCCCTTCAGGTGGCCTAGAGAGGAGGGTATTTCCCCTGTGAAGAAGTTGTTCGAAATATCAAGTGTACGAAGCTTTGAGAGCTTCTCAAACTCTTTTGGGATAGGTCCTGTTATATTATTGTTCTGCAGGAGCCTGCAAAATAGTCGAAAACACGGTAACTTAAAATCCACTTGAAAAATGAAGCTTCAAGACTTTCCAGTTTTTGGAGTACTTACACAATTTGAAGATTTGTTAAGTTGCCTATGCTTGGAGAAAGAGTGCCAGATAAACTTTGGCTAGGAGTTCCTCTGCAAAAAAAATAAACACCATTTCAACTATTTCATCATGTTTTCTAGCTTTCTACTAATCTTGTAGCTCTGAAATGAATTTATGGCCAGTTTGGTAACGATTTCAGTTTTCGGAAAGAAATTGCAGTAAGAACTCACAGGCCAATAACCAGGCTTTCAGGAGAGCAAGTGACCATAGTCCAGCTACATGGATCAACAGAGTCATCATCCCAATTATCCAACACCCCATGAGGATCCTCCAGAGATTCCTTTATGCCCATCAAAGCTTGCACTGAGATGAAAACAAGAACCCAGATGAGAGTTCTGCAAATCACTGCTTACAAAAGCCAAAGATTGCACCTTTTTGTTTTAGAAACATGAGAACATCAATGAAAGAAAACATTTCAAGTTTTTACCTTCAAAGTTTACACCTTTTGGAGAAAGCAGTGAATTCCCAAATGTCCAACACCATAAAAATGCCACAAAAGAGATAGCAGCTTTTGTTCTTCTCATTGCCATTGATGCAAATATCACCAAAAAAAGCCAGATAAACCCAGAGAAACCCAGAAGCTGAATGAAGGCTACTAGGAATGCAAAATCTAGATTGCGTTATGTTTAATTTGATCTTTCAAAATTGCAACCCCACAACTCTTGCTTTCTTTCTCCATGCGGGAATCCCATTCACCGAAAATCTGTGTCAGGCAGACCAAGAAAAAGCCACTCCTTTTGGTGGTGTATAAAAAGAACACTAGCATGCCTGTCATTGAAAGTGTGCAGAAAATAATGTATAAATAAACAGCTCTAATCTTAAAAGAAAAATTTGAAAGGTAAGGAGAGAATTGGAGATCCAAGATGGTATATATACACTAATCATGCGTATATGCATTAACGATCCAGTAGTATACGCATGATTAATACTATGTTGATATTATTATTATCAATTATGTCAATACATATTAGAATCATATAATTCTAATGAAAAATTGTATTACCACTCTTCCATCACAATCATGTGTAGTGATCAATATTTTACATTTTTTTTTCCTACAAATGGAACCAAAATGGCTTCTGGTTAGGCAGTCATGAGTCATATATATCATTTACCTCGAAATAAGGGTAACTTGTTGTCAGTGTTTGTTTTAGTTGGATTTTTTTCATATTTTTTGACACAAAATGATCAGTTTGTATGTGGAATTGAGAAATGCCTTGCTTGAAACTGTGAGGAATCCAACATTCCCTGAGCTTGGCCATGCAGTAAAAGTTACAAAAACATCAACAACTTCCGTTTCAAGAAAATGGAGAATGTGAGAATCTCGAGGAGCACTCCAATGGAAAACTACTGATAAATAGTGGATTTGGTTATCCACCACCATGGCCCATGACCATGAGGATCTTTGTTGGAATTTTTGTTTCAATTCTTTATTATTATAGAATAATAAATACTTAAGTATTGCTATATGTAGAGTATTTTAAAGATAATTTTGGCTGCTTTTGTGCTGGATTTGTTGGGTTTTGCTTTTGTAGATTCCACAAACCACTACCAGCTAATCATACATGCTTAAATTGTTCCAAAAAAAAAATCACAAATGCTTATGCTTTTCACTCTTTGTTACCTTCAGCAGACAGTCATTCCCCAAAATTTGTTGAAAAAGAGAAACTTTGAAAAGCAAAAGCTGCCATCAAAATGCTTTTCTCCAAAATTGTTCAACCAAATCTATATATTTTCATGTGTCACTCATTCATAAAACACCAAAATGGAAATCATTTTCTTCTAGGCAAATCCCGGGAATTGGTCACTCTTCCTATGTCACCAAATCTCCCATTTGAGGGAGAGGTGAACCATGACAACTACGGCCAACAAACAATATATGTAGATGACACCTAACATTGACAAATGGCTAAACTTGTGGATAAGAAGAATTATGGTTTGAACTGGTTCAATATGACATTCTTCTCGTAACATGAATTCTAATTTCGTGGTTATTTATAAACTCCCTATGCATCTTATGAGGAAGAGGTTACAATTATAAACATTGTTTTCTGAATCATAAACTTATTTCACGTTGGAAGTAGGAGTCTAGCAATTACAAAATGCAACTTGAAGGGCGTTTCAGTTCATTGTTAAAATTGTGTCAACCTTGATAATGGACTAGAGCTTTTATTTGTAATTTTCCTACTCATTTTAGATGGTAAGGACCTCATGAGACCAAACATATAGTATGCAACAAGAATATGACATTGACCAAACAGAAGGAAAAGAACAGAGTTATATAATATAAAAGGCAGGGAGGGCAGCTAAGGCAAATATTGTCCCTTTCTCACTCGCTGTAGTAGATTCTCACTGCTCACCACCGTAACCTTAGATTTGAATCCAACAAGCTCCAAGATTTCAACTTTAATTGACATGAATACAGTCATACAATGCATGATGGTGCATGGTACTGAAACAACAACAGCCAAAGAAAACAGGACAAGTGCTCAACAAAGGCGGCTGAAACTTTCTTGTACTGTGAGGTCACCCACTGATGGCCCCATACAAGGAAATGGAGGATAATTACATTTCCATAAAGAGGAACGCATAGTGAAGATCAGAGTCATGAACATAGAGCATAGATAGATGAGTTTGGGAATGCAGTGGGAATTATTTAGTCATGTGATGCTGATTGAATAAGAAATGTCTCATTTGCATAATAGAGAATATTAGGGGTGCATCTTCATCTTTATGTATGCGGATTGATCAAGGGTCGCTCTCAAGCCATATAACGAATTAAGTCATATGATTCCAAGTTAGTAAAACTCTATTGAATGACAACCCAAGAAATGGGGAAGAATATAATGCTGTGTTAAATAATTTTGTTGTGTCAAAATCAAGTTGTTCGTATCCAAGACTAATTCGATATATCAGTATACTTAGTTCGTCGTGTTAGGTAGTCATCAACTAAGTAGGGTCCTTTAGAATAGTGGATAAAGCTGTCTTATTGTGACAAACTTGTTTGCTTATGCTTTCAGCAAAGGTTTTACAATATTTGGATTTGGAAAACCACAATCATCAGCAGCTACTTCACTATTAAAAAAGCACCCTAAATTGTTTACTCTTCCTACGAACTCATTAGAGTTCTTAAACCAAGATTTTATAACCACATGTTTGGTAGGGTTAAAATGTTTTACTACTTGTTTTTATCTGGTGTAGTGGTTTGAAAAAAGAGAGTAAAACAAGTGCATCAGCCAAATGAGTAGCAAATAATTGTTGCTCCACTATATAGTTGGTAAAGTTATGAATAAATTCAGTCGAAGAAGAAGAACCCTTTAGCACTTTGAACAAACTAAGTACATACCCACATGCATCTTGCTAATGTTCAGAAGATTTGAGACCCCATATGTCACAACTGTGACAGTAAAAATACGATCCCCACTACAATTGGTCACGACATATGTGAATCTTCATAATGTATATCTCAAGTCATGGAATCCAATGTGATGAATAATGATGGAGATGTTCATTGACAGTGTTATCTTAATGAGCCCTAAATGCATGATTAGTGGTCTATCAGAAGTGCTTCTGCAAACATCTAGTAATAATCATGGTGTGAAGGTATCAAAGGTGCTTTTAAAGGGGCAATGGGCATCTTCTTGTGGACCTAAAGAGTGAGGCTTTGGCCCTCCTCATTACAATAATGATTCCCATAAAGAAGAACCAACAGTTGATTTCAAATTGTGATTAGAGCTTGTGTTTTTCGTTGTTGATTTGAAGACAGTAACTTGAGTACGGACTTCTTGTCAATATTGTGATTGATTATTCTTTCAATGTATGATTTGATATTCAACATCAAACAAAACGATGAGTGCCATAGTATGTAAGACAGGAAGGAGAACATTTTCCCGACCGGCATTAGCAACATCTATAAGGTCATTTCCTGAAGTTATGTAAAGTGGGGTCAAATTCACAAGTAGGAGGACAATCATCAATGTACCAGATAGCTTAGATAAAGCTAAAGTTTGAGGGAACATGATGCCCCCATCTTTTCCACTTTGCGTTTTTGTGATGGATGATGTTTTAACATCTTCTTTAACAATCTGATCAGATTCATCTCTGATCAAATCCCACTTTTTTTACCTTCCATCAAAATGATTGTCCATGAGCCCATGCGCTCCTTCTTTCCTCTTGATCTCTGCAAAAACTGTTTAAACAATTATGTATCTACCCCACCGTGGCTTCTTTTCCTTTGTTGGTTTGGAAAATTTGTTTCCCAAATAGTTACTGGTAAAACTTTATTTGAACTTGAAGTTACTGGTATTGGGTTGGGGTTGGGGTTGAGGGAAGGATACAGAGAGCTTGCAGAATTCATGGGCCTAAATTTTTTAGGAATGTGTGTGTGTGTGTAAACAGTTACAGCAAGACTGCTCTGCGTTGCATTTAATGTGGAGCTACACGTCACGTACTAGTTCATGCCAGGCCAGCATAATGGCAATATTCGTACCTTATCAACAATTCGCCCATTTAAAGAACGAATATGCTGTCCGTAGGAGAGCTGAGATGTACATAAGGCCTGAAGTGCAGGCTTCAAAGTTTTGGTCCCAACTGCACAAACTTGTTGCGATTGCAAAACAGAGATGTGCCCTGCGTGGGGGAAGCAATAGGTACTAATTATCACGAGATGATGGCAATTTGTCACATTGTCTGTAAGAATAGCACTTGTCTTGTTTCTTTCCTGCACTTCCCACAAAACCAGAGTTCTTCAAACATAAGACTCCAACAAAAAAATTACTCATTTTTATGAAGACAACTTGAAGTGTACCAAATGGCATGAAAACTCCAAGGTTCCACCTAATGGCTATATGTCCCATCAAGCTCATCACGTTTTGCTCTCATTGACAAGTCTTATTCCATCCATTTGGCCACCATATTGCTCTCATTGAGAAGTCTTCACCTGGGAAAGTTCTCTTGCAATGAACAAGAAGATTAAGAACATATACAAATTAGGCAGGAACTTATTGCTGCTAAATGATCTGGAAGAACATCGCAGTCTTCCACTGCTACCTGGACTGGGCCGACCATTATTCATAGCTGAAAACCTAAAACAAGAACCTCGCACTACCACTATGTCAAAAACTAAAACAGTGTATCTTGGACTATGAACTAATCATTTACATTACTACTTCTGTTAAAAAGCATTGCTGCAAAATATCGATACTCACTAAAGAGATTTTGCAAATAGATAAGCATTCAACAGAGACATAAGTCTCAAAATTTAGTCCATTCAACAGAATATGAAAAACACTCAACTACGACCACTGAAACTCTACACACGTAACTTGACCGGAAAAAGTGGCATAGCCTAGACAGTCGACACTAAGGCGCACCAGATTTAAGTGATCTGTGATCCCATCAGCAATCTCAATGTGATCATTCATTAAGCACTTAGAATGTCATAATTATTCATGATATTGTAATGAAAAGAAAAGAGAAACAAAGAGCCCTTGCATACCTGAATACCACAAACTTTATTTTCCACAATTGAAAAGCTGATAGTACTCCCATAATCATTAATATCAATCAAGGAGCAAAGACAACATTCGAACAAAATTTTTTTTCCAAGAAATGCTCTGCTACATTAAACTTGTGAAGTACAATACAAGACACATTCTAACAAAGCCTAAGCAGTCACATCAGGGGTAGCAGCACCTTCTCCAGAGGTTGTAGAATAGAACAGATCCAAAACATCAGCATGGCTACGGATGTAGCTTGGGCATTTTGAAAGGAAATCTTGAGCTTCAGTAAGCCGTCCAGCCTTGATAAAGGCTTCAAATACATTGACAAACACAGAGGTCGATGGAAATCTTTTTGAAGTCATCGCCTTCAGAAAAGCCATGGCCTCATCAGCTGTTCCAGACTCTGATACATACTTGAAAAATGGATAAATAAAAGGTGGAAACCCATCATTTTTCATCAGACCCATAACATTCAGAGCATCTTTAAATCCGCCCTGAACCAGTAACTTGCGGATCAAAAGATTGTATGTGGTATGCCATGGCTTGAGCTGCCTTTCACTGACCAAATCGCAAAGAAGCTTGTGTGCGTCTATTGCCCTGTGTTCTCTGCAATATGCTTCTACCAACAATTCAAAAGCATAACCAGCAGAGTCAACCCCCTCTTTTTCGACCATCTTTTGGAAACAATCGTAAGCCTTATCAAGATCACTGGCTACACAATGACCCTGAATTAAGGAGGTCCATATCTTGTAGTCTGGCTTACACTCAGACGCTTCCTTATTACTGATAAATTCGTTGGCCTCCTCCGTTTCACCGGCACTGCTAATCCGGAATGCAACCATCTTCTGTAAACTACCACTAGCCACAAACCCAGTGTCCTCCATTACTTTGAGAACCTTATTGGACTCTCCATGCCTACCAATAGCTTTCAGAGCCTTAAGAACTGAATAAAGAATTGAATCTGTCATCACATTCCCATCCTCTACACAAACCCTTACAACTCTAGAAAATAGACCCATATCCAGCTGCTTAGCAGCCACTATTTTCCTCAACAGAAAAGTACAACAAGGCACCGCAGGTTTGTTTGCACCAGCCATTGCAAACTCATACAAGTCCACAGCATCCCTAATCATTTTCCTCTTACAAAATCGCCCCAGAACCTTATAAAATGTCTCCAACTCCAGCTCATACCCATTGCTCCTCATTTCTTCAACAACTTTCCAAAACCTATCTATGCAATCCTCCCTTCCCAACACCCTTGCCATAGCATTATAAGTCTGCTGATCATGCTTCAACAACCCACTCTCCTCCACCCACCGAAAGAATATCAGCGATTTTGCTGTATCCGTAGCAAGATTTTCCAACACCGTCTTAACAATATCACTAGAAAATGCAACATTCAAATCCCGTATCTTCTTTTCGACATCGTCACTCCACACCTCATTTCTAACAATCCTACACATCCTGGTACAAAGCTTATCCGTCGAATCATCCGTCGACCCGGATGCAAACACACTTCTCAATTTCTCAACATCACCATCCAACCCATCCTTCTCAAACTTCTCCAAAGCCTTATTATGAGCCCATTTCGACAACCCATACCCTTTCTTCTTCATCACATCAACCATGTCCCAAAACTCACTGACCAACCCATTAGCCCCAAAAATCCTCAGCATCAAATTATACGATTTCGAGCTCAATTTCTCACCTTCGCATGACAAAACCCAATCGAAAAACCTCCTCGCCACATCAGGGCTCGATTCGAGGCTCCATAAAGCCTTCAACACAAACTCATGGCTAATCACAACATTGCTAGACTCTAAATCTTTCCTAATCTCATCCGAATCTTTAGCACTAGCAAATATATCAGCTATAACCCCGTGATCGGGGTCTTTGAGCTCAACTTCTGGTTCAGAAGAGAAGCTCCGGGACAAAGGGTTTCTAGGGTTTGTGAGATTGGAATTGAAGATTGGGCTTAAAGGTGAAAGCTTTGGGTCGGTGGTGTCAGTGTGGAAGAGTGAAGTGAAAGAGCTGAGTGAATGGAAATGGGATTGGGAGTTTACCTGAGAGAAAGACGACTTTCCGATCACCTGTGGCGACGGCCGGCGGTGAGCTCGGAGGAGAAGCAACCGCCATTGGTGTCTCATCGCTGAGGTCAGGGGTTTTGCGATAGCGACGATGAATTTGCGTCTGGTGGAGATTAGGGTTTTTGGGGTGAGGTTTTTGATGAAATGGTGAAGATTTACTCTTTTCACATTACTAAAGAAAATAGTAACATTTAGTAAATACCAAACCTAACCTCATTTGATATGGAATTTCCCTTTTCAATTTGGAATTCATGAAAGCCTGATCAAAAGTCCTAGAAAGTTGTGGACTAGGTGGATGATGAAGGGTAAGATTAAGAACACTTCATAGAGTTAGGGCGTAATGGTCAATAAACAATGCCTGGTAGTAACTTTTCACCGAGTGATCCGATGACTTTTACCTTTGGTGTTTTATAATTAAAAATAATTTCAAATTTCGATAAGTTACAATTGGAAATATCGTGTATATTCAAGAGGCTAATATTAAAGATGCCTTGGATTTTCATCGACTTTCTATTTTTTGGTGAATTACTTTGAAAAATAACTTTTAACTCTTTCAATGGATTGTCTTTGAACGATCTTTCATAGGCATGTTCAGTAGCTGATACTGAAAAATACGTTACTTTTTAGATTCTTAATGTTTAGAGTCCAATACTAATAAAACTCGATTAAACTGAGGGCATTATCGGATTTATCTATAGTAAGCTAGAGTTAAAACAAGCCACCGGTGGGTGAATAAAACCAGCCGTGAACAGGAGTTTATCGCTTGATCGACCCGAAAGGCCACACGCCGTAGTTCCGGTGCTTCGCCGCCGGAACCCGCCCTCCGATGAGCCCATCGAGCTCCGCTACCCCAACCTCGGCGTCGTCGAATTCGTAAGTCTCTCTTGCTTTTATCTTCATTCTACTTTCAGTAATTTGTACATATCGGCCACTATAAACCCTGATTAAGTTTTCCCAGAATTGAAAGCTTAGATTATTGATTTACTGCAGCAAGTAGAATTCTCACAAACAGAATGCAAATTGTTCCCTTAGGTTATCCTATCTTGAATTGGTTTTGTTGTTTGAGCTTCTTGTTGTGAGAAGTTAAATTCCAGGTGTATGTAAACTGTGTTCTCTACAAGATATTCGATTTCGTCTATCATGGTAGTTATTGATCAATCTGCGATTTGTTTTGATCAAATTAGTAGGCCTATGATTATGCACCCGAGGGCCGTCATGGTGGAGGGAATGCACCACTCCAACATGAGCGAAGCAAACTTGATGAGCCTCCCTATCGAAATTCTCCATGATATCCTTTTGAGACTGCCCAAGAAATTGCTTTTTCAACTCCAATGTGTCTCCAAGAACTTGCAGAAGATCGTCAGCAGCGCTGCTTTTGCCGCCATGAATTCAGCAGCTGGCAAAGAGAGGTCTCAAGTCCTTATTCTCTATGAGCCGCCGTCCTCAAGCCTTGCTTCCAGATCAATCGCCATGCCCGCTTTGAAACGAGATGGAAGGTATGGCCCTGAATCATGGAAAGAAGATGCATTGGTGTTGGACATCTCGTCCATTCCCCGTAGATACACTCTACACTGTGTTTCTTCTTGCGGTCTGGTTTGCTTTAAAGATGCTCAGTCACCAGGAGCTCCTGCCCTCTTAATGAATCCTCTCAGGAGAGAAGTACTAAAACTCGCTCTCTGTAGTGTTGGAGCTCGCTCCCTGCACGTGTATTATGGGATTGGGTTCGATGACACAAGTAGCACCTACAAGATTGTTCAGGTTTCTGGACGGTTAAGGAGTTTATTTGCAACCCATGTTTATGAATTGGGAGCAAGCTCATCGTCGTGGAGGCGGATTCCCTCAGTTCCTCCTGATCGTTTAAGCGAAATCAATGTGTCCACACATGGAAAAATGCATTGGTTGGTCTCCGGAGAGAAGATAATTTCATTTGACTTCAAAAAGGAGGAGTTCAGTTGGACTTCCCGTCCTGACTTTGGAGCCCAAAATGTCACTCTTACATTGCTTAGCCTGAGAGGCTCTTTGGCCATCGTTCTTTTTCCTTCACAATCCTTCCATTACATTGACATATGGGTGTTGAAAAATTACGATAAGAAAGAGTGGGCGAGAGATTACAGCCTACGCGTTGAATTCGATGTTGACGAGTGTTCTAACATAGGTACATGGGAGCGTGGAATATTTATACAGAACGTAGATGTATGGGAGGAGTATCGATGGATTCACTCTAAAGGTGTGTTATTTTACAATCTGAGATCTAGAAAGGCATTTCGTATTGGAAAGGTTCAAGAGAGGATGATTGGTCCTATGAAGTTTCTTCAGTTCTTCAGTTATACCGGAGGCCTGATTTCTCTGAGAAATTATGATCATTGCGCTGAAACTGAACCAGGTCAGAGGAATTTCTCTTACGTGCCAAGGGTTATATCGGGATCATCTTGATTAACTTCTAATTGTCGTCTTTTCTTCAAATGTTTTGTCTACTTAGTTGCTAGTTTTGTTAACGCGGATGTTTCTTTTGATCAAGCTTAGACGATGTACACAATTGATGGTCTTCTACTTGTCAACCAATCTTTTCTAATACACTTTGCATATGGAAAATTGGATAAATTATCAAAAAATTCTGAAACCAATAGATGATGACAAGGTTTATAATTTGATTAATTGTAGGTGAGAACTACAAACTGGCGGAGCCATCTTCCTTGTCAAAAAGAAGAAGAAAACGAAAAATGAAAACAGCTAAATGAGAACTCTAGATCACTAGATCTAGATCCTCCTTATAAACATGAAACTGAAAAAGAAAATATGAAAACTACTAAACAAGCTCTCAAAGAAGACCGAGAGGCTCCGAAGAGTTGCTTCATTTGTTCATGCCAGTTGCATTCTTGACTGCCTCGGCAGCTCCTGCGGCCTTGGCCTGCACGGTCTGCCCAGCCTGCTGCACTGACCCCATGGCGTTTTGGGCTGTTTTCCCGGCCTGGTCCATCAGGTTGCTGGCCTTCTCCTGTCAAATCCAAAACGATTGTATCACTAATACGTTGATATTATTTACAATTTATACAATTAAGATTTTAAAATGGATAGAAACCAAGGAACAAAACTTTCATTGAAATTTTGGAATTTTGGAGGTTTGAAACTATCGAAATTTAGGGAAGTCATGATTTTAGCTATCGAAACTGAAATTGTAATTCTGGGTGGAAACACAATTCAAAATGTACCAATTGCTCGGCCAAAGTGATTCGGAAAAAAGCAACAGTGACCTTTTAAAGGATAAAGTATATTTTTTAGAATCACTTCCAAAGTATATTTTTCAGAATCACTTCTAAGCGAGTTTATAATTGACTACAGCAAAACTAAAACGGGTAACAATGTGTGAGGAGTGATCATTACCTGAGTTTGGCCCTTGGCCTCACCAGCGTGGAAGGCCGCCTTCTGGTTGTTGTCAGCCATTTTTCTTGTTATGAATTTGGAGGAAAGAAACACTTGAAATTGGATTTGATGAAATTGGGTTTGATGGTTGTTAAAACTGGATTGTGATCTGCTTTGATGAATACTTACCCGATTGAGTAGGGTTTATATAGGAATTTGGACCAGCTCGATGCTCGACGCGTGTACTGCCACGCGGGGGTTCTTCACATCTACGAGTCATTGTTTTTTGGGCCATACAGGTGTCGCCCTATTACTTGGTGGGGCTTTTTTTGACCAGGGGGGCTGTTCTATCTTCGAGGACGGTTAGATAAGGGATGTCGGCCATCTTGTTAAGAGTTTTTGACTGCAGTGAATGAATGGTTCCAGCACTGGCACGTATTTATAAACATGTCAAAAATACCTTAATTCACATTACAATTGAGCTACTCCTGAAAAAAAAAAAATTACAATTAAGCTTGTATTATGTTGGTTTATATTGGTTAGACTAGCCAGAAAACTCATTTTGATGTGGCACATAAATGAAAAAAAAAGAAAAAAGCCCGTGCTGCAGAGGAAGAATGGATATATATGATGGAAATTATATATTATACTAATATTAAATTTATAATATTTGGATGAAAATTAATAATAATGTCCATTGCGTTTTGTGGACCGACTCATTCTAATATAGCTGGTGGTAGAAAACAATCAGAATGTTTGGAAACCTCTTCAACGAATACGACGTAATTGAGGAATTATTTCTTACATTCGAAAGATTTGAATTTTCACGTATAATGGACGATGGAGGGGGATTCTCATTCTGCATGTCTACATCTGAAAAATATGATTTTTCACATATTTATAGCGTTCATATATTACATATATTACAGAGATTTGTTCATTCTTTTGTGAGGGAGTACATACATAGTTTGGTTCACAGAAACTTTGCGAATTGGAGTGCTTTATTCCCAAGAGGAAATTGTTTATATCCAGGGAGGCAAATGCTAATAAACCATATGCACTGTTGCAAATTTGAGATTTTGAGTGCTTCCTTCACAAGGAAGGAGGAGTGGTTATATCCTAAAAGACGAACGCTAACAAACCATAAGCACTCTAATGAGGCGTAATTAGATGTGCTTTGTTTCCACTAAAACTGCTCCGTATTCATGTTGACTTAAGTAGGACAAATACTAAAGCAGAGAACACTATTGATAGCAGAGATATGAAATTGAAAATAAAACTATTACAGAAGCTCTCAAAGAAGATCGAGGCTCCAAAAAGTTCCCTCGAAACCCATATATTAAAAACGAAACTAGATCAAACGCGACATTTGATCATTATCAACATCAAGAGAAGTTGCTTCATTTCTTCATGCCAGTTGCATTCTTGGCTGCCTCGGTAGCTCCTGCGGCCTTGGCCTGCACGTTCTGCCCAGCCTGCCCCACTGACTCCTTGGCGGTTTGGGCTGCGTTTCCGGCCTTGTCAGTCATGGTGCTGGCCTTCTCCTGTCAAATCCAAAATGATCGTATCATTAGTACAACGACACTATTTACAATTATTTACAATTTATCCGATTTAAGACTTAAAACACAATTCGAAATGTACCGATTGCTCGTCTAAAGTGATTCCGAAAAAGCTCCAATGACCTTAAAAAATACTTTCCAGAACCACTTCCAAACCAGCTTATAATCGACCACAATATATTTTTCACAATCACTTTCAAACTAGCATATAATCCACTACAGCAAAACCAAATAGGTAAACTACAACAATGTGTGATGAGTGATCATTACCTGGGTTTGGCCCTTGGTCTCACCAGCTTGGTAGGCCATCTTCTGGTTGCTGTCAGCCATTTTCTTGTTGGGAATTTGTAAGAAAGAAACACTGGAAATTGGATTTGATAATTGTTAAAACTGGAATATGATTTGCTTTGATGAATACTCACTCAACTGAGTAGGGTTTATATAGGATTTTGGACTAGCTCGATGCTCGACGTGTGTACTGCCACGCGGGGGGTTTTTCACATCTTTCATATGAGTCATGTTTTTTTGGGCCATACCCTTGTCGCCCTATTGCTTGGGGGAGCTGCTCTATCTTCGTGGACGGTCAGATATCTGCCCTCGGGATGTCGATCATCTAGTTAAGAGTTTTTTACTGCAGTGAACGGCTCCACCACTGTCACGTATGTGTATAAACATGTCACATTACAACTGAGCTTGTGTATAAACATAGAGATAAAGTTTGCCTATATTAAATAGAATAGAAATTCATATTATATATTTTTAGTTTCTTGTATTTTATGATGTTATATTCTAATCAGAACCGTTTATTTTATAATTTATTTAATAAAGATCATTTCCTCAAAAAGTTAATTAAATCGGAAATCATTTAGTTATCTAACTGTACAAAGCAATTGAACGCTATAATTACATAACTAAATGAACCATTTATATATTTTGGTATAGTTAAATAACCAAACGATCTCCGATTTAATTGATTTTTTGAGAGAAGATATGTACTAAATAATTTACAAGATGAACGAAATCTTTCATAGAATAACATTATAAAATCGGGATAATAATAAAATAAAAAGAGTGGGAGCTCTTACTCGATTCAGAGTATGCAAGCTTTTTCCAAACACGTCAAAACCCAAGTTCCCTATAAACAATCCAGATACTAAATGGTCCAAGGAGGGCCCAAACCCTTGCAAAAAGAGAGCAAGCCCAACCAAACACAAAAGTAACCCAGCCCCAAAAACAGAAAACAACCAAAAATCCAATTAAGAGAAAAACGCCTAGCCGCCGGCGACAAACAAGAGCAACCAGCCGCACGACAGTCGGCGAAAAGCGCGAACTCCTCCGAACGCCAACAGGAAGAACCTGTAGAGCGTGAAGTACACAAACAACACATGCCCAGCTGCTTCTTTCCAGATTTAGAGGAGAAACATGAGAATGAAGGACAACAAGAAGACCAATAGGAACAAGAAGCTTGCTAATCAGACAACCTTGGAGCTTGGTGAAAATGGTTCGTCTAGCTAATATCTGTTTTGGGTTTGGTTATTAATTTCCTCTTTTTGATGTGTGTCTGCTGTTGGGATATATTTTAAGCTTCTGGGTTGTGGAGAAAGTTCGTGTTGGATGAAAAGAAAATGAAATAAAACTTGTTGTGTGTATATTGTTGTTAAACAACTTGGTATGTGTTGTTTTGTTTGTGTCCAGATAAGAAGGTAGGATCTGCGGAGGTGAAAAAGAGAAAAAGAGTGAAGGAAAGCAATGGCGACTTTGGGAAGGTTGTTCAGGTCTTTGTTGAAGGTACATTGAGCTTCTGTGTTTTGTGTGTGTTAAGTGCGTTGTAAGAACTTTGATTTTGGATTGAAGTCTTTGTGTTCGGTTTGGCGTTGTTGTTTTCGGTAGATAATTCACCCAATGCAGCCAAAGATAAGAAAACTGCCAAGGTATCGAGGAAAAAGAAAATGCGGAATGTGAAGAATAATGATGTTTTGGAAGGAAAGCATGATCAGCCTACTTCTGAGACTGATGATGTGTTAGGTGAAATAAACGGTAAGTTGAACTTCAGCTTTTCTGCTGTTGCCAGTCTGTGCTTGATTTGTTATATGTGTAATTGAAGTTGTTGCATTGATTCCTTTTTCGTAGCGCAGCAAAGATCACTGCTTTCTGTTTTCTTTCTCTACCTTGTGTAAATGCCTTGATGCCGTTGACTTATGGAAAATATAATTTTTCCTGCTTATAACTTAATGAAGACAATCTTCCTTTTATTAGATGATGATGAAGTGGCAAATCTGAGCAAGTTTGAAATGCAAAGGGAGATTGGAAGTTCTGAAGTGCTCATTGAAGATGGTACAGGAACTGAAATTGGAAGAATGAGCTGACTTATTTTTTTATCCGAGCGAAATGCAGCTGTTTGAACTTTTATTAAGTTATACTTTTGAAACTTTAAATGTTCATTGCGGTTTTCTTTATATTGTAGGCAAGACAAAGAAAGATAAGAAAAAGAGAAAGAAGGATCATATTTCAAAAGTGGGTGTGAAGTCACTGAAGAAGGGAGTAGAAGCTGGTCAGGAGGATGAGAGCCGCTCAAAAGGAATATCAAGTATGAATCTTGAGTTTGAACATTCTTCTGAATCCGAGTTGTCACAAATTTCATATCAAACCAATTGTTTCTACTTTTAATAATAATAATAATAATTGTTGATGTAGGTATATTCAAGAGAGCTTCTAGCAAGAAAAAGAGGGATTTTGATTCATCAAAACCTAAGAAGACACTGGATAGGGAAGAAGGAGCTGACCTGGATGATGTTTATCTTATTCCCTCAGGGGATGAGGACTCCTCGACAGGAATGAAAAGTATGAAATACTTTTTCAAAATATTCTTTGGTCTGTGCAATCGTTCATATTTTAGACACAACAAGCACTTATCAGTGACAATCTATGGAGAATAGGCTTCAGATTATTATTTTTATGAAAGTCAGCATCTGTTGGTTTTTCTTTCAAGAGTTTGTTTCTATTATACCGAGAATACTTTATATTTTACTGTCCTTAGTGAGAATCTCGTACTCTACAGAATGGGTTATGGAATACCATGAAAGTAGACCTGGATTGAAGGTACTGCAGCAAAGAATTGATGATTTTATCAGTGCTCACGAGGCAAAATTAGAACAGGTAGTTATCTCTCCTATTCTACACATGCGATGCAACTGAATAATCTTCCTTTGAAGCTTTTCCTTCGATAACTATGCGTCACACACAAATATGTGTCACACACAAACATAAGTGAGGCATGCGCACATATTATTAGATTTATACATGCAAGAAGTATTTTCATGTATCTATATTCGTCATCATTAAGTACTGGGATGTACTAATCGATACTCTTGTTCTTCAATGTTAACTTATAATTTTTTTCCTGCATAGTTACTCCTCCATGGAAGCATGCTGCATATGCCTGCCTCTGATCTGTCTTCATATATGCCCTCATTGTGTATATGTTTAATTTGTCTGTATCGATAAGATGGTCGCTGTATCTCAACTATGAATCGGCTGCATATATCATTGAACTTTCCACTTTCTCCAATGTAGAAGTTCACCTGCATGCATACTATACATACTTGAATGCTCGCGCCCTTAAGTAAGCCATTCTTTGATTTCATATTTGGGGTGGGAAGGGCAGAGCAAGATGGCACTAATCAGCCATTCTTCTTTTGATTCCAGTATCATTTGGTTACCTGTTTATTTCTCACTCATTTTGATGTGGCACATACAGGAAAGAAAAGATAAAGAAGCCCGTGCTGCAGAGGGAGGATGGACAGTTGTAAAACATCATAAAGGGAGGAAGAAGACCACAGATGCTGAGAGTGGAATTACAGTAGGATCCTCCTCTCAGGCTGCTGTGGAGGACATGGTGGCCAAGAAGAAGCAATCTGGCGTTGGGCTAGATTTTTACCGGTTCCAAAGGAAAGAAGCGCAGAGGAATGGTATGTTAATCTCGCATATAACTTGTGTTCTGGTAACCTGAAACCTCAACTCTTTTGGTGCAATTGCTACATATGGTTCGCCACCCCCCTCCACCAGAACAAGAAAGAGAAAAACACGTAACCAGTATATATAAGAACAAGAGAATACACTCATTGCAATGCTGAATTCCATGTGCTTTGTTTCATTAAATATATAAGAACAAGAGAATACACTCATTGCAATGCTGAATTCCATGTGCTTTGTTTCATTAAACCTGCTCCACATTCATGTTGGTTTAAGTGGTGCAAATACTGAAGCAGGGAACACTATTAATCTGTCTTTGCAGAAATTATGATGCTACAGAGCAAATTTGAGCAAGACAAAAAGCGGATACAGCAGTTAAGAGCAGCAAGGAAGTTTAAACCTTATTGACCTCTTGATTGTATGCACAAAGAAGAGCCGGGGGTCAACTTGTGCTTTTCCGGGATGTCAGCTAGGCAGATTCAAGCTTATTAACTCCTGAATTTTGGTAGTATGCACGAATAGCCGGGAATCAAATTGTCTTATCCGGAGTGTCAACATATGAATAGTGTAAACAATTTTTGCCCCACACTTTACTTCCATGGTTATTTTATGTATGGAGAGAAACTGTAGCTTGCGTTCATTGACTGAAGTAGATGTCTTATTTATGAAGAGCTAGCAGATGATCCTACTTTATAAACAAATCATGTCTTCTCTTTTGTTCTCTATCTTTGCTTGTACGAATGAAGTCCTCAAAACTCTGCAAAACAAATGTTTCTTCATAAATCCTCTATTCAAGTGTGTAGACAACGAGTTTATTAGGGTCATGGCAATTTATTAGCAAATTTTGCTTCCGTCTTTTATCTTTGGGTCAAATTTGCTAGTTGATCTTCTCTTGTCAGTTAGAGTCAGCCATTCCATGGACTTGTCGCAAACGTTTTAGAAACAGATAAAAACCATGACAATTTTCTGCCGGAAACAAAGCATAAAAGCAAGCACCATTCCTTTGTCAAACGCATTAACAATGACATGAATCCAACCTCCAGGCATGTAAAAAAGGAACAAAAGTTCCAGCACACGCTCGAACGCTAATCAGAACATACCCGAATACGAATTGGAATTATTGTGAACTTCTCAACAAGACCAACTAATACGAGAATAAAAAATGCATAATTCCTAACACACTTCCATCCTATTGGATTTAGTACATGTCTAAGTCCTTGCTCAAGCACGTTACTACTTGTTTCTGAGGATTTCATGACTTACCCCAAGAATAATAATGTTATCCAAAACTTGTGGCCTATGCATTAGTCCACAAAATTTTCTTACAATCACAGCATGATTTTTTGTAATAGCTTTGCTACGGTAGTTGTGAACATCAAAATCATGTAATGTAATCACGCATTTTCCATACGAAAGGCAGACTTGTCCAAAAACAGACCAGAACTGAAGTGGGCAGAAACGAAAGAAAGGTGAAAAACCAAAACCTTCTCAATTGCTAAACACAAGAATATATAATAAAACATTCATATTCATAAAAAGTACTTGAACCCTCCAGGTAAGTCAAGAACAATGGATCTCTTCCCACATGAGATTCGTTTTATTAGCAGAAAAAGACTAAAATTGCAGTAGCATAGACTGCATAGCATATATTACCGTCCTACTATCTTATAGCAACACAACCCCATGTCACAATTATTTATTTCAGTTATACTAAACAGACAATATAACACTAGTTGTTTTCCAGAACTATCTCTTCAACTTCCTCGTCCTTCTCGTCCTCGCTCCAGCAACATTTCAGAGTCGACCTTGGAGACTGAGAGCCTTCATCCTTGACAAAGCTGTGGTAGATGACTGCACCACCCAAACCCAGAGCCTCATAGTTGCTTCCTCCACAACAATATCCCCTCAAGTCAAGAGGGAACTTACCATCAAGTTGTTCACCGGCAGTACTGGTGGTATGCAGAGCTACAGAGAATTCAGCCGGTTTGAAACAATCCAAAACCCTGTCAAGCAGCTGGGTCAAACTGACATCTTTGAAGTCATAGCCCACTGTTTCAAAGCTAGCGTAGCTGAAACCGTCTTCTGGTGTCACGTGGATGGTAGAAATTGCATCGCCTTCAATTGAATTCATGGAATAACCACATGGATCAAACTCGAAATCACATATGTTAGACTCTGGTAGGATCTTCCTGATACCAGATTCCTTGGTCATAACAGCAGCTGAACTTGCATTAGATTTGTAGAAGACAGATGCCTTCTTCCTGTCCAAACCAGTCATGCACATCTCCAAAGTGTACGTGGGGCCTGATTCGCGTGCACCCCAGAATAAGCTGGCCAACTCTGCCGATGCAGAATAAATGTGCCATTTCTGAGTTTTGTCGGGACTACCCATAACGTATGCCTGGCTAGCCAAACCAAGCTTGCCGAAATAACCATCAAGGACACGTACTTCCTCCAAAAAGCTATGATGTGGAGAGGGCTGAGCACCAGGGAAGATAAAGCTTCCACGAGAGTACCTCACAGATTTGACAGCGAGAGAAAGAGTCTCAGCCAACTTAAGGATGGCAGGGATTGACCGAAGCAACTTAGTTGTCCCACAGGTTTTGATGATCACTTTGTACGGATACACAAAGAGACTTGATTCGGAAAGCACATAAGAGTCAAGATCATCATTCGACAGTGAAGAAACAATGGTGCACTCAGCTGGCTTCAGAATCTCATCGATTTGAGCTTTCGACAACGAACGGAGACCCATGCCTGAGGGGTCAGCAAACAGTCCAGGCTCGAAAAATGAGACTTCGAGCCTCTTTTCGTAGCCTTCAAATCCAATTGCAGAGGATGGTACAGCCATCTCGAATGAAGGAAGTAAATGATGTTGCAACAGCAGATGAAAAGAAAGCACGTGCGGGAACGAAGACGAAGAGAGCGAGAGAAGTAAGAAAGAGAAATTATACTAAGCCACTAGAGTAAGATTGCAGTCCTAACGGTCGCACGGGGTTATGTTGGCACTTAGCGGTACTCAGGATGGCTTGCGAACGCACTGCAAATGGAACAATATAAGGTAACATTAGAAGGCCACTCATACAAAATAGACAGCGAATAATGTGCACCAAGAAGCATATGGTAACACTTACGTTAGAGTAAGCAGCTGATCTGAATTTCTTGATTCCACCGTGAGGCCTGACGTCTTCAATGCTGTAACCGAGGGGAGCTTCGTAGAATAATGATTTACTACTACTACTACTACTAGAATCCTTTTTGCCACCTTTTGACTCCATTAGTTCATTCAGATTTTCTGCAGAACATCAAATAAAGGAATTAGCCTCACAACTAATATGGTAGAAAGTCCTGGTTAAGGAGACATCCCAGCCAAAGATAGGGAAGGGCAAATTCTATATAATACACCCCACAAGAACACAACAAAACAGAAGTAACCAGAAGCTGAATCATCTACATTGAATAAAAGTTCTACGGCCCAAACATACAATTCATCGAATAATGTAATTAGAACTCTACACAAAATCGGCGTTCAGACAAGTTTGAAACAACCAAAGCAATGTGACAAGCTGAATAGGATTACAGACAGGTTATAAATTGTATATAGATTTCCCCGAGTTCTTTCTTCCGAATTGAACAACAATAACATAACACAAACAAAATTTGGCCAGAGTACCACACGAGAGAATCGAAAGTGAGTAAGTGCTAACAGTACTAGCCAAATCCTTATGCTTTCATCAAAATCATATATCAAAAACCCCAAATTGAACCAAATTCAATAGCAAAAACAAACCAATGACCTAATCTAGAAAAAATTACAACTTTATTCCTCATTATCTCAAACCAATAACATCACATTTGCCCAACATTATACAATATTTATGCTTCCTCAAATTCAATAATCAAAAACCACAAATTCAACCGGATTCAATAACAAAATCAAACCCATGACCTCAATCCAACAGTAAAATCCATGACCTCAATCACGAAAAAGAGACTACACATTTTTTATGATAACATCAATCCAACAGTAAAATCAAACCAGAAAATCATAACCAAGGTCAAAGAAAACACTTACAAATTCGTTCTTTTCTTTTTTAAATAAACTAAAAAACCAAATCTTCAATCTCCTTCAACAATCCCCCTTCTTTAATCCCCCAAAATCAACAAAACCTGAACACCATCAAAAAAACCAAATCAAACATCAGAATTATCCACACAAAATTGAATTGATAAAATCAAGAACCCCAAAGGCGAATCGTACTACGACCTGAAGATTACTCGAAACTCGGGATCAAGAGACGGAGATCTGAACCAAGAGGTGATTGAAAACCCTAATTATACCGCACAACAGAAACCCTAAAAATAGTTTGGCGGAGCAAATTTCGCTGCTTCGTTGTTTTCGTGAAGATTGTGAACCCTAGAAGACCTAGGTTTATATAGCTGGGTGGATCTCATTTGCCCCGTGATGTGCTTATAATTACGGCCTGGCCCACATGTTCTATCCGCTTCTCCGTGTTTCTTGTTCGGACGATACTACCCTTCCGTGTTGGCACGGGATTAACCAATAACAATGCGCCAAGGGGCAGTGTAGGAATTTTCAGTCCGAATCAAAGGTTGAAAAAGTACTTTGGTTGACGACGTCTCATCGCCGTCTCACGGTTGCAGAGGTGTGATCCGGTGCGGGCGATTATGGACACACTTTTGACAGTACGATAAGAACATGTGGCTGTGAATGGACTACACGTAGGAGAGGACCAGTTGGGTGGAAATGCTGTTGAGCTGGTGTCTTTTGTCATTTTCTCATTTTTGCTCAAATTGAAGTTTGTCTTGCATGGCTGCGTGGGGCCACGCTTCCCGATTTCAGGTCGAGTTCAAATTAAAAAGGTCCATCTACGCTACTTGGACCCCAGAAAAAGAATCATAATTTTGGTGGTGCCGCTCAAATTGTTCGATCTAAATTTTATTCTCATCATGATTTGGAGACTTTCAGCAATTAGCTGCAATGATTAGGATGAGAAACGAACTGCCACATGGTTTGATGTTTTCATTAGAATGAGCATATCATTTACAACAAAAAGATAAGTAGAATGGGCATATATATATTATTCGAAAATTGGATCAAATTAACTTGACTAAAGGGGTAGGTAGTTAACTATTCTTAGGTCAAACAAGTGCTGAATCGGATTGAACCGGTCTGATTTTGCTCGAGATTGGCTTTTGAAAGTCAGACTTCGTAGGTATCATATTGTCCTGTTTATAATCCTAATTTTTTACAGTGTGTTTATAACCTTAAGTTTTTATTGCATTTTTAAACCTAAATTGACTAAATTAAGTACTTTTCAATAATTTCTATTAAAAATGAGCAGGCAGCACTCGGCTATTCTCAACTCTGGTGGGAACCAGGGATGATTCTAACCATTGATGTTTTACAAGCCCCAACTATTTCGAGCATGGACAACTCAATGTCAATAATCATTAGTTTTATAGACTACCCAATAAAATTCCTAAAAACATACAATTAAAGAGGCTAATTCAAATTGAACCTTGATCGATCTGTTTCAAGAACCGATGATCAAAACTCTAATTTCTCGTCGCGGTCGCTCTTGTCCTTGACAAAGTCGTGGAAGCTCAAGTGGAAAACTCATGCATCTTGTTGATCATTATCACTGCTTGTTGTCGCTGCTCTCGATCATCATCGTCGAGAAGAGTGCTCGAGCTCTCTCGAACCTTCCTCTCTTTTTCTATATTCTTTTTTATTTTCATTTGGTGACTTGGGAGGGCACAATAGGTAATTTACTGTGCAAAAAGGAAAAACTAGTGTTTTAAATGAGGGTAAAATCATCAATCAACTATTCCTAAACTACAGTGTATATATATATATATATATATATATATAGGGTGAGGTTAAAGGGACACACCATTTTCAAAAACACCTTTTCTTGGCCGTTGGATCGGCAACTTTTTGTGGGACCCATTGATAATGGTCCAATCCAACGGCCAAGAAAGTGTTTTTGAAATGGCTGTCCCTTAACCTAACCCCAATATATATATATATATATATATATATATATATATATATATATATATGTATAATTTTAATGTATTTAGCTTAGCAGTCTAAGTTTGGAACTCAATTTAATCTCATCTAAATATTTGGTTGATTGTATGAAAGAGAAGGTTTGCTTGTTTTTCTCATTCTTTTGGGGATTAACTATAATCGTAAGGTGAAAAACGTAATTTTCGATCAAAATGGGATCGCATCGTGTTGAACGGATAATATGGTCATTTTGTATCCAATAATCCCGACGTACCTTATATGATAATTGACATCTAAAAGGTGTTGTTTCTAATATCATACTTATGTATTGACAATTAAGTAATGTTTCTTTAGCAATCCAAATGAGCTAATATAGTAGGCATTGTATACTCCATTTGTTCATTTAATTATTGTTTTGAATGAAACAATAGTCAAACTTTAATGTGGTAGAAATACATCGAACTCGGTATACCATAACATACACAGTGCTCTCGCTCATAAAGGTCCATAGAATCCACTAATAGTTGAGCCAAAAACACCTACTCAACAAGAGAATATGTAAGTAGAGGTGGGATTTGCATGTGGGACATTTGTCTGGCTGTTGGAAGAGCCTAAATTGATTAGTAAACTTTGATTGAGCTGTTTTCAAGGTTCCAAATTCCAAAACTTGACCCCATCACTTCACGTTTTCAACACACAGTCCTCCCTACAAAACCATGACACCTTGAAAGCAGCCTTTGATTCATCCCTCTTGTCATGTACAACCAAGCAAGAAATGCATGTCAAATGCCGTGATCATCTGGTTCAAGTCAAGTAGTCAAATGCTTTTGCAGCTGGATTTTGCGCATTTTATGGCGCATTTTGGCATCAAACTTTTCATAGGGCAAAAAAAAGTAGTTCTTTGCGTTTGGCATCTTGGAAGTGGTTTTGTTTGGTGGAAGTTGGAGCCCTTTGTGTAACTTCCAAGAAACCCATGTGGTGAGCTTGAGAATAATATAATAGAGTTGTCGTTTTTTGCTAAGGTCAGTCACCAAAGTATGAACATGTCGTTTCAAACCGTTTATTAAATACAAATTTCAAACTAATGTGTAGTGAATTATATCATTTACAGTATGCGGAGCAGAAAACAGCTTCCCCAGGGTGTGACTTTAAAAAATCATAAATCGAAGGGCAGCAACGATGAGAAATTGAAGATAATTTAGAAAGTCGATGAGCTTGAGGACTCATTTTTACCAAGATTAATGTATACTTACATCCAAAATGCTCTAAACTTTGCGTTTGCAACAGGAATAAGGGAGTTTTATGTAAGCCTTGACTTCCAAATTGAAAAAATTTGGAAGATGGTGTATAAAAAGATGGAGGTCAGGTAAGGAGGGGCCCAACGGAGTGACTGCGGCCATAGTGGCCGGCGCGCGCAGACCCATAATCTTTCGGAGTTACCTCCTTCCTAGTGAGAGAGCCATCGCTGCTCTAATAAGTCAACGGTTTTTCATCTCTACAGAGATTTTGCTTCCAAGCCGACTCTAACGGCAGAAGTCATGGCATTACGGCGGCATCATTCGCCGCTTTTCGGCGGCGTGCCGACCTCCCCCACTACGCACGTCATGGAAGACCCGAGTGCAGCCAAGATTTTGAGAGACCAGCGAAACCCAGGGCCGCCAACTCCGTCTCCACGGTACCTTTCCGATCCATCTTAATGCCCCCCACAATTGGGTCATAAGCCCACGTTACTAGGCTCGGCGTTGTGACTTGCAAGGAGACTCTATATTAAGCGTCCTTCTTTGACTTCAGTAGGCGATGTGGGATTCGAATTGAGTTGAAACACATGAATACTACAGCCGTAAGCTATTTGACAGGGCACTACATATTGCATCGATTGAAGTTGTACAAAACCCCAAATGTAAGATCAAGACATTCATATGGTGCATAAAAGGCATCTTCTTCACTCATAAAAAGAAGCAATAGATCAACCAGAAACCCTATTCCCTGCATTCTTTTATCCATTTAAGATTCTCTATTGTCCGACATAAAACTAAGTACCAAGTTCAAATTAACGGTGCTGTTTGTTATCAAATATGCTATATATCAACTTATTTAGAGGTTTTCAACGGTTTAGTTCCAATTTTATCTCCAACATTACTAGTTTTCCTCTAACCATTTAAGAAAATGATAGTTCCAGACCAAGAGCGAAGGGGTTAGGCGATTTCGTCACCGCCATCATCTTGCTCCCAAGTAACATAAAAAAGCCAATCTATTGCTAATGTCATCAAAGAATGACACCGTTTACCGACTGAGAATCCCAAACCGATATATGTGAGTTATCACTTACATGTGTGTTGGTAGCATACCTCAATACATGTTATGGTATTTCCACCATGAACATATTATTGAGAATGTGAATGTTTATCCCACATTGGAAAAGTAAGGGACCTTGCAAGTGCCTATAAGGAGTTGGGCTACTCCCTACATTGCCAATTAGTTTTGGAATGGAACCTCAACCACCTTTATCAAATGTAGGTAGGAGATTGCGTGTGACATAAAATTCATAAATTGAAGGGCAGCAAAGAGAAATTCAAGATAGTTTAGGAGATTGATGAACTTGAGTGTGTTGTTCACGCGTTGGCTTGAGAGTCGCCACGCGTGAGGGGGCGTGTTGAGAATGTGGTGTGAAAAGTCCTACATTGGCTAGTTAAGGGACCTTGGTGGTATTCATAAAGGATTGAGCTACTCCCCCCATTGCTAATTGGTTTTGGGGTGGAACCTCAATTTCCTTCATGGTATCAAAGCAAGGTTGCTCATGTGTTGGCATAACAGCCGCACGTGCTCACCGTCCCCGGTATGTTGTTCACGCGTTGACTTGAGAGTCGCCACGCGTGAGGGGGCGTGTTGAGAATGTGGTGTGAAAAGTCCCACATTGGCTAGTTAAGGAACCTTGGTGGTATTCATAAAGGATTGGGCTACTCCTCTCATTGCCAATTGGTTTTGAGGTGGAACCTCAATTTCCTATAAGGAGTTGGGCTACTCCCCCCATTGCCAATTGGTTTTGGGGTGGAACCTCAATCACCTTCATCATGGTATCAGAGCGGGTTCGCCCACGTGTGGTGCTCTCTGTTTCTCTTCATTTTCTCTCTTGATTTTCTTTCCTTTCTCTTGTTTCTTAGCTACCAAACACTTTCTGTATCTTTTCCTTGGCCTGTTAACACTTGAGACATCATCTTTCAGAAATTGGCAACTTTACCAAGATTAATGTATATTTACATCTATAATCTGGGTTCTTTAGCCAGCTCTAAAATTTGCGTTTGTAACAGAAACAAGGGAGTGTATAAGCCTTAAATTGAAAAATCAACAATCGGGGCGACGATGATGACAATATCAATAATCGTTAAGCCAAAAACACCTACTCAACAAGAGAATATATAATTAGAGGTGGGATTTGCATGTGGGACATTTTTCTGGGTGTTGGAAGACCCTAAATTGATTAGTAAACTTTGGAGTGAGCTGTTTTCAAGGTTCCAAAACCAAAACTTGACCCCATCACTTCACGTTTTCAAACAGTCCTCCCTAAAAACCATGACACCTTGAAAGCAGCCTTTGATTCATCCCTCTTGTCATGCACAACTAAGCAAGAACTCCATGTCAAATGCCGTGATCTTCTGGTTCAAGTCAAGTAAATAAATGCTTTGCAGCTGGATTTTGCGCATTTTCTGGCACATTTTGGCATCAAACTTTTCATAGGCCAAAAAAAAGAAAGTAATTATTTCCTTTTAGCATCTTGGAAGTGGTATTGTTTGGTGGAAGTTGGACCCATTTGTGTAACTTCAAAGAAAATCACCTGGTGTGCTTGAAAATATATAATAGTCGTCTATTTGCTAATGTCAGTCGCCAAAGTATACATGCCATTTCAAACCGTTTTATCAAATAAGAATTTCAAACTAATGTATAGTGAGTTATATATCATTTACATGTATATGTTGGTAGCATAACTCAATACATGTTAGACTCTGAAATCATAAATCGAAGGGCAGCAACAAAGAGAAATTAAAGATAATTTAGAAAGTCGATTAGCTTGAGGACTCACTTTTTACCAAGATTAGTGTACACTTAAATCCAAAATCTATGAAATTTGAGTGTTTATACCATGTTCCATTAGCCATATGGCATGCCCAACTAACTGCTACATGGATAAGTCAACAGTCTCATGAGCACAGGTTACGTCCTCACCATCATCTTACAAGTATTGATCCCCCAGTTTTTGATATCGATATGAGTTTGCAACAGGGGAATAAGGGAGTTTTAGATAAGCCTTGATGTTAAATAGGAAGATGGTATATAAAAAAATGGAGGTCAGGTAAGCAGAGGGGCCCAACGGAGTGACTACGGCCATAGTGGCTGGCGCGTGCGACCCAGAATCTTTGGGAACTGCCTCCTTCCTAGTAGGAGAGCCATAGCTGCTCTAACAAGCCAACGCTCTCTGCGGAGTGCTTCGCCTTGGTCGGCGGAAGTCATCATGGCATTACGGCGGCATCATGCCTGCCTCCCCCCCACTACGCACGTCATGGAAAACCCGAGTGCAGCCATCCGAGATTTGAGAGACCAGCGACGGATACAAGGGCCGCCATCTCCGTCTCCACCATACCTTTCCGACCCATCTTAATGCCCCCACAATTGGGTCATAAGCCCACGTTACTAGGCTCGGCAATGTTGTTTGCATGGAGAGTCTATATTAAGCGTGCTTCTTGGACTGCGGTAGGCGATGTGGGATTCGAATTGAGTTGGAATAAACGAGTACTACAGCCCTGAGCTATTTGGCGAGGCACTACATACTGCATTGATTGAAGTTGTACAAACCCCCAAATATAAGATCAAGACATTCATATAAAGAAGCAATGGATCAACCAGAAACCATATTCCCTGCATTCTTTCAATCATTTAAGGTTATCCATTGTCCGGCATAAAACTAAGCGCTGTTTGTTATCAAAGATGCCGTAGATCAACTGAAAGTGCTTAACTGAATGGGAATGTTTCAAAAGCCTCTTAGTTTAGAGTATAGAGTTCTCTCTATGTTTCAGTTCAACGGTTTAGTTCCAACTTTATCTCCAGAATGACTGGGTTTCTTCTAACCATTTAAGAAAATGATAGTTCCAGTGCACGAGCGTAGGCTATGGCGATTTCGCCGCCGCCATCATCTTGCTCCCAGTTAACATAAAAAAGCCAATCTATTGCTAAGGTCGTCAAAGCATGAAACCGTTTATCAACTAGGAATCCCAAACCGATATATGTGTGTGAGTTATCATTTACATGCGCCTTGGTAGCATACCTCAATACATGTTATGGTATTTCCACCATGAACATGTAGGTATTTTCCTAATAGCGGGTTATAAAATCATAAATGAGGGGACATAATTATTTTTATTAATTACACCCAAAATAAAATTTTTTACAGAGAAAAAGGTTTTATATTTTTTTATATAAAAAAGAGGGAAGGAGACCACCTCCGCCCCGGCGCCCCCCCCCCTTCTTCTCCCCCTCTCCTTTCTAAGCCCCCCTTAAGAGCCAACGGTCTCTGCAGATGGGTCTCTCTTTCCGAGGTTTTGCTTCAAAGCCGATTTGTCGGCCGCCGATTCATTTCGGCAGAAGTCATCATGGCAATTACGGCGGCAACATTCCCCGCTTGTCGGCACCCCTACCCCCCCCCACCACCCACCCCCTGGAATTCCGAGTACAAAAGAATATAGAAACCCCAAACCCCCGCCCCCCCCCCCTCCCCCCCCAACCCCCCCCCCCCACCCCACCACACCCCCACCCAACGACGCACCCCACCCAACACGCATACTTCAAGAAAAAAATCTTAATAACCCTTCTAACACAAGAAAAATAAAAAAAAAAAACAACAAAAACACCCACACAAACACACCCAACACAAAAACAAACCCCCACACACAAATTGGTAGCATACCTCAATACATGTTATGGTATTTCCACCATGAACATGTAGGTATTATCCTGATAGCGTGTCATAAAAATCATAAATCGAAGGGCAGCAAAGAGAAATTCAAGATAGTTCAGGAGGTTGAACTTGAGGCCTCATCTTTCAGAAACTAGCCACTTTACCAAGATTACTGTATATTTACATCTATATTCTGGGTTCTTTGGTCAGCTTTAAAATTTGCGTTTGTAACAGGAATAAGGGACTGTATAAGCCTTAAATTGAAATATCAACACTCGGGGCGACGACGATGACAATATCAATACATTCTCTTGGACCATAAATGCCATGCCAGAAAAAATGACAAGTAAGTCAGCAATGAGACCAGTAGCACCTTCATGTTGCAATTATTACTCCTTCTCTGTAGACGGAGTGAGCTTTCCGTGCAGTTTATCATACTCCTGCTTTGTTTCCTCTAAACCTCTTGATACCTGTCAAAAGACATGCACCCACATAAATGATGAATAAAACTACATTTAACCACAAGGATGCAAGAATGTATGGTGACGCAGAATAAAATCAAGCAAAACAAATCAAACTACATCCAGTTTCATCAAAACAGTTGTATATGATTTTATAAGCTGGACATGAGTGGATGTTTAAAACGTGAGTTAGGCAGGATAAAAACCTTGATTGAGTAAGCCAGCGGAAGTAATGTATCTGGATTCATTGCACCATCAGGGAAGTTACGCAAAGCTTGAATAAGTTTCTCAAAGGGTAAATTTACCTGTCAAACAGAGAAAAAAATAAAATCTATGAGCACGAAATTTGATAGATATCATGTTGACGGAGCAGAAAGCCATCATCACTTACCAAGTCGTCATGGCAGTACTTTAATAGGGCAAGGCCAACTTTGAAGACGATTCTAACACCCTGCAGTAAATAAGAAATAATGTATAATTTTTAGGTTGCTTGGAAACCAACAAGATGACTTCCAAAGAGAGATTGAACCCATTAAGATAACCCAATAAGAATCACTAACCTCGAAGAGAAAGACATCCCAAATTCGAAGAGCCAAATGGAACGGGAAAGAGTAAGAAAAAACTGTTATGAACCATTGGCTTGCATACATGCTAGGATTTATCATTTCTTGAGTAAAATGCTCCCCCAGCTTTGGCAAGTGCTCTTTCACTAACTTCTCAAACTGGAAAAGGTACTGTTGTACTAGTGGTAGGCCTACCTGCATGACAAACATAAATTTTATCATGAGAACTATAGATCAGGCTTTGGTTATTTGAACTTTGAGAAATGATTCAGATTACCAAAGTAGCGCGCTGGCATTCTCACATATTTGATAGACAATGGCGACCTAAGTTCTACAAACCCCCAAAGATAAGATCATGCCATTTATATCATTAAGGACTACCTGATATAATCCTTCCATTGGTGCATGGACTGCTCCTTTAAGTAATGCCACCAACAGCCAAAAGGCATCTTCTTCACTCATATAAAGAAGCAATAGACCAGCCAGAAACCCCATTCCCTGCATTCTTTAACCATTTAAGATTATCCATTGTCCAACATAAATTAAGTACAAGTTCAAATTAAGAGAAGTGTCAAAAGACTCAAACCTGAACATATCCTACTTCTCTATCAAAGACAGAGTATGCCTTCAACACATTGTAAAGGGACCTTTGACCAGGACCATGTCTCTGCTGGAAGAATACATGTGATGGGAAGGTACGAGATATATCTCGAATTATATCTAGTTCTGAAGCTGATGTCTCATAGATTACTAATTGCTGCAACAACCATAACACTTGATAGATTAATACCATGGGGGTGCATAGAATCAGATAAAATATCAACTGCGCACATGAAAAGGATAATCACAATAAGGAAGAACAGTGTAATCCAATCTGTAGAGCCACCATCCAGAGGGCAAACATAATCCCAAACCACATAATTAACAACTTTGCTAATTAAAGACTCAAATGGGATACCCTCAAAATCCTCAAAACTGGACGCATTTGAGGCACATAGCACTCAACTCAGTTCTACATAAGTCATAAATTTTTTGATTGCAAGATAGGTATTTGGCTTGTTAGTGACATAGGACAAGCTGGCTTGTACCCTAAATCTTGAAAATTTACTTGCAGCATTGCTTTGAGCTCTGGTCATCATAAAACAATGTAAAAGACTGGCAGAACCAAATGGAACTTCACAATATGGGAAAGATAAGCTACATAAGCAAGGCCATTTGATTCAGTCTTTCCTACAATCTTTGCTAAAGAATATGTATGCAGTTTCAAGTCAGACCAACAGGCATGCACCAAGGAAATAACAGTTTTATAATATTGTGAATTTTTAACTATAAGCCAAATTAGAAAAAGGCTTTAACACAAGGTTGGCTTCAAAGCTCAGTTCATACAAATAGAAGAATCTGCATAAGAAAGTTTCAACCATAACGGATTGAAAAATATCTGTAGATTTGCAGGGTTTTTGTGTGGGTGATCTTTCTGCTAAAGTATTTAGGTCTCTTTGGGAAAGTCTTTCAAAAACAGAATTTCAATGGATTTTCCAGCCTGACCTTCACCAAAAGACTTAGAGGAGCCAACAAAATGTATTTTTCATTTCAAACCATCGAACATACCATGAATGAAACACCTGATTGGGAGGATACACAATGCAGTCTTTCATGTATCAAATTTGATTGAATATTAGAAGAGTATTGAACCTAGTGTTCCAAAGAAGAAACTGACATACAGGAGGAAGCCTCTGCCCTATAAAGTACGAACGGCATATAAAATCATTAGACACAAAAACCATAAAGCAATGGCATATACGATACATAAAACTTCAGACCAATAGAGATATCGCATCAAGTTTGTTCATTATGAGAAACTAAAAAAATATATACCTCATAAACTCCAGGATTCATCAGCAAAAGGTCCCGACTTCCAGAGATCAACTGCCAAACCAGACCCCTTAAACAATCAGGAATTCCTTTCCTTATTCTCCTTTTCACAACATGAGGTTTTCTCCTAATATAATGTTTCCAGTCACTCCCTCCTGCCCCAATCATCTTCCTCCATTTTCTAACCCGTCTTTCCTCTCTGAAAGGTTAATAGCCCGTAATTAGCATGGAAAAAATGCTAGAAATTAAAGCCAGACATTAAATCAGAAACTGTGAAAGTTGTTCTTCAATTCGACAAGGAAAAGCTTACTTCTCATACTCAAAGGCCGACCTGCCTTTGGCTAAACCTTCAGGAGAAAGTTCAGGCTTTAAAAAACCAAATCTGTCCAATCTCAGTGGCGGAACTGGACCTGGCTCATCGTCATCTACTAGTTTCTTTTCCATTCTACTATCTTAAAGAATCTCAGACCACATTGCCTTGGAGAAAGCTTTCTTTTCTTTGACCAATTTCGCTGATCAAATAAACAGCTTACTCTGAAAGAAGTGAACTTTAAATAAATATGACACAGCTTGCAATCACTTACTAGAAACTAAACAAACTCAGTGCGCAAACACTCAATTAGCAAGAACACAAGCAGATCAATAACAACTTAAAGTAGCAATTATAACAGCAATCTATAGCTGCCAAAATGACAAATGACAATCCAAATTACAAGTTAAAACGCCATGAAAGTATCGACTAAAAATAATTTATAGAAGACTAGAAGAATATATCAGACAACTTCCATTAGTCAATGAATGTGACACACAGGGTATTAGCTTTTATAATAAGTTCATTATTACAGCTACACGCAATGCATATATGGACAGCAAATGGGAAGTATACCAGGAGAAACTCCAAAGACACACACAAGAAGATGCTCAAGCAATGATCCCACAACAACACACCAAAAAGAATATTACCCATTAAAGAACCACTACATAACTCTGTTCCAAAACCTATCATTTGGCATGTTATTCAAAGGGAAGCAATTTCTCATTTCCACAAACAAAAACACACCCAATAACACTAAGGAGCTAATCTTACCTAATCCACTATTATATGATAAAATAACATTCAACCCCAGCACTCCATATATGATGACTTTCCAACCAACAAAAGAAAAAAAAAGAAGCAGCAGATGGGAAATTAACATCCACAAAACCCAATGCAAAGCAAAAATACAAAACCCAAATGAAAATCACAGTTAAGGAAACATGAGAATGATAACCAACCTGGGTTTTGAAGGATTTAACACACTGAATAATGGGTTGTTGTCTGTTTCTTCATATCTGACACAAAGATTTGATCTTTGAAGAATGTTTTCTCGATGGTTTTCTCAGCTTCCAATCAATGAATGAGATTTCGACGCCTCAGAATGGCGGTTTGTGTCCTCCACCAAAAAACCAAGAGGAGCGTTACGCGTGTTTCCAGTGTTCACAAAGTAGACTGCTTTTTCTCCTCACGACGATCAAAAATCCATGGTCGGATGATTTGCTTCTAAATCCCACCATAAAATCCAGGAGGTTTTGCTTCCTCAACGTCAACGGATGGAAAACGACGTCGTGGGCCGGGTCGAACGACAACAGAACGCGTGCTTTCTTTTAGAAAAAGTTCCAATCTTATGTAGCCACGTTCACGATAGAAAAACAGAAGAAACCATTCAGAGCTCGACGTGTGGATATCTGTTGGTTTAAGACTCGAGTTAATTTGTCAGTTCATACCAAACTGTTTTCTTCTTGCTCCTCCCAATCCAATAAAGACTTAGACTTTCATCTTCAATCTTCAGAAAACTCACCAGCTAACAGTAAAGCTCTCTTCTGGGTTCTGCAAAAGCTGCTTATTTTCATGGTCTGTGAGTTTTCTTGAGCTCTTTGCAGGTTCATTATCTTCTGAATGCTTCTTTTTCTGCCAAATTCCATGTATTTATGAGGTTTCTGTGTTGATTCTCCAATGCTGCTTATAGAGCTAGTGGGTAGTACTTGATTACATTTCAGAACATAAGTGTGATGGCTTGTTCTTCTGTTGTTTGCAATACTGGGTTCTTATCCATTCCCAACAAATTGGGAGTTCATGGAGGAAAGTCCAAGTCTTTGGGGAGATACAGAGGTTTTTGTTGTAGTTCATTCGCTTTTCGGTCCGTGGGATTTCATAAAGTTTGCAACTTTCAACATGGGTTGTTTTGGAATAATGAGCTTAGGCAATTGAACAATGGGAAAAGTGGATTTTGCTTGGAGGGATTCAGAGATTGTGGTAAATCTAATAAACATGGGTTGTGTTGTTACAACAAAATTGAGCCACTGACGAATGCCAACAGTGCGAATAAGCAGATCCATTTAGGGAAGAATGGGAACACTAAGTTGAGGTCATTGAGGAAGAGATTTCTCTTTAAGATTACGCCCACGGTTGCGGTTGTTAAGTATAAGATTGAAAACGGTTACAATTCAGTCATTGTTAAACGGTGTTGTGACCTTCTTGCGAAAGAATATAAAAAAAGTGACTCTTTTTTCTTCAGTTTCACTAGTATTGGGGATGTGCCATATTTTTTTGAGGTTAACAGCACTGCCCTCCCCGAAGATGGTTCCATATTCGGAGTTGATAGCAAGCCTTCAAAATGAGTCTGTCACGAAAGTTCTGCTTGAAGAGGGATCTCGTCGGATATACTATAACAAGAATTCTCTAAATGTTGGGGATACTCAATTGTTGGGTGATGAATTACCAAGCGTTGAAAGTGAAAGTATGGCCAACAAGGTCACAAGTGGTGATGTTTCTCCATCTGGTCAAGTACTGAATGCCAACCTATTGAAGAAATTATCGGGGACTCATGATTCAGCCCCTGACTGGCAGTATTCCACTAGAAAAATTGAGCATGATGAGAAATTTTTACTTAGTTTGATGAGAGAGAAAGGAATTACATATAGCTCAGCTCCTCAATCTGTCTTGATGTCAATGAGGACTACTTTGATAACTATAATATCTCTATGGATACCTTTGATGCCATTGATGTGGCTTCTTTATCGTCAGCTTTCTGCTGCTAACAGCCCAGCTAAAAAGCGTCGACCTGATCAACAGTTGGTTGGTTTTGAGGATGTTGAGGGTGTTGATGCAGCAAAATTGGAGCTTATGGAGGTAAGCATATCCTCTGTTCATTACATCACAATATTAAATATGCTGCTATTTGTGTACTCTTTGTTGATACTTTGTTGCATTCCTAGCTTGATTACAGAGTGTAAAATTTTGAGGAGGTAACTTACCTAATTGTCTATGTATAAAAACTGTGCATATCCTTTATCCTGTTTGCTACAATTATGTACTCCATGAAAGCTAAAAGCTACCGGCTTTAGTACTTGAAGATAAAGTTAGAAACACAAAATTGTTTGGTCTAGGAGGCCTCGAAACACAGAGGCTGAAATGTATATGGTAGAGATAAAACTCATGGAAATGTATGATTGATTGAGAACTACATAAGGTGCTACTTAACACCTTACATATAGTGGTATTGTCCAAAACAATGTTCCACCTGTAGCATCTTAAAATCTCTTTACAAAGTGAGACAAAAGAACTTCAACCATCTTCCACCTCACCTGTCCTTTCGAAGTTCATGTTCAATGACTTCTACATATCCAAAAATCATTTGAAATATAGAACTTAAAGCACCTGCTTCGTAAGGTAGTGCACCTGCTTCACTACTGCTTCGCTACAATACGGAGTACCTTATGCACATGTCACACTTTCTTGCCAACCAAGGCCTCATTGATGCTATTAGTTCTTTTAAGCTATCAGATGGTTCCCTGCATCAAGAGTTTTTCCCTACAGGGCTGGGAGGATTTCCCAAGGTCCAGAAAGCCTTACTGCCTGTGCTACTGACTGTAGGTTGCACACACACACACACACACACACACACACACACATATAATATATATATATATATATATATATATATATATATATATATATATATTATATATATATATAACTTTTTCACTTATTTTCCTGACTTAGTTCTTGCTTGTAGATAGTTTTATGCTTGCAAGGATCTATTAACTACAGCAAACTAGGAGCAAAGTTACCCCGAGGTGTATTGCTGGTGGGTCCTCCAGGAACAGGGAAAACACTACTTGCAAGGGCAGTTGCTGGAGAAGCAGGTGTACCATTTTTCACTGTTTCTGCGAGTGAGTTTGTGGAGATGTTTGTTGGAAGAGGGGCAGCTCGCATTAGAGACCTCTTTAATATGGCAAGGAAACATTCACCTTCGATCATATTCATTGATGAGCTTGATGCAGTTGGAACGAAGCGTGGCAGAAGTTTCAATGATGAACGTGACCAGACTCTGAATCAGGTAATTTAAGGTTCCATTGTGGCTTCATTTCCCGCATTTTGGTATCCATCATCAATATCCACGTGATATCATTCTCAATATCTGCTGTGTAATTTGGTTTTCAGATCATTTATTCTATTTTTAATATATTTCAAATTAATTGTCGAAATCCTGATAGTACTTAGGAAAAATTGTAGTTAGGAAAGTTCTCTAGTTCCCTCCTGTTTGATATTGATTTGATCTGAAGAAAATAATATTTTCCCCCTTAAAATTCTTGCCGACATTTCTTGCTTATTTGTTCTGCATTTAACATATACTTTCGCCTCACAATTTTTAGGAATTGAAGTATTTCCTTCAATATCCTTATTTTCTTTTCTGTCCTTGTAGTTGCTGACAGAAATGGATGGATTTGAGACAGACTCGAAAGTGGTTGTTGTTGCAGCGACAAACAGACCCGAAGTATTGGATTCTGCCCTTTGTAGGCCAGGCCGCTTCTCAAGAAAAATAGTTGTGGGAGAACCAGATGAGGAAGGAAGGAGAAAGATACTGGCTGTACACTTAAGAGGAGTTCCTTTGGAGGAAGACACTAATCTTATCTGCAATCTCATTGCTTCTTTGACACCTGGTTTTGTGGGTGCTGATCTTGCAAACATTGTCAATGAAGCTGCCTTACTGGCTGCTCGTAGGGGTATGTTGCTTAGCTTAAGTATATTATAACCCAAGATATTAATTAATGTTTGCTATCTCAAATGGACATTGATCTTGCTTGTAAGATGGGAGACCAACTTTAAACTATGGCCTAAGTCTCGGTGTCATGTTTTTTTTCTTTTTTAAGTTTAATAGTTAAGTGTTTAGGTTGCTGTGGATCAGAATCATTTGACCTTCCTTCCCTTTTCTGCTATGCCAGAGGCTACACCCACCCTTCCTTCCCTTTTCTGCCATGCCAGAGCCTACACCCACCCTTCCTTCTAACCTCTTTGTGCCTCTGCCATTTTATCTATGCGTTTTAACCGATAATGCACTATACATGTTAAGCTGCCCTCAGAAAGACAGTAATGACCAATCACTTCATATTAATCTATTGGCTGATGCAGGTGGTGAAACTGTGGCCAGAGAAGATGTAATGGAAGCAATTGAAAGAGCAAAGTTTGGAATCAGTGATAAGCAACTTCGGCCCAGTACGATAAGCAAGGAGCTTGGGAAAATGTTCCCATGGATGCCTTCTCTTATGGGAAAGAATATCACAAGACAAGATAGCGTGCAAGGGCCACTAGGATATCAAACTTTGAGCTGAGTATGTTCATGTGCTCTAGTGGTAGTTTTATGGTACAATATGTTCTAGATTATTAATGAGTCAGCAGTTTTGGTCTATACTTGTTAGCATCTGCTCAAGAGATATATCCGATGAAATTAGCATCTAAATGGTCGCTGCTAATTTGACTGCGTGTGCAGTCAGATCACTCGTACGCTTTCACTCACATGGTATGGATGGAACGGGATGGGGTGGTTAGAAAAAAAATGAAAAATATAATAAACGGTAACTGGAATTTAGTATCATGCAAGCATATGTTCATAGCTCCGGTCATTTCTTATGTTATCTGTAAACGCTCGCATTCATCCAAGTTCCAGAGTCAAACTGCTGTTGTAATACAGGAAAACTGGTTCACCGGACTCTTATTTGGCTTCAGGTTAATATCAACAGATATTGCTTGAAATGTCCAAAATGTTAGTTTATGAAAACCACAACTGGTTGACAGTAAGTTTTATGCTAGTGCACAAGCCTTACCTTGCCACATATATGTTTTAGGCAATAACCTGGCTTAAAAGATGTTTGACAGCAGTGCTCCATGAATCAAATTCTCATCCAAGCCCATAGTAAAACTGAAAGCTACCTAAAGTAATAGTAACGCAATCTTCATATTTCTCAGCTTGTTGATTTTGTTTACATCCTCTGTTCCTTTTCTCCGTTTTCCTCCTACAAGGTTCAATTGTAAAATTATTGCACTGTATGCATTGATAGGTTATATGGTAGGTTCCTGCGCTGTCCACAACTCCTAGTGGAATTTTTCTTTTCCATTTACTTTCCGAATTTAAACTGGTTAATAACTTAATAGTCACATAGTAATTGCAGAAGGTAGTGCCTCTTGATGGGGTCTGATTTTTCAATGGTGGCTGAGGCAATTGAATCCAGGATTAGCATTAATCCTGTCCATGGAATGATGGTTGGTTCTCCTTTGTTGGATGTCATTTTCCTAGAGGGATGTGTATGCTATTCTAGTCAGGATCCTAAACTATGAGTAGGCTATAGTTTCCCAGTTAATTGGAACATTATGTGTGATTTTGACACCCACTAGCATGTCAAGTAGTCATGAGTTTAGGATTTTCTAGGATTCTCTCAGCATATGCTTCTGTATCATTTTCCAAGTGTTTTAAGTCCATTTTGGCTCTTTTTTTGTTCTGTTTATTCCTGTGGAAATCTTATAAATTAGGATGGTTTTGATGTCCTGATATTTGTACCTCTCTGACTTGTTATTAACATTCTAATGCAGTGTTTTGTGGAGCTAATACTTTTTACGATTGATCCAAATGAGGCTTCTCACAGCTGGTGAGACTAATATACAAGAAACAATCTGCTATGAGTTGGACAGCCGATCAAATAGGATCAGTATTCACCCTTCACGGAGGTTTCAACACTGATAAAACTTCAGAAAGGCAATCAGGTATCGAATAGATGCAATGTCAAGATAATGCACAAAATAGCATGTGGCTGAAATAGAGAACTAGCATGCTGTAACATACACATCAACTGTTTGCCAGGCTAGATGAATAAGGGATTCATTTTTGTTTTGATATGATCATGAATTCTGAGTAACCAACAGTAATGGCAAGTTGGTTGAAGCACATTGTATCTGTTCAAGTAATTTGATCAAATGAAATAGGATATTTCGGATTATTTCTTTATAAATTGTTGACAACAGAAGGAAAGTGTGATCATCTGGAGATTTTGAGACCCCACCTACCATTCATCAACATGCTGTCAACCCTACCCAGCTTATGTTGAGAACCGCAAGCCACTCCTATATACCTTTGATTGCCGACTTCCACTACTGAAGAGTTTAGTAAGACATATCCAATAAGCCGTAGAAGATTCATCTAACTCTTTTGACCATTGTATATGCCAGAGTTTACTTTTCATTCTCAAGGTATATGATGATAACTACCCTTGAATTTGGAATTTATGCCATACATCGTTTAACTTATATTTTAGCAAGACTCGGTGGATGTGCTTGTGCAGTTGGTGTAACTTGGAGGCAAAAGAAAGCTTTTATTTTTATTCTTCTTGCTGAAGGAAATAACACAATTGTTACACATGAACACGATCGATAGTGCAGCCGTTGTGGATTGCCATAGAACCTAATGTAATGAGGAAACAGAACCCAGCTTTCCTATATGCACATTCAACTGGCTGAGCAATTCACCACAGTTACAGATCATCGATTCCTTATATACAAGGTTGTACTAAGCCCATAGATTTTTCCCTTAGAAGATTGCTGCTTTTAGTCTCCTTTTCAGCTCCTCCCTGTATACAAATTACGTTCAAACTGCATTAGCAATACATCATCCGCTTACAGTACGAATTGATAAGTTTTAGTTCAAACTTGAAGTACCTTGTGAGTTGTCTGTCTTCAGTCGAAGCAGATAGGAGGCCCCTATTTCTCTTCAGCCCTCCTTAAAAGGTATGGCAGTACCAACTCTATAGGTCCAAACGGCATATACTTGCTCACTTGAAACCCTGCGTTTTTCAGGCCAAAAGAAAGTGACTCTGCCATTCCGTAAAGCTGTGCAAATTCAAGCTTCTGGGTCACCTTCCCGATCCCAATTTCGTGTGCTTTTGCCATTGCCAGTTTCCCTGTTTGCATTAAACATTTTACATCAGGACATGTTAGCTCAAAACCCGGAACACAGTTGACTTGCCTTAATGTTTCTATTTGAACTGCTTGATCTGCTTACCTGATTGAACATTGTGGGTTGCAAGAACAACTGCATCAGAGCCATTCGCGATCCTCTCAAGCATGAACGAAGCGCAATCGTTATAGCACTTGTGTGTGTCCTCAATACTATCGTGTATAGGAGACTTATATCCCAAGGAAGAAGCTACTCTTGCTTCACTTGACATATAAGCACCCCTCACCACTTTGAACCCCATTGGCACACCCATCTTGTCCGCAGCCTTTGTTGCCAGCAACAGTCTTTCCTTTGCATCTTTCAGGTACGCTTGGATGGTCCCGTAAACGATTGGATTGTCATCTTTGTTGTGCATGATTGCAGAGGAGTACGTCAAGTAATCAATGGCTGGTTGAACCGACGTGTACTCAGCATCAACCGATAAAGGCACATTGGCCTCTAGGCACTTCTGGGACAGTTTTAGGATTCTCTGCTGGACAAACTCGAGGTCGCGCTCTTCTTCCTGTGTCAAAGGCTCCGGCTTCTTGAGGGTGTGGTAGAGAGGGCTGGATTCGGAGAAAAGAGGGAAGGTGTTGAGCTTCCATGGGAGCCTGAAAGAAGGCTCTCTGTGTTGCCATCTCAGCAAGGCACTAACCCTCTCAAGCAGCCTGGTGGGACAAATTGCTGTTATTTTCACAATGATGAAGCTCACCTGTTGACAAGTTCAAACATCATTTTCAGTGAAACCAAACTTCACAAGGAAAGGAAGTGATGAAGGACAGCAAAATAATCACAACCTTAATTAGGTTCAATTGATCCACATGTTTCACAAGGTTTTGCAAATTGAACTACTTTTTATATTCCAAATCAAAGTTAATAGGATCTAATTGATGGATGGATTATATTATTTTATTGACAGCTGCAAAACAATCCTCTAAGAATCAAGATAATCTTCTTAACAACTGTTAACACGAAAGATGGAGTCAGCTGAATTTGTCCCATTCCATTCCCCAGATATATCTCGTGTTGGAATCTAGCTGGCACCAGGTAGCATCCCAGATCGTACGTCGGACGGATGATGACCAGTTGTGTGGTCCACGTCAAACCAAAGTAGCATACGTAGGCAATATGACCAGTTGTGTGGTCCACGTCAAACCCAAGTAGCATACGTCGGCAAGTAGGACCCACAATCCCAACAAGTACGAAAAATACTCGGATGTTACCGTAATTACTATTGTAAATGTGAGCCGCTTACTTGAAACTTACCAATTCGAAATCGTGTAATTCAGAAAAATGATCAATATCAAGAAAATCAAAGAAATTAGATGTTTGTTGATGATGAATTTGATGTAAAGAACACTTACCGAAGAATGAGGGAGGGACTTGGTGGATTCAACGGTGTCCAAAAACCCTTGCAAGTTCCGATCACACGCCTCGTTGTCGCCGGCGTACTCCAAGGCGTACACCAACATCCCCCGCAGCCCCGCCTCGTTCAGCTCCACCACCGACCGCCCCGCCGCCGTGGCGTCCTCCCCGGCGCAGAAGTGGTCGTAAATCGTGGACCTTATGACCGCCAAGATCGCATCCTTGATCAGAGGCGTCTCCATCAGCCTCGACCTCATCACCCACATTCCGATGTCCACCATCGGCTCCACCGCCACCATGTGCAGGTTCAGCGCCGCCTTCAGAAGCCTCGTCGTCGATACCGATGCAAACAGCTTGTCCGTCTCATCAAAATTGGTAGCACTCACGGCGGAGTTCACGGCGGCGACGCCGTGTGCTGCGGAGCTTGCGGCGGCGGGATCAATCGTTGTTTTTTCGGGGAAAGAGAGGGGGGATATGGCGGAGATGGTGGTGGAGGAGGCGGCGGAGTTGAGTGGCCGGAGAGTTTTGAGGAGCTTTGATGCTGCCGGAATTACACGGTTTGCCATTCAATGGTGGGTGGCTCGAGTAAAATTCTTGGCTCTGAGCTTTTTACTTGGTCTTTCTTTTCTCTCTCCCTCTCTTGTCTGATCGCAAAAAATGTTTACTATTTTTTTGTGTATGGCCGATGATGGTCGGGTGGACTGTTTTATAGACAGTTTTTAGGAGCACTTTTACAGCGTGTGCAACGCGGTAAAAACCACTTGGTAGTAAAACAGAAGCTCGGTTAAACTGGTCTCTTTGACTTTTGACCAGGTTTCGCTCTCCTGATTGGTTCGTTTGTTCCTATCTGACTCATCGGGGTGATGACGTTAGAGCATCTCCACCGCGACACCAATTGGACCCGAAATCGCCCGCCCCTTTGCCCCCTTCTTTTGTTGCTTTCGGCTCCGGTTTTTCGGAAGGCCAGAAGGACGAATCGGACCGGGGAGGCGAAGGTGAAGGCGGTTTTCGCCCTCGGACTCATCTACAGGCAATTCTATTCTACTGACATCAGCAACTGCAGTCCTTCCTTTTTTTTTTATTCGAAGTGTGCTAACATCATGAATGATTTCAGCAAGCACTAACCGATCAAATAGTCAAAATGATATGAGCAATTGATTTTAAAGCTTGACCATATCTTGCCCGTCCAATTTTTTTAAATTTAAAAAAGAACTTTAAATTTTTATTTTTCTTATAAATACTCACAATATATCTCATATATTCACAATGAATAAAAATTATATGAACACGTGATATAATAAAATATATTTTAGAACAAATTGCCCTTGAAATCGCTCTTGATAAGTGGAAGTAGCAAGTGCAATCAAATCCCCCTCCCAATTGCCCTAGTTGTTCCAATTGCCTTGGTTGGCTCTTAGTTGGCGGAACAAGCTAGAACGTACACGTGGCAAAATGAATCTCGGGAATACTGACTACGCGCTGATTTGGTGAGTGCGCATCACGCGGTGGGCAGGTGAGTTGTAAGATGGACGGTGGGGTATCCCGGAGAAATGACGCGGGTGTGAGTTTCGTGCGACATGTGAAAAGGTTGTCAGATGGAATCTTCTACGTGGCTCCACGGAATCTTGGGATCTCATTTACGATTCCTTTTGCCACGCAATCTTTGCGGAGTTTCTTGAGTACATATATGTACTGAGTACCTTCACCATCTTCACCATTGATTGAAAATCAATGGCTGTGATTTGGTGACCTGATGACCTGTTATAGCAACAAAAGAAGCAAGTTGCTCTCATTCGGGTCTTATATGCCCAAAGCAAAGCATAAACGCTCAAAAGTCTGCTGCCGCCAAACATTGTGAAAGAGGCACACTGCCTCTTTTGCTTCTTTTCCAGTGAAATTTTTTCACTAAACAGGCATATTAAGAGCAATTATGTGCTCATATAGAGTTTCAACCTCTGAAGCCTCTTCAAAAGCACCGAATCTCCAATTCCGAGTTCATATTTCAATCGTTCACTTCATTTCTCGAGCTCTTCTTTGAATTGGAATGCTTGATTTTCCAATTGCGCGAGCACGGCACCGCTTCGTAGTCGCTCGTTTACTCACCATCTTCTTATTTCTCATCGATTCAATGACAAAGGAAGCAATTGAGCCATCTGATCTTTGCTGTAATTGAAAACCCAGCTTGATTTTCTTCAATGGAAGCTAGATTTCGCCTCGAATTTTCCTAATTTTGCTTGTTTTTCAGGTGTAGTGTGTTCGAATTTGATTTGTTTTATCTGGGTTTTTGCAGTTCTTCAAAAACCCAGATTGTTTCATGCTTGCTCGACGAATCAATTAAACAGCGGCAGCAAGGAGAATGTTGCGGAAAACAGACGACTTTTGTGTTCTCTGGAGGCTTGAGGATCCAAGTTTTTCTCCGTCTAGTAGTTCATGGTGGTTAGTTAGAGGTCAAATTTCAAAAATTACCAAATTCCAAAAGGTACCTAGGTTATAAAAACCTTGAATGTTGTTGGGCTGTTTTCAATTTTGCATTTTGGTTATGTTTTCGTAACCCAGTAAAAGCTTCCACTCCATGGGAATCAAAAGGTTTGAGCTTTTGATGATATCACTGAGTTAATGCAAAAAAAAAAAAAAAAAAGCAAAGATGCGAATAAATTGCTTTGTGATTGAAATTTTGCTTAGGAGGGAGGAGACGGAGACCTCGAGGCGGCGATCGGAGGCGACAAACACAGCCGAACAGTATCCAAAGTTGTTGCAATTTAATCTCCACGTGTCACATTCGGGTTGGATTGGGATGCTGATGTGGATCCAGCTCATATGGACTGAGTCCACGAAGTCTTTATCGAAGTGGTGGCGAGGATGGTTGGGTCGGTGCAGGGCACGTGGGTTTTAATTTTGGTGACCGGCAAGGGCTAGTGCCCTTAACCCCAACATTAATTTTTAAGCGTATATAAATGAAACTGATGAAGGCACTCACTGCCTCCATGTACCGAAGAAAAATTGCAATCTTTGGGTGTTGGTTTCTTTGGTTGGGCTTTGGCCCTGACTGAGGAAGGTAAATCAGCATGTAACCAACTATTAGGCCACAAAAAACAAAATTGCCATAACTGATGAACAATATTTTTCACCTAACTCTATTAACCTAATTTGATTCGTTTTAGTTGATTGTTGTGCAAATTAAACCTGACTTTATAAAATTGCATTGAAATGCAAGAAAAAAAAGTATGAGTATCATTTTAAAATTTAATCCAAACTGCAAAGTACCTAATTATAATTTGCCCATCATCTAAACATAATTTGAGCACTTTATACCAAACTAAAGAACAACGCTCCACACTAATCTAGTACTATAGAAAGTCTATGTACCATTGGTTGCAATATACTGATGAAATTTCAATGAACATACTACATATGGTATCATTTTCTAATGCCTATGAATTAATCAACTAGTTACTTCTCTTCCATGAGGGAATTAATCAAACTCAATCAAAAGAAGCCCTGGTCTATAGGCTGAACCCATACATGGCTTGACACTTGTCGAACAATGGATTGATCTAAGAAAGCTGTAAATACCCCTCTCCATCATGAACATTTTCATCATCCAAGAATTTGAGCACTTACCAATCTTCTTGCGTGTGTTTGTGTATACAAGGAGAATTTCCCATCAAGATGAATACTAACCAGAACCAGAACACGAGCTACCAAGCTGGCCAGGCCAAGGGCCAAGCTCAGGTGATTCATCTAGCAATTCTTTAGTAACCTGATGGGGTCTAAATCCCTCTCAGATAAGCCTTTTCGTGATCCGTCGTGGCTGATGATGTTTTATACGGTTTTTGATCCAGGAAAAGGCCAGTGGCATGATGGACTCGATGAGCAATGCTGCCCAATCTGCCAAGGAATCATGCCAAGGGGTTTGAATTCTCTTCCTTTTTTTTTACATTAGTATATATGACTTTCTTTTTGTTGCATATAATCATGTATTTGAGAATCTTTGTTGTAAATTTCTAAATGCTTGTTATGTTTGCAGGCTGGCCAGCAGATGAAGGAGAAGGCACAGGGAGCAGCTGACTCCATCAAGGATGCAGTTGGAGCCAACAAATGAAGCTGAGATGAAGCAAGATGTTCCTGTTTTTGTTTTGTGGATCAGTAATTTCGTTGTTGATTTACTTGCTCTTTGAAGCAAGAACATAATCTGATCATGTAATCACTTACTGTTCAGAATCAGAGAACATTAAGCTAATAATTTCAATGAAAGTATGTTTTTCTCACCAATATTTCAGAGTGTCTGATTAATCAGATCAATTGAAAAGCCTTGGCAATCAATTCGCGGGCAAAACATGTTTGGCTAGATATGCTGCACCAAGTACATGTAGCACCAAATTCTAAAAGTTGTTTTCTATGCCAAATGAAGTTGTTCAAAACTAATCCCATAGATATGCATTCATATGATTAGCACAATTGGGACTATATATATACCACATTCATGGCATGATTAATCCATTAGCCATGGCTTAGTAATTGACCCATGCTAAAAGATTTACAATGTGATTGACCCATGAACTTGCAAACATGGAAAAGCAAAACTTCGAGCCATATGAAGAAAGTAAAGAGGCAAGACAGAGTACTCGATTAACAACCTTATGGATGAGAGAATTTCAAGTTTCAGGTACAAACAAGCTATATGACTAAACAAAGAATTTGCAAAAGATTCACTTCAACCAACATTCATTATGAGCATTTCAATCACTTGTTTAGGGCGTGGGTGGCAGGTGCGTGGACGAAGGAGGGTGAGGGCAAAACACTATTCATCACCCATGGACGAAAACACCATTTTTCGCCCTCGCCCTTGCCCTTAGGGGTGCACTTGCTCTAAGGATTTGCAAAAACCAAAAAACAAGGATTGCCAAAGACTCATTTCATGTAGTCATTCCCAACTTCCTGCTAGCTGTAGCCTATATGTAGCTTTCTCATTTATATGTAGTTAACTTCTTTAAAATGTAAAACTTGAAACTCCCTATTACGGTATTTTCCTATCTCTTAAACTGAATTAAGCCATCTATGAAGGCCCCAGGATTGCATACAGTCTCAGTTTATTGGATCTGATGTGTGCTTTAATTTTGACGTTCACTGAACAGTTTTTCCTCATAATAGATGTTCAGTCACTAACCTAATCCTAAATTTAGATATATCTGCATGGATATTGATGTTCTTAGCAATAATGATATCATGTTTAGAGTCTCAACAATAATATAAATTGATTACATATCAATATTTCGACACTTATTAAAACCGGAACATCTTGTAGTGTGAATTAGTGCATAGCAGTCCAAAGGTGCTGCAAGTAATTTGTACCTCTCCCAAATGGTTGGATGAACCTACTAATATTGAAGTGTCCCCTGTAGCTGAAACTTTGCATGATAAATCTCTAACTAGCCTTTTTACAGGCAGGCCGGTCATGCCCTCTCATCAAAATTCAGAAGAAGCCCTGGTCTATAGGCTGAACTGATGGTGCGGAAACTAATTACTGATGAGAAAATCAAACGCTATATTATCGTTGATATCTCGACACTTGTCAAGCAGTGGATTGCACTGGAAGGACTATAAAATCTCCTCACCAGCATGAACATTTTCATCATCCAAGAATTTGAACACTTTCCAATCCCATCAATCTTCTTGTGTGTGTTTGTGTATACAAAGAGAATTTCCCCTCAAGATGAATACTAACCAGAACCAGAACTTGGGTTTCCAAGCTGGCCAGGCCAAGGGCCAAGCTCAGGTGAGTCATCTAGCAATTCTCTAGTAACCTGGTAGGGTCTGAATCACTCTTAGACAAAATCATCGGTCGTGGCTGATGATGTTTTATACCGTTTTTGACCCAGGAAAAGGCCAGTGGCATGATGGACTCGATGAGCAATGCTGCCCAATCTGCCAAGGAATCATGCCAAGGGGTTTGAATTCTTTTTTTATTTTTATTTTTACCTTAGTATGTGACTTTCTTTTGTTGCATATAAGCATTTATTTGCAGCATGCTTGTAATTTTGCAATTGCTTGATATGTTTGCAGGCTGGTCAGCAGATGAAGGAGAAGGCACAGGGAGCAGCTGATTCCATCAAGGATGCAGTTGGTGCCAACAAATCAAATTGAAATTGTTGATGTGATGGGATTGCATCCAAATTGTTTCCAATAAACTAGTTTTTGTGTTTCTTGTTTTTGTTTTGTGATACATCATTTCATTGTTGGTGTTGATCTTTGTTTGAAGCAAGAACAAAATCTGATCATGTAATCACTTACTATGTTCAGAGAACATTAAGCTTATAAATTTCATTGCTTTTTCTATTTTATATCCAGTTTTTTTTTCTTTCTTGAATGTTGTTTCTTATATTTATTGTTTACGGTATTCATAACGTGAGAGTTTCAACCTATAAGCCAACAAAGGTAAAATGTAACAATATAAACCCAAAAAAGGATTAATTTGTTGTAGAAACTTCCTATGGTGGTTGCATACTTCATTGCATACCTCATAGTCTCACTTCCATGCCTATATAAAGAGGCAATGCCTCTCCTTCACAACACACAATCAACACACAACCAAAGGGGGAAAAGCCTCAGAACCTCTTCCCGGAGGAACCGAGCTTAGGTCAGGGGGAGTTTAGTGAGATACTATGTATTCTGTATACATTTCCACTGTTTCCATATAATGAGAGAGAAACCAGTACCACCGCCCCGAGGACTAGGCACACTTGCCGAACCTCGTTAAATTCTGTGTCTTATTTAATTTCCGCCACTGCATTTCATTCCCGTTCTGCAACACGTTATCAGCACGAATGACTCTCGTGTAAGTGTTAGTGGTGGATGCGGATTCTTACTGGAAAAGAGCAATACACATTGAATGAGAACCTGAAGTTTCTCAACTGTGTGCTCTGAGAGAGCAATACACATTGAATGAGAACCTGAAGATTCTCAGCTGTGTACTCCGATACAGAACTTGTCTGAAGAATTTGTTTGGCATACATAACTTCTCACTAAGTTGCCAGCAAGAAATTCAGATCTGTTTGCATTACACCCGGAAAAATAAAGAGACTCACCTACCGCATACTTAATCAAATATGCACACCGAACTTCTCTCTCTCAAACAGAAACCTAACCCACTCCAAAAGAAAATCCTTTTCTTCTCCAAAAGTGCTCTGCTCACTTTCTCTCTCTCTAAACCGCACATCATCGGCAGTGCTCTGCTCACCTTTTCTTCTCCAAAAGTGCTCTGCTCACTTTGTGGTATTTTCATCGGATTTGATACAAAAATGGAGAACCAGAACAACCAGTTCTGGCAGTTCAGCGATCAAGTTCGTGGTCAAGGCACAAACTTGGCGAATCTCAACATCAACGATTCGATCTGGAGCAATTCGTACAGCAAGAGGCCCGATGAGCGGAGGAACTTCGATATTAAAGTCGGCGGAGAGGTCAATCCCCAAAGGATCCGACTCCAGGGATTTCAACGGGTTCAATGGGTTTAACGGGCTGAGTGATTCGTGGGTCGACAATCTGAACCCGAAAGGGTCCGAATCCAACGGGTCCGACAACGGTTGGAACAGCTTCAAGCCCAAAGCCTCTGAACTCAACAATGGAGGATCATACAGCTTCAGCCCCTTGTCATTCTTCCCTGTTGTGATCTTTTTCAGATCAGTGGCTATGATGGTTCCTTCTTCAGAGACCTGGACTTGGTACCGCTTGCCGGTACTCTCGTCGATGATGGTCAAAGGACCCCTAAGGTTCCCTGGAGGCGGGACCATGGACTGAGCCGAGACGCAGTTGGGTTCGAGAGGCGGATCGAGCTCGTAGGGCTCGATGGTCGCGGCGGCGAGGTGGGCTGAGAGCACGGCCAAGCGGCCGCGAGCAGTCACCGCCATTTCTTTTGACATTTTTGTATCTTGGGAGTTTTGTGATCGAATTGAAAATTGTTTAGGGAAAGATACGATTGGAAATTTTTCAGAAGAGAGGAGGAGAAATTTCAGATCGGCGTTCTACACAGATCTGTTTGTATGGTTGTTCGGAAACTTCATCCGACCAAGCCCCAAGTTTATTTCTTCTCTGTTCGGTGGTACCAACCGAACACAAATCCTGGGCTGCTCCCCATTGTTCGGAACTCCCATCCGAACACCTGTGCAAGTATTGTTCGGAGCGCGCAACCGAACACCAATCCAGGGCTGCGCCTTTGTTCGGGAACCCCCACCGAACGCGCGCTGGACTGATTAGGCAGTCTTGGGCCTTTTCTTATTTTGGGCCAAGCTCAGGGCCAATTTTTGTTTTAGGGCTGTTTTATTTTGGGCTGGCCAACAGGGCCTTTCCCGTGGGCTTCCTTTTGAATTGGGCCCTTGGATTTTTGGGCCAACTTGGACCTTGAAAATGGATGGGCTGGGCTTCCCTATTTTCAGGCCAAATTTAATTGGGTCTTGAGGCTTTTTAATGAGCTCCCAATTTTAATAAATTGGACCCATAGTGAACCCAAAGTTCACAATAGACCTCGAACCCGAAGTTTCGAGCGTACCCAAACCTTTTGTTTGGACTGTGGGCTTTTTAGCCACAGTATTATTTCAAGTGAAATTATAATCGAACTTGAAGTTACTGATATTGTACTGGCACGTACAGTGAACCCGATGTTCACAATATATCTCGAACCTGAAGTTTCGAATGAAACTTTGAGTTTCAAAACCAGAAGTTACTGCTATTAAAACTGACATTTTTAACTTTGTGGGTTAATGGTGCAGATTTCCCCCCCATCCCATATTTACTTTCAGCAATTTAAATTCCGCAATTTCTTTTCAGCAATTTAAATTCCGCAATTTACTTTCAGCAATTTAAATTCCTCTATTTAATTTCTGCAATTTAAATTCTGCTCCTATTTAATTTCTGCAATTTAAATTCTGCAAATGTGGGACGTTGGACGGTTATACCGCCTCTCCATATTTAATTTAAGCAATTTAAATTCTGCTGTTTACTTTTAGCAATTTAAATTATGCCATTTACTTTCGGCAATTTAAATTCTGTCATTTAATTTCAGTAATTTGAATTCTGGTTGTGGGATGATGGTACAGTTTTACCAATTCCCATTTTATATTATATGTCAATGCAATATCATAAGTAACGAAGTCTTGCAAATATTTGATATTTTATATCATGCAAGAGATCGGACCTGAAGTTCCTTGATCAAATCCAGACTAAAAGTCATTAGGATTAATTGAGAGGCAGATTTTGCTCTCATCCGGATTTAAGTTTCAGTCTTATCCGGATTTTGTTCTCGAATATCAATTAATTGAATCAGTTGGAACCAGCAGTTTCCTTGATCATATTACCGATTCAATTAATCCATATTGAGGAATGTGAAGTTAATCAGCGCGGCTGCGCATGATATTCTCCCTGAATGGAGATATATTACTTCATACCTCCATGTAGACCTACAAAGGCCTTATACTCACCACATTCCGGAAGAATTTCATTGAGTTATAAGGATATTCGATTGAACAGTTACCATGTTGAACATGGGAAAGTTTGTGGACGATTTCCAACCAATACGCGGACCATATAACGATTTTATGGTTTTGGTTGATGTAATGACTCGTTGATCACATGTCTATTGTCCACATCAAAAGTTGCATTTGCTAAACTTCTGGCACATATTGAGGGCTCACCACCCTAGTTATCCGTTGTAGTCTAGAAGACTGGATACTGCCGGAAAGTTTATATCGAAGGCTTTCGATTATTATTGCACGTCCCTTAGGATTGACCGGCTGGGCAGACCCGGGTCAAACCAGTTGATAATGATCACAACGTTTCCCGGTTTTGGAATAGGACTATGCAATTTTGCATGCAACTATATTGGTCCGCCTGAGACCCATCTCCACCCACTCATGTTGAGCGTTACAGTTGGTTACTGGGTACGGACATGATTCACCGTATTTACGCAATGTTGGGTGTGCAGTTTAGTGCCAGTTGCGCCGCCGCAACGTACCAATATGGGTCCTCAATTTGGAATCTTTGTCGATTTGATGAGACAGGATTCCCGCCGTTAGGGGGAGGAAAGGACGTCAACGTTCCTGAAGAACGACGTCAACGTTCATGAAGAACGACGTGAATTGACGTGGATGTACCCACTATGTCTCATCACAAGACATCCCGGTAGGATGTTCAGGTACATCGGCGGCTAGCCAATACTCTGTCCTCGGCTAGAAGCGAGACAGACTCGGTTCGATGGATTCACTCCCCAGAAGAGGAGAACTATGGCACAATTGAATCCTATCGCTATCTCAAACGATCCAACTCATAAATTGCGCAGGATTATGGAAGTATCCTGGGAGACGTCCCAGGGTGATACCCCAAATCCAAATTTCCGAGGATCAAGGAGATCTCGGTCCGGATGAGTTTATGGAATCGAGATGAGATAATCATCGATGATATCTTTGCTTATGCAGTGGCCACTGAATCACAAAGTGCGACGATATCGAACCGCGTTCCGTTGATTAAGCACAACGTTGAACTAATTGGTGAAAATGGAAAGAAACAATGCAGGTCGATTTAGACTCCTTAGCGAAAAGTGTTTGGGCCTGAAGTTCCCATACTACCCAATGTGAATCCTGTAGATTGCATGTGGGATTTCGTAAGGAAGCGTAATGGTGAGAATGAAATAGTGCGAAGGCACGTCTTGTGATAAAAGGTTTCTCTCATTAAGCCCTGACATTGATTACAATGAGATGTATTCTCTCGTAATGAACGTTGTTACGTTCCACTACCTAATCAGTTTGGTAGTTTCCGAAAAACTGAATATGCAGCTTATGGATATGATTGCAAGATATCTCTATGGGGATCTAAATACAGAGATATGATTGAAACATGCAATTCAGGCAAATTCGAACTTCTTGTAATATATTCGGACCAGTCTGTCAAACCCCGCCCAATGTGAACCATGACGGTTACAAGTGGGTCTTTTTACAAGAAAGTGAGAAAAACAAGATTACAAGGCATACGGCAAAGCTTGTAATATAAAGTTTTTCACAAAGTCCTGGAATTGATATTATCCCAGAATGGATGCAATCAAGAATCCTTATGCGGTAGAACAGAGGATCTGGACTCCAGCCAGTCAAGTTTGTCCTTCATCTCTGTTGAGTACTGATTGCATATGGCATGCAAGCGTCGGTTCTCTTCTCTCAATGAATGGTTATCCTTCTTGAGCACTTCTAGCTCATAGTTTCGGGCCGCCAGTCGTTTGGCCAGATTTGACACTTGTGCTACACTCTGAACACATGAAGCCATAGCACGTGTCATGGCTTCTTTGTCAGAACGCCCCGCTAACAACATCTCATCCTCCGGAGTCGAGATGTTCCAGGCCACTACTGATGCAGTATCATCATTGCGCATTACTGAGTCTTTGACAGTAAGCGGGCCTGTACTGGAATTAAAAGTGGGACGCCAGACCTTAACACTTGGCGTTGAAACTCCAGGGGGAGCAAGAGTCAAACCGGGAGAAACATTGGAGGATGAAGCCATTACTGGAAAGAAAGAAAGGTATGAAATGCTAGGAAAATTGGAGGGCTAAAGCTGAGATAGTTTGCAAGAGAAAGTCTTCAAAGATGTGACTTCCACAGATGAATTGCACCGAGGATATGTAGAGAAAAATGGATCTTCTCTTTTCGAGACCCGACAGGTGAATCTACTTTATTGAAGATCATATCCCATTAACTTTGGATCTGATTTCAGATGATTGGCCGCACGTGTTCCAAGGGTGACTAATTTCAACAGACGTTGAATCAATCACGGGATATTTTCAAAGCGTTCTCGGATCCCAAGGAGTGCGCCTTACCTGTCTTGAGATGATTAGAAAACGCATCTCAGCCATTTATTCTCATACTGATCTATGTATATATATCCTCAGCATTCTGTACTTAGTATAGTCTCTCAGGCATTCCCAATTTCCTTTAGATGATCACTCATCAGCTTTTCATGTATAGTTTGCTCTTTCATATGTTTAAAGGAGCAAAAGTACCTCATATCATACTCCGAAGATTAGTTGACTTGGGGATTCCCTAAACTCCACCGCAGCATCTGTCTGACCTTGCAAGACCTTCACATTCCCGGGGACGAATTCCTGTCAAACCACGATGTTTTGGAGGTCGATGGTCCAGACGACCAACTTCAGATATTCCTTCCAGAAGCAAAGGTATCTCATATCAAGGAGATTGGAAGCAAATGTATCTCATATCATGCTTCCAATCTTGGCGGTTCTCATAAGCCTGCGCTGGACCTTCTGGAATCCACCAGGTTTCTTCTAGTCCTTGTCCTTGTCCTTCTGACAGAAGAGAGAGAGACAAGCATCCAGCTAGGTTCAACCTTAACATTCCCAGATCAATTGAAGAGCTACGGTGATGCACATCAGGGGGAGCATTTAGATGCATTCGTAAGCACCCAAGGGGGAGTGTTGTAGAAACTTCCTATGGTGGTTGCATACTTCATTGCATACCTCATAGTCTCACTTCCATGCCTATATAAAGAGGCAATGCCTCTCCTTCACAACACACAATCAACACACAACCAAAGGGGGAAAAGCCTCGGAACCTCTTCCCGGAGGAACCGAGCTTAGGTCAGGGGGAGTTTAGTGAGATACTATGTATTCTGTATACATTTCCACTGTTTCCATATAATGAGAGAGAAACCAGTACCACCGCCCCGAGGACTAGGCACACTTGCCGAACCTCGTTAAATTCTGTGTCTTATTTAATTTCCGCCACTGCATTTCATTCCCGTTCTGCAACATAATTAAAGTTATGATGTTCATTAACACATACTTGAATGCTAATTTTGTATTAGAATATGTGCAAGCATTTTACTTAAGTTCAGTGCTATCCCCACTAAGAAGGAAGTTGGTTATTCCAATTGGGAGTAACATGCAATGCAATTGCAAATTCCTTCTAGATGATTAATCAGTTCATTTTCGGCCTAATGAAACTTCTCTTCTACAATTTTCTGAAAACGTAACTTCGAATTCTCTATACATCTTGCCTTGAGCTAACTAGTTGAAGAAGAGGAAAGCTCAGACCATAGGCGAAAAATGAAAGATACAAATTCTCCATACGATAAAGCAGCGTTATATGTAGGGCTGACTTTGGCTATTTGGTGGCTGAAGCCAGAAAAAAAAAAAAAAAAAAAAGGGATTATGACTAAGGAACATCATTTTATTTTACCATTAATTTTGTTGGAATAAGCAATAAATTTGCAAATCTAATCATCCCTAAAATTCATATACTTGGAAAACCAATCTCCAATAAATTTGTAAAATAACTCTAAAAATATTTAACTAGTAATCTGTGATGTATGAAAAAATTTGAAAGCCCCTTCCCATCGGGAGTCAATTCTTGGGCTTTGCTTGCCCAATGGGAGGGCCGTCCCTCGGTTATATGCAGGCAAGAAACATTGAAACTTTGCCAAAAAAGAAAATCCAGAGCAGCACTTGTGTTGTGTGTGTATTCCACAATCTAGGCAAGAAAATCACGGAATGAATACGACTTTCCCGGCAACCAAACAAAACCCATTTCAGTTTTTTGTTTTCACTTTTCACTAGTTACTGCAAAGTGGTAGTAAACATGGTAAAACTGTGATTTTTGGCCTTTTGGATGCCCTTTCCTTTTCAACCCATATCTCAGTTTTTGAAGACAAATGGAGAATAAAGTGGCGGAACCGCAGTTCAACCAAATTCCACTTTAAACTTATCAGCACAATCTGAACCGTGAGCAAAGTTCGTAAAGCAATCATCTTTTCAATTGCTTCTTTCTCCTGATTTATGGGTCCAAGCCAAAATCGCCATTGAAGTCTTCCAGAGGTGAGCCAATCAAATGCTTGATCATATTTTCATTTATTATTGCTAGCTACTTGGATTTTGGAAGCCGTGATTGTTTCTCTTTGTGTGTTTATTTTGATTTTACCAATGAGAATCAACATAAAAATGGTTCCTTTTACCGTGGTTATTCGATTTCGGAAATGTTTATAGTTAGTGGAAGTTTACCAAGATTTCTGTTAGTTCTTTTACGAGTGTTAAGATGGTTGAACTGAAGTTATGATTTTCCTGCCCAATTATCAACCGTTTTCATCTAGTTGTGGTATAACCTTACAATTATTTAGTAAATGGAATGGAATGTTTTGTAAATAGGCTTCTTCTTTGTATATTTGGTTGCAGGAGTAAGATGCTCTAGTGATTATGTTCTTGAGCAAATTTGGGTCTCAAAGAAAGCCAGCGGACAGGAACGAATAGGAGTCATTCTTCCTGGAAAACTAAATAATTGCTCGTTTACGGCGTTCATTGTGCATTTTCAGATCTTTCTCTTTGTACAAAAGAAGTGCTGAGCATAGTAGTATACATGGGTCATTCTCAGCAGCCAAAAAGAAGAGTGGCATTTTTGTTGATCGATGGTGTGGGTGATGTGTCAATACCAAAGTTTGGATTGAAGACTCCACTTCAGGCAGCCAAAGTACCTAATTTGGATGCGATTGCATCAGCTGGAGTTAATGGTCTAATGGACCCTGTTGAAGTTGGTTTGGGTTGCGGAAGTGACACAGCTCACCTTTCTCTATTGGGTTATGACCCCAGGGTTTATTATCGGGGCCGAGGTGCATTTGAGTCCATGGGTGCTGGATTGGCAATGTCACCTGGTGACATTGCATTTAAGGTGAGTTTTCTTTCTTTCTTTGTAAATGATTTGTCTACTACAATTATTGTGGCAGTGGTGATCTCGGTCGCAATTCAAGTCGAGAATTTAGATCACATTAGCATATAGAAGGACTATGCCGAAATGAGTATGCTTGTTTTAGAAGACCAGGTTGTTCATCATTGTTAACTTTTGATCTTCAGTCTAATTTTGCAACCTTGGATGAACAAACTGGAATAGTCATCAGTAGGAGGGCTGACAGGCACTTTGAAGAAGAAGGACCAATACTGTGTGCAGCACTTGATGGAATGAAGCTGCCATCTTTTCCGGAATATGAAGTCAGGGTCAGGTGAGAATGTCTAATAAGTTGGCTTCTTGTTTGATGTGCTTGTATGTATCTCATTCACTGGGTGATGCGAGATTTTCCACACACAGCCCATCATTTATGAGAAAGTTTATTAGTTATTAAATACCCTGGTTCTTTATACTAATGAGTAAAAAGAATCATTTATCTGCAGGTATGCAACAGAACATAGATGTGGAGTGGTTGTGAAAGGACCAAATCTTAGTGGAAATATATCAGGAACAGACCCATTGAAGGATAACCGTTTACTTTTGCAAGCTGAAGCTCTAGACGGAACTGATGAGGCAAGGCACACAGCTAAAGTTGTAAATGAGTTATCCAAGGAAATATCCCGAATTCTTGTTGCTCATCCACTGAATGCAAAGCGGGCTGCTGAAGGGAAAAACATAGCTAATATTGTTCTTTTACGAGGTTGTGGGATTCGGATTGAGGTCTGTTGTCTCTAATCTTACTTATCATGTAGAACTTATTGCTTAGAAATTCATATATAAACAACCTCTCAGCTATTGTATACACCTTTCTCTGCTGTTGTCAGTGGGTTAGACAGCCACCTGCAGTGATGGTCCTCTAGAACTTTTACCTTCTGAATTACTTGTACTCATAATCCTGAGTTTCTCCAGATCCAGAAGGAGCAAGTTTCAACACCAATTTCCGGGTTTGGTTGTTTAGCTTTGCTCTTATGATACTTTAGTATTTGGCTATCGCAACTTTTTATAATGATAGAGCTGGTAAACATTGTGGGTTAAAGGGGTTTTTCTTTTGTGGAACCTTAGTAGGAAATCCTTAAACTCTCACAAGTATTTTTAATATATGTATCCTGAAAATTACTATATAAGTAAGAATGCCAGCTTTTTAGGCCATTGAAGGTCTAGGTGATCTCCAACCGACAAGAATAATCTTCAGCCTATGAGAAATGGCGGCCTTATAAGAACTCAATTGTTTTACTTTTGTTTGTTTGTGTAGTAAGCAACTTATGTTTCTAAATACACGTTTGTGTCTTCATCTTTACTTGTACTACAGGTTCCTTCATTTGAAGAGAAACATGGGTTAAGGCCTTGCATGGTAGCTCCCACTAAAATCATTGCTGGACTCGGCTTATCACTTGGCATTGATATCCTAGAAGCTCCTGGAGCAACTGGGGACTACCGAACACTTCTAACTTCCAAAGCAACTGCGATAGCTAAGGCACTGGCAGCTCCTCTGCTGTCTTGCCCCAATGTGTTTGTACCAGGAGAAGACGAGCACAAACCAGGCCCATCAGATGGCTATGATTTTGGGTTCCTTCACATTAAGGTCAATTCTCAGATTCCACTCCTTTTTTGTTTTTCTGCCTTGTAACATGCAACCTTTGTTCCTGCCAAGTGAATCAGTCGCAGCATTATTAGTTCATTAACTGCAATTAATTGGTCACAGAATAGTCTCTTGTTTGCAAATTTTCTACTGTGGATGCTTTGCTTAATTTTTGTTTGGAAGTAGCTTTGCTTTGTGAAGGGCAGAATTTTTTGAGACCAAAACCTAACGTCAAGTAGTTTCCCTTTCATATTGGTGACGGGTTCTCTGCTTTGTTTCGCATTACAGGCTATAGATGATGCAGGCCATGACAAGGCAACCATCTTCAAAGTCAGAGCACTTGAAGCTGTAGATCGTGCCATAGGGCAGCTGGCCAAGCTTCTTTGGGATGCCGAGTCAAGTGGAGATTTCCAGTATTTCCTTTGCGTTACTGGAGACCATTCTACCCCAGTTGAATATGGAGACCACAGCTTTGAGCCTGTTCCATTCACAATATGCAGGTTGAAAGATTTTGTGGGTGAAATAGGCCTAGAAACCCTATTGCAGGGTTCTCTCGACCCATTCCCTCTTCCAATGGTGAAAGATGGCGAAGCTGTGAATATGGAACAAGGGGAGAGAAGCAAGCGACATCGAGCTTTCAGCGGTGATTCAGTCTGTGAGTTTCATGAGATAGCAGCAGCAAGGGGATGTCTTGGGCGTTTTCCTGGCGGTGAGATGATGGGAGTAATAAAGAATTTCCTTATGCTAGATGCATGAGCTGCTCGAGTCTAAAAGTTGTTGGTGCTGCATATCACTTGTAGGGTATATGCCCAAAAGACAGTTACATTAACACAAGCCTCTTTTTGGGAATAAAAATCGTTTTGTACAGAGTTCAAATAATTTGGCGCAAAGATTTTTCCTGTTGACTCTCTTTTATCTCTTGGTTAGACTTCTTCTTTGGTACAGCCAATGCCATTGTTCCTATAACGCACTGAAATTGACAGGAACTTGTATGTAGGATATGGCACAAACGAAAGTGGATCATAAAGTTTCTTTATTGCACTTTAGTTTCTTTATACACATTATTGAGATAATGCTAGAAACTCTCTTTCTTAGTTCAGAAGAAAATTTTGATTTTTAGATTAAAACCCCCTTTACCATCTTCCTGCACCTCCACCAGAGACCAAACATACAAACTCAGAAAACATGTATGTGACAAGGCCGCTTTCCATGTACCGGAAATCTCCCAGCACCCTTTCCATAGCGCCACCGGATGCTCCCTATTCGGGTTACTTGGTGATCACAGACGAAGATGCAGAAGCACACGACACATCTTGTTGGGGCATATGCAAGCGAGTAAAGGTCAAGAAACTACCATTTCCGCAGGACAAGACACTGACAATCGTTTATACTTCGGAGATGCAAGAGACGATGATGACTAAGGTCTGGTTCGTCCCAGTTCTTGATCGGCCTCTGTCTTCCAATTGCTACTATGTTATCCGAGCAAACGGCAGGCACAAAGGGTACGCTGCTTTCAAAGACCTTCCACTACTAAAAAGTTTAGCTTTTTCGTTTCATAACCATTGCAGTTTACAGAAGAACTATTTGTTTCTAAGTGCAAGATACAAATTTTGTTCTATACTCTTGCAGGAAAGCGTGCAGATGTGCTAAAGAACGGGACGTTGCAAACTGTTGCTTCAGAGGCTTCTCAAGGGACAAAAAACCAAAAGTGTTGAACTTTAGAGACATATACCAGCAGGTAAAGATTCATCGCCATCAAGGTGGTGGATTTTTTGCAGAAGCTGTAGCTCCAGATGGAGTTCCTCCAAAGTTCCTAAAGAAAAAAGGATGGGAAGTGCGCAGCTCAAGTATGTACCGATCACAGTTAAGTGATGCGTTAGGCCTTGACAGCTCCCTCTGGTCACAGCTTCCGGACTTCAATTTTCCCATCTTTAAAAAGCAGTCTGCGTCTAATGTTGTTGGGAGATGGTACTGTCCATTTGTGTTTGTGAGGGAGAGCACAACAATAAGACACCAGATGAAGAAGTCAAAGTTCTACAGAGTGAACCTTCGGCAATGGTGGGAAGAGATTTACTCTTGTGGGAATGTCAACAATGAAGGGAACGTTGTGAACGTGAGCGTTGATGTACAAAGGGAAGTGTGTTTGGTGTCGGCGGTGGAAGCCACAAAGGACGAAAGGAATGGCCGGACGGGGTTCACATGGTTCAAAGCTTACAACCCTCATAGCAAGAAACTGGTGAGTGTAGGTTTGAGTTCAGCAATCGTTCAGAATATGAAATGGGTATTAGAAGCAGGTGGGTGGGTTAATGGAGATGAAATGGATGTCAAAGTGGAGAGGGCAGAGGAGATTACAAGTGAGCAAAGGTGGAGGAAGTTCGGCTGCTATGTGTTGGTGGAGAGTTTCTCCGTAAGGAGAATGGATGGAAAATTGGTTTTGCGATGTGATTATAGGCACACTGATAAGATTCGATGCAAATGGGAATGAAAAATCTCTGTTAAGATCGCCATCGCGAAAACCATATTTCGTTTATTTGCATGTTGTGTACGTTATGAGTAATAAAAGAAAATAGAGATGTAAATCTAAGAGAAGCTTTGTCCGAGGAAAACTTAGATAATAATCATTCTTAACATCTTGATAGTCATCGAAATTAAGAAGACAGACAATAGTTGTCACACAATCCATAACGATCAAACATCACACAGTTTCTTCAAAATTATCACGACTCCTAACACACTTGGATATAGTAGTACTTCCGATAACCAGATCTCCACAAGTAGATAGTGTTGTGCAGAGACTTGGATGATAGAGCTCAGAAACCATGAATTTTAATACTCTCCTTCTTCACAATGCCAGCCTGCATAAAAGACACAGAAATTCTGAGTTTTAATCCTACATTGGGATTTCACACAATTGGCCAAAAAATCATAAGCTAAATATTAAGCAGACGCATCAAACGCATCCACAAGTTGTAGATCCGAGGAAAAAAATATTGCAACACGATTTGGTAGTTAAGTACCTGGATTAGGAAGGCAGACACATTCTTTCGCTGATCACCTTGAAGTTGAATGACCTATATAAGTACAATGATATAATTAGAAGATGCCATACAGAAATTTGCCTTAATAGTTTGAAAACACAGAGACACGCACCTGCCCTTGTTCTGGGTCCTGGACAACTGTACCATTGCAGCAGAATTCCTTCTTAAGGTCTTTCAGTATTTTGTTGTAGCTAAACTCCTTCTTCAGCCCCTGCACAGTAGTCAGGCTTTTCCTACCATTTCGTTGCTGTATGCGAATGTGCACATACTCTTTTGTTCCAGCACCTGAATCCTCAGCATTTGCCTCAGCAAACGGATCTAAACACAAAACATTAACACGCACCAGAACCCAATTAGGTAAAGTGTACATCTAAACTAAGTTGAGTTTCCCCTAGCATCAATATGCATAAAAAATACATCTAGCTATTCGACAGCGAACTCGTTGACAAATTTGAATCAGTGCTGCAAACATAAATACATATATACAACGCAAGAATCAATCAGAAAGAGCAAAGTTAAACGTACCAAAGGCGGTAGGAATTTGGATGTCGATCTCAGACATGAACCTTGGCTATTTACTAGGAAGGACTTGCAACAAGAAAGCTTAAACCTGAATCGCATAAAACAAGATTCTAAATCATCCAAATCCCATGCAAAAGAATCTCAACCTCATAAAATTGTAACATAGCAACACATAAACAACATCAAGGATCAATGAAAACAGAACCCACCTACAAATCGTTGATTCTACATCAAATTCGACCAAAATTACTCCCCATCAATCTTAAAAATCGTTGATTTCATAAAAAAAAGAGTCTCCTTTATCAGATTAATCAGCCAAATCTCATAACTAAATCTCCTAAATAGCAAATAGTTAAAAGATCTGTAATTTATTACCGAAAGCCCAAATATTTAGATGAGAAACACCGATCAGATGATTAGGGTTTGAAACTAAAACACAATTAACATCGACATCGAGGGAATCAAAGGCCGAATTGACTTTTAGGGTTTGAAATTAAAAACACAATCAAATTACAAATCGAGGGAATCGAAGGCGGAGTTACCTGATCAGATGATTAGGGTTTGAAATTGGGCAGGTGGCGAACGAGAAAATCAGAGCCGTCAAAGTGAGATCAAACGCCCGATTCCGCTTCGCCTCTCTCTTCTTTCTGATTCGAAAGCTGTTTGGGGAAGAGAGAAAAGCGAATGGAAAATTTCAGTTGGCGGTGCAAATTTCTGAGATGAAAATTAAATAAATAAAAGGGAGGTTATATCCACACCCATCTTTTATCTCAACACACCCAATTTTCTCAAACCACCCATCACTTATTTTAGTTAGCTTAAATTTTCTCCTTACACCCATTTTATGTTCCAAAAAAGCCCCTAATCAAATATTTAATTTTTCTTCTTGCACCCATCACTATTCTAACTTGTACAAATTAATTTAACAATGCAAATTAACAAAAATATTCATAAGAAAATGAATTTGTTTCCATTGGTTGAAGAACGTGACATGAAAAAATCATCAAGATCATGAAATTTCACACGATATGAAGCCAACTCATCATTTTAACCAAAAAATTAAGTATTAGACAATATAATTTGTTTACAGTTGATTGAAATGATAGATATGAACCAAACTTTGTATAAATCTTCAATGAGTTTTGCTGGAAAGCATTAATAATAGAAACTAAAGCGAATCAAAATGAAGGGATTCAATCATCCAATACATTCAATCCTTATAGTGTCCTTCCATCAGCTTGAAATCATCTTCATCATCACTGGAAATGTACTCTGTAGTAGCTACATCGTCTAATCCCAACAGTTGCTTAAATTGATCAATACGACATTGGTAATTCAAGCACAAATACTTTACACTATCAGAAGCAAATCGATGCCACATAGTAGAAATTGGTGGAATAGGGTGCCCTGGAGTCAAATTTACCTACAAAACATAGTAAAACGATTACTTAACATTCCAATGAATTATGAAAGAATATTATAGTCATGTCACATACCTGGACATAGTGATCAACACCTACAAAACCAACAGAAATTTCACGTAGGTTGGTATTGGTTGATTCACTCAATGACTGAAGAGAGTATGGAAGAAACGTAATGCACTGCCTCATACTTAGGTGTATTACAACCACATTATAGCATGTGGCAATAAGAGACCCCATATCAGAGCATAGTAAACCAAGTGTGCATTGGAGCTGTACCATCTTTAAAATGATCAAGAGCTATCTCAATTTCTTCATATCGTGTACGCCCTAGGACACATTGCTCAAAAAGATCAGGCATTGAATGTAAAGTATCCAGTAAATCCTTACGTACCCTACGCCATTGATCATGCCCAAATATGCAAAAAGTGGGAATCAAACAAAACTAGGAAGACCTAACCAAAAATATGATGTCTTTTCTCAAGGAGTGTTCTACCTCTTCGGTAATAGATTACGATTCTACATTAAGAGTTGGCAACGGATAATTATTAGATGAGTCCAAAACACCAATCTAAGACCATTATTCAATTTGTCTATGAGAAGCCACCTCACCACCAAGCGGTGGCCTTCATAACTGGCATGCTTGAATCCATGCCACCTATTTGAAACAAACCAAAATACATCAGTTTTTATGCCAACTGACCCACACTGCTTCAATTCTTTTTTGTCCACCGATTCAAAATCTATTTTATATTCTTTAAAATATTTCAACACTACCCTAAATAATTCAAAGCAAAGTTGCTATAGCTTGTTGTACTTCGCGCGCAAGAAAGGCCGAGAAACCTACACCAATTGAGATCCTTTCGTGCGCATCGCATGGTTGTTATCATGGCTAACAACCTTAAATTTCAGAACTTCAATCGCAATCTCAATACCAAAATTTGCAGTAAAGGGCGGAAACCCTAAAGCTCTAAACCTTGTAACAAAATTTGCATCATAAACCCTAAACCTTGAAAAGAGAATTAACTCTCATACCTCAATTGAAGAATCCGGGACTTTGGTTTCACCTTCCATTCGTCTAGAGATTCTCGATTTCCCTCTAAGTAAACTTCTCCATTGTATAGAAGGGAAGAATGGCGTTGTGTGAGAATTGGTATTTTTCTCTAAGAATGCGTTGTTTTGGAATTTGAAGAGTTCTGTTTGGGATGTTGGGTGTGGTGAGAGATATTTTATCTTTTGGGCTTTAAATGTAATTTTACATAAGGATAAAAAGGTAATTGAATAATTCATATGAATGATGGGTGTGTAGAGAGAATTGTTGGGTGGGAATATAAATTCCCTAAATAAAATTGATAAATATAGATAGGGGTTGAGATTAGGTCGGTTGAGCAAACTTCCAAGTCAGGAGATGTTAAAAGACGGTTATGTACGTTTTGTCGTACTCGCAGGGATTGTCTCGTAAAAGGCTGGCTACCGTTGATTTGACGTTGGGGTTGGGCAGGACACGTGGTTGTGATTGAGCGAGTGGATTGAGAAAGGATAGAATTGTCAATGCGCACAGGTGAAGTCCGAGTCTTCGAGAATAACTTTTTTTTTTTTTTGGGGACCGGGGGGGGGGGGGGGAGACTCTTTTTTTTTTCTCCGTTTTTTTTCTCCTTCCACCCAAATGTGTCGTTTTGGGGCTAAGGATTAAGCATCTCATTCGATAAGTGCAATTTTTATCCATGAGCTCGAACTCGAGAATTAAATCTTAAACTTTACTAGAGAGAAGCAACCTTTTCGAGAACTAACCTCTTAACGCCCGCTCACATGGGTGCCAATTTACTTTTTTGATTTGTATTTTAATTTTTCATTATATTGAATTTTTTGTTTTAAATATAAAATTTTATTTTTATAAATGTAACCTAATTAGTTTAGTTGGAGTAAATTTAATATTTTTATTATATAAGAGTTAAATTTGTGTTGAAAAATTTACCCAAAATTTCTCTTTATTAATATAGATTCCACCATTCTCTCCAACATTAACGATGAACTTATCAACAATATATTGATGGTGTATCGATAGTTATAGTGTATTTTGCAAACGTCGTTCTCTGGAGAGAACCAAACTTAAATTCCATCATTGGGCCTGGGCCAGGCTCTGAGTGCAATCTGGAAGATAGTTGAAAGCCGGCGCCATCCGACATGATAGTCAAATTTAACAACCTGCATTTCAACAGCACTCCATTACTATATGACATGATTTTCTTGAAAAACTGGAAGTTTAATTGCAGCAAAGTCCTCTGAAAGTCTGAACTCCACAGTCAGATCCCTAATCTCATCTTCCACTTCTCCACTTTGTTTTCACTGCATCCAGCAAAGCAGCATCAACCATGGCTACTCAGAGTCTATTCTCTGCAAATTCACTCCACGGTAAATCTTCATCGAGCAGATACACCAGAGGTAATCTCAGCTGGAATTGCTTTTGTGGACTTTACTTTTCTGTAATCTGATAGATTTGTTAAGAGTTGAATTTAGTGTTCTGGCTTTTCTTTGTGATCTTATATGTGGGTAACACTTGTGCAAACCTACAAGGTAATCTTTCGGATGATAAGCCGAAGTATCTGCACACTTGTTTCTTTCTTGAGCTTAAAAATGTAACTCATGGAATTGAGATCAGTGGTCCTGTCACTAATTTGCACTACATTGTTGCAAATAAGGCAGCCGAGATCATATTCACATTGTGGATGGTTGAAATACCAAATATAAACAATTGTGTTGTTAACAGAGTTTTAGAATTGCTTTGTTGTTGTGGTTTTCAAGTACTTGTCTTTTGACCACAGTTAAGTACTTGTGTTTCTTCAGTTGAGAACAAGTGGCTTGGATTTGTTGCACTTGATAGAAAGCCAATGCATACGAAGCTTGCTAATGGCTTCAGAGCAAGAGCATCTGAAAATTCTGATTCAAGATCTGTCGAAATCCCTCGTCAATGGTACAACCTGATTGCTGATCTTCCTGTTAAACCTCCTCCTCCATTGCACCCCAAGACTTTTCAGCCGATAAAGCCTGAAGATTTGTCTCATCTCCTTCCCGATGAGTTGATCAAGCAGGAAGCGAGCAATGAAAGGTTCATCGACATTCCAGATGAAGTTCGTGATGTATACAGGCTTTGGCGGCCGTCCCCTCTTATTAGGTCTGTTGTGCTAACAAGTGTATTGTTTTCTTTCCTAACTTATTATTTTCCTGTAAATTTGTTAGAAGTGTCTTTATCTTTTCATGTATTTGTATATAGGGCCAAGAGGTTGGAGAAGCTTCTTGACACACCTGCCCGAATTTACTACAAATATGAAGGTGTAAGCCCTGCTGGATCACACAAACCCAACAGTGCAGTTCCGCAGGCATGGTACAATGCGCAGCAAGGAATCAAGAAGATTGTGACAGAAACAGGTGCTGGTCAATGGGGGAGTGCATTGGCTTTCGCTTGCAGCATATTTGGTGTCGAATGCGAGGTAAACACTATAAACTCGACCTTTTAATTGCCTACAAAGATTCATTATTGAATCGTACATTGGGTGATTGCTTACATAGTAATGGATGTAATCAATACTTGTCCATGTCTTACATAAGTCATTCTATTGTTCATAGGTGTGGCAAGTGCGTGCTTCCTATGATTCAAAACCATATAGAAGATTGATGATGCAAACTTGGGGTGCAAAGGTGCACCCGTCTCCATCTAGCCTAACCGAATCAGGCAGAAAGATCCTTGAGATGGATCCATCAAGTCCAGGAAGTTTAGGAATAGCTATATCAGAAGCTGTGGAGATTGCAGCTAAGAATGTCGATACTAAATACTGTCTCGGAAGCGTTCTCAATCATGTTCTGCTGCACCAGACAGTGATAGGTGAGGAGTGTCTTAAACAAATGGAGGCAATAGGTGAAATCCCGGATTTCATCATAGGGTGTACTGGTGGAGGATCCAATTTTGCCGGGCTAAGTTTCCCGTTCCTAAGGGAGAAACTGAAAGGGAAAATGAACCCTGTGATCAGAGCAGTTGAGCCTGCAGCATGCCCTTCATTAACTAAAGGTGTGTATGCATACGATTATGGAGACACAGCAGGGATGACACCACTAATGAAGATGCATACGCTTGGCCACGACTTCATTCCTGACCCTATCCATGCTGGTAAAGAAAGTTAATGGCTTTGACAGCTTTTAATTGTTTTGAAACTTAGTCTTGTTCAACAATGCTCTGTTTTTGTGGCAGGGGGATTGCGCTACCATGGTATGGCACCGTTGATTTCGCATGTCTATGAACAAGGTTACATGGAAGCAATTTCAATTCCACAGATTGAGTGCTTTCAAGGTAAACTTCAAGCTCCTCTTTCCACCTTAATTATGTGCATTGCGTGTGGTAGGGAAGCTATAGAATTGGCGTATGGTTGTGACTTGACTTGAGTATTGCATTTTCAGGTGCTATACAATTTGCTAGAACTGAAGGACTGATTCCAGCGCCAGAGCCAACACATGCCATAGCTGCCACCATTAGGGAAGCTTTGAGATGCAGAGAGAGTGGAGAAGCCAAGGTGATTCTTACAGCAATGTGTGGGCATGGCCACTTTGATTTGCCAGCTTATGAGAATTATCTGCAAGGCAATCTGGTTGACTTGTCATTTGAGGAGGAGAGGATACAAGCATCGTTGGCAAGCGTCCCTAAAGTCGGCTGAGGCCAGTTCAACAAGAACAATTGCGTTCATCATCGATTGATAGCGGAAATTGAGGATTTGGAGTCTACGAATTTGTTCATGCTAAGGGTAGGTTGTGACACTATGAAAGAGTGTTCAATGGTACTAAATTTCTTTTGTAACAATGCAAGAAGGATTATTGATTGGTTGTTAGAGAGGGCATAAATTCAATAAATTACTCAAAATAGGGGAGAAAATAATAATGCATTTAGCTTATCTTACCGCTGGATCGACTACGCATGCAATGCATTCCGTAATGAAAAAAATTTGTATCTTCACTTATTATACTGTTCATATTCAGGACAACAACTTTCATTGTCATAGAATAATATGTTGGAATTTCAGTTTCGGTATTTCAAAATACATTCATTTGAGGGTTTAATATTGCCTTTACTATCTTGTTGGTGACTTAAGTTTTCCAATGAAAGTGTCACCATAATTTACAATAGGATATAATTACCATCTTAAATACCCTTGAATGAGTCATAACATTTGTCTTTCAGTTGTTATTCCCTTAAATGTCTTTGGTTGCCTTTTTCCCATAAGTCTTATGCTGACCTTCATTGTTGGAAGGTTACACATAATACCAAAAACTTGAGATATAAAAAAATGTTTTTGAGTCCATGGCTTGAGAAAGACCTTCGGTGGCTTTTGCCTACAAGACCTCCATATAGTTCTATGATTTCTCCACCAAAATCATCTCCTTCTTCTGCCCTTTAAATACTCATTTGGTGTTCTCCATTTCATCAAGCATGTTTTCAATCCTTGGGATATTCTTTAGTGTCTCTTTCGGACCAAACGAAAAAATCGAGTTGTTCATGATCCAAGTATTGCGAGTGTACGCTTACGAGGGTTAGGTTGTTGTATCCTGGAGGGTAGAGCGCCATACAAACCTACCTACACCGAGACATTGTCTCCGAGGGGCGAAATCTACTCTTAAGGATAATGTCTTTGACATGCCTCAACCAAAATCTTGTTCTATTCAAGGATGCGTGAAGACCGTTTTACTCATCCCCAAAGCTAAGTATTTCATCCTTGTTATGTTATTTGTAATGAACTATTTTCTAATTATTATTTTGTGTGATGTTTGCAGGAATATTAGCATCCATAATCCCAAATTGTCCAACATAATAATCTTACACAAGGAACATCTTAGCTCCAGTTAAAGATGTTTTTGTTTTTCGGATCAAATAATGAACAGACCTTACTCAGACATAAAGAACAACAGACTTTCAGGAGAGAGTAGAGTTCACATTAGCTCCGGTGAAAGATGTTTTCAGTATGACCGGCATTATGGTCGACCAAGCTCAAGAATTTCGGATCAAAACTCCCGACCATTTCTGAAGCTGTGAAGTAAGTGAATCGGAGCCCTCCTGAAATGAAAAATAAGCCCACTGAAATGCGGGCTACACAAATAGTCAGCCCAAATTCAACAGAGGGTGGGCTTTTTCCCCAATCAAAGGGTTCGGAAGAAAATAGCGAATGCAAAAAAGAGTTGCATCTTCTTCATTGCTGCCATTGCTGCGTGTCACCATCTCCTTTCTTCTACTATTTGCAGATTACCACTAGGGTACAACAGAGAGCAGAGGACGAAGCTCCTGCAAAATTGTGCTGCGGAAACCGAAATCTTCGGCCCAAGAACTCAAAAGTAAGTGTCGCTTTTATGTCTGATTTTGGTGATTTTCAATTCATTCGGAACTTATAGCTTAAATAACGAGCAACCCAGTTCTTGAAATCAATCCAATTTTATAAATTAAAACCAAAAATCTTTGCTTTTACAGAAAAAAAAAAATTGTTTTTGGGGAAAGATGGGAAGCAAAGGCCGAATCCCACCGGGTCATTTACGCCGGCCGGTTCCGGGACCCGACCCGTTTGGTCCGGGCATACGCCCTCCGCACGGCGGGTATCCCCCATTTGATATGTTGCCTCCTCCGCAAGTTATGGAGCAGAAACTTGCGGCTCAACATGTGGAAATGCAGCGGCTGGCAACCGAAAACCAGAGGCTCGCCGCCACCCACGGAAGCCTGAGGCACGAGCTTGCCGGTGCTCAGCATGAGCTGCAGGTGTTGCACGCCCAGATAGGAGGGATGAAGTCCGAGAGGGAACAGAAGATGAGGGGTCTTGTGGATGGCATTGCCAAGATGGAAGCTGAGCTGAAGTCTGCGGAGCCGGTTAAGGCCGAGCTGGAGAAGGCTCGGGCCGAAGCGCAGAACTTGGTGGTGTCTAGGCAAGAACTGATTGGAAAAGTGCAAGAGCTGAGTCAGGATCTTCAGCGGGCGCATTCGGATGTGCAGCAGATTCCGGTGCTGGTGTCACAGCTTGATGCCCTGAGGCAGGAATATCATCATTGCAGGTTCGTGTACTTCAAAATTTATGGTTTGTTATGTGTTTCAGCTCGATCATGATGTTGTTTTGGTTTTACACTGTACAGGGCTACTTATGACTATGAAAAGAAACTATATGGTGACCACCTTGAATCGCTTCAGGTCATGGAAAAGAACTACATTACTATGTCTAGGGAGGTGGAAAAGCTCCGAGCAGAGTTACTGAGTAATTCAAACGTTGATAGAAGAACAGGTAAGCTTTCTTCTTTTCGGTGAGTCTATTAGGAAGTCCTTTTGTTTACCTGATTTTTAAAAGCATTTTGGATGCATTCTTTGTGGCAATGAAATGTAGGTACTGCTAATTATGGAACTCCTGGAAATACCGAAAATGAGGCTTCTGGACAAAATGCTTACGAAGATAACTATTCTGTTCCCCAGGTATGGTGTCCTGTGGTTAACCACACTGAACTATCAGAACACAAGCAACTTTTAATTAGCCGCAAAATCCAAGTAGGAACTTTCAGTTATGTAGATCCATAGCCACCTGCTAATGGTTATGGAATTTCTTTTTGCGATTAGCATATGTAATATGATAGTTGGTGATCTGAAAATATATCAAACCAAAAGCCTATCAGACTTGGTACAGTACGGCAGATATACTTAGAACTTGTAATGCAATCTGGTTTTCCACGTGATATTAAACAATTAATATATTACTTCCTGACTCTCTTTAGAGAGATGTGGATGGAAACTCATGAGCTTCTACTCAATTTTGTATATCAGGGACGCACACTCTTCCCTCCTGCTGCTACTGCTGCTGCTGGTGCTCCTTCTGGCGGTCCTGTTGCTACTACTACCGGAACTCCTCCAGCAGTTGCAGCTCAACCTGTGCAGCTCGGACCTCCTGGAAGAACTGCTTATGATGCAGCAAGAGTGCCTGGGTATGATCCCTCTGGAGGATCTGCTTATGATCCACACAGAGGAGCTGGCTATGATGCACAGAGAGGCCCTCCGTATGATGCACAGCGACCTGAGAGACCAGGTTATGAAGTTCCAAGAGGACCAGGTTATGAAGTGCCAAGAGGACCAGGTTATGAATTGCATAGAGGACCAGGTTATGATGCATCCCGAGGCATCAACTGCGGTGCACAGTCTAGAGGTGCTGCTGGTCCTCCGGGACATGTGCCTACAAGCAATGCTCCTTATGGGTCTGGAACAGCACCGGCTCGTGGTGGAAATGGGTATGAAGCACCTCCTCGCGGAGGGGCAGGTGGAAACCCTGTTCGAAGATGAGCTCAAGCTATTGGCCAAATATCAGTGAAAGTCTGTAAGAAATAGTGTAGTTGTTAGGATATCTGAAATTCCTCTACATCTCCAATCATAGGCTACCTTGTTTTTGGCCTAAGTCAGCTACCTTGAATAACATGTTTTTGCGCCATTTCTGGTCTTCGTCTGGTTTCTTTGATTTTTTGGGCGTATATGGTTGAGGAAAAGGTTTAACTATTCTGCAGTTAGTTTTCATACAGGCAACGGATTGATTTGTAACAGATATTCAAATGAAAACGCCATTTGCAGTCACTTTTCCAGACATTAGTCTCTATTATTTTGTTTCAGATCGAATTGAGGCTACGCTACATTAAGTCATATAAATTGGTATTATAAGTTATGCATGAAAAAGTCTAACTAGACACTTGTTATCGCCACACTCGAAGTAGTCTATGCCCTTCACTTCCTTATTTCTGCAAACATTTCTGGATGAGCAAGTATATCATGGGACAAACAAAACAATTTCTCTAAGTTCATGCGTGAAAAAGCCGTGGGCCATTTACCAAGGAAAAGAAGTAACTCCGAAGGTTTAACAAATAGTTGACGAAAAATAAAAATAAATGAAGGTTTAACAAATTAAAAATAATCAAAAAGAAAAATATTCTCTTTTTCTTTTTCTCTTTTTTTTTTCCGTATATTTCTGAAACAAGCTACTTATATATTTGCTGCAGTTGATCTAACACAGTGGCGCATGTGCTTGCAAGAGAGGCGGCTATTACTCAAAATGGTGGTTTCTGGAGGTGGGGGATGGACCCCATTGGCTTGCTTGGAGCTCTCTATGCGTATTCACATATGTAGATAATGGATATATTGTTTAATTCGGGTCTAATTCCTCTGATGGTTAGGCCGTAAGGAGGTTGATTAGGTTTATGTTCTCGTCTCATGATGACTTCGCTGTAGGGAGAAGGGGCTGGTTTTGAATCAGATGATATATCCATATCTTTTTTGTTTTTGAATGCTTTTGTTTCTCGTAGTAGTATCAGACATTCTTTTTTCCTCACATTACGCGAGGTTTTTAACGAGGCCTCGGAATCTTAATTTCAATTGTATTCCATGTTTTCCTTTGTTTGTCATAATTCCAAACTAATTTTTATTAATTAGAGCACATTCCTTTGATCGAAAATATATTTATTGCAGTTCAATAACTCAAACGATTTCAGATTTGATTGAGTTTTTACATAAATGATCATTAGTAGATAGTGAATTAAATAAAACGTTCTGATTATGAACAAGAAAATTAGAAATTTATTGGACGAAGCAGTGAAGGGCTGCCCCTTGGTGCAGCAAAGAATTGTCCTATTCATTTGAGGTTTGCAGCTAAGGAAGTGAAGCTTGTGGAATTTTGAGGTCTTTAACGCAAGTGGTGGGGAAGAATTTTATACACTTTTTTGGTCCGTATTTTATACACTTTCTCACTTTGAACTTTAAAGGGTTGCAGCCAAGGAAGGAATTGTTTTTTGGTAGGTAGGCAAGGAATTTTTTTTTTTTGGTCGAAGGTAAGCAAGGAATTTGGAGGCTATATATCCGTGATCTTGTAAGGCAAGTGGTGGGTTAGTGTTTACACATTTTCTCATTGTATTTAAAGTGACGTGTCCAGATCAGGAGCTGAGAACAAAAAGAAGCCATATTGCATAGCACCATTTGGAGTTCCACTTCGGTCATCTTTCAGGGTGAGTTGTTTTGTGGGCTTGGGTGTATGTGTCATTTTCGGTAGTATAGCTGAGAGTGAAATTCTCTTGGAGTGAGAGTGGGGTTATTGGGATTTTATGTGAGTTGTAGACCTGTAGTAGGAGTATAATGGTTTGGTTTTGGGTAATGCGATTTACCTCGAACTGTATATAACAACTTGGTAGCTCTCTGAGGATGCGGCGGTTTTGCCCAACCTCGTGAAGTTCTTGCGTTCATCTTATTTTTGCTTTATTTGATTCTTCTCATTTGGAAATGTATTGTGGTGTGGGTAATTTTGAATCTTTGTACCACAGCTGGGTAGGAGTGCACGTAGTGCTGGGATTACAAGCTACTAGCTGCTCAGAGCTGCGGCGATTTCAAGATTGGCCAAACTCAATTTGTGAGTATATATTTATTTATACAAAAGTGGTTAATGTTTCATCATGTATATATTCTTCCTTTTGCTTGTTTTCAAATATGGTCAGTTGACACAAACAAAATTACCGAGCTTTCGGACAAATTTGCTGCAGGTTGAACATGGCAGCAGCTGGTGCTACTAGTGTAATTGCCAATATTAAACTTCTTAACCGTGAGAACTATGAAGAATGGAGTGTTCGGGTTAAGGCCTACTTGTTGGCTGAAGATCTTTGGGACGTTGTTGAAAGAACCGAGGAACAGCCTGTAGAAAATAAAGACGAGGATGACTCTAAATTTAAGGCCTGGAGGAAGAAGGATGCCAAGGCCTTTTATGCAATCCAGAGTTCTTGCGGAGATGAAGCCTTTTATCGTATCTGGAAGTCCCCCAGTGCCCAAGATGCCTGGGATGATTTGTTAATCATTTTCAAGCCACGTGATCAAGAAACCACCCAAGGTGCATATATATACATATATACATATATATTGTTCATTTGGATTCTGATTTATGATGATTAGAACTGGATTTTAGTCATGCGCATATATAAAAACAAGTAGCTAGGTGAACTTTTCAGATTGTACGCATATAGCTAGCTAGCTAATTCCATGAAGGAAAACTAGGAATTGATATTCTTAATTACATCTAACATCAAGACCTCGAGTTTCAGACGAGAGATCACTTCGTGAAGCGTATCCTCAACCAGTTCAAGCTCCAAGTGATCATCATAGTGATGCTGGGCAAGTGGATGATCAGGTGAAAATGGAAGAGGGGGGCGGGCTGAAGGTACATATATCTTTGGATCCTCACAAGGACTTGCAGAATTCTTAAAATTATTAGACGAGCCTCTTTATATTCAAATATTTACTTGAGTTTGGCAGTAGCGAACTTTGAACCAAAAAAGAAATATATAAGGCCGTGGTCAAATTGTTAAATTAACTGTGGCGTGAAAAGAGTTAACGCACCCCTTGGGCAGGAGCAGGACATGAGAGCAGTGGCAGTGGCACCCATACCGACAACATCAATGAAACTTTCCTCAAGCTTGTCGAAGAAAAGAAATGGGATGCTGCAATGGAGTATCTTAAAGAACATCCCGAGGCAGGACCAGGAAGTGCAAGGCATTCAGTCGGCCGCACAGCTCTTCACCTCGCACTCATTGATAAGAAGGTGGACGTTGCAAAAGAGTTGGTGCGATTAATGACAGCGGAACAATTGGAAATAAAAGATGGATTTTTCCGTACAGCTCTGAATTATGCTATAACAGAGGGAAACAAAGAAATAGTGAAGTGCATGCTTGAGAAGAACAACAAATTACTCAGTATTAGTAACATTGGATGGGTTTTAATTTTCCTTGAAGATGAAGAAATGGCAAAGTGGCTCTATTCCCTCACTTCACCCGAAGATATAAAGGTTGTCCATGCCGCTGATCTTGTATCCCAGAGTCTTAAATTGAAAACAAAATTTGGTAAGATTAGAGCTTCAAGTATCATATGACTTATTAGTATCCATGGCCTCAATGTTTTCTCCTTATATGCTTCAGTAATTCTCTTTTTTCATTTTACTTTATTCAACACAGATATTGCTTGGGATTTAATTCAACGTTACCCAGATTTGGCCATGAGTAAAAATAGTGACAGGAGAACCCCTTTAGAGGAGTTGGCTGGTACACCTTCTGCATTCTTAAGTGGAACAAAACTTGGATTCTGGGAACAATGGGTTTATGACCGTAAGTGTGTGATCCTTTATGCTTTCTCTTCTTCATATTAATGCCTCCTATTGAGTTAAAACCATATAATATAAGCTCTTGAACTATGGACATTGCTCATACCACATATCCGTAAGTAATGGAAAAACCTTTTGCTTTGTACGTACAGATAGTTTAATTGGATTAATATACTTGGGCTTGCGTTCTTCTCATTTTTGATAGGTATACGCATAAAACCTACTCCCACCATCCAGAATGATGATACTCAGAAGAAAGTTCAAAACCCGGAAAGGAAGAACGAGAGCAATCAAAGACATCTCATGTGCTCAGGTACCGCCAATTACTCCCATATTTTCTATTCTATTTACTTTATCTATCTCTTTTTCCACCGCCCCGCCACCGCCATCGCTAAAGTTTTTTCATTGAAACCCCAACCCATACCTTGAATTCAAAAAGCAAAAATTCAAACAATCGATTTATGATACTTCCGAAATTGGCAACTTTATGAAGATAGATAATCCCAATCGTCGAAAATCAACATAAACCCCCCAAATTGAAGCAACCGAAGCAGAAAAAGGTTTGGTTTTGCGCAGTGAATTACTTTGCTTGATCGATTTATGGGTTTGATCGGATTTAGGGGAATTGAATTTTGATTGATGTGTAGGAGAAGGAGTTTGGGTTGATTTTGATTTGAATTTTGAATGATTAAGCTTTTTTTGGTGGTGATGGAGGCCGCCATTCTTGTTGGGATCGAAGGAGCAGGCTGCCGCTTGTGATTTGGACTTTTTCATGGGTAGGCCGGCAAAGGAATGGCTGAAGGAGGTGGAGGTGGTGGCGCTGATGGTGCTGCTGCCTCGGCTGCTTTTCATACTTTAGAGATGTGGGATAAAAAGAAAAAGGCCAAAAAAAAAAGGCCAACTAGCCCATTAAAACTTTTCCACGTTATCATTTATTCTTCAACACCTAATTTCTTCCAAAAGTTAATTCATAATAATTATATATTTATTTTTCCTTTTATTCTTGCTTGCATTTAACCGTCATTATTTGAACACCATTTTCCAGTGATTTGGTTTTGGAATGCAGCTGTGAGATTATTCCGAAGACTAGCTGTGACCAATCTCCTTAAACCCTTGGGTATATACTACATCACATTGTTTATTAGTTGATTTGAAATTATAAATTCTTTCGAAATGATGATGAAGATTTATTTTGTTTTCAATGGCAACCTAGGAATCAAACGTATATACAAAATGAAATTGATTCATGTCCGAATCCATGAGTTTCTCAGTGTCATGTGTAAAGCAACGCAAGACAAAAATCTGGAAGAATTGCAAGGCTTGAAAGCAACATTTTTCCTAGCAGTACAACGAGGGCATTGGGAGTACGTTATGCCTTTATGCAAATCAAACGTTGAGACCAATTGGATGACTAATCATAATGGTCAGAGACTATATCATTTTGCTGTTGAATGTCGTCAGGAGAAAGTTTTTACCATTTTATATGCCCTGGAAGACTCCTATCGACGGAGTCAACTCAATAATAAAGATAAGAATGGCAATCAAATGCTCCATACTATAGGAATCATTTCCCCATTGGCACACATTGATCATATTCGAGGTGCTGCTTTGCAAATGCAAAGAGAAATGCAATGGTTCAAGGTTAGAATTTTTTTTAATCATGATTAGTCAGAACTTACACCATTATTTTACAACTTAGGGGACCTTACATTATGCTGTGTAGATTTTTGTTCAATACCGTGATATATATATGATGTGCACTATACTAATAGACGTGAAATAAACTAATGCTATCAGAAGAAAAGCTTAGTTGCACAAATTCCAATGATATTAGTAACTTCAGGAAGGCTAGAACTCATATGTTCAGAAATAGGGACGTATGTACCATGAAATTCTTGTATATTTATATGCATGTACATATAATTAATTAATTTACCATATGACCAGTGCTTGCATTGACTTATTTTGGTGCACCGACTTTTTAGTTAATGAATTTTGCTTCATAGTCACATAACATAAGATTTTGCTGGATGAAATACAGGAGGTGGAGAGGGTAGTATTGCGTGACTATCCTAGGGCTCATGAAGTAGTAAATAAAGATCAAATGACGCCACGTGAAGTATTTACAAAGAATCACAAGGAATTACTGAAAAAGGGAGAAGCATCAATGAAAGAAACAGCAACTTCTTGCACAGTCGTGGGTGCTCTCATTGTTACAATCATGTTTGCGGTAGCATTTACTGTTCCTGGTGGAAATAAGGGAGATACCGGCCTTCCAATATTCATAAATGGAAAGGTATTCAAGATTTTTATAGTTTCAGATGCTATCTCGCTATTTTCTTCCACCACATCGGTGATGATATTTTTGGGAATTCTCACATCACGTTATGCTGAAGATGATTTCCTCTTATCATTACCCAGAAAAATGATACTGGGCCTTTTAACTCTATTTTTCTCCATCGCCACCATGATGATTGCCTTTTCATCCGCCCTTTGCATTATGCTTCAAGGGAACACATTCATTATTGTTCCACTTATCTTGCTTTCATGTGTTCCAATTACCTCGTTCATATGGCTACAATTCCCCTTCCTTATTGAGATATGCATCTCTACTTATGGAGCAAGAGCATTTAAGAAAATTTAAGCTTAGCCTTAAATTCGTATCTATATATTTTTTTATGCACATCGTTGTTTTGCTCCCTTTCAAGAAGCTTGTAAAAATAAAAGCCACTGTATTTGTTTGGACCGTGTAATATAAATATATTCCCAACTTTTTATATGAGCTTCGAGTAGTCAGTAACACAAAGCATTCTTGTGTTAAAAGTACATTGGCATTCTACCTTGAAGGTTACTTGTAAATCGCAGTCTTGACCCTTGAAGATTTCAATTCGTTTGGTTTGCAAGAGTTCCAATCACATTACTTTTGTGTGAACGCCCAATCATTTTTGAGATTTTCATCTTGATTCTATATTATGAGCTCAAGCTTAGGGGTGGGATTGGGTTGGGTTCTTGGAGGAATCGGAAAAAGCCCAGTGGTGATCGGGCTTTACCGATTGAGGACCGTCTACACATCCAAGGGCATCGGGTCAAGTAGAATTCTGAGGTTTGAGGTTTTGGGCTGGGTTAGGATAGATTCGGGTGCAACCCGGTGAATTTTCAGATTCATCTTGATGACGACTTTGTCGGACGACAACGACGACGAGCTATTGGACGAAAACAACACTACTGGATGACGACGACTATGTTGGACGATGATGAGGGCAACGTTGGACGACGACGATGACAATGCGACGATCTCTTTTCGACAGAAACTATTGCGGAGGAAGGTGGCGACAATAGAGGAGGAAGGCCACGACAGTGGAGGAAGGGCCGACTTCTCAGATTTGCTCACAACCGTCCGATTTCAGAAGTTATCTAGTGTATAGGTTTTATTGTACAAGAATGTAACCCTTTTTTAGCTAATCCAGGTTTGGAAAAATAGAGGGCTCGATTTGTTAGCATTCACATCGAGTTTGCAAATTAAAACCGGCCCATTAGGATTTTTAGGCCAGATTTCTAGTTTTGGGTCGGGTTTTCCCACCTTTACTCAAGCCCAAATATCAATAAAAGTCTGAAAAATAGTGTAGTTGTTCCAAACCTCCAATCATCTCCTGCCTTGTTTTGGGCCATTTCATGTCTTCGGTTGGGTTCTTTCTTTTTTTGTGTATGGTTGAGGAAAAAGATTAAATGCTATTCTGCACCTAGTTGTGATACAGGCAACGGATTTCAACTAGAATATGTTATCACCTCGCTCATAAAGTAAAAAATAGTCTATGCCCTTTATTTCTTTATTTCTTAAATATGAACTAGATTAAAGTCGTAAAAATAGTTTTACAATGTACATAACATATCTCTTAATCGTAGCAATTCAATTTTATCGGTGTAAGTTTCTAATCTAATCTAAAATTTCAGTGCACATACGTATTTTTGAGTGGCCCATCTGCTCCTTACAGTTTTCAGAAATTTCCAAATTTCCCGCCAAAGTCATTTGAACCCCCCTGCTGAAATCGAAGTCCTCCACCTTCAAAAGTCTACACTCTAATTTAAGCTCGATTCGCCGCGTATTTCTGCCCAATTCGGCGATCAGGGTTTGTGTTCCGAACCTTTCCCAAAGCCCAGTTTTCCAAATCTTCCAATTCCATCTTCTCTCTGTCGATTACTGCATTCGCACTCAATTTCGAAACGCTGCCGTTTTCAAAAGATTCGATTTTCCATTTGCTTTTGTGTATTTGCAGCAGAAGCTATGGCGTCGCCAATCCAAGGCATGGAGACGGTGGTCGCCACCGTGAGCGGGTACCACGGCACGGAGCGGTTCAACCTCATCAAGCTCATCTCTCTCGCCGGCGCTAAGTATGTGGGCTCGATGGGCCGATCGATTACTCACTTGGTTAGTTTCAGAACCCCAATTTAGATCTATTTTCAGTTTTAATTTGGAAAAAAAAAAGTTACTCAATTTTTTGTGTTCTTGTTGAATTGGGCGGTTTAGGTGTGCTGGAAATATGAAGGAAGGAAATACGAACTGGCTAACAAGTTCGATACGGCCGTTGTTAACCACCAGTGGATTGAGGAGTGCATAAAGCAAGGAAAACGAGTTCCTGAGCACCCTTATATATTGCAATGGTATGTGCATTTTGTTTACTTTCTCATTGGATTACAATACTAGCATGTTAGATTGCATCTGGGTTGTTTGTAGTTTTTGGATTTTATGGTGAAAAATGCTTGCTTTATTTCAAATTTGGACTGTGAATAGTCTGCATTGATTCACGAATGTGCTAGATTTCGGTGAGCTAATTTGTTGTCATATTACTTTGTTTGGGATCTTAATGTTAGCCGTAAGTGATGCATAGAAGAATTTGATGTTAGCTATAAGCAGTGAACCTTTTACATTTTCAGATGGCCTGTCTATCTTGCTGCTGTTGCTGCTTAATGTGTGTGGCTTTGACCTGCAAAAATCAATTATTGATGAGGTTTTGATGCTTTTTGGGGTTTCATTTCTTTGCAGTGGACAGGAAGTTGGGCCCTTAGCGTTAGAACCTCCAACAATTAGTAGAGTGGGCGTCTCGACTAAGAATTGGAATCTGCTATCTGCAAAATCAAGTTCTTGTAATGACTCTGAACGAATTATTGATTTGGGGAGTGGAGCTTCTCACCATCCTGTTTTGAGTGATTCATCTCTGTTGAATGAGGTAGCTTCAGTAAAACTATGTCTTCTTCGTCTCTCAAACCTACTCCATCTTCTATGACTAATTTCATCTTGCAATTTTTCTGTAGGATTCTGTCAATTAAGCATTTCTTTTTTGCCACTGCCAGACTTGTTTTCTGCTGAAAGATTTGACTATACTTATTTATCTGGATTTGCTGTAGGATTTGTTTCCTGAACTTAAAGAAAACAGCAGTTCTCACGAGTCAAGGCAGAGACAGGATAGAAAGAATTCAAAGCAAGAACTTCAATCAAGCAGCCAACCCTGTTACCCAGATCCTCCTCTAACTAGATCAGTTCTGAGAGAGGTAAGAACTTCTACTAAACTTCTATGCACTCTCTTCCTTTTTATCGATATTTCTTTTGTCTTTGCTGTGACGGTTTTCTCTTGAATACTGTTTATGGACTTGGGTTGCACCACCCCCCTATAAGCTATTATGCTCTTTTAAAGTATATGTGCGTATATGTACTATGTACGTATCAAGCAAGTACCATAAGCCTGATAGCTCCATGATCATTTAACAATGAACTTCTGGCCTTAAATTGTGAATATCAGATTGTTAAAATTAGTAACTACCATGATGCAATAACATCCTTTTTTCTATTTGTTCTTTTCTTTTGAGAGAAGCTTCAAAAGCCTTCCACTCATTTGGTGAGAGCTAAAAGAAATATTTCCAGTGGTAATGGTAGCAGCATGGCTGAAACTTCACGTAAAGGAAGGAGGCTTGTGAAAAAGCATATTGATAGAGATATGGCAGAATCAGCATCTTCAGAGTCTGATCAAGAATGCCACCCAATGAGATTTCAGAGTATGCGCAGTAATGTTGTGACCGTCCTTTCAGACGATTCAGGTGAAGAGAGAAATGGTATTGGTGGAGGGTCGTATACACGAACACGGATCAGAAATCAATGCCTCAAAGGTGTTGAGGGAGTCAGTAGGATTCACTTACCCGCTTCCAAGGATCCAAATATAGCCACTGTGGATGCACGAACTGCACAGGAGGGAACTCCACAAGATGGATGCTTTGAAGTTGTGAACTCAAAAGAGGAACTTCAAAAGAGGTACGAGACTGGAGATGCCGCAGAAGTTCCTCCTTCGATGGAGTTATCATGTGTAATATGCTTGACAGAATTTAGTTCAACCCGAGGGATTTTGCCATGTGGTCATCGATTCTGCTATTCATGCATTGAAAGTTGGGCTGCTCATATGGTATAAATTCTATTTACGTGCACTTTATGATTTTGTGATAGCTAGTTTTCTATCGTTATGGGAAGGACACTAATTCAAACTTGTTTATGGTATATGTAGGGTTCAAAGAGAAAGAATTCAACATGCCCTTTATGCAAGGCTAGTTTTACAAGCATTACGAAGGTTGATGATGCTGACATGATTGATCAGAAAATATACTCTCAAACCATTCCATCTGCCACAGCAATGGACATACCAATTCCTACTTACCATGGAAGATCCAATATTTCTGCTCAGGTTTGTAATCCTTCTCATGTTGTTAAACTTGATAATAGACATCATGTGAGTGTTGGTACGTTCGGTGCTCAACCTTCTCCTGGTGTTGCTAGCTGTGAAGTTAAACTTCTGTTGACTATTTCTGTTGGGAAATTTTGTTTCTGTAACATCTGACTTCTGCTTCATGATTGCACTTCCTTCTACTAGGAGTTGAGTGTATTACGACTCATAATTAAAATTGAGCGAACTGTGGATGAACAGAATGTGTCTGCACTATAGCCTCTTATGATGAACTTGTAAACGGTGAGCAGGGTGGTGGGTATCACCCAACATCTAAGGCATTCCTCAACATGTTAACTAGAAAGGGAAAAGTCATCTTTTGGGCGGGATTATGATATCTAGCCTTCATTTACAGTGAAGTTAAAATTTTAGGTCCTTCCTTCTACTATGCTTACTTGCGCATGACGTTTCATGTAGTTCAACTTAATGCCTTGGCAAGAAGAACCCATTATTCGTTATTTTTCTTGAGTGAGTGATAACTGTGATTTTTAGTGGTTGTTTGGTAATGACATGGCTAATTGTTCATTTTCTTCCATACCTTCTGGGATTAAACAGTCCCTATCAGGAAATGCTTGTGCTTCATGTCATAGTCGGGAGCCCGTAGATGCACTAGTCACTTGTAATCTCTGCCACAGCCGGTTCATCCATTCTTACTGCCTGGACCCTCCTTTACTTCCATGGACATGCATTCATTGTAAAGATCTCCGAATGATGTACCGTCATGGTTATTGATATGCATGCATCTCCGAAAAAATAACAAGAAAGCCTCAATCCTTCAGAGTAATGGAAATTCTGATCCTCTGATGTACTTGTACCAAGTGTTTTCGAGTGTAAGAGATCATCAGTACTGGTATGGTTAAAAGCTAAAACCAACCTATGTTATAAACAAATGTTTCTACATTTCATTCCTATCTATTTGACCAGAAAGAATCACAAAACCAAAAATGTTACTTTTTCAAGCAATTTGTTCTTCACATTTGTCCATTTATTCTGATTGATTTGTGGTCCTCTGACTCGTTCCTTCACCGTCTAGAAAAGGATAAAATAAAACCCCTTTTTCGTACTTCTGATTCATTTTGCAATGTATTATGTCCAGCATATCAAACCTTCATTTCATGTGCAAACAATTGCTACCATGACAGGACGAGTTAATTTTCTGCTCTTTGTCTTCTGTCCTGTTTCATTCCACGACATGTTTCTTCTTAATCTGAATGAGTCGTCGTAACTTCTGTTTTTATATGATTAGCCATTGGATATTAAGGAAAGTAACAAATTAATAACTCGTATGACGAAACTATATAGCGATTTTCACGTGGTTCCATGTTCTAGATGATGAAATTTAGGATGAGATAAATTAACATGGGGGTTTCTTCCACGAAAACTCCTTCCACATTCTGCACAAAATGCACAAGGAAACCAAAGAAAATTGTTCGCGCTTTGTAGATGTGAGGTGGGCAAGTTTGCAAGGTCAGTGCGTAGGCCTATTTTCACTCGCGTTCAATTAGCAATTTTTGTAGTTCAGGGTGTCGGTGCATCTTTGTGCTATAACCAAATTTGGTAATGATCACTAACAAAAAGCTCACAGTATATATCCAGGAGGGAAGACAGGTAAAAGAAAGGCAAAATATAGAAAACAAGAGAGTTATTCTACTGCAGACGGGAAATTACCCAAAACAGGGAATAAAAAAGGAAGCATTACTGTCTGGTTTTGAATTTGATGCCTACATACATACAACAATCAAAAAGCATAACTTCTAGATTTTGGAGAATCTGCAACTTTCAGAGTCTTTTCAATAAGCTTCCTGGCCTTCTTGCTCCTAATCTCAACTCTCATGCTCTCACTCTTTTCTATCTTGTCATAAGGCTTTTTGCTCATCTTCAAAGATCTCAACTTGGACTTCAAATTCCCCACCAACCTCTCCAATCCCAGTATCACCATTTCCGTGCCAAACTTCTGGATTTCGAGCAATGAATGAGAAATCAATTACCAAGATTTCCTCGTACCGTCGAAGTTCCTAAAAGACCTGTTTGTTTGTGGCAAGGGGAAGACTGATTGAAAGGTTGAGAATTTAGTGTGCAAATATAAAGATAAGTCTAAAGGGCTCAGAGAATTAGAGAGATGTTTTCATGGAGGGAGTTTGGACAAAACAAAGTTGGGGAGATAATATGAATGAGTTAAAAACGGTTGGAGAGGTCACAATTTAAGCGTTTTATACAACTTGGAAGGATTACCACGCAATAAGTATGCACTTTGGACCTTACCACTGTTAGGAAAAACAAACTTCCGATGCTGATTGTATAGGATCATGTAATAATCATTTGCGAGATACACTAAGTTGCATACAATCTTGTATTAATAACAAAAAGTATGTTACATATATGGTCATCTATTCAGTGTTTAACATTAACTCGATACAATTCTGTTTCTATATATTTCTTGAGTACTTATCGTGAGACAAGATTCATTCACCTTTGGGTGGGTTTAGCTGGATTCATTTTTTAGTGTTTACAAGAACTACTTGATTCTATGTAACATCCAAGGTCCATCTATATTTCTTTATGAAAAATTAGTCATTTGTATCCTTTTCGGCCATTGCTCTGCATCCTTGGAATGTAATTTTCCTATTAAAGTTTTATTTACCCAAGAATATAGGTAACTATGGATCCGGTATATGTTTTGAAGGTATCACGAGGTTTAAATGGCAATTTTTTAAACTACATTAAAAACTTTATACATTGGTGTCGACTCAATTTGATGGCTATAAGAAAGTTATTCCTTAAAAGATGTATAATTTCAAATAATAATCTTTAACTTAGTTATCCTTTTTCGAAGCTTGCATGTATCAATACTACGAGAATAATTAAACATCTCAATTTCAATGTTGATGAATTATTACTTATCTGCAAGCTAAAAAATATGACGACAAATTTGAAATACAAAATATTTTCTCAAATAACTTTAGAGATGCCTTTTATTTTATAAATTAATTTTTTTATGTAAAATTACATATTTTTAGTTCCTTTTGACTATTATGACTATATAAAAACAAATTTTAAAAGAACGAGACTTTAAAAACATATGGAATATGACAATGTAAATGTTATTTTTAAAATATAAGTGACTTGAGTTAGAATCAAGAAATTTTATAACTATATGAAAATTATTTTTTATAGAGTATATTTATATAGAAATTTAATGTAATATGAAATACAGCAATACAGAAGGATCCAACTTTTTTTGGCCCTACAAGATAAGATGGAGTGGTTTAAGTACGGCCTCAAAGAGTGAGATTCTAGCTAACTTTTTCACTGAGTCATATCCGACCAAAAGAAAATGTGATGCAGAGTGACAACAAAGTGTGAGGTAGAAAATTTCTTAACTTTCATATCTAAATTGATTGGTCATTTACCGGTGCTAAAAATTTTCAAAATTTGTAGGCGTATTCAGTTTTCAAGGTAATATAATATTGCATTCTCAAAAAAAAAAAAAGGTAATATAATATTACGCGATAATATAATTGTTATTTATGTAAAGCTGACCTGCAGTGCCACATTAGGCTTCTGTTAATTTTGAGATAGCCATGTAGCCACGCAAACAAAGACCAAAAGAAAAGCTCCTTTCCTACATTCCTTCTTGAACATGAATTTCCTTTGAACAGCATAAGACTACTAGAAGTGGAATGGTTGAATTGCAGATATCATAAGTTTCTTGCCTCCACAATAAAAAAATTTGTCAAATGGATCCCACACAAATGAAAGATTCCAAGTTGTGTGAATCTTTATAAAACTTCAAACACCAGGGTCCAGAAAATGTTGCACCACTATTAGAAACCTTTTCTATCTACTTTTACTTTATCTGCCTTGGATTTTATATCTACGCAATATGGAGACTTGCAATTTTCATTTTTCAATGGTGGACTGAACAAAAAGTCTCGATGATATCCTTCTACTTTTGCTCATTCCAAATTAAAGTTTTGAATGTGGAATTAGTAGGCTAAAAACCAGCAAGCGCATGAGAAACAAAGCTCTTGATCGCATATCACTTAGCAGAGGGACGAATCAAACCAAACTAGTCTTTGGGTCAAAATGTTGTTTAGGGCCTAGCTGTTCTTGTGGGCCCAATGGGGAAGAAGAACGAATCTAAACCCACTTAATGTTTCTTGAAGCCCAATAAATTTCAAGCTTCTCAATATACGGTAGTGCTAAACAATTAGCTAAACGTCCCAATCAAATCGTACATTATTCATGATGGCAAGGCTGACATTTGCGTATCAACCACTCAATAAAGAAAGAACAGGGGAGCAGATTAGGAAGGAAATGATGTACGGATTATGATGACCAAACAGAAATGTTGACTTAATAGTACAATTAAAATGCTAATATATAATCCTGAGTTCAGGTGGAGCCATTCAAATCACCAAATCTTCCCCAAGAAGATGCCCCGGTGGTTACGATTAGAAACCGACGACCTGATTTGTCAGCTTAATCAAGTGTATAATCAAGTATATATATGTATGATGGTAATGTAATACCAACTGATGTATAATGTATACAATTCGACACAAAATGAAACTTACATGTCGCTTTTCATACTTTTTCCAATTAAGCACCCAATGTATAGTTGTTTAGGCATTCTAATCGTACTCTTCAATCGATTATTTCATACCATTTTCTCTATTATTGTGAACAACGACACCAAAAGTCCGAAAACAAAACTGAAAATTAACAACTATAGGCAAATTATTTACAATGAGCATTGTGCAAGTTTGAGTAACTAAATTAACGTATAAAATTAGAAATTAGGCAGTGATCGATGAAATATATCTTCAATTGGTTGAGTGAACATGAAGTTTCAAAACTAGTCAAAAAATTTCTCCATGGGACTATGATCAAATAAGGCAGGCGGTCCAATAGTATAGATTAATTTTGTCAATTTGCTTGGTGCCAAATAATTGCCATGCATAATTAGCAAGCTTTTTCAATGATACTCAAAAGGCAGACCACGTATCTCTACTCACTTGCAAATATTATATTGTGTTGAAAATTCATGACAAAATAATGTGCGCCTTATATCTATTTTTTGCAATTATAACACAAAATCCTAGCTAGGCACAGTCTCAATGATGTGAATTCAGCCTTAGGCTATCTTTTTATTTAATTTGTGTGTGTGGGTAGATATATTTATATATACCGGATGATTCTTTTATAACGTGCAAGGTCTATATACTCCAAATGAAAGGAGCTAGCAGAACAGAAAAGATCATGTTAGGAGTAGCATCATGCACATTGCAACAAACCCCACACAACACATCCCTAAAAGATAAAATAACATTCAACTGATATGTATATCACTATTACAAGGAAAAAAAAACTAACACGTCATGAGTGAATATCACTTATCAATCCACAAACTTATATAAAAACTAATATACATAAATATAAATATAATATGCATGACATGAAAGTTTTTATCTGGCTAACACCATCTCTTTGTGGTATGTCTTAAAGATTGAACTTCCCACACGCCACAAGTTCTCTTACTTTCCACTTTCTTTACAAAACAAGAACTCTTTCTCTCGTTGGCCCCTCTCTCTCTCTCTCTCTCTCTCTCTCTCTCTCTCCAATGAAGCACCAAGCCATTGATGAGCTCCCCTTTGGGAAAATATACCAAAAGCCACCCAAAAAAATTGCACTCTTAGTGTTTGCCTTACTCCTCCTTACAATCATTCCTCTCTACTACCCATCAATATCCCACTCTTTGTTTGTCTCCAAAGCCACCACCCTTCAAAACCTCCCCTCTTCAAAATCACTTGACTTGGATGATCTTTCCACAAACTTACCAACTATTTCTACCAACTTAAAGTGTGACATTTTCACCGGAGAGTGGGTTCCTAATCCGGAGGCTCCCTACTACACGAACAAGACATGTTGGGCGATCCATGAGCATCAAAACTGTATGAAGTACGGAAGACCGGACTCCGAGTTCATGAAGTGGAAGTGGAAGCCGGACGGGTGCGACCTTCCGGTCTTCAACCCCGCGCAATTTCTCGAATTGCTTCGGGGGAAATCCATGGCATTTGTCGGAGACTCTGTGGGCAGAAACCATATGCAGTCCTTGATTTGCCTCCTTTCTAGAGTACGTGTATACTTCCTCTTCCGAGTTTTACAATTTTCTCTGTTCGGATCTCTGCTTATATTTTCTATGATTATGACATAGTTTAGATTACATAGACATGATAATGTGCATTAGAGCTTTATGTGACCCTGCCATGAACATGTGTGGTAACTGATTGTATTGACTTCAAATTTTGGAACAATAAAAGGTAAAAGGACAAGACGTGAAAAAAAAAAAACTATTGTTTTAGATTGGATCTTGAGATATATAATTTCCTACATAGCAACACTTCCAGTTTAGTTAGATGTTTTTTGTCCTAATATGCAGAGGTTAGATCTTCACAAGGTTTGTTTGTTGACCTAATGAGCCTTTTTGTAATTGAAGGAGACATATCATATAGGGTTAGGTGAAAACAGAACAAGATATTTGTTACTGTTAATAATTAGGATATCTTCTCCAGCAGTTAGTAGCCTAGCATGCCGTGGAATATTTGCCTCTTGTGTCAATGAGTGGGCATTTCTTGTGATAGTATGAGAATTTGCATTTAAATATTTCCGTCACTTTAAATCTGCTAGTGATTAAGTTAACACCAAAATCTCACTTGAAGCAGAGTAATGTAATCCGATTACTGTAATTCATGGAAGAGTATTGATTAATGGATACATCATAATTATTATTTGTAATTCTACTCACATAATTTCTCCACGAAAGAGTATTGCTAAAGTCTGTGGGGTCCAAACGTGACAAATATTCGATCAAATAACCAATTTATTTGTCGAGACTTGAGACAACTGTCTTCGAACAGAGACCCAATGGTTGAACCCCCCAAAAAGTGAATATTTTAGTAAAATGCATTATTCAATAGATTAGTTATCAGAAACTTTGTGCATATTCATTGTTATTAGTGTATTACATGCATTATGTACATGTCGCATGGGTCAGGACCTACCAGATACTGTATGTAAGATGAATGATTAAAGTCACTAAACCAAATCCAAATTATATTTTCAGCAAAGATTAGGTAAATGTGGAACTTTTGGATTGTAACCAAATTTCAGTGTTAATCTTACCAAACAATTTAATGTTTTGTCTACAAATCGTGTTTAATTTTAGGTGGAATATCCGATTGATGTTTCAACTACGTCGGATCAAAGATTCATACGGTGGAAGTACACATCTTACAACTTCACTATGGCAACTTTTTGGACACCACATTTGGTCAAATCCAAACAAGCGACATACACTAACGGCCCGACGAAAACCGGCCTTTTTGAGCTCTATCTCGACGAATTCGACGAAGCGTGGACTGCCGGTCAAGTTGAGGAGTTCGACTACATCATACTTTCCGCCGGCCATTGGTTCTACCGGCCCATGGTCTACTTCGAGAACCAACAAATTTCCGGGTGTCACTATTGCCTCTTAGACAATGTGCCCGATTTCGGCATGTACCACGGATATAGGAAGGCGTTTAGGACCGCGTTTAAGGCCATCAACAACATGAAAAACTACAAGGGCATAACATACCTTAGGACTTTTTCACCGTCACATTTCGAAAATGGGCTGTGGAACGAAGGAGGGAACTGTTTGAGAACGGCGCCGTTACGGAGCAATGAGACGCAGTTGGAGGGTCAAAATTTGGAGCTTTACATGATCCAAATAGAGGAGTTTAGGAATGCTGAAAAGGAAGGGAAAATTAAGGGGTTGAAATATAGGCTTTTGGACACAACTCAGGCCACGTTGTTGAGGCCCGATGGGCATCCAAGTCGATATGGGCATTGGCCACATGAGAATGTCACCTTGTATAATGACTGTGTTCATTGGTGCTTGCCGGGGCCCATCGACACGTGGAGTGATTTCCTGCTAGAGATGTTGAAGACGGAGGGTATAAGATCAGCTGAGGAGGAGAAGCGATCATGATTTCAGAACACAGGAGATCTTGAATTATAAAGCGATCCGCTGTGCAAAATGTAGAATTGGCTTTGTTTCTCTAGATTTCATGGCAGACATTCGTGAATACTGGATATTATGCCAATATAACATCATCATTTGATTTATACTGTTCACAACAACAAAGATAATAACACAACTAACTTTCATCATAAATTATATCCTCAAAAGAAAATGAAATGTTTGACGTTGGGTGATGCCCGATGGAGTCCTTCAAAAAACACAACCTTTATGCGGCAAGTAATAAGGGTTATCTCCGGCGATCCTAAGAATCATCTGCTGCAAGCCTCTTCCATGTCGAAGTAAAAAATTTGCAATTTCGAATGTCCTACTTTGTAAATACTCCGTATGAATCTCCACCACCTTTAACTGACTTAAGAAAGGGCACAAATTTGGAGCTTGAGACTCCCAATATTGTTCTTCGTTACAATTGGTATCGTCCAACAAAGTGTTGTTCCATTTCTGCAATTATAAAATCCTAGTCAAACGTATACTATATATATAGAGAAGAGCGTCTAGAGTTATGAAGAAACTTACATCTTGTTTAGACGTATAGCTATCAGAGATATGAAATGTGAGAGTGTGGGCTACATGAGAACTCTGGAATAAGCATGCTATACCCGGGAGCTCACTTTTGCTCAAGTGAGTAAAAACATGCAACTTCTTCAGCTTCGTGAACCAAAATGGTAGACCACCTCCAAAGTATACAGCTGACAAACTCTCTAGGTAAAAGAATCAATAATCAACACATGTTACACATCTAAACGAATGGTAAAAGAGCGTTAATATACGCACTATATATGCTTGAGATTATAGATTAACCTGGAGAGCTGGAGGGCCATAGATTGAGAGGTCACGAACTTGGGATGACGCCAAAAGAAGATCAACGGCGCTACTTCTTTGGTTACTCCATATACCCCGTGAACTTGGGAACTCCATGTAAGTCAATGTTGTGAGGATAGGAAAGTTGTCGATAGAATTATTCTCGGAAATGTCATTAGAGTCCCAACAGAAATTTTGGAGATTTGGGGCAAAAATCTTTACCCAAGTAGATTCCAGCTCATTGCTGTAATTAAGACAGTCCACAACTGCCAAGTGCTCTAGTCTCATCCCATAGATATCGAGCTTGTTTATAACCATTTTGGAGACCATCACATAATTGAGGTTCGGAAAACTAATTTTGAGCTCCCTATTCAATGTCTCACAGGTTTCTATAGACAATGTCTCGAGAGACGGCATCAAAGAGCTCGAAAATAACTCATCTGAAAACTTCACATGCTTATAGAGACAAAGTGTGAAGTGAAAGGAGATTACTCTCATGAGCCCTAGGACTGAGAAAATATGGATAATTATTATGCGGAGAATTATACGATTCCAGCTGGAGACTCCTCAACGATTCGCACTCGAACAAACATGGAGGCACATCGCAGTCATCACTCACCAGCGAGACTTGGAGTGCAAGGTGTTCAACGCTACAATCCACAACCCGTGAATCAGACAATACAAACGAGAAGCAGTGATACGGGAAAACATTTATGTTAGCGCTTTTGCGCCGGTGAGGGGACATGATTGTGCTTAATAATTGGATCGTTTTGTTAATTTCGTCGTCATCATCGAGAAGGTTGTAGAAGTTGAGGACCGGACAGGAAGCGCATAGATACCTCCATCTTTTAGATAAAACACTGATTTGTGCAATGGATTTGATGGTCAACAAGGACAATATGTGATTTGTGCAATGGATTTGATGGTCGAACTTGATCTCCTTCGGCCCATGGCACTTTCCTTATTCCTTTCCAAACTTAGCCCTGAATAGCGATTTCCTTCCAAACGATCTTCATTAGCTCCTTTCCGCTGGGCTTTACCACTAGAAGCCTTAAATTATATACCCTCACCAAAGTGTTTGCCATTCACATTGGCCAACATCCCAGTTCATCGGTTGCCAGAGCCCGAGTTTATTTCTTTCCCTTCTCGCTTATTACTTCTCAATCCTATGCGATACATTCTGTAACGTGCGTATTTAGTGGGGAGTGGATCTTCACTTTTACATGATTACTCGGTTCTTCAGCAACACTTTTTCATACTTCTCTCGTTTGACTTTCCCTTCACGTCCATATTTTCCCCCTTAATTCTTCCTTTCGTTTTCTTATCTTTCACCTTCAGATTTCTTCCCTCTCATAATAAGTCTTCTTCTTCTTAACCTTCCATCCTCTCACTCTTCCATTCCTTCCCCTTCACACCCCATTCCAGGGTCCTCCTTTGATTCTCTCACACGACCCACATATCAAATACCACAAACAGTCCTTACCCTCTTACAGGTCTCTTAGCTTCCTACTTCACTCCACTTTCACCCACCTTCTCTCGTCCATTCCCTCCGCGCAATACCTATCTCACCTCTCTTCTTCCTCGTTTCCTTCTGCAACTTACACGACCTCCCTTCTCTTCGTGCATTCTGATTCCTTATCATTCTAAAATCGGAGCGCCTTCCCTTCTGTTCCCAATCACTTCTCCCATTCATCATCTTTACTCTACTCCCTTCCACACCATCATCCGGCCCATCGTCTCGAATGTGAGATCTTTGATCATCATTCGTTCGTACTCGCGTTAATCTGGTGAGCGATCCCACGAGCATCTTGCGCAATATACCCAGAGTCGATAGCAGATAGACATGCCTCTCTTCATCTCAGTTCTTCTCTCTCAGGGGCGAGTCCTCTCGCTCAACCTCCGCTCCTCCTCCTATCTCTTCACAAAGTGTTTCGTATTTCCACTAACTCCCTCCGATACCACTTGCCTCCCACTCTCCCTCATCAGGCTTCCTATTTCTCTCCTCACCCATCTCCCTCATTTTCATCCCATTCTTACCCTCCTCACCAGGAGAGCAAGCCCAGACCTCTTTCTACGTCTTTAATCGTATCATACAGTGGTGAGTCTCAATTTTTCCACTCAGTTTTAGTACCTTCTCCTTCTTCCACATCACTTTCTTCCCCATCCGTTTTCTCACTCTTTCCACACCAGTCCCTCATTTCGTCCTCTTTGCACTATATCTTTTCGAGAGAGGTTCCTCTTTCGTGTATGGTTCTACTAGTGCTTCCATACTATTTTCTTTCTTTTCTCTTTATTTCATATCCTTTTTCCTTTCATTTCTCACCCCCTTTCATTAATCTCCTTTCCCCTCTCCAAATTTAGTTTTATCCTCCTTCCAATCCTCCTCCCTCCTCTTCCTATCAGGTATTTTTTCTACTTATTTCTATACTTCTTATATTGTCTACCCATAAATCGTTTCGATAGAAATTTTCCTTTTTCACCCTTTTAATTCTTATATTTAAAATTTCTTTTACTTACATTCTAGGATGAACGAAGCAGTGGAGAAGAAAGAGAGTCGATCACGAAGCGGAAGATGGAGCTGAAGAAGAAGAAGGCCATGAGGAGGCCGCTCACCCCTCACTCTTCTCCTTCTCTGAGGTCTTTTCTACTTGTCTTTATCAAGTCTTCCTCCTTTTCAAAATCCTGTTTCTGAAAAATTGGTGCAGTTTCAGTTTATGGATGTGGGTGATGACCAATGGTGGAGAAGTAGCCATTGAGGAGCACTACCACCCAACCGTTTGAGGTGAGTCTATCTTCTACTTTTACTCGCACATTTCTTTTTGGAATTTATATCTCAGCTCTTCTTTTATCTAGGTTGTTGGTGTGAATCCTCCTGAGATGTGGCATCCCAGCTGCCACTCCCCAAGCACCATGGTACTACCTCTCTTCTTCTACCCTTTCGTTCCCCTTCTGTTGTGATTATTTAATATCTGAAGAGATGTGGAACCTACACTTGTTCTATTCTTATAGGTGAGATCCCAGCTGCCTTCTTCTTCCTCTTTTCCATCTGATGGGAATTTCAGCCGTCATCTTCCACTACTCCTCGCCCCTTCCCCTTCTCTCGAATGAAGTGAAGTATCTTCAAGGGTGGGCGCTCTGATGATAGACGAGCTTCGCTTCAAAGCTTCCCAGCTTGACCCCACCTCCTCGATCTCCTTCGCTACATGTTTTCAGGAATGCATTGCCACTTCTTTCCATGGCTTAGAAAGGACTGCTCATCTCTTCCAGGAGGTGGAGACGATCTAGACTTTCCTTTTAGAATATCGTTCTTCCTCGAGAAGATCACAAGGCCAAGACTTGGAGATGCGTCTGGCTACGAAACAAGAGGAGATCAATGCCTTAGAGAGCAACTCGGCTAAGCGTCGTAGTATGATTCCTCGTGCGGAGAATCCCATCAGCTTTCTGACCTCACTAAAATCATCCATCTCTATCAAGAGGCTAGGAGGGATCGGTTTTAGTACAAAGAGTGGAAGTTGTGGCAAGCCCAGCAGCAAAATGAAGTCAACCGTCTTTTCCTTATTGATTTGATTGATCAAATCAAATTGTAAAAGAAATTATGAACTTGTACTTTCAAACGCCTTAATGACAATTTTGCAACCACTATTTTGGCTTTTATATTGGTCATTACTTTGTACAATTTTGCATCTTCCTTGTGCCACTAAATGGCTTTGAACTTCACTAATTCTTCATGATCGGCCAGAGCCCGAAGCCGATGACGACTGCTTTGGCCAATGATTGGCCTTCTACACTTGAAAAATTATTATCTAAACATGTGTTTCTCCACTAATTGGCTACTCTTCGAATTCTCCTATAAAGTTGGGACCACTTGTTGGTCAATCCACTTGGAGTGTTTCCTAGTTTATTCGTCTCTCTCGGCACCTCCGTGGTGATAGAAATTCCAGTAGCTCCCATAGAGTCGGGTAGAATTTTTTAAGCCACTTGCCGTTGATGGGCTGGAGGCCATCGCGTCTTCTGCCCCCCCCTCCCCCCCCCTCTTTCACACGCCCCCCCCCTGGCCCCCCTCCCCCCCCCTGGAATTATCCGGGGGGGTACCCCCCCCAGCCGGGCCCCCCCCTGTGGTGTTTTTTTTCCCGAACTCTCTTGTTGTATGCTCGCGCTACTGCGTGCTTCCCGGCCATCGTTCGGTTTAGAGCTTCCATTCTGATGTCGTCTAGGTCTTCCACTTCTTGCATCATCGCCTCCGTGTACTCATCGGTGTATAAACCATGTTGTCGCGCGAGTCTTAACGACCTTACATTGATTTCCATTGGAAGAACTGCGTCGTGGCCGAATACTAAAGCATAGGGCGATGTTCCAGTCGCGGTTCTCTTGGAAGTTCGATACGCCCAAACACCTCAACAATTCTCATGCCATTCTCTCGGTTGTCTTCCGGTGTTTCTTCACCATGTTGATGATCACTTTATTGCTGGCTTCGGCCTGGCCATTTGCTTGTGGGAAATACGGGGTGGATTGCAGCTCTTATATTATACGCATCCCCAGGCGTTGTACTTCGTCTACACGACGAAGTTCGTTGTCTGTAGGTGATAGTCTCTAACGCGAATCGGTGGTGATGTTGCTTTTGAGGAAGTGGACGCCTCCTTGAAGCGATGCTTTTAGAGGTGCGGCTTTACCCATTTGTGAGTAGTCATGCTATGATAATAATGTATGTCTTTGACGAGGGTGGTGAGATCTTTCCGACGAAGTCAATCCCCACTCTATGGCCATGGCTCACCCCGGTTTAACGACCGCTTTGTACGTTGCCATGCTTCTGGAGGCCTCGCATCTTTGCATACCAAACAATCGGCATATAGTTGGCCAATGTAACATATCTCTAGACCAGCGCATCTTTTTCCTCTTGTGTGCTCCGCATCCTTGTGCATCACATCACCCTATCTGTTCGTTCTTCCCTAAACCTAGAGAATTTCATCACTTCCTTTAATAGCTCGTCGTTCCAAAGACGTAGTTGTGGCAACTTTAAGTTTACGGTCGGTGGGAATACCGGGATTGATAAGTAGTTTATTATCGTGTTCCCAATGTCTTCTTCTAGTTCGGTAGACATATTTCCAAATCCATTCCTCGTCAATATTGATGCAGAGCCTTGCGTCGGATCAGTATGCGTTCGTCTTCCTCCTCGAGTAGCTATTCGTATGCCATTTCGTTGGCCCCAATTCTCGTTTCGGAATGTATTCTCCCCACGTCTCGAAGTCTTCGATGAGGTCCTGCTGCCACAAATAGGCTGCATGTTTACTTGTATTCCCCAAGAATCTGCTTGATTACTAGCTTGAATCGCCTTTGACTTCGACATGCTTGACTCCCATTTCTAAACATCCGAGGCCGATGTGAGAGCTTCGTATTCTCCCGATTGTTTGTGCTCTCAAATCTAGTTGAGAGAATGCATGTCTTTTCGTGTGGGCGTAGGACGACACCACGCCTGTGTGCGCGATCATCGAAGTAGAGTCCGAGAAAGTATGTCGCGATTTTCGAATTTTCCCTGTGCTCAAGTTGGTTGATCTGTCGCATCGCCTTTTCCATATCGCCATTTTCCTCCAATATTTGCGCTTTCCGGTGTTCTTCCTTTCAAACTCAGGCCGTAGGAGTATTTCCACCCACCCTTCTTTTTCGTCTACCTTATCCACGATGGGACCAGAACCCACTCCCTTACATTCTCATTTCAATCAGTCTAGCATCCATTTCCCTATCCTCAGGCCTTATACATTATTTTTCAGTCTTTTTGATATACTATATCGTTTGAGTAAGTAGTGTCGTAGTTTACGGCGGCATCATGTTTCTATTGCGTGTAGCGTATCTCCATTGGGTGAGTATAGGAGAGTGCCTCTCTTTTCTTGTTCGTTGTCTTAGCAGTAGGCGCCGTTATTTAGCTACATATAACTTAGGTACCCCGATATCGGGGATTGGTGAGGTATTGCTTACGCCCTTTATGTTCTCTACTAATTCCTTCTCTTTAGTTTTACAACTGAGGGTTGAGCTCCCGAGTTGGCAAAACGAGGATGATTTTTCCAGAGCTTTGAGCTTTTCTTGTTCTTCGTGGTGGCCTCGATTGCCTTTCTCGGTTTTGCTGACTTTCCTTTGTCAGAAGCCTCTCCATCACCACCTCTTGGTCTTTCCCTCCTTCTTCTTCTCCGCCCTTTAGCTTTTTTTTCGAGTTTAGCCCTAGGTGCTTTTGGGGGCGCGGGGCGGGGGGGGGGGGGGGGGGGGGCCTCCTCGGGGGGTTGAGGGGGGGGGGGGTCTTCTAGAGGTCTGGGTGCGGCCGCCCCTTTTAAACGGGGGGGGGCGGTCCCTTTTCGGGGGGGGGGGGGGGGGGTGCGTTGTAGAGGGAGGTAGGAGGGGCGCGCCTCTTTGTTTTTTCTTGGAGACGGTGACAACACCCCACAGCGCCTGGGTCGGGGGGGGGGGGGGGCCTGCCCTCCTTCTTTCCTGCCTCCTCCCCTTCCCTTCCCGTGCTCCGGGGGGCCCGTTAGGGGGAGGGTTGTGTGGTGGGGGGGGTGGGGGGTTGTGTTGGGGGGTGGGGTGGGAGTGGGGGGTGTGGGGATGATTTGTGAACGCAGGGTTCACCCATAAGCCATTAATGTTGGCCGCGTTTTGTGTACCCATGACTTCTTCAACGGATCCGCACTTCGGGAGGTGATCTTCAGTTCTCTTTCATTCTAGTCTTTTCTGTTCAATCTACTTCTATGATTTTAAATTCTCCTATTTGCCTTATTGCTTGACCTTCTTTCGTCATACTCATGGGTGTGGAGACTTATATTAGGTTCCCACTCTCGTTTTATCTTTCTTTGTCGCTTAAATGCCGATATCCCAATTCGTAGCTTATGCCTCATTTTATTGTATCATATTATCGTTAGATCTACTTTACTTCACATTTTGGGAGTGAGGACGATTTTGATTCCACCGGTATAAGATTTTAAGAGAAGTTTTGATGGTTAGTCGGTGTGTGCTTGCGTCCGGTTGATTCTTTGAGGCCTGTGTCTTTCCGAGGCGTTTGAGCTCTTGATGTAAGATGTTCTCCCACCTTCAATACTCTATATCCGAGGAAGGCCAGTGATCCTTCCTTTTGATTTATTTTGGAGACCCAGATCGCTATCTTTTCTTCTTTATTTTGTTGTGTTCTGATGAGTCATTTACTGAAAGGCTAGTAAGTTTTATCTTTTTCATCCTGTCTTCGCTTTTGCCTTTAGTGACTTGACGGCCCCTCTGATTCTTCGCTGTTGAGATCCTTTTGTCTATGACTGAATTTTTCTCCTTCCATCTCTAGGACTTTTTCCCTTTCTTTGGAAATCGTGATGTTTTCTTTACCTCATCAGATGTTCCTATGAATTCTGAGGATTACCTTCACCTCGTTTCCATAACAGCTTAAGTTACCGATTGTAAGTGTTGAGGTGTTTTTCGTTGTATCTGGTGAGTGCTCTTTTTCCATTCGATCTTCCGCCATTCTTTTGCTATGGTCTTCTAGCTTCTTGCTGGATATCACCTTCTTTCCTTCTTTCAGTCACGTTTATAGTCGCCTATTTCTTCCAGTTGATTTCGGTCTTAAATCGGTGGTGGGTTTTGGTCATTTCCTTGCTCTTTCTTTCCGCTTATTCTTCTTTCTTTTTCTTGGAGTTGGGTGAGTCTTCTTTGTCCCTCGTTTTGGATCTCTTTTTCTCTTACGTTGCTTTTTTGGAGGGTTTCTGTATGTGCTAGTGCTTCTGAGAGTTTAGCCCTGCGTCTTCCTCTCTTTCATCTTTCATAAGTGGGATTTAATCATAGTCTGGTTTGCGATTCTCTTATTTGGTTGTTTGATCCTCCTACATGAAACGCTTCACTCAAGCTTTCCTGCTATATTCCCTATTCATTTTAGTAGAGACTCCAAAATTGTGGAATTTGATATGCTTGCCTTCTTTTTAGGTAAGTTGATTCCATCTTTGTACTCATGTCGAAGTACAACTCTCAACTCTCCGTGGGAGTTTAACGGATATTCCTTTGGTGCGTAGGGTTTTGTCATCCCCTTGTGCTCCTCTGATCCTTTCCATAATTTTAATTATTGGTTTCTTGATGAACATCCGCGCACTTCGAAATAGTTTCTAGTTAGCTTTCGCTCTTTACTTTAGCTGTAGGTGGTTATTTTAGGCTTATTTTCTTCGAAAATTTAGATAAAACTTTCGGAAGTGTGTCTTCGGTATCTCAATGCTTTCTTTCATGTCAATGCGATTTCTCTATGCATGCGATTCTCGTAGTTTCCTATCAATAAGTTTCAGTGACTCTTTCCTTCTGTTTGCACTCAAAGATTTAATGGTGACTTCTTGCTCACTCTAAACTTTTGTGGAATCTTCTTCCCGGTCCCATAGGTATAATCCCTCCAATGACCATGTAAATATCATAGTGAACTTCATAAAGAGCTTCATCTTCTATGGCCTTCTAGGAGCAGCATTGCTGTGATCGATTCCACGTTGGCCTTTCTCGCGAAGTACTTTTCTTGTATTTTGTTTGTCGCAGTTTTTCTTGTTGTGTTTTCTTTCTCTTCTTCCCCCTCGCTTGTTTCTTTCCTCTCTTGACTTCGTCTTCAGTTAATTGCCATGAGGTGTGGAGATTTTGATGAGACATTGTGACCTTTGCATGCTCGCCCCTTTGTATTCACTTATCAAGAGCGTTTGCTCATCGCTTATTGGATTGTATGGCGCTTCCTATACTCCATAAGTGGTCTAGGTGTTTGTTGTCTGGGACCTCATGTTGGAGGGATCCTTTCCACGCTTCCTAGGCCCCTAATTATTCTGCGATAAGGATCGAATAGTGGTTAGCTCACGTGAGGTTGGGATGGCTTTTATCGGCCTTTGCTTTCCCATTATCGATTGGGAGGTGGGCGACTTCGCACTTGGAAGAGCCCCTTTAGCTTCTCATGTGAGTCGTCAGCCTTGCTTTCCACTCATCCTTCCCTATGATCTCTCGTCCTTCTTGTTTCCTAAATACACACCTCATGATCGGTTCTGATTTTCAATGTTCTTCTACTTCAGAGAGAGCTTGATTCTCTTTACTAACGTGTTAGCTCTTTACGTCTGGTAATATTCTATGGCTTCATCTCGTCCGTACCGATACGGTGATAGGACCTCATCTTCAAAACATTGATCCAGCGGGGGTATGCTCCTATTCGCATGTAGGAGGCGTAGACTTTATGTCCAGTAATTATGTTGACCTAATTTCCACGTAAGGCCTTCTTCTTATCGCACAATAACCGTTACGGTCTATTGGACTTGAGAATGAGTGATTGCGCGTCTTTGACCTCTTATCAAACGATTGTGCTAGACAGGGGACATGTAAAGAGTAAGTCTAGACAAAGGTTCTTTTTTGCCTTTGGGCGATAAAGGACTTTATAAAACTTATAAGTGCTACACGAATAGTCTAAGGAGTAAAATCCTTATTGAAATTTAAGAACAAGAGCAATAAAAGTAAGATAAAAACAACCGGGATGCGCGTCGGCTGCGGGTGAAGGAGAACTAGATCGGCCTAGTCTCTGCGTTGTCGTGAAAAGCACGATACTCGTGATCGGCTACGTCCGGAAGCGATACTCGTGATCGTCCCTTGGAAGCTCGGTGCTCGCGACCGTCTTCTGCGTCGGTGCCTTGCGGCGAAATCTGGTTGCCTTGCGGCGAAATCTGGTGCCTTGCGGCTAAATCTTTTTAGGGATTTGTGTTGAGGGATCGGGGATCTTTAACTTGAAGAGAGACCTTCTCTTATATAGTGGATGCTCATGGACTGGGCTCTGACTTGGGCGGCAAGCAATTCTTCTCCCAATTGAAGTCTACTTTCTCTTCTTCTGAAATCCTTCCTAAGCTGGGTTTCCTTGAGAATCCTTCTTAATTTGAACTTGATCTCCTTCGGCCCATGGGAAAACACTTTCCTTATCCCCTCCCAAAACCCTAGCCCCGAAAACCAGCCCACCCCCCCCCAAACCCCGGGCCTCTCCAACACACCCCCCCCCCCCCTCTGCGCTTCCGCCACAAGAGCCCCAAAAACCCCCCACCACCCCCCAGCCCAATAGTGTTCTCCGCCCACTCCAACACTGCCCCCCCAAAGATGGTCAACAAGGACAATATGTGATGCGATATGTAGTCCGGAAGGTCGCTGATTCTATCTCTTTTGTTCCCGGAGGACGTTTTGTAACGGAAACAAGAACTTGTGTTTCCCACGGTACAAGAAGGTATGAGATTAGGGTTTTGATATTGACATTGACACACGGATGCAAGTACTTATATGAAATAGAGTTGACTTACAATTTGCAAGTTACTTGACTTATAAGCTACATGCCTATTCCTCGTGGTGAGAAATAGAGTTGAACAAATAGGAAGGTTGATGTCTTTCCCTTTTTCTTGCTCCTTTCTTCATCTTTTTTTGATTCCCGGGGTCCCAAAAAGGATGCCTACAACCGTGAATAATACAACATTGCCCAATCCAATCCAAGGATGCGTATGAATGGTTTCGAGGATCGGATGACTATTATTGACTACATGTTAGACTCAAACTGATGCTAGAGCTTTATTTCATGATTATGGTATGTTTAGACTCAAACTGATGCGACAGCCTTTCTTCAGTACTGTTATAAAAACCACTTTTTAATTCGAGAGTCTCTTGTGTTTTTTAAATCATATGAAACCATGAAGAGGCAGTAATAGCTTATTTGCTTTAGGTGAAACCAAGGTTGAAAATTTTAATCGAAATTTTGGGATTTTTGGCCTACTAAAATTTGAAGGGGGGTACGTTTTGATTTCCCCGAACAACACCGAAATTTCAGTAAATTTTGGTGAATTTCGATGAACTTTGGTCAAGTGTCGGATGTTTTGGTTCTTTTGAAAATTTTGAAATTTGCAAAGTTGCTTCAATACTTTACAGAATTATGAATATACTCCATGATCCCAAAATTTATTATAAATCAGCCACTAGTGTGAAATAAATATAAAAAATTACTTCATTTTATTACAAGTTATTGCTTATTAAAAGCTTAATGACATGAAAAATACCAATTATTTTACCTTATATGTAAATTTCATGTATGAGTTAGCAAAATTACATACATTGCGTGTTAAATTGATACATTAGTGATTGATTTAGATATTATATAAAGTTGAGACATTAAATGATAAAGTTTTTAGCATACTTTTTATGTTTTTTTATTGAAATTTCCATTAAAATTGAAATTTTTTCCAAAATTTCCGTAAATTTGGACTATCGAAATTTCCACAAAAAACGAAACTTTAAATCTTGGAGGAATCAACATGCTCAAAACCCACCTCACATTGACCATCACTTCATCTTCATCACGTGTCTTACCAAACATCACATGACCTATCAAATAGGTTTGGATGGTCACATTGAAACATTATGCATTTTGTTTAAGAGCTCTCCCATAACGCACGCTGTCCTCAGTTTTCATTCAGTACAAGATACTCGGACTTGAAATGTGTAAAGTTGGAACTAGAAGAGCAAAGTTGTTTTTCCCTTTTCCGATTAGATTACAATTTAATATTATGTTTTCTTTTTATCCTAGTAGGATATGGATTTAATATGATTTGGTTTGGTTTTGGATTAGAATAGCAGTTTTTTTTTTCTTTTTCCGATAGATGTAGGAGTTATATTATCCGAAGGAATGTATTCTAGAACATATCATAAATATAAATAGAAGTTGTTTGGATACACATTTGTAACAACAAGACATTAAATTAGAGATCAATACATATCAACACTCTATTCTGTATATATCTCTAAGCATTCTCTAATAACTTTTTAGCCCAATGTCTTCAAGTGTTGTAAATCCCCTTTTGAATGTTCTGACTGATTTGCATGAGGAGGTACTCCTACTGTCATTTGGATTTCTAGTCTATAGAGCTTTCTTTCTATTTGATTATATAGTATGGGACTTGAACTTTGGAATTTTTGATGCAGGGCATTATCGGCCCCAATGCTATCTGGCGGATCCGTGAAGACCCAACAATGCTTGACCTGCGCAGAGAGATGCAAGATTTCTTTACCCGAAATCAGAAAGAAATATTACAGGTTGATGAAGCAATACGCGAGTGTCCAGCGTATGTAGGTAAAGATATGGATCGTGTCGCCCAGCAACTTCGTGATGGCACCGTTAGTTTAGGATTCACCCGTATCGCTTCTGCAGCAAGAGCTCTTCTGGAGGTGGAATGGGATGGAGTTGAAGCCAAGTTCGACTTGTTTAATGCACTGAAAAATGAATTCTACACGCTGAGGTCCCGCCTCAGTCCGTATCTTTGGGAGGTAATTAACTAGTCTTTAATCCAGATGATCTGCCAATTAAATCCAACACAAAAAGTTGCTTAATTACTAATTACCATTTTGTATCTTTCTTCTTCTTCTTTTTCAACAGAAACCTGCCGCCGCTGCATCTGTATCTCATAAGGCTAAGAAAGCAAATGCTCCTTGCTGCTGGTTGTGTTGCTACGTACGCAATTGATTAATTTCTTAATTTGTGTTTGTATTAGAGACTGTTTTATCTTAATTATTAGCTAAAAACGATTCCAAAATAGGGTTGTTAGCCAAAGTCGGCGGCCTCAAGACGAGTTGATGCAAACCCCCCTATAGAGGCCGGTTTATTTTCCAACATTTCTATGTATGTATATGAACTTTGTGCGCTACATCATTTGTGACAAAACAAAACAGAAAGTTACAAAACTGGTGCCAATAATTTCTGTGTTCGTCTTGTATTGGTTACAAATAGCATTTTCTTAAGTCCAACCATGAACCAACCGTTAAGCTAACTATTGTAATATGCACAAATGGAATCAAACCGCTTCTTAACGGACCTGACCCCTTTTCGTAAACTTTAAGTGATCGACTACTCTTTGAATTGCTGGTCTCAGTCTCAATAATCAGAAACGACTTGCAAGGTTAATTTTGGACGGCAACCCACCAACTGATTGCTAATGGTGGTAATTGCGTATTCAATCTTTTCAACTCATCAATTTTCCTGTAAGGACTTGCCCTTTTTTTTTTCTTTTGAGACTTTACTTGGTTGAAATTCTGTTTTAGGTTTTCCCAGAATCTATAGCAAAGTCCATATTCAGATATGTTGACAAACTGCATTGACATTACATTCGTTTCAGCACTTGAATTTTCAACTATTTAACGTTTAGTTTTATTTAATTATAAATATAAAAATTTATCCAAGCAAACATTGAATTTTTCATGACTTCAGTCCTAAGCCCGCCAGTTTGAGACTAGTAAGTTAATACTACCTTTGGAAAAAAATAAAAAAAAAAAAAATAAAAAAAAAAATAAAAATTATTCTTAATTTTTTATATAAACAAAATTTTACCAAATTTTTTATATTTTACCCTCGAAAATAATTCATATTAAAAAAGTGAAGATATAATAGAAAATTAATATATTTATTTTAAATAAAAATATACAAATATTAATAAATATAAAAAAAAACAAAAAAAAATTTATTTTCATTAATAATATAAAATATAAAATAAATATAAATAAAATCGTTTCTAATCACTAAGATTAAGACTAGCAATTTTAACGGTAGTGTCGATCACTTGAACTCTGCCCAGTCATTTGGTGTTTTCCTAAGTTACAAATTTACCACTCTATGGTTTTTCCCCGATTCATTTAGTGGTGATAAATTATTTCATATACTTTTCGATCCATATGGTGGTTAAATTATTTAATGTACAGATTTCGGGGAAAAATATCTTTGCTGAATTAGATTACTTGTGAAAGAGACATCCAAATTCTTTAGTTTCATCCATCGATGTCCAGCTGTAAATACACATGTTTGAGGTTGAGACAGACTGAATGTGGACGAAACCTGACAGTAGCAACATAGAGATGAATACATATTATTCATGTGCCAATAACCTGAACAAAAGTTGACAACTTACATTTGGTCCTTTTATACTAGAAAAAGCTGGATGATTGAGTTGAACAACCAAAATTTGGTTGGTGTGGTCTTCGATTGGTCAATATAATATTGCATCAAACAATCTTTGTGTTTGAGGATCACGTCCATTATTTGCAAATGATGTTTCATCAAATTAGCATACATTTCTCAAGTTAAGATATTGTGTGTCCTGTCTTCAACATATGCAGCAAAATCTCATTCCAGGTATCAATAGGGCCTGGCAAGCACCAGTGAACACAGTCGGCAAGCGTCATGTTCCGGTGAGGTGAGTTTCCATAGAAGTTTGGATGTCCATCAGGCCTCAGCAGCATTGCTTCAGTTATGTCCATTATTCGAAACTGCAGACCTCTCTTCGCACCTTCCTTTTGTGCTGCTTTGAACTCTTCCACTTGAGCCAAATACATCTCCAAACCGAACTCATCTAATTTCGCTTCCTCTTTGCTGAAAGGCCTTGTCCTCACACAAGTCCCTCCCTCATTCCACGCCCCGTTTTCAAAGTGTGAAGGCGAAAATGTCCTTAAGAATGTCACCCCTTTATAGTTCTCAAGGCTTTGAAGGGTGTCAAACACCGTCCGGAAGGCCTTTTTGTATCCATAGGAGTAGACAAAAGAAGTCAGGTTGTCTTGGTGGCAGTTGTGACACCTGATAATGTGACCATTTTCATAGTACGTTAGTGGCCGGACAAACCATCGTCCTGCTGAGACGATCACATAGTCAAATTGTTCCACCTGACTCAGCCATGCCTCGTCCGGCTCATCTAAGTAAAGGCTCATGAGGCTGTTGATTCCAGGGCCATTGGGATCGGTGTCTCTAGCTTTAACCAAGTAAGGTGACCAGAGAGTTGCTAGAGTAAATTCATAGTCATGGTAGACATAGCGCTTGAAGTAATCTGTGTTTGAGGAAAACTTGTGAGAAATGTCCTCTGGATAAGTCACCTGGAGAAAAGAAAGAAAACAAAATCCTATAAGATCAACAATCAACAAGCTCTATTTGTTCTAGTTCTGCTTGCCTAATCTTCTATTCGTTATTTAAGAAAAAAAAATTATATCTTAAAGAATATGTGATTTGGTTACATTGGATAAGAGGCAGAGCAATGACCGCATTTGATTCATCCCAACGGAGTCTCCAAGAAAAGCCATTGACTTTCCACTAACAAGCTCCAAGAACTGAGCTGCATCAAACAAGGGCAACTCACATTCATCCGGCTTCCACCTCCATTTCATAAACTCCGAATCCGGTCTTCCAAACTTCATGCAGTTTTGCTGATCAATGATCAATTTGCAAGTTTCATTAGTGTAGTAAGCAGGTCCATCAGGATATGGAGTCCAATTCCCACTATATATTTGGCATTGATCCTTCTTTCTCTATGCTTTTCAAAAGGCCATGTATACTCTCAAGAGATGGCAATGGTGAAGTTGAGCTGGTGTATAGACAGAGAGGGATTACAGTGAGCAGAATAAAGGGAAGGGCTAGCAGAAGAAGAACCTTTCTGTGGGTGTTGTTGGGTTGTTTGCAGTTTGCGTTAGGGAGATCATCGACCTGTAACTTCATGTTGGACTAGCTGTTGAGGAAAGGTACATTGGATTCTATATACCTATATATATATTGACTCTGCTACGGATGTCCAGGGATCGCTTAATGGACCCACCCATTTCAACAACTATTCTTGCACCAATCAAATTTGCTGATTGCTTCACTGACTAAAGCAATGCGTTATATTAAAATGAGTTGCATCAGACCTATAAACCTGTGAACAATAAAAGTCTAATGGAAATTTAGAATCTCTATACCTTGTTTGTTGCTAGTCAAAGAAGAGGGCAAAGAGCGGGGCATTGAGCTGAGATTTTTTAATTTGCTTTGGCAATGCTAGCTAAACACGCTTTAGCTTGAAAGACTGAATGTGGACGAAACTTGACAGCAGCAACATAGAGATGAATATATATATTTTTAGAGTGCAAATAACATGTACAAAAGTTTACAACTTACATTTGGTCCTTTTATGGTCCTTTTAAAATAGAGAAAACTGGATGATTTAGCTGAACAACCAAATTTCGTTGATGTGGTCTTCGATTGGTCCATATAATGATGTATCAAGGACTTATTGTTGGAGGATCAAGTGCAAATTAATGTTTCATCAAATTAGCATAGCTTTCTCAAGTCAAGATGTGATGTGTCCTGTCTTTAACATATGCAGCAAGATCTCATTCCAGGTATCAATAGGGCCCGGCAAGCACCAGTGAACGCAGTTGGAAAGCGTCATGTTCCGGTGAGGTGAGTGTCCATATAAGTTTGGATGTCCATCAGGCCTCAGCAGCATTGCTTCAGTTGTGCCCATTATTCGAAACTGCAGACCTCTCTTTGCACCTTCCTTTTGTGCTGCTTTGAACTCTTCCACTTGAGCCAAATACATCTCCAAAACCAACCCATCTAATTTCATTTCCTCTTTGCCGAAAGGCCTTGTCCTCACACAATTCCCTCCCTCATTCTACGCCCCATTTTCAAAGTGTGAGGGCGAAAATGTCCTCAAGAATGTCACCCCTCTGTAGTTCTGAAGGCTCCGGAGGGTGCCAAACACCATCCGGAAGGCCTTTTTGTATCCATATAGGAGTAGACTAGAGATGTCAGGTTGTATTGGTGGCAGTTGTGGCACCCAATATGGTGTCCATTTTCGTAGTACATTAGTGGCCGGAAGAACCATTGTCCTGCTGAGACGATCACATAGTTGAATTGTTCCACCTGAGTTAGCCATGCCTCGTCCGGCTCATCTAAGTAAAGGCTCATGAGACTGTTGATTCGATGGCCATTGGGATCCGCATCTCGAGCTTTAACCAAGTAAGGTGACCAGAGAGTTGCTAGTGTAAATTCGAATTCATGGTACACATCGCTTAAAGTAATCTGTGTTTGAGGAATATTTGTGTGAAATGTCCTCCGGATAAGTCACCTGAAAAAAAATAAGAAAACACAATCCTATAAGAACAAACTCACTTCGCTAATCCTCTTCCATTGCCGCTAAAGGAAAAGAAACTACAACTTGAAAGAGTATTTGATTGCTTACACTGGATAAGAGGCAGAGCAATGACTGCATTTGATTGCTCCCAACAGAGTCTCCAAGAAAAGCCATTGACTTTCCTCTAACAAGCTCCAAGAACTGAGCTGCATCAAACAAGGGCAACTCACAATCATCTGGCTTCCACCTCCATTTCATATACTCTGAAGCCGGTCTCCCAAACTTCATGCAGTTTTGCCGATCAATGATCAAATTGCAAGTTTCATTAGTGTAGTAAGCAGGTCCATCAGGATATGGAGTCCAATTCCCACTAAATATTTGGCATTGATCCACTTTTTCTATGCTTTTCTAAAGGCCAAGTATACTCTCAGGAGATGGCAATGGTGAAGTTGAGCTGGTGTGTAGACGGAGAGGGATTGCAGTGAGCAGAACACAGGTAAGGGCTAGCAGAAGAACCTTTATGTGGGTGTTGTTGGGTTGTTTGTATTTTGCATTAGGGAGATCAATGACATGTAACTTCATGGTGGACTAGTGTTGAGGCAAGGTACATTGGATTCATATATATATCTAAACCTATATATATTGGTCCATTAGCAAAAAATAGCAAAACCCACCTTGCATACAATTGCATCTACATGTAACTATTTCGAGCAAATGCCTAAATCCATACTTGTACAATATGGTTATATGATACAACCATTTCGTATATTAGAGTATAAGATGGTAAATATTGATACATTAACCATGTTGTTCATTATTAAACCAAAGTTGTGATTATATAGTTATACCACGTGACCTTAACTCCGTTCTCTCAATTACCATTTCTGCACTGATTTGTGATGAATGGATTTGTTCAATTGAGTCCAGAAGTGTCTGAAATGTGATGACTAAGAAGCTCTGTCGTGGCTTAAGACTTGAGAGTGAAGTCATGAATGATTGCAAAAGTGCAAAACCCTCATAGTTCAATGTTTTGTTTTGATAAGGAAATGTAATTAAGGTTAATGCAGTTTGTCAACGTGTTATATGGAGTCTGGTATATCATCTGGGGCAAGAATTTCAATGCAGTAAGTTTCAATAAAAAAGCGTGGTGATTTTTAAGTTTTTAAAGGAAATATGGTGACTTCAAAGGATTGAGTACGTAATTGCCACCAATGGCTATCAGTTGCTGTGTTGCTGTCACAAATTAACCTTGCAAGTCGTTTTCCAATCACTGAAACGATAGTCGATCACTTGAATTCTGAATAGCCATTTGGTGTTTTCCTAAATTACAAATTTGCAGTTCTATATAGCCTTTTCTTATCCCGTTTTAGTGGTGGTGCATTAGCAAAAGGATCATTTTTTCAAATTTATGGTTCTTATGGATCTGTAGAGTTGGTCTATAGAGAGTGGTAAGAATACTTTTTGGTCCAAGTTTGGAACTCACCACTTGGTGGTCCAACGTTTTCCGTTCAACTTTTCGGGTTCCCACTTTTGGAGAATTTGCATGGTTAAGGTTTTTCCTCTAATCATGAAAATATTTAGATGAGTACTTGGAGGTTTTTCAAGAGTTACAATTTTACACATGAGTTACAATTTGTAATTATGAGGCTGGTTTGCAATGGGTTTATAAGAGCTTAAAGATATTTAGGAGTTATGATTGTAGTGTTTTGTGATTTTACTAAAACCCCCAAAGCCTAAAACACAGACTCTTAGTCCCGAGCTAAATGAAGAAATGAATTACATTACTTCAATTCGTAATGAGTTGCAATTTTATTTCATAAGTTACAATTGACTTCATTAATGATGAGCAATCTCTATGGAAGGATAAATTTTGTCCATTAGAGGGACTCCGGGCATCGGCATCTGCCAGCATCAAAATCTCGGTTGCTTCAACTTTGACTAACAGCTTATATACGAGAAGAGCTTAGCTACCTTTCTTCGCCTCATCATGGACAGTTATTTGATTTGATATAATTTGACAGCATTTCAATTTCACTTATGAAGAGCTTACTTCATTACAATTATGCCTGGAATAGCTCTGTCTTACTCCGAAGTTAGGAATGAAATGGATTTGCACTTTACTGGTAAGACAAAGGTTTTGCTGCTTCACAGTTTTTGTTTTTCTGGTGTCAAACTTGAACTCTCAACTTCAATTTTATTTAGTTTTGACATTTTCAAGCACTTTCCGAAACTGAATTTTATATATTTTGTAGGTTCATCATCCCCATTTGCCCTGCTGCTGTTTCTAGCTTAGTCGATGAATATTCCATTATTGTGACGATTCGATATGTTTTTGGTCGAACCATTTATCAGAAACCTTTTCATTTGAATTGGGGCTATTAGCTAATTTGCCCCCTTAACTTGTACCTTACTTTTGATTTGCCCCCTCAACTTGCACTTTAGAAAATTAACCCCCTTAACTTGTATTTTTAGCCAATTTCCCCCATTTCTGTCCAAAATTAACCTAATTCCATCAAATTGAGTTACAAAACCTATACATGATGGGCATCTTGTCGTGTTTCTTACTCTTCTTCTTCGTCATCATCTTCTTAGCCGGCAACGCCATCAATGTTGTCAACGAACTTCAACCCAATCGATAGAACATAAATGTCTCGATGATGGTAAATGACGAAAAAAGTTCTTCATGTGCAAGTCACGTGAGTGTATTTAACGGAAAATTGGATGAGAGTATGTTAATTTTGATTGCAAGGGGGGAAATTGGCCAAAAATGCAAATTAAGGGGGTTAATTTTCCAAAGTACAAGTTAAGGGGACAAATCAAAACTAGGACACAAGTTGAGGGGGCAAATTGGCTAATACCCCTTTGAATTGTGCTACATTATTGTTAATTTGGGCTCCACTTTTTGAGGATTTGCTTGGTTAAGTTTTGTTTCTTCTGATCATGAAAAAAGCTAGGGTAACCACAAGTTTTCCCAGAGTTACAATTTTATGGATGAGTTACAATTTGTAGTTATGAGGCCGATTTGCATTGGGGTTTATAAGAGCTTAAAGAAATTTAGGAGTTCTGAGTGTAGTGTTTTGTGACTATACTAAACCCCTAGAGCCTATAACACACACTCTGAGCCCCTAGCTAAACGTAGAAAATGAATTATCTAACTTCAATTCTTAATGAGTTACTATTTGACTTTATAAGAGCATCTCCAATGGAGATGTCAAATTTAAAACGTCAGATTCATTTTGACCCTATATCTAATTGACAAAATCTTTTGTTTTTTCATTCATCTGAAATGTCAATTTTTAACAATTAAAATAAATTTTTTTTTTTCAAAAAATAATATTAAACAAATAGATAATGGCCAACAACTATGCCACATGTAGAAAACTACAGGCCAAAACAATTGTTGGTGGGCCCTTGAGCTTTGGAGAGTGAAATGCCGTCAGGAGCTCATGGCGCCAATATTAAGGCTGCCAAACAGTGTTGTCATTCCAAGTAAGCATTTGAGGCATGGAATAAATGAATTTTAGCAGTTATTTTTACACCTATCATGTCCACTGTCGGATGGAGATGCTCTAAGTTACAATTAATTTAACTTATAAGTATCTTTTGGGTACAATTGAGTTTAGTTTGCTCTATTCTAAGTTCTGCGGCAAGGTACATTGGATTTATGTAAACATATATTGGTAAATTATAGGGAAACAAAGCTCCAAATTCTCTAGTCTCATCCATGATTATGGTTTCAATTCAAACGTATCTTATTTCGGAAAAGCACTTCTTTGGGGGTGTTCAAAATTCCAGTGGCTAGGCTGGTGAGAAACAATTTTAACAGCTTGCTTGCTTGTCAAGGTAATTGTGACAGCAACACAGCAACTACTTACAAATGGTGGCAATTACTCAATCGTTAAAGCCAAAATTCGTCCATTAAAGACTTCAAATCATGAGACCACCCTTTTTCTTTTTCTGAAACTCACATTTCACTGAGAATTACTGGCAAACCAGATGAAGACGTTCTGTTTTATTCTGTCCCAGATGATTCTGAAAAGTCCATAGACATGTAGCCAAGCTGAATTATTACATTCCATTGTCCAAGCAAAAATTGACAATTTTGGGAACTGTGAGGCTGGGCTGGGGCATGGAATTGTTGACTTTACAATCATTTCTGACTTCACTCATAAGCCACGCCAGAGTTTCTTCGTCATCGTATTTCAATCATTTCATGTTCTGGTCACCAGCAGTGAGTCAAATTATATGCATGAAACTCAAGTGATCAAACCCATTTGTGAAAAATTATGGCTGAAAAAGGCACTGATGATGAATTAAGAGAAGTTAATTAGTGGAGGTCCTTGGTAAAGATTTTATAGTGTACTACCAAGATTGTGAGACTATTCCGTATATTATATGGATGACCGGAATATAGGTTAATCATATTTCTCACTTTCAGGATATAGTATTAACAATATATGTCTATTTATATAATAATTCGTAAACGTATATCACACGAGAGTAGGACTGTACTCCTCCTAAACTAAAATAAGACTTTTTGTAACATAATGCAGATGCAATTATATGTCAGATGGGTTTGCTCTTTTCTGTTCACGTTTGTATTGAATTATAAAACATGATGCCTCACCAAAGATTGAAGTCCCATCATGGTGATGATAATATGGTTGGTAACCTCAGCCAAATAGTGCATTAATTTTGCTAGATCATACAAAGCCAATAATGAGCTAATTAGTTCAACTAATCATATCATTATTGGACCAACATACATCTATATATGTGCTTCATGGATCCTATGTATATCTGGCTTCAACACTTCTCCACAAAATGAAGTATCACGCCATTGATCTCCCTAATGCAAAATACACACAACCCGACAACACACACACAAAGATTCTTTTTCTAGCTCTTACCTTTGCTCTGCTCACTGCAATCCCTCTCTGCCTAAATCACAGCTCAACTTCACCACTACTTCTGATTCTGAAGAGCAATATAGGCGGTTCGAATAGTGAAGAGAAAGAAGATCAGTGCCAAATATTTAATGGGAACTGGACTCCATATCCTGATGGACCTGCTTACTACACAAATCAAACTTGCAATTTGATCATTGATCAGCAAAACTGCATGAAGTTTGGGAGACCAGATTCAGAGTTTATGAAATGGAGATGGAAGCCAGATGATTGTGAGTTGCCCTTATTTGATGCAACTCAGTTCTTGGGGCTTGTTAGAGGGAAATCAATGGTTTTTCTTGGTGACTCTGTTGGGAGGAATCAAATGCAGTCATTGCTCTGCCTCTTGGCCAATGTAAGCAATCGCATACTCTTTAAGATGTACTTTGATTTTCCTTAATAACGAATAGACAATTAGGCGAGCAGAACAACAACGGATACAGATTGATGATCTTATAGGATTGTGTCTTCTTTCCTTTTTCCAGGTGACTTATCCGGAGGACATTTCTCACATGCATTCTTCAAACACGGATTACTTCAAGCGCTATGTGTACCCTGATTACAATTTTACACTAGCAACTCTCTGGTCCCCTTACTTGGTTAAAGCTCGAGATGCCGACCCAAATGGCCATGGCGTCAACAGCCTCATGAGCCTCTACTTAGACGAGCCTGACGAAGCATGGCTAACTCAGGTGGATCAATTCGACTATGTGATCGTCTCGGCAGGACAATGGTTCTTCCGGCCACTGATGTACTACGAAAATGGTCATGTAATCGGGTGCCACAAGTGCCAACAAGACAATATGACATCATTTCTAACCTCTTATGGGTACAGAAAGGCTTTCCGGACGGTGTTTGACACCTTACGGAGCCTTGAGAACTACAAAGGGGTGACATTTTTGAGGACATTTTCACCTTCCCACTTCGAAAATGGGGCGTGGAATGATGGAGGGAACTGTGTGAGGACAAGGCCTTTTAGCAAAGAGGAGATGAAGTTAGATGGTTATGTTCTGGAGATGTATTTGGCTCAAGTGGAGGAGCTCAAAGCAGCACAAAAGGAAATAGTGCATAGAGACCTGCAGTTTAAATTGATGGACACAACTGAAGCAATGTTGCTGAGGCCTGATGGACATCCAAATTTCTACGGGCACTCGCCTCGCCAGAATACGACCTTCGCCGACTGCGTCCACTGGTGCTTGCCGGGCCCCATTGATACCTGGAATGAGATCTTGCTATATATGTTGAAGACAGGACAAACATCATCTTGACGGGAAGCTACAGAGAAATGCTTGATCGAACATTATTTATTAATTTTCTGTAATTATGTTCTTTATCATACAAAAAGGTGTTTCATACTTGTGGATGGAGTTGCACTATACTAAACAATCAGACGAATCATAAGATTATGTTAGATTATCTTCTGATGAAAAGGACAACGTACTTGCTCAAATATGATTATTTGCTGGCTGCTTGTGTCGTTTTGAAAATTAAATTACGAGTTGTTCAGTGCCTAGTGAGGAAATATATATGGACCAAATGAAGACGACAGCAATGAAATCGGGTTGTTCAGCCAGTCTTTCTTATGTGCAAATGAATCTTCCCAAGTGAACCACTTGTTCTGACGGCTAAATAAATATTGCGACTTGGTTTGGATGAGCTGGCCAACATAATCCTTCTAGTATGTATGGCAACATTGCTAACGGGTCATTATTACATACCGCAAAACGCAATCCCGACCAACATAATCCTTCTAGTATAGACTTGCAGCCTTGCAAATTATCTGGTAAAAACGTGATTTCTTTATACATTTTCAATACTAGAAACACGAATATGTCATACAACCAAGTTCTCATTCTTCCCCATTTTTTACAACACAAGATACATCAGGTTTGGCATAGAAACAGAACCTGGAAAGGTTGACAGAAGTGTAGTAATCCTTGAACACTTTTCAGAATGATATCCGAATAAAGACCAAGATGTTCAGAGCTAAAATGTAAAGCACAAAACCCGACCTGAGAAGCATGAGCCTCTGCTGATTCTCTGTTCGGCCATCTCCATATCTATGATGAGCATCAAGGATATTATCAGAGGAAGCAGATCCTCTTTCGGATGTGCTTCGTCCAAAACGATTTCTAGCAGTATTCATCTCCATGTTGCTGCTGTCAAGCTTCCTCCACAATCCATTCAATCTTTCTAGATCCATTTCTTTCAAATGAATTTCACTGACCAGGCCTTCTGCTTGTGCCTGCACATAGAAGAGAATAAAATGAGTATAGGAACAACAGCGGATACAACTGTCTATCACAGAAAAAAGAGTACTCGGATGTTACTGAAAAGTTGCAAATAACCTGTTTTGCCGCTAGCTGCTCAATTAGGCTGTGAAGTTGTTTATCCAATATCTTTTCTCTTTGAACTGCACAAAAGAAATTGTTTACAATTAGTCTTAAAAGCTACAATAACCAAGACTATGCTTTTGTTACATGGCATTCCAACTAAGATTGCAAAATTAGGCTGAGAAGCTGCAACATATGCACCACTGAACTGCCACAAGGCTTAACACCAATGACATGTACGCACACATGGTTTAACTTTTAACATCCCACCAATAATACATGAAGTACTCTCAACTTTCACCATAGATTTCTTCCTCATCTGGTACTTAATTTGGAAACCTGTCCCACTTTTTGTAGTTCCCAGTTTACTGTTTTTAGTTTTGTGTAAACCTTCTTTAGATGAATGTGGCCAAGATCAATTATGTCTAAGATAAAAGAAGCTACAATCATTTTGTAAATTTGAAGTATGCATCCCATCAAACATTGCAATAACACAGAATACACTAAACTTAAATTTGATCATGTAATGTGAGAGATCTACCTGGAGACGGCTGACTCAGAGCATTATCTTGAATTTCTACCCATCTTTCTTCCAAACCCTTTACTACTGCTTCCATTGTACACTAAGAGAACAAAACAAGTTTCAGCCATCGAGATACAGACTTTTCGGATACACACACTATTCAAATTGAAGAGGACACGAAAGAACTCTAAGATCAAGAGGAAAAATGCAACGAACCAGCTCCTTTTTCCTCTCCTCTAACTTGTCAAGTATAGCTTTCTTTGAGGCTTCTACGTCATGTTCAGTTTCTACTGTCTTCTTTGAGTCACCAATAGATTCATCTGATTGCCCAGATAGACTTGCATCCAATGCAGTTTGAGCATTTTCAAGCTCAATTCTCAAATTCCTTTCAGTCTCCTCCATTTCCTGATGACAATCACCATCAATTTCAGAAACAAACCTCGTAACCAAAATTTCATATACTCAACATCATCAAATGCATAAAGCATGTATCCAAACTTCATGTAAAAACAAGCTGTAGGAAACTTGACACTCACCATTAACTTCCTCTTGAGTAATTCTGCTTCTTGTATTTTCTCCTGTATTTTAGTTTCACAATTTGATATTGCCCTTTCATATGCAGTATTTTCTTCCTGCAACCTCACCTCTCTCAATTGCGCCTGTCAACAAGTACAAAGAAAACTACTAACACAAAACAACGAAAGACGAACATATCACATTTCGAGTACATGGAACTTAAACTACACTATTTCTACATTTGAAGAAAACATGCAACAATTCGGAGTTATGTACAAGAATTAATTACACTCAACACCAATGACAAACGGATATATGACTTCTTGAGTACATGAAACTTATACTACACAATTTCATAACCAAAAAAACTCTCAAAAACCACATAACCAGATAAGAAAGTTTTCAAATTTGAACACAATATGCACCAATTCACATAGTTGTACACAAGCGCTACAATCAAAACCCAAAACCCAGATGCAATAAACACCGAATCGATCAAAGTTTCCAACTTTCACAACAATCATAGCCGAAATCGACGACCTAGATAAGAAAAAAAAATCCATAGAAAATAAAAAACTGAACCGGACCTGTTCGCGCGTGGTGGTATGGGCGTTCAATTGGAGAGCAAGAGCTGCATTGGAAGCTAGTGAGTGGGCATGGAGGTCCGGGAGGCGCTGGGAGATGTCGGAGGGGGGGAGTCTGAGCCGTAGATCCTGAATCGAACGGCTGAGAGAAGCTGCTTTGTGATCCAAGTCAAAGGCGTACTTTTGCTGCTCCGGCGTGAATATCAGAGGGATCGAATCGGAGCCGCCTTCGTAGCCGCCTTGGCCTCCGCCGCCTCCGACTACGTCCGCCGCCCACGCAAGCAATCCGGCCATCTCTGCTCTCTGTGAATGGATTGTGTTGCCGTTTCAGAAGCGTACTGGAGATGGAGGAATTGATCCAATTGGGTTTTCAACAATTCAAATTTGGGTCTAGAGAAATCGTTATTTGCGGCCCATTACTACTTTGTACCTTGGCCCTCAAGGTTGGGGACGTCTCTCCAAAATGGAGGTTTCAATTTTTCACGGTGCACTAAAGCTTCCGATATTTTAATGGTTTAAATCATTTTTTGATTTTGAGTTTTTTGCTAAATTGGTAATTGTTCTAATGCGTTAAGAATAATCATTACACTCACACGCAAATCCTAAATTATATGCCTCGAAATAAGTAAGCACAAATGTTGTGCTAAGTTGCACCGAATTGCTGACCATTTCCTTATTTTGCCTATGAAGCGTTACCTTGCTACTATGCCTTTCTTTGGATAATGCGTTAAGAATAATCATTAAACTCATACGTAAATTCCAAATTCTATGCCTCGAAATAAGTAAGGACAAATGTTGTGCTAAGTTGTACTGAATTGCGGACCACTTCCTTACCTATTAAGCGTTACCTTGCTACTATGCCTTTCTTTGGATAATGCATTAAGAATAATCATGACACTCATAGGTAAATTCTGAATTGTCGCCTCGAAATAAGTAAGCACAAATATTGTGCAAGTTGCATCGAATTGCGGACTACTTCTTTACCTTGCCCACGAAGCGTTACCTTGCTACTATGCCTTCCTTCAAATTCAAGTACCTTTCTTTGGATACCTTCCAATCCTCCACATTTACCCAACATTTGGTTTTTGTGGGGATTCCAAGCCTCACCAAGCAATACAAAAAGAGCCCTTCTCCCACCTAGTTTTGGGTATCTACCCGCTAAAATCCCCCCACAATTTCCTCCTTCCTTCCCTGTGGTCTCTATCCACAATTCCCACCATACTCATCAAAATGGTGCTGAAAAAGGTGAGCAGAAAGGTCAAAACCTTAGTTACAAAGTCTTTCAAAAAGCCAGAGAAGCACCCCCCTTATTTAACACCACCAATCGCCTCCTCATCATCACCACCACCGCCGGAACAACCCCAACCCATGTCTCCACCGCCGTCTCCGCCGTCACACCTCACCCTAAACCCACGACCCACCGCCCCTTTCCTCTTCCCCCAAACCAGCTCCACCGTCCTCCCCGACCCCTCAAAATTCTTCTCCCAAACCCTCCTCCAAACCCCTCTCCCCAGCAACTCCTTCTTCCAAAACCTCGCCCTCAACGACGGCGACCGGCCAGAATACCTCCACCCTTATATCATCAATTCCGCCTCCTCCGCCCTAACCATCTCCTACCCATCTCGATTCGCCCAACCCAATTTTGTCTACCAAATGTTCATCGCTGACCTCATCATCTCCGCCGCCAAACCCCCCGACCATAATCCGACACAACACAAAATCTCCTCCTTCGACGACCTCAGCCTAACCTTGGACTTTCCGTCCTCGAACCTCAAATTCTTCCTTGTCCGAGGAAGCCCCTTCATCACCTGCTCCGTCTTCGCCAGGACCGAGCTCTCAATCTCCACCGTCCACGCCATCCTCTCCTGCTCATCCAATGTCTCGAAAATCAAGCACACGATCAAGCTCAACAACAACCAAACATGGCTGATCTACACCTCGTCTCCGATCGAATTGATCGCCGGTGGTCTCTCCTTGCTGACTTCCGGTGGGTTCACCGGAATCGTGAGGATAGCGGCGTTGCCGGAACCTGATGCTGAACCGGTTCTTGACCGGTTCAGCTCGACCTACCCAGTTTCCGGTCATGCAGTGATGACAAGGCAGTTTGGTTTGGAGTATAAATGGGAAAAGAAAGGGTGGGGAGATTTGCTCATGCTTGCTCACCCTCTGCATTTGAAGCTTTTATCAGGTGATGACTGTGATGTTACTGTTTTAGATGGTTTTAAGTATAGGAGCATTGATGGTGATCTTGTTGGGGTTGTTGGTGATTCGTGGGTTTTAAGACCGAACTCGATTTCGATCACTTGGCATTCGATTAAGGGTGTGAAGGAAGACGATTCGAAGGCTGAGATTGTAGCTGCATTGTGTAAAGATGTTGAGGGGTTGAGCTCGATTAGTACTACTAGTTCGTATTTTTATGGGAAGTTGATTGCGAGGGCGGCGAGGTTGGCTTTAATCGCTGAGGAGGTGGACTATCTTGATGTGATTCCGGCGATTAGGAGGTTTTTGAAGAGCGCAATCGAGCCGTGGCTTGATGGGAGTTTTGCTGGGAATGGTTTCTTGTATGATGGGAAATGGGGTGGCATTGTGACTAAGCAAGGGGCAGTGGATTCGGGTGCGGATTTCGGGTTTGGAGTGTATAATGATCACCATTATCACTTGGGGTACTTTGTTTATGCCATTTCTGTGCTTGTGAAGATTGACCCTGTTTGGGGGAGGAAGTTCAAGCCTCAAGTTTATTCGCTTGCGGCGGATTATATGAACTTGGGGAGGCGGTCCAATTCGCATTACACACGTCTGAGGTGCTTTGATCTGTATAAGCTGCATTCGTGGGCAGGAGGGTTGACTGAGTTCGCAGATGGGCGGAACCAGGAGAGCACGAGTGAGGCGGTGAATGCTTATTATTCAGCTGCATTGTTGGGGCTCGCATATGGGGATTCGCATCTTGTGGCCAATGGATCAATGCTTGCAGCATTGGAAATTCAGGCAGCTCAGACATGGTGGCATGTGAAAGAGGGAGATAACATGTATGAGGAAGCTTTCACCAAAGAGAATAGGCTGGTTGGAGTTCTATGGAACAACAAGAGGGACAATGGACTTTGGTTTGCTCCTCCAGAGTGGAAAGAGTGCAGGCTTGGGATTCAATTGCTCCCAATATCGCCAATCTCTGAGGTTTTGTTCTCTGATATCGAATTCCTTAAGGACCTCGTGGCATGGACAGTACCGGCTTTGAATAGGGAAGGAGTTGGAGAAGGGTGGAAAGGGTTTGTGTATGCGCTGCAAGGGGTTTATGACAAGCAAGGTGCTCTGGAGAAGATCAGGAACTTGAATGGTTACGATGATGGTGACTCGCTTACAAATCTTTTGTGGTGGATCCATAGTAGAGATGACGAAGAATACGGAGTCGGATCGCACGTCTACTGGGCAAGGCACTATCACTGAGTTTGGTTACATTATGATTTGTGGTTTCCTGTCATGTTTTCATTGACTTTTGTTTCTTCTTCTTCCTCCCACGGATTTATGATGTTCATAATAACTAGCAAGAAGACCCGCGGCAATGATGCCGCGGGGTTTGTACAAAAGTGTAGTAAAGATTTATGTACAAAATTTCTTTCCCTTCCCGCGGGGTTTGTACAGAAGTGAAGCAAAGATTTACGTACAAAGTTTCTTTCTCTTTTCAGCTGTTGATATTATTTTATGTAAATATATTAGGTTAAAAAATGAAGATTTCATTACAGCTGTTTCAGGTGGGAGAAAAAGGACAATGTTTAGGTGTAGACAATAGCCAGCACAGAATTTCCAATAAGTAAAAATAGGAAGATGGCTATGTCCGTTGAAGTTGCTGGAGCTGGGGAGCCTAATTGGAAAATCCTTGTACGACACCAGTAGGAGAAACTGCAAAAGGGAAGGACCTATAATAATGTTGCTAAAAGAATTGAAGAAGATACAGTAAGACTGTTAAAAAATATACTGATAGCACGAAGCTCTCTGGCACCACCTATTTTGTAACTCTATCTAATCCAGTACATCACCTAGTATTTGTGGAGGCAGTTTAATAAACAACAGAAGCCCCTTTTTCAGGCACATGAAGATAACTCATTTGCATAAATAAATGCATGCAAAAGTGCAGGTGGAAGCAGTTAAAACGTGTATGCCAGCAAGCAAAGATTTACTGATAACAAAATTGCATATTTCATATATGTGGTGAGGAGCGGAGCCTAGAAGAAGAGTGGTGAGGAGCGGAACCTAGAAGAAGGCATACTTGATAACCAATTCGAGCACACGAACAGGAAAAGTTATTTCTTCAGTGTAGACCAAGATAGTCATATTTACATGCAACATTAGATGCAGTTGTACTGAAAGTTTTCACTGCGGGTCAGGAGATACAAAGGTTGAACATGTAAACGGGACTGTTTCTTCTCCAGCCCCCACTTCCAGCTCGGTAAACTATCTATCTATCCATTAATCTATCTTTCAGTTATCATACATTATTGTATGAAATAAGTAATATTAACCACAATATGCACTAATAATTACAATAAATCCACACCTGAGACCATTTATCGCAAGTGGGGTATCAATAATGAACAGGAGGGGAAGTTGCAGTATTAGAGATGTGAACAATGATACCTTTTGAATTTTTTGGAGGGTGGTTCTTCAGTGAGGTAAAGAGCTCTTCTTGAGCTGCTGGTCTTTTTGGTAGCTGGGGCCTTCCCAGTAGCTGATGCAGACGCTTTTTCTGAAGGTGGTGATGTTAAGAGCAGAGACGGTGGGAACTCGATAGCTTTCCCATAATGCTGGAACCTGGAAAGATATATATAAAGTTGTGGTAAACGAAAAAATGTAGTAGGTCACCTGAATACTGCAGGAATCCAAAATACAAATACACATATTAACCTTATAAAAACTGCTGCAATACTTCTTTAAACACAATGTTTTTGGCAAAATTATTTGGAAACAGATCATTATTAGTAATCAAAACTTTCAGCTCTTGTTTTGACATAACTCTAGATAAAGCCACATAAAGTTGACCTTGTGTAAACACTGGTTGCAGCAGATATACTCCAACGTGCTTTAAAGATTGGCCCTGACTTTTGTTGATAGTCATTACATAGCAAGGTCTTACTGAAAACTGTCGCCGTTTGAAAGTAAATGGCCATCTATTATCTATTGTTGTCAAAAAAATTCTAGGAATGAAAACTTTATCACCGATGTTAGATCCTGTTAATATTTTTGCTTCAATCACTCGATCAGCTAATTGAGTAACATTTAATCGTGTGCCATTACATAGACCACCAGATTGGTTTAAATTGCGCAACAACATAATAGGCATGCCAAGTTTTAAAGTTAAGCAATGAACAGGAATACCACTGAATTCCAATTGATTAAAAAACTCAACAGGATATAAAAACTGCAGATTGTTTGAATTCTCAGCAGAAGAACAAATGGAATCAAAGCTGAAATACTGCTTAGCCTCTCCAGGGACCATTTGAACAATAAAATTGTTAATTTTTGTTACAGCTGCATTTGTAGGAGTTACAATGGCACGCTCTCTTAAGTAATCAAAACTTGCAAAATTGGCAGCAAAATTAGGATAAGTAGCATGGAAAATGGCTTCAATGGGGTTTGTGGATGAATCAACTAAAGCTGATTAGAAATTTCAATCCAAAAGGCATCCTGATCATCAGGGTCAGCATGTTCAGAAAATTGACCATTCCAACCTTTAAAATCCAATTTGCAAAATCCCTAACTTCCTGTTTTTCTAAAGGGGAAAGATCCGGTCGTGAAAGACGCATATTTTCAATTAAGGTGTATATTTTGAAAAAAGGCCATAAAGAAGAACTGTTTAAAGAAGCATTAATGATCTGTTCAGGTGTTCCCCCAGGAATAATAGGAAGGATTGCCTAAAATCACCTCCAAGTAAAACAAGTTTTCCACCACAAGGTATGTACTCATCAGCCACGTTTGAAGACAACAAAAGTCACAAAGTGTTTTATCTAGAGCTTCAAAATAGAATTATGCATCATTGGTGCTTCATCCCAAATGTTTAATTCAGCTTTTTCTAACAGTTTTGCAAGGTCATAACCTTTCTTTACATGGCAAAGCGATGATTCATTGATTGACAAAGGAATTTTAAACCTTGAATAAACTGTTCTTCCACCAGGCAATAGCAATGATGCTATACCAGAGGAAGCCACAGCCAATACAGTTTTACTTTCAGCTCGGATTTTACAAAGCATAGTGTGCCAAAGAAATGTTTAATTCAGCTTTTTCTAACATTTTTGCAATATCATAACCTTTCTTTACATAGCAAAGCGATGATTCATTGATTGACGAAGGAATTTTAAACCTTGAATGCATTGTTCTTCCACCAGGTAATAGCAATGATGCTATACCAGAGGAAGCCACAGCCAATACAATTTTACTTTCAGCTCGGATTTTACAAAGTATAGTGTGCTAAAGAAATTTTTTCCCAGTCCCACCATGACCATGCACAAAAAAGACTCCTGGTTTTTTATTTGACACAGCCTCAATTACAACATCATAAACAATTGTCTGCTCTGAATTCAACTGGCTGCTTAAGTGGTCATGTTCTGCACGTAAAGCTTCAACCTCATAACTTAATTCTTCTCGAACCAACCTATTTCTAAACTCAAGTAAGCTACGCTGATCAGGTAAAGGAAGCTTAAAATGTTCTAAAGAAGTGGATGCAGCATTCAATAACTGTTGTAAGTCACATAGAACACAATTTTGTAATTCATGCTCAGGCAAAATCAACTTTGGCATATTAAACAACTGATGCTTTTTATATAAAATGTCATCATACATATATTTCCAATGACTCTCAAAAACAGAGGTAGGGTTTGCCAAATCACAATAAAGAAGTAAAGTAAAAAAAAATTATCGTAGCTGCATAGACGATGTTGTATCTACAACATATGATAAAGCATCGATCCATTCTTTATCGTTTCCTCACAGACCCAGTGAATCACGTGCTTCCTGATAGGTAGTGTATTGGACACCTTCAGCAATTTTTAAACCTTCAAAATCAAGAGGACCTTTTTGCAAATGAAGTAGCATACGTAAATAATATAATTCTCCGGCTGCAGGGTGTACATATGCTATTCTTCCTATAGAAGAACCTCTTTCTCTATGTTTTCAAACTTTTGTTTTTTCTTCCCATACAAACATTGTAGGAAATTCAGCATAACTTAGTGCTAGTTTGGTAGCACTTAAATTATTAAAAAAGCACTTAAAAAATAAGTTGAGAACAATTTTTTTGTTTGGTAAAGTATCAAAAGCAGCTTATTTGATAATCCAGCTTCAATTTGAAGTTGAATTGTGAACGGAAAGAGAAGCGGGTGAAAACACGCTTATTGGCTTTTGCTTATTTTCGAAGCCATTCACGCTTGTTGCTACGGTATCTCTCATCTCATTACTCTCTGTGCTGTGGGCAATGACGATGGGCGACGGGGCCGTGGGTGATGACGGGGATGGCGACGACGATGGGGCTGTGGGCGAGCGACGACAACGGGGCTATGGGCGAGCAACGACGGGGCTGGCGACGACGACAGGGTTGTGGGCGAGCGACGACGACGGGCGATGAGCGACTATGCCTACATGGGTTTTCTGTAATCCATGGGTTTTCTTAATTCACCTGACAACGGGGCGATGAGTGACTACACCAGCATGGGTTTTCTGTAATCCATGGAATGTTTTGACATTTCTGTAATCCATGGGTTTTCTTAATTCATCTTGTAATCTGCCCCTCGTTAATCAAAATCCCATTGGATTATCGAGAGTGTACTGAGGGATATTGTTTGAGTGGATATAGTTAGAACAAGGATATTGTTTGCATTCAAGCGAAAATTGTTTGGAGGGCAGAGAAGTTTGTGCCCAGGTTCTGAAGCTTGGGTTCTCATCGAACAGATCGATGAGGATGTATCCGATGAGGTTTTAGGAGAAGTGAGGTGAACTTGTTTATGGATTGGTTGAGGAGGCGGGTGGGTTTTAACCTGGGTTAGGATGAAGGATATGGTGTGTGTTGCAGTTGGTAGCTTTGGAGCTTGGATGATGGGTTCACACTCTTACATGAACAAGTGTTCATTTTGGTATTTTTTTGGTTAATTACTATCTATCATATTTCCCATGTTATTCTATAGAGCATTTGATGCTTGATGTAATGTTTTCCGTGTTAATGGTTATCTCCATTTTCTCTGATGACATCTGGGCCAAAGTTTAGATAGTTGTGTTGAAATGTTTACCAAACACTTAACTTCTGCTTATTCTATTCACAACAGTTTTTCAAAATTATTTTACCAAACGCTTCACAACTTATTTTTTCAATTGCTTATTCTCGCAGCACAGTAGAAGCAGCTTTAAAAATAAGTTCAGCCCTACCAAACTAAGCCTTAGAGTTCTAGCTTCAAACATTGAATTGGCTTTGAACCAAGATGTGAGTTTGTGTGCTTAATGTCTTCTTGGTTGGAAATTGATTGCAGATTTTGATCACCACTAAATAAAACAGCTTGTTCATAAGGCAAGTGAACAGGTAACATTTGAACAGCAGGATGCCTTGAATGAATGAGATATTCAAATAAGCGCCATGCACACTCATATGGAGACAAATATCTACAATTTAAGTAGACTACAACTTCAATTTCAGATTTATTTTCAAGTATCATTCGAGCTCTATCAGGGCCTTTTGTTATATATTTGAAGAGATACTTTATAAGCATAGATTGAGAACAGCATTCAACATTAATATGAACATTATATCTCAATAGCAATGTTGCATTATAAGGGACCACAAAACTGGCTGATCACGACGCATATATCTCAATAGCAATGTTACATTATAAGGGACCAATCTTCGCTCCATTTCTAACTACAAATTTATCTGGCTGATCACGACACACACATATACATAGGAAAACTGTTGACTTCATATACAGATTCACTTATATAAGGCTTTGGAAAATATTTGGCACATTTTCCAGATTTCATGCATGTAGAACGCAAATTCAACAGTCCACAGGGACCATGTATCATGAATTGATCAACAATGTCATACAACTGAGAATGCTGGAATTTATCAGGGATTTCAGCAGAGATTATAGAGCTTATATCCTGTGCTGAAAAATATTTGTATGCGTGGTGCAACCAAACCAGCATATGGCAGTGAGGCAAGCCTCTCTTTTGGAACTCAATGGTACACACTTCTGTATAACAGAAAGAAATATACCATGTATAAGAGAAAAGACAACAATAGTTATGTACTTAATGGAGAAATCAAACCTCGTAAGTTTTGAAAAACAATACTTGCTTCAACTTTTCCAAAAAACTTTCCTAGACTTGATGTACTGAATCATATGAATCATATCATTCTGTTTCATCTTGAACACTCTTGAAACTAAATCTGGACTATCTTCTGCTTTATACCCGAGTGTATTATCCAATTCTCTCACAATTTCAGGCCACTTAACATTACATGTGAAAGTTATAAATAAATCAGGATTACCAAAATGACTCCATATGGCCATGGCATCCTGATAATTGTTGAGCATATACCTAGTGCTTCCTGTAAAACTGCTTGGAAGAATAATTTTTTTACCAATGTTATCTGCATTAGTATCTCCCTTAGCAATAGCCTCATAGATGCCTTTATAACTTTCACTTCGACGTTTACTCGGATTTCGTTTAGTATAATCTAAGCGATTTTCCTCAAGCATAAGCATCTACTAAGTCCTGCTAAAATAAACGGCCACCTTTTAACAATGTGTGAATCTCAGGTTTTCTATCACTACCCACCTCCCCCCTTCCCTTTCGTTTTTCTCTCTTTTTTCGAGAAAAATCTTCTCTTACTTATCACACTATTTTCATCATTTCATAAGCGAGTTTAAACTTACATTCTTTTCAACAAAAAAACCGGTTTTTCCCCCTAAAATTTTGAGTGATCCCACTTTTACTATAGATCCCTAATTGCATTCGACACTTAAACATCAAAACGTCCTTCTCTCGTTCCTTTCTCCTCTCTTCATCCTCTCTCCACTCTCTTTTTCCGTTCTTAGTCTCTTCTCCGACTCATCTATCTCTCCTCTCTTCCACCCTTAGTCTACTCCCTTCAGCCTTTTCTCCTTCCCTTTCGCGAGATTCAGCCTTCGCATCTCAAGGCCGCTAGACTTCATCCGCCGATTTCCATTGATTCATTGTGGGTTTTTGAGTTTTCAGAAGTGGAAAACAACAGGTATGTTTCAATTCATGGTTTTTTCTGTTGAATTTAGGGTTGGGTTCTTGTATTTTGGGTTCGAATTGAGTAATTAGGTTGGGTTCGTATTTTCCGACTTCCATTTGATTTGTTGTTGGTTTTAGTTTTCAGAGGTGGAGAAGATAGGTAAGTTTCAATTCGTTGGTTTTTCAGTTGATTTTGGTTTCTCCCCCGCTCTCCTCCGCCCTCTTCCGCCCTGATTGATCTCCATCTCTCCTTCTCTCCTCCTCCCACTACCTCTGGAGCGTCCCTCCCTCCACATGTCTTCTCGTTCCTCCTCCCTCACCAACTCATTAGTAATTTTGTTATGTTTGTTTATTATTTAGTCAAGTTCTTATGTTTTATTCTTTAAAATGCATTTTGGTGTTTTGGTTTTTCTTTGGGTAGCTGACTTTAGGGAGAGTGGCTTATGGTTCCAACGCAAAAGACCTCCTTCTTCCTCACCCCTTTCTTCCTCTCTTTTCCTTCCTCATCCGATTTCTCCTTTCCCAATTGACTCTTGAGAGTTAGAAGAGTCTAATCACCCAAAAGTAATGATTACAATGATAAGTTTCAGATTTTACTTTGGATTTTAGGTTGGGGATGATATAAATGATGAGTTGATCCCTGAAAATTGTGGAGAAGCAAGAGTCAGGGAGAGAACAAGAGATTTCGGGGAAGAAAGTAGAAAATTCGAGGTGGAGGCTTCAAAGGTATAAATTGTGTTTTTCGGGACAATAATTATTGAGCTTATCATTCTATTGTTTTGTTCTTGGTTATGGGTTTAAGATTGATTTCTATACTCCTTAAGGTTGTCTAATTAGCTTAGAATTGAATTGAGATAGATAATCTTGAAGAAATTGTGATTTGGGGGTTTAATGTCCAAAATATGTTCTAAGTGGAATTATTGAATTTAGTGAGGTTTAGATGAGTTTAAAGGCTGTTTCAATGTTATTTTGATCTTTAGAAATTGTTTTAATTGGCTAGAATTCATTAGAGCACAAAATGGAGTTGAAAGTGTAAGTTCATAGAATTTTCGCAGGTTGCAGACCCCCAATTTTGAGCACTGTTTTCTCTTAATCTAGAGTTCCGTTTGTAAGGTTTTCGATATAGAATCGAAGTATACATAGAAAAGATCACAGCGCACCTGATTTTGTGTTTTTTGGTTTAGTTTTGATAGGTCAAAAAGATGTTTGAATCTGATGTTTGTAGTTGCAGAAATCTGGAAATTCTGCAGTTCTGTGAATAGTAACCGGGTAAAACATGGTTAGTTGTTGTTTTGGTTTGATGTTGATGTTTTCTTAATTATTTGTTTTTAGGGTCAGATTCAAGAGGAGTTTGTCTATTATATATAGTGATATATTGTCTATTATCATTTTTTTTGTATCTTTCACTGTTTTTTCTATTGTGATATACTAAGATGGGCTTCTTGTCAACACTTGACAGGTTTGTAGGGAAAAATCTAAGCAACCAAGGATCTGGGAAGATGTTCTGCACATCGATGGGTAAGTCCAAGATCATGAGTTTTCATATAAATAATAATGGGATTCATATTAAGTTTACATATTTGTTTAGTCCTTGCATATAATCTTCAAGAAGGGTTTGTTTCTGTGCAATGTGCCAATGTCCTACATAGAAAGGTAATGCAATATAAGAAATATGATAAGGATGGAGGCCTATTGCTTCTGCTTGGTATGGATTGTTTAGAGATGTTGCTCAAAGTTATGCACTGATTATAGCTTATCATTTTTAGACCATTCATATAGAAGGGTGTTTGGGTATTCGTATCATTTTTCTTTTAATGAAAGTGCATTGTCGAGTAGCAACTTCTGAGCATGCTCCACTTTTTACTGAAGATATCTTGGTAATGATAGCCTCAAGTAGTTGCGGTTATCACCTTAGTTACAAATGAGTGAAAAAAAAAGAGCTGTTTTAAGAAAAAAAATTTGTATGCCTAATTTGGTGGTGGTTTTTTCGATATCTATCCATGCAATGGAGATGGAAATATGTTGTTATATTACACTTTGATTCACTAAGCCAATAAACATGCATCTAGTAGCACTTCTGCTTTCTGTATAGGCTTATTAATTAACTCATTCACATCTGCTTTTTGTATAGGCTTATTGATTACTCATTCCTTCACCATCATTTGTTGGTAGCTCACAGCCAAGGGATACATTCATCCTTTTTTGCAAGTCAAACTATTGAGGAGACATGAAGGAAAAGGCTCACATGCTGGTATTTGTGGAGGCTTTTTTGGTTAGGATCATTGCATTTCTAGAACTTTTGTAATGCTTTAGTTGGAAGAAATTATGCATGTTTTTGTTGTGTATTTTTGGGCAAAGTGTGTATGTTGAAAAAGTTATTATCAATAAATTTGGATTTTTGTATCATGAAATATGAATATGTATCAATATGAATACAAATATGTACAAATACATATCCAAATACGTACAAAATACATAAAAATACGTATAAAATTCAAATTCCAACGGTCTAAAAAAAACTGTCGTTAAAAAAAATAAAAAAAAAAAAAGACAGAAAAAAAAAAAAAAAATATATTTTTCTTTTTCTTTAAAAAAAAAAAAAAAAAAAAAAAGTGAAAAAAAAAAAAAAAATAAAGACTAAAAAAAAAAAAAAAATTAAAATTAAAAAACAAAATTAAATATAAAATTAAAATTTAAATATAAAAAATAAAAAAAATAAATATTATTTAATTCAACTCACACAAAAAAAATACTAAAAAACTCCACCATAAACACACACCATAACGACACATCCCCGATTTTTTTTTCTATTACTCTACGATCTTCTTTTTTTTTCTTAAGCGATTTTTGACGTAGTGTATGCTGTAAATAGTACACTATAAAGGCTCTCATTGGTACCGTTTGTCGCTTAGGTTGTAGGCCACTATATTCACTACTCCATTTTAAACCAAGAATGAAACCATCTTCACCAAAAGGAAATAGTAAATGATATTGTAAGGCCATGTATTTAGGAATGTAAATTTGAGATTCGTTGAAGCTGTCCACATTGCCACTCAATGATAACATCTCTATTACAATCACTTAAACCAATATCTCCCACTATCAGACCACCAATTTCATCACTTGTTGGCTCTTCATATTGTTTATTATCATTTATTTGGCGCCCCAACAAACGCATTCTCATCTGGCTAAGACTATCTAGCTCACATCTATCTCTTGCTGTTCGAAACAGTTTGATCAATTCACTTATTTCATCAAACATGTGAATTAATGATTCAACAACGGCTTCATCTAAATTTTCATTTCTTTCATTAGAATTCACTGCATTTAATATATTCCTGGCCTCATGATATGTATCATACACATAGAGTTGGGCAAATTTTGGACATTCTCCAGGAGGAAGAACTAAAGAACCCATTAAATGATATACTTGGCCACTGATTTTAAAATGTAAGGCCCTGGTACATTATTTACTGAGTGATCCACTTTTGCTCCTATTGAAGTCAAAGCAAACATACTATTATAGGCTCTAATATTTTCATGGAAAAGCACACTTCTCACACCATTTCTAATATCAAGTAAACTATTTAACAAAGGTGGTGTGAGCTGGGGAAATGGAAGTTTAAGCTTGCCTTTATGACAGCAAAGGCTGAAAATAGGCTCATTGGTTACAGTTTCCTCCTAAATGGCCTCATTTAGCCAAAAAAGTGTGCCACAGAAACTGCACTCGTACGTTTTGTCGCCGAAATCCTCATATTGCACCACATTTCCTATTACCCAAGGAAATATAGGACAGAGAACTTGGTGAACACAACATATTAGGGAGACTACAGAGGACTCAACGTTTAATATCAGGGAGAGAACATACCCTTCAACTGCCGTTGATAGGATGCTTGACCTCGTAAACCTGCAGAACTACTACACATATCCCTCTGTTGACTATTGGACACTTGGCCACTTAATGAACATGTAAAAACTGCATCATTTTGTTCTAAGACACTATTTTCGGCAATCCTCAGAGCTCGAGAACTAAGTTTTGGTTTTTTACGCCGATTATTAACATTTACATCTATTACAGAGTTCTCAGCAGTGTCCAATTGCATTTCTGACCCAGTAGAACTTGAACAACTCACTGAATTAGCACGATCAACACGCCTTTTTTGACGTGCTGACAGAAACATGTAAGGAACATTTCACCACAACGGTTGCTCACAAAACCCAATACACATCTATCAAAACCACAATAACATGCTTCAAACATGTGACCAAGATGACATTACAGAACATATTCAATCAGCTACACATTTTTCATAGAGGCATATAAAAGAATGCTTAAAGTTAATGTAATAGAAAAGGATGAATTGACTGACCGTTTTTGAAGTAAACACAGGAATTATAGACCCTCCTGTCCACCAGAGTGTACAAAAATGTCAACCTGCGCATAGCAAAACCCAAATTGCTCACACAATCCAGTACACATCTATCAACAACACAATCACATGCCATAAACATGTAACCAAGAGCAAATTACAGAACATATTCAATCACCTGCACATTTTCCATATAGAAGCATATAAAAGAATTCCTAAAGTTAATGTAACAGAATATGCTGGATCGTGACCTTTTTTGAAGCAGCCATATGAATTATATACCTTCTTGCTCCACCAGAGTGTACAAATATGTCAACCTACACATAAAAAACCCAAACATAAAACCTTGAAAACACTGAACTTCATGTCATGCTTCAAACAAAAGACACCACAAATATATAATTCCCAACCACCAAAGTTAGTTCCACATAGAGCAGATTTATTTTGAAGCTAGATTTCCTTCACTTTAATCTAATAGCAACTCCCAACTTCAAAACTGAAAGTCATCTCTTCATCCACATCCTGAGGTAATTAATAAACTCCACCTAACATACTATCGCCATTTAACATTCATATGTTCACCTCTTTTGCTGGTTGTTCATATCATATCTATGACTATTGTGTTGAGAAAAGGTCAGGAAAAGAATACATGTGCTCTTCACTAATGTCACATTTCTGCTTGAACTCGTGGGCTTCCACTGAACAATGTACTTAATTTCCACTTTACTCTTCAGTTGGGAGGAAGGTTCTGCTCAGTGACTTTTGCAAATATTGTGAGTGAACATGTGTTTTATCTATGGCTTGCATCATAACTACTAAAATGAATTGGTGTCGTCAGCCTTAGTGAATACTAAACTAAGATGCAAACTCTAGAAATCAAGAGCCCAGGGGAACAACTTACAGAACCGAATAATCAAAGTCAAACTCATCAACAACTTACACACCGAAATTATGAAGAGGCCAGAAGAGTAGAATCAACCGCGTCAGCAACGAAAGCACAAAGCCAGACCAGCGACCTTCCAACAGTACTGCAACAAAGACACCCAAAACAACCAATTAATCATCCACCCACCAAGTTACCCAACCACTAAACCCCTTTAACCCTAATCTACAGCCCACAAATATGAATACAGGGACCACAAAACCTCCGACCTGTACTAACTGCAGCAGTAGAATTGAGCAACCTCTTAAATCGCCGAATAGCACCAGAGAAAGAAAGGACCGCTGTGAACCTCGGTCGAATCGCAAAAGCTCTCCCCCATGTGGCCATGTATGTATCCCATAAACCTCAACCACCACCTGACAACACCACTCTCCCACAACCACAAGGACACGCCTACACACAGAATTTAGCAGGCCGAAATCGTCTGCCCCAACCCACGCCCAAAACTCAGCCAAACGACGAAGGGTATTTTAGTAACCATCGTGCTACAGTGTTGCTACAGAGTTGCTGGGGAATTCATCGTATAGGTTAATTTCCTCGAGTTATACATACACTTGTGACAGATGAAATCTTGAAATTTATCACCTTCATGCTTTAGATAGATAGCTTCACAATATGATTCGAAAGGATGAAAATTGCCATAAAAGAGTCACATTTGTGGGTTTTACACAAAATGAACAGACATTTAAATGCGCAGAACCTAATAAAGGTCACAGATGTTCATTAGCCCATACAAAGACCACCCTAATTGCCTTATCCCTGTTGCATACTTGATTACATAGCCGAGCGTTAAGGTTCTTATTTAGTAACATGCACTAATTCATTCTTTGAAGATATCATGGGGGACAACTGTGTCACTTGTACTTCTGATGTCGCTGTGTCCTTAAAGCTCACGATAGGATCAAGCTGAATTTGGTTGAAATCTATGATGTCCAAAAGATATAAGTGACTTGGGCGAAATTGGTCATGGTTTTGCAGGTGGTGTATGGCTGTTTTGGCATATTGGACGCGTCCACCATCATCTTGTATCGAAGTGCAGCAGCTGACATGCCTATTCTTGGTGATGGTCTCGATTTTGCATCATAACGAGCTCGCGAATGGTTGTCTTGGTGAGCTGGGAATTCGTGTGTTGCTAAGAGGGTATGGTGCATTAATTGGCAAGCAGAGATTTCATGTGCTCTTGGGAGGATGTGATGCAGTGATTTCACTGGTTGAGTGAATGTTGTCTGGTTTTATTGTGGAATTTTCAGAATTTACTAATGGCAAATCATATGCGTATGCAGCATTGTTCATCAACTGATTCCGAGTCTCAAGAGCCAGTTTTGCTGCTAGCTGCTCAATTAGGCTGTGAAGTTGTTTATCCAATATCTTCTCTCTTTGAACTGCACAAAATAAATTGCTTTCAATTAGTTTTAAAAACTACAATAACCAAGACTATGCTTTTGTTACATGGTGTTCCAACTAACATTGCAAAATTAGGCTGAGAAGCTGCAACATATACACCACTGAGGTGCCACAAGGCTTAACACCCCTGACATGTACGCACACATGGTTTAACTTTTAACATCCCACCAGTAATACATAAAGTACTCTCAACTTTCACCATAGATTTCTTCCTCATCTGGGACTTAATTTGGAAACCTGTCCCACTTTTTGTAGTTCCCAGTTTACTGTTTTTAGATGAATGTGGCCAAGATCAATTATGTCTAAGATAAAACAAGCTACAATCATTTTGTAAATTTGAAGTATGCATCCATTCAAAAACATTGCAATAACACAGAATACACTAAACTTAAATTTCATCATGTAATGTAAGAGAACTACCAGGAGACGGCTGACTCAGAGCATTATCTTGAATTTCTCCCCACCTTTCTTCTAAATCCTTGACTACTGCTTCCATTGTACACTAAGAGAATAAAAAAAGTAATAAAACAATTTCAGCCATCGAGATACAGACTTTTCGAATACACCTATTCAAATTGAAGAGGACACGAAAGAACTCTAAGATCAAGAGTAAAAATGCAACGAACCAGCTCCCTTTTCCTCTCCTCTAACTTGTCAAGTACAGCTTTCTTTGAGGCTTCTACGTCATGTTCAGTTTCTACTGTCGTCTTTGAGTCACCAATAGATTCATCTGATTGTCCAGATCGACTTGTATCCAATGCAGTTTGTGCATTTCCAAGCTCAATCCCAAATTCCTCTCATTCTCCTCCATTTCCTGATAACAATCATCATCAATTTCAGAAACAAACCTCGTAACAAAAATTTCTTATACTCAATGTCATCAAATGCATAAAGCACATGTATCCAAACATCATGTAAAAACAAGCAGTAGGAAACTTTACATTCACCATTAACTTCCTCTTGAGTAATTCTGCTTCTTGAATATTCTCCTGTATTTTAGTTTCACAATTTGATATTGCCCTTTCATATGCAGTATTTTCTTCCTGCAACCTCACCTCTCTCAATTGCGCCTGTCAACAAGTACAAAGCAAACTATTAACACAGAACAATGAAAGACGAACATATCACAATTAGAGTACATGGAATTTGATCTACACTATTCCTACATTTGAAGAAAACATGTAGACAAGCCGAATTATTACATTCCATTGTCCAAGCAAAAATTGACAATTTTGGGAACTGTGAGGCTGGGCTCGGGCGTGGACTTTACAATCATTCCTGACTTCACTCTCAAGCCACGCCAGAGTTTCTTCGTCATCGTATTTCAATCATTTCATGTTCTGGTCACCAGCAGTGTGTCAACTTATATGCATGACACGCAAGTGGTCAAACCCATTTGTGAAAAATTATGGCAGAAAAAGGCACTGATGATGAATGAACAGAAGTTAATTAGTGGAAATGCCTTCTAAGATTGTATAGTGTACTACCAAGATTGTGAGAATATTCCGTGTGTTATATTTGTATAGTGTACTACCAAGATTGTGAGAATATTCCGTGTGTTATATGGATGACTGGAATATACATTAATTATATTTCACACTTTTAGGATATACTATCAAGAATGTATGTCTATTTATACAATAATTCGTGAATATATATTACACGAGAGTAGGAATGTACTGCTCCTAAACTAAAATAAGGCATTTTTTAACATAATGCAGATGCAATTATATGTCAGATGGGTTTGCTCTTTTCTGTTCACGTTTGTATTGAATTATGATGCCTCACCAAAGGTTGAAGTCCCATCATGGTGATGGTAATATGGTTGGTAACCACATCCAAATATTGCATTGATTTTGCTAGATAATACAAAGCCAATAATGAGCTAATTAATTCAACTAATCAAATCATTATTGGACCAACATACATCTATATATGTGCTTCATGGATCCAATGTATATCTGGCCTCACACTTCTCCATAAAATGAAGTATCACGCCATTGATCTCCCTAATGCAAAATACACACAACCCAATAACATACACACAAAGGTTCTTCTTCCTGCCCTTACCTTTGCTCTGCTCACTGCAATCCCTCTTTGCCTAAATCATAGCTCAACTTCACCACTACTTCTGATTCTGAAGAGCAATGTAGGCGGTTCGAGTAGCGTAGAGAAAGAAGTTCAGTGTCAAATATTTAATGGGAACTGGACTCCATATCCTGATGGACCTGCTTACTACACAAATCAAACAAATCAAACTTGCGATTTGATGATTGATCAGCAAAACTGCATGAAATTTGGGAGACCGGATTCGGAGTTTATGAAATGGAGATGGAAGCCAGATGATTGTGAGTTGCCCTATTTTGATGCAACTCAGTTCTTGGGGCTTGTTAGAGGGAAATCAATGGCTTTTCTTGGTGACTCTGTTGGGAGGAATCAAATGCAGTCAATGCTCTGCCTCTTGGCCAATGCAAGCAATCGCATACTCTTTAAGATCTAGTTTGATTTTTCTTAATAACGATAGACAATTAGGCGAGCAGAACAACACCGGATAGAGATTGATGATCTTAAAGGATTGTGTCTTCTTTCCTTTTTCCAGGTCACTTATCCGGAGGACATTTCTCACATGCATTCTTCAAACACAGATTACTTCAAGCGCTATGTCTACCCTGATTACAATTTTACACTAGCAACTCTCTGGTCCCCTTACTTGGTTTAAGCTCGAGATGCCGACCCAAATGGCCATGGCGTCAACAGCCTCATGAGCCTCTACTTAGACGAGCCTGACGAAGCATGGCTAACTCAGGTGGATCAATTCGACTATGCGATCGTCTCGGCAGGACAATGGTTCTTCGGGCCATTGATGTACTGCGAAAATGGTCATGTTATCAGGTGCCACAAGTGCCAACAAGACAACATGACATCATTTCTAACCTCTTATGGGTACAGAAAGGCTTTCCGGATGGTGTTTGACACCATACGGAGCCTTGAGAACTACAAAGGGGTGACATTTTTACGGACGTTTTCGCCTGCACACTTTGAAAACGGGGCGTGGAATGATGGAGGGAACTGTGTGAGGACAAGGCCTTTTAGCAAACAAGAGATGAAGTTAGATGGTTATATTCTGGATATGTATTTGGCTCAAGTGAAGGAGCTCAAAGCAGCACAAAAGGAAATAGTGCATAGAGGCCTGCAGTTTAAATTGATGGACGCAACTGAAGCAATGTTGCTGAGGCCTGATGGACATCCAAATTTCTACGGGCACTCGCCTCGCCAGAATACGACCCTCGCCGACTGCGCCCACTGGTGCTTGCCGGGCCTCATTGATACCTGGAATGAGATCTTGCTATGTATGTTGAAGACAGGACAGACATCTTCTTGACGGGAAGCTACAGAGAAATGCTTGATCAAACATTATTTATTAATTTTCTGTAATTATGTACTTTATCATACAAAAAGGTGTTTCATACTTGTGGATGGAGTTGCACTATACTAAACAATCAGACGAATCATAAGATTATGTTGGATTATCTTCTGATGAAAAGGACAACGTACTTGCTCAAATCTGATTATTTGCTGGCTGCTAATGTCGTTTTGAAAATTAAATTATGAGTTTTGCTGTGCCTAGTGAAGAAATATATATGGACCAAATGAAGACGACAGCAACGAAATCGGGTTGTTCAGCCAGTTTTTTGTGTGTAAATGAATCTTGGAACTTGGATTGGATGAGCTGACCAACATAATCTTTCCAGTATGCATGGCAACATTGCTAACGGGTCATTATTCCATACCGCAAAAGACAATCCCGGCCAATCAGCTGAAGGTATATGAGGGTTTTAGTAAGTTGTATAGACTTGCAGCCTTGCAAATTATCTGGTAAAAACGTGATTTCTTTATACATTTTCAATACTAGAAAAGGAATATGTCATACAACCAACTTTTCATTTGTCCCCATCTTTCACAACACAAGATACATCAGGTCTGGCATAGAAACATAACCTGGAAAGGTTGACAGAAGTGCAGTAATCATCGAACACTTTTCAGAATGAGTCCTAATAAAGACCAAGATGTTCAGAGCTAAAATGTAAAGCACAAAACCCGACCTGAGCAGCATGAGCCTCTGCTGATTCTCTGTTCGGCCATCTGCATATCTATAATGAGCATCAAGGATATCATCAGAGGAAGCAGATTCTCTTTCGGATGTGCTTCGTCCAAAACGATTTCTAGCAGTATTCATCTCCATGTTGCTGCTGTCAAGCTTCCTCCACAACCCACTCAATCTTTCGAGCTCCATTTCTTTCAAATGAATTTGACTGACCAGGCCTTCTGCTTGTGCCTGCACATAGAAGAGAATAAAATGAGTATAGGAACAAAACAACAGCGGATACTACTGTCTATCACAGAAAAAAAGAGTACTCAAATGTTACTGAAAAGTTGCAAATAACCTGTTTTGCTGCTAGCTGCTCAATTAGGCTGTGAAGTTGTTTATCCAATATCTTCTCTCTTTGAACTGCACAAAAATTAGTCTTAAAAGCTACAATAACCAAGACTATGCTTTTCACTACAAGAAAATTGCCCTTTTGCGACGTGATTTTTGCAACAGAGAAGACGGCCGTCGCAAATAGTCAATAATACGCGTGTGGTAAACGGTTTGCGACGCTTGAATAAGTCATGTCGCAAAAAACCATCGCCAATGCGAATCTAAATGCGACCGCACGGCTGTTCGCGTCGCGAATAGATTCCAAATCATTTTCTTTCCTTCATTCTCCTCCTTTGTTCAGTTCTCGACAAAATCAGAGAAAAGTTCGTTGAGATTATCCACGAATTGTATCCACAATCCGTATTCTACAGATCTGAGGTACATTCTCTTATTTTCCTTTCAATCGCGATTAATGATTTGTGTTTGGTTGCCGAGAAAATTGAGTGATAATTTTGTAGTTTTGGATCTTTGATTTGAATTTGGGGGTTCTGCGATTGATTAGGGTTCGAGACCAAGAGAAATCCAATTGATTGTTCATGTTCGTCTGCAATTGTTTGTGTTCATCTGCGATTTCTAAGTTTTCACACTATTTTGATTGGGCAGTAGAAATTGTAGCTAGATAGCTTGAATTTGAGTTCAATTTCAATTTTCTCTGGTTTTGATAAGTGGATTTGAATTTGTTTGTTTGGTTGGGCACTCTATGTTTGGAGTTTCGTAGTTGTTTGATTGAATTGGTTATATGTGGGTTATTTGAATTCCGGATTCGATAGTTAATTTAGTGTAAATTTGTTGTATCATTGAATTCTTGTACTGGTTTATGACTAGGAGTTGAAAATTGAAGGTTTTGCCATGTAGTTGATATAGTGTTGTTTCTATCTTAATAAGATGGCTTTAGTTGGATGCAGTCACATTAACGCAGTTACAAAATATAGAATTTCAAGCTCATTCTTCCATTCACAGTCTGTATAATATCTAAACTGTAATCCACTGTGTTAATATTAGATGTCATTGTTTCAGATTTGAAGGACCCATTTATTCTGAAGAAGGGATTGGTCTTGTTGGTGCCATAGCTGCCATTGCAGTGACAGGAGTTGCCACGTCCTTGTTTAGGGGGGAGAGTCCGGAAAAGAGAGGTTTGAATCCATTCAAATGTATCCTATCTTTTTTCTCATTATAAAGTGCACTGATTCTGAAAACTGTTTTTACTTATGGGTTTGACTTTTCTGACCTCAGAAACACACCCTTTGATCATCTTGCTAACATTACAGAAATGGGTTTATTCAATGTTTTTGTGTTGTTTGTGTTTCAAAGTTTACTTTACTGTTTTTCTTGGTAGTTATCAATTAGCATTGAAGATATCTCTAGCTTGTCACAAGTTCGGACTTACTAGAGTGTTGTTATTTCTGTTAGCAATGTAAATTTTTCTCAATCTTACAGAGCTCTGAATCAGTTTTCGGTGATTTACATCTAAAATGGCCACAACCGCGACCCCTGGAGCACACATGGCAGCAGTTAAGTCTTGTATATCACCGAAAACTGATTTTGGATATAGGTAATGGTTTAGCTGTAGAAAATATGGATGGGAAAGCAATTTTATTCGTTATGTGATAGTTTCAATGGATTGAGTTAGTTTCAGTGACTTAACTGATATGTCAAAGCACTTTTGTTTTTTGTTAGAAGGATAAATCTTCGATGTTCGATGACGCAATTGAAGACTTGAAGCAGCTCCAACTCCAAATACAGGTGAGATAATTTTCTGTTTCATATAAGTTTGGTATCATTTTGAATGATTCTTGAATACCAAGTATGAACATGGACAAGAGTTGGATAGATTTAACTGATAGGTCATGTGAAGAATATCACATTGGACTAGAAAATTTTTTGATTTTTGCATTTGGCAACAATATGGGTGCTGCAACGATTTATTGTCCATGCAAGAAATGTTACAATTGTTACTATGTTTCAAAGGAGTTAGCAAGAGCACACATCATATGTGATGGGTTTATGCCAACGTATAAATGTTGGACTCGCCATGGGGAACAATACCAGAAAGTAAATGAGAATGAAGATAGTGGGAATGATTTTGATTCAGATATGATTGGAATGATATATGATGCATTTGGGCATCCAAATATGGATTCTGGTTTACAGAACGACCATCCAGTAGAAAATGAGCATGGTGAGGGGCCGGATGACGAAACTAGAAAGTTTTATCAAATGCTTGAAGATGCTAGATGTCCTTTGTATCCAGGATGTGAAGAATTTACCAAGCTGTCATTCATTGTTGAGTTGTTACATTATAAAGTGCTATGTGGAATGACAGACAAGTCAATGACAAAGTTGTTGCCGTTTCTGAAAAGAGCTTTCCCTGCTGGAGTACATTTACCAGATTGTTATGAAGACGCTCGAAAGATAACGGATGCCCTTGGTTTCACATACAAGACATGGGATGCTTGCCCTAATAGTTGCATGTTATTTAGAAATGAGGATTCGAAACTTGAAGCATGTTCCACTTGCAATGCATCCAGATATGAAAAACCTGAAGGTCAACCTAATGATGTTGTGACCATGGGCAAGAAAAAACCGGCTAAACAAGTAAGATATTTTCCATTGAAGCCAAGATTGCAACGACTGTTTATGTCATCTAAGACTGCATCACTGATGAAATGGCATGCAAAGGAGCGCACTGATGATGGTACACTAAGGCATCCCGCTGACACTCTTGCATGGAAAAAATTTGATGAGAAGAATTCAGACTTTGCAAGTGAAATCCGTAATGTGAGACTTGGTTTAGCAGCAGATGGTTTCAATCCATTTAGAACAATGTCTTTAGGTCACAGTACATGGCCTGTTATTCTAATTCCATACAATTTGCCACCATGGATGTGTATGAAGCAGCCTTTCTTTATCTTGTCAGTGCTCATAGATGGCCCGAAAGCACCTAGTAATAAGATTGATGTATTTCTACAACCATTGGTTGATGAGTTAAAGGAATTGTGGAATGAAGGTGTGCCTACTTATGATGCCTCGAGTAATAAGATGTTTAATCTACATGCTGCATTGCTATGGACTATAAGTGACTTCCCTGCCTACGCGAATTTATCAGGTTGGAGTACTAAAGTGAGAAAGCTTGCCCTTGTTGCTACCAGAACACTCGATCTGATTGGTTGGACAATGGAAAAAAGTATTGCTACATGGGCAGCCGTCGATTTTTACCTACTGATCATAAATTTCGCAGAGATAGAGTGTCTTTTGATGGTACACGAGAATGGGGGCATGCTCCCACTAAATTATCTGGAACTGATGTGAAGAGACAACTGCAAGGAGTACTTACAGAATATAAGAAAGCAGATCTCCGGAAGAGAAAAAGGGACGAAGATGAGAAGAAGAGTAGTGATAAGAAACAGAAAGTCTTTTGGAAAAAAAGAAGTATCTTCTTTGAGCTCCCGTATTGGGAGCATAATTTAATTCGTCATAATCTCGATGTTATGCACATTGAGAAGAACTTTCTTGATAATATCCTTTGGACCATATTAGGTGTTACTGGAAAAACCAAGGATAATTTGAAGTCCCACCTTGATTTACAGCTATGGGGGATTAGGAAGCCATTACACCCTAAACTACGAGGAAAAAACAAGGCATACTTAGAACCTGCATGTTTTGCTATGAATAAGGACAATAAAAATGCTTTCCTAAAAGTATTGAAGGGAGTGAAAGTTCCAGATGGGTATTCATCTAATATATCTCGACGTGTGAACATAGATGAGCGTACTCTCTCAGGCCTTAAGAGTCATGATAATCACATATTGATGCAACAATTACTTCCGATTGCAGCACGTAGAGCTTTGCCTAGGAATGTTGTTGAAGCACTAATTGAGTTCACAAATTTCTTTAGGCAGCTGTGCTCTAAAGTAAACAAGCCTTCTGATTTGGAATATATTCAGGACCGCATTGCGACCACTCTATGCCAGTTGGAGAAGATCTTTCCAATGTCCTTCTTCGATGTCATGGAACATTTGCCTATTCATCTTGCTGAAGAAGCATTAACTGCTGGAGCCGTTCAGTTTCGGTGGATGTATCCTGTAGAGAGGTGTGTACACCTTCAGCTTTAGTTCTTATATATATATGTGTGTGTTATTATTTGTTTGGAACAATTCTAATCACATCTCTTATAGGTTTCTGTGTACACTTAAACGTTATGTGCGTAATCGTGCGTGTCCAGAGGCATCAATTGCCAAAGGTTACATAATGGAAGAATGCATGAATTTCTGTGCAAGATACTTAGATGAAGTAGAAACAAAATTGAACCGACCAAGCCGTAATGACGATGATGGTAGTAAATCTGGTCGTCCTTTAAGTAAAGGAGTTAAAGTTCGTCTTGATGACGTTACCTGGGTACAAGCACATAGGTATGTGCTTGTCAACACTGATGCCATCACACCTTTTCTAAAGTAAGTCAAAATATGATTCACATTTTCTATTTTCAGTTCTTAATTCTCTTGTTAAGCAATGCCTCTGATTTTATACAGCCAACACCTTCAGATACTTGCAAAGGAAATGCCTCGTAGATCAAGTAAGCATATCAGAAAAGTGCACAATGAGACATTTCACATATGGTTCAAGAAATATGCAAGTACTTCTGCCATTGCTTGTATTTACATATATCAATATTGTTTCCCATTCAGTTTCTTTATACTAATGATATTAATACAGGTCCAATCACAACAGCGAACCGCTAATGCAGTATTTTCCAATGAAATCATCACTTTGGCTAATGGTCCTGACCAGTTTGCCAGAAGATTTAAAGGATATTGCATTAATGGCTTTAAGTTTCGTACAAAAGAATGTGAACAAAATAGAAGGACTCAAAATTCTGGTGTTGCTTCCAAGGTGGACTCTTTCTGTTTTTCTAAAGCGACGGATAGCAATCCTCGAGCAGGTGTTGTCAACTTTCATGGAGTTTTAACTGATGTGATTGAGATCCGATATACGAATGCCTTGAAATTTGTTTTGTTCAAGTGTGATTGGGTTGACAATTGCGGAGGAGTGGAAGTAGATGAGTTTAAATTCACTTTGGTGAATTTTAATCATCTGTTATACCAAAATAATGCAATAGGAGATGAGCCTTTCATCTTTGCTCGAAACGCACGTCAAGTCTGTTATGTTCAGGACCCTGTGTTACCAGATTGGCATGTTGTTCTGTACATGACGGTTAGAGATCTATTCGACATGTATGCAAAGGATTCTTCTCACAGTCCGACAATAGTGCCTCAAGTTGAATTGTATGCACCTCAAGAATACGATGAAACTGTTTATATGCATGACGAAGATGTTAGTTGGGTGAGACAAGGGGTGGTGGGAACAACCGTGGACACAAATGTTCCTGACAATGATGTAGAGATGGAAGAATCTGATTGAGCGTGTGCATCTCCAAGAAGGCCAAGGAGGAGCTGTTATCTCCGATGACCTCTCTGTGAGTACACATATTCTAAGTTGATGGTTCTTTATTTTATTGAGCTTTTGTTTTCTGTCTGGGTTACTGATAAGTTGTATGTTCAGACATTTGATTGTCCATCTTTTTTTGCCACACTCAATCATTCAGGCGGTTATGGCCTCCATATCAAATAAATTATTATATGAAATTAAAGATTTTTGTTGGAATTGAATGTTGCAGGGCTAGGAACTTCATCATAAAGTATGAAGGTTCCTTCAGAAGCGGTGGAAGTGAGTGCTTTGTTTTGGAACATGTTGAGCAAGATAGACCGGAGGTACTTATGAATTGCTTCATTTCAGCTTTTTCTCTATTAGTGACAAATTTAGTGCACACCAACCTGTGTTTTGGATGCTTGGAGATGGTGTTTGGGGATTCACTTTGGTGAAGGTGGAATATAGTTGTATAGATAATAGCCTATGTACATGTTGTATTCAATTGGAATTAGTTCTTAGATTTCAATTTGAGTGGAAATATACATTTGCACAGGAATTCAATGTGAAAATACATGGTTTGTGGTATATTATTGTGATTTAAAAGCCCAATTTAAATCTGCACAATTTTTTTTTTGCGCTGGGTAATGCTATTTGCGATGGTTTCATCTGTCGCAGTAGAGTATATGCGACGGATATATCTGTTGTAAATGTCCTCTTTAAATGGAACGCTAATTTTTTTTGCAGCGGATTACAGCCGTCGGAAATCCGTCGTAATAAGTTTTTGCGACGTTCAAAACCCGTCGTGGATACCAGGAAAAACTTTTGCTACCCCACCCTTTTGCAGCGGTGCCAAAACCGTCGCAAGCCCGTCGCAAATAGCTTTTCACGACGGATTTAGGGGTTTTTGCGACGAATTTTGTCCGTCGCAAATGAGCATATCCCTTGTAGTGTTTGTTACATAGCGTTCCAACTAACATTGCAAAATTAGGCTGAGAAGCTGGAACATATACACCATTGAGCTGCCACAAGGCTTAACACCCCTGACATGCATGCACATATGGTTTAACTTTTAACATCCCACCAATAATACGTAAAGTACTCTCAACTTTCACCATAGATTTCTTCCTCATCTGGGACTTAATTTGGAAATCCATCCCACTTTTTGTAGTTCCCAGTTTATTGTTTTTAGTTTTTGTGTAAACCTGCTTTGTTAATGTGGCCAAGATCAATTATGTCTAATATAAAACAAGCTACATTCATTTTGTAAATTTGAAGTATGCATCCATTCAAACAGTGCAATAACACAGAATACACTAAACTTAAATTTGATCATGTAATTAATGTAGGAGATCTAACTGGAGACGGTTGACTCAGAGCATTATCTTGAATTTATACCCATCTTTCCTCCAAATCCTTTACTACTGCTAAGAGAACAAAACAAGTTTCAGCCATCGAGATACATACTTTTCAAATATACACACATTTGAAATTGAAGAGAACACGAAAGAACTCTAAGATCAAGAAGAAAAGTGCAACGAACCAGCTCCTTTTTCCTCTCCTCTAACATGTCAAGTATGGCTTTCTTTGAGGCTTCTACATCATTTTCAGTTTCTACCGTCATCTTTGAGTCACCAATAGATTCATCTGATTGCCCAGATCGACTTGCATCCAATGCAGTTTGTGCATTTTCAAGCTCAATTCCCAAATTCCTCTCAGTCTCCTCCATTTTCTGATAACAATCATCATCAATTTCAGAAACAAACCTCGTAACCAAAATTTGTTATACTCAATGTCATCAAATGCATAAAGCACATGTATCCAAACATCATGTAAAAACAAGCAGTAGGAAACTTTACACTGACCATTAACTTCCTCTTGAGTAATTCTGCTTCTTGAATTTTCTCCTGTATTTTACTTTCACAATTTGGTATTGCCCTTTCATATGCAGTACTTTCTTCCGGCAACCTCACCTCTCTCAATTGCGCCTGTCAACAAGTACAAAGCAAACTATTAACACACAACAACGAAAGACGAACATATCACATGTCGAGTACATGGAACTTAAACTACACTATTCCTACATTTGAAGAAAACATGCAAAAATTCGGAATTCAATACAAGAATTAATTACACTCAACACGAGTGAAAAATGAATTAAGTACATGGACGATCAGGTTTCAATTTTTCACAGTGCACTGAAGCTTTCGATATTTTAATAGAAAATGTGATAATAGCCCACCAATATTGCACATTTTAATATCAACCCTATTATTTTAGAAACAACCCTTTTTCTTAACAGTTTTTGAATTAAAATTTTTGACAATAATTCCATAAAATTAAAACTCCAACCTTGCCCTTTCTCATTTAAAGGGGGAATTAAATTTCTCCCATTTGGTATTCTTATTCCTCTCTCAAAGGTGTACTACATGTTGACTTATTTTCTTCTTCTTCCTCTTTCAAAGGTATACATTTCTTCTCCGTTTTCCATTTCTTCCTATTGTGAAGGTATTCTAGATATGTAAATATTGTTCCTCCTCTTTTGAAGGTAGATACCTCTTTTATAGATATGAATTTTCATTTTCATTCTTATTCCTCTCTCACTTGACTTATTATGTTATTCTTCCTCTATCAAAGGTATTTTTTTCCTTTTTCCATTATTTTTCCTATTGTGAAGGTATACTAGATATGTAATTCTTCTTCTTCCTCTTTCAAAGGTAGATATGTAATTTTTATTATTTTTCCTATTTTGAAGGTATACTTTTTTTTCATTGTCACTTTACTTATTTTGTGTTTTTGAATTTACAATTTGCAGATTATGAAATTCAAATTTTAAATCCAAGATAAAAGATGCATAGTTAAGCATTCTAATTATTTTATATAACTTACCTAAAGGGTAGAATTGTCAAAAAAAATAAGAAATGCAATAGTAATTAATTAAAAAATTAATTTGGGTTATTTCTAAAAGTTGTGTTTAGCTGTGGGCTAAAATCACAAAGCCCCATATTTTAATGGTTTAAATTATTTCTTTTTATTTTGAGTTTTTTACTAAATTGGTAATTGTTTCACTCACACTTAAATTCTAAATTTTATGCCTTGAAATAAGTAAGCATAATATTGTGCTAAGTTGCACCGGGCGACTTCCTTACCTTGCTTATGAAGCGTTACCTTTCTACTACTCATAGATAAATTCTGAATTCTATGCCTCAAAATATATAAACACAAATATTGTGCAAGTTGCATCGAATTGTGGAGTACTTCTTTACCTTGCCATGAAGCGTTACCTTGCTACTATGCCTTCCTTAAAATTCAAGTATTTTCTTTGGATACCTTCCAATCCTCCACATTTACCCAACATTTGGTTTTTGTGGGGATTCCAAGCCTCACCAAGCTATACAAAAAGAGCCCTTCTCCCTCCTAGTTTTGGGTATCTACCTGCTACGATCCCCCACAATTTCCTCCTACCTTCCCTGTGGCCTCTATCCTCATTCCCACGAAACTCATCGAAAAGGTGCACTACCAAAAAAAGGCCTATGGCATGGCCTTTGATCCCGCTTGCCGTAGGTGCAACTTCCTTCCTACTGTGGAGGTTTTCCCGCCCTCCCCCCCCCCCCCCCCCCCCCCACCGCCACCCCACCCCACCCCCCCCCCCCCCCCCCCCCCCCCCCCCCCGCGACCGTCCTCGCCACCCCCTCCGCCACCACCGCCACCGCCACCACCACCACCACCCCCCCACCACCACCCCACCGCCCCCCACCACCACCACCCCCTCCCACCACCACCGCCACCGCCACCACCACCACCACCACCCCCTCCGCCACCACCGCCACCGCCACCGCCACCGCCCACCACCACCACCCCCTCCGCCACCACCGCCACCGCCCCCCCCCCCACCACCACCACCACCACCACCACCACCCCCTCCACCACCACCGCCACCACCACCCCACCACCACCACCACCCCCTCCGCCACCACCGCCACCGCCACCCCCTCCGCCACCACCGCCACCATCGCCTCCCCCCACCGCCACCACCGCCACCACCCGCCCCACCGCCACCGCCACCCACCACCCCCTCCACCGCCACCGCCACCTCCACCACCACCACCGCCACCGCCACCACCACCACCACCCCCTCTCGCCACCACCGCCACCCGCCACCCCCTCCACCACCGCCACCGCCACCGCCACCACCCCTCCGCCACCACCGCCACCGCCACCACCACCACCACCCCTCCGCCACCACCGCCACCGCCACCACCACCACCACCCCCTCCGCCACCACCGCCACCGCCACCCCACCGCCCCACCACCCCCCCCACCCCCCACCTCCACCACCACCACCGCCCGCCACCCGCCACCGCCACCCCCTCCGCCACCACCGCCACCGCCACCACCACCACCACCCCCTCCGCCACCACCGCCACCGCCACCCCCTCCGCCACCACCGCCACCACCCCCTCCGCCACCACCGCCACCACCACCACCACCCCCCCGCCACCCCCTCCGCCACCACCGCCACCACCACCACCACCCCCCCGCCACCACCGCCACCGCCACCGCCACCAGCACTAGCACCATCGTCGGAACAACCCCAACCCATGTCTCCACTACCGGAACAACCCCAGCCCATGTATCCACCGTCGGAACAACCCCAACCCCAACCCCAACCCATGTCTCCACCACCGTCTCTGTCGAAACAACCCCAGCCCATGTCTCCACTGCCGGAACAACCTAAACCCATGTCTCCACCACCGCTGGAACAACCCCAACCCATGTCTCCACCGCTATCTCTGTCGGAACAACCCCAACCCATGTCTCCCGAACAACCCAGCCCATGTCTCCACCCGGAACAACCCCAACCCATGTCTCCACCACCGCCGAAACAACCCCAGCCCAATCTCCACCAATGACAACCCCAACCCATGTCTCCATCCAACAACCCCACCCATGCTCCACTCTGAACAACCCCATCCATTCTCCACTCTCTTTTTCGGAACAACCCCAACCCATGTCTCCACCGCCATCTCTGTCGGAACAACCCCAGCCCATGTCTCCACCGCCGGAACAACCTCAACCCATGTCTCCACCACCGCTGGAACAACCCCAACCCATGTCTCCACTGCCAGAACAACCCCAATCCTTGTATCCACCAACGGAACAACGCCAACCCATGTCTCCACCAACGGAACAACCCCAGCCCATGTCTCCACTGCCGGAACAACCCCAATCCATGTCTCCACCGTTGTCTTTGTCGGAACAACCCCAACCCATGTCTCCACAGCCGGAACAACCCCAATCCATGTCTCCACCGTCGTCTTTGTCGGAACAACCCCAACCCATGTCTCCACAGCCGGAACAACCCCAATCCATGTCTCCACCGTCGTCTTTGTCGGAACAACCCCAACCCATGTCTCCACCGCCGTCTCTATCGGAACAACCCCAGCCCATGTCTCCACAGCCGGAACAACCTCAGCCCATGTCTCCACCACCGCTGGAACAACCCCAACCCATGTCTCCCCAGCCCATGTCTCCACAGCCGGAACAACCTCAGCCCATGTCTCCACCGCCGGAACAACCTCAGCCCATGTCTCCACCACCGCTGGAACAACCCCAGCCCATGTCTCCACAGCCGGAACAACCTCAGCCAATGTCTCCACCACCGGAACAACCTCAGCCCATGTCTCCACCGCCGGAACAACCCCAACCCATGTCTCCACCTCTGGAACAACCCCAACCCATGTCTCCACCACCGCTGGAACAACCCCAACCCATGTCTCCCCAGCCCATGTCTCCACAGCCGGAACAACCTCAGCCCATGTCTCCACCGCCAGAACAACCCCAGCCCATGTCTCCACCGCCAGAACAACCCCAACCCATGTCTCCACCGCCGTCTCTTTCGGAACAACCCCAACCCATGTCTCCACCGCTATCTCTACCGTCATCCCTCACCCTAAACCCACGACCCACCGCCCCTTTCCTCTTCCCCCAAACCAACTCCACCGTCCTCCCCGACCCCTCAAAATTCTTCCACCAAAACCTCCTCCAAACCCCTCTTCCCACTAACTCCTTCTTCCAAAACTTCGCCCTCAACGCCGGCGACCGCCCGGAATACCTCCACCCTTACCTCATCAACACCACCTCCTCCGCCCTAACCGTCTCCTACCCATCTCGATTCGCCCAGCCTAATTTCATCTACCAAATCTTCATCGCTGACCTCATCATCTCCGCCACCAAATCCCCCGACCACAATTCGACAAAACACAAAATATCCTCCTTCGACGACCTCAGCCTAATCTTGGACTTTCCATCCTCGAACCTCAAATTCTTCCTCGTCCGAGGAAGCCCGTTCATCACCTGCTCCATCTCCGCCACAACCGAGCTCTCAATCTCCACCGTCCACGCCATCCTCTCATGCTCATCCAGCGCCTCGAAAACCAAGCACACGATCAAACTCAACAACAACCAAACATGGTTGATCTACACCTCATCTCCAATCAAATGGACCGCTAGCAGTCTCTCCTTGCTAACTTCTAGTGGGTTCGCCGGGATCGTACGGATCGCGGCGTTGCCGGACCCTGATGCTGAACCGATTCTTGATCGGTTCAGCTCAGCTTACCCGACTTCCGGTCGAGCAGAGATGACAAGGCAATTTGGTTTGGAGTATAAATGGGAAAAGAAAGGGTGGGGAGACCTGCTCATGCTTGCTCACCCTCTGCACTTGAAGCTTTTATCAGGTGATGAATGTGATGTGACTGTTTTAGATGGTTTTAAGTACAAGAGCATTGATGGTGATCTTGTTGGGGTTGTTGGTGATTCGTGGGTTTTAAGACCGGACCCGATTTCGATCACTTGGCATTCTATTAAGGGTGTTATGGAAGACGATTCGAAGGCTGAAATTGTAGCTGCATTGTGTAAAGATGTTGAGGGGTTGAGCTCAATTAGTACGACTAGTTCGTATTTTTATGGGAAGTTGATTGCGAGGGCGGCGAGGTTGGCTTTGATTGCTGAGGAGGTGGACTATCTTGATGTGATTTCGGGAATTAGGAAGTTTTTGAAGAGCGCAATCGAGCCATGGCTTGATGGGAGTTTTGCCGGGAATGGTTTCTTGAATGATGGGAAATGGGGTGGCATTGTGACTAAGCAAGGGGCAGTGGATTCGGGTGCCGATTTCGGGTTTGGAGTGTATAATGATCACCATTATCACTTGGGGTACTTTGTATATTCCATTTCCGTGCTTGTGAAGATTGACCCTGCTTGGGGGAGGAAGTTCAAGCCCCAAGTTTATTCTCTTGCGGCGGATTATATGAACTTGGGGAGGCGGTCCAATTCGCATTACACGCGTCTGAGGTGCTTTGATCTGTATAAGCTCCATTCGTGGGCAGGAGGGTTGACTGAGTTTGCAAATGGGCGCAACCAGGAGAGCACGAGTGAGGCGGTGAATGCTTATTATTCAGCTGCACTATTGGGGCTCGCATATGGGGACATGCATCTTCTGGCCAATGGATCAATGCTTGCAGCATTGGAAATTCAGGCAGCTCAGACATGGTGGCATGTGAAGGAGGGAGATAACATGTATGAGGAAGCTTTCACCAAGGAGAATAGGCTGGTTGGAGTTCTATGGAACAACAAGAGGGACAGTGGCCTTGGTTTTGCTCCTCCTGAGTGGAAAGAGTGCAGGCTTGGGATTCAGTTGCTACCAATATCGCCAATCTCTGAGGTCTTGTTCTCTGATATCGGATTCGTTAAGGACCTTGTGGCATGGACAGTACCGGCTTTGAATAGGGAAGGAGTTGGAGAAGGGTGGAAAGGGTTTGTGTATGCACTACAAGGCGTTTATGACAAGCAAGGTGCTCTGGAGAAGATCAGGAACTTGACTGGTTACGATGATGGTGACTCACTCACAAATCTTTTGTGGTGGATCCATAGTAGAGGTGGCGAAGAAGAATACGGAATAGGAGGGCATGTCTGCTGGGCTAGGCACTATCATTAAGTTTGTGCATTTTCAAGCTCAATTCCCAAATTCCTCTCAGTCTCCTCCATTTTCTGATAACAATCATCATCAATTTCAGAAACAAACCTCGTAACCAAAATTTGTTATACTCAATGTCATCAAATGCATAAAGCACATGTATCCAAACATCATGTAAAAACAAGCAGTAGGAAACTTTACACTGACCATTAACTTCCTCTTGAGTAATTCTGCTTCTTGAATTTTCTCCTGTATTTTAGTTTCACAATTTGGTATTGCCCTTTCATATGCAGTATTTTCTTCCGGCAACCTCACCTCTCTCAATTGCGCCTGTCAACAAGTACAAAGCAAACTATTAATATAGAACAACGAAAGACGGACATATCACATTTCGAGTACATGGAACTTAAACTACACTATTCCTACATTTGAAGAAAACATGCAAAAACGAAAAATACAAGAATTAATTACACTCAACACGAGTGAAAAATGAATATCTGACTTTTTGAGTACATGAAACTTATACTACACAATTTCACAAGCAAAAAAACTATCATGAACCACATAACCAGATAAGAAAATTTCCAAATTTGAACTAAATAAGCAACAATTCGGAGTTGTACACAAGAATTAAAACCAAGACATATATATATATATATATCACTTTATGAGTACACGAAACTTCAACTGCACAATTTCATCGGCAACGAAACAATCAAACAACAACATAACCAGATAAGAAAGTTTCCAAATTTGAACAAAATATGCACCAACTCACATAGTTGTACACAAGCACTACAACCAAAACCCCAGATGCAAAAAACGACGAATCGATCAAAGTTTGAAATTTCCAACTTCACAACAATCATAGCCAAAATCGACGGCCCAGATAAGCGAAAAAAAAACATAGCAAATCAAAACTGAACCAGACCTGTTCGCGGGTGGTGGAATGGGCATTCAATTGGAGAGCAAGAGCTGCATTGGAAGCGAGTGAGTGGGCATGGAGGTCCGAGAGGCGTTGGGAGATGTCGGAGTGGGTGAGTCTGAGCCGTAGATCCTGGATCGAACGGTTGAGAGAAGCTTCTTTGTGATCCAAGTCAAAGGCGTACTTTTGCTGCTCCGGTGTGAATATCAGAGGGATCGAATCGGAGCCGTCTTCATAGCCGCCTTGGCCTCCGCCGCCCACGCTAGCAATCCGGCCATCTCTGCTCTCTCTGAATGGACTCGGTTTCCGTTTAAGAAGCGAACTGGAGATGGGGGAATTGATCCAATTGAGTTTTCGACCCATTCAAATTTGGGTCTAGATATATTTGTTATTTGAGGCCCATTACGACTTTGTACCTTGGGCTTCAAGGTTGGGGATGTCTCTCCAAAATGGACCACAAAGTTTCAATTTTAAATTATTTTTTTATGGTGCTGCTATGTACACTTAAATATTTTCTTTGTACGCTCTTAATTTTTTATAAGATATAATTACTTTTATATTCATGTATCAAATGACATATGAGTACATTACCTCAAGCTGTCCTGCTCCGGGGAGATGACGCCGACAAGACCTCCACTACACATTTTCTCTATCTCCTTCTCAGTTCATCGTGTTCGTACACCGCCATCGAACACCACATCACTGCCGCAGTCGGATTCGTGGGTTTTGTTCAGGATTTGAGAAATGTGGGCTCCTTTTTTGTGGGGTTGATGTTAAAGATTGTAAATTTGATATGGGTTTTGCGTTTGCTTTGGGTTTTGGTGTTTGAACGGTGAAATTTGATGATGTTTCGATGTTCTATGCTACTATCAGTTTCTCGGGTTTTGTTATTTTTGTCTACAATGTGAAGCCCTAGCCAACAATTTGGGATATGGGTTTGGTGAAGAATTTGAGAATCCTGATTGCAATTTAACTTTCCGGATAGAATCTTGATTAAAAGGACCAGTCTTTGCTTAAGTTTGCTGTTACTTTTTGGATTCAAGGCGTCAAGCATAGCTTCAGTTAAAAACAACGCTGCATCCGACCCATATATCGATTCGGATTCGTCAACAAGAACCAAAAGCTTCCCTGGCAAGTTGTGTTTCAGTTTGGCACCCCATTAAATGTGTTCGAAAGCCTCAAAAACTCCCTCCATCTTTCCTCATCGAACCACACATCGTCGCCGCAGTCATTGATATCAGCCAAAGCTATGGAGCAACTGGAGCAGCAGCAGAGCAAGCAGAAGGCTGCCCAGCTACAAGATGAACTAGTCAAAGAAATGCATCACGGCCCCGTCCCCGTCAAACAATTTCAGGTAAAACCCATTTCGAATTCCAAGAATTGACGCTCACTTGAGAACAATTTGGTGAATTTCCCAATTGGGTTTTTGTTTAATTTGGTTTCCATGGGTTTTGTTCAAGATTTGAGAAATGAGGGTTCTTTGTTTTTTCTTTGTTAGATTGATGTTAAAGATTGAAAAATTGATATAGGATTTGCATTTGCTTTGGGTTTTGATGTAGTTGAGAAGATAAGGTAGGGGTGTCGGAGAGCTTGGCTTCCAAAACATTATGATATCCTCAATACTCAAGGGTATTTGTGGAGAATTTTAATGAAATTAAAGTGTCCAAAGAAATTTAATATAAAGAGATAAGTGTGCAAAAAAAAGAGTGTCTAGAAAAAATTTTGGAGTGTACATAGCAGCTCTCTTTTTTTATTTTGAGTTTTTTGATAAATTGGTAATTGTTTCACTCACACTTGAATTCTAAATTCTATGCCTCGAAATAGGTCGAAATAGGTAAGCACAAATGTTGTGCTAAGTTGCACCGGAACGCTTCCTTACCTTGCCTATGAAGCGTTACCTTACTACTACTCATAGGTAAATTCTGAACTCTATGCCTCGAAATAAGAGCAGCGGCACCGCATGGGCGATACTGTGGGCGATCCAGCGGGATTGCCCGTGCTGCTATTGTTGGAGTCGGCACCGCACCAAAAAATCACGGGCGATCGGTAGGCGAAAATGGCGAGGGCGAGTGTGGGGAATGCCCGCACCTGCACCCGTGGGCGAGAGAGGCGAGATGACGTGAGGGATGACATCATCGCGCACTTCCTTTTTTTTTAACGTGCCAGATGCACGCATGGGTGCTGAAGTCATTCTCTCCAACGGCTATTTTTTTTAACGTTAGAGACTGGACATGTGGCAGCCCCTGAGCCTCCGGATCAAAGTAGCCAGTTGGCAATCCGACGGCCCAGAAGCTGCCACGTGTCATGTCGTTTGAATTTTTTTCAAACAAAAAAATCCAAATTTTTTTCCTATAAATACTCTACATCCTATTTTTTTCTCATACATCAAAATCATTTCCATCATTCATCTATTTTTGCTATCTCTATTACCATTTTCCACATAAAACTTCATCAGTCTTCATTCATCAATTTTGAAGCAAAATGTCTAGCCGCAAGGAAACTTCCACACAAGCCCCGGGCACTTCTTGGGCCAATGAAGAAAATGTGCAGTTGTGCAAATCTTGGAAATTTGTATGCCATGACCAGACTGGATCCCGAGCCTCTACATTTGTTTATCCATGCATTTGCCGCATTTGGTGAGATGTCATGCTTGTAGTGGTAAATGGTGAATAGGTGAGGTGGTTGGATTAAGAGGATGGTTGAGATGAGCCACTACAAGCATGACACCTCACCAAATGCGGCAAAATGCGTGAATAAGCAAATGCAGAGGCTCAAAATCCAACTGACTACCAATGATGAAATGCAAGCTCCCCAAATGTGGAGAAAATCAAAACTGACCCAGATAAGCAAAAAAAAAACATAGCAAATCAAAACTGAACCGAACCTGCTCGCGGGTGGTGGAATGGGCGTTCAATTGGAGAGCAAGAGCTGCATTGGAAGCGAGTGAGTGGGCATGGAGGTCCGGGAGGCTTTGGGAGATGTCGGAGTGGGTGAGCTTGAGCCGTAGATCCTGAATCGAACGGCTGAGAGAAGCTGCTTTGTGATCCAAGTCAAAGGCGTACTTTTGCTGCTCCGATGTGAATATCAGAGGGATCAAATCGGAGCCGTCTTCGTAGCCGCCTTGGCCTCCGCCGCCCACGCTAGCAATCCGGCCATCTCTGCTCTCTGTGAATGGACTCGATTTCCGTTTCAGAAGCGAACTGGAGATGGAGGAATTGATCCAATAGCGTTTTCGACACATTTAAAGTTGGGTCTAGATAGATTTGTTATTTGAGGCCATTACGACTTTGTACCTTGGGCTTCAAGGTTGGGGATGTCTCTCCAAGATGGACGATAAGGTTTCAATTTTTCATAGTGCACTGAAGCTTTCAATATTTTAATGGTTTAAATTATTTCTTTTTATTTTGAGTTTTTTACTAAATTGGTAATTGTTTCACTCACACTTAAATTCTAAATTTTATGCCTTGAAATAAGTAAGCATAATATTGTGCTAAGTTGCACCAGGCGACTTCCTTACCTTGCTTATGAAGCGTTACCTTTCTACTACTCATAGGTAAAATCTGAATTCTATGCCTCAAAATATATAAGCACAAATATTGTGCAAGTTGCATCGAATTGCGGAGTACTTCTTTACCTTGCCACGAAGCGTTACCTTGCTACTATGCCTTCCTTAAAATTCAAGTATTTTTCTTTGGATACCTTCCAATCCTCCACATTTACCCAACATTTGGTTTTTGTGGGGATTCCAAGCCTCACCAAGCTATACAAAAAGAGCCCTTCTCCCTCCTAGTTTTGGGTATCTACCCGCTAAGATCCCCCACAAATTCCTCCTACCTTCCCTGTGGCCTCTATCCTCATTCCCACGAAACTCATCGAAAAGGTGCACTACCAAAAAAAGGCCTATGGCATGGCATTTGATCCCAATTGCCGTAGGTGTAACTTCCTACCAACTGTGGAGGGTTTACCAGGAGTTCATCGAGGACCCACCTAGTACACCACCACCACCACCACCCCCCTCCGCCACCACCACCCCCCCCCCGCCACCACCGCCATCGCCACTGCCACTGCCACCGCCCCCTCCGCCGCCTCTGCCATCGCCACCACTGCCACCGCCCCCTCCGCCACCTCCGCCACCATCGCCACCACCACCAGCACCATCGCCGAAACAACCCCAACCCATGTCTCCACCGCCGGAACAACCCGAGCCCATGTATCCACCGTCGGAACAACCCCAACCCATGTCTCCACCACCATCTCTGCCGGAACAACCCCAGCCCATGTCTCCACTGCCGGAACAACCTAAACCCATGTCTCCACCACCGCTGGAACCCCAACCCATGTCTCCACCGCTGTCTCTGTCGGAACAACCCTAGCCCATGTCTCCACAGCCGGAACAACCTCAACCCATGTCTCCACCGCTGGAACAACCCCAACCCATGTCTGCACCACCGCAGGAACAACCCCAACCCAAGTCTCCACCGCCGGAACAACCCCAACCCAAGTCTCCACCGCCGGAACAACCCCAGCCCATGTCTCCACTGCCGGAACAACCCCAACCCAAGTCTCCACCGCCGGAACAACCCCAGCCCATGTCTCCACTGCCGGAACAACCCCAACCCATGTCTCCACCAACGGAACAACCCCAACCCATGTCTCCAGTACCGGAACAACCCCAACCCATGTCTCCACTGCTGGAACAACCCCAATCCATGTCTCCACCGTCGTCTTTTTCGGAACAACCCCAACTCTTGTCTCCACCGCCGTCTCTGTCGGAACAACCCCAGCCCATGTCTGCACCGCCGGAACAACCTCAACCCATGTCTCCACCACCGCTAGAACAACCCCAACCCATGTCTCCACCGCCAGAACAACCCCAACCCTTGTCTCCACCAACGGAACAACCCCAACCCATGTCTCCACCAACGGAACAACCCCAGCCCATGTCTCCACTGCCGGAACAACCCCAATCAATGTCTCCACCGTCGTCTTTGTCGGAACAACCCCAACCCATGTCTCCACCGCCGTCTCTATCGAAACAACCCCAGCCCATGTCTCCACAGCCGGAACAACCTCAGCCCATGTCTCCACCGCTGGAACAACCCCAACCCATGTCTCCCCAGCCCATGTCTCCACAGCCGGAACAACCTCAGCCCATGTCTCTACCGCTAGAACAACCCCAACCCATGTCTCCACCACCGCTCGAACAACCCCAACCCACGTCTCCACCGCCGTCTCTTTCAGAACAACCCCAACCCATGTCTCCACTGCCATCTCTACCGTCATCGCTCACCCTAAACCCATGACCCACCGCCCCTTTCCTCTTCCCCCAAACCAACTCCACCGTCCTCCCCGACCCCTCAAAATTCTTCCCCCAAAACCTCCTCCAAACCCCTCTCCCCACCAACTCCTTCTTCCAAAACTTCACCCTCAACGCCGGCGACCGCCCGGAATACCTCCACCCTTACCTCATCAACACCACCTCCTCCGCCCTAACCGTCTCCTACCCATCTCGATTCGCCCAGCCTAATTTCATCTACCAAATCTTCATCGCTGACCTCATCATCCCCGCCACCAAATCTCCTGACCACAATCCGACAAAACACAAAACCTCCTCCTTCGACGACCTCAGCCTAACCTTGGACTTTCCATCCTCGAACCTCAAATTCGTCCTCGTCCGAGGAAGCCCGTTCATCACCTGCTCCATCTCCGCCACAACCGAGCTCTCAATCTCCACCGTCCACGCCATCCTCTCATGCTCATCCAGCGCCTCGAAAACCAAGCACACGATCAAACTCAACAACAACCAAACATGGTTGATCTACACCTCATCTCCGATCGAATTGACTGCTAGCAGTCTCTCCTTGCTAACTTCTAGTGGGTTCGCCGGGATCGTGCGGATCACGACGTTGCTGGACCCTGATGCTGAACCGATTCTTGATCGGTTCAGCTCAGCTTACCCGACTTCCGGTCGAGCAGAGATGACCAGGCAATTTTGTTTGGAGTATAAATGGGAAAAGAAAGGGTGGGGAGACCTGCTCATGCTTGCTCACCCTCTGCACTTGAAGCTTTTATCAGGTGATGATTGTGATGTGACTGTTTTAGATGGTTTTTAGTACAAGAGCATTGATGGTGATCTTGTTGGGGTTGTTGGTGATTCGTGGGTTTTAAGACCGGACCCGATTTCGATCACTTGGCATTCGATTAAGGGTGTTAAGGAAGACGATTCGAAGGCTGAAATTGTAGCTGCATTGTGTAAAGATGTTGAGTGGTTGAGCTCAATTAGTACGACTAGTTCGTATTTTTATGGGAAGTTGATTGCGAGGGCGGCGAGGTTGGCTTTGATTGCTGAGGAGGTGGACTATCTTGATGTGATTTCGGGAATTCGGAAGTTTTTGAAGAGCGCAATCGAGCATTGGCTTGATGGGAGTTTTGCCGGGAATGGTTTCTTGAATGATGGGAAATGGGGTGGCATTGTGACTAAGCAAGGGGCAGTGGATTTGGGTACCGATTTCGGGTTTGGAGTGTATAATGATCACCATTATCACTTGGGGTACTTTGTATATTCCATTTCCGTGCTTGTGGAGATTGACCCTGCTTGGGGGAGGAAGTTCAAGCCCCAAGTTTATTCTCTTGTGGCGGATTATATGAACTTGGGGAGGCGGTCCAATTCGCATTACACGCGTCTGAGGTGCTTTGATCTGTATAAGCTCCATTCGTGGGCAGGAGGGTTGACTGAGTTTGCAGATGGGCGCAACCAGGAGAGCACGAGTGAGGCGGTGAATGCTTATTATTCAGCTGCACTATTGGGGCTCGCATATAGGGACACGCATCTTCTGGCCAATGGATCAATGCTTGCAGCATTGGAAATTCAGGCAGCTTAGACATGGTGGCATGTGAAAGAGGGAGATAACATGTATGAGGAAGCTTTCACCAAGGAGAATAGGCTGGTTGGAGTTCTATGGAACAACAAGAGGGACAGTGGCCTTGGGTTTGCTCCTCCTGAGTGGAAAGAGTGAAGGCTTGGGATTCAGTTGCTACCAATACCGCCAATCTCTGAGGTCTTGTTCTTTGATATCGGATTCTTTAAGGACCTTGTGGCATGGACAGTATCGGCGTTGAATAGGGAAGGAGTTGGAGAAGGGTGGAAAGGGTTTGTGTATGCACTACAAGACGTTTATGACAAGCAAGGTGCTCTGGAGAAGATCAGGAACTTGACTGGTTACGATGATGGTGACTCACTCACAAATCTTTTGTGGTGGATCCATAGTAGAGGTGGCGAAGAAGAATACGGAATAGGAGGGCATGTCTGCTGGGCCAGGCACTATCACTAAGTTTGTGCATTTTCAAGCTCAATTCCCAAATTCCTCTCATTCTCCTCCATTTTCTGATAACAATCATCATCAATTTCAGAAACAAACCTCGTAACCAAAATTTGTTATACTCAATGTCATCAAATGCATAAAGCAAATGTATCCAAACATCATGTAAAAACAAGCAGTAGGAAACTTTACACTGACCATTAACTTCCTCTTGAGTAATTGTGCTTCTTGAATTTTCTCCTGTATTTTAGTTTCACAATTTGGTATTGCCCTTTCATATGCAGTATTTTCTTCCGGCAACCTCACCTCTCTCAATTGCGCCTGTCAACAAGTACAAAGCAAACTATTAACATAGAACAACGAAAGACGGACATATCACATTTCGAGTACATGGAACTTAAACTACACTATTCCTACATTTGAAGAAAACATACAAAAATTCGGAATTAAATACAAGAATTAATTACACTCAACACGAGTGAAAAATGAATATCTGACTTTTTGAGTACATGAAACTTAGGGCCAGTTTGGCATTGTTGTGTTTTCGTGAAATCACTTTCGCGAAATCACTTTCGGGGAAATCAGATTGGCGTTTAGTAAAGATTCTGTCAAAACTGTTTTGGATTATCCAAAATCAGTTTTAGGTGTTTGGTAAACATTTTTCGGAAAGTGCTGTGAGATGTATATAATGACTAAAACGGACATGTTCTTAACTAATTATCTTATTAAACTATTTGTTAAACATAAAAACATTTTAATTTGTATAATTATTTTTGTATAATTATCAAGATTTTTTTTTTAAAATCATTACTTCATACAAATTTCATATTATTGTGCCATTAATCACTTTTAATCAAATTTTTACTAATAAATTAATCAAATTATTGTGCAAAGATTTTTTTTACTAATAAATTAATCAAATTAATCCAATTTGATATAGGAAAAGATTTTTTATCTTGAAATTGGCGTGGGTGTTCGGTGACGGCGTGGGCGACGACAACGGTTTGGATGGAGGCGACGGCGTGGGCGTTCGGCGTGGGCTTCTGGGCATTCGGTGACGGTGACGGCGACGGCGACGGCGAGGGGTTGTGGGCGTTCGGCGACGGCGTGGGCGACGACAACGATTTGGATGGAGGCGACAGCGTGGGCGTTCGGCGACGGCGAGGAGTTGTGGGCGTTCGGCGGACGATCACTGGGGTTGGAGGCCGACTGTGTTGGGGGCATTTCAAGTAAATTGAAATGTTCCTCAAGGTTATAATTGGAAAAAAAAAATTTCATTAAGAATTTCAGAAATACCCAGCGTGTCCCAAATGAAATCACTTTCGCGAAAGCTACCCCTCACCTGCTTTCGAAAATCAGCTTTCGCGAAATCACTTTCGGCTCGAAATCACTTTCACGAGAGTTTACCAAACGCCTTTTTGGGTCGAAAACTTTCGCGAAATCACTTTCACGAGAGTTTACCAAATGCGAAATCACTTTCACGAGAGTTTACCAAACGCCTTTTTGGGTCGAAAACTTTCGCGAAATCACTTTCACGAGAGTTTACCAAATGCCTTTTTGGGCCGAAAACTTTCGAGAAATCACTTTTGCGCCGAAAGTGATTTCTGAAAACAATGCCAAACGGGGCTTATACTACACAATTTCACAAGCAAAAAAACTATCACAAACCACATAACCAGATAAGAAAATTTCGAAATTTAAACACAATATGCAGCAATTCACGTAGTTGTACACAAGCATTACAATCAAAACCAAAAACCTAGATGCAAAAAACACCGAATCGATCAAAGTTTCCAACTTTCACAACAATCATAGCCGAAATCGACGACCCAGATAAGAAAAAAAAAACCCATAGAAAATCAAAAACTGAACCGGACCTGTTCGCTCGTGGTGGTATGGGCGTTCAATTGGAGAGCAAGAGCTGCATTGGAAGCTAGTGAGTGGGCATGGAGGTCCGGGAGGCGCTGGGAGATGTCGGAGGGGGGGAGTCTGAGCCGTAGATCCTGAATCGAACGGCTGAGAGAAGCTGCTTTGTGATCCAAGTCAAAGGCGTACTTTTGCTGCTCCGGTGTGAATATCAGAGGGATCGAATCGGAGCCGTCTTCGTAGCCGCCTTGGCCTCCGCCGCCACCGACTACGTCCGCCACCCACGCTAGCATTCCGGCCATCTCTGCTCTCTGTGAATGGACTTTGTTTCCGTTTCAGAAGCGAACTGGAGATGGAGGAATTGATCCAATCGGGTTTTCGTCAATTCAAATTTGGGTCTAGAGAAATTTGTTATTCGCGGCCCATTACTAGTTTGTACCTTGGCCCTCAAGGTTGGGGACGTCTTTCCAGAATGGACCACAAAGGTTTCAATTTTTCACGGTGCACTAAAGCTTCCGGTATTTTAATGGTTTAAACATTTTTTGATTTTGAGTTTTTTGCTGAATTGGTAATTGTTCTAATGCCTTAAGAATAATCATTACACTCACACGTAAATCCTAAATTCTATGCCTCGAAATAAGTTAGCACAAATGTTGTGCTAAGTAATTGTGGACCACTTCCTTACCTTGCCTATGAAGCGTTACCTTGCTACTATGCCTTTCTTTAGATAATGCGTTAAGAATAATCATTACACTCAACACGTAAATCGTAAATTCTATGCCTCGAAATAAGTAAGCACAAATGTTGTGCTAAGTTCCACCAAATTGCGGACCACTTCCTTATCTTACCTATGAAGCGTTACCTTGCTACTATGCCTTTCTTTGGATAATGCATTAAGAATAATCATTACAATCATAGGTAAATTCTGAATTCTACTCCTCGAAATAAGTAAGCACAAATATTGTGCAAGTTGCATCGAATTGCGGACTACTTCTTTATCTTGCCCACGAAGCGTTACCTTGCTACTATGCCTTCCTTCAGATTCAAGTACTTTTCTTTGGATACCTTCCAATCCTCCCCATTTACCCAACATTTGGATTTTGTGCCAAGCCTCACCAAGCTATACAAAAAGAGTCCTTCTTTCTCCTAGTTTTGGGCATGTACCCGCCAAAATCCCCCACAATTTCCTCCTACCTTCCCCGTGGCGTCTATTCCCACGAAACTCGTCAAAATGGTGTTAAAAAAGGTGCATAGAAAAGTCAAAACCTTAGTGACCAAGCCTTTCAAAAAGGCCAAGAAGCACCCCCCATATATAGCACCACCAATCGCCTCCTCATCATCACCACCACCGCCGGAACAACCCCAAACCATGTCTCCACCGCCGTCTCCGCCGTCATACCTCACCCTAAACCCACAACCCACCGCCCCTTTCCTCTTCCCCCAAACCAACTCCACCGTCCTCCCCGACCCCTCAAAATTCTTCCCCCATAACCTCCTCCAAACCCCTCTCCCCACCAACTCCTTCTTCCAAAACTTCGCCCTCAACAACGGCGACCGGCCGGAATACCTCCACCCTTATATCATCAATTCCGCCTCCTCCGCCCTAACCGTCTCCTACCCATCTCGATTCGCCCAACCCAATTTCATCTACCAAATCTTCATCGCTGACCTCATCATCTCCGCCGCCAAACCCCCCGACCATAGTCCGACACAGCACAAAATCTCCTCCTTCGACGACCTCAGCCTAACCTTGGACTTTCCGTCCTCGAAACTCAAATTCTTCCTTGTCCGAGGAAGCCCCTTCATCACCTGCTCCGTCTCCGCCAGGACCGAGCTCTCAATCTCCACCGTCCACGCCATCCTCTCCTGCTCATCCGACGCCTCGAAAATCAAGCACACGATCAAGCTCAACAACAACCAAACATGGCTGATCTACACCTCGTCTCCGATCGAATTGACCGCCGGTGGTCTCTCCTTGCTGACTTCCGGTGGGTTCACCGGAATCGTGAGGATCGCGGCGTTGCCGAACCCCGATGCTGAACCGGTTCTTGACCGGTTCAGCTCGGCCTACCCGGTTTCCGGTCGAGCAGTGATGACAAGGCAATTTGGTCTGGAGTACAAATGGGAAAAGAAAGGGTGGGGAGATTTGCTCATACTTGCTCACCCTCTGCATTTGAAGCTTTTATCAGGTGATGATTGTGATGTCACTGTTTTAGATGGTTTTAAGTACAAGAGCATTGATGGTGATCTTGTTGGGGTGGTTGGTGATTCGTGGGTTTTAAGACCGGACCCGATTTCGATTACTTGGCATTCGATTAAGGGTGTTCAGGAAGACGATTCGAAGGCTGAAATTGTGGCTGCATTGTGTAAAGATGTTGAGGGGTTGAGCTCTATTAGTACTACTAGTTCGTATTTCTATGGGAAGTTGATTGCGAGGGCGGCGAGGTTGGCTTTGATTGCTGAGGAGGTGGACTATCTTGATGTGATTCCGGCGATTAGGAGGTTTTTGAAGAGCGCAATCGAGCCGTGGCTTGATGGGAGTTTTGCTGGGAATGGTTTCTTGTATGATGGGAAATGGGGTGGCATTGTGACTAAGCAAGGGGCAGTGGATTCGGGTGCGGATTTCGGGTTTGGAGTGTATAATGATCACCATTATCACTTGGGGTACTTTGTTTATGCCATTTCTGTGCTTGTGAAGATTGACCCTGCTTGGGGGAGGAAGTTCAAGCCTCAAGTTTATTCGCTTGCGGCGGATTATATGAACTTGGGGAGGCGGTCCAATTCGCATTACACGCGTCTGAGGTGCTTTGATCTGTATAAGCTGCATTCGTGGGCAGGAGGGTTGACTGAGTTTGCAGATGGGCGGAACCAGGAGAGCACGAGTGAGGCGGTGAATGCTTATTATTCAGCTGCGTTGTTGGGGCTCGCATATGGGGACTCGCATCTTGTGGCCAACGGATCAATGCTTGCAGCATTGGAAATTCAGGCAGCCCAGACATGGTGGCATGTGAAGGAGGGGGATAACATGTATGAGGAAGCTTTCACAAAGGAGAATAGGCTGGTTGGAGTTCTATGGAACAACAAGAGGGACAATGGACTTTGGTTTGCTCCTCCAGAGTGGAAAGAGTGCAGGCTTGGGATTCAGTTGCTACCAATATCGCCAATCTCTGAGGTCTTGTTCTCTGATATTGGATTCGTTAAGGAGCTTGTGGAATGGACATTACCGGCTCTGAGCAGGGAAGGAGTTGGAGAAGGGTGGAAAGGGTTTGTGTATGCACTGCAAAGCGTTTATGACAAGCAAGGTGCTCTGGAGAAGATTAGGAACTTGACTGGTTACGATGATGGTGACTCGCTTACAAATCTTTTGTGGTGGATCCATAGTAGAGGTGGGGAAGAAGAATACGGAATAGGAGGGCACGTCTGCTGGGCTAGGCACTATCACTGAGTTTGGTTACATTATGATTTGTGGTTTCATGTCATGTTTTCATTGACTTTTGTTTCTTCTTCTTCCCACGGATTTATGATGTTCATATTAATTTCCTCGAGTTATACATATACTTTTGATTGATGAAATCATGAAATTTATCAGCTTAAAAACGTCACTTCACAATGTCATTAGAAAGGACGAAAAGTGCCATAAAAGAGACATTCAGCAATTAAAAAATCCACAACCACAAGGGTTTTTAACAAAATGAACAGACATCTAAATGCACAGAACCTAATAAAGGTCACAGATGTTCATTAGCCCATACAAAGACCACCCTAATTGCCTTATCCCTGTTATATACTTGATTACATAGCCAAGCATTAAGATGCTCGGACTTGATTACATAGCCGAGCGTTAAGGTTCTTATTTAGTAACATGCACCAATTGATTGTTTGAAGATCATGGGGAATAACTGTGTCACTTGTGCTTCTGATGTCTCTATGTCCTTCAAGCTCACGAGAGGATCAAGCTGAATTTGGTTGAAACCTATGATGTGCAAAAGATATAAGTGACTTGGGCGAAATTGGTCATAGTTTTGCAGGTGGTGTATGGCTGTTTTGGTATATTAGACGCTTCCACCATCATTTGTTATAGAAATGCAGCAGCTGACATGCCTACTCTTGGTGATGGTCTCGATTTTGCATCATACCGAGCTCGCGAATGGTTGTCTTGGTGAGCTGGGAATTCATGTGTTGCTAAGAGGGTGTGGTGCACTAATTGGTGAGCAGAGATTTCATGTATTCTTGGGAGGATGTGATGCAGTAATTGGTACGCACTGGTTGAGCGAATGTTGTCTGGTTTTATTGTGGACTTTTCAGGATTTACGAATGGCAAATCATATGCCTGCGCAGCATTGTTCATCACCTGATTCCGAGTTTCAAGAGCGTAAGTCTTTCTGTCCTGCCAAATGGAAATGCTACCTCAGCACGGTTAATCTGGCATTCCTTCTCTTATTGCACCATGGCGACTCCAAGAGCAAAAGGAGGCCAGTGGAGACAACTAGTTCACAGCTTCTTCTGGGCAATCGCAAGGCTTATGCAAAGAGAGGAAAGAAGAGGCTTCCCAGGACAGATAACACCATCATTAAACAGTCCATGAGGAAATATGTTGGTAAATGATATGTTGGTCTTTGTATATGGACAGTAGATGTAGTGCATGAAATTCCAGCTTCTTTTAAGACAATTAGCTCACAGCTTCTTTTGATCAATCTATACTGATAAATGATATGGATTTCTCCAGTTTTGTTTACTTTCCATTGATGAAATCCATAGATGGATAGCTTACCGATTTGATTAGAAAAGAAGATAATTGCCTATAAAAGAGTCAAAAAAAACCCACAACCACAAGGGTTTTACACACCAGAAACAGAACTAACATCAATGTGTGCACTGAACCTGAATATGTTCACAGATGTTCAATAGTTATACAAAGACCACCCTAACGACTTCTTCCCTGTTATACACTTGATTACATAGCCTAGCATTAAGGTGAAACATATGCCTGACAAGAATCCTGAAAAGAATCTGTTTGGACTTCTCCTACGAGCATTCATCTCTTTCATGCTGTCCACAATTGCTCTCATTTCATTCGTTCGTTCTTCAATTTGGCCTATAAGAGCTGTCACTACATGTCTGCGCACTTCAGGAATTTCTTCATGAACGTCCTCATGGTCTGGTAAGTCATCTTCCCAAGCTTGGTATCGACACATTTTGACTATGATTTTGGTTCCTGCATCGAATAGTGTGTCTGTTATAGATCAAAGGACAGGGGTGGAGGGATAGCAAAGTCATATGGTCTTAAAGAGATGCTATATATATTCTTCAATTATATACGGTGTAGACTGTGTTTCCTCCTATCTCTAGCACAACACATGAAAACTAAAAACAAAAAAGCCAAATGGTTATTAACCAGAGCCCCATACAATTACATGAAGCAGAGTTGTAGGTGGGTTGATAAGACAGTTTCTGCACAAAAACGACTAGAGCAACCACTAGTAGCAGTACATTTTGCTAGAGCAGACTCCATAACCTCTCATCTTGGGTTGGCTTTCTTTGGGACATTTTCTCACAAACCCAGCAAACAGTACATAATTCAATGATAATAAAACCAAGATGCAATTGACACATGCATATTTATGAAGCAGAGTTGTAGTTGAGCTGATCAACAATTCTCTCTCACAATAATACCATCATCACAAAAACTACAACATTCTACTCTCAAAACTAACATCAACCACTGCTAGTAGTAGCACTTTTGATTTTTCTTTGGGATATTTTATCAGCAACCAAGCAAACAAAATCATGGGTTTTAATTTCTTTCAGGCATTTTTTCTCAGCAACCACGCAAACAAATTCATGGGTTTCTTTTCTTTGGGCATTATCTCAAATAACCAAGCAAGCAAAATCATGGGTTTCGAGGTGAATCAAAAGGAACCCGTAAGTCAAATTCACAAGCAGATTAGACGAGTCAGGTTTTGATTAGACAGGTTAGTTTGGGGATGAAGAATGGGGCGCGTACCTAGAGAGCAGCTTGCCGGTTGCCCGGTCGGAGACGCGAAATTGGAAAACCACTGCGCTCTTTTTATGTACTCGGGTTTGAGAGTTTGGTTTGGTTTGGTTTGGTTTTATCCGATTTGTCTTCTTTTGGGTTAGAACTTAGAATCCAGGTTGGCATGGGGATGGCCCAAAAGGCGATTGGGCTACGAACGACTGAAAATGTGTTGGCAGAGTGAGATTGAGATCTTAGCAATTTGTTTATGAATTAATCGCCTCCTGTAATTCGATCTTTTTGTCAGCTTTTGTCGTTGACCATTTGGATTAAAATTAAAGTCCTACGCGGCCTAATCGTCTGACTTTCTCTTTTCATAAGAAGAAGAGGTTTCTTTTGTTTACTCACCTCCATTGGTGCAAGATTTTTAATTTCAAAGGTGAGGTTTCGATGCATCAATATCCACCACATTGTTTGCTTGAATGGTGAGGTTTAGTCTCACTGAAATTATGAATCAAATAACGCATCAAGATTTTTAATTTTATTCACACTTGATTTTCACACTCAATAACGCATTTTTGTTGATCAAAATTCCCAATTAAACCCAATCTTATATAATTGTATTTCTACACTCAACTTAAAACAACCTCATCTTCTTCGCGCACTACTCACAAGGCAAGTTAACGGCTGAAACTCCTCTCTCATTTGTCTGTGTCTCTCGTCTCCGTGCTTCTCTCTTCAACCAACATATTATGATATTATATATTAAAGGGTTAACTACATATAAGTACCCAAACTATAGGGTCAATTTCAAGTTAGTACACAAACTTGTAAAAGTCTACAAACACATACCCAAATTTCACAAAACCTAGCAAATTGGACCCTCCGTTAGTCATTCCGTTGAAACCACCGTTAGTCATTATCCTGAGCCAATACTAATAGGACATGTGGCAACTTACATCCCCAACTCCTCACCTTTAAACCGTGCCTCCATCACCGTCGACAGCACAACAACGACAACCACACCTAGTCACTGTAAACCTTACTATTCTTCTTCCTTCTACACAAGCGAGCCCTCGACCCCAAAGGCCACTGCCTCCTGGAGATGCCCACCGGCACCAGAAAGACCATCGTCCTCCTCTCCTTGATCACCAGCTACACGCTCTCCAAACCCGAGAACCCGATCAAGCTCATCTACTGCACCCGCACCGTCCACGAGATGGAGAAGACCCTCGCCGAGCTCAAGCTCTTGCATGATTACCAGGTCAAGCATCTCGGCCTGCAGGCCCAGATCCTGGTGGTGGGCCTCTCGTCGTGGAAGAATCTGTGCGTCAATCAGTCGGTTCTCGCGGCGGAGAATCGGGACTCGGTTGACGCCGCTTGCCGCAAATTGAGGGCCAGCTGGGTCCGGACGCTTGCCGCTGCCAACCCTAATGTCCCCACTTGTGAGTTTTTCGAGCAGTATGAGAGTGCCAGCGCCGGCGCCGTTTTACCTCCCGGGGTTTATACTCTGCAGGTACTGATTATTCACTCAATTGGGTTTTCAAAGTTTGCATTTTTTTTTTTTTGGTTTTCGAATTGAGTAATTGAAATTGGGTCTATTTATTCGCTCCATTGGGGTTTCATCTGAAAGTTTGTATCTTTTTCGATTTTGGAAGTGGGTAATTGAAATTGGGTCGGTTTGTGTTTTTGTTGAAATGTAGGATTTGAGGGCGTATGGGAAGCAGAGAGGGTGGTGCCCTTACTTTTTGCGAGGCATATGGTGCAGTTTTCGAATGTGGTGGTGTATAGTTATCAATACATGCTTGATCTGCAGAGTGGTGTATAGTTTGTTGTTGGTGTTTGATGTGTTTGTGTAGAAGGAAGAAGAATGGTGAGGTTTACAGTGACTGGGTGTGGTTGTCGTTGTTGTGCTGTCGACGGTGATGGAGGCACGGTTTAAAGGTGAGGAGTTGGGGATGTAATTTGCCACATGTCCTATTAGTATTGGCTAAGGATAATGACTAACGGTGGTTTCAATGGAATGACTAACGGAGGGTCCAATTTGCTAGGTTTTGTGAAGTTTGAGTATGTGTTTGTAGACTTTTACAAGTTTGTATACTAACTTGAAATTGACCCTATAGTTTAGGTACTTATATGTAGTTAATCCCTAAATTAAATTCAAATTCAGCTTCTGCATAGAAAATCAATCTAATTCCATTATCAAATTCTAACAAGAATACATAGGATATTGCTATAATTATTTGAATCCATTTTGCAGTTCATAATCTAGCAAATCATTTGCTATTTATTTTGCAACTTGAATCCTTTTTTCTTTCATAAAAAATTGGAACTTACTTTGGTTTTTCTTTTGAGTTATTTGGATCAAAGAACTTTAATATTTGTTTTAGTTAGGGAAAAAGCAAGAGAAATTGGCCTTGGGAAAGAGTTGGAGAGTCCCCGCGGTCGTAGTCATTAGCCAATTGTTGGGTGTGTAAAGAAAATTTTAAGGGCGATAGTGAAAATAAAAATATACAGAAAAAATTGCTAGGTGGGAAAATCAAATTATTAAATGTGGATAAAATCACTAATGAGATTAACCCATCTGATTTCTTATTACAAAGGACAGGATTACTGATTTTAAAATTTTTGTTTCTTAATTTATAACAAAAATTAGGAAAATCAGGAATTAAAATGAGTCTACTTCTTCCCATTTGCACTATTAATAATGTACCCACTCTAATCCGACGACCGAACCACAATGTACTGTACATAGTTTTTTATTTCATCAAGAGCTTGGTACTATCTAGTTAAGTAGATTACTAATTAAACCGACGACCGAACCACATTGAACTGTATATAATTTTCTACCTCCTGCCATTTCTAATGTCAAATATAAAAAACAGAAAGAAACAGCTGACATTTGATTTGTGAATCATGCAACAAGAGTAATTCTTTCTTCAATTCAATCATTCATTTTGGCTGCCACTGCCTCTCTGCATGTGGAGACACACTAGTGTTGAGAGACTCTGCCCAAGTCGCCCCCACGTTTCCTAGGCGTGTTTGGTGGGTTTTTTAGTTTACCCCTTTTCTTTCCATTTTTATTTTCCAGGAAAGTTGCTTTCTTTCTAAGGAAAACGCTGTTGGCATTCGAAGATTCCAACCAAACTCTCCCCAAGCAGCAACATAAGACCATTTCCGATATAGGTACGAATTCGCTCGAGATTTTAGCTTATGGGTCTTCTCTGTTGACGTTTTTGGTGATCTGGGTTGCTGCATTTGCTGCCCAGTAAAGCTGTTCAGCTTGTATTTGGTAGTAGTGAATCTGGGGGTTTCTAAAGCTTGAAGCTTTGAGCATGGTGGGCTTGGTTGATCTCATTTTTGCTCAATTTTTAGGTTTTTGGGTGTTGATCTTGTTCTTGCAAGGGTTTTGTGAGTTGGGTAGTGCTTAGTTTCTGTGAATTTTGAGTTCTTCTGGAATTAGAAGAAGACATTGGTTTGCTTTTTCCTGATTCTTTTGAATTGTGGTTTTCCAGAGGTTCAGAGAATTGGTCATTTATAGTCAGATTTTGCTATGATAAAGTCAAATTCTGATTGAATTTTGGTAGGGAATGGTGGCTGAGGTTTGATATTTTGTGAATGTGACTTTTCTGTCAATGAATTTGGCAAAGTTTGGCAATTGAGGTGATTTAATAAGCCAAAAGTATCAATCTTTAGCATTCAATTCATAGAAAGATCATTATAGATGTCTACAACAACATCACCTCCTCCGAATTCTTCACCATCTGCGGTCCCACCAGCTTCATCTGGTACTTCCCCACCACCACCTTCAACTACCTCAACTACTGCACCCCCTCCTCCAGCAGCAGCAGCTGCTCCTCCTGCTAATACATCACCACCGCCGCCCTCAACGCCGCTACCAGCTTCACCCCCGCCCTCCCCGCCAGCTGCTCCACCCCCATCATCACCTCCACCAGCTTCTCCACCCCCTTCACCCCCTGCACCGCCCCCGTCATTACCTCCACCAGCTTCACCACCACCCTCCCCACCAGCTGCCTCTCCTCCGACTGCGTCTCCACCGCCACCAGATGCGTCCCCACCACCGCCATCAGGAGGTTCTCCTCCACCTACATCCACCCCACGTTCCCAACCACCTCCAGCAGATGCCTCACCACCTCCGCCTACATCCACCCCACTTTCCCCACCTCCTCCAGATAATGCCTCACCACCACCACCACAAGCAAAAACACCAGACAAATCTCCTCCATCCCCGCCCGCTACACCTCCTCCATCAGGTTCCAAATCTGCTCCTCCACCAGCTGATAACTCACAATCACCACCTTCTCCACCTCCTCTGACTTCTCCTCCTGCTCCCCTTAGCAATGGATCTAGTCCTATTCCTTTGCCACAGAAGCCAACAGCAAGGTCAACTGATGCCAATGTGACAGCAAATGGCTCGCCTAATAGTACAAGCGGCGGGTTAAACAATGGAGGAGCTGTGGCGATTGGAATTGTAGTTGGGTTCTTGGTGCTCAGTCTCGTTGTTATGGCAGTGTGGTTCACAAAAAAGAAGAAAAGAAAAGATGGATCAGATCTCGGCTACACTATGCCCTCGCCCTTTGCTTCATCTCAAAATTCAGGTAAAGAGTGACCACACACTACTTTAACTATATCATTTTGACTCTGGTTTGTTTACGCTTATAAAGTATTCAACATTGTTAGGAGTTGTGGAGCTATTCCCAAAGAATGATAAAGAGTTTTTCATGTTATTCAATACGAAACTCCACTTGTTTGCCTTTTCATTTGGCAGTTAACATTATATGAACACCACAGCATGCTATGTTAAAGGACTACAAGATGTATAATATTCATGGATTATTGGTTCAGAACGAGTAGCTGATACTACTACGTTCATGCGGAACCTTGTTCAGGTCATTCTACTTTCTATGAGGGCCAGTTAGTATGTAAATCATGGCCACCATTACTTTCTGTGCATTTACCTCAGTCAGTTATGATTCACCTGATAATTCTCACATTGGAATTGATGTAGTATGCTTCTGTGATTGATTTCATGAAAGGAACTTAGACATGTTCCTCTTTCCTTTTTAAACAACCGTTAGGTTATATAAGATTTTATAGAAGTTTATTAAAGTTAAGCTTTTGAATTAGCTACCGCCAGCTGAATGTGAAGATTCAATAAAGAACTGAACTTTTGTTCTGCTCTCCAGATTCGGTATTTCTGAAGCCCCATTCTTCAGCTCCCCTTGGAGGACATGGTTCTGGTGCTCCCCTTGGAGGACATGGTTCTGGTAGCGATTTAATGTATGCACAGTCAGATCCTGGTGGATTAAGCAGTTCAAGATCATGGTTCACATATGAAGAACTAAGCCAAGCAACAAATGGGTTTTCAAAACAGAATCTTTTGGGTGAAGGTGGATTTGGTTGTGTATACAAAGGTGTTCTGGAAGATGAAAGAGAAGTTGCTGTAAAACAGCTAAAAATTGGTGGCGGACAAGGAGAACGTGAGTTTAGAGCTGAAGTTGAAATTATTAGTCGAGTACACCATCGGCATTTGGTTTCCCTGGTTGGTTATTGTATATCAGACCATCAACGGTTGCTTGTCTATGACTTTGTTCCAAACGACACCCTTCATCATCATCTTCATGGTGAGCCTTCTGATTTACAAGACAACTTATGAATGTGTAGAACCAAAGTAGGTTTTGTGTGATGTAATTGATGGGTTTGATATCATTCTCTGATTCTACCCAGCTTGCACCCTTTAATATTCTAACAGTTGGCTATGTTTAACCTTTGCCGCCAGACGTGCTAATTCTCTGAATGGTTCTCAGTAATTTATGCATCAAATACAGTGTGTGTTGTTCTCATCTTAATTCAGTGATGTGCAGTATAAATTATATTTTAGAGTACAAAGCAGAAGAAGCGTTACTGACGAAGCAACATTCAGAGCATTAGTAAAGTTGAAACGGAATTCTCGTCTGCATGTTGTTCTCTGGTAAAGAAATGTACCTATTCTAACTTTCTCTGATCAAATTTGTAGATGAGGGCATGCCGGTTTTGGATTGGGCAACCAGAGTCAAAGTTGCAGCTGGTGCAGCTCGTGGAATTGCATACTTGCATGAAGATTGTGAGTATCCTCTCCTTTTTCTGGACCTTTCTTAAGTGTGGGATTCATTTCTAGATCTTGATTTTATTTAAGTACAGACCCATAATCAGGAAGAACAACGGTTTCATGAGTTGCTGATTAGCTATTAAATTTAAAGTTATATAAAGTTTGTTTCTCCAGTATTCCATCCACTGTTGTTTCTTCTAGCAAGAAATGCTCTATGTCTCTCTCAATACTTTGTTCTAATGTTTTTTTCAGGTCATCCCCGCATTATACACAGAGATATTAAGTCATCAAACATCCTTTTGGATAAAAATTTTGAAGCTCAGGTATGCTTGTTTGTACAACCTTTATTTTCAAAGAAAATAAGCTTCTTGCTTGATATAGTGTTTAGTGCTAGTAAAATGGATTCATTTTCATCTTCTTTTTAGCAAAAGCCTTCTGGCGGTCTGATATTCATGGAATGACCATGGTGTCCTCCTTCAATACCGTTGGCACAAGATTGTTAATTATTGGACAGCAGTTAGCCTTGCTAAAAATGAATTTTCTCTCACTGGCAGGTTGCAGATTTTGGGCTTGCAAAGCTAACATTGGATTCAAATACACATGTATCCACAAGAGTCATGGGAACATTTGGGTAGATACCTGTAACTTTTCTATCAGAAGGCTTCCCCCTTCTTGGATCCTCTTATTCACGGTAACATTTTCTTTTATCTGCTATGTTCTGACGGATGGAGCTGCTGTGTTATTTCCAGATATATGGCTCCAGAATATGCAACAAGTGGAAAGTTGACGGATAAGTCAGATGTTTATTCTTATGGTGTTGTACTATTGGAGCTAATTACAGGTCGTAGGCCCGTGGATTCCTCTCAGCCGTTGGGTGATGAAAGCCTAGTTGAATGGGTAAACTCATAAACATCAACATTAATTTCCTCTGGGTGGTTGAAGTCATCTGTTTTTCAAAAGAATGTTTAGGATATCATTTCAAGACTACTTTTCTGCCAAATCTTGAATGTTTCACAGTTGGTTCCAGTGGTGCTCAAAACTTCAAATGGCTGGAAGTCAAAGTTACTTATTTTCAGTTTGTAATTACATGTTTAGATTACTGCAGTTGCATGGCATGTTTTGGTTATTTTACCTGTATTATGCTAACATATCGATGGATTTTTTCTCTACAAAGCCTAGTTGTGCCCCAAAGTTCTCATTTCTGGTCTTGCTTCCATTAATAAACTTTTGGATAGAATCTTCTGTTTCATTCTGAGTGTTGGCGTTTCTGGAATTATATGTAAGGAGATTGCTTTAGCATGTCTAACACTGCGAAAGTCTATAGAAATCAGGATGTCAATCCCAAATCCAAGTCAAGTAGGCTGTATGGGGTGGTTCACCAGCTTTCCAGTGCTTGGCTCACTTGATTCATTTGAGTTGTTATGCTTCTTCATAGAGTATATTCGCCTTAAATAGCAAAAAGTTGCAGTGCATACTTGTTAGCCCCAAAACACTTAAGCTTTCAAGGTGCTATGATAATATAATTTGTAACTGGTAGTACATTTTCTTGTCCCTTAAATCTTGTATCAATGGTATGGTTGCATACAATACCTAGAACTTGCAGGTTCTAGCACCGTTATATCCTAGACTATAACAGCTAAACTTTTCTTCAGGCCCGACCTTTGCTTTCCCAAGCACTTGAGAATGAAGACTTTGAAGGGTTGGCAGATCCAAGGCTGGAACAGAATTATGTTGAGAATGAAATGTTTAGAATGATTGAGGCGGCTTCAGCTTGCGTGCGCCATTCAGCCACCAAAAGGCCGCGAATGAGACAGGTATATACTAAATACTCATGAAGCTTGCCTGCATTTTACTGTACAGCAGATAGTTAATCGACTTTTATCTGTTTTCCAGGTGGTAAGGGCTTTTGACTCCTTAGATGAAATTTCAGATCTCAGCAATGGAATGAAACCTGGCCAGAGTGAAATTTTTGATTCTGCGCAACAATCTGCACAGATTAGAATGTTTCAGAGAATGGCATTTGGTAGTCAAGACTACAGTACGGGTTATTTTAATCAAACACAGAGCAGCTGGAAAAGTAGAGACTATAGAGATCAGAGTGACCAAACTCGAAGTAGCTGGAAAAGTAGAGACTCTAGAGAGCATGGCGATCAAACTCAGAGTAGCTGGAGTAGAGATGAGAAAGACCGGAGTACTGCTATATCATTACCTGGGTTTTGGAACAACCAAGACTAGTTGAAGGGGCACAAGTTTCAAACTGAAGTTCAACCAACAGTTCCAATGGGCATAAATTTCACTACCATTTTGGAAACCTTTTTCATGCTCTTGGTACCCAGCTGTTTTTGCTCATTTCTTGTAAATCTTGCACAAATCATTTCCCATGAAATTTTTGTATTCTCTGCTAACATGATCTTGTTGTCAGGAATCCGGTTCCCATTTCTACATTCTTTTGTAATTTAGATCCACTGATACAGTATTGTATGTATCCGTTTTGGTGTTTTACATAGTATAAATTTATACTCGAAATTAGTCTTCACCTGACTTACTCGCAGTTGATTAATTTTTCTAATATTCCAGTAACAGGTTTGTCATTGAGTCCGGGTTGTGATTGAAATTTGCAATAAAATATTCTGTTCTGCTCTGTTAAAAAAAAAAACCCAGCTATGCATTGCAGAAATCATTCCTTCTGGTCTGCATCAATTAACGCCATAGCAAACCCAGGTCAACAACGAATGGACAAAACATGTACTTCTCTCTTTCACTGTTTCACTTTCAAACACAAAAAAGTTCTAGATCGGTTATTACTTTGCAGGGAGAATGATCTGCCAATTAGGCTTTGCCTATTATACTAACTACTACCTTGCCTAATAGTAGACAAAGCCTATTATACTAATTACTACATTGCATCTGTCGAGTTTGTAAGTCATAATTTAAAGCATCTTACCATGTACTCGAATCGCTCTCCTCTAGCGTCTCTTGTATACCAAAGGACTGGCTGACTCTAGTAGCAAATACAACTTACCCCCCTCGTGCATTTCATCTAATGTTCTTGAACTAGCAACTGCATTATAGGCTCCATTAAAGCTGCAACTAGGGGACGTCATTATTGTTTTGATATACCTATGCAAGAAATTTTAGAAAGAGAAAGCAACGGAACAAGTGCTTGTCCCAAAACCTTTGATCTTCTCATTAGGGGATGAACACAACACTTGTGTTGTGTCAACAATAACTTGAGGTGCAGTTTGGATGAAAGAGATAAGAATCTGGTTTGTTTCACCAGTGGGAATTCTGACCTTGGTCCTCACATAGTTAAGGCACTTTTGGCTCACGCTTGCTTGGTCCGAGTCACCTTTGAAAACCAAGGTACCAACCTTCGCTAAGGAGCTAATCCCGCCTCATCTTGTATCTTAATTAAAATTGGTCTTTAATTCTATTTTTTCAAACTATGTGTTTTGAAGTTTTGAGTAATGGATTATGAAGACATGAAGAAGCTAATGAGCGATGAAGAGATCAACCAATCGGATGGTGTTTTGTGGCAAGGATGGGAAAATTGGGCAGTTAATGTGATGCTTTCAGAGCTTGCCATGCCATTTTCCATACCTCCTCTTTCATTGATCCACATGTCTCTGGTTACTCCGTAAGTTTTTGATATGCTTCCATTGATGCATATACTGATCTAGTAATTTTAAGGAGTGAGTTTCAGTTTGGATATGAGGCTAGCAACTAAGTTTGTAATCTATTCAGGAAACAATGGCATTTCTTGAACTGAGGGAGCAAACAATGCGATTGAAGCTTGTGGCAGGGCAGCATATGCCAAAAGATGCATCTCCACTTCCTCTCTTCTTGCTGCAATTTGGACCGGCTGCGACGAAGGCGAGATTCATCGATGAATTTAGTTGGACTAATGAGGATTTGTGTAGAGAAAACAAGGTACTGGAAATCTTTACTGCAAAAAGCAACATTTTGTAAGAATCATTATGGACACCTCTGAATTCACCATTTGAAAGTTGTTCAACATTTTTTTACTTCTTGTGGTGATGAACAGCTTTGGCTAGGGAAGACCACGGCCGAGATGGCTTGTTGGAAGTGAACCTTGAAACGCTGTGCCCCGGCCTTCTCATTGACCCTTCTCTTCTCAATGTTCACAATGCCACCTCCGTACCACATCTTAAAGGTAACATGGGAAATGTTTTCTTGCCAAAGAATATGAAGGTCCCATCACACATAATAATGGTTCAAATTGATAGTTCAATAGCATTGCATTGCATAATGTTTGATGCGAGATCATTAGTTCTCAACTTGTATGTCTTGTATGTTGCCAATGCTATTGTTATAGTTAGCAAGGTAATGTTCAAGCATGGTCTCCTAGCCATTGAAGACGTGAAGAAGGCAGTCGCTGCACATGTCCATGTCTACGAAGCCATGGACTATGGCACCAGCGGGCGATACCTCTGTTATTGACAAGTTGTGACAAAGATGAGTGAAGCCATTGGACAGACTCATGGTTTCTTCTCAGGAGGAAGACACGTTCACGCCTTAGACCGCGAAATCGAAAGCATGCTTAGTAATGCAAACCTTGCAGATTGATTCAATCGTCTGGGAAGTTATCATGCAAGAAGTAATGTAAAGCCATTGCTGCATCTTATGATAATTTTTGTTGACAATATCCACTAATACTGAAAAGAAAGATTGAGAGGAGACAAAAATCACAAGCTTCATAACAGGTTCTGAAAGTTAAAGAAATCACAGTGGCCAGTGAGATGGTAGTTCCCTAGACAAATTAAAACTGAAAAAAACTCTTGTGTCCCGTTTTCGTGGTCGCAAAGATGATAATGTTAGTCCTTGGATGTTGCAATTTATTAACTTTTACCATTACCAAGCTCAAACCCACTCACGCAATTAACATAGACAACTACTATTGCTACCAAAATAAAAATAAGATGAATGTCATTCATGATTAAAGAGCCTAACGGAAATATTTTGGTGTCTGTACAAGGTGACCGAAGTGTATATACGCTATTGATATGCATCATGCTAATGGTCGTCAATAACATCAATTATGTGTCCATTCTCTTTAACACGTTTAAGTTTAAACCTTATTGGACCTGAAGAAAACCATTAAAAAAACCCAAATATCAAGTCCAAGCCCAATCCACCTAACAACAAACAAACAATTCGTGCAAAACGACATCGTAACAGGTGATACCGGACCCATAGAATAGAAAAGCAGAGTCGAGAAGTAGGGAGAGTAGTGAGAGTTCTCAAGGTGTCTTAACAAGAAAGAAACGAAAGAATCAAATTCGTCGACCAAACGAATCGAATCGAATCAAGAAACCGATCATGGCGGAGGAGAGAGAGGACGCACAGAAGGTGAAGAAGGCGGCAGCGGCGGCGTACGACTACGAGAACGACCCGAGATGGGCCGACTACTGGTCCAACATCCTCATCCCTCCCAACATGGCCTCCCGCAACGACGTCGTCGACCATTTCAAGCGCAAGTTCTACAAGCGCTTCGTCGTGCGTACACTTTTCTGTACTTGATTTGTAGCTAACCCAGTACGAATTGATTGTCGATTACCGTTTGTTTTGACCCTGGAGACTTGAATCTCAGTTGGGTTTTCTTTTCTTGTTGTAAATTTCTGTGCTTTAGTACTTATTCCCTAGTGTGAACTGATGTTGATTTGGATTTGTTTCTTTAGAGTTGGGATGAATTTGAACTCGGGGCACTTTAATCTCAACTGGGTTTTCTTTTATTGGTGTAAATTTATGTGCTTTAGTACTTATTTCCTAGTGTGAGTTGATGTTGATTTGGATTTGTTTCTTTGAATTTGGGATGATTTTGAACTCTGGGCACTTGAATCTCAAGTGGGTTTTCTTTTCTTGTTGTAAATTTTTTTGCTTTAGTGGTTGGCTAGTGTGAATTGATGGTGATTAGGATTTGTTTCTTTAGAGTTGGGATGAATTTGAATTCGGGGCGCTTGATCTCAAATGGGATTTCATTTCTTGAGGCAAATTTCTGTGCTTTGAACTTATTTAGTACAAAATGATTGCTGATTAGCGTTCGTTTCTTGTGAATTTGGACTCTCAGCACTTGAATCTCACACAGTTTTTCTATTGTTAAGGAAAATTTCTGTATTTAGTAGAACATTACCAGTACAAATGTGGTTGTAGATTGCCATTTTTTTGGGTCGGAATTTCAACTTTGTAAATTGAATCTGAGATGGTTTCATCTGTTTTGTGGGCTTGGGATCATTTTGCCAATTGGGTATTTAGTGTGGTTGTTCTGGGTTTCTTTGGTTGTTGATAATTTGGGTTATTGATTAAATTATACTACTGTTGTTTCTTTTTATAGATGATTTTCCTTTTAGGACTTTGAAAGGAACACTTTGTGGTGGAATTGTAGTTCTTGTACATTATGAATGGCTTTATTAATGTCTCTTGGATTGTACTTGGTTGCCCTTGCAAGTGGGATGACCAGCTTTGATTTTATTTTCATAGTTAACAATAGCATAGTATTTTCCTAATTTTATTTGCATCTTGATAAATTTGTACTTGGGTTTCATGGCTAGGATCCTGATCTTATGGTAGACGGAATGTCATCTAGCAGCTCTACTCAGCCAAAGAGACCATCTACATCGTCCCGCCCTTCAAGCGAACAACCCAATAGTACAGGTTATAACGCTTTCGTTTATCTGTACAAAAAGTTCAATGAGGAAGAAGTTTTGTCCAAATTGCTATGTAGCGCTTAAAAGACATGTAGTTTATCTGTCTATTTGACAAAAAGTTTGATATACTGAAATGAGCTTGACGTGGTGCTTGCAGGATCAACTCCTAGAAGCTCAGGGACATCAGCTGGAAGTCCTCCAACTTCACTGCGTTGGGATCGGAAAACCATTCAATTTTCTGTAAATGCTTGGGTATGGTCAAATCTGCTCATTCATGCCTAGATGCACATGAGAATACATACACTTATAACCACTAATATGTCAGAAGCATCAAATTAATTTTTATCTGTTTGCAAAAGAGTTTCAGTCGTTTATATATTAGGAAATTGGTTTTGTGTTAAAAATGGAGTTCGATACTCTTGTTTTATTTCCGTTATTATAATAACCTTTCTATTGTTGTTATTTTCTCAATTTGTATGTCTTTCTTCCTTGCAGGTGTTTCTTGTGGCTGTGCTTGCGATTTTCCCACTGGTTCCCAAAAACCTTTCAAATAGAGCATATCGGCTTTCCTTTATGGGCACAGCATGCTCCTCTCTTCATTCCTTGTATTCGCTATATGGGGTATTTAATTTAGTTTCAAATTCACTCACTATGCATTTTAATTTGTTAACATGCATATGATGTCCCTGTTCCTATTTCAATAAACTTACCCATCCATGACTATTTCAGAAACCAAGGGCATGGAACTTGCAGGCTTTGCAAGTTTACTTTCAGTCTATAATCATGACTAAGGATTTCATCTACTTGATATACTGCTTTACCTTTGTAACATCAAATCTTTGCCTCAAATGTGAGCATTCCTTCATCCACAAGTTCTCTTGTTTGTTCGGTTCCTTTTATTGTTTTTTAAAGCTAGGCTCATTTTGTTGTGATGTCTAGTTTAATGATGTGATCTCGATTGCAGTCGCGCTGATTCCTGTTCTATGTCGGTCTCTTGAACATGTTGCGAAGTTCCTTAGGTGCAATTTTAGTCAATCCTCATTGTACAGGTGAGTGAATCAATGTTTTAACAGCTTTGCTTGATACTTTATATGCCCTCCCACAGAAATACTGATACTTCATTGTTACCTTTATCATATCAATTCAATATTATGACATTTGAAATTGGATTGTGGACATGAGAGTTGTTTTCAGGATTCTTGAAGTGCTTGAACTTGACTCCAGTCCAACTAGACCTAAAATCTACTTCTTTTGTCCTGTACTGAGCAATAATTTATTTTCTGTCATGGTAACCAGGAGGTACTTCGAGGAGCCATGTGTATGGGTGGAGTCGAATACAACTACTCTCAACATACTCTCTTCACATGCTGAGATTGGAGTCGGCTTCCTTCTGATTATATCATTGTTTTCGTGAGTTGCTAAGAACCATTACCTTGAGTGCTTTGTTTGTCACGGATACATTCTTGTTCTATTTGTTGTTTTTTTTTTTTCACTTCTAAAATTTCCTAATTTGTGCATGTATATCTGTAGGTGGCAGCGCAACATTATACAGGCATTCATGTACTGGCAGGTAAAAGTTCCTTTATTTTTATATCAATACGCAATGGCATCTATAGTGGTCTCTGAATCCAAATTGTTTTAGTTATGCTGAGTGCATACACCCATTGAATACAAGCATACTCAAAGCATGAAAGTGTGTACTGAGTCAAATTAAAGTTCATCATCCTGTTGCTGCCTCGTATAGTAGACTCAAGAACTGTAGATTGATTTGGAGAATTTATATTTTTTAGATATGAATCTTTTTCTTTGCATTATGTCAACCTTATTATTAGCAGATCCTTATGAATTCCTCCTCGGAACTCGTTTTACAGGTCTTGAAGCTCATGTATCATGCACCAGCGACTTCCGACTACCATCTGAGTGTTTGGACAAAGATTGGAAGGACAGTTCATCCCCTCATCCACCGCTACGCCCCATTCTTGGAAACTCCTCTTGCTGCTGTCCAGAGGTGGTGGTTAAGGTAGAGAAGACTCAACCAGGAGGAAGAAGACGAGATAAAAGGGAGAATGACGTCCACAGGAACTCTCCAATTCTTACTGGCGTCAGATATGAATATCATTTAGTAAACTGTTATTTTGATTCTAGATGGAGAGAACTAAAGTATGCGCACTGCTCTACTGTTGAATCTATACAGTTCTGAACTTTTACTGCAAATTACTTTTTCCAGCTGGAATTTATCCACATGCTGATTTATTCATGATACATGCAGATTTTGTTTGTTAGGGATTTGTTAAACAGCCGACATATAAAGCACGCCGCATATGACACATGGACGAACCAGAAAACCACAAAGCGGCACACAATTCAAAAAACTGGCGTACAGAACGAAAAATGACAAACTCAAGAATATATTGGTTTAAAGTTAAAGTTAACACAGCTTCTTTCGAATAACTTTTTCCGAGTAATTTCACCTCGAATATTTATATTGTCACGCTATGAATTTAGACCGTAACTACAATACACCTTCCCAATTATATGTCGGCCATCTTTGCGAAACTGTGAATTTATCAGATCATCAATTCACAAGTTAGGTAGGCATAAATGAAGTGGGAAAATCAAAAAAATTGAAGTAGGAAAAAGTGGGCCCGAACTTCTGGCCAATCTGTCGGATTCCTTCCATCGAATCTCCACCACCTTCTCGACCACCAACGGTTTTACGGTGAATAAATACACCAACATTTCCTAGTTCAAATCAAATCAAATCAAATCAAAAATTCACCACAACCAATCACTCAGATCCGGTGGAGCCATGGCGTCTGAAACCGACCATATTATCCGGCAATCGTCGACCACCGCGGCGGAGGACATGGCGGAGGATGCGGACACGGGGCCCTTTCTCTCGAGGTTCATGAGCTATCCGGTCCTCAGCACGAATCAGCAGCACTACAAGAGGCGTCGCCGGCTAGCCGAGAAACTCACCGCCGCGCCCCGCCCTCGCCGGCAGCAGTCGTTCAGCCGCGACTTCGGCCACGCGGCGAAAGAGACGTACTTGATCACCAGCCTCAGCTTCACGCTCCTCCGATACCTCGGGTATTCTCTTCACCTGACATTTGTTGTTAAAGTGTACTGATTTTTGAGAATTCTAGTGAAATTTGGCAAATTGAGCCATGAAAGTTTGAATTTTTATAGTTTTTGAGGTCAAGTTTGGAAATTTGTGTTATTTTTGTTAATCATTTATTTTGATTCAGGGTAGGCTACCGGTGGATGACAAGATTACTTGCTCTTGGTTGTTATGCCATGTTACTTATGCCCGGCTTGCTTCAAGGTTTGTCTTCTGTAACTACTTTTTTCCTAGGTTAATTTGTTTATGTGTTACTCTACTGTGCATGTAGTGTGATTTACTTGTGCAGCTTAATGGATTTTGACTAGCTTGTTTGTGTTTATACAGTTGCATTGCGTTATTTCTTCTCAAGCCATGTCCGGCGTAGCGTTGTGTATGGAGATCAGCCAAGAAACAGGTAGGTGTTTTGTGGAATGCAGTTACAGTTATTTACTTGTTTCACTTTTGTCAAACTCTGTGCACTAATTCACACTTTGTATGATCTACAGGTTGGATCTCTATTTACCTGCAGATAGTGAGGGAAAAAAGCCGGTAGTGGTATTTGTTACCGGTGGAGCCTGGATTATTGGGTGAGTGATTTTAAGTAGGTTGGAGCATTGCTGGAACGCTGAGCAATTGTAAAATGTTTCTGTCCTGAGTTGATACTCTTCTTTTCTTTAGGGGGTATTTGCAAAGAAATTTCAGATTTAAGTTTTTGGTTATCTATGGGTGACCATTTCTTTAGTTATTTGACATTAAGTTTCTTTAGTTTCATGCTGATTTAGGTATAAAGCGTGGGGTTCTCTTTTGGGTCTGCAGTTGGCTGAAAGAGACATTATAGTGGCATGTGTTGATTACAGGTAATTGAATTCAGTTCAAGCAGTACAAGTTAATGCATGACTCTATCAACCTGATTTGCTGGTATGCTCACAGATACCATGTTCATAGTAGAACTATCGGTTGTTAGAGGGTTACTTTAGTACACAAAAGAATTGTATTCTCTCCTAAAGAATACTTCCGCACACTAAAGATTTCTGGTAACCATAGATGGGCTTAAAATATGGACATTATATTGGTGATTTATGTCCAAGAAGTTGATGAAGCAAGGATAAGTTATGCCAAACTTTCTGTTTACCGATATATAGACCCTTCACTGAGACTCAAGCATATATCATTGCGAAGGGTATTGTTTATGCATTAACGACTTGGATTGTGTCACTGTCGAGTGAACCAGTCTATTCTCTACCCTACAAGTGATGTTGATATGAATTATATTCTGCATGCAGAAATTTTCCCCAGGGTACCATCAGTGATATGGTGAAAGATGCTTCTGAGGGGATCTCTTATATCTGCAACAACATAGCAGACTATGGAGGTGACCCTAATAGGTGACTCTCTGATGATCTTGTTCTTCTTTTTTTCCATGCATCTTCAAACTGTTTGATTGCTTTTTCTTATGTTGGTCCTTCTTGTGATTTTTTGAGCAGAATCTATCTAATGGGACAATCTGCTGGTGCGCATATTTCTGCTTGTGCTCTATTGGACCAAGCAATCAAAGAGTCTAAGAAGGAAGAGAGCATTTCTTGGAGTGTCTCACAGATAAAGGCTTATTTTGGTTTATCTGGAGGGTGAGCTTTATTCGTTGCATTATTATGAATCTAGTGGAACTTTATTGAACTTTAAGGAAAATTATGTACTGCAATAAGCAAGGCAAATGTAAACTTATAGAAATGTGAACTATGGTTAGCATGCATTTATGAGAGTACAAAAAAATTCTTCCATCAGATCATGTAGTTTACGGTGTACGCACTTCCATGCTACATTACTTGCATGGCTCATTGTAGCATCAAGCTCTATTGGAGACTGATGACCAGTTGTGGCTTTGATATGTTGACTGATATATTGATTGACGGCTATGATGGTGAATCTATTAATTCCTTTTATTCTCTGAACAGGTACAACTTGATCAATTTAGTTGATCATTTTAATAATCGTGGACTGTACCGTTCCATTTTCTTAAGGTACTACCATATGGAATTTTGCTAGGCGTTTTTCTGCATACTTTCCCCAACTATATCCTGTATCTCTTCCTCTTGTGTTTTAGCTAATTTTATTATGATATCTCATGCAGCATCATGGAAGGGGAAGAATCCTTGGCTAAGTTTTCTCCTGAACTTAAAGTACAGGACCAAAGCAACAGAAACGCTGTTTCTCTCTTGCCTCCTATCACTCTTTTCCATGGAACAGCAGATTATTCGATACCATCAGATGCCAGGTTAGAATGCCCTTATACATATATTCTTATGGGATTTTGATGCCTCTTATGAACTTGGTACATAAATAGAATCTTAGCTCAACATTCGGCTCATATTCTTCTGAAGTAATAAAGAAAAATATTATGTAGTTGATGTCGAATTGAAGTAGATTACAAAAACTGCTTATCATCCATAACTTTTGCTCTTCCTTTTTTATAATATTTGTGAGTACCAGCTATGACCTTGAAAGAATGCCTTTAGTCAAAAGGCATCAACTTGACCCGTCTTGATACAAAAATTTGAATACCACTTAAAATGTGTACAAAACATTTTCTTTGATGTGCTATCTTCAGCAACTAATTTGTCTATTTGTGCAGTAAAATTTTTGTAGATGCTCTTCAAAAGGCAGGAGCTCAAGCAGAGTTAATACTATATGAAGGAAAGACTCATACTGATTTGTTTCTTCAAGTAAGTGACATTTTCTATGCGAGCCTTTTCTAATAGTCACTGTTACATACATACAGCCTCCATCTGAAATCATGGTCAACCAACATTTTTTATAGTTAGACACTTCTACATCATGCATTCATGAGTTTGCATCTGACTCGTGGGTGCACTTTGCAGGATCCTCTTAGAGGTGGTAAAGATGAATTATTTGACCAACTAGTTTCTGTGATACATGCTGATGATAAAGAAGCTCTCGAGAAACATGCTATGGCACCTCCAAGAAAACGCCTTGTTCCTGAGATCCTGTTGATGTTGGCACACAACATCAGCCCATTCTAGCCCTCACCTTGTCATTGCTCGTCACCAATTATGTCCATTACAAGGAGAAGACGATTAACTAGCCAAAATCTAGATTGTTTGGAAGAAATTTATGATTTTTTTCACCTGGATGAGGCTACTACCTCGCAATCCAATACCATTATTCGATTTCAAGGAGAGATATCTCTAGATAGTATCTGAGGCTACTGATCTTCATCTGCAAACGCAGGAACACGTAAATTAGTGGTATTTATATTATTTCACTTTCACATATTTTGTATTGTGAAGGTTTTGGAATTAGGGACTACTCAGTGCTCATTGTATTCTGGTTTTGTATTAAACATTTGTATGTATTAAAATGGCTTGGTATTTGGTGTTGTCATTTCCGGTGTAAATGAACATTTTCACGCTCCCCTTACGCTTAATCTGAATAAATGGAGAAACCTAATACATTACTTGGAAAGAAAAGAAATGTGATGTTGCTCTCATTTTCGCAATAAAGGGGACAAAACTTTGGCACCTATTCCAACCGTAGGTCTTCAAGAACCGAGCAAACAATTCACTTTGAAAGTGGAGGTACTCAAATAAGAATGAATAACAACTTTAAGAACTGTAAGAACTGTATGCTTAACTTGAACACATTCTAAAGTAAAAAGACTAGGCTGTATCAAACCATCATCCATTTAACATTTCACTGCACCCTCAAAGCTTGTTTTGCTCATTTCCATTTCGACAATAACAAAACCATCCATCGATTTTGGGCAAAGTAGAAAGTCATCTTCAAGGTGAGGTCTTACAAAATTAGCATATAAAACATGCTCTACACAAAGGTTAAAGATAAGTATCAATCAATTCCTGACATTTTACCCTAAACTACCATGTTGGACTCTCCATTTCGCATCCACCGTAAGAAAACTCAAGCAATTTGTGTTCAAACTTCAAAACTCAAAGCAAAACTTTCCACAGCTGAAAGTAATCTGAACAGCATTGATCAATGATCTAACTATTTGTGGGTGGCCTTGTCTGAAGATGGTGGAACCTTAACAACTGGGGTGGAATACCTAGCGGCAGCGGTAGCGTCTTCAACTGCGTAGTGCTTGCGCAATCTCTCCTGGAGGGCACGAACGCGGTCCTCGGGTCTTGCGAAGCCTTCTCCATCTGTAGTAGTCCATAGAGCAATGCCACCATACACAACAATGTAGGAAGCCCACACAACTTTGGCATTACATTGACATCTAGTTGTCCATATAGCACCTATTCCCAACCGAAGGGCTTCAAGAACAGAGCAGACAATTCACTTTGAAAGTGGAGGTACTCAAATAAGAATGAATAACAACTTTAGGAACTGTAAGAACTGTAAACTTAACTTGAACACATTCTAACGTAAGAAGACTAGGCTGTATCAAACCATCATCCATTTAACATTTCACTGCACCCTCAGAGCTTGTTTTGCTAATTTCCATTTCGACAATAACAAAACCACCCATCGATTTTGGGCAAAGTAGAAAGTCATCCTCAAGGTGAGGGCTTAGAGCACTTACGGTAGATAAGGCAACTGATGCAGCAAATCCTGTTTGCCGCGCCACGTCACCAGAACATGTCTACAGTAGATAAGGCAAGTCAGATAAGGTAAAAGCTGAGTCAGCTTTGCCTTATCTCCATCCATAAGGCAAATGTTTTTTAGGGTTAAAAAATATATTTTAACTATTGTTTACTGATTACATTTTACACATTATATATTTCTCATTATTTTTTCTAACTAATTTGATTAACACACAAAATTAAATATATTAGTTGCACAAAAGCAACCAAATTAATACCATTGTCTAAAAATTTCAACCATTTCCAAATAAAGGTAGCAAAATTAGATGAAATTGTAATTAAAAAAATTGTGGGTGATAATTTTTTTTTTTTTACTAGTAAAAAATTATAGTGACAACATGAGAAATTTTATTTACACCCCAATTTTTAGTTAATGCACCCCATTATTAATTCACCCCACTATTCACCCCACATTAGTTTTTTTTTTGTAATACAAAATATCATAATATATCCTATATATTACCCAAATTACCCCCTCTATTATGAATTCACCCCTCCATTATTATGAATTCATCCATTGGTGGAATAACTACTACCTCTGCTCTAAATCGTGCAAGTGATATCTTACGGGTTTCAAATTTCACAATGAGCAAAGAACTCAAAAAGTTCAAACCCTAGAGAATCCAATATGACTCTTGATCCCAAAATTGATGTAGGACGTTGTAAATTACTAACTTGGATACAAAACTGAGAATGGCTATAACGAAATTGACTCAACTAATGACATCAAATTGTATGGATGAATTCTGGGGGTTGGTTTGTTGGGGGCGGCAACAATATTTTTGTATGGGGGGTTTGGGTTTTGGGTAATTAGCCAATTTGCTCACTTAACTTGCACATTAGAAAATTACCCCTTTTAACTTGTATTTTTAACCAATTTACCCCCTCTCCGTCTAAATTAACCATTAAACATTCATTTGACTGTCAAAAAGTCTTACTGGACTTGCACGCTGGGGCTTTTTAGTCAATTTCCATAAAGCGAAGGTCCTTGGATAATCCTCCGGATCCTCACCATCATAGTCGCCGTCTCGATCCTCCCCTGCCTCCTCCTTCCACCACCTCAACCGCCGCTACTTCCGCCAACTCGCCCCTTCCTCCGCCCTATCTCCACTCGCTGCTTAAATTAGGAGGCCGCCGCCACTGCCATGTCGCTCTACTTACTCTGCCATCACCTGCTCCTCCACCATCACCGTCATCGCCGATTGCGCTGTCTCAATCTCGAAGTTCGAGCCATGCGAGTGCGACGAGCTCCATCTCCTCCCGCTCTTCTGTCACACCTTTCACGTCGTCTGCATCGACTCGTGGCTCCCATCGCAGCAGACCTACACTGCACTGCCGCTCCGCAATCGCCAAAGTTTGCAGATTCATGGTTCAAACCAATACATAAACCAGCAAGCTATTATGAACCCATATTCAACGGAATGAAAAACAATTCAAACCAATTAGAATAGAATGCAAAGTAGATAACCCAAAGCTTCCACCGATTTCTTTTGTTTTCTCTCAAATTGGGTCGACAAACCCAATTTAACCCCATTTTTCATTTCACCCAAATTGATTTCGGCTGGTACATGAGGATGGGGCCAATCAAAACACCAAGTTTACTTGTTTGGATGTTTGATTCGAAGAGTTTTGAGGTAGCCGGATTTATTTCCTTGTAGTAAGCAATCTGGACATATTCCCCTATTCGTCAACTAAAACCCTTGGTTTGACTGCGAGAACAAAGAGGAGAAGAAGACGACTTTGGACAAAAATGCCCTCTTCATAACGGCCAAATTTGTGCCCTTAGTTAAATTAGACAGAAAGGGGTAAATTGACTAAAAATACAAGTTAAAGGGGGTAATTTTCTAATGTGCAAGTTAAGGGGGCAAATTGAAAGTGACCTACAAGTTAAGGGGGCAAATTGACTAATGAAGTAGGGGTTTGTTTGGGGGCGGGGTTATGAACAGTCAACAAAAACAAGCATGATCTTGTTTGATCTGCCGCTAGTAGAATACCACAGCACAACGTTCGTCCTTTTGCTTCTTCTTTTTTTTTTTTTTTTTTTTAAATTCTCTCAACGATGAATTGATCATTCCACATCTGATCTTCTCCGACCTAGTAATGAAATCAGTGTGGCTACTAAATAACCTCCTTTTACTCTCTTAATAATAAAGCCATTTACCTTTGTATTCATTCGCCAAATCTTGTTCAGTTCCATCCAAGTCCAGTTTTGTCTGAAGTTTTCACGGAAGATGGTTGAATGTTATAGGAATTACAAATGGGGTGTAAATTCATAGACAATTTTTAAGGTACAAAAGGTATAAAAATATTATGTCCTTATTGGTAATTTTAGATAAAGATACAATAGTAATTTTCTATTAAAACCAAATTGAGGTGCATTCACTAAAAACTGGGGGGTAGATAAAATTTCTCTGACAACATTTGTCAAACTAGACATTATAAAATTCAAAAATTTTTTGCTTGAATTAGCATTGAGTTGATTATTTAATTAAAAAATAGCATATGTGTATATTTTAATATATCAAATATATCAAAGTAATAAAATAATAATGTCTAAATAGTTTTGCTTTATCTGCTGTGAGATAGATTTTCACTGAGGCAAATTTTCAGCTACATCAGCCATTAAACATGCCACATCAGCCATCAAACAACAAATTTGGCTTATCAGTTTGCCTTATCTACCATAAGTGCACTTACAAAATTAGCATATAAGAACCTGTTCTACACAGAAGTGTTAAATAGAAGAAGTATCAATTCCTGACATTATACCCTAAACTACTGATAGGTGCATTGTTGGTTATATTTTCATGCCCTTTATGCTTAAGTTTTACAAGTAAATTTATCTCCAAAAGGACTAATTCCTTTGTTTTCAGGATTTTCATGTTTTCTGCACACTTGGAGCTTTTTTTTCTTTTTTTTTTTATCAAAAAGTAGACTTTTCCCAGAATTTTCAGAATATTCCCACCGGCTAATCAAAGCAGTTTTACAAATGAAATCAGATGATGTGCGAATTCCAACAGTACTGTGCAACCAATGAGGAATTGATCATAGTAACCTTTTCAGAATTTTACATGAGACGTGCGACCTATGGTTGGAAAGAGGAGACAACAAGCTTCAATTCCCATATTTTTAAAGAATTTTCTGGAAAGTAGAACAACCCCAAATCGTACAAGAAATCTGGCAGATGTGTTACCCAGTCCAAGAAGGAATTATGCTTTCCTTATTTCTTAGATATCCCCTTTGTTTTGGGATATGTTTTTCTTTAACCTTTCTAGAGTAGGATTAGAGTTTAGTTCTCTATTTCAGACCATTCTAATCTTCTTGTAAAGGGAGACCGTACCATACATCTTATTTTGTAATTCCATCATGACTATGTGGAACTAAAGTTCTTTTGCTAGGGCTTAGATGAAACCCCTAATATGAATACTCTTTAATTTTAATTGCTAGCCTCTTGTTTTGTGGTTTGATGTTAAATTCTTAATCACTATTTTATCAATCTGTTTACATGATCTTTGGAGCTTAGTAAGTAGATTATTTGGTAGGATTGCATGTGGCTTGACCGTGAGTAGTTGTTTTCCAAAGTGCCAATTTGTGATTAAGGATTGTAAATTTGGAATACATAAAATCTCGAAAGAGTTAGATATTCTTGTTTGCATGTTCCCTGTTCTTTGTGCGTAATGGACTCCTTGCATGTTTTACTTGAACCGGACCAATAAGTGAAGTTGGACTTAGTAAGGCTACACGAATCTCAATGGGACCAATAAGTTGGAATTCATACTTTCGTAGAACTATGGCACATGACCGGGACCAATAAGGCTTGTGTACGGGAACTTTGACATTAACCAATAATTCAATGGCTAGTAATTAGAATGACGGGGTAGGAGTATTAGGTGGTGGATTTGACGTCTTAGTAATCTCGTTTCTTGATTAAAACCTTTCATTTTCGTTTATTTGTTATTTGTTTACGTTCTTTAATTCTTACAACTTAGTTCTTAATCAACCGTTCAACTCTTTTCATTGTGCTTTTAAATAAGTTTGTGTGATTTATTAGTGTGATTGTTTGACATCAGCCCTTGTGGGTTCGACCTCGTACTTGCATAACTCTATACTATATCTTGATTTGTGCACTTGCGAGTAATTTTAATTTGTGATTTTGAGTTCCTTTTTTAGGTGTTCAACTCTCCATTTCGCATCCACCGTAAGAAAACTCAAGCAATTTGTCTTCAAACTTCGAAACTCAAAGCAAAACATTCCATAGCTAAAAGTAATCTGAACAACAACGATGAATGATCTAACTTTAGGCAGCTCATGACACCTGTACAATGGGACTAGACAATAAAGACTGAAATGTAATGAGTTTTTTGGGTATTGTTGATTAAAAACAGGACTAAATGGGCATTTTTCAGCAGAAAAAAGCAATTTCTTTTTGTAAAATTAGTTTCGGGAGGCCACAGAACTGTGGCTAAAATAATTAGTATAATAAACGAGTTAGAGAGAAAAGGGAAAGAGAAGGGATCCACTCTCAAAAGAGGCCACAGATGACCTATGTCGTGGCCTTACTTAAAAAACAACACTACACATAGGCCATTATCGGGTGGTTGGTCTGTGGCCAATCCGTGGCCAACACCTACAAACCACAGGCTGCCCATGGCTTTTTGACTGTTTTATGCCACGGAGACTCCATGGTGTATGTATTTTCTCCACCTCGAACAGTTCGGTAAAAAATTCTACCAGACTCGGGTTTCCAGCCATTGGATCAAAATTGTGATCTTGATCCAACGGCCGGAAACCTGAGTCCGATAGAGAAAAGGACTGGCGTGGTGTGTACTCAATTTTCTACCAGTGGTACGTAATATATGCTACGTACACAAAAGTATCTTCTATATATCACTCATATGGTTCTTGTCCAACAAAGTATGGTTCGGCTCTAGCACATCATGCCTTGGTAATGTTAGTAAAAAACACTTTATAATTTTGAGACTAGAGTTTTGAGAAGTTTATTAGTGAATAGCCTTGAATTTATTCTAGCACATTGCGCCCTTGCTTTCTTAGTGATTTTAACCTTATCGAACTGATTGCAATTTGGTTTCGTTTTAAATTTTGAAAAGCCAGAAGAAGAATGTGGATGATGTTTATCCACCGTTAACACCATTTCCTACATTCTGAGTTTCTTCTAGCATTTCGTTATGGTCCCCTTTTTTGTTAAAAAAAAAAATTAAAAAAAAAAGAGGACGTTGGAGTTACTTTAAATTGTTAAGTTGACACATTTTCCGAGTCAGACTTGAGACTAGGGGTGGGAAAACCCAACCCGAAACTCGAAATCCAGCCCAGGCCTAGCTCAAAAAACCTGACTCGGCTCGATTTTTTCGAGCCCAAATACAATCCTAGTTTTCCCCAACCTGGCCTGGCCTGTTAAAATCAAAATATATTTATATCAATTATTTATTTACACGTGTCAACACTTCATTGGTTAAAAAAGGACTGCAATTATGTTAAAATAGAACCTACATACTATATAACTTCTGATACATCAATTGGAGCCATTGGTTTTGATTAGACGACTGTCCACTTTAATTTAGGCCTCCTCCATTGATGCCGCCTCCGTACTCCATTGATATCGCCTCCTTCATTTCAAGATCTCTCTTGGCCGCTCGAGCCCACGCTATCACCTTCGACAAGACGATGAGCACACGCCACTGACAGCTTCGCTATTGTATACATCTTCCAAGCATAAACAGACATGATCCCGAGCAACCCAACTCAGCAGCAATTGTCCCGCTAAGCTCACCTCTGTCATCATTGTCGTCATCGTCATCTTCGTCGTCGTCATTTTCATCGTTGTGGCCTTTGTCAAGAGCGTCGTCTTCGTCGAAGGAATGAGTGGGTTGGATAACTGACCGGGTTTAACCTGACTCAACCCAAACCCTGGACTTAGTGTCAGAAAGTTCAAGAGGACTAACGCAAGCCCTAACCGTGGAGGGATTCGAGGGGGAAAGGAAGAAGTCCTAAATTTGGTTATGGTATCGTCATTTAGGACATGCATCTTTTGGTTATCTGAAGAAGTTATTTCTTAGTATATTCTCAGAGTTAGATGTTTCAAGTTTCTGTTGTGATGTTTGTGAACTGGAAAAGAGCCACCGTGTTTCTTTTTCACAAAGTTTGAATAAGAGTTCAGTTCCTTTTATGATTATACACTCTAATTTTTGGGGATCATGCCAGCATGCTACTCTAGATAGAGCACATTGTATTGTGAATTGTACACCCATGACTTGGGTTTGTCTCATGAAAACAAAAGGTGAAGTAAATGGGTTGTTTCAAAAGTTTCACAAGATGATATTGACTCAATGTAACTCTCAGATTCAGGTCATTCAGAATGACAATGGAGGAGAGTATATTTGATAATCAAATTTCAGCAGTATTTGACTGGTCACGGGATTATTCACCAAACCACATGTCCGTACACACTTACAAAATGGAATTGCAAAATGGAAAACTCACCATCTGTTGGAGGTGGTCCATGCATCACTCTTGGGTGGTAACATGCCATTACATTATTGTTTTCGGTAGTGTATTTAATTAATCGAATTCCCTTGAGCACCCTGGACATTCGAACTCGAAGTCCTTTACATGCATTGACTAGTCTTGTCACAACCCCTACAGATCCATGTGCTTACTTTTAGTCTTTAATTATAGTTTCACATGTCCACAGCTGGTATATGCAAGTAATGGCCATCTTCTACTCCAAGTCTTTGGCCAAAATCTTTTTTTATCTGCCTTATGTGTGTGTATACACACACGCATCAGAATTGTACAAGCTTGGCACTCGATCGTAGCTGCAGAAAGCCATGATTTTTAAAGATTGACGGAGATGCTGAAAACATGGTAGCAACAACTGGTGTAATTGCCAATCTTAAACTACTCAACTGTGAATCAGTGGCGGAGTCAGAAATTTTAGTTAGGGGGTAAAAATTGCTAAGTTGTTATCCTAACTAAAAAATTTCCAAAACAACCAAAGTGATGATATAATAAAAAGTAAGAATTTTTTGTGTAACAATCCTACAATAATTAATTTAAATATATCAATTACAACAGACGTCAAAAAATAATGCATGCCATGCAAAATACAAGAAAATGAAAAATTTTACACAATATATATAGATTAAAAGATTACTTAGAAATAGATAAAAATGTACAAAAAAAAAAATGAAAGCAAAGAGGTTTGAACCTTTAACTTCAAGTTCGGGGGAGGGGGGGGGGGGGGGGGGGGACAAGAATCAAACCACTAGAGCAATAAGCCTACTATACTATTATATAAAGGGCGCAAATTACAATTTAGGACCCGTCGTTTGGTCAAATCCCAAAATGATACCTATAAATTTTTTTCTTGCAATTTAGTTACATGTGTTTTCAAAAAATTTCATTCATGCTCTTCAGTTACCCATCCGTTAGTTGCTCCATTAATTGCTGACATGGATATGGTGGGACCCACATTTTGATTTATTATATTAATTTATTTTCAATTTCATTGTAAAAATTATATTTTAATTAATTTTTTTTCTAACCAGGAGAAGTTCTCTCTTCTTCTTCCGCTTGTCGCTTTTATCGGTTTCATCTTTGCCGGTGTAATTATTTTTCAAAACCTTTTGCTCAACTTCTTGTTCACGATTTGGATCTGATTGACGAAAAGAGAAGAGGTCTGACGAGGGACTCGTCGAAGCACACGCTGTCTTTGTCTTCTTCCTCTTCGGCTCTCTCATCGTTTCCTGGGCATTCCCATTGGGCAGTGGAACATGCCCGATCAGATATGACCCGGGTGCGGTGGCCGGAGTGGTGGCGAGTCAGAATCATTTGGATTCGTCGGTCTTTGTTGTGGGGGTGGGGAATTTGATGGGGATCGGACAAGATTGGGGGTGTCGGGGTTTTGGAATCAGATCCAGATAACGATAACGGGCGGAGAGAGAGAAATTGGGTGGGAAACGGAGCCCTATACGGGTATGGGGGTTGCTTCGGGTTGGGGCTTGAGCAATTTGTTGGTGGTGTTGTTGTTTGCTGTTGATGTTGTTTATGTTGTGTGTGTTGTTTGCATCAGTCCATTGTTAGAGACAAGAATCAAACCACTAGAGCAATAAGCCTACTATACTATTATATAAAGGGCAAATTACAATTTAGTACCCGTGGTTTGGGTCAAATCCCAAAATGATACCTATAAATTTTTTTCTTGCAATTTAGTTACATGTGTTTTCAAAAAATTTCATTCATGCTCTTGAGTTACCCATCCGTTAGTTGCTCCATTAATTGCTGACATGGATATGGTGGGACCCACATTTTGATTTATTATATTAATTTATTTTCAATTTCATTGTAAAAATTATATTTTAATTAATTTTTTTTCTAACCAGGAGAAGTTCTCTCTTCTTCTTCCGCTTGTCGCTTTTATCGGTTTCATCTTTGCCGGTGTGATTATTTTTCAAAACCTTTTGCTCAACTTCTTGTTCACGATTTGGATCTGTGATTGACGAAAAGAGAAGAGGTCTGATCCGAGGGACTCGTCGAAGCACACGCTGTCTTTGTCTTCTTCCTCTTCGGCTCTGCTCATCGTTTACTGGGCATTCCCATTGGGCAGTGGAACATGCCCGATCAGATATGACCCGGGTGCGGTGGCCGGAGTGGTGGCGAGTCAGAATCATTTGGATTCGTCCGGTCTTTGTTGTGGGGGTGGGGAATTTGATGGGGATCGGACAAGATTGGGGGTGTCGGGGTTTTGGAATCAGATCCGATAACGATAACGGGCGGAGAGAGAGAAATTGGGTGGGAAACGGAGCCCTATACGGGTATGGGGGTTGCTTCGGGTTGGGGCTTGAGCAATTTGTTGGTGGTGTTGTTGTTTGCTGTTGATGTTGTTTATGTTGTGTGTGTTGTTTGCATCAGTCCATTGTTAGAGAAAGAAAGAGGAGAGAGAGGAGATTTTCTGATTTTGATTTGGGAGCAGATTGCGATCCTGCATACTTGGTCGGTGGACGACCGAGCCGACGCGGCGGCGTCGCTGGTCTCGCATCTGTCAACCATGAGTTGACAAGGAAAATGCGTTTGATTTTGAAGGAGAGATCTTTCTGGAAACTCTCTTGGTTAGAAAAAAAATTTTACAATGAAATTGAAAATAAATTGATATAATAAATTAAAATGTGGGTCCCACCATATCTGTGTCAGCAATTAACGGAAAAACTAACGGATGGGTAACGGAAGAGCATGAATGAAATTTTTTTAAAACACAAGTAACTAAATTGCAAGAAAAAAAACCATAGGTATCATTTTGGGATTTGACCAAAAACACATGGTACTAAATTGTAATTTGCCCTTATATAAATTAGAGCATATTTAAAACTTAATGGGGGCCTGGACGCTCCGTGGGTCTCACGTGGCTCCATCACTGCTGTGAACCATGTGATACTGGGCATTTCAACCCTTGTTCCAAATAGCTAATTGTGGTATCATATCCTCGACCGATAATCAGCCGTAGCCGTCTCTGTTGAAATGTGCAAGCGTAATTAAAGACTGGTTTTTATAATTGAATTGTTTCTCAATGACTCGAAGTTTGTGGGCACGTTGTTTGGATGATGTTTAATCTAGCTATAGCTGGAACGCAAAATCCCATGTGCATTATTCCAATACACTTACTTACCTAAATGACTTTTATCACTCTATTTCAGTCTCAGTTTGCTAAATGTAACTTCAGTTGTCTCAATTTGCCTCCTGCCACTCTATTTCAGTCTTAGTTTGACTTGGCAACCCAAATCTGTTAATTCATAATTAACGGCTACCACGTGGCAAATTATTATTGGTCCAAAAAAATTGGGGCCCACGGTAATTGAAGCTGCACAATTTATACATTAAATAATAAATTAAGCTAATTTACCCTAATAAAAACCCACAAAAATCTGGGTGGGGGAAAACAAATTTGGGGGAGGAAAGTTGAGGGAAAATTGCTCCAAAATCCCTGACATTCATATTTCCCAGAAGCATAATACCCCAAATTACACCAACTCTTAGTAGTGTGTTGAGAAAAACTAAGACTGAAATAAAGTGACAGGAGGTAAATTGAGATAACTGGAGTTACAAGAAGCAAACTGAAACTGAAATAGAGTGGCAGGAGATATTTGGATAAATAAGTAATTCCAATATACAACTTATCAGATATATGATTAAGACCGACTTCTCGCATTCCATGGTTCTTGCTCTAATCATCCTACATATGATGAATTTACTACTCCAACCTAATTAAAGTCTTTAATTAATGGGAGGGCACTGTATAATTAGCAAGAAATTATAGAATGTGTGCGTATATCTAATACACAGAAATTTTCAATTATTAGATCGTTATAATTTATAATTCAATAAGCTAAAAATAATTAATTAATAATCTAAAAATTTGTTGTATCCTATGCACAATTATATATTCTAATTATATATTCTAGAAAGTCTATTGCATTGGGTTCAACTTGATAAGATTTGTACACACGGAATCATATCGAATATCGAGACAAAATCAATAAGGACAAAATCCGAATTACCGACCAACCTTGAATTTAACGCCTATTTGTAGTTTATTAATACTCCTCTCAGTAGGCTTTTTGGCCTGCCATCTTAACTAAAAGGGTTATTAGCCAATTTGCCCCCTTAACTTGTATGCTACTTTCGAATTGCCCCCTTAACTTGCACTTTGGAAAATCAACCCCCTTAACTTGCATTTTTAGCCAATTTCCCCCCTTCCGTCTAAATTGACTGACGGCAACAATTTGGCCGTCCAAAAACCGCACGTGACCTGCACATGGTGGGTATTTTCGTCAAAATGCTTCTCTTCTCCTTTATTTTGTTTTTGATCAGAGCTTCTCCTCCTTTATGTTCCTTCTGTTTCTCAGAAAAAATGGGGAGCAAGAATGCTACTCAAGTTTCCACAGGTCTCTTCGGCTGCAAGAAGAACGCCGCTCGCCAGTTCTGAGAATTCCACGCCGATTGGTTCGCCGATCTCAAGACGACGCTCCTCCCTTCGCTCCAGACCGCCATTTCCGAGTCCAACTCAGCTCTTCACTCAGGTCGACGCCCTCGACATCGCCGCCCAAAACGATGCCGCTCAGCTCCTCTACCGCGACTGGGATCCCCTCTCGAGAAGCCCTTCCTCTTCCTCGGCGACCTCCACCCCTGCCTCTTCATCACCCTCCTCCGCTCCTTCCTCACCGGAGCCGACTCCGATTCGGACGAACTCCGCCGTGAAATTGGACCTGGGAATCGACCCCTTCGACCGGTTGTGGCACATCACGACGGTGTGGAGGACCCCTCGAGCAATCTGATGAGCCGGATCGAGCAGATCCAGCTCTGGCTGCGGCTGATGGTGGCGGCCCTGGCGGCGCGTGCGAGGGAAGCAATTCATGAGGGCCGCTAAAATGCTCTTCGCGGACGTCGAAAAAGAAATTTGGGTAGAGATTTTCTTTCTGTTTGCTCCTGTGTAATCGTTGTTTTCAAGTTCCTGAATTGCTCGAGGAGGGTCGAAGAGGTTAACAAGCAGCTCAATCAAATGTAATTTCTTAGAATTATGTGATTTTATCTACTTGTGTTTGTGTCACTGCATCTGTAATTTCCGGTTCTTGCTTTGTTGATTTCTGCTGCTGCTTGCTTTGATCTGAGATGGGTTTAATGATTGATTGTTTTCGATGATAATCGACGGCCAATACCTGTAATTTGGGTCATCATGTGACAATCTATTGCATTTCAGGGGATATAACATCGGGATTCAATGAGTTTCTGGCAAAATCGATGAGTTTCCTCCTCCGTTTTTCTGAGAAACAAAAGGAACATAAAGGAGAAGAGAAGCATTTTGACCGAAATACCCACCACGTGCAGGTCACGTGCGGTTTTTGGACGGCCAAATTGTTGCCGTCAGTCAATTTAGACGGAAGGGGGGAAATTGGCTAAAAATGCAAGTTAAGGGGGTTGATTTTCCAAAGTGCAAGTTAAGGGGGCAATTCGAAAGTAGCATACAAGTTAAGGGGGCAAATTGGCTAATAACCCTAACTAAAAAGAAAGACATATATGCATGTGCGGAGTAGGACAAAAGATCGAGCATCTTTCATTTGTCTTAACTCACAACTTGTTTGATGTTTTTAATGATAGGCTTGGGTTAGGTGTTGCCCTGAATCAGATCGGATTGAATTTAATTAAAAATGAAGAACCAAACTATAAATACTTATTGAATTGGATTTAGAGCTAAAATAATTCAATTCAACGTCATTCAAATCTAACTAATTTGATTTTGATCACGGTTCGGATTCAAATTTTCGAATTGTACAATTCAAATTTCGTAATTCAAATAAATATACTACCATCAAAACTACAATAGGTGAGCTGGAAGGTGCGGTGTTGGTTACCTTACTTCAAAAATAATTATTATAAATAAAGGCACACAAACAGAAATAAATTACCTTCTTAAGAAAATGAAATCATGTAATAGAAAATATTATCCTTAATTTATTATAAGTAAAGACACACAAATAGAAAGAAATTACCTTCCTAAGAAAATGAAATAATGCGATAGAAAATATTCTTCTCTACATATGATTCGTAAGCTTTATCAACATACCATAAGAACTTACATGATTGAATAAGCCATGAGTAAATATTAAAATATACACCAATAATATTATGACATATAATTGATATTATTTCGGATCGGATCAAATTTTATGAAGCAAAATTCATGAACTGTTCCATTAAAATTTGGATCGGTGCGGTTTGGATCTTGAATCTCGAATTTTTTCGAATTTTTTCGATTTGGATTGGATCGGTTCTTCGGTTCTTAGTTTAACATGACCACCCCTAGTTTGCATCACCTCCAGATAAGTAGAACACGGCAATACTCCAAGGGGTAGTTCGTGTAATTAGAGGTAGGGCTTGCCCTGAGAATTCAGGGGCCCAAGACGAACTTTCAAAATAGGGTATTTCGACTCTTCATTTATTGTATGTTACCATAAAATAATATAAACACTATTTGCTACTTCATAATTTTTTTTTGGGCTTACAAAAACGAATACGATAATTGTATGAGATCCTGAAAGAATTTTCTTAGTGCCATGACGATAATTCAATCCACAATTACAGCGATGCAAAGAAAGAAATAGAAGAAAGCGTTAACCATATGTAGAAAATTAGATTCACTTGAATGGTTTTTATAATGTGTTGTTAGTTCTTTTCATGTAAGGAAATCTATTCAACTTAGTAAAAGAAAATCTACTTAATTTGGGAAAAGGAATACCTTAGTGTAAAAGGAAAAAAAAGGCCATGAAATAGAAAGTTTGAAAGAAAAAAACACTAGAAAATGGCCCAAAAAATAATTGAATTTGGGTCATGAAAGTGACATATACAACAACTTACCACTACATCAGAAAACTTTCAATGTAAATTATAGGACATACAATTATTTATATATTATATAAATAAATATATATATATATATATATATATTTTTTTTTTTTGGGGGGGCCTGAGACGACTGTCTGGCCTCACTTCCCTCAGGCCAGGCCCTGATTAGAGGTGCAAATTAAATGTGATATTACGAGATTTACAACACATGCTTTTCCCTATTTTGATATATTATACCTTTTTTTTGAATAAGTTCGGCTACTCTGTGCACATTGCTGGAATTACAAGCTACTGAAGCGAACTCAGAGCTGCTGCCATTTCAAGATTATTGGTCCAACTCAAACAGTGAGTACGTTTTTATACAAAGGTGGTTAATATGTTTCATCAAATATGTATATGTTCTTCCTTTTGCTTGTTTTCATACATGACACAAACAAAATTAGACAAATTCGCTGCAGGTTGAACATGGCAGCAGCTGGTGCTACTAGTGTAATTGCCAATATTAAACATCTTAACTGCGACAACTATGAAGATTGGAGTATTCGGGTTGAGACCTACTTGCTGGCTGAAGATCTTTGGGATGTTGTTGAAGGAACCGAGAAACAGCCTGTAGAAAATAAAGATGAGGGCGACTCTAAATTTAAGGACTGGAGGAAGAAGAATGCCAAGGCCTTATATGCAATCCAGAGTTCTTGCGGGGATGATGAGTTTTCTTTTATCCGGACTTGTACCAAGGCCAAAGATGCCTGGGATACTTTGTTACAAAAGTTGAAGCTAGATGATAAAGAAACCACCCCAGGTACATATATATAGTAGTCATAACCCAAATACACGCACACATATATGTATTGTTCATCTGGATTCTGATTTATTATCAGAACTGGATTTTAGTCATGCGCATATATAACAACAAGTAGCTAGGTGAACTTCTCAGATTGTACGTATATAGCTAGCTAGCTAGTTCCATGAAGGAAAACTAGGAATTGATATTGTTAATTACATCTAACATCAAGACCTCGAGTTTCAGATAAGAGATCACTTCTTGAAGCGTATCCTCAACCAGTTCAAGCTCCAAGTGAACATCGTCGTGATGCTGGGCAACAGGATGATCAGGTGACAATGGAAGAGGGGCGGGTTGAAGGTACATATATCTTTGGATCCTCACAAGGACTTGCAGAATTCTTTAAATTATTAGACTAGCCTCTGTATATTCAATTATTTACTTGAGTTTGGCAGTACCGAACTTTGAACCAAAAAGGAAATATACAAGGCCGTGGTCAAATTGTTAAATTAACTGTGGCGTGAAAAGATTTAACGCACTTCTTGGTCAGGTGCAGGACATGAGATCAATGTCATTCGTACTGGTGCTGACAACATCAATGAAACTTTCCTCAAGCTTGTCCAAGGAGAGGAATGGGATGCTGCAATGGAGTATCTTAAAGAACATCGTGAGGCAGTGAGTGCAACGGATTCATCCGGCTTCACAGCTCTTCACCACGCACTTATTGCTAAGAAGGCGGACGTTGCAAAAGAGTTGGTGCGATTAATGACAGCGGAAGACTTGGAAATAAAAGACTATGTGGAGGGAAATACAGCTCTGAAGTATGCTATAAGACTGAGAAACACAGAAATAATGAAGTGCATGCTTGAAAAGAGCAACAAATTAACCAGTATTAGTATCCAAGATGGTGAACAACCTTTACCTTTCCAACGACTGAACATCAACAAAGAATATAATGAAGAAATGGCAAAGTTGCTCTATTCTTACACTCCACACGAAGATATACGGGTTTTCCAAGCCGCTGATCTTGTTTCCTTGAGTTTTAAATGGAAAACAAAATTTGGTAAGATTAGAGCTTTAAGTATCATGGGTACTTATCAGTATCCATGGCCTTAATATTTTCTCCGTATATACTTCATTAATGCCTTTTTTTTTTAAATTTTACTTTATTCAATACAGATATTGCTTGGGACTTAATTCAACGTTACCCAGATTTGGCCATAAGTAGAAACAGTTATGGAAGAACCCCTTTAGCGGAGTTGGCTACTATACCTTCTGCATTCTTAAGTGGAACAAAACTTGGATTATGGGAACAATGGATTTATGACTGTAAGTGTGTGATGCTTTCTCTTCTTCATATTAATGCTACCTAACCTAATGAGTTAAAACAGAAAATATAAGCTCTTGAACTATGTATATTGCTCATAGCACATATACGTATGTAATGGAGAAACCTGTGCTTTGTACATAGAGATAGTTTATTTGGATTAATGTACTTGAGATTGCATTCTTCTCATTTTTGATAGGTATACACATAAAACCTACTCCCACCATCCAGTATGATGATATTCAGAAAAAAGTTCAAAACCCGGAAAGAAAGGACCAGAGTAATCAAAGACATCCCATGTGCTCAGGTGTGCTACATCTTAAACCCTTAATTTTAAGACCACTCCCCCCAAAGGTTTATATATCATCACACTACTGCAAGATTCAACCGACTCCTTAAGGCCGTCATGAGCTTGCAGCTGGCAATTCCGGATCCATCCGATCCTTTCAAAAAGTTCTTTTGTAATAATTATTTATTCTTTTTTCCCTTTATTCTTGCTTGCATTTAACCGTCATTCTCTGAACACCATTTTCCAACGATTTGGTTTTGTAATGCAGCTGTGAAGTTATTCCAAAGACTAGTTGTGGCCAATCTCCTAAAACCTTTGGGTATATGCTATGTCACATTGTTTATTTGTTGATTTAAATCTTTCGAAATGATGATGATGATTTTATATTATTTTCAACATGGCAACCTAGGAATCAAAAGCATATATGAAAAGAAATTGGCCCATGTCCGAATCGATGAGTTTCTAAGTATCATGTGTAAAGGAACGGAAGGCAAAGATCTTCAACAATTGCAAGGCTTGAAAGCAGCATTTTTCCTAGCAGTACAACGAGGGCATTGGGAGTACGTTATGCATTTTTACAAATCACACCCTCAGATGATGAATGATATGACTAATCATAATGGCCGGACTCTATATCAATTTGCTGTTGAATGTCGTCAGGAGAAAGTTTGTACTCTTTTATTTGCCCAGGAAAACTTCGTTAAAAAACACCTACAGTATCATCGAGATAAGGATGGCAACACAATGCTACATATCGTAGGAAGCATTCCCCAATTGGCACACATTGATCGTATTCGAGGTGCCGCTTTGCAAATGCAAAGAGAAATGCAATGGTTCAAGGTTAGAACTTTTTTTTTTTGTCATGATCAGTCAGAAGTTACACTATTATTTTACAACCTAGGGACCTTACATTATGATTATGCCGTGCAGATTTTTGTTCAATACCGTGATCTATATGACGTGCACTATACTAATAGACGTGAAATAAACTAACGGTATCAGAAGAAAAGCTTAGTTGCACAAGTTCCAGTGATATTAGTAATTTTAGGAAGGCTAGAACTCACATGTTCAGATTAACAAAAATATGGACATCCGCACCAGGGAATTCCTGTAAATTTGTATGTATATACATATAATTAATTACTTTACCATATGATTAGTGCTTGCATTCACTTATTCTGGTGCACCGACCTTTTAGTTAATGGATTTTGCTGGATGAAATACAGGAGGTGGAGAGGGAAGCATTGCGTTTCAGTCCTTGGGCTCATGAAGTACTAAATAGAGATCAAATGACACCACGTGAAGTATTTACGAAGAACCACGATGAATTACTGAAAAAGGGAGAAGCATCAATGAAAGAAACAGCAACTTCTTGCACAGTCGTGGGTGCTCTCATTGTTACAATGATGTTTGCGGCGGCATTTACGGTTCCTGGAGGAAATAATGGAAATACCGGCCTTCCAATATTCTTAAATGGAAAGGTATTCAAAATTTTTATAGTTTCAGATGCTATCTCACTTTTTTCTTCGACAACATCGGTGATTATATTTTTGGGGATTCTCACATCACGTTATGCTGAAGATGATTTCCTAGTATCCCTACCTAGAAAAATGATATTGGGCCTTTTAACTCTATTTTTCTCCATCGCCACCATGATGATTGCCTTTTCATCCGCCCTTTACATTATGCTTCAAGGGAACACATTCATTATTGTCTCACTTATCTTGCTTTCATGTGTTCCAATTACCTCGTTCATATGGCTGCAATTCTCCTTCCTTGTTGAGATATGCATCTCCACTTATGGAACAGGAGTACTTAAGAAAGTCAAATCAAGGCCTTAAATTTGCATCTATATATTTTCCTATGCATATCTTTGTTTTACTCCATTTCGAGAAGCTTGTAAAAATAAAAGACTACATTTGTTTAGACCATGTAATATAAATATATTCCTATTTATTTGAGCCTCGAGTAGTCAGTAACACAAAGCATTCTTGTGTTAAAAATACATTGGCATTCTACTTGAAGGTTGCTTGTAAATTGTTGTCTTGACCCTTGCAGATTTCAATTCATTTGGTTTGCTAGAGTTCCAATCACATCACTTTCGTGTGAAAGCCTGATCATTTTTGAGATTTTCATCTCGACTCTATGTTATGGACCAAGACACTCTATCCAATGAACTGGCATTCTTAATATGAATGCCACTTGGTAGGAGTAGCAACATTTTTACGTATGATGCATACAAAGGTGTAGCTAAGAATTTGGGGGTCTAGTTCAAAAATTTTACAGGAGCTTTCTGCCAATTTCCCAAAATGCCACAATAATTATTTTCTACTGCCAATATACTAACAAAATAGGTAAATTGGAAACTAGAATTATAACAAACTTCTGATAAGATGATTGAATCTATGCAAGAAGATAGCAAAGTGACAAAGTTAAACCTCCAATATGCGAGAATTTATATATGATAATGTCGAACATCAAAACTTCATTGAAAAACTAACAAAAATTCCGATGTATGACAAAAATAATTTAGTAAAGCTACAAGATTAATCTCTAAATTTAAATTGATAGATACTAACAAAGACGAGAGCCACAGGTAAAAATAAATTTGGTTTAAAATAAATAAATATAAATATCAGTGTTAGAAATCTTAAAGGGGATCATGATGGTATATAATTCAGCTATTTTAAAAACAAAGAAAAAAATTGAGAAACTAGCCAAAATAGGCCCATGTGGAAATTTTTGTGCCAAAATCTCCGGTCAGGAAAATTCTTGCTAAAATGTAAAAAGTGTTGGTTATTTGCAAAAGAAGTCCCTCTGCTCCTTTTGCACACAGAGCCTCCTTCTTCCTCACTGGCCTCCGACGACGCCGTCCAGGGAAAGCTCAGCTCCGTCGTCCAGATCGCCATGACTCGATTGGAAGCTCGTTGACTCACTCCTATCGCCGAATCCAAGTCGTCAGAGTCGTCCCACGCCTGACGCCGGCGTCTAGATCTTGTACGCTCTTCAAGATCCTCTGTCGTCGCCTCCACGGATGTCGAATCCCTTTTCCTCCTCTACTTTCTCTTCTTCCATATCATCATCGATTCATTCATACACATGGGGAATTTAAATATATTGTGAATTTGGGTTGATTTTTTTTGCTTGAAATTTGAGTGATTTGTGTTCGATTTCGGATTATTGAATTTGATTGCGAATTTGGGTTGGTGTTGTATTGATCAGGGGATGGGGTAGCGATGGAATTGAGAATGGATTGAGAATTGGTTTTTATTATTTTTGTTTTGCAAATAATACATCGTTGGTTAATGAAATGAGATATGAAAATGGTTTGTTTAATACATCGTTGATAGAGTTCATGAGCTGGTTGGGGAGATGACGGCGATGGAATTTGGAGGAGAAGAATGGTGTGAGGTTGCTGAGATACAGAGTGGACTATGTGTGTACTATAAGAGACTATAAGAGACTATAGAGGACTATGAGGAACTATGGCTGCACCATAGGCGCACTATGAGGGACTATGAACGCATTGATGAATTACAACTAATCTGTACTCGAAAGACTATGAGAGACTATGAGGAACTATGGCCGCACCATGGGCGCACTATGAGGGACTATGAACGTGTTGATAAATTACAACGATTCTGTACTCGAAAGACTATGAGGGACTATGGCCGCACTGTATACCCAAGGATTGAACTGCAAAATATTGTTCACAATTTACCTAGTGAAGAAATGACCGCTGCCCATTGCTTATTTTAGCACACAAGTTTCCCCATGGGCCTATTTTAGCTAATTTCCCAAAAAAATTCGAGCCCGCATGAAGCGAAGGCCCAGTTTTCGAGCTCCACTTGCACCGTGTCAACCACGGCCTTGGATGCATAGCGACCTTAATGGTCCGAAGCAAATCCTCGAAGAGGGGAAGCAGAAACTTTGTTCGAAGATGAGCTTTAAGCTTAGGGTGAGATCTGCCCAAGTCGGGTTGGATTTAAGGAGGAACTAGAAAAAGCTCGGTGGTGATCGGGCTTTACCAATTGAAGACTTTTTGAACATCCAAGGGCATCAGGTCGAGTCAAGTTTTAAAGCCGAAGGTTTCGGGTCGGGCTAGGCTTGGTACAGGTGCAATCCTGCCAATTTTGCTAACGTCATCTCCAGCTGAGTCATCTGGACAACAACGGCTGGACAATGACAACGACGACGAGCTGTCGGACGAAGACGACACTCCATGATGACGACGACGACGCTGGACGATTATGAAAACACCGCTGAATGATGATGACAACAATGCAATGATCTCTTTTCGGCGGCAGCGATGGCAGAGGAAGGCAGCGACAATGGTGGAGGAAGGCAGTTGTAGTAGAGGAAGGGCCGATTTCTCCAGATTTGTAGTTGATGTAATAAAAGAAAAATATTATGTAGTTGATGTCGAATTGAAGTAGATTACATAAACTGCTTATCATCCATAACTTATGCTCCTCCTTGTTTATAATATTTGTGAGTACCAGCTAAGACATTGAAAGAATAATTTTCTGCCTTTAGCCGAAATCATCAACTTGACCCGTCTTGATACAGAAATTTAAATACCACTTAAAACGTGTACAAAACATTTTCTTTGATGTGCTATCTTCAGAAACCAACTTGTCTCTTTGTGCAGTAATTTTTTTGTAGATGCTCTTCAAAAGGCAGGAGCTCAAGCAGAGTTAATACTATATGACGGAGATCATACTGATTTGTTTCTTCAAGGAAGTGACATTTTCTATGCGAGCCTTTTCGAATAGTCACTGTTACATACTTACAGCCTCCATCTGAAATCATGGTCAACCAACATTTTTTATAGTTAGACACTTCTACATCATGCATTCATGAGTTTGCATCTGACTCGTGGGTGCACTTTGCAGGATCCTCTTAGAGGTGGTAAAGATGAATTATTTGACCAACTAGTTGCTGTGATACATGCTGATGATAAAGAAGCTCTCGAGAAACATACTATGGCACCTCCAAGAAAAAGCCTTGTTCCTGAGATCTTGTTGATGTTGGCGCACAACATCAGCCCATTCTAGCCCTCACCTTGTCATTGCTCGTCACCAATTATGTCCATTACAAGGAGAAGACGATCAACTAGCCAAGATCTACATTGTTTGGAAGAGATTTATGATTTTTTTCACCTTGATGAGGCTGGTACCTCGCAATCCAATACCATTATTCGATTTCAAGGAGAGACATCTCTAGATAGTATCTGAGGCTACCGATCTTCATCTGCAAAAACACGTAAATTAGAGGTCTTTATATTATTTCACTTTCACATATTTTGTATTGTGAAGGTTTTGGAATTAGGGACTACTCAGTGCTCATTGTATTCTGGTTTTGTACTAAACATGTATATGTATTAAAGTGGCTTGGTATTTGGTGTTGCCATTTCCGGTGTAAATGAGCCACTTTCGTGCTCCCTTTATGCTTAATCTGAACAAATGGAGAAACATAATACATTACTTGGAAAGAAAATAAATGTGATGTTGCTCTCATTTTCGCAATAATGGGGACCGAACTTTGGCACCTGTTCCAACCGAAGGGCTTCAAGAACCGAGGAAACAATTCAGTTTGAAAAGTGGAGGTACTCAAATAAGAATGAATAACTTTAAGAACTGTATGCTTAACTTGAACACATTCTAAAGTAAAAAGACTAGGCCGTATCAAACCATCATCCATTTAACATTCCACTGCACCCTCAAAGCTTGTTTTGCTCATTTCAATGTCGACAATAACAAAACCACCCATCGATTTTGGGCAAAGTGGAAAGTCATCCTCAAGGTGAGGTCTTACAAAATTAGCATATAAGAACAGGTTCTACACAAGAGTTAAAGAGAAGAAGTATTATCAATCAATTCCTGACATTTTACCCTAAACTACCATGTTGGACTCTCCATTTCGCATCCACCGTAAGAAGACTCAAGCAATTTGTGTTCAAACTTCAAAACTCAAAGCAAAACTTTCCATAGCTAAAAGTAATCCAACAGCATTGATCAATGATCTAACTATTTGTTGGTGGCATTGTCTGAAGATGGTGGAACCTTAACAACTGGGGTGGAAGACCTCGCGGCAGTGGTAGCGTCTTCAGCTGCGTAGTGCTTGCGCAATCTCTCCTGGAGGGCGCGTACGCGATCCTCAGTCTTGCGAAGCCTTCTCCATCTGTAGGTAGTCCATAGAGCAATGCCACCATACACAACAATGTAGGAAGCCCACACATAAGGGTAGGTCTCTGCATGTTCTCTGAGTTCTCGATACTTATGTTCCACCGCGCCTCTGAAACCAACGGCGGCTTGGGGACCTGTAGCTTGCTGCTGTTCTTCTCCTTTTTCCTCCGATGCCATTCCTTCGTATTCTCACACAATGTGCCAATTCAATCCCCAGCTGGATACAAAGGTAACCAAAACAAACGTTGTACGGAGATTAAACATAAATCTCATCAAACTTCACTAATAGAAAATAAATCGATTATCTTTGAAACAAAAATCCAAAACCAAAGACCAAAGATGCAACTTTTAACAAAAGTACCAGATTGAAAAAAAAACATCAGAAAATCAGATTAAGGTACGAGGTTAAGATCTAACTGCGAAATTTAAGATTTGTAGAGACACCCACAAAAGCAATTAGACCCAAAATGGAAATAAAGTGACTTGAAATTGAAGTTCGAATCAGGAGCTTACGTTTGGTGCGAACACTGGAGAATCTTCAGCGATTGCAGGGAAGAAGAGGAAGGCAAGACCTGAAACAACGTGAAATGAAGGGTTTAACAGCTCCAAAAACCCAACAATATGAAATGGGCTTGGATCAAAACTAAGTTAGGGTGCACTTGGGCCTTGATAAACTATTCCCACTTGGGCCAGCTCGGGTTACCGGTTTAGTTCCCCCCACGTTCACAACAGTTTAAGTAACCGCCACTTTTCAAAAAAATGACGAACTATAACTTGTGTGTTTCCTCACAGACACATTGCCCCTTGCAATTTCCACCATGAAAGTGGTAAAGTTTCTTGCTTTCTTGACTTCAATGGCCTCTTTGGCCCATTTGGCTACAACCCATTTTCAGACGAAGCAATTCCAAAACTACTCCGGTAATAAAATTCTACGTTTTTGTGTTTCATTGGTGCATTTTGTATTAAATATTCGACCTTGAAAGCTTTTTGCGGTTAATTTTCTTTATTTTCTGTGTGTTTAGCTAAAGAGGCGACTAGAAGAAACTCCCGTAGACTTTCGAGACCTCTGATTGGGCATGATGGGAGGGTTTATACTTGCTGTGAGAAAGACTTGCTTGCATTTGAAAGTAATGGGTCCATTGCTTGGACCCTGCATCTGAATTACACATGCAATTTTGACATGCCTCCTGTTCATGGCGGTAGAGGGAAGGTATGTGACTTTCTTGATGTGACCAATAGGTTATCGATAATGTGTCCATATTATTGTCGTTTACAAGATGTAGCAATATGTTATCGATACAATTTTACCAACATCAATAAATTATGCATTGTGGAGATGTAGAGAATAGCTTTAATTATCTTTTTGTAAAAGGTTGTTTATTATTGCAAGTTCTGGCAGATGTATCTGGTTGCAGATAACAGGGTGATGAAGATCAACTTGTTAAACAATGGAACTTCTGGACCTTCTGCAGAAGTTTTACTTACATCAGAACCAAGTAAAGAAGGTGCAGGTGGGATTGCTGGGATTGCAGTCAGCACAGTGAGTTCAGCTGTGTTTATAAATATTAAAGACCGGGGACTTTTTGCGTACATGACACGGGGACAGTTCATGTGGAGTGCTGGACCTGTGATTGATCTATTTGGTTACCGTCAAGGTTGTTGGAAGAACAGTGTAGATTGTTACTTTAATTCAGCTCCTGTGATTGATGAATGTGAAGCCAGTATATATGTATGGTCTGCTCATCCTTGCTTTTGTTTTCCTGCTTCTTTGAGCATTAGCAAATAAACATCTGATCATAGTTCTGCTTTCGGTACATACAAGCAACTTTGTTCTTTCTAAGAAACGAGGCGAAGTTTAAGTGTTTTTCTTTCACATTGTTTTGTCAAATCAACAGCTTAAGGTGTAGTAACATTATGTACTTGTATCTTCCCCTTTGTTAATTTTCAGATCTCAAATACTGAAGGAGAACTCTACTCGTTATCAATTCGCCGTCCTTACTTCAACTGGATCCAGGATTTAAGCTCTTATGACAAAGTGTTCACTGTAACCCCTGGAAACAATGGTCGGTTATACGTCACGTTACCAGTTAAGGCTCTTTTGTTGGCACTTGATGTTTCGTCAGGGAATGTGCTATGGGAGGGAAGTATCGGGCCATTAAGTACAGAAGATTACTCACCAGTTGTCGATTCTAATGGTATATCACATGTTCTTGCATGCACTTTTCCCAAATTATGTTGTTGGTTTGATGGTCATACCTCATAAGTCACAATGACTTAACTTGCTTTTACTGCTATATATTTGCTACAACAGGTTGGATATCTATTGGTTCATTAGATGGGTTCCTATACTCATTTTCACCAACCGGGATTCTTAAGAAGTTCTCAAGAACAGCTGCTAAGGATGCCGTGATCCAAGTCGCTCCTATCCTTGACTGCACTGGCTTTGCAATTTATATTTCTCAGACGGAGGTGGAAGGAAAGATTAGCCACACAGGAGGTCAATACATATATGTGTCCGCGATGAAACCGGAAAGTGTACTTCTTACCTTGTATGTTCCAGCAACCGGGTCCATTTACTGGTCTGAAAGCTATCCTGGTAATCCTGTTTACCGATGTTCGTTTCCCTGATTTAGGCCTTTACTGCTTCGATCCTATTGTTCACCATTTTCATGCTTTCAGTTGTTGGCTGTACCAGGTCAATTCTCATCCTTAATGTCTCAAAGTGATCTTCACCGTTTTATACTGGACGAGAGGATTCTTCTCGCATTTGTTGCTGCTTCAAGTGAGATTCTAATTGTAAAGCACATTTATGGAAATATGAATGCACTTGTAGTCTAACTGAGCAAAATGAAAAAGGAGACTATACTCATTGCTAGAGGATATAGTTTTTGTATACTCCTATCGCTCGAGCAGTAATGGACTCACATATTGATCCATTTTCTTTCTCTAAATCAATGCAGAGACTGGAAACCCGCTGGCATGCCGTTCCACACGTAAGAACTGACTCCAGAATTGCCTTCACACTCTTGTAGCTGACCGTTCTTATAACTCTGTACTTGTACGCAGGTCAGAAGGTTATGTCTAGCTGCTCCCAAGTCAAACCAAAGCTTGTCAACATCTACACGGGTAAGTAGCAACTCTCTTTATGCAAAGGCCGCAATTGTCCATCTTGAATTTGAAGATTTTGAGCTGCCAGTCCTTTCCTCATCTGTTTTTGTTATTAGGTAATGAAAGGGCAATACTCTTGTTTCTACTTTTCGAATCTGCAACTTTGGTAATACTAGCCGGACTTGTGCGATTCTGTTGCATATTTTGGAATAAAAAGAAGCTTCAAGGTGAAAACCTGGGGAGTTTTCTTGAAAAGAGAGTAAGCTTCAAATCCTGATCATCAAAAGCTTCTTCAAAGTCTTAACAGTCCCCGTACTTGAACAAGTGATCATTCATCCATTATATTTGCTACCTTTGTCTCCTTCATTTCAGCGATCTCTCCGCCTCAAAAAGAAGGCATTCGACAGGACAATCACAGACCTTCAGCAAAAAGCTGCAGTTGAAGCAGTGGCCAATGAGCAGGTGCTAGAGAAATTGGGCAATCTATTACAAGAAAGGCAAGGCATTGAGAGGAAGCTATCAACAACCTATAGTTTGGGCCGGGATGAAGGTAACTCCCAATCGAAATCTCTCCTCCCACTGTATGATGGAAAAACAAGGAGCTACTATCTTCAAGGTTCAACATTAACCGATACATCGTCTTCGAGAGAAAACAGCAGCAGCGGAGGAGAAACTGAAGAATGGACTTCTGCTGAAGACAAGGGAAAGGCAGCATTGGAAGAAGAAAGTTCAAGTGAAGGTGGCTTCTTCACAAGGGACTACAAGAGAAGTCCATCAGAGCCAGCATCAAGCTCTAGAGGATTTGTAAACCCATTGCATCATGGGGATGAAGTGGAATCTGAACCAAAGATAACGGACGGTAGCAGTAGAAGAAGCTTGTCATTAAAGAGGAGGAGGGCTCTGTCCTCAACTAATTAGAAACTAGATCACGTGTGTATGTAACATAACTTCAAAACGATAACTCAATTCTGATTGACGAAAATTGAATTGGCAATATAACATAACATGTCTAATATATATAAAGCTGTGAACAACTAAAATTTAATAAAAATTTAGAATCCCCGTACTTTATCTAGTACTAGTAAAAAAAGTGTGCAATTAGTTCGAGATCTTAATTTTAATTGTATTATCCGATGATAATGCATCAGTACATTGATTTGATATGTTATCTAATCATTTTGTAGTGGAAAAAATAATTGAAATGAGTGAATCTGTCAATTAACAAACGGAGATGGAAGTGCCGAGCACACATTGGTTGACCGGAGTTTCTTTACCTAAATTATTCACCGTCATGAAAATATCTAGTGTTTGTCACCTGTTTAGTGGAAGAGCAAGAGTCCTGCAGGTCATTATCCATCCATTTAATACAAAGAAGGAAAGAAAATAATTCTTAAAAAAGAGATAAACAAAAAAGAAAAAAAGTCAAAAAAATTCTCCAGTAGAAATAGCTGCGGCGGCGAGGGCCAGCGTGTGTTCCGTACGCCGTCAAGCACCCAATCATTCGAGCTCTGGTGAATTCAAATGAAACCCTAATCTCACTCAGCTCTCAAGGTAATTGCACTCTTCAAATCCCTAATTCCCGATCCATTTCTGTATTTTCTTTTCTATTCTCTGTTTGGTTGCCGAGAAAACCCTGGAATTCTAGGAAGGGGAAGTAGATTAGCTTTGATCCTAAGTGTTAATCGCTTCCTCTTATCTTTCTGTTTCAAAAGTTTGTTCTTTTCGTGGAAATTAATGATAGTTGATTAGTGATATCTGTTTCAGATTTGAATTCTTGATGTGTTTTTCCAGAAATGTATACATGTGTTTGTGCTTTGATTTAATGAACTTTAGTAGTAGTATTCAAGGTCTTAATGGGCTTGATTTTTCATGTAAATTGTAATGCAGAGTAAAAAAAAAAAAAATTTGGAATTGATTGAATATGGAATCTGAGGATTTTATTGGTCTCCCTCCTGGTGATTCTCCGGGCCACGATGCGAATGCTGAACTTGATAGTTCGAATTTTGAGTCTAAAGAGGATGAATCTCAACCTACTAATTCGGAGAATAGAGAAGATAAACCAAACAGTGAGAATGATGATGGATGCGAAGGTAGCGATTCCATACTCAAAGTAAACCTTGAAAAGGAGTTTGTTGATGGCGGCTCAGATATGGAAGTTGAGGATATAACCAACCTCCCTGATTTGAACACTTCTGGTTCTGTGGGTGAAGAAATTAAACTAAAGGGTGATAAGGAGGGAGACACTCATTGCATATTGCAAGCAGATTGTAGCAATGATTTGGTTGGCCAGACAACTATAATGCAAGAAAGTGTTTCACAGGCTGAAACTGTTGTGGTTGCACCGGGGTCAAATATCATGCGGTCCAAGGTACACGAGAATGGTCTCCTTCCTGTTGAAGATGCAACTCCCGTTAGAGTCCGTAAAACGAGTGGCAGTAGTATCCTTCTTCCACATTTTTCATCGTAAATTTTTCTTTTCGTATTTCACTATATTGTAGAACTTTCAACTGAGAAACTTGAAAAGTACATGCAAATAGGTTTACTAATTCAATCTATACATCTGGATGTTGAAATTTAGGTTTTCAGTTACGAAATGAACTTTGAATTTTTGTTCTCCCTAATTCAAGATTTCCAGCTATATCAGGTGTTAAGAGAGCCCGAATAACAGTTGATGAACAGCAAGCTTCAGTGCATATAACATACAACTCGTTGACAAGGTTGGACCGGAGTGATCATTATTGCATATGTTTCGATATATTCTTTAGTCAGTCAGTAATGCAACAATCACAGTCAGTGTATATGTAGATATGTATTCTTAATTTTGGTTAGATTACATGACAATGTTTCATCATGTTTTCATAATGTTTCTAGAGCTAGCAAACATAAGCTTGAAGAACTATTACAGCAGTGGTCAGAGTGGCATGCTCAAAATGTTTCTTCATCTCAAGTAAGATTCCTCATTTATTGTTGGGAATATTATTCTTTGGGTTTTCCTATTATGGAACTTTAAGACCTGGGTACATTCTACTTGAAGTTCTCTTTCTAATTGAAGAATCAAGGATACTTTTTTAACGTAAATCTTCTGCTCATGTAGATGAAGAAAATAACCAAATATTAAGATCACAGTAATCTAGGCAGCAAGCTCATACAAATTTGTAAATAGATACAAACTTCTCTTGGCTCATTTTCTGGAATATTTTGTGTGACATCACTTTTAGTAAGGTGGTTAATTGAAGTACTACTTTGTTAAAAAAAAGTGCTTAAGCTCCATTCCCTTGCCTATTAAGGTTTCTCTGAAACTTGGATTTGATTGGGTTGGGCTCGGAAAATTCTAGGTTGTGGAGGTACTTTTTAACATTTGATTTTGTGTGGTGGTTAGCTTTGAGGAATGATTTCTCCTTTTATACGTATGGTTATATGGAACCAAAGAATAAATGTCTTAGAAAATGGAAGGTCTTTAATGAGTAGAGTTGACTAAGTGGGTGCTGCCTACTTTGATTTGTTTGCTTTTCTAATGCACGATTGTTATGCATTATATTCTTTCTTTTGGCTGTAATGGATCTGTGAATACTACTTGAATCATGTGATCATTCAGGACCCAATTGAAGTGGTGGAATCAGGTGAAGAGACTTTCTTTCCAGCTCTTCATGTTGGCACAGAGAGGAAGTCTGCGGTGGTGAGTGCCTTGTATTCTGCCTGGTTGCTTCTATATGCTTCGCTGTGGTTTTGCATACCAGAAAGCTTCTGGTAGGGGGTGTTTACCATATTTGGCTCCGAAAGTTGTGCAGCCACTAAGGAGAAAATGAATGATGTTTTGGAGTTTATATTTCTTAGTAATATATCATTAATTCTTATGAAGTTTTCCTTCATGTGCAGTCTTTTTGGATGGACAATCAAAAAAGGAATGCAGAGAACATGGAATCTACTCCTTTGGATAGCAATTATGTCCCGCTGTATGATCGTAGTTATACCTTAGGTTTGACTTTGGCTGGCAGCTCAAGTAATTTGGAGGGGTAAACATCTTTCCCCTTATTTTATGTGAGCTCCCCGTTGACTAGGAATATAACAATGTGAGCGTGACTGATGATATTGAGATTGATGGTCATCCAGTAACAAATTAGATTTGGCATGTCTACATAAAAAATTTCTTTGAGATGCTCCTTACAAATCCAGGAACTGTGATCCAGGATAAGGCAAAATAATTACTATCATAGCACTAGTAGGATCCTAGGATCCTTCTAGGCTAGAAACCTTCCATTGCAATCTGCGTGAATAGAATTTTATAATTTCATTCATCTCTTTCTTGCTTATAAGAACTTACAATATGTGTGAACGACAAAATACCTTTCCTTTAGATTACCAGTATAGGTCTCCCAACCAATTTCCATGAGAACTTTTAACTCCAGGAATTTTGATGCATTTAATATTATGTGAACCTTAGAAACTTAAAACAGGATACTTGATATGGTAATCTGTTAATGAAATACTCAAATCCATTGTCTTGAGCATCACTTCTACTTATAAGCACAGTTTTATTGAAATGCTTTACAGATCTCTTATTTGTCTCTTTATTCTTTTTAAATGTTTCAGGGGTGTGGAGATTATAGATGATGCAAGTCGTTGTTTTAACTGTGGTTCTTACAGTCATGCATTGAACAAATGCCCAAAGCCTCGTAACAATGCTGCTGTCAATAGTGCTCGCAGACAGCTTAAGTCCAAACGAAATCAGAATGCAGGCTCTCGCAATTCAACCCGATATTATCAGGATTCTCCAGCTGGGAAGTATGATGGTTTAAAGCCTGGTGCTCTTGAGGCTGAGACTCGGAAGCTTTTGGGTCTTGGGGTAAATGATAACTTATTCTGTTTAATATAGAAGACAGTCTTGGTGAAATATAGCTCCCAGATCAGTTTATCTAAGTATGAGTCTGGAAGATGGTATATAACATACTGCATTCACATGACCTGAATTTGGATATAATGTACTGTGACTTGCACCTTTAAGCTAGCATGTTGCTGTGGATAAAACTGGTTTATGAGAAGTTCTACGCAGTCAGTCTAATGTAGATGTTATTGAGATCTGTCAGTAAGTGCCGTATGCTTATAAAAATGTGCTAGAGTGCTATTAAATACAGCATGTTTAGTTTAGTTAAAGATAGTTTCATAAATATAATTCGACTTCCCAATGCTGAGGCTGTACAGTTATTATGTAGTGCTGTAACCATTATTTGTTTGGTTGAGATTGTAAGACCTCTTTTAGCCTTCTGTGCAACCAAAGATGCTAGGTTGTATATGTTTACAGTTTCGCTGTTTTGTATTTTAATTTGTATTATATTGAGCTAACATGTGAAGATGAATTTGATGAATCTGCCCACAGTACGTTGGAATCTGTTTTCCTTTCTAACAGTTTTCATTTTTGTCAGATAAAAGCTGCATCTTTTGATTACACTTAAATACATGTGTAGTTAATTATTTATCTATTGGGGTGTGCAGGAGCTAGATCCGCCTCCTTGGCTTAACAGAATGCGCGAAATTGGTTACCCGCCGGGATATCTAGGTAGGTACTTGAATATATCTTACCGGATGTTAGTACTGTCACTTAAAAGTTAGAAATATTTAGGATAGCACAGTCTGGTCTCCAACGTCCTGCCCCTCCGTCCCCATCCGGCCTAAAGTGAAGACATTAAAAGACTTAAGTGCATCATTTATGGTAGGGCATTATTTGTGGCATGCATTTCCTTGAGAGATTACCCAGTTCAAATGTGAGATTAATTGCTTTCTAGATGTATGTGCTTATCAGCTGTTATGAAGATTGTTGTGCTAATATCCTTAAGAGCATACTTGACCATATTGTTTTGTGGAAATATCAATTATTTGTGTTTCTAGTTTCAACAAGCTACTTTTGATTGCATTTTGAGCTGTTTATTACCTTTTCCTTTACATTCAAATTCTTTTTTTCAAGCCATAACATTTTATCTTGACCTTCTTAGATGATGATGAGGATCAGCCATCAGGGATTGTAATATTTGCCGATGAGGAGAGTAAGGAAGACCAAGAGGACGGGGAAATTATTGAAACAGCCAATCCTGAACGGCAGAGGAAAATGTCAGTCAAGTTTCCAGGAATAAATGCACCAATCCCAGAAAATGCTGATGACAGACTTTGGGCATCTGCACCTTCATTTTCAGATCTCTCTAGGAGCCGCTCACACACCAGATCACACCAGTATTCAGAACCTGTTAGTAGAGGGCATCATCGTGAGCAAAGGTGGTCCACGGATTATAGAGAGGACAGGCCTCCTGGTGTTGACCCCGATTTTACCCCATCTAGCTACCCACCAAGATATAGTAGTTACGCCTACAGTTATAACTCTCACAGTTCAACTAATGCTTCCACACCAAGAAGTCCCACCTTTGAAAGGCCACTGTCAGACAGAGGTAGGAGAATCCCTTCGTTCAATGAAGGTTCTTTTCCATACTCGAATCATCGGCATTCACCGAAGGATTATGACTCAGGTAGTTTTGATAGTCGATATGATGAAAGCAGGAATGATTACGACCCCCTTGATAGGGATAGGTTAGACAGGTATCGCCACCACCGTAGGAGGTAATGACATGTAATGCTAATGTAACTAGTAAGGATGCTTATTGTGATTGATGATAGTTTAATTTCATCGTGGGAGAGAATTGTACAAAGATCTAGATAGACCTTAAATGAGTTTAGATCGCTTTGTTATCAGTTGTATGTTCTTCTGTACTTGTAATGTACTGTTTCATTCTTTCATACTTCTGAGGTCGGTGTTGAACGCGTTTGGTTGCTTTGGAAGTTAAAAAATAAGAGTGTTTACATACTTTTGCGATCACCCTTTTATGCTTGTAACTATTATGTTCGTTAACTGGAAATTTCCTACTTAAAAACCCTTCTAACGGAAGTACAGTAGATAGTTAAATGTCAAATAACGTACAAGGAACCCATTGTATACATGCCCCAATACCAAGTAATATACAAATTATGCAACATAATAATCCTAGTTGCCCACTAATCGATTCTCACATGATGCATACCATCCTGGTTAAGAAACTTGGAAACTTTTGTTGCAATGCGTACTTTAGTTGATTAAGAACATTTGCCTTCAAGAACGTTTATGCTTGTAAAGCTTTGATCCCAAATCTGATTTTACCCTTGCTCCACAAACACTAGTTGTATAGGGAAAATAGTTTTCACACACCCGTTTTCACCTCTAACACATATTTTTTTTAAAATATTCGTTGATTTTGCTCAATCAAACAGCCAAGATGAAAAAAAAAAAATTATTAGCAATAAAAAGTGTGCTAAGAATCAGCTCCTTTGTATAAAATGAACTTTTGCAACAACATACTCTTTTCGAAAGCAGAGTTTGGGCTTATACACGTATTGGGCTTTTCCTAAGACTTCCCCCGACCCATAAATGAAAGAGATAAAAATAGGAAGAATAAATAGTTGGGGGGTTACTTTTACTATTCTCCTATTTAATATTGGAAACTTGGGGCTCAAGAAGTTCGATTTCTGGTTTTTCGCGGGGGGGTGGGGGAAGAAAAAAGAAGAACAATCCAAAGAAATTCCCAGGTGGAAAGGGTATTTTGGTAATCTTCTCCTACCCTTCTCCGAGCTCCGTCCAGTTTAATTTAGGTTTTACCATGGTATAAAAAGTCGGTAGTTTTTGCAAAATCGAAACCTTTCTTTCTGCAGTTATGAAAATTTTCAATCAATAAAAAAGCTTCGATTGGCCCACCACCACCACCGATGGTGATGTCGAGGAGGCAATCTTCAACCAGCCAATAAAGAATTTGCGAAAAGAGGTCTCCTTTCCTTAAACCCTTTGCTTCGTTTTTCCCAATTTAGGGTTTTTCGCTTTCCCTCCCTTTTTGGGGCTTCTGCAATTTCCTAGGGTTTTGCGAGTTGGGGGAAGCGTGTGTCGCAATTGGCGACGTTTTCGATCGGATTGTTGCTGGGGGTTGATTGAATTTGGTGGCGTAATTTGGCAATTTGAATTTCAATTCAATTCAGTTGGTTGTCTTTTTTGGTGGGTAAATGTGAGCGAGGAATTGTGGATTTTGGGTCGGGGGGTTGTGGGGATTGATTGTATTTGTTATCTGCAAGGTAAAGATTTGAAATTTAGTAGAATGTGTTATAATTTTGTTTGCAAGTTTGGGATTTTCAGCGAAATTATTTTTGTTAGTTGTTGAAATTCGGAATTTATTAGCTTAATGTGGAAAGTTTTGTGAATTCTTGTTGAGAAACACCTTATATACAAGAGGAACAGACAATGTTTGTTTGTATAGGAAAGTCTGCCAAACAGTTGTTGTCTGCAGTGTTGAGGCCAACTGGAATGTTGTTTCAGTTAATAGATGGTCAAGATAGTAGTTCAGTTACTGTGATGGATTTTAGTTATTTGTATTCCTCCCTTTTGCGATCTGCACTTACAATTGATTCTTTGTTATATTTCATACTCAAATATTGGTATTTTACAGTTTCAGCATGAATGAAGTCTTATAAAGGCGAGATGGATGTACAGAGATACAATTCAGGGCAAACCTTTGGCCATATACCCAACTACCCGGTGCAGAATTCGAGTCTGTTTTTGCCGGGAGGGGATTGTATACGTGAACAATCCATGAGGAGATGCCAAATGGGCTACTCCAGTGATTGGCGCAAAGGTCCTAGAGTTATCTGTCTTCGTAATTTGATCAGAAATAAAATGTAAGTGTCATAAGTTTTCATTTTAACATGAGTGGATATTTTAGACTGCGCTTTTTATTCACTGCTAATCTTTTGTTCTGACTTTTGAAATGCTTCCACAGTTCTGATATCTCACTGCTAAGTACCAATAATGCATGGGAAGAGCAAGCATCAGATTTTGTAACTATCTTGGAAAACCAGCTATTTATGGAAGCTATTTCAGAGGTTTGCTATTTTTGTATTACATTGAATGTTCAGTTAGAGGAGTTATTCTATGTATTTGTCTATATTTTTGTTCCTGATAAATGAGGAATATAAGCCACTTTTAGTCAGGCCATTGGTAGTGCCTGCTGAATTTTGATTCTTCAATCAGTCCTTGCAAGTAACTGGCACCAACTAGCCTCAAGTTCTTTATGGGAAAACAGTAGAATTGCTACTTAATTATTGTAAAATCTCCACTTGAAACTTTATGATCCACTATTGCATATCCTGAACGTTTTTTTGGTTATGATATAGGAGGAGTATGTGAATGAAGAGACACTGTATCATCGGCTGCTACAACTACTCCAGCATAATGTATGCGATGTAAACTCCAGTGAACAAACAGGTTGACCATCTTATTTTCCCGCTTTTGTCTTTGTGTACGCCCATGCCAGCTTCAGGGCTGTCTCATGTTATTTGCGTCTTGGATGCTGCACAAACACCTTTTAACTGCTGAGTAGTGCTAGTAGATGGGACTTTATTGGTAATAATCCGTTCATAGTTAACAATGCTGCACATATAAACAGTAGGACATTGGACCTTCCAACATAAAATCTATAAACAATGGACTATTATTTATATTCAATGGCATGATGAATGTTCTCTTGCAGGGTCCCTTTTTAGTGGTTATAAGCAGGGAGGTGCAGATAGAGTCATTACATCCAGTGATATAAATATGTCTTTCTCATCAACGACTGCATATGCAAATGCCAGTGCCAATCAGTTCCCTATTATCGGTGGTTTTGATGATGGAACATTTTCTCCTCAAGGAAATCTGAATTACAGTTCTGACATATCATTTGATTGTCATGTTCAACAGCGACATCATGATCATGGTATATATTGGAAGCTTTATGATTAACTTCTTATGATTTTAAAGTCGTAAGCCGTACTTGAGTTTTAGATACATGATGAGAACATGCTATTTCGTAACTTCTGTTTGCTTTAGATCCCCATGTCATGTATAGTGTCTTGATGTTAAATTACTTTTGAGGTTTTGCTCATTGTTCTGAAGTAGAAAGGGCATCATTGTGTTCCGATTATGAAATCAGTAGTTGGATCCAAGGCCAAATTTTCATGTTAGCTAAGTTCTTTCATTTACATGTGATTAACGATCTTGGTAAATTGTGTGATAAACGGATCCCATATGTGGTACTCAAGCAGACTGTTTATATCTGTGATGTTGAGTTGTTTGTGAAAATTTTGCTATTAGAGATCCTGTGTGCACTTAAAGATCTTCTCTCGTTTTTCTAGTGGATTCTTTCTTTACCTCATCATTTTTGTACTGTTTCTTCATTCTCACTAGTAATTTTTCTGATGAATTTGGATCCTTTATATGCGTAGGTCGTATGGTGAGTGACCAGGATGCTCAACCCATGGCTTTTCCATCTACAGTGGATGAATTTTCAGTGCTTTCCTGTTCTAACTTGCTCACTCCCCACCATCTTCCGAACGAAGTTCCTGAAATCTTGAATATTCTTCCTGGTTCAATCACCAGCAAAGAGATCTCAACTCTCGAGGATATAGTCCAGTCCTGCTCCCAGATGATAAACTCTCAACACAGTCAAAATCGGCCACGTCATCCCTGTTTTCAGCCTGAGCTTCTTCCAGAACCGTCACATGATTCTCAACCGTATGCTTTCGGCAGACTCAGTTCAAGATGTAGTGAAGATGTGCCGCCCTCGTCCAAAAGGTTGAAGATGGAGAACAAAAATGAAGATTCTCATAAATCTCTGCATAGCCGGAAACTAATCCATCCTTACTTGAGGTCTCATGGTCCTCTAGAACTGTTAGATGAGACCCAACACTATGCTTTAGATGAACCCAGTTCAGGAGATATTGAAAATATGCCGCCTTCATCAAAAAGGTTGAAGATGGAGAATAAAAATGAAAATTCTCATCTCTTGGCTTCTTCAGGTCAACCTTCTGCTCCAGAAGAATTTTTGTATCAGCAGCAACAGTCTGAATCTCCTGTATCTATTAATTCTGAAATTACGCACGTAGAGTTGGAACCAGTTAAAAATTCAGTTCAAGATTCAGTGAATATCTGTGATGTTAGAACATGTGGTGCTGGCATTATCTCTAAACTGAACTCTGCTAATGAACCTATGCCTGATGAAGGGTTTGCTAGTCATCAGTTGGAGAAATTAGACGCTACTAGCAGTTGTGAGATTATAGATAATGTTAAAGAGGTTTCCGGAGGATTGGGGTCCATCAGTTCCCGTATTTCCTCACAAGAGCTTACTGTTGACAATAAAGAAGGGGAACTGAAGGATAATTACATCCAAACAGAGCCAAAACCAGAATCTGATCTTGATTTACAGAATCCAGAGACAAAGGATGAACCTTTTACAGAAGAGAAATTCAAGGAACATTCATCGAGTCTTAGAAAGAGCATTGATCAGGTAGTTTTATATTCACCACTGAATACTACTTTTGATAAGTTCCAAGAGCTTTAACTAATTTGAATTGCCAATCTTTGCATTGATTGAACTTAGAATAACATTATTTTGTATTCTTAAAGCAGGCTGTCTTGGTTGAAGAAAGAGAACACTCTGAGAAAGTGTGTCAGTTGTGTGCATCAGGGACGCTTTTCTTTGCCCCAGCACCATTGTATTGTTCATGCTGTGGTTTCCGTATTAAGCGCAGTGCAAACTATTATCGCACACCTGATGTGCACGGTCCACAATATTGCTTTTGTACTATGTGCTATAAGGAGTCTCGAGGTGGAAACATCTCATTTTGTGGTATCCGTATTTCAAAGGCAACACTTAGTAAAAATAAGAATGATGAGGGAACTGAAGAATTGGTAAGTTAAGTCATTCTGTCTTATCATTCTCTCACTCTATGAAAATGATAACTCATTTCCTTATTCTTTTTATATACTTGCAGTGGGTTGAATGTGATAAATGCAAGGGCTGGCAACATCAGATATGCGCTCTTTTTAATGATAAAAGTGCTTTGGGAGGCAAAGCTGAATACACATGTCTGAACTGCTTGTTAAAAGAGACAGAAGAGCGCAATGTCTTACCAAGAAGTGATGTTTTCAGGGCAAAAGACCTACCAACTACCGTGCTTAGTGACCACATAGAACAAAGACTCTTTAGGCGCCTCAAGCAAGAGAGAGAAGAGCGAGCAAAGGTCACAGGAAAAGAATTTACTGAGGTGAGAAGCCGACTCTGGAATACTGCATTAGATAGGGTTTATGGGATACAATCTCTTCTATCTGCTTATTCTTTGTTCTTTATTTTCGATTGGTTGTTAGGTTCCCGGAGCAGACGATCTTGTTGTCAGAGTGGTTTTGTCTGCTCAAAAAAATCTAAATGTGAAGCAAAACTTTTTGGATCTGTTTCATGAAGAGAATTACCCTGCTGAATTCCCATATCGATCGAAGGTGAGATGGTTATTCCAAATCAGAGATTGTGATTGTTGTTTTAGAAATTTCACTCCTCTCTCCTGCTGAATCTCCTTTATTTTGGTGTTACTGCTTGCTTGTCATAGTTTCAGGAAAACCTAATAGCATTTTCTTTTGTATTCAGGTTATTCTTTTGTTTCAGAAGATTGAAGGGGTAGATGTGTGCCTCTTTGGAATGTATGTGCAGGAGTTTGGTTCAGACTGTAGTCATCCTAATAAGCGTTGTGTTTATATCTCATATTTGGACTCCATTAAGTACTTCAGGCCAGAGACAAAAACAGTGTCTGGAGAAGCTCTTCGTACATTTGTTTATCATGAAATATTGGTAGTTACTTTTCTCATTTTCTCTCTTTCTTTGTCATTATTTTGACCCATTAGAGCTTATGATTGGTAAAAGTGACGTTCGTTTAATATACTTTTACTTATTGATGTCTCCAGATAGCTTACCTCGAGTTTTGCAAGAAAAGAGGTTTTGTTACGGCCTATATATGGGCATGCGCCCCCCCAAAGGGAGAAGATTATATTCTATACTGCCATCCAGAAATGCAGAAAACCCCCAAGCCTGATAAGCTGCGGCAATGGTCTTTTTCTCACCTCTCACTCTGTCTGTTTCATCTGTGCTTGTCTCCGTGCATATGTTCTTATATTTCTGCATATGTGCCTTCACTGACTGTAACTAGTTCACTTGTGCAGGTATCAGTCTATGATTAAAAAAGCAGCCGATGAAAAAATTGTTGTCAGTTCCACAAATTTATATGAACGCTTTTTTATCCCTGCTGGGGAATGCAATTCCAAGGTAACAGCAGCTCGTTTGCCATATTTTGACGGTGACTATTGGTCTGTCAAGGCTGAGGATATGATCAAGAAGATGGAACAAGAAGGGTTTAGGAGACTCGCAGAAGAAGGCGAAGAAAATAATCACAAAGAGAACTTTAAAAGCCATGGGACATACAAATCCTTCTGATAGTTCCACCAAAGATATTCTACTGATGCAGAAAGTACTTTTTCTTAACCCTTCCCTTTCTAAGTCTTCACATACCATAGTCTAGATGGTACGGCCATGGTGGGTTAAACGTCTTTAATAGAACAGAGCTCTGGTAAATGGGAACATTAAAAAACTGGACAGATACCCCTCATCTATTTGAATGAGACAAGTGAGTGAACTCTGATAGATAAGGGTACTAATCAACCACATAACTAAGTACTCGCCTTCAACTCTTAGCTCCTATTTTGTCAGGGCACAATGAGAGCAATAATTGATCTAGATGCTGATGCTACTTGGAAAAAAATATCTCAATTCTTTGATCACAATGGCACTAGTTTAAGCGATTCTGTTGGTCACCTTAAGTTCTGTATTTTTTTGGATTGAGGTAAATCTATTAAGCTCTGTAAGTGATAGAAGCAACTGGTCTTGAGCAGGAAGAAAATATCAGCACTAGCATGGCGGATTGCATTAATGCTATTAATAGATTTACCTTGTTTCTCCTGCTATTGTACATCTACTCACTCTCTTCTTTATTTTATGGTCTGTTCCTTTCTAGTTGGGGCAAGCGATTTTGCCAAATAAGGAGGACTTCATAATTGTCGACATGCAGTATGTTTGCACGCACTGCCATGAAGCAATATTATATGGAGATCGCTGGTCTTGCAGTCAGTGCAAAAGTTTTCACCTCTGTGAAAGGTAACTATTACTCTGAGGTCTTTCGTTCTGTCAAACTTTTTCTGCCTCCTTTAACCGGAACAATCATGGTTCCTCTCATTCAAATGACTTTTTCATCATTCTTAGTTATTTCATCGTGGGTTGAATAATTGAGTATGATATATGCACTCTTCTTTTTTTTCTCAATGCTTGAATGTTTTCTTTGCCTGTGAACCATGTGTGGAACATTGCCTTTCATGCCAAGAATCTGTTATCCTTCTTTTTTTATGCTTATTTACTGTTGTTTTAATTCATATGTTGCAGATGTCATGATGCTGAATGCAAAGTTAATGGAAGGGACATGCACATCTCAGCCAACCTGGAACAGCATCTGCTTTCTCAGGTAAATCCCGAACATCATGGCCCCAGATGTTATTATTTCTCTTCTAGCTCTGCATCCAAGGGTTTTCTATGTTCAGTACATAAGATATATGACTGAGTACCGAAAGAGAACACAGGGATTATAAACCATTCTCCACCTTATAGATGTACAAAGAGATAAATATGTGCAATCAATAACCAAAAAAATGCTTCAATATAGGACACAAAATATTTGATGTTGAGTTCTCATACAACCATCACCCGCATGAAAGTTATAAACCTGTCAATTAAATTTTACGCCAATTTTTCTTTTGCCATATGAAAAAATAGTGATAATCCTTGCAACATTCCGTTGTACCGGATGCATTATAAATTCAGATAATTACTCTCCTCGCTTTTAGTTGGAGTAGCGTATCTGTAAATATTTTCCTCTTTATCTTGCTCATCTGTAAGACTTTTGCCCTTATCAGGTTACGGTGGAGGATGTACTTTCTAATACCAAGGATGAAGATGTTATTTTGAACAGCGGTTTACTTGAGAACAGGTCTACTTTCTTGAGTTTATGTGAGAAAAACCATTATCAGTTTGACACTCTTCGCCGGGCCAAGTATTCCTCAATAATGATTCTGCATCATCTCCGAATTGCTAATGGGAATACATGCAGTATGTGCCATAAGGATGCTGTGGTTGATCAGAGTTGGGTATGTGGGACCTGCCCGGAGTTTGTAATTTGTGCAACATGCTATCAAGAGAAAGGAAGTTCTTGTCACATTCACAAACTGGCTCAGAGGTCTACCAGAGTTAGCCATAGGACAAGGAGTGAAATGGTATCAAAAGAACCATCGCTGGTATGTCCTCTTTGCAAGTTATATAATAATATTACTAAGCTTGAGTGAGTATGTGTGTGTGTGTGTGTGTGTGTGTGTGTGTGTTACTCTCTTTTTGTGATGCTCAGTTCTACTGTTAATATGTGGTACAGAATGCGGTGGGGAAGAGGAAACTGTTCCATGTTTTACAACACGTATGTAAATGTCGCTCAATGAAGAATCAGCATTGCTCTTATCCACACTGCTTGCAATTGAAAAGGCTATTCCAGCATGTAAATGTTTGCACTGTTCGGGATACTGGAGGTTGTCCACCTTGTCAGAAGGCATCGTACTCTATGCGCATGCATTCTCAATTCTGTAAAGAACCAACTTGTGGCATACCGCGGGCGACAGGTGAGTATATTCTCGCACTTGGCGACACCACCACCCCCTCCCACTTTTCATTCTTATTATCTGCATCACAATAGTTGTGTTTTAAGTTTTGCTTTATTCAACCATTTGGTGTTGATTGTGAAGGAATCTGAAGAAGCCTGCAGAAGAGCTGCCAGTTGCAGAATTTGTCGGATGGTGATCAACAAAGGTTGCTAAGAGTTGATAGCCTCAAGTGTACAGATAGGACAGGAATTTCAACACCAGCAACCTAGTGTACAAAGAGTAGGCAGCAGAGTAATTATTAAGTTTTGCATGGCTGAAAGATTTTGTCAAATAATAAGTAGACCAGAGTCCGAACCAGCAGCATGTATACAAAATTTGTACTGTTCCTTCAGAAGGGATGTGATTGGAGGGATTGGAAGTTCCAAGTTGGTCATGAGGTAGATCCAGAAAACCCTTGTGGTATCGTCCATAACAAAATAGGCTTAGAGAAAGTGTGCTTGTAACAGATTTAGTTGAGCCACTCTGGGTTTGATGCCTTAAGCTCATCCCTGAATGTTGTTGTTTTTTTGGACGCCGGTAAAGGAATATATGTTAAGAATAGGAAAGTTCTAGTCCTAGGCAGTCAAGTTGATTTGTGAAGCTCTATCTTCAGCTTTATGATGTAAACTCCCAGTGACAACTGTAAATTAGTTACTTTTGCCAAATAGGAAAGTTCTAATTTGTTCAGTATTTTCTTATCACCTATTTTTTGATTACGTTCCACATGCTGCAAGAATCGAAAATCCATTTGCCAAGACGGCTACAAGATCGTGACACAATAATATTGCGCAACAAGGTTACAACAAAATAAAATGTGAAAAGGTTGTGACAATTATGATAAGAATGTTATAAAATAAATTTTGCCGTAACATATGGTAAAATTAAGTTTTGATGGAAGGAAAATCAAATATTATCATAATGTTTTTGCCGTAAGATTATGACAAAATTAAGTTGTCTCAAGAATGTGACAATTAATATTATAACAAAATTTGACCACATGATTATGATAAAATAAGTTTTGTGACAAATTTGTGATTTGTCACAATGTTGTGACAAAATGAAACTTGTCACAAACTTGTGATAAAATGAAATTTGTCACAAGTTTGTTTGTGACAAAATAAAATTTGTCACAAACTTATGACAAATACTTATTTATGCATATACCCTATGCCACTCACTTCTAGTTTCACTTTGCCTTCTGTAAGTTAAAATGACTCACTTTGCCCTCTGCCACTCAAAATGTTGTCTCACGTTACCTCCTTGTTAAAATTTCTGTTAATTTTTGCTGACATGGACTGCCACGTGGCATTTTTGCCACATGGCAATTTTTTGTTGGCTTAGAAAAATTTGTGGAGCCCACAAATAATTTAAAAATAAAAGGAGAGAAAAAAAATGAACTAGCAGCAACTCACCACCGCCGAGCGCTTTCTACGCGTCTCCGCCGCCGAGCTCGGTGCCGTTGCTTGGCTTTTTGGGGAGGAACGGAGTGGCAACCACCAATTTCCTTCAAGATCAACAACTTTAAGCATGCCACACTTAACAATCCCAGTCGGTATTTGACCACTCATCGAATTGTTCGCCAACCAGAGCTCCTCTAACCGGAGAAGATTACCAATCGTCGTCGGGACCAAGCCGCCGATGGCGTTGTCGTCGGAGCTGAAATTCACTAGCTTGGAGCAGTTGGCGATGGTGGAGGGTAGGCTCCGGCGGGAGCCGATTCGAGTCCAGCCATAGCTTCTGACGCTTCTGGAGGCCGCCGATAGCCGCCGGAACTCCACCGAAGAATCGATTGAACGAGAAATTGATGAGCTGGATGTTAGAGTCGGCGGAGAAGTTTGCCGGAATGTCGCTGGTGAATGCGTTCGACTAAAGGTCGAGGTAGCGAAGGTTGGCTGGAATGTCCCCGGTGACTCTTCCGGAGAGGAAATTGCGAGCGACGCTGGAGAATCTGAAGGTGGTTGGTCACATAGGCTGCTTCTTCATTCACACCAAATCGAGCTGCAGCAACCGGCGGAGATTTGTGGTTGCCGCGCCGTTCCTCCCCAAAAAGCCAGGCAACGACACCGAGCTCGGCGGCGGAGACGAGTAGAAAGGGCTCGGCAGTGGTGAGTTGCTGCTGGTTCATTTTTTTCTCTCCTTTTATTTTTAAATTATTTGTGGGCCCCACAAATTTTTCTAAGCCAACAAAAGATTGCCATGTGGCAAAAATGCCACATGGCAGTTCATGTCAGCAAAAATTAACAGAAATTTTAACGAGGAGGTAACGTGAGACAACATTTTGAGTGGCAGAGGGCAAAGTGAGTCATTTTAACTTACAGGAGGCAAAGTGAAACTAAAAATGAGTGGCAGAGGGTATATGCATAAATAAGTGATATAATTTATCACATAGTTGTGACAAAATAGAATTTGTCACAAAGTTGTGATAAAATAAAATTTGTCACAAATTTGTGACAAAATCAATTTTGTTATAAGGATGTGACAATCAATTTTGTTACATGGATGTGACAAAATCAATTTTGTCACAAGGTTGTGACAAATTTCATTTTGTCACAAAGTTTGTGACAAATGGTGACAAAATGGAATTTGTCACAAGATTACGACAAAGCAGTCACAAAATCAAGTTTCGCCACAAGGTACAGCTAAATTTTATGACAAAGTTATTACATAATCCAATTTCCCACCAGCAATCAAAGCAGTTGAATCGGGCAGATTGCCGGAGTGCCGAAGCGTACGTTGTTATTTCATGAACTCTGCTTAGGCGACCAACCCCAGAAACATTTCATGTTGCATATTTCAAACTATGTTAACTTGGTCTTCCATGCCATCCGGGTCATTGAAGTTTGCAATCTCTGACCCATACATAAGATGAAAATCATGCCATTTAGTACTAGTTGCTAATTCTTCAAACGGTTACATAAAAATTAGACATAGAAGATCATGTTGTTCTAACAATCATCCTGAATGAAAGAGATTACAAGTTCTGGATACAAATAATGTGGAACGGGCGACAGCCGAGTCCAGCGTTAATATGGATCCGCTAACGCTGTTCAGTAAGAATTATCTACCATTATCGTACAAAACGAAACTAAGAAACAGGTCTAATATCTTCCTGAATGCTAAATGAAAAAGAAAGGTAAACAAAAACCCTATCCCTCCACCTGAAATACGTCCATTGTAACTACACTTCAGTTGCTAGTGCACAAAACTACACATTAATGACCTAACAGAAAACCTAAAGAAGTTGTGATGCAGAGCCACCCTCATGTCGAAAACAGGTCTTCATTATTATGTTGTAAGGAAGGTCCAAAGCTTCTTTCCTATTGAGGCTTGACCAGGATGTACAGACTCTTCATCGTCATCGTCGTCTTCCATCAAAGTAGCATCCTGAGATTCGTATTCCTCACCATCAGCATACTCCTGACCCCCTTCCGTCGAGCCATTTACCTCTTCACTCACTGCTGTATTTGCTTCCAGCGTTTTGATCCCATCTGCATCACCATGTTGAGCGTCTGCAAGAGTCCCACACTGGGCAAAGTAAACTGAAAAATCAGTCGAGCTACTTAGAAGAACTAGCTTTTGAGTTCTTGAAGAGTTCAAAACATGTACAGTACAGGTGATTTAGAACATCACTTCACTGCTAAAAGTAAACACTGAAATACCAACTTCTGAAGAACATATTTGATATGTTTTAAAAAATGTTAAATTCTAATCCGTACAACAAATAGAAAAGTCCCACACTACAATGCTATCTAGTCAAATTTCAAAGGGCCAGTGAAGATGCCAATCGCACACTCACCTGAACAAAGTGTGTGCTTCCGCCATTCTCGCTAGCAACTCCTATTGAAGTGGCAGGAGCAGCATTAGAGTAGTGAATCTTTGTCAACGTATCTCCGGCACCATCAACCTCTCCTTCATTTTCTTTCAGGGCATGTGAGGCACTGGCAGCAGCAACTCTAACTCCACTGAACAGACAATTAATTTACAAGTTAGTGCAAGAAAAATACCACAAAAGAATCCCAACAGTATTGTAAGTTTTTTTTCTTTCTATTACGCTAATCAAAACATTTCAAACAATTATGAGATATACATTACACTAGAGACATTTGTTTGTTGTGGTATCTTTACTCAAATCTTAAAGCAAATAAACTTTCAAGTCAATAAATTAAACAGATTTTTACATTCATTACATGGGGACCACAGGTTCACTGAAGATAAGAACAATTAGCAGACTCACACTTTAGGTCGCCGCAGATTGTACCGCCTTTCCACTGGAGCTTGCTCGGCTGCTGGGGCAACTCTTTCTCTCCTCTTCTTGCGCATGGCACCCATGACACTGTCAGAATGTCCTTCACTTCCATCCCCAACACTTCCAGTTTTTTGAGATGTTTGAGCACGGCCGCGCTTCCGTACATTTCTTCTTGTTCTTTTATCAGAAAGACTTGAACCGCCGTGACTTTCAGTATGCATATCGGCAGAATCCTCAGCTGTTCCATTTGCATACTCGCTGTCATGTGCTTCAAAAGCCTCTCCAACCATAGCTTTAGCATCTTTGACAACTTCTTTAACAGAGCGGGTTCTGTTAACTGCGGGTCTGCCTCTCCTACGTGGCTTTCCACGGCCACTCTTCAAATCAGAAGGCTGAGAATCTTCTGGAACATCAGGTGGCTCACTGTTCATGTTGCTATGTTCATCGGCAGAAGGATATTGAACAGCTTGAACTTCTCTAACACTATTGTCAGATTGAAGCCTCTGGACATCTAAAGAATCACTTGCAACTCCAAAAGAGACTTCAGCCCCATTTTCAACACCAAATACTCTTTGGGATGGTTCTACATTTTGGTCACCAGAAAACGGTGCTTCCTTTGCCAAATTCTGAACAGCACCAAACTCAATCTTCTTCCCAGGAGAGAGGCTAAAAATCTTCGAGGTACATTTACGTAGCCAGGATACAGTTCCACCAGACCGTGGAGATCTTAAATCAGCACCAAGAGATATCTCATTATTCTGCCTCTCAGAAGCAGCCATATTTTCATTCAAACCTCCCTTCAAATAGTCATCACCCAGTCTTGGAAGCGGAATGACCTCTGCATTTTCAAGTTCAGCTACAGATTGAATGTTAGAAAGCACAAAGTCAGAGATCATTTCACCACAATTATGGCAACTCTTGAGCTTCTCAATAAATGACATAAAAGATTCTCTCTCCTTAAGGAACTGTTCCCGCTGGCTTTTCAGTTTCCGGCTAAGATCAAGTAGTCCATCAATATCTTTTCTTATTTCCACGTGTTGCCTTTCAAGATGCTCCTTATTTGCATCAGCTTCTTGTCTTTCTTTTTCTATTTTATCTCTCTCAACTCTAACTTCTTCCATCTCTCTTGTAGCTACCTCTCTCAAGTAACTAACATTTTCAAGTTCTCTCTCTCTTTCTTCTGCAAAAGACTTCTCTCTTTCACGCAAGGACTTTTCCATCTCCTCTAACCGCTTCTGCATATCAGTTTCTAGTTCTCTTTTTCGTGTTTCGAATTCATGCAGCAAGTGATTTCTCTCACTTTGGGCTTGCTCAGCTAAGGCTGACTTTTCATGTTCCATAAGGTCTGCAAATGATTCCTTAGCCAATCTCAGATCATCCTGCTCCCTTTGTATGTACTCATGCGCCACCGCCTTTTCATTTTTCAACCGTTCTTCTTCAAGGCGCTTCCATTTTTCTAATTCTTCCTTCTGTACACTCACGTTCTTCAGCTCTTTTCCAATCTCAGCGCTTTTGTCATCCAACTCTTCCCAATCTCTCTCAAAACGCTCCCTTTGCTGTTTCAAGTCTTCAGCTTCCTTCAAAAGCAGTTCTTTCTGTTGCCTATACTTGTCAATTTCTTGTTTTAATTCTGACTGCAACCGGTAGTACTCTGCCCTCTCCTCTTCACTTACTTTGAGCCGATCTGTCTCCTCACTAATCTTCAGTAGTTGTTCTTCATTGTTAGCCCTTACCTTCTGAACTTCATCCAAAAGCCTAACCAAATCCTCTTTATCAGCATGGATTTGTTTTTTCTCGCTGTCCAAGTTATTCTCCTCTAATTTAATGGACTTCTCCTTCTCCTTCAAAGATTTCACTTTTGATTCATAGTCCTTCTCTTTCTCCTTGAACTTCTCTAATTTCTTTTCCAGTGCCTCCTCTCTTTTCCCAAGTTTCTCCTCCATGTGGTTTAATTCAGATTCTTTTTTCTCTACGTGAGCTTCCTTGTTTCTCAATTCATCAGCAAAAGATTTTCTCTTTTGATCAATTTCCAACTCAAATTCACATTTCTTAGCATCAAGAAAGGCATTGTGCTCATTAACAAGCTTCTGGATCTCAACCTGTGTTTCCAATGCAAAAGAAAAATAGTCAGGAGCATATCACTGCAGTGTAGTAACTTCTTCTCACGTGTAAGCCACTAATAAACAAACGAATGAGATCAGCTCCACATATGGAGCAAACAGACAAGAAGCAAATTTTAAACAGATGGAATAAATGAAGAGTGGTTGGTCTTACTCTTTCTCTTGCATCGAGCTTTTCTTCCACTGCACGTAACTCCTCCTCCTTCATCTCTAGATTCATTCTCATAGCGTCGTATTCCTGCATGTAAATAAACAGAGTTACTAACAAATGGCTAATGATAAACTCGACACATCTCGTTCTAAATAACCACTCACCTTTTCTTTCAGAGTTAGATTTGCCAGTCTGCTGTTTATATCATCTTCTTTCCTTTTCAATGTCTCATTAGTTGCATCAATCTTCTTCTGAGAATCATCCAGGTCTTTCTCTTTCTGCTTAAAAATCATGTCGTTCTCATTTGCCCTCTCCTCCCTTTGGTTGAGAATTCTTTGACTCTTGGCTACCCTCTCTTCTCCCTCTTGCAATTTTGCTTCCCATTCTAGTAAGTCATCCCTCCGCTTAGACAAAGAAGTCTCATGTGCTTGCTGTCTGAGAAAAATCATTAAAGCTATGTTAAACCAGCAAACAAACTTATATATTTAAAATTAGTCAAAATTGCTCCAGTAACATGTTGAAGGCATTGAAAGATATAACATATTAGAAACTGCAAAAAAAAAAAAAAAAAAAAAAATTGAGAGCCTTAGACATACTCTGAATTGAAGGATAATCGATCTCTTCGAAGTGCACTTTCTCGAGCCTCCAAGTCTTTTGATTTCCTCTCAAGATCAGAACTTTTCCGGCTCACCTCAGCTAGCTTGGCATCAGCAGCATGCGACTTTGCCTCTAGCTCCAAGGACTTTTCTTCTATGCTAGTGAGCAACGCATTTGCCTCAGCCAACTTTGACTCAGCAGTAAACTTAATTTCTGCATTTTCTGAACGAATCTCACGTAAAGCATTCTCCAGCTGCACAAAAATGTACCAAATGTTAGCAAACAATGATGTCCAACAACAACCATCAGCCCATAAAGCTTTAGACATCAGTCCATTCACAAGTAAATAAAAAGAAAGTTGGTTTTCATTTCATGAAGAAAATATTTTGAAAAAACCTTAAAGCATATTTAGCATCACAACATGCTACTAGCAGTGCCTACAGTAGAAAACAAAGATACTCACGTATACCATATGTAAAATAGATTTAGATTGCAAAATGAAAGGCTAATTATGGCGTATTACTAGTTGATTCCCGCACTAAGTCAGAGCAAGGGAAAGTAGATATTGCTGATGAATTATGTATACATGGCTTTCCCAAAATTCAAATTTCGCCTCTAATTAGTTACTAGAGGGAGAGAGACAATTCCAAAAGATGAAAAACAACATAGGGGAATCCAGAAAAAGGAAATAATAAGTGAGATCAATCTTACATCAACTACGCACTGCTTCTCAACCCCCAAGGCCTTCCTTAAATTCTCCTCTCGCTTTTCAATTTCAGATATTGCCATCGAATGGGCTGCTTGTTCTCTTCTGACAGCATCTTTTGCTTCGGCTAGTGACTGCTTGAGTTCTTCGTGCCTAGAAGTCCACTCCTTTTTCTCAATCAATAGCAACCCCATATTGTATTGGTATTCGAAAAGCTGGCCACAGCAGCAATTAGTCAAAACCCAGTTTTAATAAGAAAGCACACTTGAAAGACTAACATAGACTAGAAGCTTATCAAACTCATCCAACCAAAACAATCTCTAAACTTTAAAGTTTAGACTGCGAGTATGGATAACAGGTGAAAGTAAACAACGATAAACTCTATGCTCTACATCACTCAGATATTTATTAACAAATAGCCCACTGTCAGGATAGTAGTAGTAATGCACAGATTTCCTAATCCTTTATGCCCCTTGACCCTCTTTCGCCATCTAACATGCATTCAATGTTTAAAATAACTGAAAGATTATTCCATAACGACTTCACGGTTTTCTTCAGACATTATAAACCTTCAATCTTTAAGCTCAGCATCCACCAACCCGCATACCATCTTAACCCCCATCAACACTTACGAAAATCATAATTTACATTTTAAATAGAATATCATAACTAATTCTGAAAAATCATACCATCCAAATTACCACACCAAAACTAACAAAGCACTTAACTTTCTTATTATATTCAAATCAAATTCACCAATCATGATTATCCCAAATAACAAACACCCCATACTTCAAAAACGAGCATAAAAATCATTGAACAAAAAAAAAATTACAAAAAACCCCAACCAACCTCATTTTCGATTTCCGAAACCCTCTGGGCCAGGCCCTCACGGTCGACCGCTGCCACATTCTCGAGCCCTCGACCCGAAGCAGGCGTCGCGGGCTCGAACAAGGAAACGCCTTTCCCCTTCGAGCCCATCGCATCTCCGGAGTTGAAGCCCGACCCGGGACCGGTCTTATCCGACCCGGTTCTGGGCGTTTGAGCCCGCCGTAACCACCCCTGCGGCGAAAGCATCAGTAATTCCTCAACATGCACAGCGAAGAGGATTCAGGGATTGATTGAAGAAAACCCTAAATTTCGGGAATCTCAAAAAACATGTCTTGGGTCAGAAAACTCCGATTTAGCAACCCTAGCCCTCGACCCGATTCGAAATTTTGAAATTCCGGCGAGTTGAAGTTTGGAATTCGGATAAAGACGAGAGCTTTCACACAAATCCCTAGTCCGGACGCCAATGGAATTCCCAAATTCCGGCGAATAGCAGATTTCAAGTCCGGTAACTTCTTCACTCTCTCTTTCCCAGCCAAACACTTTTTTGTGTGCTTCGCGCGGATCAGTCACCTTTTTATTTTCTTTATTTGTGGGCCCACGGGATTCCACCTGTGAAAGTTACAGTTCTGCCCTCGGTTTCCGGATGGCTCAGTGGATACTGCTAGGGCAGAGCCGGAATTTAAGTGGTGGGGTGTTGCGGAATACAACGTGGGTGTGCGGCTGTTTTATCTGGAATGACGAATTTGACCATGGTTAGTGATGACCGTTGAGAGTGGAAAAGTGGGTAAATAGATGAGAAAAGTAGGGGTATTTTGAGAAGGTGGGGCATGTTATTCTGGGTTTGGAGGGAATATACTGTACTGAAATGCCACGGTGTTAAGGAGCTGTTATGTTGGGAACAAGAACAAGGAGATTGGGTCTTTGAAGATAAGCATCTCTTTGTCATCACCATGTGGCTTTGCAAGTCATAATGACTTTCACTATTAAAAGCTTAAAAATCCCAATGTGGGGTATTCTAAAACATTCCAATCTAGAGCTCTAACGGGAAGAAGGTTGAATCGAGTTGCTTTGTCCTCACTACTATGAACTGTTACACTTTGCACAAAAAAATATGGCACTTTGTACCTTTGAGGGGTAAAGTTGGAGTTGAACTATGGGCCAAACTACTCCGAAAAAAGAAAAAAAAAACTATGTGCCAAACTATTTTGTTTAATTCGATTATTCCAGTATTTCTAGAAAGTATGCATTGGCCTCGGTTAGGTTCGGATAATATGAAATATAAATAATATGATTAAATTTTATATTGTTCTTTAAAAATTTGTAAGATAAAAAGTAAGTAATGTAAAAAGGGGCAAATAGAGTGTTTATCGCGACTCTCAATTCACATCAGAAATTTGACCAAAGAACATTTGTAAGGGGTAAAACTGGGGTTATTCTTGTTACTCATGTTAAGAAATGTTGGGTAAAGAATAGTGGAACTTTTCATAATAACCGTGTGTAAAAAATAGTGAATTACTTCCCGGCATTGTCGTTTTACAGTAGGCAAAAGAAAGGAAGATAACTCGATACATATAAATAGCCAATGCCATGGCCGCATTAGCAACAGCAACAGCAACAGCAGAAGCTCAGCTGAGAAGATCATCATTAGCAGCTTGATTAGCTTGCCCTCCAAGTCTGAAATCCGTTACGAAGGTATCCTCTTCAACGTCAGCGCAGAGTCCAGCATTGGCTTGAGAATTGGTATGACCAAAACACGTTGGTTTTTGGCCAATTGGGTTGTTATCTGTATTTGTTTTCTGATGTTTTGGCATTTTGGTTATTCGGGAAGTTCTTGGTTTGTTGATTGATTCATCATGCCATGTGAGTCTGGATTTTTCTTTCCTTTGTTGGTTTTTAAGTGGGTTTTTTTGTTTGCTATTGGAAGATAGATTAATTGTTATCTGTTTATGTAAAATGTGGTTGGTTTAACTTTAATAACTTGTTATCTTACATTGGATGGCATATTTTATGTTTAAGTTTCCAAGGACATGAATGCTGGTGATGGAATGCGCTGATGAAATGTGTAGGGAGCATTGTTAAGATACAGTACATGGTAGCTGGATAAGTGTTTAGTGGTAATACTGAATATACAAGGTTGAAACAAAGGTCAAACGAAACTGCGAATCTTACATATGTTATTTCATAAGACGAGATCGAGGATTTAAGCTAAGTGGTCTGTAAATGCTAGAAAACCCAAGCCTTCGTCACTAGTTGTTTTTCTCAACTTATGGTCTTGCATTTCTGTGGCCACAATGCGCAGTAGTGATGGGATCAAGTATGATTTGTGTGATGATTTGTATTGCAGTAAGATCATTTGGAACAGAAGGGCGCAAAAAGGATGGTCCCCAAATGCCTCAAAGTGATAAAATTTATGAGTACATACTTCTTCGAGGAAGTGACATGATGACATCAAGGTATATGGCGTGTTGAGTACAGAAATATACTGGTTTCAGTTTGATTAAGCATTTACTGTCTCTGCACTTTAATACTGGCTTCTGGTTTGTTTGTAAGCTAAAAACAACTAATTTGTGTCTAGTATGACATCCGGATGGATCATTCTTTCTGGCTTTGCTCCTTATTTGACTGTCTTAGACATGTACTCTCTTTTCCTATGATTACAGGATCTTCAGGTCATATCTTCGCCTCCTTTACAGACTAGTACAGCGCTGCATTGCTATTATTCAGGTAAAGAAAAAAAAAACTAGCGAGAAGTTACCAGCTACTACCCAAATTCCCAACTTGGTGTCTGATATGTGTTTTAATTTCCTATACACACTCACTATCCTCATGCAGGTAATTATCTACATACGTACCACTTCTGCTATGTTGTTCATTCCAGATGTTAGTGCCCATACTCCAGGAATGGGACTCAATAGGCCAACATTTCAAAGCAAATCTTCCCTTATATCAACCTCTAGGAAGTTTTTGGGGTTCGTCACCCCATCCTCCAACCACAAATGACAATGGTATTCCTTTTTTTTTTTTTTTTTTGGACTGAATGACAATGGAATTCCTATGACAATGTATTGGCAACCATTCTCTGGGTCCTCAAATGGGTTTCAACCCCAACAACAGTCATTCCTTATGCCCCCATCTAGCTTGCCTTGCCAATGCTGCCTCTGCACAACAACCATTGACATATCCTACCATGATTTCATCAGTACTATCTGCAGGACCTTCGGCTCTTACAACATCTAAACCATCTGAGTCATCTCCTGCTGTATTGCCACTTCGTAATGTTGTACTCTAAACTTGCAGTCGTTAGTGTTTCCTGCCCAGAAACCTCCCTTTAATATTGGGATTCGTCCTGATTATCTTCTATGCTTCAGTCCCAGCCAACATTAGTTAGCCACCATCAAGTTTGATTCTTCAAAAGGCTTCTACTCAGACTCTTCATACTGCTGAATCAAGTACTAGCTTGCCATTGGTATTATCACCACTGACTACTGACTTGGACAAAAATACCCTACTACCAAGTTCTGGCAACCCTGAAGCAGACCGTAGTTCTGCGATGCAACTAACAACTGAATCTGTGTCCTATATGCCTAGAACATACAGGTCAACTTTTGAATCCTGGACCCCCACTACTTATATTCATCCCAGACTTTACAGCTCAAAGGGATGTTGAGGTGGTGCATGCACCGGAGCTGCTGCCTTTATCACCACCCATTGAAGGAATCATGGGAACCATTATTACCCCTTCCTGCACAAACCATCCCTAAGGTATTGCTACCAATTTCTAATTTTCAATTTTCAGATTTTACATATAGGCAAGAAGGTACTGAATGTAATTGCATAGCCATGGCCAGGTTCATATTTCAGGGCCAGATTTTCTGTCTGGCATTAGCTTATATATCTTATTTCCAATTTGCATCAGCGTCTTAGCATTTTTGTCCACAGCTTACCTATCAAAGTTATCCGTTATGCAGTGATGACTTTGGAATGCATGTGCATTGCCTAAATGTTTATTGCATACTTTAACTAGGCTAGCTTAGTGGCTTATAAATCTGATCTTGACAACGATATTATTCAACTTTCTGATGTTCTCATATTTTATTTATCTTACCTCTTAGCTTCATGGAGGTCATGCGTTCACACATCAAAACAATAGAGGAGGGCATGTAAGAGGTAGAGGGAACTCGGGATGTGTTGCTTTCTTACCTTATTGCCTCTGATGCTTCATCCTATAAACATTCGAATAATCCGAGGTCTAGACCTAAAGAAGTGTCAAGCTTTACTAAGATGAATTATTACTTGTAAAACCAATTTACATTGCATGTTCACATCTAGATGAGCTTTGTTGAATTATTTAGGTTACATGTTTTATTAGTCTATGTACATGTGTAGTCTGGAAGAACAACATATGTTCCTACAGACTAATGTCAACTAAAGCTCTAATTTTTTGATCATTTGGTCTTTCAGGTTTCTTGTCCCGATTCACTGAAGATTTTGACTTCACAGCAATGAATGAGAAGTTCAACAAGGACGAAGTATGGGGAGATCTCGGTAAAAGTACCAAAAGTGTAGAAAATGCAGGTGACTTGCCGGAGAAAGATGATGTTGGAGTATCACCATGCCATACTAAGGTCTCTTTATCCTCTTCCTCTCTATAGAAAAAGGTCTTTTTCATGACTGCCGATTGCTAACTTGGATTTCCTTGTCCTTCAGACTGTTTATGTTAAGGGCGACTTCTTTGATTCTCTGTCCTGTGATGAGTTTGATCGTAGCTTGCATAACGGCAAGGTTCTCTGAACAATTGAGAAAAGATCCAGAGGTATTCTTCTATCAGGCTGACACCAATATCTTAAGTTTTTGCTAGTCTAAGCTTTTATATTTTTGAAGGACTTGCTAGCAATCTAGATTGTTATTATCATTCCTTCTGTTTATTGCGTGCATGTTTAACCTCTCTTCTTGATAATCACTCAAGACTTTTGGCTATGTGCCAAGGCATCGTGGTGGAAGAGGAAGCAGACCAGGTCGTGGTGCCCGATGGAGTGGTTATGGAAGTGGCTATGGACGTTGGATGGGGCAGTGGACATTTGCTAATCGAGTTGCCTACTAAGCATTGCTTCCATTGAGGCTGGATGTATCATATAGCAGCTAATCTAAATAGTTTGTTTTTATTGCTCGTAGGATCCATAGATGTAATTAGTGTTGGAGTAAAACTGCTGGCATAGCAATGAAGTTGATTGGCGCCAAGTTCAAGTTGAAGTTTGAATTAAGAAGCTGACTTGAAGAGCAAGGTGACTCAGCCAACGTCTCTATGACTAGAAGAAAACAAGAATCTCAACCTACCTTATTAGAAAGTGGTCCCTTGAAGTTGGTAGCTTAGGTTGTTTGAGATTAAGCCATTTGTAAGGCTATGATGTAATTGAACCAAGTATAAAGCTTTGTTACCCTAGCTACTGATTTTGTAAGTGACTGAGTTTATTTGAATGAAAGAATAGCAGCCACAGTGAAAGTTTGAGCTTGCATTCCGTTTTGTTCATTTCCAGTTACAAACAAACACAAAGATACAAACTTTACAAAGATAAAATCAAATACAGAAAGATACAAGCTTGAGTTGTTTGTCTACATTACATTGTGTATGAAAACACCTAGCTATACATCAAAATACAATAATTAGACCTTGCAGAGGCTGTTGGAGGGGAAGTTTTCTTATTGTGTTTGGTTCACCTAGATGGAGAAATAAAATCCCTATTGTATGCATTATGGGTTGGAAATTGTTCCATATTCTCATACTATTCTGCTATTATGTATCATCTTTTATACCTGATGAAAAGAAGTTTTTATAAGGAGTATATTTACAAGGAAAAAAAAAACTCTACCAAACAATTCAACAATTCAATTTATATTAAGCTAGTGTATTGTTCATATATTGTAGCGTAGGAACAGTGGATTGACGATTTAACACCAGCTCTTTTTTTTCTTTTTCTTTTTATCATAATCATATGATATAATTTTTGAAAAAACTTTAATTTTACCATAGCCTTATGACAAAATTATTGAATTTTTGATATTGTCATAACCTTATGATAAAATTATTGAAAATTTTGGATTTTGCTATAATCTTATTATTAATGACCTCATAGTCCATACGTATAACATACCTCCTTCATAAGACATGAAATTCAAATGTTTCCTTCATAGGACAAAAATTAAACTATACATTAAAATCTAAAAATCGAATCTTATACACCCATGCCCGCAAAAAGGGAAGGCAATGGGAGGCTTTAGCCGTCACACTCAAACACGACCAAGACTTTCTCCCACCAATTCTGCGTCGCCTCCTTCCTCACACTGCCGCCCGATCCAACTCCTCCACCTCCCCCAAACCCATCCAACCCAGCTTAGAATTCAAATATGGACTCGCTCTTCCTCAAGCTCGCCCACCTCCTTCAGTTCTCCCTTTCATTTTCTATGATCTATAAACCCAAATAATGAGTCTTCATCTTGAACACTGAGAATTTGCGGAAGACGATGATAAAGATGACAACGAAGTTGACGCCGAGCTCGATCTCTTGGGACTTGGGTGTAAATTTATATTTCAATGAACAAATTTGTATCTTATTGTGTTGTATTTGGATACATTTTAAATTGGGTTGCGGTTAATTTGTGCATTTTAATTATTGAAACGAGACTTTGAAGCATAAACTGTTTTTGTGTTGACACGATCTGTTTCGGTGTTAGCACGAACTATTTCTATGTTCACAAATTGTTTCAATGTTGACGGACAGAAATTATTGCTGCACAAAGATTCGTGCGCTGGTGTATGCAATTCAACCCCACTATTTCACATTTCTGTCTTGCAACTACAAAATGATAACCACTAGTTTAGATTGTGTGTACAATTCAACTCCACTATTTCACATTTCTGTTTTGCAACCATACCATGCATTGTTGTATGATGAAAAGACTCAAAATTTGTCTTGCAACCATACCCAAGGTTCAAAGTTTCGGTTTCTGTTGAAATTTCGGTCGCCAAAATTTATGGAAATTTCGGAAAAAGTTTCGATTTCGATGGAAATTTCGGTAAAAAAAAAAAAAGACGAAAAACATGCTAGAACACCTATAAATTAATATCTCTACTTTCTATAGGCTCTAAAATCAACAAATAATACAATTTTAACACTTAAGCTATGCAACATTGTCCATATGGATTAACTTTTATATACATAAGGGAGGAATGTGTGTTTTGCATTCCACTAAGCTGTCAATTAACATAATATCTTAAATATTATTGAGGAATACTTAAGGTAAGTCTCATGAAACATACAATAATCATTACATTAACATTACAATATATTATAAGAGTTGTAAGGAATATAATACATCAGAATTACACATACTATAAAACTATTACGATGAGGCTGATCTTTACTTCTTGATATATTATCTTGGAACTGGTGATATTGCTCCCATGACATTTGGTAGTAGGCGGAGTGAATGTAATATTCAATATGCATGTAAGAAAGCCAAAAGATCTATCTATGTAAAGCATACCTATTGGTTTGAGCTTGATAATTGACGGAGAAGTGGAGGTGGCAGGGAGAAGTAAATCATAAAGTATAAAGCATATTGTTTGTTTGTATGATAGATGATGAAGGTAGAGAGAAGTAAAGCATAAAGTAAGAAGCCTATTGTTTGTTTGTTAGCTTAATAATTGATGGTGAAGGTGGTAGAGAGAAGCTAATAAAACATCTTCACCAAAGCCTACATCAAAGTTTCACTGAAATTGTACCGAAAATTTATCGAAATTTCCATCATATTTCCGAAATTTCATCGAAATCGAAACCGAAATCGAAATTACCGAAATTTCGGTCTTTTCTGATGATATTGAGACGTACCCCGATTCAAATTTTAAATCCTCCAAAATTACCGAAATTTACAGCAAATTTTATGTTTCGGTCGAAATTTTGAACTTTGATCATACCACATTGTTATATATAGTTAATATGCCAATACGTACCATGAATATATTCAAATTCGGAATCTCTTACAATATTGCTCAAACTCTCTAATGATGTATCCCGAATATATTCGAATTCGGAATTTCTAGCAATATTGCTCATACTCTCTAAAGACGTGAGGTGGACCGTGGACTAATGCCTACGTGCCACCATCAAGTTGTACAATTCAACTCTACGACTTTTCTTTAACGAAGAACTGTACTTCTTTTTAGCTAATCAATCAGCTGAAGAAGAAGCAAATCACCAAAATAAACTGATCCAAATCCGCCAAAAACCAAAATAAACACCTTTTTTTTGCTTTTCCCAAAACCCTAATTTCTCCATCTCGCAAAAATTTCAGAGCTAAAGGCAGAAGAAGAATCAATGGGGGCGATTCCGGTGGTCCGCTTCCCGATCTTCAGGGCGGTGAGAGTGTTGGGAGTGGCGGTGGCGGCTCTAGTGCTCACCTGGACCGTACATTTCCGAGGAGGATTGGCCCTCATCTCCGACAACAAAGATCATATTTTCAATGTTCGTTTCTTCCTTAAAGTTATGTTTTTTTTTATTTTTTCTTCTTCATCTTTGAGCATAATTGTATTGTGAAGTTCATATTGGAATTTTCGTTTTGGGCTGTAATGGTTGATGGGTTGCTTGGTTTACTTGTTTTGGGTACTGGGTTCATATAACTTGTTTTGATAATTACATTGTTTGTCAATTTATGGTAAAATTGTTCATCTTGGACTTGTCAGATTAGATTTTATATATTGTAGTTCCCATGTGATATTGAGCTGGAAGTTGATGTGTATTTGGGGAAATTTCGCTGCTGCGTTGATTTTGGGGAAATTTCTCTTTGTAACTTAAGCATTTGGTGCATTTTCATGACAAACCAATAGAGCACTTACTGCCATCTCTATGTATGCAAAGTGTTAAACTTTTGACTGTTCCGTAAACTTATGGTTTGCTGTGTTGCTGATAGGTCCATCCGGTGTTGATGGTGATTGGACTAGTACTCTTGAATGGAGAAGGTAAACTTTCTGCTCTTAATGTGTCTAGTTAGGGTGCTTGGCCTAGTGTCTAGTTAATGTTTTCTGAATGATGTGCCCCTGTTCCTGTAATCTTGACTTAGTTAATGTGACTGCCTTTGGTGTTCGTACACTATTACAACTAGGTTCGTAGAAGGATGATCATGATGAGATTGAAGTGTTAGTGAAGGTCCACATGGTTTCTATGTGCACTTTTAGACTTACAAATACAAGTCACATAGTATTTACCTTTGAACTTAAAAGGGCTTACATAACTGTAATCGAATGTTACTACTGTTCTTGATGGCTTCAGAGAACAAAATTTTCTTTTTCCTTTTCACAGGCAGACCAAAGAGCACACTGTGCTTCGCTTACTAATCGTTCTATTTCGTTTGCTTTAAAATGCAGGTATAGTCTATATGGGTGATATGGAATCTCTGAAATTTGTGGAGTTCCTCTAATTTTAGTGAAAATGATTTGAATTCGAATCATCTCATTTTGACTACAACATTGCAGCCATGCTAGCATACAAGACAGTCTCAGGAACAAAAAGCTTCAAGAAATTAGTTCATCTTACGCTACAATTCATTGCCTTTTGTTTTAGCATTATTGGGGTATGGGCTGCTTTGAAGTTCCACAATGATAAGGGGATTGACAATTTCTACAGTCTGCATTCCTGGTTGGGTCTAGCTTGTCTATTCCTCTTCACCCTCCAGGTACCTTTGTAGTTAATTTCTTTCCGTGAGATGATAGCGTCTATAATTACCTGTATCCTCACCAGAATTTTCTTTCATTCAGTGGGCTGCTGGATTTGTAACGTATTGGTACCCAGGTGGCTCAAAAAACAGCAGAGTGAACTTGCTCCCATGGCATGTATTTATTGGTGTTTATACCTACGCTCTTGCTGTTGCGACTGTAACTACTGGTATTTTAGAGAAAGCAACATTCCTTCAAGTCCAGCAAGTAATATCACGCTATTCAACTGAGGCTTTGCTGATAAATTCGCTGGGTATATTGGTCGTTGTGCTGGGAGGTCTTGTTATTCTCGCGGTTATCACTCCTATCAACAATAGAGGTGACAGTCTCCGAGCACCGATGGAGTAGGTATAATTGTACTACCTTAAAGTTCAAAAACAGGCATATTATACAGGACAGGTTTTCCTTATTTTCAAAAGATGAGTGTATCGAAATAACAATTTTAGATGATTTTGATGATTTAGAGCTAAAGAAGACTGCGTTTCTCATCATTCTTCCTTCATTTTGTTCTTCGACTTTTTTTATTATCTCATGATCTGATCTGGTCGTGTAACAATAAGAACGAGAAAAGAAAAGCATGAGATTATATGCTCAACTTAAGATGGCACTTCAGAATGGCTAACAGGTAAAGGATTAAAAAGTCTGTTACAGAAATTTAAAAATCTAACTGGTATCTCAATCTATGGTCAAATACAAAAGCTTGTCCAGTATCAGAAGCTAAAACAGAACTCCTAGCTCTAAGTCTAACATTGAATCACTCATTCCATCAACGCAAAAGCATGATCAATATTCAAGGATGCACTAGAAGTTTAAAATCATCACATCCATAAGTGCTCTCTTCGGTATTCACGAACAATGACCGGCACACTTGTGGGCGGAACCTAAAAACAAGCACAAAATCATAGAACGGTTCAGTTCTTTCCTTTAAAGTACACATATCGATCTAGCTTGACCATATGAAGAGGACAACAAAGAAAACAAAACATGTTTTTGTAAGAATTACTTGAAGAGAAATGAGATGTACCATGCCATAATCCGTGATGATCATTGACACATAATCTGAAGGAAGTGCGTCATAACTGTCAACGACAAATTCACACAGGACAATACTGTTAGTAGGCGAAACAAATAAGAACTGTGATAACACATTCCCAAAACTATAAAGACTTTACATCAGATTTAGACGCTGAAGATTTTCACAATTAGCTTGACCATCCGAAGAATTGATTTCCTCCCTGCCAGGGATCTCACATATGGCATCTGGATCACCTGCAAGAAGTGGAACACAAATTGAGTAATCAACTGAGCCGAGCATGAGACTTATATGCCCATCAAAATAATTATGCTAGGATTGCATACCAAGCTCGTTGCAGCATATAGAATCAAGCTGCACCCTTTCGTGAAATTTGTATGCCTCACAGCATACTAACACGGGTACACCAAATGCATGAGCTACCATAGCAACACAAGCAGTCCCAACCCGTGAGTAAACTGTTCCATTGGCTAGCACTGATGAAGCACCAAGAAAGACTCGAGTAACTTCATGCATGACATAGGAAGCAGCATTTATGTGAGTGTAAGTACAGCTGAGACCCTTTCCCACCAATCTACGAAGTAAACGCTGCCCTTCAAGCTTCGGACGAGAGTCTACCACCACAACGCGAAACTGTTTGCCAAGTTCATGGGCATGCAATAGTAACATTTCAACTGCAGTGGATGACCCATATGTGAGAAGAACATCCCCATCCCTGATTTTGCTTACTGCATGCTTGACTATCACCTTATCTGCAAGTTCGATCTTCTCAATTATGAACTGTTCGATATCTGACTGAAGAGATGCTTTTGCTTCTGACTCGAACACTGACAAAGGTAACTTGGCAATTCGGCTTTTTAGAAACCGAATGGCATTCCCCATGGTGACCGAAAGCGGTCTGCACTCGTTCAAAAATGACACATAACTACTTATTTTTGCAGTCAAATCCCTACTGAGGCTTTTCTCAGGTGGTGTAGAATAGTCTTGAATGGCCTCCTGAAATGCTAGAAGCATGGCAATACAACGAGCATTGCCACCTGATATATCTCCTGATAAGTACTGTAACCCAACCTGATATTATTTATAAAGTCAGATAGAACCATACTCTCCTAACATCTCAGTCATAAACACACCATGATAAGCAGATATGATCATGTAAGTACCTACCTTGTAAACAGCAGGATGCACAGGGTCAAGTTGGAAAAACTTAGACTCAAGATCAGGAAGCTGAGTTCCATGCTCGTATTGAGGCAAATGCCTGAACAACTCAACCCTGTTCCTGGCCTCAGTTTGCTTGACCACAGACCGCCTCTTCGCCTTCTCCACGCGACTGGTGTCATCATACTGCATTCTTGGATGAGGAACTTCTTTCTTTCTATCCTTCTCCACTAGACGCTCGCTACCACCACCGCCTCCTCCCTTCTTTTCAGAAGCCGCTGCAGATGTTTGGGGCACAAGTTTCGCGGTCTTAGGTGGTTTCACATTCGTCGCTGCCGAAGCAGACGCAGTAGGAGGAGCGACAGAAGGTGCCTTACTTCCTCCTTCAGCTAATCACATCACACAGTCGCAAAGTAGACATTGTTGGTTACTAAATTTCACTGAACTCAACTAAATTTATAGCAAATTGTTTGTGAAATCAGTAAAGTAATTACCTTTAGCAGCTGCCTTAGCTGCTCTTTGAGCCTCCTGAATCGCCCGCCTTTCGGCTTTTGTGGTTTTCTCCTTCAGCGGCTTCGAATTCGCACCTCGCTCGCTTTGCACTTCCACTCGTTCACCAACACCATCCTCTACATTTTCTCAATTTTTCCAAATCAATCACAAAAATGCTTCATTTCTAATCAAATCACTAATCAGCTCAACTCAAACCATAATTACCAAGATAGCAATAGGCTGATGATAAGAAATTACCGGAAATGCCACTAATCGGCGGATTGACCACTGACACCGTCGTCAATCCACTCGCCGGAACGCTGCTGGCCTTCACGGCGGCCGTCAGATCGAAGCCTCCGCCGGGAAACGAAGAAGAGGTCGTCGCGGCCGCAGCTGCTCTCCCCGAATTGCCCCTGAGCAACCCCCGACCCGGCGACATAACGGCGTCGTTCAGGAACTCGCCGTTTCCCATCGCCACTCCGTACGAGGCGGACACCGTGGGCGGCGACGAGGGGAAGAAGTCGGAGTTGTTGGGGTAACTGCCGGCGGGGATGGACTCCCGACGAGCCGGAGAGGCGGGAACGGCCGGGAAAGGAACCGGACGCGGCGGAGGGATCATTACTGGGGATAGGGAATTGCCGGAGGGGGAGATGTTGGAGACCGGAGGGCTGGAGGAAGCGGTGGGCTCTGGCGAGGCGAAGAACCCGACTTGACGGACCTTCGGGTCGCTGACTGTGCGCGGTGGTCGGCGAGGGTCCATTTTGGAATTTCGGGTGTCTGCGGTTGGAGGGTTTTTGGGTGAATGAAGAGAAAATTGCAGAGAACACCCCCCCACTTTCGAAAACTGTAAAGAAGGTGCCAATTTCACTTTTGTGCTACTGTACTGTTTTTTTACGTTATCCTTTGTATGATGGAGAGACTCACAAGAATTATTGTTTCTTTGCCCAATCATGGATGGAGGAAATTAGATTCAGAATCTCTAGTGCATGAGGTTGATATTCTTAATCAACTATATCAACAAGAAATCAAACTCGAAACCTCTGATGCAAACGTTAATGTTCTTAGCCAACTCGAGGGGGGAGACCTATAAGAATTTGGTTTGCAACCTTTGGAAGATGTTGCGGGCATTGAAAGAAAAAACTTTGGACTATTGCATTATAACTGCTAACAATTTTCATTTACACATGAACCAAGTTCTACTTTCTGTAAAAGTGCGAAAGTAAATCACAAGTTATCGTTCGTGCTCCATTTTTCATTTACATATTTTGGTACCTACAAGCAAAATCACGAGAGTTGCAAAATCATGCTTTAGGGTTCTGATAAAATTATAGGCACAGCAGCTGACACGCACATCTGGGAATCCATACATGCTACACAGGAGGTCAAGATGCAACAGATTTCGAAAATAAATCAGAATATCGAATATTCGAAAATGTGTTCTGACAGATGAAACACAAGAATTCTACAAGTACATATAGCACCACATTTCATGAAATAGATCTTTGAACTCACATGGTGACTGTCAATCACATTTTGCAAACAACATTGGCATGGAAGTATAAATCCATGGATAACAACCACTAGGTTTACTAATCCTCTACTTTCAGCAATGCAGAGTACTGGGATCACATGAAACTTGGGGCAGCCGGACCCTTTGAAAGCCCAAGGTGAACTTCCATTGCATGATGAGTGTCCACGGGCCGGAAGGTTTCAGATTCACGGGGGTCTGCAATTAGCACAATGAAACATATAAGCAACCAACAATATCAAACTACTAAGGTGGCAAAAAGACGAAGAATCAGTATGTTCATTAGCTTGTTATTCAAAGAGCATGTGACTGATGACATAGGTTTTGTATATAAACATTACTTAGAAGCTTGACCTATAAATGTATGACATCGAATATCCTTCTCTGATATCTGGGTTAATTGGTTAGCTGCCGTTAGTTAGTTACCTTTACTACTTTTCTTTAACGAGGTCTTGGCTATGTTAGGGGTTCTGGGGTGCTATGTAGTTCTGGGAGTGCTTTGTTTTTTTCTGTGCGTGGACCTCTGGTTCACCTCTCTGACTCAATAAAATATCGTTTCTTCTCAAAAAAAATGTATGACATCGAATGCAAATTCTAAAGCATACGCATGAGATACTAAACTGTTGGGAAATGCATAGAGACTAAACTTGTGGGAATAAGACTAGTATCATGATGAAATTAACATTGAAGTTAAAAAAATTTATTCAGAAAAAGTTTCAACTCAATACTTAGTGATCCCTACTTGTTCTTCTTAGTATCTTGCATATGGAAACAAATCAAATGACATTGAAATTTCCTACAGCTAGCAACTTCCAAAAGACACCAGTTGATCAGAACTAATATAGCTAGCGTGTTTCTAACCTATTAAGGACATTAAACCTTCCTGAAAAGTTGAACTTAAAAAGAAGATGAAATTTGATAATAGGGTCGTGATGATCAGCCACAAGCATAATCACTTTGGTCGTGTATCTTTTTAAACATCAAATTTAAAATAAGGGCCCAATCGTTGATTCCTTTTAGAAGCTCCAATTCATGAGAAACAGTGAATACTTAAAACAAAATTTTCAAAGAGAAAAGAATGACCAGTCAGAACTCAATATAGTAATATCATGAAGTTGATCGGTGAAGAATGCTTTCTTACCATTCAGGTAATCCTCAAAGCCAAAATCATCCAAGCTTCCAGTCATAGCTTCCAAACCCAGCATTGAAGATGGAATTTGTCCAGGAAGTCTCTGAAATCTGCAATTAGTTCAAAGAAAATCATAACAAACAAAAGAGTCAAATGCACTCGAATATTACACATTTCTGGATTGGACTACATAAGTTGACAGGGTTGAAAGTTTAAAAAAGAAAGAAAGAAAACACTCAATCTGCGTCGGTCCATTCACAGCATATAACAGAAACACTAATTTGATTCTATGAGTTTCAACAATAAGCTCGAACAAGAAGCTAATACAATTTTACTTTCAATCAACCTCAATCGAATAACTAAGTAATCAGACTTGAATATAATAAACACCCTCATATTGAAGGGAATGGTGGTCTGCTTATCTATATGATTTAACCAACAACGCCATCGATCTGGCCTGTTCAGATTATTCTTGTCAGTTCAAATTCGTAATCAAATTAGAGCCTTCAGCTCATCAGCTAGATAAACAACCCTAGTCAAACCAAATAAGGCACAACCTAGGAACACATACAAAGACACAACCACTACCGTATTCGAACACGAAACTTTACTATTCAATAACATAATACATAAAAACAGACAACAAACCCCAACTTTCCAACGAACCCAAACATGCTTTCTTCAACAATAACCCATAACAATCACATCAACCCACTACAGCAATTCACAAACCGCACCGAAATCTCAACAAGAAACCGAAAACCTCAGCTTACCGAGAAAGGAGCTTCCTTTCGAAATCCATCCTCAGTGGAAAGGCACTTCCGTAAGTATACCCCAAGATTTTGCTGTTGATCTGCTCCTGCCTTGTCTTTGCCTACAAAACCCAACAAAAACCCAAACTCAAAAACTACAAAACCGACCACAAAACCGACCACGCAATCTCCAATTCTCAACAAACTACGACACAATATTAGAGGAAATTACCGATTCCATGGCGGTTTCGAGGGGATGAGCTCCGACGAGGTCGCTCTTGACGCCCTGAAGACCGAACCGAAGTGCATCTTTCTCGATCGCTCCGATTTCCTGCTCGATTTTCTTGGGTGCCTCCATTTTTGCTCTGCTCTTTTCTTCTCTTCTTTTTCAGCAAGCAATGTGTGTTGTGTTGTGTTGTGTTGAGTATCAACGCTTTCGCGTCTGATTATAAATAAAGACAAACTGAGAGTTTGGGCCAATTGGGTTTAGGTCCGGATGTCCTGTCGGCTGTTTTGTTGGCCCACTATGTTGGTGGGTGATTTCGGCCCAACTTATTTCAGTGGGGACTGAAGGTTCTTGTTTGCTTGTTCGGGATAGCTTTTTGTCTATCCCTTTGTAATTTGTTTCCAATTCAATACACTTTCACTTTTCATTTCGATAATTGTAGATATACTTGCTTGTAATGAGAATGGGAGATGGAGTTATTCAAGTTTTGTACTCATTTGCGTTGATTTACATATTTAAGGAGTAAGTCTCACCTTAAAATCAGTAATTTCATTTCTCAAAAATTATAATTCAGATCAACTAAAAATGAGTACGTAATCGATCTCATTTATATTTTTCCTCTTGTTTCCTGAACCCCAACTTCCCTAGTCAAATGTGACAATAAAAAGACATAACGACATAGGTAACGTTACTTGCCACGACATGAGAAATGTCATAAGCGGGGAAGTTAGAAATAGCAGGTAGAACCGTAGAAGGAAATGGTTCACATGGTCTAAGGAATTAGTCCCATCTAGTAACGAAATGTCATAATTTCATCTCCATTTCGTCTTTTTCCTCACAAATAAAAAAGTCATAGGTGTAGGACATCTTTCTGTTTCCAAACATAAGAACAAGAACTAGAACGTAGTAGCTAGCTCTGATAACGAAAGAAAGAAAATAATGTATAGCTATAGCCTATAGTATTGCCCAGTTCTCTCCGCCTATATGTATGTTCACATACCTACAGACAGATTAGATATAGGCAATCAAAGAATGAGATTGTGTTCGTTATTATATTGGATATTCAGGTATGGTATTACTGACAAAGTAACAAATATTATATTTTACATTTAGATTCACAAATCAGTCAAATTTGAAATCTTGCAGAGACAACACACAAGAGAAAAAGAATTGAAGAAGTCCAATACTTGATCCTTTTTTCTTCAGTTCAGAACTGGTTTAAAACCAGACCAAATTGCAAGGCAAACAAAGTTACTGTAGTAAGGCAAAAAATTTGGTGGATTCTAAACCTGTTTTGAACTCAAGAAAGACTGATACTTGATCGGCACCGCTTCCACTATGCTGCAGTTGAGCTGCAACTTCACCGCCCGGGAATAATGAGGTAATAATTAATATTAACTAACTAAACTGTGTTTTTCCAAAGATACAAGCATGATGATGGTGAATCTGCATATTTGGGGCTTCTCACAATTGCAATATTCACGATCAATTCATATGGCTTTGGAAAATGAATTGGAATTGATTATTCCCCAGCAGAAAATAATACATACTTATCAGGCCTAATTAAACCCTTTTGTTGCCTAATCATATTGGTTAAGCTACATGATTTCTTCTCCACTTAATATATAACATACCGTAGTACATTATACATTAATATATCTTCTCAAACATGTACTGGCTATCAACTTCTTCATTTAAAAGAAACCCGTCTTTTACAAGTGATATATAACAGTAATGCAATAAACAAATGCCCTATTTCCTCAAACTACTCTCCAGTTTGGCCAGCTAGAACAAACTCAAGCTTAGAAAAATCAGAGGAGCTCTAGGGAGAAGATTTACATATGGTCCTAGAGGATCTCTAGGGAGAAGATTTACATATAGTCCTATATATATGTCCACACAATGACTTCTTGTTCCTTTTCCTCTAGCAATTTATACATTGCAAAACTGCCAGCTATAGCTAACTGGTACTACTAATGTTTGTATTCATTACAGATCAAGATACTTACATATCAAACTGTAATTTCTCTATAATCTAAGTTTTGAGTGCGGAGATAGAAAACTGACTTGATAAACTTTCGTCAAATTTGCAACCAAATAAAAAATGAACTTAAGTGTACAAATCTAAATCTACGAAGTCAATACCTTATAATGTCGGCAAAAGAGTACTAGCTCATGATAAATAAATTCATCAGATCACATAGCCTCAAAATAAGGACAAGCTTAAATCCCTGATCAATCCTCATACAGCAGTATGCATCCATCCTTATAACTGTTTTGATCATCTATAACTTTGACCCAATGCATTGCTAACAAAAACCATTCTCAATAATTTTTTGGTGAATCAGCAGATATACAATGAGCATATCCATAAAAATACATAGACATAAATATAGCTTACATAATCTCCAACCTTGTCAACAATTTGGAGGACAAATCATTGTAGTGGTTGATGATCCATTATACAAGAGCATCCCATCCCAAGCTTTTCCATACATATTTAAATCCCTGCATGTATTTTGTCATCACAAAATATTATATATCTAAGATCACGAAAGGACAATATAAATATATATATGCAAAAAGGCGGTCTAGAATATATGCATACCATTGAGGCTAGGGCATGGGAAGGCACCATTGATGTCCCAATTTTGCGGACTATTGTAATTATTATTGGAATAATTAAGTGATGAAAATTGCTTCAACTTGTTTCCTTTGTTCACATCAGCTAGTAGAGATCCCAATTCCTGATGATGATTCAACTCACTAGCATTTCCTACCTTCAATTGGACTTTATTCAACATCAATTTCTCTTTAGTCCTTTCCCTCGCCCTCGCCCTCGCCTTGGCCCTCGTCTCCTTGGCCACCACCATATGATTATCAACTACGGCGGTGCCCGGCTCGACTTCCACTTCCGAACCCGCGGAACACGGGCTCCTGGAGTACCACTCTGAGGAAGTACTAGTACTAGTAGAAGTACTCAAGTGCTTGGTGTGGGGCCGGAGCTGCTTGATGGCCTTCCTGGACTTGGTGAGGAGCCACTCTAGGGTTTTGCTCGCCTTGTCAAACCCTAGGAGGTCTTGGAGGTCGAAGAACTGCCGGGCGACGTTGATGGACAGCCGCACCCGGCGGTCTCGCAGCCCCTGCGCCGTGAAGATCTTGCTGTGCCTGTCTTTCTTCACGGTCACCGGCACAGCTAGATCTTCTTCCTTAGAGGAAGAAGAATGAAGTTGGAAATAAGGAAAGTTACTACTATTAATGTTACCATAGAAGCTATGGTGGAAGTATTGATGATGATCTTCGCCGGATAATGAGGCGTTGATGCTCGGCGGCACGGTGTTCGATGAAGCTCCCAAGTGGGAAATTAGGGTTTGGTGCTGATGAGGTGGAGGAGGAGGAGGAGCCGCCGTTGGAGCATTGTTGTTGTTGTGAAGTGGAAATTGAGTAAAGAAGAGGTGGTGGAGGTCATGAAAATGGTGGGGGAAAATGTCTCCGGTAACGGAATCTTGGTGAGCACAAGGAGGGGGCGGCGGCGGTGGATGGTTGTAGTTAGAAGAAGAGATCGGAAAGTAGGGCTGAAAAGGACTTACATGATGAATAGAAGTAACAGTGGTACTACAGGGATCTGAAGATGATGATGAAAACATGATGATGTTTTCGAATTTTTGAATTTTTGGACGAATTAAGTGAGATTCTTGAAATTCATTGTATGAAGATTTTTGTGGAGTTTGATACATCAATTTAGGTGTGATCTGAAAAGGAATTGGGCGGTGAAGTAATTATTATCAGTGTTGAGTTGAGTGAGTGGGACTCTGAAATGCTATTTTTTGGTGTCTGGTTTTTCTTCTTTTGTTGGTTTTGGCCTTTTCCGGTCAGGTGGTTTCTGGGTAAAGTTATTATCTTTAGGGCAAAAGAAGGTACAATTGTGTGTTTGGTGCAGAGAGAAATTAATTGGGAGAGATATGAATGGTGGTGTTTAACTGAGCAGCACAAAATGTGGATGTCTGCTACTTAATGTGGGAACACCATTGACAACCCTTTCAACTTTATTTGACGAAGAGAGAGAGAGAGAGAGAGAGAGATAAACCACCTCTAATGAACTAGGGTTACACACATGTCACGCTAACATGAATTGAAGTTTATATTTGACGTCTTACATAACTTAATATGTAAATGAGATAAGGCAGCGAAGATATAATTTGATATATGTATTTTTGTAAGATTAAATATCACTGTAATTAAGTCAAATTGATTAGAATAATTATGCTTTGGCAGTTTGTAAAAATCTATTTCCTATTTTCGTAATAAAATGCAAGAAATGAAATATTCTTTTCTTTTCTTATGCTTGGGAAAGGAAAGTGATTGAAACCTTTAGATGAAACCTTTAGATTGTCGAAAGGCCGCGAGCTGGATGTGGTGGGGGGTACATATTGCATACTGTGTAAACTGTGTAGATTTTGCTTGCTATAACGCTTCTGCACACACATGCTTTTGTCTTTGACCAGCGCTATAGTGAAAACTGAAAGACAGCAGAGAGAAATTAGTATAATAGTACTCTTATGAGGATGGAGCCAAAATGTTCTGTAGGGTTGGATTAGATCAGATAAATTGGTAATTGCTTCTAGTTTATATAAGTAAGGTGGGATGGACAAAAAAAAACGTAAAATTTAAGAAAAAACTTGCAATAATTAGAGGGATTTGTGTGGAAAAATTAAAAATTTTGCAACATTAAGTATAGCTCTGCCCTTCATACTATACTACATGAAAAGAGAAAGAAAGAAGAGATTTCTTGGAGAATAGTACTATACAATACATGTACTAAGTACTGATTTTGAATGAAATTAAAGGACACATAATAGATCTGCATTATTGTCTACATAGAAGTTTTGTTAGAGAAAAGTCCATTATAATGACCCCACAATTAGGCATATGGGGTTGATCAAATCACTCCTTATCTATGATGCAGAACGATATAAAGTTATTGGGTTATTTGAGATAAGATTGCCTTCAGTAAATTGCAGCAAATTACTTAACAAAAGTCTCTGAATTTCAAGGGTTTTGGGGAAAAAGATCTCCAAAGCTAGGGTGGTTAATCACGTCAGGTGAGCGTACTATGCAAAGTTGTACCAAAAATCATTGTTTCATTGTTTATAAGGCCTTTGATGTACACAGCTGTGTACCAACTGCATGTTGAAAGACGATAGGGGCATGACGACTAGACGAAATCGAGCCCTGGACTTTAGGGTTTGGTTTGGTGTTTTTTAAATGTCGTTCCAGGACAGTTTGATTAGATATATTCGTACGAACAAGATAAGAATCTGTATACAATCCATTAATAAAAGTCTAGCTAGCTAGCTAGCTAGCTTACAAGTACTGTATTTGCTTTGGATGGTCATTACCCTTTTCAACTCCACCACAAATTAATGCTCGTATGGTCCATGTGTCCTTTTCCATCAGTGTTATTGACTTATTATTGTTGTCCTAGCGCATTTGTGATAATTATTAACCCTAAGGTAGGGCAATTCAGTTGGCTTGCTATTCATCTGCCATGGGCACTCAAACACATTTTCCGTTTCCGGCCACTACGATCTGTCCAAACCGCCCTCTCTTACATAACTTGTTCCCATCCAAAAGGGGTGAGTGTGGTGCGGTTTTGGGGTAAAACTGTAAACCGCATCATCCTATGTAGTTTAAAATAATATCAAACTAAAATCAAACTACCTACTACCAACTTCAAGTGGTGCGATTAATCGCAATTAGCGATTTGGCGCGGTTTGGTTTGGCTTCGTATGCGTTTTCTAAATTTTATAAATTCATACATAGTATAAGTAGATCAAAATTCCTTCCAAGATCAAAATTCATCGTATAATATTATTATTTTAAAGATGTCATGTATTAATTGTTGTGGTTTGGTTTGATTTCATATACATTTTCTAAATTTTATAAATTCTTACATAGCACAAGTAGATCAAAATTCATTTAAGATCAAAATTCATCATAAAATATTATCATTTTAAAGATGACATGTATTAATTAGAGTTGAGGTTTTGATTACTTGTGAATGATGTATAGTAGCACAATAACAGCTAATGAAAAAATGATATGTGTTAAAAAATTTCAATGAATAAAACTATTTATTAATTTTACAGTGCGGTGCGGTGAACCGCGTTTTTGAATATTTAGTAACCACAAATCGCACCATTATAAGTGGTGCGGTGAGGTTCGGTTTTGCAAGCCACATGTCTTAAAAAAAAATATATTTAAACCAAACCACACTGCACCAAACATTTTGATTTGGTTTGGTTTGCGGTTTTTCAATTTGGTTGCCCACCCCTATCCAAAACTCATGATTAAGCGGGCGCTATAGTTACATACGACATTTACTAATTAGTTGGACATTTGATATAATGTGTTTCCAAATATTTGATTACATGTTTTTTTACTTGAAATGATGAGGTATCATGTATTGAGATACCTCTACCACAAACCATACCGGAAATTTTGTTAGGTACATTACCAATCAAAATAGTATATGTACTGAATTTGTACCAAGCTAAAGTGTACCGATCGGTATGGTTTATTTAGTTTTCGGTATTCCCAGTATTCGGCTAGAAAATTCCAAGGGTAATTTGAATGGTTCCATCTTGAATCAACACTTCATAGCCAAGTAAAATGGAGATCTAGAAAAGTACATCTTCAAAATTTTAAATAAAAAATAAACTAGGTACAGATCTTCTACTTAATATATCAGCTAGCTGCATGGTCTTTTCAGACAGTATGGAACATATACTATACTATAGCTAGAATATTATACATAAATTGTATTGACCTGTAGTCAAAGTTCATTTCAAAATACAAAAATGTGGAAAGGAGAAATCCTAACTGAGCTACAAATCGTTTCTAGAATATCATGACACGAGCTAGCTCATTCAATGAAGAGCAGATATATCCGAGGTCCTAAATATGTTCAAATTCTCACACGCACATATCTCTAATCTCTTTCTTTTGAAAAAATAATGAAGAACACAAAATGGTGAAGAAAGGTCTCTTCTCTTGTTTTGCCCAAAAACGATTTCCCTTTTGTTCACAAAACCTGAACCTTTTGTTTTTTAATTTTTTGGATATAATGGTCTTTCTCTCCCAATCACAAGCCACTTAAAAATTTCTAAACCTGTTTGCTCTGTCTATCTAGGTTAGTGATCTTCCAAAGCATTAGTACGTAAACAACATTTATGATCATGGAAAGGAAACCCATTTGGATCCAAGCTTTCAGCAGTCGTTAGATCTGCCTGCAGATTTGTGTTGAAATATCCATAATCAGGTAACAATTGCCATTCTCGCTATTCACAACGATATATATATTATATACCTTTTCCTGAAATAGTAATTTCGATTGGTTCTGTTAGCTTGTTTCGGCTTTGCGGATTTTAAATGTTGTGGAATTACCTAAGATTTTGTTCAAGCTCTTTCGGCCATTTTGCAGAAGAGCCGTATAATTAGTCTACAAGATTCAGTTTGCATATGATGTGGATCAAGAATATTAAAAAAATTCACTAGATTATTTTCGGTATGTGTTGTGTGAAAGATTTAGGTGTCTGCAAAGTAATATTCACCATCATTTAGATTAAGATTATAAGAGATTGCTGGAGGACTAACAAAATAGTTAAACTTTTGTAAATTGGAGACTCTAGATTTTAGTGGCAAAGCCAGAGATTTTATTTTAGGGGTACTTTAATAAAGTATAACAAAATTCAAACTCATATTTTATGCACTAAAGTAACCAAAACTGACTTGGAGCTTTTTGGTTAACTCTTTTGCTTATTTAACACTTCAAGGTTGAAGTAAATTTTATAAAATTTCAGATGTATGAATCAAACATGAAGAGAAAGCAATAAAAAATTAAAGATATAGATTATTAAGTGAAAAAGCAAGCATAACACTCAAGTACTAAAGAAAAGAAAAATTACACAAGAAGAGAAAGATTTACATAGCTTAAATTCTTAATCAACTGATTTGGCGTAATGTAAGAGAGGAAGAGGGTGAAAATGTGTCAATTTATATTAAAGGGTTATTTTATATTAAAGGGTTATATATTCTTTTTGCCTAATATTTTAGGGGTTTATATTAGGGGTGGGCATAAAGTCCCAAAAATCCCGTACCCCGAATTCCTGTTCTGAACCCGTCCCATATAATCCCGTCCCATTCGGAATTTATTAGAATTTTAGTGTATCTCATCCCGTCCCGTCCCGTTTTAGTTTTTCTTGGGATGGGACATGATTAGTAAATCGTATTCCGAAATCCCGTCTTGTCCAGTTTAATTTGTATTTGTATTAAATAAATAAATAATAATAATAATAATACTAATAATAATAATAATAATAATAATAGTCTTAAGTGTCACCATATTATTAGCTAGTATTTCATTGGTAGTTTAAGAATTTCAATTTGTAGTTTATGAATTTCAATTTGTAGTTGATAAGAATTTGGAATGTAGTTTATGAATTTGGAAATTTGTAGTTTAGTATACACTTTTTTTTTTTTTAAGAGATGTAGTTTAGTATACTTGAAGACTAGTATTTCATTTGGAAATTTGTAGTTTATGAATTTGTGTCGTGAAAGATTGATTGTGTTGAATTTGATAAAATTGTATGAGATGATCTCCTCCCGTGTGTTGTGAAAGATTGATTGTGTTGAATTTGATAAAATTGTATGGGATGGTCCCGTCCCATCCGTCTCGAATGTGATCCCATCCCATCCCGTCCCGTGCCCACCCCTAGTTTTTATTGAAAGGGAATTCTTGAATTAGATAATGACTCAATAGTCGGTAAATATAGACCTTTTTTTTATATAGGACATACATTTTTCTTGTGATGACAAAAAGACATGAATGAACTATGTTATGTGGTCCACCCATTTATACTTCACGCACCTTCATATCCACGCCCACATTGTCCTGCACCACCATCTACTGCAGCTAGGGCCGGAGCTTCAATGACACATTAACCCCAATTCCTGAACTTGCGACCCCAAAGAAGATGAGAAATTTGATGATGACGACGGGGACGACGATATGCTATCTAAGCACTCCGACGAGACTTCGATGTTGTAAGTGAGTGCAAGGTGGAAGATCTCGGATGGGTGCTTCTAGCTCAATCCCCCCCAATCCCCAAGACTTTGTGATTTGATCGCAGGAGACGTAGACACACAAAGCCAAAAAGGCAGCACCTTTCGAATTCAAAGTGTTTGCTGTGGATTTAGAGTTTTGGGGCATTCGGGAGATCAAAGGCGGCACTTGGGGTATAAGAAGCTTCATCACATATTTTGCTTTAGCCTTTTGATTTGATCAGCTTCGTAAGGAAAGAAAGATAATGGCATTTTTTGCCTTTACTTTCTTATTCAATTTTTCAACTTTCTTGGCTTTGCTTGGTGAAAACCTTATTTTTGACTTGGAGTTGAATTGAAGTTGTGGTGGTGAATTGAAGTTTTGGTAGTTGTCGTGAACTATTTCTATGTTGGCGTGAACTGTTTCTGTGTTAGCATGAACTGTTTCTATGTTGGCACGAACTATTTCTGTGTTGCCCAAATTATTTTCGTGACAGCAAAAACTATTTATATGTGACACAAATTGTTTCTGTATGCGTGATTTTTTAGAAGGGGGCCCCGCATGTGGGTTTTGTTTGGTTGTCCCTATTGCTTGTCCTTGAAGGTGAACATTCAAAATTGGTGTGCTACTATAGAATTAATGGGTCTATTTTGTTCTTAGAGGTTATTGTTCTTTCTTGAATTCTTTGAATATTTATGTACAATATATACTAACATTATTTTCAACTTGGAAATCCAGTGGGGGCTTAACCCCTCAATGTTATTCCCTTAGAGGTCATTGTCCTTTCTTGAATCTTTAGAATATTTATGTACAATATATACTAATATTTCTTTTCTACTTGGAAATCCTGTAAGGGCCTAACCCCTCATTGGGTCCTTCATACCTCCGCGGCTGCTAAATATTTTTTTTACATTCTCTAGATTATTTTCGGTGTACTTTGTGTGAAAAAATTTGGGCTGCCCCTATCAGTTGTTTGCAATTTTTTACACAAGGAATTTTAAAGTGGTAAAAATGCATTACCTAGATTTCAATTTTTTGAAGCTTACTTGCTGCCTCTTATACAATACACACGATATTGTTCTATCCTCTTTGCTTTAGCTGCCTTCAATGAATTATAGTAGCTTTCAGTTATACATAACTGACTGATCCATAGAATAAATGCAATTCTTAGTTTGGGTAACTTAGAGCATATGGTTTAACATTCCTCCATTCTTACTTCTTTGTCCATAAATAGTGGATCGTGTTAAAAATATCCCACATTGAAAAATAAAAACTAACTTAACTATAACATGTGTTAAAGATATTTAAGCCTCTTCTCCTTATCAATGGGTTTCGGGTTGAATTCTCTAATACTATATACGGAAGAAATCATGCATATCTGGTTGGTGGAGAATATTGTGAGTCTTACAATTAGTTTGTTGTCAGTAGTAGTTGTGATGTACAATATGGATGTGATTGGTGCTACTAGAATATATCAGACATGGAGTTACGTAAGTGCTTTTAGGGAAAAGGATTGTGGCCTTTGGAAGCCTATGACCTTTTGGTTCTCTAACTTGTCTTATGTATACATCGGTAGTTATATGAAAACTGACAATAGACTTTGAGAGTTTAATTATCACCTTCAATTCAAGGCTTTCCATTATTCCTATTTGGAATGTGTGTTGGTGATGTGCTTATTGTGTGTAGAATTGACATTTTTTTTGTTGGTTTGTTTGAATATTAGGATAAAAAGATATTTTAATTATTTAGGCTATGCTTTAGATGTGATTAGTGATTAGATCATGGGAGGACCTATGCTTTTGTTAATTTTACTGACGATGATTGGATTGGATTAATAGATTGAATAACTCACTAGATTTAAGGTATGCTGAAGTCAGAGATAAAAAACCAATTTCAAGTTTTGTCAAAGTTAAAGGAAATAGATGGATTAGTCATAGAGAAAACCTATCCCTTGTAATCCCAATCCATCAAGGTTCTTCATGCTAGACAAAGTTCGCAAATTGGCATTCATTTCTTACGTCAACATATCTGGAATCTAGTAAACTATCTAATCCAATTCGATCGTGGGCACCAAAGTGTGGTGAAAGGTTCCAGATATATCATGAACGCATATCCAAAAAATGTCTCCGGACTATAAGGGAATGGTTCTTGGTGCTTTTTCATCCAATTTGGATATTCCAAGTTCAGTGGCAGCTGAGGTTATGGCAGTTATTCAAGCTATTGAGTTGGCTTGGGTTAGGGACTGGAAGCATATTTGGTTAGAAGTTGACTCCCCTTTGGTTCTTCATTTTCTCCGCTCTCCTCATCTTGTGCCATGGCAATTTCGGGTGAAGTGGAAAAATTCTTTGTTTCGTATATCGCAAATGCAGTTTCATTCTTCTCATATTTTCCGCGAGGGTAATCAGGTTGCCGATGGTTTGGCTAATTTTGGGACGTCTTCTTCAAGCCTCACTTGGTGGGACTCTACTCCACCCTTTGCTCTTTCTCTTTCTATTCGTGATTTGATGGGTTTCCCCAACTACCGATTTGCTTGACTTTGGAGATTTTGTTAGGCTTGCAGTGCTGTTTGTTAGTTGGTCTGCTCTTTAGTGGATTGGATATAGATCTTAGTCTGGGCCTAATTCTCTCTGATGGTTAGGCCGTAAAGAGGTCGACTAGGTTCCCATCTTCTTTTCTTGATGGCTTTGCCGTAGGGAAAGGTAGCGGGTTTCAGACTAAGTAATATATTCAAGTCTACTTTTACATATGTTTTTATTGAATTTAGGGGGTACTAAGCACTCTTTTCCTCGTACACTGCGAGGTTTTTAATGAGGCCCCAGAATGTTATATTCTAGTTGCTTTCTTTGTACTCCTTTTGTTTGACGATTTGTCAAACTTTTTTATTCAAAAACTACATTTAAAAAAATATCCAAAAAATGTCGCCGGACGAATATAGACATAGGTGTCACATTCGAAAGAAATGTAACTAATCTCAGTTTTTGTTAGGTTCGAAGGAGAGAGATATCCTTATAGCTTATAACTAGAAGCCTTGTGTAGCATACATGTATACAAAGCCAATCTTCTCAAACTGCATACATGTATACAAAGCCAATCTTCTAAAACTTCTCCAAATCTTGTTTGTTATCCGGTAGCTGGCAGTTAGGAACATATAGATGACACAGAAGATGTATGTGTCGTATGGGCAAGCTTTTGAAGTTTTTAATTTCATTAGACCTGACTGCTTTGAATTATTATAGTTGATGAAAGCTACGCATACGTATACGTGTGCACTATATTATATGTATGGCTTTGTCGACCTTTTGAGAAAGGTTTTTGCAACATTAATCATTATGCTATTTTCTGTTACCTCGTTGTAAAGGATCTTAAATCTCTTACTGGTTTCTACTCTAACTTTAGCTGATTGCTGAGGCTGCATGCTCTTCTTCTGCAGGCCTCACATTTTGCCATTTGGGCCTAGAAAACAATCACTCAACTTTGGGATGGATGGATGGATGAGAAGCAATGTGGATGGTTAGTTTTGCTCCACAATATGCAGGTATCAAGATAATTTTCTCTAATAAGTTCGATGTGAAATAGGCGCAGATGGGACAATGCGAGAGTTGAACTCTTATGGCACGCATTCACTAGCTCAAGCACGCTACATGCCTCCAAACGTGCATGAGCATACTTGGCAGCGACGACACGGTAAAATTGTACAATGTAAGTACATTGGTTGAATTGCTATCTTACCTAAACGGAGCTAACAGAGAGTCAAAATAAGTAAGACTATAAAAGAAAATGAACTTAAAAACAAGTGACTTGCTGGAATTTGGAAAAAAAGAATCAGACAGGCAGCAATTGTGGAGGAGCATGAGTAACCGTAAAACTAATACTATTACCAAACACCAATAAGAAGAGCATTCCTAACATTTCAAGTTGCAGTGCGACAAATATTTCCAATTTAGAATGTCTTTTTAGCTAACCTTAAACACAGCATGCATAATGACAAATTAACACATGTGCAATGTAATTTACGTGTTTAATGAGTTGGGTTTGGTTGTTTTGTGATTCAGGTCGGCAAAGATTTTGGGAAGTTTTTAGCTGACGCACGTGTTGAGATCCACCTCAACTTATGTAATCTGCATATGGCGTCAGCAGGATGACATATTCGTCTCCAACATCATCCTCTAATGAAGTTCTGTTAGAGAGGGGACATCAATGAAGAAAACGTGAAAGAAATTGTAGTCGTTACAACTTTGAGATGTTGTTTTATGTGACGTGGATAGTCATGGGTTGGACAATGTTCGCAGTTGTTCTATTGTAGGAACATACAGAATATGACCCAGAAAATTTGTGTGTGGGCAAGCTTTTGACGATTGATCAGACTGTGGGCTGTTGTTCTGCAGGCCTGCTTCCCCAAAACTACAGGGACATAGTATCGCATCATGCCAATTTGGGCCTAGAACACGAAATATCTCAATATGTTGGAAAGTCTCAATGCTGTAATTGGTATGGTTTGATGAGGAAGCAAATATTGATATGATTATCGTGATCCACAATGTGCATATATCGAGACAGTTTTCTTTAACAAGTTAGATGTGAGCAAATACGAATCAAACTTTTATCGTAGGCCCAGATGGAACAATACGAGATTTGAACTCTTATGGCAATACGTGGTTGATGAGGGGGGGCGGGGGGCTTTTTTTTTTTTTTTTTTTTTTTTTTTTGAGTGCGCTGCTGCGTCGCGCACTCCCGGGCAGTCTGGCCGTTGGATTCTCGACCATCGGACCGTTGATTTGGGGGTCTTTTGTATTGTTTTCTTTTTTGGGTTTGTTTTGTATTCTGATTTGGGGGTCTTTTAAAGTTTGGGGTGTTTTGTATTATTTTTTGGGGTTGCTTTGTATTATTTTTTTATAAAAATTTCAGAAAAGTACCCTAATTTTATTTTTTCCTATAAATACCAATATTTCTATATATTACAATAAAAAATAAATGTTAAAGAAAAAATTAAACACACATGAGAAATGCCTTCCTTGCCCTCAATTTTCACCCACAAATAGTCCTAAATTTTGGTACTTAGTACTAATATTAATAAAAATTTATTTAAAAGCTCAACAAAATATTAATATTTTTTTACATTTTTTTCTATTTTTTTACATTTTTTAGCATTTTCCTTCTTCGTTTTTTTTTTTGGATTAATGCTCAGCAAGGAAAAGTTTTGTCGAATCTCCGAAATTTGGAAATGGAGTGTCCGAAGTTTGAACCAAGGGATGTTTCGATATCACCGGAAAATCTGAAATTTAAAATTTTGATGTTTTGGTGATTTAGGTTGAGTTTCGGTGAATTCGACAGTTTTGAATGAATTTCAAGAAAATAGGTGATGATTTGGAAGAATTGGCGAGGTGCAGCGGCTGGAGTGTGTGCAGAAGTCGGGAAGTCGGGGGTATTGGGGAGAAGACTGCATTTTGTATTTACTAGTTTTTGGTTACTTTCGTCTTTTGGTATGGGGTGATGGTAGAGAGGGCTGCACGTGTCTTACCTTCATCTTTGTAAGAAAGGGCTGCACGGCCACTTGTAAAAAACAAAAAAAGTTTATAGATTGTTGGTTTTTATGGTATATATTTAAGTTTAATTTCCTTTTATTATACCACAAATAAAAAGGTATATCAAAATGCTATTAATTAAATTACTATAGAGAAGTCAAAAAAGTAGAAGTTACTTAGATAAGAAAAAAAAGTTGTATTTATATTTTATTTCTTATTATTCAGTTTAGTAGCATGCATAATGTCAATTTTTATAGTTTTGAGTATAAGGTTGAAGTATTCTTATTTGTTATTGAGTACCTCTCTTGATTTTAGGCTTGAGAAAGTAGAGTATTATTTATAGGTTTTTACTGTTTTTTGCTTCTTTTTTTTAACCAATTTCATCGAATGACTTTTTCAAAATTTCCTATATTTTGACACCAAATTTCCTCGAAACCGAAATTTGTTGCACAATGACATAGAAAAATACCTAATTATATCCTAGATGTGTAGTTCAATATCTCTATAGGCAAAACACATTTATATTAATATAAAACGGATGTTTACACTCACGCGCTCTTCCTCACGGCTAGTCTGTTCTTCTTCCTGGTGTAGTGGGATGACGAGAGCTTTGGCGGGCATCTGGGTCCCTGTTAAAGATCGAGTGACTCAATTTATCCTCTATTTATTGATGCGCCTTGTTCCCATTCTCTGGCAAAGCAAAGCGATACAATGCCAAGCTCGTTCAGATGCCCCTTCGGTTTTTGTTTCTGTTTTTTTTAGCTAATTTTGGTTATCGTTGTAAGCATCTTGGTCTATTTCATTCTTTTCTTTTTTTTTTTTTTAAAAACTATTAGTAAATAAGGTAGAGTTAGAGTCATTTTTTCTTTTTTTTTTTTTTTTTACCCAGAATTTTTTTTCTTTTTTCCCTTTTTTTTTTTTTTTTTTTTTTTTTTTTTTTTATTTTTGGGTTTTTTTTTTTTTTTCCCTCCCCCCTTTTTTCCGTTCTCTCCCCTCTTCTTTTTTTTTTTTTTTTTTTTCTCCCCTTCCCCCCCCCCCCTCTTTCTCTTTTTTTATTTATTTTTTTTTTTTTTTTTTTTTTTTTTTTTTTTTTTTTTTTCCCCTCCTTGCACCTTCTTTCTCTTCCTTTTCTTTTTTTTTTTTTTTTTTTTTTCTCTTTTTTTTTTTTTTTTTTTTTTTTTTTTTTTTTTTTTTTTTTTTTTTTTTTTTTTTTTATTTTTTTTTTTTTTTTTTTTTTTTACTTTTTTTTTTTTTTTTTTTTTTTTTTTTTTTTTTTTTTTTTTTTCTTCTTTTTTTTTTTTTTGCTTTTTTTTTTTTTTTTTTTTTTTTTTTTTTTTCTTTCTTTTTTTTTTTTTTTTTTTTTTCTTTTTTTTTTTTCTTTTTTTTTTTTTTTTTTTTTTTTTTTTTTTTTTTTTTTTTTCTTTTTTTTTTTTTTTTTTTTTTTTTTTTTTTTTCTTTTTTTTTATATTTTTTTTTTTTTTCTATTTTTTTTTTTTTTTTTTTTTTTTTTTTTCTTTCTTTTTTTTTTTTTATATTTATTTCTTTTTTTTTTTTTTCTTTTTTTTTTTTTTTTTTTTTTTTTTTTTTTTTTTTTTTTTTTTTTTTTTTTTCTTTTTTTTTTCCTCGCTATTTTTACTCTCCTTTTCTCTTCTCCCTCCTCTTTTCTTCCTCCTTTTTCTTCTCTTCCTTTTTTTTTTTTTTCTTTTCTTTTTTTTTTTTTTTATTTTATTTTTATCTTTTTATTTTTTCTCTTTTTTCTTCTTTTTTTTTTTTTTTTTTTTTCTTTTTTTTTTTTTTTTTTTTTTTCTCTCTTTTTTTTTTTTTTTTCTTTTTTCTTTTTTTTTTTTATTTTTTTTTTTTTTTTTTTTCTCTTCTTTCCCCTCTCCCTCCTCCTCCCCCCTCCTCTCTTCCCCCTCCCCCTCGCCCCTCCTCTCTTCCCCCTCCCCCCCCCCCCCCTCCCCTCCCCCCTCCCCCCCCCCCCCCCCCCTCCCCCCCTCCTCCCCCCCCCCTCCCCCCCCCTCCCCTCCCCCCCTCCCCCCCCCTCCCCCCCCCCCCCCCCCCCCCCCCGCCCCCCCCCTCCCCCCCCCCCCCCCCCCCCCCCCCCCCTCCCCCCATTCTTCTTCCCCTCTTTCCGCTCCTCTTCCTCCCCTCCCGCCCCCCCCCCCCCCCCCCCCCCCTCTCCCCCCCCCCTTTTCCCCCTCTCTCTCTCCTTCTCTTTACTTTTCCTTCTTCTTCCCTTCTTCTTTTTTTCTTTTCTCTCTTTTTTCTTTTTTTTTCCTTTTCCTCTTTTTTCCTTTCTTCTCTCTATTATCCTTCCACTCCTCTTCATTCCCCTCCCTTTTACTCACCCGCACCTACCACTAATTCCATCTTACATTTCATATATATATCTAAATTTTCCATATATATTTCAATTTTTTTAATTTCCATATTCTATATTATTAATCTTATATCTACTATCCCTACATAACAATACTTTTAATCTTAAATTTTTTTTATATTTTTTTTTTATTTATCTTATTTTCTATTTTTACTATTATAATTTTTATATTTATTTTCTAATTTTCTAAATTTCTCTAAATTTTCTTTTTTTTTCTTTTTATTTATTTTTTTTTTTTTATTTTTTTTTTCTTTTTTATTTTTTCTTTTCTTTTTTTTTTTTTTTTCTTTCTTTCTTTTCTTTACTTCTTTTCTTCTCTTTTTTCTTTCTTTTTATTTTCTTTCCTTCATTTCTCTCCTCCAACTATCCTCTCTTCCAATCACTATATCTTCCTACTATCTTCATCTTATTTTTTCCTTCTTTACTATTTTTCCTTTATCCATTCTACTACCATTTCTCTTCTTTTTTACTTTCTTTACTTAACATCTACTTATTATTATTATATCCTATTCTTCTCTCTTCCCTACACTTATTTCCTATCCTTCTACCCCTCTCTCTTTCTCTTTTTTATCTTTCCCCCTTTATTACTTTTCTTCTTCTTTTTTATTTCCCATCCTACCTATTTATCTTATCCTTTCTATCGTTTCTCTTTCTTTTTTAGTTTTTGTTATTTCCTCATATTCTTTTTATCCCTTCTACTTTTTTTTTACTATTTACATACTCCTTTTTTTTTTTTTTACACCTCTACTCTTTTCTCTCTCTATGCTCCTCTCTTCTCTTCTCCCTTTCCCTTTTCTCTCTCTCCTACCCTCACCTTCTCTCTTCCTCCTCCCTTCCCTTCCCTCTTTTTTTCTGCTCTATTCTTTTTCTCTTTATTTTTTCAATCTTTCTTCCTTTTCCATTTCCCCTTTTTCTCCTCCTCTCTACTCCTTCCTTCTACTTTACCTCTTCCCCTCTTTCCCCCTAACCTACAAACCCCAAACCCACTCAAATCCACCATAAAACCCAAAACAACACAAACACACAAAAAAAAAAAAAAAAAAAAAAAAACAAAAAAAAATAAAAAAAAAAAAACACCAAATACACTGGATAAAGAAAACTAACACATCACCAACAAAAATATTATATATATATTAGATATATAAAAATCTATAAATATAATAATACATAATTTTAAAAAAATATATATTAAATAGAAAATATATATTAGAAAAATTTAATAATAAAAAAATATATAAATAATAAAATAAAAAAATAAATATATCTCAAAAAATAAAAAAAACTAAAAAAAAACAAAAAAAAAACAAAATATAAAATATATAAAATTAATAATAAAAACTAAATTAAGGGAAAAATTTCAATCTCCAAGATGTATACTCGACAGTGACTGCACGGTAAAATCGGTGCAATGTAAGTAGGTAAATTGAATTACCATCTTGCCTAACAAAAGAAGAGTCAAAATAAGTAAAAATAAAAACTATGAAAGTATGAACGTGAAAACAGATGACTTGCTGGGATTGGATAAAAAAGAATCAGACAGCAATGTGGAGGAGGCAGAGGTGGGGTTGAGGATTAGGGTGTGCACGTGGGCATGCCAAAGCTGCCATTTTCACCAATTTCCATTTGTCGCTTCCATTAGATGGCGGGTTTCCATTGGCAGGAAAAGAATTACAAAAGATGAGTGGCTTCTGCTTACTGTGGTGTTCTTGACTTATAGATCAATGTTCTCACATGCCAATTTTCAATTGGCCTACCCAATAAATTTCTCTTTCCCCCACTGTCCTCTGTTTGGAGGCCAACGCAAAATACTACATTTCTATTGCACGTGCAAGAAAAATTACACTCGTCACAGATTCATTCATAAATTTAGTGTGGTCCACTTTTCCTCGCTTTATATCGTCAAAAGAACCTATCGCGAACGACAATAGTACATGAGAAAAACTTCCATGGGTGATGGGTGTGTAAATTATTGTCAGTGACGCTACATTCTGTATAATTGAGTTTCTCTCAACAGCCATTTGGTTCTAGGTCTATTTTTGCCTACAGCTAGCTTTGATTAAGTAGTTAGGTAAGGTCGACGTGTGTATACAGATCACATGCCTAATTTCATTTTTATCTAATGGTGGCCTTCAGTTTGGCGTACGGCATTATCTTATCTTGTACATTGGTACTTTATCATATGTACACTTTGCTCTTTAATTAACGATTGGATGTTTAACATGGAGAAAAAATTATGTCGGTGATAACATTAGTAAACGTATTAGTGTGTTTTGGTATTTGGATCAAGGAGGAATCCAAAGCGGAGTTAAAATTGGTAGGGTACAATCCGCATGTGATGAATTCATACTTTTTTCAAGATGCATTTGAATTTTTCAAAGCTGAGTTGACAACACCATAATTACAAATACAGCCTGCACGAATAAGACACTAGGGATTGACATAAATATACACACAGAAATATTAGGAATCGGTAAAAATGACATCCTGGGTTATGCTTTCCGGGGGGTGTAGTGTAGCTAGCTCCATCTTTGGTTTTGCTTTATTTATCTGACTAAGGAATAAAAGATCACTTCGATTTCTACTTTAGAGAAAATGTTACAAGGCCTTGGGGATGGAAGAATCTCTCTCCCTTTACTAGATAGTAGCTACTAGTGACCCTTTCATATCAAGAACACTTTGGTAATATTCGGAAGGTTATCCAGAGAAACTTTCATATCACATGAGCAGAGATCTTACTCATCATTTAATTAAGTATTGAGGAGTGAGATAGAGAACGGCGGAAGAAATTAGTTTTTGTTGAGCTTAATTATGTGTTAATTTCTACTGTACTTTTCTATCTCACTCATAATTAAGTCAATTATGAAAATCGAGGTAGATTTCTTTTCGTCAAAGTTATGTACTTAGTTACTTTCACTGTGTTTCACAGTGACTAATGAAGCACAAAATAATATGCAAATACATGATACACAAAGGGAGGAAAACCCGAACTTGTCTAAATTTGGTTTTGAAATGTCTAATAAAATGAATGATTTTTTATAGTAGTAATTATACCCAGAGGGGCATTGCTAATTTGCAGGAACAAGAAAAGAAACAACTCGCTTAATCACTAGCTAACAAATTCTCATTTCTATTTACACCTCATCATTCTAGAAGGGTGGCACCAAGAGGGAGAGATAGATCAATGATTTGGTAAGTAATTCGTTGAACGGAGCTTTTGTGTGTAGTTATGCTCGTCTGATCAATCGTGCCAGCACAGGAGCATAACTACGCATCTTCGGATGATGTAGAGCCTTCCCTTCTGTTGTCTAAGATAGCCTCCAAGCTTTCTGCTTGAAACCTTGCTCCTCTTGTTGGACTGCTGTTCATCATGAGCTGCCATGTCTGCACTTTCAAAGCTTCAAAATATTGCCTTCTTCAACTTTGCCTTTGGTATAATAGTAGTAGTAGTGTTTGATTTGAAGAGAGGCAAATTAGAGGTTGGTATAAATAGAGAGGAGGGGTGTGGTCCAAGGTTCCAAAAAGGAAATGCACCAATTGCCAGGCCCCCACCCAAATGAAAAACAATGTACCATGCTCTTGCAAAGTTTCCCAATTTCCAATTAGAACCCCCTTCTATCTCTGACACGTCATCAGCTTCACCCACATTTATGTGGGCATCACCCACCTAGAAAATTGGTCGGCCATTTCATCAAAATGACATTTGAGAGTAAAAAATCCCAATGAAAATTGAGTTTAATTTCATACATGTCTGAGCAATTTGCATGCTTATGTTCAGTCTTCCCTCCCCCTGAGTTATAAAATTGCGTGACAAAATACTAGTGTTACCTTCTCATGTCTTCTAACTGCATAAGAAAAAGAGCATAATTGTTTTTTACCATTAAATTCGTCTGTATAATTGGGAAAATAAATTTATCATTATAAAATGAATGCAACGAGCATTTTTCTTTGTCTTTCCTAATTAACTTTGTTCCTTGATGATCAAATTCGATTTCCTTTCATCATCATGTTGAACTCAAATGATTTCACAAATGTTAGGTCAAGTCAAATTAGTTCAAGTATGGCATTAATGCAATTTTATACTACTAGTTTCATATTATTTGCTTTGCGAGAACGGACTTGTCGAGCTCCAATTATATGGTCCAGTGGGAAACCACTGGAACTGATAAAAAGGGACAGTACGACAACATAGTGTGCGTGTGTGTACAACTGCTATAAAATTGAAGCTCGAAAATCTAAAGTTACAAAGAATCAGAAATGACTTCTTTAAACCCAACAAGAGATCAAGATAATTACTTCATTATTTGATTGTTTAACCTACAACGAAACATAATCCCACATGTTTAGTCTCGTGCTCCTCCCATGTATGTCACTTGTGTGCATTGGAGAATTTACATTGATAATTAGTATATGGAGTGATTTCATTTGGTTTTGATTAGGATAAACAAAGGGAACCCGGGTGACCGTACCCGACCAACCCAGCTCATTTTAAATTTTAATATGTACACGTGTGAGTATTGAAGGAACAATGTTATCAAATTGTAATCTGATAGATTCATACATTAGTGTTTTCTTAAATCAAGCTAATTCAACCCATCTTGACATCTACTTAGAATTTATTCAAGATTTTTTCAATCTTCATACATTTGGGAATTTGTAACTTATCACCTATAGTACTCTGAAGTACGAAAAAAATGGGGCAAATCAAAAGTAAATATATTTTGGTTTGCGAGTAAGTTTGGTGGATGATTTACCCTTATATCAATTATGAAATTAATATATTTGTATATTCCTATCGAGTAAAAACACATAATCTTCTTACCCAAAATAAATTTCAATTAAGTGGAATATGTGTGAGATCACAAATTCTAACATGAATCCCATAAATTTTGTTTCCAAATTCATTACGTACCGCCTATGCCAAGCTTGTTAAGTTATCAATAATCCAATCAATAATCAGAGATTGATTGAAAATCAGCATTAACAAACTTATCCAAGACTAGGTAGTCTGGCCCATATTGAATAAGATTTTTCCAGGGCTGCATGGTTTCCGGGAAACTACAAAAGAACCAGTTTTTATTGTGTGGCTGTAAAGCCCAAAGAAGACAACCCAGCATCACGTGACAACCTTGTGAGGGACAAGGACACTGCCTCTAATCTACTAAGCAACCTAGATTTTTGCTGACTGTTATCATTAGGGGGGGTCCTTTTGTCAACTCAATGTTTTTTTAATTGGTTAAGGGTTGTTTGAAGGTGACATAAAAACAAAAGTGACTATGAACAAAGTCTCTCTTGGTTAAAACCAAATCAAGATTATGTTTGTCCAAAGATCTATAGATTGAGCTGTGTTCAGTGTACTAAGTCATCTAAGTTTGATTTTGGATTAGATTCTAAACTAGGATTTGGGTTTTATTTATTATTTGACTATGTTGTTAAATGCCTGTGATTCCAAATAGATTCTATGGGAAATTGAGAGGAACTTTTCAAGCAAAAGATAAGTTGTGGATTTAGACTCATATTGATTTTCATTTTTTATATTGATACTAAGATCGTAACCTGAAATTAGTATAGAAGAAACATGAGATAGTAATATTCTCAATTTCGGCAAAATCGACCGATTCTGGTCAATCCGACATCCTCAAGGTCAATTTTATTGTTTCTTCAAGATGTACAATGCTCATAACATGTGTTCAGTTTTAATTGAGTTTTTGTACAACCCATTTGAACCATCATTGAACTCCAATGGTGCCGCCACAACTGTTTTGTGTTGGTATGAACTGTTGCTGTGTTGACACGAACTGTTTTTGTGTTAGCAAAAACTATTTATGCTCGTGATTTTTGAGAAAGGGTAATGTGCATGGGTTTTGTTTGTCTATCATGGGTGATCCCCATTATTTTGTCTTTAGAGGTGAACATTCAAAATAAGTGGTCAACCATAGAATTATGAGATCTATTTTGTCCCTAGGGGTTATTGTCCCTATTTGTTTTTTTAAAAAATAAATTAATTCTTAAAATTGAAATATATGGGATCAACACTTGCCATGTCAGCACAGATGTACTCAAATGTCTAATTTTGACATACACTGAGTGTTCGCTTTTAAACATTCAATACCAAAGCGTCTTATTTGACACTAGCCTCACTGCACGTATGCATGTGTGAGAATTTTTTTTTATTCACAGACTACAAGTACCATATCACAAGCGATTCGCATCATATTTTAATATTGTTGGTTTTTTTTCTCAATCAATGCAAGCGTATGTTTTGATTCATTGTATCTAAGGGAAAAAATTCATACGCATGAGGACCTATCTCTCTAGGTGTTACGTAGCTTGACTGAAAGTATCTTTATAAAATTTGAAAGTTTACCACAAACAAGACTTCCCCTTAATATATAGAGATACATTGAGTATCATTGAGGAAATTAACCCTTATAACTAATGTGTTATACAAGCTATTTTTTTAATTTTTGTTTAAATACGATGATTCATTGATAGAGCCGGGGGCCAAGCCCCATTACAAGTTGAGGTCTTGGAAGAGGGACATCCGCGAGAAGCTTCGGGGATCTTCATTCCAACCCATAGGCGGATGTCAATCAGAAGTACAATCAAATTATTTGAACGACTGCTGCTGATATTTTAAAACAACGATAAGACAAAGTAGAAGCTTTCATAATAAACTCCAGCAAATCCCGAATGTTTCATATCTGTTAGAAAACTCCACAATTCCAACCAAGATGGACCCTCTTTTGGTAGAGAATATATATATCTGCCAATCTGGATACATTAGTAGCTAATTTTGTAGCTATCTTCTATGCTTTTCCAGCGTGGATGGGGTAATCCGGTTTGTTATGATTCAGTTGAATATTGTGAGGCAAAATCACATTATTTGCTTACCTATAAGAAACAATGTTAATTGAAAATGACACTAGTTGATACTGATTCTTATCAAGTAAAAGATACTGTCAAACAAATGAAACTTGTTCTGTTTCACTTTCAGAAAGGCCCAAATTTCAAATAATTGTACAGTAGGCCTGTTAAAGGAACCCAAGTTCTTTCTCATCTGTTTCAGTTCGGTACGGATTTGAACGTTGGGGTCTTGACTTGGGAGAGAGAACCTTTGCCCCGTTAAGTACAGTTTAATTACTGAATTTCTCAAAGCAATTATTGTCATTGTTATTTTTGGTTTCAGATTGGCTATATTGATTAACAAAAAAAAAAAAAAAAAAAAAAGGGGGTCTTTTTTCAGGTGAAATTAGCTTGCATTCCGTAATGTGAATGATCAAGCTCTCAGCTTCGCAAGTTAATAACTAGATGATAAACTTTCAAAACAGATAGAAGAAGGTAGTATAGGAAATTATAACTGATATAATACGGAAGTTGAATGTTGGTCTCTTTGGATAATTACAAGTTTAGTGATAATATGTCCTTCAGTTTAAGTGTCTTCCTTTGTTAGTTTAAGTTCGATACCAGTTTCTAGCTACGTAAGCACATTGACATGGTTGTGAAGCCTAAAGAAGACAACCCTGCTGTAATAATCTTCGTGAGGGATATGGTCACCGCCTTGATTTTTGCAGATCATTCATCATTAGGGAGGCCTTTCTATCTCTTTCAATGTTTCGTAATTTGTGTATCTTTCCATGTGACAAACATAAAAGTAAGAATCGACAAAGTTCGTGGTTAAAACCTAAAGTTATGTTTGTTCAATCTCTCTGAATTGGTAGAGTAAGCTAAGCTTCCTGGACTGGGATTTGAAATTCTTCTTTCGGGTTCAAACCAAGTCCTCTGGGCTTAATCATCTTCTGTTTTTCCTCAATTAATGGTGCCAATAACTAGCTTGCAAGATGGATCTACATGGATCTCTTCATTCAGTAGTACAACCTGAAAAATGGTGTCTCTTTCAAAAAAGTCTTAATATGCAACTTTCAGCAGCAAGACAAACGTAAAAGGGCTGCTGGAATGAAAGTTCATGACAGAATGACAAATGTTCGGTGCCAACTAACTAAATGCGATGATCACTGATAAAGGAGCTTCCATATTTAACTCCAACAAATCCCAAAGATCTAATATCTATTCATACAAGTGTAGTAATTTTGTAACTATCTTATGTGGTCTGTTGTTTGATGGCTGTATTTGGCTAACATCACAGAGCACATGGTGGTCCATGCTATGACGTTTAAACGTTGAACACAGGTGCGGTTTTACTTGACTCCCCTGCATAATGTAAACATATAACAAAAATTATACTACCACATAAAAGAGGATCCAATGTGAGCGAAATGCTTCAGTGCTACTGTATGTTCACATTGTTTGCTCTTAGTGCTCAGACTTCTTTCTGGTTCTATCATCTGCGGTCTCAATACAGTAGGTTTAATGACGGAACTACCCACAAGGCTAAGGTGGGCTGTAGCGCAGTAAAGATTTGATCAAATTTACCCTATAATCCCTTATATTTATAATTTAGCCCAATAAGCAATTTTCAATATATCTTATATAACTCAACCCAATTTTTACCCAAATTCAAAAAAACTCCCTAGCCCACTACTTTTGCTAGCATAATGATCATGTTACTTTTGAACATCATTAACGTGTTGACATATTCAATGAAATTATAGATTGTTAGTTGGCAGAGCTAAATAGTAGGTTCAATGAAGGGGAATAAAATTTCTTACTCTTGGTTTAGGTTTGAATCCTAGTGATGCTTTTAGATAATTTAACATTAACAACATTTGCACTCTTGCAGGGAAGTTTTATCCTGTAGATTTCATTAAAAAAGAGTTACATATTTTGATATGTCAGTTAGTAATTTATGAGGCAGATGTGCTTCATCATCCTAAGTTTCAAAACATATCTACTATCTTTTAATTATATCAGAGCTTAGTTGAAACAAAGAAGTTGTAAAGTTACTATTTGATTAGGTTGATTCGCCTCTTATTAACTCTTCTTGTTTCTACGACAACTACTAAACGATCTCTTTCCTCAATAAAGCTCATGAAAAGAGCAGCTTGCAACACAATGGAGAATGATTTTCTAGCAGATGGTATGAAACATTGAAAAAGAACTTGCTGAGAATATTGATTCAGATGTAGAACAAAATATTTATATTCTCTGAAGGAGCAAGAAACCACATGAATATAGGTATGCACGAAGTTCTTTTGATGTAGATTTTGATGCAGATTCACTTTTTTATCAAAAGTGTATTTGATTATTATATTTTCTTTCCTATGTATATGTTTTTTTTTATATTAAACGGTGTTGGAAATTTAGTAGTGGATATTTAAGAATAAATTTTGGTCACAAAATTATAATTAGAGGTTATATTCTATGAAGATTATAGGAAATGTTGGTATATATAAAAAAAAATTTGATCATTAAAATTCAAGCAAACATTTTTAGGTAGGCCCCCAGAAAAAAATTCGTGCTTCCGCCATTGAGTATGTTTCTAATGTTCACAAAATATGCACGGAATGAGTTTTTCAGTTTCCCTAACTCTATGCTATTTGTAAATTGCAGTACTTGCAGATTGGTTAGCTGTGGAACTTGTTTCACACGTGTGGGTTGGGGGTTGTATGAACCACACAAGAAGCATGCCACTTTAAAGACACTGGTAAGTCTTTAGAGCTAAGTCAGGAGAATCCGGTCCATCTGTTTAGATTTCTTGATCACTGCTTTCAGAAATGTGAAGGTGATCGAAGAGTATTTTTCTAAATCAAATAGAACTCACATTTGCTTTTCAATGGTGGTATTTTCAGCAGGCAAGACCAAATTCTATTGGAGTCAGCAATGGGATGGACTGCTTTGGTGGTTGAATAGTTGGCGTTTTCACATAATGAGAACAACCATATCTACAACTCATCCATTGTTATGTGTTCCCTATTAAAATATCGGTTGAGGGAGATGCAGGATAAGAGATCATTCCCTTGTATGTGTATTTTATATCTGCACGGTGTTTTTAATGGAAAACGAGAGAAAATGATTGAAGTTCGTATACGGGAAAGGAAGGATTCAGGTTCTGTGTAATGGAAAAAAAACAGTCGTACAAGGAGATCAAAACAGTTTTATAACCTTTTAGTTGCGGCATGTCCCTTTCAAAAAGGCAATAGTGAAAAACTAGTTTTTGCTGATTGAAGTGTTTCAACTTCTGTTTTCTGCCAGACATTTGGTCTTTCCCCTGAAAGACTACAAACAATTGAGCTAGCCACCAGAAAACAACTTTTCTTCCATTTTTCGCAGTATAACACCTGTAATATGCACATTCACATTATCACAACTTCATTTAAAGAAGCAATTAGACCCAAATTTCCTAAACTTTCAATTTCATAGGACCTGATTAATTCTTATCACTGCCAATTGCATTTGTTTAACTCCTTTTTAACCTAGAAACATGTACATTCAGCTCTTCGACCACATTCCTAATGCATGCACAGACAACAAACCAGACCTGATATAGCCAAATTGGAAAACTATAGTGTCAACCCTGATAGAATAAGGCAACGTCCTTTATGCACATAGCCGAGAGCCAATCGAAACAAGCCACGTACAGCCTAGGAAACTTCAACCAATCCCCTCCCCCACATTGAACACAGAATAAATAATTGCTGCAGCAGATCATATCATATTGGCCAATATTGTGGGATAAGGGTGCGCAGGGAAAAGGGAAAAGGAAAAGCCTCAAAACTCAATAGATAATTCTGGAGACGTGGAAAAGCAGGCCACTAGGCAGACAAGGTCCATGCTGTATTTCAGATCAGGTAAGGTATATAACAACAGTGAGGGAGAGAGTTCAGGGGGGATGAACTTTGCAAAAAACAATGCAAATTTTATTTGAAAACCCATCAACTTGCTCATGTAGCCAGACTTTTCTGAGTAACTACTACATGATCCTTATAATACGAGTTTTCTCAAACTTTTCATACACATCCAAGTCCCACACCTATAATAATGTGGCAGCCTCCCATATTATAGGAAGGAATTGGTCCTTTCTATCTTCAGAGTTCCAATCCTAATCAACATCAATCCTCCTCTTTCCCCTGTATCAAAATACCCAAGAAATCTTTCACTCCATACATATACCAAAGTTCATTCCTTTCAACCTTTGTTTTGTTTCACCATAAATAACTAAGATCAATCATTCATGGAGGTTATGAATAGCTTGAATGGGGCAGAGGCTGCAAGCTCAGGCAAGCTACCTTCTTCGAGGTACAAGGGAGTAGTCCCACAGCCAAATGGCAGATGGGGAGCCCAAATATATGAGAAGCACCAACGTGTGTGGTTGGGAACATACAACCAAGAAGAAGAAGCTGCAAAGGCCTATGACATTGCCTTGCTTCGCTTTCGGGGCAGCGATGCCGTCACAAACTTCAATCCAAGCCAATTGAAGCTGCGTTTAGATCACGAAAAAGAGACCCTTTTCTTGGAATCGCATTCCAAGGCGGAGATCGTTGACATGCTGCGAAAACACTCTTACGCCAATGAGCTCGAGATTTACAAGCACAAGTCGTGCAATGCTGGTGGAATTGATGCTGCTAGGAGGAGAGTTAAGTGTCACATTGATCTAATGGACACATCAGATGATGAGAGGGAATGGCTTTTCGAGAAAGTGGCAACACCAAGCGATGTTGGGAGATTGAATCGAATGGTGATACCGAAACAACAAGCCGAGAAGCATTTTCCATTGGCAGTGGATGATCAGATTAGAGGGGTGCTATTGAATTTTGAGGATAATGTAGGGCAAGTTTGGAGGTTTAGATATTGTTACTGGACTAGTAGCCAAAGTTATGTGTTGACAAAAGGGTGGACTCGTTTCGTAAAGGAGAAGAAGTTGAGAGCAGGTGATGTTGTTGTGTTTGGGAGATCGGTTGGGGAGGATAACAAGTTGTTCATTGATTGTAGACCAAGAAAGGTCGACGTTCCTTTCGAAGAGATGTTGAATCCGGTGGGTGAGCCCCCTTTGGCGATGGTTCAGGACGATGGAGTGGTAATGTTATTTGGAGTCAACATTGTTCAAACAGGTAGTAGTTGCAATGTAGACAATAGCATGTCTTGGAGCTTTGAGCAAGAATAAGTTGAAAGAGCCAGCCCCCATTTCCATCGAACTGGTAACAAAGCTCAGCACTATGCATATAGAACTAGTTTCCTAACATGTTTATCTTCTACATAGACTCAACTAGTTATTTTGCATGCTATATTCTATGACTTAACACGTTATGTTGTTTGATTATATCAATCGAAATGGCTGTATTGGCTTAATGTGGCAGAGTAGCTAGGTTGAAGTTAATTACCTATTCCTCCGTTTTTTTGATAACCAAAATGCACAAAACCTTACTGAATTGAACACAAGCAAATGGATCAAAATCAAATCAATATCATCAAATAACACCAAGAAAAGACAAAAAAAAAATTTAATAAATAAACTGTTACAGATTCATCACAACCCAAGAACAAAACCAACATAACTAGTACTTCATTGAGCTCATCCTTTTGGAATCTGGATTATTACAACAAATTAGTTTAATCTACTTTTAGTGGCAGATGAAATCCATGAGATGCTACTTGTAGTATGTTTGATGATGATGAACCCCAGCTGCAATCTGCTGCACAAGCTTAGCCAGCCTCACATGCCTGCAGCACCAAGCCTCCACCAGCTTGGCCTCTTTGCTCTCGGCTTCGCTCCGCCACGAGCTCAGCTGCGCCCTGTAATCGCTCTCGATACTGCCCATAAAATGCATCTCTTCTTCCGTCAAGCACCTTATCTTTGCCTCGATCTCCTCCGCCGCCTGCCGCCGCTTCCTCGCCTTCTCCGCCTCCAGCTGCTGCTCCAGCCGGCTCAGCCGCCACGCTGCCTCCTTCCTCTGCTGCATCCAGCTCTGCCTCCCCTCCTCCAGCTCCTTGCACAGCTGGAACAGAGTAAATCGGGCGGGGTCCGGATCCGACCCGGAAAGCGTGAGGCTCACTGACGGCGAAGGCGTGGCGGAAGAGGACGTTACGGTCACGGAAGTCGAGGTTGAGCCGGCGGACACGAGTGAGAGAACCGGGTCGGGTTCGGGCATCACCGCGGGTTGAAGCACAGGGACAACGTATTTCTCGGCGAATGTCTCCAAAATGTGGTCGTACGGACCTTGGACGGCCTTCTCCGGCGACCCAACTCCGTCCACCTGAATATTCCCGTCCGGCGGCAAATGGGTCGCCGTCGAAGTACTAATGCTCGCAAGGTGTCTGCTTTTATTACTCTGGGAAGACTTCTGCTGCTGCAACTTTTGCTGCTTCTCCTTGAAGACCTCCCACCACTTGCCGAGGCGCTTAGGGGTTCGGCCGGGGAGCTCGGCGGCGATGCGCTTCCACTTGTTGCCGTGCTGGGCCTGGAGGGAGATGACCAGAGACTGCTCCTCCGCCGTGAGCGAGCCCTTCTTCAGGCCCGGCTTCAAGTAGTTCTTCCACCGCTCCAGGCAGGACTTGGGGTCGCGGTCGAGGGTCCGGCCCATCCGGTCGGAGACGAGGCTCCATTCTTTGGGGCCGTATTGCTTTACATAGGCGCGGAGGAGTGCGTCTTCTTCCGGTTGCCAGCGCTGCCGCTCCTTCATTTCAACACCATTTTTATCTCCCCATTTTTGGCATCAACAACACGGATCAGAAGATTGCTACTGACTAATGAAATCCCAATTTCTTAAATTGTACGGATTCAGGAAATAATCAAGAATGGAAATGGAGTTGGGGTATCTTTGTTTCTATTCTATAGAACGGGGATCAATATTTAAAGCGCGCTTATATTCGTCCAAAACACTGGGGGGGGTCTGACATCAACTGTCGTATACAAGACATAAACCCGACCTACATACGTCATCAATAGTGTTACAGTATCTATAATGAGAATGGAAGAGAATTACCGAGGAATTAATCATAGATTAGTAATCCTATACTTTGACAATCAATTGGGAATGTACTCAAATTCTTATTCAATCTATATATAAATTGGGACTTCTCTAATTAGGGGAGTAAATCAATCAGCTAGTGGAGAAAAGTTGGTTGACATCATTGACATGTGAAAAAGTAGTAATCGTGCTTGGGGGCATTGAGTTGAATGATGGTAGAGGAGGGTGTAGTGTACCCCGGGATGGGATTTGTCAATGCATAAAGGCAAGTATATATGGGCAGAGGGAGTGAGATAGAATAGGCAGAAGAGGAATCAGTAATCAGAAATGAAAGATCATGTGGTGTTGGTGTGGTGTTGGTTTGGTGTGGGGGGCGGGTGTGTTTTTGGCAAAGTGATTAGTCAGCAGCTGGGTGGTGGAGTGGTGGACAGGACAACTCTGCACAGTGCACAGGTAGAGGACCGACGGAACCCCACATATTTACTGGACATAGAAAACAAAGATGCCGGCCAGTGAAACTAGTATAGCTGTGGACTCTAATTATTACAATGTTCATAGGTTAAAAAACATGTGCCTCTCTGCAAGCTGTGCTTTTATCATGGTGCACATAAGAGCATTTCCACCCATGCAGGCCCAGGCGCAGCGCAGTGGGTGTTGCCCTCCTCGGGCGAGCAGGCGATAATAGTATCGACAAGCCTTCCGAAAACCGCACACCCATGTACGCGTAGCGCAGGCGATAACTTTTTTTAATTTTTTTTTTTTTTCAAAAACATGTATAAAATTTATTCATACAAATTTATACATGAATTAAAACATGAATAAAATTTATTCATACAAATTTTATTCAAACAAGAATAAAACAGATTTTATTTAAATTTAAATTTAACATTACATACTAATAAAATAAAACATGAATATTACATGCTAATAAAATGAAATAAAAACATCATCAAATTAAATCACTCTTCAGGAGGAGGAACCAAGCGGAGCCTCAGCCTGTTGGGCTTCCTTAAAAAGCCTCCGTCTACGAGTAATTTCTTTCTTTCCTCCGCCCAATATTGTTTTGAATTTGGAGTCATATAACTCAATCCATTGACATAACTTTATATTCAGTTTCCTGTTCCAGTAACTCATTTTCTCTTGCTCGTTCTGCTTGTCGCCTCTTCCCTTCTTCTTGCTTCTTCAACACGAAGTGCGGAATTCCTTGCAAATTCTTCGCACAATGCTTTGGTCATCCTGGGTTGTTGATTCCTTGCTTTTTTTGCAGCCTTTCTTCCTGGAGGACGAGTCTCTAGAACTAGGTGTTGCAATAGTGTCAACATCATCGGAATAAATTCACTTCCATTGGGGTTCTGGGTTCCTCCCGATGACGCTCCCATTGATGAACCTTCACCTGTGAAAGCATATGAAGAAGAGGTTGGGTCCGGTATGCGGACTTGTACATACCGCGGACAATCCTTGACAATGTCCCAACCGCCCCATTGTCCGAAAGTAGCCCCTTTCATTTCAGATTTATACCACAGTTGCGCATGTCTTATCTATTAAAATTATCATCAAAATTATTAAAATTATATACCAAAATATAATGTTAAAAAAAAACAAAATTTCGGACAATGTTTACCTCGTCATCCAAAGCATAGCCGCTCCCGGTATTTTGCGCTCCTTTGTTCAATGCATCCCTCCATGTTTTGAATTCTTTGTTCAAATTCCTCCAGTGACTTTGTAAGAGCTCCTTCATTTCGAACCGTACCGGGCATATGAGCAATATAGTGTTGGGTAATTTTTTTCCCACATTTGGGGTGCACGCATTTCAGGACCGGTGATCGGGCAATGACATACAAATTTCCAAGATTTGCACAACTGGATAACTTCTGCATCAATCCATACACTGCCTGGGATTCCTGCATTAAGCTCTGAGGAACGAGACATTTTGATTGGAAAAAAATGAGGAAATTTTGTATGCAAATTGACAAAGAAAGTAGCAAAATGGTGTGTAATGATGGAGTGGAAATTTAATTTTGGTGTATGAGAAATTATATGAAGGATTGTATTTATAGGGAAAAAATTTTAAAAAAATATATATATATTTTTAGACGGTCAGTACACGTGGCAGCATCTGGACCGTTGATTGCCAACGGCTATATTGGCAACGCACCAGATGCTGCCACGTGGCAGTCAGCAAACTCAAAAAAAAAATAGCCGTTAGGCTTTTTTTGGTGTTCGGCAGTGGCTGCCGAACACAAACCTTAGAATAATTCCAACGTTCGGACGCCACTACCGAACAATCCCTCAGCCCCCCAGCCACGCTCCCCCACGCGCGCGTGCAATGCACGCGCCCGAATAAAAGCTGGGTGCGATCCCACGTCAGCTGGGGCCCACATCCCTTACCGCCCGCGGGAGCGGGCGCGAGCGAGCGTCGCCGGCCCGCCCGCCTTCTTCCGTCAGCCCGCCGCTCGCCCAAACTTCAAATCGCCGTGTGGCGGAACAGGAGCCCGGACGGCTAGCCGGGCAGCGCCGACGCGCCCGCCTAGGGCAAAATAGACTATAAATAAGAGCATCTCAAAAAGACTATAAATGATTCTATAAATTTAATTGGTATAGCCATATCAGCAAAATAGTATTCAAAAGAAAGTTGTAAATAACTCTCTAAATTATACAGAATCTAGTAGAATCTATATATTTATATATTCTAGTAGATGTTGTAAAAATGAACCCTACATAATATATTGAATTGAAAATGTTGAAATCTCTCACTCCTCAACACAAATTGGGCTCTATTGAATTAAAAGTGTATCATATATAATATACTACAATACTAGTTTCCTAAATTTATTTGCTTATTTCTTGGAGTGATCAATGTTAAGAACTAAAAAAATAAATCTATATAGTGACACGTCAGCTATCAAACCACATATTTGCATATTATGCTTTAAAGTCCATTGGAAAAGGTCTTAGAGCATCTCCAAGTAACTTTATAAGTTTAATAGCCAAATGTGTGATTTGATGGCTGACGTAACACTATACCGATTCATTTGCGTAATTGTTAGAGTTGATCACTCTAAAAGAATAGACAAATAAGTAGAGGCAACTATATATGACACATTTTTAATTCATATAAGGGTATTTAGCCAATTTGCCCCCTCAACTTGTACCCTACTTTTGATTTGCCCCCTTAACTTGCATTTTGGAAAATTAACCCCCTTAACTTGCATTTTTAACCAATTTGCCCCCTTCCGTCTAAATTGACTGACGGAGCCTTAAAAAAAACACACGTGACCTGCACGTGATGGGCATTTTCATCAAAATGCTGCTTTTTTTTTCTTTCGGTTTTTTTTTTTGGGTACAACCTGCTTCCCCTTTTTGTTCCTTCTGTTTCTCGCAAAAAATGGGGGCGAATTGGATTTCCGCCGCACACCCGATCCGTCACCTACATGCGATGGCACGGCGACGGCGCCCCCCCGCCCCGTGACCATCATCCCCGGCGACGGAATCGGCCCGCTCGTCACCAACGCCGTCGAGCAGGTCATGGAGGCGATGCACGCGCCGGTCTACTTCGAGCGCTACGACGTCCACGGCGACCTCCACAGCGTCCCGGCGGAGGTCATCGAGCCGATCAAGAAGAACAAGATCTGCCTGAAAGGCGGCTTGAAAACTCCCGGTCGGCGGCGGCGTCAGCTCCCTCAACGTCCAGCTCCGGAAAGAGCTCGATTTGTACGCGTCGTTGGTCAACTGCTTCAACCTCATCGGCCTCTCCACGCGCCACCAGAACGTGGACATCGTCGTAATTAGAGAGAACACCGAGGGCGAATACTCCGGCCTCGAGCACAAGGTCGTCCCCGGCGTCGTCGAAAGCCTCAAGGTAAAAAAAAAAAAATCAAATAAAATCGAATTTGGCAATCTCGTCCTTCGATTGTGTAAATTTCTATAAATTGGGATGTGATTGTGAATTTGCGTTAGGTGATTACGAAGTTTTGGTCGGAGCGGATTGCGAAATACGAGTTCGAGTGTGCGGGTCGGGTTTGGGGAGGAATGGAGCAGGGGTGGGCCGATGGGTGAGGTGTTTGAGGATCGGGAAGGTTCGACGAAAAATGTGCCAAAGGAGGTTGTACAGTGATGAAGCCCGGTTGGAATCGGTGATGACTTGAACAGTGCGGCGGAAATCCAATTCGCCCCCATTTTTTGCGAGAAACAGAAGGAACAAAAAGGGGAAGCAGGTTGTACCCAAAAAAAAAAACCGAAAGAAAAAAAAAGCAGCATTTTGATGAAAATGCCCATCACGTGCAGGTCACGTGTGTTTTTTTTAAGGCTCCGTCAGTCAATTTAGACGGAAGGGGGCAAATTGGTTAAAAATGCAAGTTAAGGGGGTTAATTTTCCAAAATGCAAGTTAAGGGGGCAAATCAAAAGTAGGGTACAAGTTGAGGGGGCAAATTGGCTAAATACCCTTCATATAAAGCACAATTTCTTATACATAGCCCAATTTCGGATCTGTTGGTGCCTTGGTCGCGTCTCCTTTCCTTTGTCTCTTCGCACTTTGGCAGTAGGGGGTTTTCAGGTTTTGAAAACTGTGGATTTTTGCAGTATGGAGATAAGATTGGATTCTACATCATCCATTATAGTGATTCCGTTGATCAATCACTCTATTACATTTAGATGGAATTGATCTGGTATGAGATGAGATCTGTCACTTGGTTTCGCATTTCAACTCTAGCATCTATTCAAATTTTGAACAAATAAGCATATTTTTCATTGGGTAGGAAATCGAATTCCAAAATCCCAATGCAGTAAACCCCTTATCTGGGACTCTAATTTCATTCCCATCTTCTCAAGCTAAAATTTGCAGAGTCATTTGCAGCATTTACTACAGAGCCATTTTGTTGATGTGGTGCTGCAAACTGAGTTTGTAGAGCCATTTATGGAGTTTTCATATCCAAATAGGTGAAAAAATTGAAAACTCAAGCTCAAGGGGTAGGGGTAATTTTCAGATCCGAAATGAGGGTTTCAATTTCCTCCACTTCCTTCAACTTGAACATTATTTAATTTAATTTCTTCAGTTAAGTAAGGCTCGAACAATAGACTTTCGTATAGAGGAGTTTAAAAAAAGATATAAATACAATAGTTAAAACTGTTTAATTTCAATATAACATAACCTTATTGTAGACCTCAATTTAACTCGCGTATTAGTTGTAAATTGTAATTCAAGGCTAATATAGATCTAGTGTTATTGAATAGAGTGCTTATTGTGTTTTTGCACACAAGACGAGACCCATCAACGCTTTTATCGGATCTGTTGGTGCCTTGGTCGCGTCTCCAGGTTTTGAATACTTTGGATTTTTGGAGGGGACCTATTTATACTGGGAAAGCTACAAAATAAAAATTGTATGTTGGCTGGTGGCCACACCCTAAACGTGAAAAGATGTTATTTTTGTTTTATACTTCTAATTAGGAATTTTGTTTTTGGCATTTCGTTTTCAAGTGTTGAACACAAGGTATGATGAACTTAGGAATTTGTAACTCCTGCTAAATAGATACGATATTTATGCACCACTCTAGGAGAGAATCTTAAATACACCTCTACTGCCATTGTGACGGTGTTTGAATTGTTTTGATACATACATGCAATTTCTTCTTCCATACTAGAAGAAGATCACAAGTACACTTGTTTTGATACATACATTGGTGCGCTTGCATGGTAGGCAGAGGGGTCTATGTAACATTTTTTTTTTTGTTACAAGGAAATCTCAAACACTTGACATGGTAGCCGACCAAAGGAGTACAAGAGAAGAAATTACAGTCTATGGTAAAAACAAAATATGGATCATCAAACGGCAAATGTAAAAATAAAATGAAGCTTAGTCCGAAACTCACTCCAATTCCCTACGCATTGCCATCAGGACTGGAAGTAAGAACCTGGGAATTAGGTCCGAACTAAAGCTCAAAACCATAACAACTATGCTTGCAAAGCATCGCTGAAGCACTTAGCCAAGCCATGGTGGGCCCTCGCCCACCCACACTTTAATATTAGGACAAGACAACGCATACTGAGCTATTCGATGTGCTGCTTCATTTGCTGTTCTAGGAGTATGGTGAACTGACTTGATCTGCATCGTCACACACATGTTTTGGATATCCTCTACAACATTTCCATGTAAGCCCCAATTTTTGCTCCTCAAATTTACACAATTTTCGACCTCAGAGCAATCAGTTTCCTTGTAACATTGGAAAATTAATGCAACAAAAAACTCAAATTAAAATCGCCAAAGAAACAAAAAAAAATGCGCATCCAGGGAATCGAACCCTGGTCAGTACCGTGGGAGGGTACTATGATACCACTACACCAGATGCGCTTTCTTGCTTGCAAGAGAATACATATAATTCTATTAATCATCTAGACAAACATTTGACAGAACACTCGACAATGCAGGCCTTGAATATTAGAAAGAAGACCACTGACTTTGAAAAGCCCAACTCCCCATTTTTCTTCCTTCAGTTTGTTTAATGGGAAGAGGTTCAACTCCTTGACTTTTGACTTGTTTGCTTGGCCACCGCCCACGCCTGCCCGCAACTACGCATACATATTTCCCGTCGTTGTTTATTCCTCTATCAAAGTCCCCACATTCCACTATCCAATTTCTTCACGTTCTTATCACCATCACTCCTTGAAGTCATACACCGACACTCGGGCTTCGCATAAAGTAAAACCCACGTTTTTCAGATTCCACCACCATTAATTAATGGGTCAATTCATCCCTCTTGTCTATATAATATAAACACCCTTCTCCTTCATCTACCATAATTCATCAACTCACCTAACATTTATATTCTTGCCAATTCCCCATTCACAGAAAACCCAACTCCACAATGGCCTGCTCAAGCTCCTCAAGACCAAGTTAGTGTTTTTTTCCTTCAATTTACTAGCATACTATATCGTAACTATAAAATGATGTTCATAAATTTGTCACCTTTTTGTATTGAAATTTTTGGTAAATCTTGTTGTTTGAGCAGCTAAGGTTCAAGAACTTCATGTGTACGAGATCAACGAACGAGATCGTTCCAGCCCTGCATACCTCAGCTTGAGCCAGAAACCCGCCCACTCCCTAGGAGACCTCGTCCCCTTCACCAACAAAGTAATTAAATTTTTAATCAATCTATTTTTCTTCGCACATGATGTCTGTAACGTTTAGTACTAATTTCCTAAAATTTGTAATTGCAGATATACACAGGCAATCTACAGAAGCGTTTGGGGGTGACGGCGGGGATTTGCATTTTGATCCAAAACAAGCCTGAAAAGAAGGGGGACAGATATGAGGCGACTTTCAGCTTCTATTTCGGGGACTACGGTCACATTTCAGTTCAAGGGCCGTACTTGACTTACGAGGACACGTATCTGGCCGTGACTGGTGGATCTGGGATCTTCGAAGGTGTTTATGGGCAGGTGAAACTTCACCAGATTGTGTTCCCTTTCAAGATTCTGTACACTTTTTACTTGAAGGGGATTGAGGACTTGCCTTTGGAGCTTACTGATGTGAAGGTTGTGGAGCCAAGCCCTGCTGTTGAGCCCAGTCCTGCTGCCAAAGCTTGTGAACCGCAAGCAACTGTAGCTAATTACACCAACTAATGTGTGTGGAAAATGAAGTTATGATCTTAGATCAAGTGCTTTTGTAATGAATAAGTAGTTCTATACATGGATGTTTGGGGCTTCAAGGCAATGTAATCCTTTTTGGTTAATGAATCCAATGTGATCATGGGTTGGCTATAGTGAACTTAGACAAATCTTTTCCATCTAAGATGAAGTTGTCAATATATTTGAAGGCAATGGAATCCTTTTGGGTAATGAAGCCAATGTGATCATGGGTTGGCCATAATCAACTCAGACAAATCGTCCCCCCTTAAGATGAATTTGCAACTGCATTTGTACTGTAGTGCATTAGGTTAGGTGCATTGTTTGGAATATTTGCAAGCTTAGCATATATAGTGGATAAGGCAACTAACGCAGTAAATTTTATTTGTTGCACCACATCAACAAAATCTGCATATAGCGAATAAGGCAAATGCTGAGTTAGTTTTGATTTAGGCTAAAAATTAAGCAAAGTTGCATTATCTTCATCTGTAAGGCAAATAATTAAGTACTTCTAAGGACACTCTATAACTCCACTTTCCTTCCTAATCCACTCTATTCAAATTAATCCCTCAAAGGACAAAGTGTGACATGGCAGCTTCTTATTGGCACTCGGTTGTGTGGGCTATGCTGCCAAAATACCCACACTACCCGTTAGTAAAACCTAGTGACTCCAATGTCGATCTTGAGCCCATCTTTGATGATGGTCAAGACCGATTGAAACTCCTGGTTATCTGTGGACGACGTGTTGGGGACGGCGTCGACTTGACAGCATCGCCAATCGAAAAGTTCCCCGGCCTTGACACCCTCATGGATCAAGAGGGTGGTGGCGCATTGCAATTTGACGGCGGTGATGGTGTCAGTTTGGACCGCGACGGTCGGATTAATGGCAAAGAATCTGTTGCTTTCCTCCAGGCCTCCGGTCTAGCCAGACCGGTCCTTGTGCAGGTACAGTAGCTGAGTTGCGGGTGAAAAACGTCGACGAAGAGAGAGAGAGAGAGAGAGAGAGAGAGAGAGAGAAGATGGCGGAATCGGTTTCCGCTTCGACGGTGGGTGGTTGTAGAATAAGCTTTTGGTTCCAAAAATGTTGGGTGGATCCTCATTTTTCAGGATTGGAAGCTTTAGGAATTGGCCCCTAATTCCCTTGTCATGATTAGAAACCTGGGCTTCACTCTTTTTGTGATTAGAGTGGTAATTTTCACGATAATTTTGAATTTATAGAAGCAGTTTTTGCACAAACAAAAATAGTTTATAACTTTGCAAAAATAGATTTTTTTTAAATGTAATTATTGAATAAAGAAGTTTGACAAACCGCCAAACAAAAGGAGTACAGGAAAACAACTAGAACACAACATCCTTGGGCCTCATTAAAAACCTCGCAGTGTACGAGGAAAAGAGTGCCAGGTACACCTAGATTCAATAAAAACATTAAAGAAAAGTAGACTTGAATATATTACTTAGTCCGAAACCCGCTTCCTTTCCATACGGCAAAGCCATCAAGAAAAGAAGACGGGAACCTAGTCGACCTCCTTACGGCCTAACCATCAGAGGGAATTAGGCCCAGACCAAGATCAATATCCAATCCACTAAATGCTAACCAACTAGAAAGCAGCACTACAAGCCTGACAAAATCTCCAAAGTTAAGCAAAACGGTAATTGGGGAAACCCATCAAATCACGAACAGAAGGAGAAAGAGCAAAAGGTGGAGTAGAGTCCCACCAAGTGAAGCCTGAAGAAGAAGTCCCAAAATTAGCCAAAGCATTGGCAACCTGATTACCCTCGCGAAAAATATGAGAAGACTGAAACTGCATTTGTGAGATACGAAACAGACAATTTTTCCACTCCACCCGAAATTGCCATGGCACAAGATGAGGAGAGTGGATAAAATCAAGAACCAGAGAGGAGTCAACCTCTAACCAATATGCTTCCAATCCCTAACCCAAGCTAACTCAATCGCTTGAATCACTGCCATGACCTCAGCTGCCACTGAACTTGGGATATCCAAGTTGGATGAAAAAGTTCCAAGAACCTTTCCCTTATAATCCCGAAAGACACCTCCAAACCCACCTTTACTAGTGGAACTCTTCCAAGCACCATCGGTATTAACCTTGATGAAACCAAAAGGAGGGGGATGCCAATGTACCTCAATAATTCTGGGAGGCTTGCGAGGACGACAACGAACATCAAAATTCTTCAAAATGCAAAGCTCCTGCACAGTATTAAACATACAACCAGAGGCAAGGCGACTTGAATCACGAACATAGCTCATAATCAAATCACAAACTTGGTTGACATGAATCACAACTCCATCAGTTTATGATTTCGCAGAAACAATTATGTACTTTTAGCTTTTTGCAAAGTTTCTCTCTGGGGTGTATTTTGTTGCATTCATGGGTAGAATCGGGTTTTTGGCATGTTGGATTTGATTAGGTGGGCTGTTTTTTTGGGTTAAAAGATTGAATTTGTCCTTGGAGGTGAAAATTTAGAATTATTGGACTATTATAGAAACATAGGGATCATTTTCTCCTTAAGCGTCATTGTCTCTTCAACTTAAGTAAGACCGTGAACTTATTGAAAGATAATATGTTTTTAAGAAATTTTTCCCCCGAAAGAAAGCCATGATCTTATTAAAAGATAATAATTTTTTAAGAAATTTTTCCCTCGAAAGAAAGGAAAAATTGCATATGAGTGTTACACCACCATTGTGGATTTGTGGACAACATCATGATTATAAAATTGTACTAGTTCAGGATTATCGAATTAAACCGCAGCCCAGTTTAATAATCATCCATCTTTGGATCTATCAAGTCCCCAAAACTCAACCCTCCCCACAAACCAAACCAAACAAAAAAACCAGACCCAAACAACAACAATCAAAAATTCAAAACTCCACAAAGACAATGCTCCTCTTGTTCCTCATACACCATAACTGACAATCCTCAGACAGTTGTGAATTCAGTTTGTTTTTTGTTTGTTGTGGTCATCTTCTTCATCTTCCCAACTGCCTCTTCTAATGGTAGTTGTCCAAGCTTCCAAGCTCAACCTCCCAATCCCTAACCTCTCCTCCCCAACCATTACCTCCTTCCTCTTTGAACCCCACTCTCTCTCTCTAGCCCTCATGCACTCTGACTCCACTTTCTCTCTCTACCCTTCAATTTCCCCAATTTCTGCCTCCTCCCTCCCTCCTCCCCAAACCCTAATTTCACCCCCTTCTTCTTCCTCCACCTTCCTCCTCCTCCAAAACCCTAACCCTAATTCCACCACCCGCGTCCTCTTCATCGTCTCCGGTCCCTACAGGGGTGGGGCCCAGGTGCTCCTCAGGTTCCACATTCTCCAGAAAGACAACAAATTTGTGAGAGCTAAAGTTCTATGCTCCCAAAGAGAGCTTCAATTTGATGAGAAATTGGGGGTTTTGGTGGGTACCCATCATGGAGTTTCGATTAAGCTCGCCGGGTCAGTCAATTACTTCGCCATGTACTCGGTTTCGAGCTCGAAAGTATGGGTCTTTGCGGTGAAATTGGTAGGTGATGATGACGAAAATGGTGATGTTGTGAAGTTGATGAGGTGTGCTGTCATTGAGTGCTGTAACATTGTGTGGTCGATTAGCGTTTCACTAGGGTTTTTGATCTTGGGAGAAGATAATGGAGTTAGGATTTTCAATATGAGGCAGCTTGTGAAAGGGCGGGTTCGAAAGTCGAAAACTTTGAATTCAAATTCGAAATCCGAGTGTCGAAATTCGAGTTTGCCTGATGGTGTGATTGGTGAAAATGGGGATAATGGAAGTAAGCATGGAAGTAGCAAATGTGGTAGCCTTGAAGGGACTTTGGAGATGACTTGTGACAGTAACTTGTGTGGGAAGAATGATAGGAATCATATTTCTGGTAAGTATGTAGATTCGGAGATTTCGATTAAATGTTGTTTATGTTATCTGTATGTAGAAAATGCAAAGGGTTTTTGTACATATGGTAATATATTTTCACTCCTTGTTGAGTTAGTGCTTAATAGATTAGATCTCAAAACTTTATAGTCAAAGTTTTCACAAAGTGAAAGATTTGTATCGTACATTGTCCTATTGGCATATGATGACAACTCTGGCAATACAACCAATAATTGTCTCATTTTCCTCTAAATTCCTCTGATGTTCCAAGTTGAATAATTTATATCTCTAACATAGGTCGTGTGTTGGTAATTGGCGCAATCCTGTTTAACTGTATGGGATTTTAGTGTAACAAGTCAGATATCATACTTACTTTTTCCAAAACCAAAACTATAACGACTCTCTCTTGTTATCTTGTTGACATGGGCTGAAGTAACTCAACTGTGGAAAGAGTGATTTTGGATGTAAAAAAGGAATTTACTTAATAGATCAATGGGACATGCTATGTATATGCATATATATACATATATATTACGTATTGGTTTTATTATGAAGTATGTATTTGATATGCTTGTTTTTGTTTTCTGAATATGATAGTTTTATAATTTTGGATAGGTTGGATAGGAACAAAGAAGGTAAAAGCCACTGATTAGGTACAGTAGAGGATTAAACAGGTCAAAAGTATTTGGTGCTGGTTTGGATTGGAAATTTGGAAAGCATATAAGAGTTGTTGTCATATGATGGAAATGACAAAAGTTTGAGGGCTCTATGGTTGGTGTAATCCATATTGATTTTCCAGAAGTCTGCGTGCAGCAGCTAATTTCAACAGAGTGTGTTGCAAGTGCCTAAGTGATTAGCTACTGAAATGCCATGATCACTTTATGTTGTTAACCAGTTTTATTGATCCCTTTATGGGGAGGGATTTAACATAATTGGTTTTATACAGCCTCTCTATCTAGGTCGTTAACTAGCCAAGTGACCCCAACATGAATAACTAAATGTGAGCATGGTCCATATGCGGTTTTTCCATCACGCGTTGTAACTTCAGTTGAACCTGTTTCTTGTACATGCAGTACTTGCAGCTGATTTACATGTTTATCTGTAATTTTCACTGACAAACTGTTTTTTAGGTATTCTTTTTTACCAGGACATGGGTGCTACTCATGTAAGCAAGGTGCTGTCCTTTAATTTAAATCATAAAGATGCCTCTAGATGGTAAATCACTGATTAGGAAGTTAACTTCACTTAGGGACTCTTGTCTTTCTGATCATCCAATTAAAATCTCTAGCTCATAGACACATTGTTAACCTTGCTCCGCTAGTACATTCTCTACCTTATAGCAGATATAGTACTCTACTATGCTAGCCGGATAATATCCCTTTGTCTAATTTAGATGGAACTTCTATTTGTTCAAGTTTAGATTCATTGAAACTTGTATTGTGATAAGCTGATTGGCTAGTTCAACTAATGCTGTGTTTAACCTTGCAGTCAAGCAGAGGTCTATTAAATTGAAACAAGACACTCATGAAGAGGGAGTATGTTTTGTGGCATTCAAGAGCAAGGAAATTAAACCCTCTAAGTCGACAAGAATCATACCAGCTAAGGCGGTTTCCATTGAGGCACTGTCTGCCAACAAATTTTTAATCTTAGATTCGGATGGAGGTTTACGTGTTTTGCACCTCTCTAGCCCTATAGTTGGATCAGATATAACTTCTTACATGCGGCAGTTACCTCACATTATGAAAGTGCAAAAGCTTGCTGTTCTTCCTGATTCAGCTTCAAGTGTGCTTCTTCTTTCCCTTTTATTTTCATCGTTTACTTTCTGTATGCTGGCATTTTTCATAACTAATGATATTTTGGATCTGAAATGGAGGTGTGGCATGTTGTCAGGGACTAATAGAACTGGATAATCTGAATTTGGTGGATATTAATGAGGTGTATCTGGGTCTGTTGTTTTGGATTTATGGTGGTTATAGAAAATTTTCAGGGTGAAAACCTTAGTCATATAGCAGTTCATCTAAGTTTTAGAGATATGGCTCTTGACGAGCGTCAAACATGATATTCCTCTTCACTGCCATTTGGAACTTTAAAATCTTTACCTCATTTTGTAGGAACTCAGTCTGTTTGGGCATCAGATGGATACAATTCTGTGCACTTGATGGTGGCATCTGATATGGATGTCGCAGTTACCGAAGATGATGGAGATGACAGTGAGGAAAAGCTGATCCATATCTCAGGTTTCTATCATCCCATATTTTCTAGTTAAATCTTGTGGTTCTAAATTATGTCTGTCTTACTAGTCCTTAAAAAAACTCAGTTTGCCAAAACTTCTCTGAGATTTATTTGACATGGTTGCAATTTTATTCTCATAAGTGGAGTTCTCTGGTGGGAGAACTTGTTCATCAAGCATTGGAATCCATTGATCCCCTTATATATAGGCTCCCTCCATTTTTTTCCCTTCCAGTTCACTTTTCCAATTTTGGCTTCAGCTGAACTTGTTTCTGTTTTCTGCTAGTTGTTCTTGCAATATTTGCCAGAGAAAAGATTCAAGATCTTGTTCCTGTATCTGCAAATGCTATTTTGATTCTTGGACAAGGTAACATGCATTTTTTCATTTTTCATATAGGACAATTTGGTAGACAATAGGTTATGGTGGACTTTAAAAATAGATAACTAGAGATTTGTCATCATGTGCTGGGTCAGTTTACCACGAGGAATTAATTTTGTTCATACTGTTTATCAGCTTAAATTCTTAAACTGAAACTGGTGCAAGTCTGATATTGTTAGCTTTGTACAAAAATCATGTTGCCTCAGCAGATGTTATGTATTGTCCTGTGGTCAAGAAGTTTGGTCTCTTGCTTGAGTATTAATTTTTTTCTGATTAAGTATCCATGGAGTGTGAAATTAGGTATATGCTTTCTCTTCTCTCATCTTATTTATGTGTCCTTATATTCTCTATTGATGTTTATCTCTCTTGAGCAGGAAGCTTATACACATATGCGATTTCTTGAAGCTGCATAGCTATAACCACCTTTTCAATTGGTAAGTAGCTTGTCTCAAGTTTATGCCTCTAATATATTTCTTCTGTGGTCGTTCTCTAAGCTGGTTCCTTTGTAGGACTTTTGAATTCCAGGCCACACAAAATGAGCTGTACCAACTTGATTGAGGTCCCGGAGTTATGCTCTACTTAAACTGTGAGTGTTGGACTCTAGGTAGTCATATACATGGTTTGTAGTTTAAGTCGAAGATAACTCATTTTCACAATTTCAGGTGCCCTTTTAGTGTTCTTTGATTACCATGGTCCCATGCGTCAATATGTTACTGAAGTCAGGAGCTGCAGTTTCCTCACTAATATTAAAGTGGTCAAGACTTTGAGAATGCTCAGCTCTTGAAGGTATGCAGGTCATTAAAGTTTTCGGAATCGAAACGAGGTTGATTCAGAATGTGGGCTATAGTTTTAATGATGGATGGTAAGAGAGTTTCAGATTGACTCTATTTGACACCAAAACTGTATTGGATTTAAACTAGGCTTGCCATCCATGTCAAAGAAGGGCTATTTTCGACTGGTCTGGCATTTATTTCCTTATTGATGTCTGGTTTCCTCACTGTCACTGAATTGGTTGCATCATACAGTTAAGATCATTCAGTCTTATCAAATCTTTTACCCCCATATTTCAGGTAGCGTGGAATCAGGACCAGTTGAGTGCCTGCATTGCTTTACCAAATCCTAGAGGTTTGATTCTTTCAGCAACTGAAAGCCACTTCTGTTGTTCCCAAACTCCATGAGCTACAACTTTGTCACATGTGAACGTGTTGGCTGCTGGTTTTCTTGTGGCATCATGTGGGGCATGACTCTATCCTATGGTTGTCCACTGGAGAACCGAACCTGCATTTGCTATGAGACGGCTTGCTTGCAAGATTGCGTCTGATATGAATGAAACTCCAGACTTTCTCAAACTTTGAGTTCTTCTTGTAAGGTCTGTAACAATAACGTTCACCAAAACATATTTAAGTGGGTGAATCCGATGGTTATCTATTGTTGAACTTATTATGCTTGTGATTGTCTGTTGCTTCTTTCAGTTGAATCATGGAAAATGACAATATTGATTGTGTAAACCCTTTTGCGTTTATATATTTTCGTCAGGATTTAGCATCCGAATATTGGCCATTTCTGTTATCTATCTAGTGATAATGTGGCCATAGCCGATAACCTGTTAGCCGAGGATGGAACTTCACTTCCCCACTTTCTTTGAACCGTGCTTCAGTCTTTAGGGTTTGAAAACTCCTCCGACCCGAAGAATTTTCATGGCCATGATAACCTTAGCCAAAACAAGAAAGTAAGTACAAAAATTAACCCTTCCCTTTTTGAAATGAAAAACTTTATAAATTAAATGGAGTGGATGGACCCTACCTGATACCAACGTTTGCTTACACATCAGACAAATCTGACGACTATGATGAGGTCCAGTTGTGAGCCCCCCTAATCCCCTAAAATTTGTGAGGACCGCAAACCCTTGATCATTTTCGTCAAAGAGAGAGGGGCGATGTCGACAAGCACATGACATGGATATGCACCACCCCACACAGAGACATTCTCAACTCCTTCTACTGCATTTCTTGCCATCCACTTCTTTTTGGGACTCCACCCAGATCCAGCCCAGATTGAAAGCAACCCAACATCCATATCTCCTTGATCAACTTGTACAATATCCCCAAAAGTGAAAATCAGTGCAACGATTTGGTGTTTGTCATAATATTAATATTAATAGCTATGCACTCATTGGTGGGGAGCATTCCGAGGGAAACAAATGCAAATGGTTTGAATATTTCGAATTCAAAAAAATTATTTCATTCTTGGCATATTGTTTACTTGTATGTTATGTTAATGCGTAGAAATTAGGTTATTCTAACTCTTTACTTCGCATGCTTTTACGGTTTTCTTGCTTAAAGTTAAAGTTAGAAATCAGAAAAATAAAAAATTTAGACAAGAAATAATTAATTGTATTAGGTCAACTAGTCTCCTACTTCAGTGATCTAATTACTCCTGGTTTCAGGGTGTAAAGTCACCAACTTTTTATTTCTTATGAGATAAGTAAACATGGGTGGAGGAAAGAGTCAGCTTCTTCTCATTCTTCCACCAATTACCATTACATGCATGCAAATATACCAAACTTACTGTAATCCATCTTTAAAACTCATGAATCAGATCAACTAATCATCCTACTTATAAGAGATGAATTACTAACATCCTATGTTCTATATAACTAAGCGGACCATTAATAGATTACAGATAAAACAAAATGTGTTCCTTTGAGAGAACATTTGGGTAATCAGTGTTGCTTTGGATTCAAGGTTAAGCCATGCGTTCAAGCAATTGCAAGATACATGCTTCAGCTCCGAAGTTCTAAGTTCGCCTTCAAGTTTTGCACCAAAGGACATCAGTGGACAAGGTTCTATAACCCATGTTACCCCCTGCTCACCTGATTGGAAAACTTTCTTGACACCTCTCTGTCAACTTTGAATGCAAATTTCATGGATGAATCAAATCATAAGTCGGCTGACTAGATTCAAAATAGTTTCCCCCAGGAGAAAAGTTGGTGAAATTGCATAATGTGCTCACATTCAAGTGCCATATTCGGTTGCATTATTGAGCAAAAAAAAATTCAACACATCGTACGATTGCAATGTTAGCCTTTTCATGAGCAACAATACAACCAAACTGTGAAGCCAATGACCCCACTGAAATTCAGTGGTTATATATCAACTTTAAGATTCTTTTGCACAATTTGCAGTGTCAGTTCTGCAGACACCTCTCAAATCTTTGCCTGTCCCCAAGCAATGTTGAAATGATCTTTCAAGTTTCGACCTTTTGCATTTGGTAAAAAAAGCCCAAAAGTAAAGGCAAGTTTCAATATTTAGAAATCATACTATACAAACATAAACCTGACTCTGGTGTATGGGAAGTTAAAAACTTTGGCTAATTATCATTCAGTATTCTTGTGGTGTATAGTTACTATCTATTTCACCCTTGTAGTAAAAAAATTATCATTATACTCTCGTGGTGATTTTCCATTAGCAATTTACACAAAAGTATCATTTTTGTTAATTTTTTCCATAAAAATGAGGGTAAATCGTCTTTTTGGAAAAGAAAAAAAAATTATTTTTCAATTTTTTTTTTAGTTCTTTCACCCATTATTGTAATCTTTTGTGATAAAGACTATAAGATGATTAAGCCACTATTTTTACAAACAAATAATTTCATGTTAGCCACAACATTTTGCACAAATTTTTTTCTTTCCAAAAAGATGATTTTACTGTCACTGTTGGCGGAAAACTTTACAGAGATGATGCTTGGATGACGAAAAGCCACTTCGGGGGTGTAATTAGTAGTGTTTTGACCACAGAGGTGAAAATTGAACGATAATTGGCCTAACAACTTTGTGGAGGTACAAATTTAAATTTTTTTTTTTACTGTTGTAATATGTACTGCAGCTTTTCTCTTTTCTATCTGTGGTGTAAGTGTGCCACCAGATTTCAAGAAAAACTTGGGTGTAATGGTTGTATACCCTATTTTTCTTTATATAGTACTTATGAAGTGACTTGTTACGTAATCAGTGCTGTAGTAATAGGTGATATATTACCGACTTGCACATGATCCGGTACATTGTACTGCCATAATTAACCGATGGGAATATAGCTACTCAATTTTGAAAGTTGTCCTGCATGTTTTAACTAACACATTGTTTGTTGGTGCAGTAGCCTCCAGTTACTAATTATATAACTTGAAGACCTCAAAACAGAGCATTTCAAATTGAGAAGGAAAAGAAAGGAAAAGCTCATTGTATGATAACTCCAACATGGAGGAGTCCCCGTATGGTTCCAGAAGGGGAGATGAACCAGAGTTCAGCTTGAGAGAGTGGGCTGTGAAGGCTAGAATCAGCCGTGAAAACACCAATTCTAGAAGGTTTTCGGCTTCCTATATTCGAAGCTTCAGAGAGGACACAAGGTCTTTCAGATCAAATATTACAATCTCCAGCACTGCTTCTTCACCAGGCTATAACTTGAGAGGTAGCATCCTCTCTTTTCCTTTTTGAAACCCGGTTTACATTCACTATTTCTCATCAATTCCTCCATGGCTTTCGCAGATGAAATCGACCCTGCAACGTACTCATTCACCACTGCCCTCAAAGGTAGGATTTTGTTATTATCGAAACTAGAAACTGTGGTACTTGATTTGATGCAATCTAGCTTTGAGGTGGGGGAATTGAACTAAGGACCTCAAGTGCAGGGGTAAACGCTTCACAGAAAGTCTGTTACTTAATAAATGCTATTGGTTGACATTGTAAGGGTGTGGTGCTTTTGTTGCAGCATTGCAGGCAAGGCAAGCTTACCACAGTTGGGAAGTTTTATCACCAGATGGTTTTGCTTTGAATTCAAAGTGGAATGACGCAGAGAAATATATATGCAACCCGCTTTCCGGGCAGGTTCCAATGGAGTGTTTATCTGCAAAAACACTTAGTGGAAGATCATTTCGCAACACAACCAATAGAATTACAATGTCTGCACCTCTTGTTTACTCTTCTCACACAAGACCAATCCATAATACCAAGCCTTCTTCGAAAGAAGATTTAGTTATTCAGTGTCCAATTCAAGGTTCACCCCAACTTTTCTTTCCTCATGTTTTTCATTTTTCACTCGCATTTGGTTAGGAATCTAATCAAACTCAGTGTCTGTTTGTCTATGCAGAAAAGAAAGCTGAGGGTATGACTAGAGATGTGGGGACTCAAAGCACTCCTCCTGATATGAGTTCAAGTAGTCCTAGCTCTGCTTCAACCCCTTCAATCGTAGAAAGATCGATAAATCATTGTCGAGGAGGAGATTCACCTCAATCAAATGCAAGACTAAAGTCTGAAGAAGAGGTATGTTCTTGCAGATACTTCAGACAGTATGCTAGCACTTCTTGAGGTTACTAGGTTTTGAGGTTAATAAAAAGGACTTGTCTAATTAATGCAGTATTTTCCAATCATTTGAGGTTGCATTTTGAGGTTGGTGTCATAAATATCGAGTATGCCCTTCAAGGTGGGGGACTAGTGGATTGAATTGGTCCCTTTTGTTTGCATAGCACATGCCTATCTAGTTCTGTTTCCTCGATATTTTCCCCAAGTGGCCCTGCCTTCCAGCACATTAAACTCTGGCTAGGAATATGAATTTGTCTTACAACAAGGAGAAAAACTTATCTGCTGCAACCGAGTGACTATTTCTCTCGTCATATTATCACATGATGAGTAAAATAGGAAGAATGAGACATGCCCTGTTACGTGTAAATCTCCAGCAATAAGTGTTCTTTTAGAGGCTGTCAATTTAACTTGCCCTTTTGCCTTGATTCATGTATGAATCAACTGTATGTTTCTCTTTATTTTACCCACTTCTTTTTGGCTTTAGTAGAACCTTTGGAGATTCTGCAATTTTCTTGTCCTTTCAGTTTTTAACCCTTCGCGGGTTCTCAATGAAAATGTCAGATCACTGCTTGCAACTTCTTCTTTTTTGGAAAAGATGTGGCCATGTATTTTAGGGGTTAATTGCTTGAAGATTTTCACCGTTCTAAGTACAAATCTGATGCTGTAGAGTGAGTCATGTCCTTTACAAGCTGATGCTATCTGATGCTTGTGACCTTGTGATCAAACATATGTAGTGACTGATGGCTGATGGTTGTAGAAAGTTACAGCAGCCTAGCTATTCAAGCAATCACATTATTAAGTCTAATGGTCTCAATCCAGGACCTTTTATGCCAGAACTCTACTCCAAACTTATGCTCTAGCATTGCAGTCATAGCCACCATCTAGGTCATTAAACTCAAAGCACAAAACCCATATAACAGAGCCTGGATGTAGCCTAAGTGGTTAACACCGTTAACTCCGTGTTCCTGTATTCAAATCCCCTTTCCGAGATATTGATAATGATGTATGTATACATGGATTGCAGGTGGAAGTGAAAGACACAAGAGAGAAAGAAGAAACAAAAAGAGAGGGAAGAAAGAAAAGAGATGAGCAAAAGTGCAGGCAAGGAGGCTGCTTGTCATGGATGAGAAAAAGATACAGAGAAAAACACAAACCAAAAAAGAAGAATTTGAATATTGTTGGCTTCAGCTGAAGGGATTTGAATTCTCTGTCTTTTTAGAAATCTTTTGCAGGGTTCACTGAGTTTGTCTGCGATTAATAAAAACGAGAACAATCATCTAGTGTTTGTTGTAGCATTTGCTCAGCTGATGTTAATGTTTTGTTCTTGTTTGTTCAAATTGGCTGACAACTAGAGAGGTTCACATGCATTGCTTTTTGTTTGCTTTCAAAAAGTGGTAGCTTCATTCAGTACCAAAAAAAAAGGTGGTTCTTCATCACAAAAAAAAAAGAGAAAAAAAAAGGGTGGAAGCTTTCTCTGCAAAAGTTAACTTTATATGGGGATGTTTTACTGATCATTTAGTGGGAAACTGAATTTGAAATTGAATGCAGGCACTCTTACATAGGTAATGCTGCTAGAATTTCGACTTTAGCAACACTATATAAGCCACGACAACTTCAGAACATGATGTTAGTGTTTTAGGCATTGTTTCTATAATTAAACACTGGCGTTCAATATTCGTTGCTGATCTAGTCAATTAAAACTCTCGTTGCATTAGTTTGGTACTGATGTTGAAAATAATATCAATGGAATTATGTTTCAAGCCAAATGAGAGATAGTAACACGAATTTTGCACGTCTCGGATTCTCTATTTCAAAATTCTGAGTATGATTCAATAAGCTTTTGCCAACTGAAATACCAAACAAAAGTTATACAAGTGACGAAGAACTGTGTAATGGCACTAAGCTACATACCAGTATTTGAGTAAACTATGATACATTTTCTACAAGGGTGATGCAGAGGGGTTAGCGTCGGAGTTGGAAATAAGGCGGACTTCATACAGATTTTTCTCTTCTCCATTCCCTGCAGCAGAAAATAAAGAATTATTCTCTAACCAATCGTATGCGCCTAACCTCATATTGTTGCTTGCCCTGTATAAAATTTCTTAAAATTGAAGCTTGTAGGTGCTGAACTCACCAACTTCAGCTGTGATTCCGGGCCCGAAGAATGAAGTAAATTTAGCCTACAAAATGATAGAAATGGGCATATCAGTATGCAGTATTGTTTGGTATTCGGAATACAACAGTTAACAAATCTTCAGAATGCATGAAGGTTTAAGAGAACTGTCTCCATGAAAAAAAAAATGTGCATATAAATGTAGGGTCCCAAATAAGTATTATCAATTAAAGCAGGAGAGCTATGTAAGCTCATAATTCTTCACCTGTCTTTCTTCAAAATCTGACAACTGCAGTGCTTTTGCCTCAAACACCAGGACTAGAGAGTATCTACCATCTCCTGTGACCTATGAAGATCGTAGAAATTTGAGCTACCAGCTACTGGGGAATAAATGATAGATTAAACTCTGATACGAATATCAACTAAGCCTTCCATTAATTAAAAAGGATTGCCTTAATCTTCACCGAATTCTCTGGTCTTGTAAAATGCGAGATAATATCGGTTGAGCCATGATCATGCTTATCAGTCGGCTCTCTTGTATGCGATATTTTGGAGATTCTACTTTTATAAAAACTTTTAAAACGGAAAGTTGGTTGCATTGAATCTATAAGCCTATGATCACAGAAGTTGATGTTAGCCTTTTCAGACATATAACAGTTTTATTAAGAGAAGGCAAAGCATAGACGCTTGAAACCAGTTAACAGTGAGCAGCATACCTCTTCACGAATTTTTTGGAGAGTAGGTGCTGCCCTCCGAGCAATTCCACCACCCTGTCAGTTAAATGATGTTCAAGAAAAACGATAAGAACAAAATAGAATCTGAAGCATGTCCTGTTCCTGTCAACAAGGTCCACCATGTACTGAGCTTACATACGGAAATCTAACTGCAGTTACAAGTGGAGTGTTGTGATAACAAGCAGCTTCCTCATATGATCATAATGACCAAGGTTTCTTTCATCAATGTAGAATATTCCAAATCAACCGAACAAATGAATGCAATTCTTTTACGCACAAAGTTAAACAACGCACCTGACCATACTGGAAGATCCGCTTCAATGCCTCCTCCAAATGTTGCTCATCTCCATAGCGATACCTCGTCACATCATTCCTGACCTAATTACAGATGTCATCCATATACCATATCATTTTGGGGAATCAACCAAAAACCCATAAATTGCATGCATCTAATGTGGATAGAAGAGGCGAAGTCTATCAACTCATGGACTCAAAAAAGGAGGATAAGACAAGAAGAAAATACACAAACGAGCAACACTGCACTCTTCTCAACTCACACTGGAGATGAGACATAAACAATGAAGCCACATTCTTATCCCATTACAGTGCAAAGCTTTTAGATTGGTGGGATACGTTTACAGCACCTTGAATAGTACAACTCCTTTTTATCAAGAAAGAGTCAATTCAATGTTAAAAATACCTGTTGAAGAATCGGGGTGGCACGCGTTTCCCTCAATTGCAGAGCATCCGAATACGTCAAGCAGGGCACTGGCTTTAGTTCTGCATACTGAAAACAGAGAAAATCGAAAAACTATGATGCAAATCTAAAACCACTATTTTTCTTCCACTGAAGTCCAGAAACAACCAATGCCAAACTTTCGCCAAGACAATTATCATCAACGAAATAGATTTCCCGAAACCAAATCAACAAAAAGCAGTAAATTAGAATAACTGAATCCTTCGAATTCGATTCTTGCCACTAATCTACGACACCACATTATCATCATACAAATGACATTTGAAAGCTGGAAATAGCTTGCATTACAAGAAAAGCTGTTAACTACTAAATTTTTTTTACTTTAAAGCTTTACCTTGAAAGCCATACCGATAATTGCAAGAGGAAAGCCATATGTGAGCATCAACGCTGACCATTCGGACCCAGGAAGGATATTAAAATACGCCCCGAAACCATACCTGTTCAAATTTGTTCACACAAAACACATGAATTATCAAATACACATTTCCGAAAAACATGCTTCACAAGTTCAAATTGCATTATTCCAGCACCAACCAAAAGCATAAAGAAAGACTCACGACAATAGTGAAACTCCAACACCAAGTCCAATAACCCCAAATGAAACCTGCAAAAAATCAACACATGATAAACTCAGAAAGATGCAATCTTTCGGGCACGAATGAGGAGAGAAGGCAAAAGGGTAACCTTAGCGAGGGAGAATTGGTCGTCCGGCACGACGGTTTTGTCGGCGGAGGACGTGACGGCGGAGGGCTGGGTGGAGTCGGCGGCTTTGGGGATGGTCAATTTGAGCTTGGGCCTGGATTGCTGGTGGGGTTTGAGCCCAATGGGCTCCAAATGGACGAGGAAGCTGGTGATGGACCTCGTATTCGACGAGAAAGTCCTCCGCGGTGGTGGTGGTGGCGGTGGCGGTTGGAGTCGTGGAGGAGGCTTCCTCTTGCGGTTGGAGTTGGAGTCGACAGTGCTCTCGTCGCCATTGGAGCTCTTTCTCTCTCTTATCTATCTTCTTCTTCTCCAAAGGTTCAAGCTTTGAAATTCAGCACAGTTGTTTTGGCAATGGCTGCTCTCAACCGCCAAATTTCTGATGACGTGTCCTCATGTTATCCAATTTCTTTTCATTCCGGGCCTAGGCCCAAAAGATTTCACGGATCTTCAATTAGCAGTTCGATTATGTACAGAATGTTCGGTTCATAATAAAGGGCGAATGATCTATACATCATCAATAATTTTCGCCAATGTTAGTAAAATTTCATTGGCGTATCGATCATCCGATAGTGAGAAAAACTGATTTAACTAGGAAGAAACATAGTAAAGTGCTTCAAATCTTGTCCAGATTTTATTCATAATTAAACTACTATAGTCTATATAACATAGTTCATCCCACAGTTTACATTTCCAAGTACAAAATATAATTCATGATCCAACTATTTATATAAGTTTAGAACCACAATTCATTTCTCAGTAGCTGGCTTGTCTAAGAAAGTCTGCTTGCCCTTCAAATCAGCAATGGGATAGAGCGAAATCCGAAATGCGAAACGAGCCTTCCAATGCTCATGCAGAAACTGGCGCAGCCAAAAACTTGCAACTTGGATGTAAACATCATTTTAGTTTTAGTACCTTATAACTTCTGTATTCTAGAAAAAGAAAACCTAAAACTGTCTGGACTTGAAGCAATACTGATGGTTACTCCTCATGATTGATCTCCATGTTCTCTGCAACACCTTCAACAGGACCAACCTCAGGGCTGAGGTCTACCTTCATATTTTCATGGCTGCTCCCACCTGTATCAGCCTCCGTACTGAGCTCCACGTTCTCTTTACTTCCGCTAGTATTAACCTCCAGGTTTACCTCGTTGCTGCCACCAGAACTGTGTTCCTTGTCTTCTTCATCACTTTCAGAAGCCGCTTCGCGAAGCCTCTTTTGCCTCCTAGCTTCTTTTTCCCTGCAAGCCAAGCAAACAAATCACCAACCATTTCATTGTAATGGGGGGAAGGAAAACTAAACGTTATCAGATCAGTTTATCTTGATTATACAATGTGAAACAGTTGTATGAGCATACCTTAGACTTAGAGAAGAGAGGTATTGATCAAGAGGTTCTTTCATTTCAGCACCATAATGAAACCACTTATCATTAGACGGAACTCCATCCCCGCCTCCTACATCTGTGCAATACTCAAAAGGAAAAAGGGCTATAACATCCAAATAAATAACTAATGAAGTCAAACTCTACGGATTGTAAATGGCAGTCCACTAACCTTGAAGCAAAACAGTATCTCCACCCGAGTAGCCATTCAGTTTCCAGAATGTACGACCATCAGCATCCAAACGATAAGGCAATGTTCTGACAGCCTCAGATGCTTGGGTTGCTACAAAACAAGGCAATCATTTTAACACGTACATGTATAACAAGGTAAAAGAGATGAAAGCTTAATAATAACAAGCAAAGTGAACTAGATGAAGAACCCAAACATAAAAATTTGAAAAGTATCTGAACCAAAGAAAAAACATCTCAAGGACATCCACAAATAGTTAAAACTCATAAAATCAATTCTGGAAAACCACATACCCTAATTAAAATATATCATATATGAATGGGAACTTACTTTTAGGTAACATGTGGTTTGCTTCAATGACCTCAACACGAGCTTGATCTACCTCAATTTGTATTTGTGAAACAATAGAGTTATGTTCTGATATTGAAACAGCATTGCCATTGTATGCAGTTGCCCTTTTAGCCATTTCAGCCTTCAACTTGTTCTTGAGTTGTTTCTCCTGTAGATATGAGATTTAGTTATAACTGGAACTGCATGTAAGCTCCACAAGATGCATGGCTTGTTCCTTATATTACCTTATCCTTTGCTTTAGCAACTTTTCCTTTTGCTTCTTTTTTCGTTTGAGCAGAGTTTCCACCTTGTTTCTCCATCCAGTTCCTCAATTTACTGAAAGCAAAGATATAAAGTTTCTCGTCACTATTAAGCCAGAAAAGAGGACACCTATAAAACTGTAATTCACAGATTGTGTAGCTGCTACTTACTGAGTGCAAAGAGACTCATCGCAAAGGACAGTCAAAAGCCTAAGCTTTTGAGAGAAGGTTAGCATCTCATATCCGTCAGCACCTCTACTAAAGCACTCTAAGGGCACTTCCTTTAATACAGGGTCGAACTTCAAGATGCCTGATTCAGATATGCATTTCCCTAAATCTTGGAACCATGATTGTTCCGAAGAGAGACACCTGACAGGAAATGATGTTGGCGTTAGCTACATGAATTATTTCCACAATTGAAACTTCCTAAAGTTCTGTAGGTAAAGTTCTTACTTCTCTTCCCTATCCTCCTGTATGACGGAAAGCATCTGGATATGGAATTGAATAACAGAGGAGTATTGTCCAGGCCGTCCACTTCGGCCACTTCCTGGACGTGCTAACTCCCTAAGAACAGATTCAGCTATCGGTTTTTCGATTTTTAGAACCTAGAATCAAAAAATGAAAATTTTCAGTTCATCATAAAGCCAGGCAAGAAAATGGTACTTCAAAAAGTAACGATATATTCATTGTTTAAAATATATCTAAAGCAATGAAAACTTGATTAGAACACCATTGTAGTTTGATATCTAATACAACAAAAGTTTAAATTAGTTACCTCTCCAAAATCTTTACAAAACTGCAAAAATTGCAAACAGTTTCCAGCATCTGATTCACCTATTCCAATACCAAGTATAGTTGTTAAGGGGGTGCCTGGAGGCAGGGGAACCTCAAGACAACCCACTTTGCTATCAACATTCATGGTGGATTGCTTGCCTCTGGGGCGCCCTCTGACAGCCTTGCCCTTAGCCTTGGCCTTGGCAGCAGCAGTATACTCTGCAGCCCCCTTAGCAGCATCCCCGATCTTAGCAGCACCATCATCTCTGCTGTCGTTACATATCTCTATGACCTCATCCTGCTTTGCTTTCTTAATATCCTGTTCATCAGCGCTAATTGTTGCATTCGATTTCACGTCAACTCTTTCGTCGGAAGAATTCTCCTTCCCTCGTTTGTTCTGGGAAACGTCTACTTTCTACCAGAATGGGCAGCATAAAACCAATTAAACATTGAACCAAACAAAACAACACCAATAACATCAATATGCAGGTGCCAAAGAAACTACAATCAACACCACTGTACCTTGTCAAGGTCTATTATGCCGTCCATCCCGACTGCATTGATCATTTCCGCTACACAACTAAACCCACTTTTCCTGGCTTGGGGCGCAAGCGGACCAGTTGGAGGTTCACCTCTTTGTTTTCTACAAAAACACACATTTGTTTAATCAACATCACCAAAACACCAGTAACTCCAATGCAGTTAGATAATGCGATGCTAGGCTACTGATGTCCAATACTTACTGGCAGACACTGCACCTACAAATCCCTTGGCACTTCGGACATTCCCAATCAAGTTGACGCTTCACTTCTTCGACTTTTATTCCATATCTATTTACAATTGAACATCCAAATCCAAATTAATAAACAAAACTTATCCGAAAAAGAAAAATGAAAAAGAAGAACAACGAGTCATAATATTTAACCTGTTCTTCAGGCATTTGTCACAGTACTTGAGAGGGCATTTACCCTTATCCTTCACTTTTGTGCAGGTGGCCGCTAGGCAAAATCGTCGCTGTCGGCACTGTAGCATATAACCAACAAATCAGTGAGCAACTGACCAAAACAATTACAATCCCCCGCAAAGCACATCGTAGACCGGCAGAAAATCAGTATATAAATTGACAAAACCAATAAAGATCCCACATTTCATAGTCCCCCACATTTGTCATCATCCAAACATGAAATTCACAACAAATGAGCAAGAGGGTAAGAGAAAAACTCAACCAGCTCACTGAAAAATCTCTACTTTCATACATTTTCTCACTGACCAAACACACTAGCGAAATGGGCACCAAACCACTTAAAAAAAAACCAAAGAAATCCAACAAAGCACACAAAAAACACAAATCAGAAACCAGATTGACCAAAAACAACAAAGATCCCACATTTCACAGCTCCCCACATTTTCTGGTCATCCAAACATGAAATTCACAACAAACAAGCAAAAGGGTAAGAGAAAAACTCAACCATCTCACTGAAAAATCTCTACTTTCCTCCATTTTCTCACTAACCAAACACACCAACGAATTGGGAAACCCAAAAACCTCCAAGGAAAAACACAAGAAACCCACCTGGTGGCAGGAATTCCACTCCATATCCTCAACGGCGGTGTTTCTCAGACCCCCATCGCCACCGGAGCTCATAATCGCAGCCATCTCTAGATCTCAGCTCTTCTCTAATTGCTCTGAATTGGCCTCACAATCCTCTCAATTTATAGGCCAGGGTTTCGGTTACGAACAGCGCAGGCAGTGGTGGAGGATAGACACAGAAGGTCATGCCGGAGACCCGCTGTGTCGAATTTAAATCGCGTTTTCGCCACTTGGCGGGAGAATTTTGGCCCGCCAGTGAAATTTTTGGGTCTGAAAATCGAATTTTTGGGGTCTGATTTGGGAATTTTTAGTTTTTCGAGGGCCGTGGAAAGATGTAAGGGCGCTGTGCTGTGTGATATTTTACCTTGTCCGGGATGTAATAAATTATGAGCTTTAATCTAGTTACCATGTTATGATCATGTGGTTCAGATTTCTTTCCATAATGGAAAGATGTATATACATTTTTTTGTTGAGAATTTGTTAGATATTGACTTAATGTTGTTTCCATAGTTTTGTATTTCCATGAAGGAAACTTTATGTACATTTTTTGTTGAGAATTTGTTAGATATGGAATTAATGTTGTTTCCCTGCTTTGTCAATCGATTTGTATTTCCATATATTCTCAGTGTCTGGATTATGTTGATACATTTTTGTTGAAAATTTGTTAGACTTGGATTTAATGTTGTTTCCATGTTTTGTCAATCATTTTGTATTTCCATATATTCTTAGTGTCTGGATTATGTTGATACATTTTTTGTTGAGAATTTGTTAGATATGGATTTAATAATGTTTCCATGCTTTGTCAATCGATTTACATTTCCATAAATTCTTCTGCATTACGTTGGTACATTTTTCGTTGAGAATTTGTTTTACTGTTGTTTTTATACTTTGTCAATCAATTTGTATTTTCATGTATTCTTAGTGTCTGAATTATATTAATCAAGCTCATTCTCTAATATTATCTCAAATACCCTTAATAGTTTTTTGCTTTTTTACTTTTTTCCAAAAGATTATGTACTCTAGTCTTTGAGATGACTAATGCAAATACGAAACTACACAGTTGTTATCTTAAGTCAAGAGATGCTATGTATCTTTTGACTGAACTTATCTAAGAGACCCTATGTATCTTTGAATGAACTTATCTAATTGAGCTACGAGTGTTTCTCTAGCCAAAATTTTAACCCGCGACCTAAAAATCTCCCACCAAAGTGGTGAAAATAAAAAATAATTGCAACGAGCGTCTCCAACATAACCTTCATGTGTCAATCCTCCAACATGCCAGAGATATTAGTCACTGAAAACCTAGCTTATAAATTGAGAGGGCTCTGAGAAAAATTCAAAGCAATTAGAGAGAGTTCAGATTCAGTGATGGTTGCGGTTTCGGAAAGTGATGATAAAAATCAATTTAAATTGATAACGAGCGGCTTTTACATGCTCTTCAAGTGTCAATCCTCCAGCACAACTCACGCTGTCAGACACCGAAATGGTGGTTTTTAAATTTAGATTACATCAATCATTTACAGAATTTTGAGCTATAGTGGTCTAGCCTCAAAGGACGGTCTTACCCACTATGGAGCCCAAATTAATTTAAGCTTTATTCTTATAACTATTTTTATAATTAGAAAAAACTTCAAAATCTAGATTATCCCATTGTAATTGCTCCTCTATATCGAAATAATTAAGTTGATTGTGTAAAATGAAGGAGAACGTAAAATACTCATTCTACTCAGGTATTTGTAACAGTATTTGGGGATCTACCTTTCCCCACCCAAATACTTTTTGGTAAAAAAAAAAATATATATATATATATATATATATTTATCTTTCTTTAAAATACATAATAATTTATCATTATTATAAAAAACTCAATCATTTATTTTTAACGTGCGTAAATAATATAAAAGAAAAATAAGTCCACTATCTAACAAAACCATAATAAAATAATATAAAAATCTATCATTCCTAACAAGTTGAAGATTTATTAATTTCAATTCCTAAACCAAACAAAATCCAATCCAAGAAAAACCTCATGTTTTATTGGGAGTATCATAAATGTAGTGTTTCTGTAATTGTCACAATTACAAATGTCTTTGTACTTATGACACTGTCAATCAAACATTTGGAAAAGTTTGGGTTTTGTTTGTCTAACTTTTCTTTCACCACAATAAACAAAAATAAAATGAGCAGGATAAGCATTAATATGTAATCATACGGGAAGCTTTTAACTCAAGTGGATAAAAGCATTTACATATTCTTAGATATCTTATATTCTCTACATGTCACAATTTCATTATATATATAAAGTAGCAAAGCATGCCAAAAATACGCCTCAAATCAATAGGGAAAGATCTATCATTTACATATTTATGGAATTCATTCAAATATGTTAGTATTGCGAAGATGATATATTTTAATCAAAATCGTACAAGAAAGATCATTTCAAAGTGCCAATTTGCATTCAAAAAATTTCTATAAAATTTCAAGAAACACTGCATTTTCAATCACGCATGTTAAAAATGCAATTGAATAAAAGTAATGGAGAAGTTTCTTACCTCTAGCGAAGACTGAAAGAACTGAAAAAGAAAATTCGAAATATCAACGAAGAGGGAAGAGATAGATCTAAGAATGCGAATCAGAGATGTCTGCCGATATGAGAGTGAGGGCGAAGACTCGAAAACACCATTTATATAAGAGGCGTTTAGGGTTTGAAGAGCATTTTGGTAATTTGAAGAAAAGAAAAACAGTGGGCGTTTGCACAGAGATTCACACTAATAAATTTCGGTTTTCATTACAATGGGCTAATTATTTATTGAGAGAGTGAGCCCATTAAGATGGGGATGGTTGATTCTTCTATTTTTGAGCTTGTTAGATCCTAACTCATTTGTATAACAGACTTAATACTTAGAGTTAATCTCATCTCAAAGTTTGAAGTATTTTTTAATTTTGCAATAACAATTCTAAATGGGCCTTAAATGGACCAAAACCTGCTTGTCTATACTGTTATTGCCACACATTGTTACTGCATGTTAGTTCTTTAGACAAAATGAACCCCACAAACACACCAAAGATTCTATGCGAGACTCTACATTCTTGTTGTGTGCACATTGACCATTGTCAATTCTTATGATGGCTGGCTACTGCTGAAGGGGTGCCAAAACCATATCAGCGGTGAGCCAGCGTGGCAAAGTCGTACTGGTCCAGCAGAGATAAGGGAGGATTTGCTTGGATTTCACTCGTGTGTCACTGTCCCTTTCAGTTTCAATTTGATTGTTGTACTTTTGTCTCTGGACTCTGGGACAGAGACTTCCATTAAGTCATATTTATGCATATACCCCCTGCCACTCACTTCTAGTTTCACTTTGCCTCTGTAAGTTAAAATGGACTCACTTCCCCTGCACCAAAATGTTGTCTCACGTTACCTCCTCGTTAAAATTTCTGTTAATTTTTGCTGACATGGACTGCCACGTGGCATTTTTGCCACATGGCAATTTTTTGTTGGCTTAGAAAAATTTGTGGGGCCCACAAATAATTTAAAAATAAAAGGAGAGAAAAAAAAAAAAGAACCAGCAGCAACTCACAGCGAGCGCTTTCTACGCGTCTCCGCCGCCGAGCTCGGTGCCGTTGCCTGGCTTTTTGGGGAGGAACGCGCGGTAACCACCAATTTCCTTCAAGATCAACAACTTTAAGCATGCCACACTTAACAATTCCAGTCGGAATTTGACCACTCATCGAATTGTTCGCCAACGGAGCTCCTCTAACCGGAGAAGATTACCGATTTCACCCCGACAAGTCGTTCCTTGACAGCGACACCACCTGGAGCTTCGGCATCGCGCCGATCGTCGTCGAGATGAAATTCACTAGCTTGGAGCAGTGGGACCGATTCCACCATTTCGATTCGTTAACCTCCTCACCCCTGCATTTCGCTCAAGCCGGCCATGGAGTCCTCCGCCGTCCTCCGATCCTAAAACTCTCTCTCTTTTGCTCTTTACTCTTTGCTCTTTGTTCATGCATAAATATATACAATACAATTTAGCTGAAAACATGCTTCTTTTTTTTGTTGATTTGTTGAACGAATTGGTAGAGGAAGAATCTAGATGCGTTGTTTGATTTGGAGATTGCGGATTCGAAGTTTTGATTTCTGACATATTTTCTTGAGCTAAATGGTTCTAATTTAAGAAAGTTGTTAAATGGAAACTAGTTCAAATGCTGTGATGCCAACTCAAGATATTCAATTTCAGCTGCTTAGTTCAATGTAGAGTAGCGAATTCGAAACTCGAAATCTTTGTGTTATTTTGAGTAGAGGTACTGGGCAAGCGTGCCTTGTCTCTTGAAGCGCTCATCTCTGAATTGGTGGTTGCCGCGCCGTTCCTCCCCAAAAAGCCAGGCAACGGCACCGAGCTCGGCGGCGGAGACGCGTAGAAAGCGCTCGGCGGTGGTGAGTTGCTGCTGGTTCTTTTCTTTTTTCTCTCCTTTTATTTTTAAATTATTTGTGGGCCCCACAAATTTTTCTAAGCCAACAAAAAATTGCCATGTGGCAAAAATGCCACGTGGCAGTCCATGTCAGCAAAAATTAACAGAAATTTTAACGAGGAGGTAACGTGAGACAACATTTTGAGTGGCAGAGGGCAAAGTGAGTCATTTTAACTTACAGGAGGCAAAGTGAAACTAGAAGTGAGTGGCAGGGGGTATGTGCATAAATAAGTGCTTCCATTAATGACAGTATAACATAAACAAGGAGAACTGCAGATAACTTCAGACTTTGTGCCCCTCAAAACCCCCTGAAATTAGGAATTGAGGTACTTCATCTAATTAATCTTTCTGCTTATAGAATATAATTCTGTTTGGTTGCAGAGAAAACAATCTCCCCTACGTTGGTCTTGCATTACATGCTTTCCATTGGAATTTCTAAATTCGTTAATCTTTGGAAAACCCTTTTATGATATCTGTTTGTAGAGAGTAAAGTTTGGTCCTATAATCAAACATCTTGCTTTGGTCTTGCTCTTTCAGTACTAGCTTTTAAGTTCTTAATCATCAGCAGCTTACCGGCTTATCACTTCTGCGATTTCTTTCTTTCTTTTTCTCGTAGGAATTCATGGCTCTGGTTCCAATATGTTACAAAATGTCAAAGAAAAGCATTACTCAGCCGAATCGTTGTATAATTGCACCGATTGATGGAGGTTCCGTAGGTGATTATCTTCGATTTCGTGTGGATTTTAGATGGTTTTCTTCAATTTCCAGTGTTATGTGCAAGAATTTACAACCAAGATTAGTTTTTGGAACTGATGCAAGAAAACAGAATATTGGAATGGTTTGTTATGCATCAAATTCTGGCAGGAGTCAGAAGCAGCTGAGTTCCTTAGATTCTTATTTTGGGAAGCTTCAAAATGGCACAAATCTGCCTCCAGATGAGTCAAACAAGACAGAGGAGCCACTGAAAAGAAATGGTCAGTTGATATCAAACAAGGGGTTGGCCTCCCTTGAGGATTATCTTCGAAAACTTAATAAAGGTATCTTATAGTTGGGCATTGGTTTATTTATATATTATCGCCCTTATGTCCATATCATTGTTAGGTGTTTATAAATACAGGATGCTTGGTAGAGAGACAGTCTGTCATTCTTATATGCAGTGAGTTACTGTTAGCAAAGTACATTTGGTTATATAACTTTCGTTACCTCAGATGCAGACTCAGACAATTCTACATCTAGTTATGTTGATGTTGCTACCGAGGGCAATCCAACGGCAAAACTATTATCTATCAATGAAGATTCCAAAAGACATGATCAGAGGATGGTGAAGAGCTACAGAAAATCGATAAGTTCAAAGGATGTTCATGGTCCACAGATTTCTCAAGATTCAATAGAGTATAATGAAACCTCTGATTTTTACTTAATGTAAGACCCTGCCCTATTTAAACTAATAAAATCTCAGTGGTTGTATGATATTTACGCGTTGAGAGTTTTTGATCTTTGGTCATATTTCATTTCATAGTCAGTGGTGCAGTTTAGGTGGCTCATAATAATTTCTGACAACATGCTTCTTTGTTCTTCACCTTGGATGCAGAAGCACATTGGGGTCTATAAACATTGCAGTTTTTCTGTTTGAGATAGCAAGTCCAGTTAGGAGTTCTGACTTGGGGCTCTTTTCTCTACCATTACTGTATGGAGCAAAGATAAATGATTTGATCCTGGTTGGAGAATGGTGGAGGCTTGTCACACCCATGTTTCTGGTACAAGATTGACAATTCGGTTCGTGTTTCAATTCTGTTTCCGTTCAACATTCATTCTGATAACATAATCTCTTGTAACTACACTAGCTTTGGTAGTTAGGCACTGGATTGGAATGACATGATGATTGATGCATGAATGTGTTCAATTTTCGGTTCTTGATATAATGCAGCAGTTTGTATATTTTGTGGTATATGCAGCACTCAGGACTTTTTCACATAGCTGTTGGTTGCTGGGGGCTAGTTGTATTTGGGCCTAAAGTGTGTCGAGGCTATGGTGCATTTACTTTTTGCTTGATTTACATTCTTGGAGGAATCTCCGGAAACTTGATCAGCTTTCTTCACACACCAGACCCAACTGTTGGTGGAACCGTAAGCTGCTCTCCTCAAGTACTTCTAGTACTATATTCATGAACTATCTATCATTTCACTGATGTCGAACAATACATGATTTTCGCTTCATTTAAGTCCACGACGTTGATCACAGGGACCAATATTTGCCATGATCGGAGCTTGGCTCACTTATCAGGTCCAAAACAAGGACATAGTTTCAAAGGATGTTTCAGAAAGTATGTTCCAAAAGGCGGTAATAACTACACTTCTCAGCTTCGCATTGAGCATTTTCGGTCCAATTGATGACTGGTAAGCTTCAAAAAGTCTTAAGATTTTTTTATTCATTTATGAAATTGGTATATATGTTGATCTAACACAGTTTGTTGGGAAAGCGTTGCAGGACCCATTTTGGAGCTGCATTCACCGGTGTAGCGTACGGGTTTTTGACATGCCCGACTCTTCAACTGGATGATGCTGCAGCATCTTCAACAAGTGGTCAAGAGGAAGGAATCACATTAGTTAGACGTTATGCAGATCCTTGCAAATCACTTTTCTTCTTTACCTTGTTTATTCTAGTGTTAAGCTCTTTGCTTTTCTTTGTTGAACCTCCATTGAACGTTGTAGCAGCAGACACTTCTTCGTAAACTTGAACCACGATGCACATATACAATGATGAATGCAGCATAGTAGTTTGATCCAACTGACTTTCTCTTTTACATTTCCAAACCCATTTTCATTTTTCCTAGCACAGTTATAGCTGTTAGAACTGTTAAATTGATGAATTTATTTTTCTCTAAAGTACAAATCAATTCATTGAACTGTGTTTGATATTACATACCTTCAGTACCATGGTTAGGCCAAATTTTTCATGATTGATTTCCAATCAGGGGTGGCCCTAAGATTTTAAGACGGACCATCAGATTTCCACGTTGATAGGCACCATGCCCTTAGTAGTGACACGTTTGAAGTTGGGTTCCTGAGAACGAACCACGTAAACAGAGCTTTCTGTCGTTTTGTTCCATCAACTTGATTGAATGACATGATCAACCAAGTCGTTCAGTTTGGTGTTGATATTGAAGTTAGCTTGGTTACCTGCTTGAAGCTTTGAATCTTTCACAATGGCGATTGGAAGAATTGGCAGAGGCTTAATGGCTCCTCTTTTGATAGTCAACTTGGTGGTCCATCTGATCATGCTTGGATTAGCCGGATGGTCCCTTGATAAGTACATCAGTGGGGAACAAAATCACCACCGTACGTGTGTGTATATATAAATTGAATGCAACTAGAGGATTAAGCGAGATTAGCTCATTCATAGAACGCTAACAAATGCTCTTTCACTTTCATTTTGTGTAGATTTGGGAGGGAATCCATCGACTACTTTTATGTTGATGTTTGCGTTGATAGCTGGTGTGGTGGGTGCTGCTTCGGTGCTTTATGGGCTGGTGCATCTTCGGATATGGCGTACTGAGAGTTTAGCTGGTGCAAATTCTTCAGCCATCATAGCCTGGATTATTATAGCCCTCACTTTCGGGTCAGTTAACCTTTCCTAGTTATGACAATGATTTTGAGACTTTACCGATGTCATATAGCAGTCCGGATGTCTATTCACAAATGATACCAACACGTTATTCCTACCATACTGACACGTATGTTTCCTATCACCTTTAATGCAGTTTTGTGTGTAAGGAGGTCATGTTAGGAGGGCACAGAGGAAAACGCTTGGTCAGATATACCTAAGCAAACTGAACTCTTTGAAGCAAACTTGTATTGTTTAAAGTAGCATTAATCCTAATAACTGCTGTTTTTTCAGAGAACATTGGAAGCTATTGTTGCAATATCACTACTGAGTCAGGTGCTGTACCTGGCGCTTCTTCATGCTGGGATGTTATGGAGCAGATATAGACAAGGTGGAATCGCCATGGGACATGACCCCCGGAGCACCGGAACCACGTCCGTTATCTGAATTCTGTTCATTAGTGGGTGTAGATTAATGACAGAATGTCTTCGGCATTACATGCCACGCTTGTTGTTTGTATCAGCTTTCCTCAACAAGGAAGTTGCATATACTGTGCACTGTATGTTTCGCAGCTCAATATACCAGAAACTTTCCTGAAATCACATCTTATATAATTCGTCTCCATAGCAAACAAGTACGACACTTCAAACCTGAAGTATTCAATATGAAAAGAGTGGAGACTAATGAAATCCTCCTATATTGATATGTTATAATGTTATACAGAACCAGCATCGATTGTTACTGCTACTGGAAACTTGCGTGATATAAGTTCCTCTTCCGGTTCATCAGCATCCCATTCTACTATTGCCAATGTATGGCGTCCTCCGCAAGCAACGAGTTTGGCAATCCACTGTCCGTTGGCTGCAGTGCCCTTTCTCGGGGGAATGTTGATGGGCACTTCATTTGGTTGACCAGTGGTCGTCTTCCTTCCATATCCAAGACGTCCATGGTCACCTCGACCAAACTGCCAATGCATATACGAGTCATTACAATTGATACTTGTACAGTTTTAATGATTGCAATCGAACTAATCAAATTGGTATCAGCTATGATGTACAATAAACGTCAAGATATTGGAAGAACAAAAACGAGAGAATGAGAGCTTCATGTCGACCAACAAGGTGAGTGAAGATCTTTCAATAGTTTTACTAAATGTATGAGCTCTACGAGCATGTTCATGTACGCTTTTAACTGTCCTGCTAGTGGCATAGGTTAACTATTCTTACCGAAAACATGCGCCCATCACGTGTTAATGCAACTGAGTGAGTGCCTCCGCAAGACACCTACATCAGAAATAAGCACAATTCATCTCAAACCGCTGGAAGAAAATGTGATCATGTCTGCAGGAATTTTGATGAAGAGAGAAATTCAATCAAAGCAATGCCAAAACACCATGTAGTCCATTCAGAGGAGTTGTGAGGAATAATCTGCAAATGGTACCTGAATGATATCTTCCCCAGCTAAAAGATGAACCTTTTGGGGTAGCATTTTACTGCTTTTATCATTATCGCCGAATCCAAGTCTCCCGTGTTCCCCTCTTCCCCAACCATACACCTGCGATCATATGATCCATATGTTACGGTTGATTCTCAGCTCAAATGCAGATCTCACAAAGTTAAGTATACAGGAATATCTGAACTATAGCATATTCATTTCAGAAGGGCATTGATGCCTGATCTTATTATGAAGAAAATGCACTAAACAACTTCAAACAGTATTTAATTAAATTCTTTTTTAGTGCTCAATTGGAAATTCCAATTCAGCGGTATCCCTTGGAGTAATAAAGGAGGGAAGGAGTAATCACCTCTCCATCATCTGTTAGTACAGTAGAATGCCATCCTCCAGCAGCAATATCCACCTACATGTGCAGAAAAGCTCAAAAACATATTAGTACAGTATAAAAATTTGACTACAGAGAGAAGAAACCTAGTGACCATCACATACTCTTCCTGCTTAATAACATTATCCAAACCTTGTACAAGAAGTCAAAACTAACCAAACAGAAATAATACGAGTGACCAGGTGGCCAAGGCTCCAATGTCTGCTTAATTCAAAGGGACTCATAAAACATGCTATTACTAACACAGTGGCAGCTTCAGTTCTTTTAAATGATACAAACGTGGGATTCACAAAGAACAGCTACGCATTCACTCCTTATTTCACAAGATATCATACATGCCAAGGATTATAAGACTAACAGTTAAAAGACGAAGTTGTTTATATTTGACAATGTTATTCTCAGAGTTCTCATATGGCCAACACAATACGTGCCAAGGATTATAAGCAGAAACCCAACTCAACCCTCGCCTCAGTTGACACAATATAAGGATTGGAAATGGTTTAAGCCCTCAACCGAGTGTGGGTAGAAAAAAGTTTTCAATCATTGAGGGTGCCCAATATCTTCTAGGGCTGTATCACCAGCCCCAAATATTATCAAATAACTTCCGCATAAGTAGTACTCTATAGATGCCCCACTTAAGCCTTAAGACTAAGCCACCAATTTATACATACTATCAGATCTGCTAATCCAAGATGAAAACAATCCTCGAATAGCATGGTATACAATAATTCCAGAACATGTTCACACAACAACACAACCACGGCACATGCAACTAGGTCTGGAAGCAATATACCTCAGTGGATAATTATATATCAGAAAGCACACACTCAGATGAGATTGAGGTCATCATACTTAATGATGGGAATGAACACCAGAAATGAAACGAACAGATAGAAGGTAATGTAATACGAACCAAAGTAAGGCCAGAAAGCCCCTTGACTTGAATAGGTTGTGATCTTGGTTGGGTATCCCCTGTTCCAAGTTGTCCATATTCGTTATTACCCCATGCCCATAAAGTACCATCCTCTTGGAGAGCCAAATTATGAAATGCCCCAACTGCAATGCTCCTCACTGCATCAAGACCTTGTACTCGCACAGGAGTGGAAATCTGTTTTCTGAAAATTGAAAGAAAAGTTCACGGAGTATTCTATGACAAATGCCCGTGTGAAGACTTCTTTATTTCAACCATTTGGTTAGCTATTCTAGTATGAAAAGAGTTGATAAAGTACAACCCAGAAGGTGGGCTTTTATCTAAGAAGATACTTGAAACAAATAGACAGAGTCAAGTTACTCAAGTCCAAGGGTAACATACATGTCTCCCGGAGGCCATGGCTGACCCCATGTCCATACTTGACCTTCACGCGTAAGTACCACAGAGTGAGTACCCCCAGCAGCTACCTGTGACATAAATATTAGAACAAACGGCTTTATGGAAAGAGATTTCACTTTAGAAATAGAGGCATCCTGCTTCAAAAAATCCTCCACCTGCAGTTCAATGACACAATGGAATCGAGATCTCACCTGCCGAACTACAAGCTTCGGTGCACAGCGTTGAGGAACCACTATATCCCTTCTCAAAGGTCTACCAGTATCATCTTTCCGCTCAGGTTCTTCACCACACTGTCCATACTCATTTCCACCTACATAAAACAACTTTAGTACCCTTAGATTGATATTAACGTATTTCTATGTTTATTAATCACACATAAGAGAACGGGTCGAAATGAGTCAAAAGATTGACTTGGAAGTAACATTACTTAAAAGCAACCGTCTTTTGGTACTTGGCTTGAAAAAGTTACAGTCTTTCTTTTAATGGAATCTAAATCATGATAACAAAGAGAACCATGTTCAATGAAATAGCTTCTTATTCAACGTAATAAACTAAGAGAGAGTACACGAAAGGTAGATGAATTACCCCAAGCGTATGCACGGCCCTGATCATCAACAGCCAAACAATGCCACCCACCAATCGCAGCCTATATTTCACACAATCCATAGTCAAATTCATTGAACATTACACCAAAAGTCAAGCTATGATCGCATCTGAAACTACCTGAACTATTTTGACATTGGCAAGAGCTTTAACTTGGCTTGGAACATTCTCAGTTTTGGTCTCAGGAGGATGCCCCAAAGTCCCTCTTTGGTTCCAACCCCATGTAAACAACTGGTACCACAAAACATACAGGGAAAAAACAAAAGTAAAAATCCAAACTTTCAGCAACCCAAAAACCCAATACTACAAAAAACAGCAAAAGCACCCAAAAACAAGAAAAGCGTAATCATCTAATCACTGAAGAGAGTGTTGGTGGACAAAGAAACAAACAAGAAGAAGAAGAAGATAAAGGTTCGAAGTGGGCCCACCTTCCCATCTTCGCAAATGGCAAGAGAGTTTCGACTACCGGCGACAACTGAACGCACAGTCTGCGACTCTAGAGATTTGATAGCGCAGGGCCACTCCATCTCGTCGTTGTTGCCGATTCCCAATTGACCATCTTCACCAGAGCCCCTGCAAATCACAAAGAAACGTGCTTTACTGTACCCGTGTGCTTCTTCTGTGAGTTGCCAACAAAGCATATTAGGCTAGTGGAAATAGTTTGGTACCAAGTAACAATGGCGGCGGCGGGAGCCATTGGAGCTTGAACCGGAGCTTGAATTGAAGCAGAAGTTGCACAAGTGTGAAGAAAGCAGAGGGGAGGAGCACTATTGAGTTTGTGGGAAGTGCGTATGTCATAATATTGTACATAAACATGGCTTTTTATATGGTGAGTTGCAATTTGGGCGAAGCCGAACTGGATTCCACAAATTGCGATAGTGATATGTCGAAGGGGTAACACACACACGGCGCCCTAGTGCGCCAATGGGTTACGAAACCAAGTTGAAAACATGTGTACTTTGTTACTGGTGTAAAGTCGATTTAACCGGTATAAGTCCCAAATGAATTCACTTCTTAAAAAAATGTGGTTGATGTACCGTTGTCTCGTTGATTAATCACATTTAACCAGAGATGGCAATAGGTCGGGTCGAGTCGGGTCAAAGGAGTACTATCTTCATACTCATTTCTATTTTTAATTTTCACCTCCATACCCACATCCATACCCATCAATTTTTAATCGGATATTTCCATATCCGCCTTCATGAAGGTTACTATCTCCATACCCGCATCTATACCCACCCCGTATAGAAAAAAAAGAAGGAATTATTAATAATAAAATTTTATAAATAATCATAATCTATTACATATTTTTTTATCAACTTTATATTTGGAGATTTAAAAAAAAATGGAGTAGCATGACCTGTAAAAAGGACTCACAAACATGTTTGCAATACATAATTAACTGAATAATGAACTTAGTTTCTCATGGCTTAAAAAAAAGCATATTTTCTCTATAAAGCCTACACTACCATTGCACTGTAGCTTCAACCAAAATCCAGAAAATGTATTAGCAAACCACCCTAGCAAGAATGGAACCTTAAAGCCTTCATTTAAGTTGGGGTGATTTTGAGTTTTCTTAAAATTTATATAACTATTATATATATATATATATATATATATATATATATATATATATATATATATATATATATATAGGGCAAATTACAATTTCGTAACCTGTGGTTTGGGTCAAATTTCAAAATGATACATAAGCTTTATTTTTTTGCATTTTCGTACCCTATAATTTCAAAGAGTTGCAAATGTGTTCCACCGTAAAAAAAAACGTTAATGGGGCTGTTAACTGCTGATGTGTCTTATGTGGGGTCCACCAAATTAACGGACCGTCAATAACGGAACCAAAAAAACCAACAAATCAGCGTAGAAGCCCAACACTCGAGAAACCACCACATAGTTCATCTTCTCGCCGGTGAAACTGTCATTTGGGTTCAGCTTCAAATAGCGCACGGAAGCCTCTTCCGAAGGGACAAACACGGTAAAGGCGAGATCTTCCGGCAGCATTTCGATCATCATCTCCCCAAATCTTCCGATCAATGATCTGTCGTTTTTTGAAGCTCTTTTGTCAGATTTTGCTGCGATGTTTGATCGAAGTGGGATGTCTGGAGGTCGAAGCACTGAGATTGAAATAATCAAAAGGCAGCAGAGCAAGACAACCCACCAGAAGAAAGCAATCGGGTTCTTCGAAACCTGAGTTCTTCTCATCGTGTTTTATGATCCCAAATCTAACGTACCTGCTCGATCGAACAGTCAAGATCATGCGGGTCTCACGAGCCACCGAAGCGCCGCCGTTTCCGCCTCCTCAAGGCTGCCGTCAACTATCATAACTTCCCCCAAATCCACAGTTTTCTGAAACAACCCAAAACACAAAAAGTTCGAATTTTCTTTTCGATGTCCTTCCCTCTCTCGACATGTCCGTATTACAGAGGAGGTACCCTGCGCTCGGACACCTGAGAATCGGGGCCTCACGTGACTCGCCAACAGGTTGTTCGCCCAAAGTTTCGATCTTGGGTTTCAATCTCAGAGGTCCATATTCTTCGAATCTTCTGGTCCTTTCCTGTAAATTTGATGAAATTCGGAGGTCAATTACGGCGTTGAGTGCTCTGAGCCCAGAAGGGTCGTTGTCACGACTCGGGAATTTTCACCTACTTGCTTGGGCCGTGAGATAAGTAACTAAGGAAATTTTACAATAAGGAATAAAACTAAAGAAACTCAAAGTGTTCTTGTATTTCAAACTGGGGTATTTTACAAGGTCTGTTACACAAAAGAACTTGAAACAGAAACTAAACTGCTAATTGATTTACTGACAACAAAGGTTCCACGCGGTCCACAACCTTGTCTCCTTTGGTCTCAACGAGAAAATTAAGCTTCTGGTTCAAACCCTACAAAAACAATTTAAATATAAAGGGTGAGCTCTAAAAGCTCAGTAGAGATCCCGACCTCTAATGCAATTAATTAATTAATGTATGATAATGCACTTATCTCCACTAATCCCGTTAATCCAACACAGAAGAGCAAGCGGCCTGCATGTCCCATACCATGCATTTTTACCATTGGGGTCCTGAATGCCCTCATGTCTGAACTAACACCTGTGCAATCCCATATTGCACAATTTAACCACTTTTGCTAGTCGTCTTGCCCGAACCATTGATCTCCAAGCCAAATCAGCCAAATCGACAATTATCTCGTCGATTTCTATCCTATGCGCGCCGGCCTCGCCTGAACCTGGTCCCTACAATGGTCGAACTCAGCTACACAAAAGTTTCCTTTTTCATTTTCAACTCCAACTCCATTATTCCATCCCCATGCATGATAATGTGATGATACTTACTTATAATCCAAGACATATAAACAACCAACACATATATAATCGAAACTCGAAGTCAAAGGTATGCTAAAGTATTCCAATGTGTCATGAAAAACTTATCTAAACCATTATAACATGTGAAGGAAAACTAAAGCATATTAACTTCATACAAGTAACAGAACCACCACTAAAGATCGACAGTACACAAATCAAACATATGACCGACAGAACACCAATCAATTGATCCTAACCTATCCCCTACCTCGAAATGTAGCTTCGAACCTCTTTTTCGAAATTCACCGAACTTCTTTCGTACATTAACAACTCCAAACCTCCAAAGCTTTCTCTCTAAATTCCACTAGAAAGGCCATACTTCCACTGCGCACTCTGATCTCCTCCATAATCACCCATCTATTTCTTTCCTCATTCTTTTCCCGTGGCTCACTCTTGACTCTCTCTCAAACTTACACTTAGAATTTTGATGGAAACCAAATGGCCCAAAGGCCTATTTATAGGTAAAGGTGGCGGCAAGAAGACTTGACCACCAAACCAAATAGAAGATAGGATTGAATATTTGTGTGATGATCAAGAAACGTGGGCACCAAGTCACTTGATGACCAAGGAAAAAGGCAACGTGGGATGATCAAGGAAAGTGGTAAAGACTTTGGGCACCAAGTAAATGAAACATTAGATGAGATAAACTTCAAAGTTTGATAGCCATCTTTGGTGAAAACGGAGGAAGTTGATGATTTGGCAAGGTGGAGGTGTTAAAAACATGGTGGGATGATCAATGATTCAAGGGTTTACTCACCAAATGTAACTAGGACGTGTCAAAATGGTGGCTATTGCTAATCTTAATCACTTGACAAGTAGGTTAACAAAGGGGAGGAATGAATACTTGACACATAGGATGGGTGGTAGTATTTAATGACTATATCTCAAGATGATCACAAGAGTTCCAAACTTAGTGACTAAGATTAGCTTGCTGCACAAGGTACTACAAACGGGTAAACATGGTATAGAATTGGAGACATTTGTACCGAATGGACGAATAGGAACCTGACAAGTAATGAATGAGTAAGCTTGATAAGAATTGTGTTACCAATAAACCAAATGAGAATTGAACGGGGAAGACCTTTAACCGAATAGAAATGTAGTTAAAATGATTCGGTAAAATGTAACTTCCGAAAAAAGCTAATAAAAAATCATTACATGTGTTTAAATACGAGAATTTTTGAAATGTAAGAATTTAAAACAAGAAGGAAATTCATTGTGAAAAAAAATGGGTTCTCACAGTCGTTGCGGGAGCTCGATGATTCGCCGGTGTCGGTCGCGCTTGAGCCCATTTCAGGCGAGGCCGAGTTCGATTGGGTCGTTGCGAAGGCCAAGCAGCTCGGGGAATCATTCGTTGTGGTTTGGTAAGTTTTCTTACTGATTTCGTGTTTGGATTGGTTGAGTTTGGAAGAGGCTTCTGTGCGCTATTTGAAGCTGAACCCAAATGACAGTTTCGCCGGCGAGAAGATGAACGACACGTATGTAGTGGTTTCTCGAGTACTAGGCTTCTACGCTGATTTGCTGGTTTTTTTGGTTCCGTTATTGACGGTCCGTTAATTTGGTGGACCCCACATAAGACACATCAGCAGTTAACAACCCCATTAACGTTTTTTCTGACGGTGGAACACATTTGCAACTCCTTGAAATTATAGGGTACGAACATGCAAAAAAAATAAAGCATAGGTATCATTTTGAAATTTGACCCAAACCACAGGGTACGAAATTGTCATATATATAATCGGGTCGAGTACAGGTTGGAGACTAGTAATACCATACCCGTCTCATACCCATCATGGGGATTTAAAAAATCTTCATACCCGCCTCCATACCCATTTAGCTCCTCCATACCCGCTCCATCAAGGGCGAATACCCAGGGGTACCCATATCCGTTGAGATTTTTGCCATCCCTATATTTAACTGTAGTTTTACCCTTGAAGAACAAACATCTTTATTTAGAAGGGGATTGGGTTTTATGAAATTAGATACGGTCATTCCATCGTATACCGATCATTGTAAGGTGTAAAGAGTTTTACGAAATCAAATACGGTTTGATCAAAATTTTATATATAATATAGGAGTGGAATTATTAACACTCCAAAAAAAAAATATTGTGCATTCTATATATGTATAAAAAATAAAAAATAAATATAGTGCACAATGATTTTTTTGAAGTCCAAATAACACTTCCATAAAATGGTTCTCTCATGCCGACATTTGCAATGAAGCTTACGAACATGCTTTGATTTGTTATATTTACATTTGAGCATTGCGAGACTCCAGGAAACTAATTTGGAATTGGAAAAATTACATTTTGATACTACTTGAAGATCAAAATACCCAAAAACACTACTACACTTTAAATATTACAATATACTACTACTTTGACACATGTTGATTTATAATTGGGTTGTACACTTTAATAACAACTTTTAACTCTACGCGCGCTGCAAAATACGCTCAATCTCTTCTTCGACTTCCCTTCTCCGTAATCCACGCGAGAAATCTCCATACAAACTTCAAAACACTCTTTTACCCATAACTTTCTCATCCGAACTCCGTTTGACACGAAATCAATTGGGTTGGATTCGTCTCGTCGCCCTCTTTCCATAGACACCAAGATTGTAACCCCAGACCCACTGTAGAGAGATATCAGAACCGCAACATCTTCACGTTTTCCGGCGAGATTCTCCGATTCCGGCAACAAATGGGACGAACCACCACCCAAAACTTCATCCTCTCATCATTCTAGACACAGCCCAACCAATATTGAGCTTTAGTTTGTAGCGGATCATCGCCGATGAGCCTCACATATTGGTTGAAACTTTCCGGTGAGTTTCCGGCGAGTTTCCGGCCAAGGTAGTCTTTAAAACTAGTCTAAAAAGCTTTGTTGGGTTGTTTAGATGAAGATTGATATAAAAATCAAATGAATTGATGGTGAATCAACACAGCTATTCTTTCTCCTTCATTTTGAAAGACTTCTTTCAATTTGAAGGATCATATCCTTCAATTTGAAGGAAGTGCTCCTTCATATCTACAAAAAACTGTCCTTCAGTTTTTTAAGGAGCACTTCCTTCAATTTGAAGGATCACATCCTATAATTTGAAGGAGCACATCCTTCAATTTGAAGGAAGTGCTCCTTCATAAGATCTCCGTCTGGAGAAACCTTCAGATTTTGAAGGAGCACTTCCTTCAATTTGAAGGAAGTGCTCCTTCATCCTGAAGAACGTCCTTCAGATTTTTAAGGAGCACTTCCTTCAATTTGAAGGATCACATCTTATAATTTGAAGGATCACATCCTTCAATTTGAAGGAGCACATTCTTCAATTTGAAGGAGCACATCCTTCAATTTAAAGGAAGTGCCCACTGTCCTTCAGATTTTGAAGGAGCACTTCCTTCAATTTGAAGGATCACATCCTTCAATTTGAAGGAAGCGCTCCTTCAAATCTGCAAGAACTTGTCCTTTAGATTTTTGAAGGATCACATCTTTCAGATTTTGAAGGAAGTCCTCCTTCCCCACAAACTTCAAAACACTCTTTTACCCATAACTTTCTCATCCAAACTCCGTTTGACACGAAATCAATTGGGTTGGATTCGTCTCGTCGCCCTCTTTCCATAGACACCAAGATTGTAACCCCAAACCCACTGTAGAGAGAGACCGAAGCAGCAACATCTTCACGTTTTTTGGTGAGGCGAGTGAGTCTCACGCTCGCGTGAGCTGTAGTGGGCTTTTTAGTGTATTTTTGGGAAAGTAGTAGTATTTTGTAATAATTTTATTGTGGTAGTGTTTTTGGGCATAATAAAAGTGTGATAGTAGTTTTTGGGTAGAAGCCCTTTGGAATTTTGGTATGAATGAGCTAATATAATTCCAAACATTCATATCGTGGACATGATCCATTAAGTCATGCACGGCAAAAGCAAAATGAACTAACATCAGATATGCGAACTCGTTAGGAGTTTTATGAGATCATATACGATTGTTCCATCAGCAATTGGGGCAAGCCTAAGGAGGGGGGTCCATTAGTGCGACGGAGATGGGGCAGGAACTTGAGCCTTTCGTTAAAGTTTACCAGCAAATTACAAAATCATAAAAAGTACACACTTCACAATACTGATCAGTCTCAAGTCCTAATTATGAAGTAAATACAGCATCCAAACAAAAATTCTAAAATGGAAACGTGTTTAGCATTGCGTGCTGCGTCCATCACTATACGAAACCATACTGGTTCACCAAGGATGCATGCACCAGACTGGTCGGGTTTGAAACCAGCTAGGAGAATAACTCTTGGGGAGACTTAGATGTCTGACGCTTCTGTCTTTCATGGAAAACACACCAAAGTCGCAGGTGAGCAGATGTGAATTGAAAGAATCACAATCGAAAGCAAAATAGATGCAGTTTCTTTCAAGCGTCTTATCATGATGGAGATCATGGTTTCGGATTAATACACTGCCCGCCTTGCTAAGAAACAGTACCCGATCACCTAGATCAACAACCTGCACCCATTGAGGGCGATTGTTTACATCGTACTCCAGCATGAAAACTCGAAATCCTTTAGTCTTTGGTGGAATGGTGTAATTAGGATAGATGATATCTGACCTTGTTAGATCATCAGCCTCCCAAGCAATGTCAATTCTACGAGTAATCATAAACAACTCCATCGATGCAGAATCTGTTGCAAGGTATATTTCTTCGTAGTCAGTTACCACTGTCGTGTAGGTCGTGTAGGGGTCGATCACGGACCGAATTGGAATGGGATTAGGAAGCATAACCAAATTTTGAGCCCTATAGCTAGGAGGGCCATTGGCATTGGCATCTCGGATAATCTCAAACACCATTAAAAACTTCGGTGCCTGTATAGTCGCGGCATATAATTTTCCGTCTATTATTTCTACGTTCTGAAACTTAAGTCCTTCCGTAGCCTCCCCTTCAATAAGGGTCCATAATTTATCCTCAAGTCTGCAGAAAGCCAAATGACCTTGTTTGCAAACACTAGCCACAAAGCAATTCTGCCTTGTTGGTGTTGCAGAAGCCACTACTTTAACAATGTCAAAGCAAGGTCTATTGCTGCACTTGCAAGGAAGAAGGTTACTGAATTGTGAGGAAGGGAGCGTCACTCGAGCACCTGATACCGGGTTGATGAAAAAGTAGACCACATCAAAGTTGCTCCTCCGATTATGCAAGTACAATGAGCATGGTATAGCAAAAGTATTAGTACTATTTGGACACCATAAAACCCTGTCAATCATGATCAACCATCCGTCAACTGACCCTACGCATTCGGGTCTAGTCATGATATTGGTACTGTAAGTACCGAGAACATGATTTGGTGCTGATTTGAGAGTATTCTGCCCAGGGCTTACACTTAAGAAACAATGATCTTGGATCGACAAAGGGTGAGAACAGAGCACAAGCCATGGGAGTTGAGAAGCAGCAGGAGGGTAGTATTGCTTGCAGGCAATTGCAGCATCAGCGGCGTCTTTCCAAGTAAGGCAGACGGCCCGACAATGAACAAAATCCGATGTGCATAGACGTTGTAGAATCGAGACCATGACATCTATCGGGACATGTTTGGACCACTTGGTGATCATGTTGTTTTTCTCTGCGTCACTTTCGAAATTACATTTGAGTTTTCGTCGTTTGATCCTTATGACGAAAATTGAGTACTTGCGGCTAAGGAATTCGAGAGTGAGCAATAACAACATTCTTAGTCTGCAAAAGCAGGGGAATAACAATTGAACCGTTCTCAAAGAAACCAATAACTCTAACCATATTCGATCTCTTATCCGGATGCCAAATGCGACATATAGAAATAGCAAAATGCCCACCACCACCACCACCTCCTCCACCACCATCATCATCATCATCATCATCATCATCATCATCATCATCATCAGCAGCAGCAGCAGCAGCAGCATCATCATCAAATCTGGAGAAAGGCACATGTATAAAAAGATTGAGATTTGATCAATAAGAAAAGATACATGGAGATTTCAATTGCGTATATGTACACAAAGCGCTAGATTGTTGACCTAAAAGTAAAAAGGACTAAAAAAATCTATATCCGGTGTGAATCCTAAATAAACTAGGAATTCGTCTTCTACCTGTTGTAAAACCGAGATCTAGATGAGGAGGGAGAGCAGAGAGATTGCATAAATAGGTGATTGATTTTATTGTCAATCTATTTATAGAGAATCAACTAGAATTTACCAAATGAGACTATATTATAGGATATTTATTGTCAAGGGAAATTTATATATACACCCCCAAAAATTATGAACTCACCCCATTTTAAAATTATGCTATTTGAATACCAATTTTGCCCTTTCATAAAATAAACAAATAGAAAAATTACAATTAGAATTTGCAAACCCAACAACGATCACCCCATCATCAGCGCCGCACCACGTTAGGCAATCTACAGCTACTTTGCTTTCCCAATCGCCCAATTTCTTTATCACTAAATTCACTTCTTCTTTCATTGTTTCCTATCTCCTATGTCTATATGCCTCTCTTCTCTTGATGGTGGTAGTTTTCAACATCAATTTAGGTTGTAATTTGTGGTCAGAAGTCTGAGAGGGGTAAAATCGGAAGTTTAAAATTTTGGGGTGAATTCATTAATTTAGGGGTGTAAATAAAATTTTCCATCTAAAAATTATATCTACATTCATTATTTTTCTATTTCCACTCAACACTATTTATTTAATAATTTTTTTTTTCAAATTACGAAGATTATATTTCATAAGAACCTACTTTCTTTGTGAATTTTCACCGAAATCAAGAAACATACAGAGAAGATGGCGATGATTTTTCATCGGCAAAATACTTATTCGACTTTTAATTTTATTTTCATATTCAAATATGTGTCTATTATTGAATTCACCCGACGGATAGTAACTGAATGAGTGGTGGTAAGTCACAAATCCTCAAAAACATACTATTTATAGATATTATGTACTAGAGTATGGGTGGGCATGGTACAAGATGATTCTAATTGTACAGTATTATCAATCTATACCCTTGCGTGATTCCTATTGGAGCATATATGCAGTTCTTATAGCGCCCTGTCTTCTACTAAACTTTAACGTAGTAAACTGACCAAATTGTAAGTATGTAAAAATAATTACAGAAGTATAAACTATAAACACGTAAGGGGCTAGTGCACGGTACGGAGGTGGAACCAGTACCGGTGCCAATAATTTGAAAATGATACAGTTGTGTACGGTACCTAAGTTTTTTGGGTATAACCATATGGTACCGTACTCCTTGGAAACTATATGATTCCGTACCTTTAACGTAGTAAACTGACCAAATTGTAAGTATGTAAAAATAATTACAGAAGTATAAACTATAAACACGTAAGGGGCTAGTGCACGGTACGGAGGTGGAACCAGTACCGGTGCCAATAATTTGAAAATGATACAGTTGTGTACGGTACCTAAGTTTTTTGGGTATAACCATATGGTACCGTACTCCTTGGAAACTATATGATTCCGTACCAGACTTCTAAATTTTTAACTGATTTGATTCGGTAAAGAACACGTACCATTATAAACTGTTGAAGGCTTCAATTGGAAGCTATTGAAAGCAAATTCGGTGAATAAGTCAAATTTATAAGGTAAATCGATGGTTTAATGGTTGATGTGTCATGTTTGTTATGAAATTTATCTTAGTAAAAATCTATCTCACCGTAAATAAGGCAAAATTGATAAAATCATCAGCTATACTTTTTGTTACGTATTGATTTCACTTATTCACCTAAGTTTGCCATCTAATTGGTTATTTTTGAGTAATTAATTATGAAGCTTTTAGCTTGTCGAGATATAATTTCTAATTAGTTAGAAGAAAATAGTGAGAAAACAAATTGTATGTAGAAAGGAAAACACAAGAGTTGATATATGTTTTTCAATCATAAAATAATATTTGCTTTATTGATGAATTTCTGCCATCGATGAAAGTCGACTCGCCATCAAACCCAGATTCACCCCAGAAATTGAAAAATTTGAAGATAAAGAGGAGTGAATAATGATGGTTCTATAAGGAGACTATAGAACTATAGCATACTATAAAGGATGTACCTATACACTAGACTATATGTATACTAAGAGAGAGAGAGAGAGAGAGAGAGAGAGAGAACTATAGTGTCTTTATAATATCAAGATAGTGTCGTTATAATATAGTTATAGTCCACATGGACCTCAATCAGTAAATAAGAAAATTTTTTGTTCACTTTAGAATAGAAAAGCTTGCCCGTATAATTTGAATACAAATTTCTCAAAAGTGCTCAATTTAAACAATCTCACCTTTAAGTTGACAAAAAAAAAAACAATCTCCCCTTTAAATTTGGGATTTGGAGTCAGGGCCAATTGGTTTCAAATTGGGAGTTTGGGCCAGCGTGGTGGTTAATAGTTTGGTCCAGGTAAAAGAAAAGGCCCATATTTCAAATGCGTCCCCGCGCGGCATTGTATAAAGAGCAAATTTTGCAAGCGAAAATGTCAGATGTAGAACTGAAATTTGTCTTGAGCGTTTGATAGAAAGAAAAGTTTATTGAGAGAGAAAGAAAGAATTTGTGGGAAGAATCTGTTGAGACTTGAGAGAGAAGTACATGGCGGAAGTTGCAAATGAGGACGGAGTGCTCCGACAACTTGCGGTGCTTCTTTTCAAGAATTCCGCCGCCGGAATTTCAAGAAAGCGTTTGATCACACTAATGTCGGCGGTTCTGATTCTTGTCCTGGTAGTCTCCGACGCCGGAAATGTCCAATCTGAAGGTGAGAAGAAGAAGAGCATCACTGTCGGCTTTGTTTTGATCATGGTTGTTGCCGGCCCAGCTGTGGAGGCGGTCGCCGGAATTTCAAGAAAACATCCGATCACACAACTGTTGGCGGTTATGATTCTTGTCTTGGTGCTCTCCGACGCCTTCAATGTCCAATCTGAAGGCGAGAAGAAGAATAGGATCTCCGTCGGCTTTGTTTTGATCATGGTTCTCGCCGGCGCAGCTGTGGAGGCGGTCGCCGGAATTTCAAGAAAGCGTTTAATCACACTAATGTCGGTGGTTCTGATTCTTGTCCTTGTAGTCTCCGACGCCGGTAATGTCCAATCTGAAGTCGAGAAGAAGATGAGCATCTCCGTGGGCTTTGTTTTGATCATGCTTCTTGCCGGCGCAGCTGTGGAGGCGGTCGCCGGAATTTCAAGAAAGCGTTTGATCACACTAATGTCGACGGTTCTGATTCTTTTCCTGGTACTCTCCGACGCCGGCAATATCCAATCTGAAGTCGAGAAGAAGAAGAGCATCTCCGTCGGCTTTGTTTTGATCATGGTTCTTGCCGGCGCAGCTATGGAGGCGGTCGCCGGAATTTCAAGAAAGCCTCTGATTACACTGCTGTTGGCTGTTCTGATTCTTGTCCTGGTAGTCTCCGACGCCGGCAATGTCCAATCTGAAGGCGAGAAGAAGAAGAGCATCTCCGTCGGCTTTGTTTTGATCATGGTTCTTGCCGGCGCAGCTGTGGCGGCGGTCCGGCCACTGAGCTACACCTCCAACTTTTCAAGAAGAAACCATTTGGTTTTGGTTCTGTTCGCGATCTTGTTTCTTTCGATGCTGGCCGGCGGAGCAGCGGTTGACGAGCCTGAGACCGGCAATGGCGGCGGCGAGAAGAATTCCAAGAAAGGCAATATCATCACTGCAAAGACGGTCATTGTCGCTTTTGTCGTCATTGTGGTGGCGACGTACATCTGGTATGCTGTCGCTGCTGTGCAAGAAGATGGCTTATTCGGTATGCATGGGCTCGAGGAGGATGGAGTCGAGGAGGATGGAGTAAATCAAGGAAATAGGCTACTAGATGTCGTGAGAAGATTCAATTACGAAGACTTCGACAGGCCGATGGATGTTGAAGATAATGGTGCCCCAAATGCCGGAGAAGTCAATCTTGGAGCGATTGAAGTGAACACCGAGAACAGGGTGGTGCGATACAGAGGTGGTGAACCATAAGATTGATCATGTAATGATGTAATTGTTCACAGAAGATTGTTGATAATATTCTTTAGTCTTGAGAATTGTTCTTAATTTTGAGGTTTTAGTGATGATCATGTGACGATGTAATTGTCAACAGAAGATTGTTGATAGTAGTTCTTTAGTTTTGAGGATTGTTCTTAATTTTGAGGTTTAGTGATGATGACAAGAATTGTTTGTCAAGCTTTTCCCATCATGATAGACTCGATTCATTGTAAAATGCTAGGAACTGAAATGGATTGAATCATTAAGCAAAGCTCCGTTTTCTTTTTTTTTATATTTTTGTATTGCAAATGCTCTGGATATTTTTGCACGTGAGGAAGAAAGCACTATTTAAAAAGAGACCGGTACTACAATCCTGAAGCGGGTACCAAACCAATAAACAAAAAAACTTGAATAATAAACTAATAAAACAGTTAGGAGAACTATTATTGCCAAAATAAGCCCAACTGAACAAGTTGGCGCTTATCAACTACTTCTCCCTGCACTTCATCCTTGTCCTCAAGGATCAGACTGAAAATCTGGAAACCTGGACACAAATTCGTCATAACCCTCAGAAGAAGCTACTTCTTTTGAATGAGCTGGGTCCCCGTAGGATTGCCTTTCTTATACATTCTTCTTTGCAGAACTGCTTCTGGACTTCCTTGTACCAATCCTTCATCTGTAACTGTAGGAAGTGCTTGAGTAGGTGTCACAGCAGGCCCCAAGTGTTTTAAATTGCTCAAGTGAAACTCTGGATGTAACTTGGTTCCTCTTCTTGGCATCAAACACTCAAATTGAGTCAGCCAAATGAAGGACCTTAAGAAATAGGGGAAGGTCATCAAACAGCATGGCACAAAGAACAGAAGTTATTATCAGTTGCATCGTATTCATCGGTAGATGAAATATACATATATTCCCAATCTACATATTGGAACAACTGCAACTAGTATCCCAAATCCCAACCATATATAGAATCGTCTTACATTTTCAAGAAGAAAAGAAAAAAGAAATGTCTGTTGTATGTACACACACACGGGGTCATACAACCATTCAAGCATATTAAATACTTATGTACAGAAAGATGGATAGAAAGAGAGAGAGAGGTACCACAATATCTGAAGTCCAGAGTGTGAGATTGTCTCGCAGAAGTTGCATGATCATAGTACTTTCCTTGTATGATTCCTCACCCAATGTGTCAAGCTCGCCTGATAAGACAAAGTATTGACTTTAATTTAAGCTATAAAGCAACTCTACAAGTTATTTTCAGAATTTTTGGCGCAAAGAAATCTGTACTAGGCCAGAAGGGAGAGAAACATAGTTAATATAGTTAAGTTCATTTGAGATATCAGAAAGTAAAGTTGCAGCAATAACCATGCAGCCCCCCAAAAATAACATAATGCTTATCATTCACGTAATTACCGATCAGGATTTGCCATTCTCATGTAAATCCAATCATGTCCAAACTAAAGAGACTACAATAACAGAAAATAAAAGCAAGCCAGCCTTGTGTACTGTTTTGCCATATTGAGGCACGGTCTGGTGAGTTACGGAATTCATAGCAGAACAGACTTAAGATCATTTAAGATTTCAGAAAGTAAAACCAGTATAGCGACACCATGCCTAGACGTTGCCATAACGATTATATATGGCCAAAAGTAACAGAATATTTAGCCTTCATATACAGATTAACGATCAGGATCATTTAAGATTTCAGAAAGTAAAACCAGTATAGCGACACCATGCCTAGACGTTGCCATAACGATTATATATGGCCAAAAGTAACAGAATATTTAGCCTTCATATACAGATTAACGATCAGGAGGTCTCACGTAGAATGACGTTATGTAAATCCGGCATGTCAAAGGCCTACATCCAGATTGTATATTCACTATAGGTGCTCTTCTTCGAATAATAATATCAGTTTAGAAACAGAAGCATCCTGCACCCAAAAATCCTCAATATGCGGTTCAATGATGCATTGGAATCAAGAGCTCACCAGCAAAAAGTACCAAGTTCTGGTGCACAGAACTGAGGAATCACTATAGTCTATATCCCGTATCAGAGGTCTACCAGTAGGTTAATCACAACACAGTCCATGCTCATTTCCACCTGCACAAAACAACATTTGTACCCTTAGATTGATATAAACTTACTTCTGTTTCATTCATCACGCATCAAGACAACCCTAGGCGGAAAGATGACTTATAAGCAACAGTTTTCTGTACTCAATTAAAAAAGTTATACAGACAACCCTGTTCAATGAAATAGCTTCTTATCCAAAATACACCCAATAAACCAAATTAAAAAAAAAGTAAACGAAAGCTTGATGAGTTAGCCTAGGCGTAAGCAGGACCTTGATCATCAACAGCCAATCAATGCCACCCACCAATCGCAGCCTACACTTCAAACAACCACGTAGTCCAATTCAATGACCATTACACCATGTAAACAACTGGTATCACAAACATACAGGAAAAAATCTAAACTTTCAGTACCCCAAAAACCCAATATTAAAAATAAAAAAAAAAACTGCAAAATCACCCAAAAATGAGAAAAGGGTAATCCTCTAAAAACACAGAAGCCGAAGGAAAGAAGAAGGTAGTTGTTGCCGATTCCCAATTGACCATCATCAGCAGAGCCCCTACAAGTTACAAGGAAACGTGTGCTTTACTGTATTCGTCTGTTTCCTGTGTGACCAACAACAACAAAGCATTATAGGCTAATGGAAAGAGAGGGGGCGAGATAAGAGTTTGGCACCGATAAACAATCGCGGCATCGGGCGCCGTTGGGTGGACTAAATTTTGTTTTTTTCTTAATCAATCCAGCTGGCTTCAATTGCATTTCTGGACTTCAGTTGGGTGGATTAATTTTTTTTATTTTTTTAAAAATCTGTTTTATGGGATTTTTTAAGTGCTTAGCTTTCAGTGTCTATAAAAGAAGGGATGCAATGGTTTTAGACCCGTAATCTTCATGGTTGGATTTGAACTAGGTTTGGTGGAACTTGAGGATTTTTTTTGGGTGGGTGGGGGATTTGAATTTTCCGTTCAAAACCTTGATCCAATTGAAAGTGGGCTAGGGGAGGTGGGGGAATTTGCCGATAAAGCCAACGGCGGCGGAGGGAAATATTGGATGGGCGGTGACCTTGTCAAAAAGGTCCTCTTACAAAAGGGGGAACTTGTCCATTACATTTATGTAAATTGGAGTGGATGCAAAAATAAGACGCGTAGAAATAACAGCCACCTTAAAATAAGATGTTCATACTAACATTATTAAGATGTTCATACTAACATTATTGTTACAATATCATGTACAAGACAGCCGCTTGCGATTTCTAGGCAAACAAATTACCAACAGCCAATTACTCAGTTCGCGATTCCCTTCTAAACCAAAAGTACAAGCGCAGGTTACCATGAAGGGTTAACAAGCGTAAATAGACAAAGTAGCTTTTCTGTGGCAACAAAACACGTTCAAGTAAAAAAAAATCATAACACCAACATTGCAAATCTGAAAACATTAAAACCCACTAAATTTTAACACTAAACCATACAGCACAGCACTCAAGGCACTGAACCAAATCGGTCTCGCCAATTATAGAAAAGCAATTTTGCGATCTATTGGAACACTCCCAACCCTAAGCTGGAATATTTCAACCCAGACAGAGTGCTACTGCACTCAAGATCGTCAAGTTCATTGAGAAATCAAGCTACAACCATGGCATCTATTACAAAGGTCCCAACGATAAAAGGGTACACAGTACAGATCCTATTCAAACCATAACTCATTACTGCTGAGCTTCAGCTGATTCCCGCTTTGATGCTTCCTTGATTTCGTCCCCAGCATCATCCTAAGCAACCAGATAAACACTCAATTTAGTCAAACAAATGAAGGAACTTTAAAAAAGGGAAAAGTCATCAAACAGCATGGCATAAAGAACAGAAGTTAGATTATCAGCTGCACAGTATTCATTGGTAGGTGAAAATAAGTCTATATAAATGTGAACCCCCAATTTACATATTGGAGCAACTACAACAAGTATCCCAAACCCCAACCATGTCTAGAACTGTATTATACTTTCAACAAAGAAATGTGTATGTACACATGAGAGAGAGAATGGTACCGTGATATCTGAAGTCCAGAGTGTGAGATTGTCTCGCAGGAGTTGCATGATCAAAGTACTATCCTTGTATGATTCCTCACCCAATGTGTCAAGCTCAGAAATAGCCTCATCAAAAGCCTGATGGACAAAGTATTGATATTAAGCTATAAAGAAAGCAACTTAAAAAATTTATATTCAAAAATTTAAGCACAATGAAATTTATATTCGGCCAGATGGGAGAGAAGAATACAGTTAATATAGTTAAGTTCATCTGAAATAGAGAAAGTAGAACGAGTATACCAATTTCCCACTCACAAGTTCCCAGAATGACTATGCAGCCCCCAAAAATAACATAATGTTTAGCATTCACATACACATTATCAATCAGGATTTGCCATGAGAATGACGTCATGTAAATCTAACATCTCCATAGTAGTCTATAACCAGACTGTCTGCTCTTTTTCAAATAATATCATAGGGCATACACCATTAATCAGTATTTATGAATTGTAAACAGGTCAATTAACCACCATCTACATAATAACAACTAGAAGGGCATGCCAAAAAATTGTACACAGGAATTACGTATTACCAAGTAAACAAGTCATCAAAGGAATGAAAAGCCTGAATTGATTTAAGGAAATGACTCACTTTCTCACAAAACAAACCGCACAAAAAACCAAGTACGAAAAAAATCCATCCAAAGCTTATAGACCAACTAACACTCTGAAAGAAAGTTGTAACTATTGTTCTGAGAAACTGGACATGACATATAGCCCTCAACTTAATGATATCATTTTCATGATAAAAATGGCCATTTACACTTTGGTCAAGCTACAATAACAGAAAATAAATAGCAAGCCAGCTTTGTGTATGTACCTGTTTTGCCAGATTGCAGGCACGGTCTGGTGAGTTAAGGATTTCATAGTAGAACACAGAAAAGTTCAGTGCAAGCCCAAGCCTTATTGGGTGGGTTGGAGCCAGCTCAGCGAGAGCAATGTCCTGCATAAAGAAAAAAACTCAGTGATCACTTTGAAAATAGCAAACACAATGGCAAAACTGAATGGAAAGCTGAAAACAAACCTGAGCGGACTTGTAAGCCAACAAGGTGCTCTCAGCTGCTTCCTTTCTCTCAGCTCCGGTCTTGAACTCAGCAAGGTACCTGTGGTAATCACCTTTCATTTTGAGATAGAACACTTTCGACTCAGCCGATGAAGCCGACGGAATGAGGTGCGACTCCAGAAGATTCAGAATCCCATCACAGATCTTGCTGAGTTCAGTCTCGATCTTGCTCCTGTACTCCTTGATGATAGAAACATGGTCCTCATTACCCCTGCTCTCCTCCTTCTGCTCAATGGAAGAAATAATCCTCCACGAAGCCCTCCTAGCCCCAATCACATTCTTATAAGCCACAGAGAGGAGGTTTCTTTCCTCAACAGTTAGCTCCTCGACATCGACGGTCTTTGCAACTTTCTCCATAAACTCAACCATCTCCTCATAACGCTCGGCCTGCTCAGCCAGCTTAGCCATGTAGACATTGTCCTCCCGGGAAGAATCAGTTGGCGACATCTTGCTATTTCAAAGTATTTCTCACGCACCTGCGAATCAAGTCAACACACATAAATCAAAGGCTTATTTTGAAAGCCATATCACACCACACATCACAACCTATCATCGCTAACACGTCAAATAAACCATACAAAACTAGCACAAAAGAGATAAAAATACAGTAAAACCGTTACTCAGATCTGCGAAAAACAACAGAAATGGTAGAAATTCCAAGCAAACTACAGCCTTCTACATGAATTTTCTCAGCAACCAAACAGATCCCGATCCTAATTCCATCACCACAAAATCAAATTACAGCAATCATTTCACTCCAAATCAGCCAAATCAAAGTCTATAGAGACTTCAATTTTAGTGAAAAATCATCAATCAAACCAGTCAGAACTATAAACCCCACCAATCCCCGCGGTCAAATCAGAAACGTTACATCTAAAATCGAATCAGATCCAACCACAAAACTACACATAAATAATCACCCAAATCAAACTAAAATCAAAATCGTAACCCTAGATCTCAGACAAACAATCATCACACACACACACACAGACACAGTAGATATGATAGATCAGAGAGAGAAATTCGACATCAAATCGGAAGATTTGAAACCCTAACCCTAGGGATTTCACAGTTAGCGTTCCGTACCTCTGGTTGTTTGAAGGTTGAATAAGATCTACGCTCGTGAAAATGGGAGAAATTGGGCTTTCGAGTGGGGGGCTTAAAAATGATCGCCACGAGGAACGGGTAGAGAGGTAGGTCCAATGGGAGCGAGACACGTGGTGGGTGGCGGAGATTCTTTAGGGCGTCACCACACTGGGGTTGACGGTCAAGGCTAACTTCGGTTCGTCTCTTTTTTGCCTATTTGTTCATTGTCGACTTGTCGTTGATTTTTTTGGCGATGCGCGCGTTGTGAACTTTGTGGGGACGGACGGCCGGGCTTGGCGGTGTCAAATGGCAACAAGAGGGGAATCAACGCTCCGTCTCGACGGCGTTATGTGCCGTTAAGTCAAGTGGACAATAATTGGGATTTGGTGAAGAGCAACTTCAAGCTTGAATGTGGATTTAATTGCTTCTTCTTGTCAAATATGTGCATTCACATATGAATGATGTATTAGCATTAATTGTGCATACGAGTTGATTTCTATTTTTCATGTTTGTAAGTTTCGCAAAAGAATTGCAATCGGACTAGTATACGCGTCTATGTAATTAGCACCTCACTCTTGATGTAGGGCAATTATAATATTATTATCGGTAATGTACGAAATAGTCAAACAGATCCAAACACAAGTTCATAAGTTGAAACGTAGATTTTAAGGTAGGAAAGTACTAAACGACTAGATAAACCACATCTAAACGACTAGATAAACCACAAATCGAACCAATCATGAAGGATTCACCAAAAGAAGGATATCATGTTGGTCTGGCTTTATTTGAACCACAAATGACAACCTTAGGAATTAATATATAAGGGCCTAAAGACTCATCACAACATAATTGTCTTATTCAACTGTATTAATTTAGAATAATATAAAAAGACAACTCTCAGCAGATCATATGGTAGCCTATAAATTTGATAAAAATGTACTGAAACCCTTCAGAAATAAAAGAGTCAACATAACGTTCAATTTTACATAAATATCACACTATCAAAACGCTATTGGCACCATTCAACGGGCCCCGAGTGACTTAGTCCGTTTAAGAATGGATTGTGTTCTACAAGACCCAGCTGGAACAAAGCCCACATAGAGCCCAATTCCCTGCCATTTAGCCCTGGACACCTTCACCCGCCGGAGAGCGATCAGCAGCCAACATTGCTACCGAGGAGAGTCCATTTCCGACTTTGCAAGCTGAGCAGCTGAAAACCCAGAAACCCAAGAGAGCATTTCAATGGGGTACATACAGGAAGCACGTGAGAATCACGTGAAAAAGAAGGTCGAAGAAGGTAACGTCATTCAATTTCTTCTTTTTCTCATTGTTTTTTTTTCGTGCTGAGAAAACAAAAAAGAATAATTTGGGTTCGGAAATTGGTGTTTTCATCAGCGCTGAGGAGCAAAATGAAGGCGAAGGCGCTGCAGGAGTGCAAGGATTTGGCGTCAAAGTACGCGGAGTGCTCGTACGGAAGAACCATATCGGTTGTTTGGACGTGTCGGCAGCAAGCTAAAGAATTGAACGAGTGCCTTCACCAATTGTAAGCCCAATTTCGTCTTTCTTTCTCTCTGCTGATGATCATTCGTTTGTGGACAATGAAAAATGGGAAAAGAATAGTGTTTTCGAAACATGGTGTTATGAATTTGTTGTGGTTAGTTTGAGTGGTGTGGTTTAAGCTGTGGTTTTGACACGAATGTTGATTCGGTTGGGTTGCGGCTAGTTGAGAATGTTGCGAAATAGTTCGAGTTGTGTGATGGTTTTGGTGCAATGCTGATTGTTGGGTGAGTTTTGATTTGCCATTTAGAAATGGGACCGATGTATGATTACTTAGTGATTGTTGATTAAGTGCCCCGTAGTTTAGACAGGTGGGAAGCCATTGAGACGTTTAGATGATGAGGTATGGCTAGAATTGATGGTGTTTGAGTTCATTGACGCATCAGCCGCCTTAGGATGGAGTTTTGCAGCTAGGTTGGCATTGCTCTATACCGGTTTTTGTAGTTAGATTTGGCTTTTGGGGTTTTCGCAGTTGGTGAAGGGACCAACATATGGTTACTGCATAATGGTTTTGGAAATATTGTGAGATTAGAAAGCTAGGTTGAGTGTTCCATGAAAGGTTTTCTTGTTCAATGTCAACTGGTTATCAGAAGAATGGGGTAACCTCGCATTGCATGTATTATCAAGGGTAACACTTTATGCATTCTGTTTGAACCTCGGTTATAAAAGTTGGTTTTCAGCATTCAGTTGTAGGTAGACAGGAAAGTATTCTAGTAATAGAACTGAACACCTGTCTTTCTTGCATTTGCTTGAGAAAGAAGAGATCGACCCCCTGAGCTTACCTTAGGGAACAAATGGTGTAAGTATTGTTGACATGTTTTTGTTGCTAGTGTTGTTGCATCACCTAATTTATAGTCTTTTCATTTAGAGGAACAAATTGGAGTACTTCAGGAAATATGTATCTTTGCTAATACAATCTGCAAGCATCCTGACATTGTTTTGAATTTTGCAGCACGAACAATGATGTCTTGGAAGAAATGAAGAGAAACTACATGCTTCAACAAGATGCGAAAGCACCAGCAAATGTCTGAGCTTTTCCTCTCTTTGAACAGAAATGAAGCGTTTGTGTAGAATTCTAATTTATTACTTGTTTCGAGGGACCAATGTGTTTTTTCCTTGAAAGGGGATGGATATGCTATGCTATCTGCCACTGGTTCAGCTTTTCAGAAATTCTCGCATGATTTTGATTTCTTCTGTAGTTCACCTGATGGGAAGGGTTGGTATGCGAACCTAGTGATGTAGAGTTTCTCATTCCGGAAAAATCCAGTTGCATTTCATGCTCATGGAATTTGCCTAAGCTTATTTATCTAGTGATAGATAAGCAATCTCCATCTCGAATTATTTGTAGCGTACATTAGGAAGTTATCGTCGCCAGAATCAAATTATGAAAATTCAAAAGTCTTGTGATCTAAATTATATCCTTGTGAGCAGTCAAAAAGGCCTTGCATTGGATGGAATAATTAGCTGAAAGAGGCAACACTCGACTTATATTAATAGCTAAAAGTAGATAGGAGTACAACCAAAACTATGTAATTATTCTCCACCCTGGTCGAAACGATTCAACCTCAAAAACGAGTGGAAAATGATAACCTCGAAATAATTCAGCCAAACTAGATGTACATTACAGAAATTCAGATTTTCTCTATCAATCCTCGACAACACAACTGCCTCCAGTCAGTTACATAAAGGGTTTCAACCAATTCATTCCACTGGAGAGAAGGAGAAGATTCACACAGCCAAAAACATAACTGAATCTAAGTTGGCTTCCTCATGTTACGTCCAGCGCGAATTACTTCGTCAACCAACAACAATTGAGATGCAATCACGGGCCTGAGTAGAATAGAGAACATCAGTAAAAGTAAAGAAAATAATTAAAAAAAAAAACATACAGAACATCATAAATCAAACAAAATGCTGAAATAAACCATTCTTTTACAATCATACATACCCAGAGTTTATAATCTGTCGCTTCACAGCGTAGTTGTCAAAGATACCCTCCATTTGCGGGTCAAGGGGTTCTCCAGTGCTGTGATTCAGTCCCACAACATTTCCCCGATCATGCTCTCCCTGAACAAGCATCCACATATGAGATTAGATTTCGATCCCCTCAAGAAAGACAACCACATGAAATAGTCAAGAAGTTTTAAAAAGTATATACCGTAAGAGAGATTATAACATCTTGTGTGTCGAGCCCAGAATTCTCAGCAAGTGTCTTGGGCACCACAAGGAGAGCATCAGCAAAAGCTTCAACACCAAGTTGAGCTCGCTGTTTCAAAAACATGAGAAAAATTAAGGAAAAAAATTAAGGCTCAAGAGATGGAGGTGCTTAACAGTATTTCCTATGAAGAAATTTAGAAAACATTTCACTTACCCCTTTCACAGTTTTCTTTACTTCATTTACTAAATGTTGTCTAGCTGCAACTTCAAAAGCTCCAGCACCCTGAGTCACATGAAAGACATACCCAAATCACAATCTGATGTATAGACCAGAAACAAAGAGCTCTTCCCAAAGCATATAAAAACATGGAGAAAATGAGAAGATATTCTAGGAATTTCAAATTCGAACTTACTAAGATGACAGCTTCATCTTCAATTGTATTTTTAACTGCCCTGAGACCATCACGAACAGCATCCTTGATCTGGGCAATAGTATGGTCATTAGGCCCTGCAACATCAAAGTTGGAATAAATATTACATCACCACATGACTTGTCAAAAGGAATAGAAAGATGTATATCATGGAAGCATGATATGGGTGTAACACAAATTACAAACTTGTGGATAAAAAGAATAGCAAGAAGGTTTACCAAGGGAATACCTTTGATTAAGATAGTGCAAGAATGAGGATTTTTCACATTTTCGACAAATGTATATTTCTCTTCTCCAAGGACGTGCTCATATACAAGTCCAGCCCAACCAAGGCAATCAGGAGTTAAATCGTCAACAGAGTTTACAGCCTCCCCTCCACAAGCCAAAACCAAGCGTTCCATATTTCTCCTCTTTGCTCTTCTCAGTGCAATAATCTACAGAAGCACGAGTTAGAAAAGTACCAAACAATGAGAAAAAATGAACCAAAACCTAGTGAGTTCCAACCAAAACACCAATAAGATAAGTAACATGCCTGATGTCAAAAGCATGACCAATGTTAAATTACAACTTCAAAGCAAAAGACAAGAAGTTTCTCATTCACAACTCCACAAGTTTTACCAGAACAATAGAGAATTGACAACATTGCTTCTAACTTGCTCCTCCAAGGAGCATGGACTGAAGAAAAAGACATGAACTACTTGTGGAAGACTTTTTCCAATCTAGTGTTTTTTTTTTACATGTATTTCTAAAATAATAACCACTTGATGCATATTTAACCAGAGGTAATTGGGGATAAAAACATATCTTCGTAAATAATTGGGAGAAGTATCAACAATAATGATGCATGACTTACCCCTTCCCTTGCAAGCATGTCCAAAGATGGGGGATCAATTCCCTTCTGATTGATGACGACAAAATTATTATCATTACCAGAGCAAACCTGCAAGTCACCAAGCAGAGGAAATACTTCAAAATTCGTAATGTATATAGCGTGCTACATCAATATCGCACAGAAAGCATGAGTAACCACACTCTACCTTCTTTTTCAGCTCAATGATTTTTCTAACTCTTTCATCGACCTGACGCCTTTCAGCTAAAACCATCGCTTCCCTCTGCTCCGCATTCGAATAGAAAAAGCCTGAATTTACTTCACTGAGATAAAGCCATAAAATCCAAAATATCAGAAAACCATATCCCCTAAACAAAGAATGCTAGCTGTCCAAAAGATTGCTATCTCAATCATGACCCCGCATTATTTGAAAGTGAGTACCATATACCCAGAAGAAAATGCACATGGCAATGGCTTTTGCTCATAGACATCCACAAAACACCACAGAATTTTATACCCATTTGGTGTAAACATAGTTACATTAAGACATATAAACATAGTTATAAGCGAATGATACTGAGAATGAAAGCCAGAAGTGAGAGAGGAATTTTAGAAGACAAAATGTAAAAATATCTTGAAAACATCCTACATAGTTACCTTTTCTCATACTCCAAAGAAACATTGCCTGTTAAGATGTAACAATTTTCTGCCCGTCGCTTCATATCAGGATGCCTAGAACCATGATCAAGAACAAGACCCTCGACCTAGAAGAGGAATAAATGAGATACGATACCGCAAGATAGCAACAAATTCTTCTATTTTGTAAGAAAACTATTCTTAAACTTGCAGCATGGTCAGTGACTGATCTAGATTATAAAACTGGAAATAAGAAACATAAATGAAAACAAAGAATCATGAAAGAGCTGATTATTGAGTTATACTACCAACACTAGTATTCACAAGACATTAGCATACCAGGCGTGTGTCTACATCGAATTTGTGTCGCATGTGCATAATCTCCACCATGAACAGATCAATGGGTTCCTCAGGTTTGCGGATGCAGAGAACCTGTCATTTATACAACTGTGCCTTGTCACACATCCAAATGCAAGAAGGCTATATTTTGAAACTTATAAATGGAATAGCAATCTTTCAAGCATCCTTACATAAACAACAAACACTTACCGAATTAACAACTATGTCGGTCAATTGATCTGCCAATGCTTCATATAACTGCAAATGGAACATGTCAGATTTATGGCAACCAATGAATAAACCCCACTCGCAACCATTTCAATAGATAGAAATAAAGTACAGGAAACAATGATACCTTAGTTCTCAGGGTCGTCCTTGCTACCATCTTTAAAATCTCTTTGTCAGGCTCATCACCCATGACCACAGGAGTTTTAAATTTTTCGAGAAATTGAAGAGTTGCTCTCTTGGCAATCTCAAAACCATCAACTAGGACACGTGGATGCATCCCTGGAACAAGCATAAACTCACTCTTATCAGTAGCATGCAATGAGAAACGAAAACATGAAATAAATAGATTGAGTAGAGCAATTTTGCAGACCCTCAAGGTGCAAAGATCAGTACACTGTTATCCATATATGAAGAACCAGATCAAATGGTCCCATCACCAGTTAACAATAACTGTTATAAACTAACCTTCATCAATATATCGTTCTGATTGCTTCATCAGCTCGCCAATGAATAGGACAGTAGACGTGGTGCCATCTCCACTAATGTCATCTTGGGCAACAGCAGTCCTTGCAATCATAATTGCTGTTGGGTTTTGAATTTGCTGCAACCAATCCCACAAAACCCCAATCAAAAAAATTCAAAATAACGAAAATCGAAAACACATGCATAAACATACCGGCCATACACAATTTAGCAACCAAATCTACCCAATCACTAATACACTTGGAACATTTCATACACTGATCCAAAATTGATACATCCTTAAACCCTAATTTCACACTAAATCTACACAATCCAGAGATCTAGGGTTTTCGAAAACGAAGAACCGTACCATTTCCTTGAGGAGAGTGTTTCCATCCTTAGTGAGCTTGATGTCTCCGCTTCCGCCAACGAGCCTGCAACACCATGACAAGCAAACATTAGAGCACAAAAATGATGTTGAAGGCGAAAAACACAATCGAAAAATCGAAAGCTTTTCAAGGTTTGGATTTTTAGGGTTACATTTTGATGGTGCCCTTGGGGCCGAGGTTGGTTTTGAGGACGTCCTGGAGGCCCTTGGCGGCGTTGATGTTCATGTGCAGCGCCGCCGATTTGTTCAGCACCTCCGCATTCGGGTTCAACACTCGCAGCGACATCTTCAGCGGCGGGGGTGGCGGCGGCGGCGGTGGTGGCAGTGAGAGCAAAAAGAGTGAACTTTTGAGTTCGCGAACAAGTAGAAGAAGAAGCTGGAAAAAACTTTCTGCTTTTGTGAATCTCAGCAGTTGGTTTTTAGGGCATTCTGAAGCTTTGATATTCTTGAGTTTTCTTTTACTTTCCGTTTTCGGAACGACGTCGCAGCTGGTTTCGTCAATGGGCCTAATGGGTCTGTGTCTAGGTGTGGGCCTGGCTTGGAATTTGGGCTTAAATGCTCCAATGTTGGATAGGCCGTTGCTCAAGAAGATGAGTGTACAAAGAAATTTAGATGCCAAAGAAGAAAACCGGGTGTTGATAGCATAGCAGCCCTTAAATACTTTCGAATTTTGGTAAGCGTCCACTAAAATATTTTGTATGCTTGCAGCAAATGCTGCACTATGAGCCTGTCAGTTGAATTGTTTATATGGTGTTTCGTGATTGCACATTGATAACTAATATACCTGCTTTCAATGTTTATGCTTCCAGCAAATGCTGCAATATGAGAAGAGCCTGTCAGTTGAATTGTTTAGTTTGCTAAAAAATGCTTGGGAATTTATATGGTGTTTCGTTATTGAACATTGATAACTAATATATGGAGCACCCCTACTTTGATGATCTGAAGAAGGATACCATACGAAGCAGATGACAGAATCATTACCTTCATATGTTAGATGCGGGTGGCTGTATAGTGATCATCAGGGCTGGCTAACAGGTGGGCTCTGGAGTGAACTTTATTTGCTTTCCTCAAGCATATTTGCAGTTGTATTACTTTTTAAGATAGATTAGCTAAAGTAGATTGGTCAGCTTTAAGTGACCTCGATCAGCTTAATTGGATTGCTCAAATTTGCTTTAAATTCAGAAACCTTATTATAAGAGTGTAATCTGCTTCTGTTTACAATTTGCAAGCACTTTTTTCATTTCACTGTTGCAAAATTGCCTACATTTGCAACAGTGAAATATGCTTCTGGTGTTTACAATTTGCAATACTTTTTTCATTGCGCAAATTGCTTATACTACCAGTCTACTGCTACTCTATTGAATTAGAAGATAATTCTGCTTTAATGGGGGATTGTTTGTAGCTATTTCACATTGGCCACAAACCAAATGAAGAAGGCAGACCAAAGAGTAAGGGGAACTGAAGCGAATGCATAGGTCCACAGCATGATAACTGAACATTCACTCTCTCCTGCTCCGAATAATTGAGTCATTGTTCCTGCCATATTGAAGGATAATATTGAGAATAAACTTAAGAATACTGTGAAGGGTGAGAAGACAAAGTCAAATGATTCGAGATTCGAAAAGCGGGTTGCTAATTGCAATTTGTGTTTTGCTAAACTGGAGTCACCCGCCAGGAGAACATATTACATACCTATGCTCATTGCAGGTGGGAGAGCATACTGAAGCAGAAGGACAAAGAGATACAATGGATCAGAGTGCACCAAGCCAAACTTAAGTGCCCCTTTAATAACCAATATTCCTATGAGCGGCAGGGCAACATAACGGACAAATATGATGCCAAAGACGAGAGATTTCTGTATCCCCGACCCTCTCAAACCTGAAAGAGCAATGCAAAGTAAGTCGAAACTCGACATTAAATAGAAAATCTGGAACTTATCGGAGTTATTACCTTTAATTAGATTTCCTCCTATTATCAATGTGATAGTTGGGATGGCTCCGTCTCTGCAGTCATAGGGAGAAGTTCAAAACTAAATCAGTACATGAAGAATAGTAAGAGCTGTTATCCAGAAAAAGTACAACTGTTGTATTCTAGATTCAATCACTAAGTTGATTTTAGTAAACAATACAATAATCTAAACAATCACACACACACACACACACATTGCTTGAGGCCAAATTCAAATACGTTCTGGTTTAACCATGTTCTGTTAAATATGATTAAACAATGTTCTGTAAAAGTAAGATTAACACCAGAGCACTAATCTACATTGCTCATACTTAAATAAGTGAGCGCCAACACCCTTTCAGATGCTAAATAATCGAGACTGTTCATTCGATATATAGTGATAGGACCTAGCATGGTCAAACATCTCTCTCTATATCAGGAGCTACAACATTAGTTCCCAAGAAAAGTGAAAAGATCAGGGATAAATTGGAAATAAGTTGTGTACCCTATCAAGGAAGCAGTGTCTTGAATCACCCTTAGAGGAGCACCATCTCCTATTAATAATTTTCGAATCTGAGGGATGACTCCAATCGCAAAACCGACAATCTATACAAGAACATATAGTTCAACCAATATGTCAATTAGGCAGAGCCAAAGTACATCAAGAATCAAGATGCATGTATGGATGTAAAAATAGATACAATGCTTGCAACTCTTGAAACAAATCGTGCAGAAAAGACATACTGCTCCAGTAGTTGAAGGGGCAAAGATTGTTTTCAGATTGAGCTTTGAAATCAGCGTCACTATACGATTCTTTAATTTGCCTGGAGTAGTAATCTGCCATGACAAATGACAACAATATGCTGTGTGAGTAGCTAAAGAAGAGGGTAATCTTATATTGGCACACTGCGAATCATACATTCAAATAAGAGTCATCTGGTTAACTGTGTAAACTGATAGTCTGATGACATAATAGGTTCAAGTGTTAGGCAAAGGCAGTATAAAAAAATCTAACATATTTGGAAATACGCAAGGAAAAAAAAATCATGATAAAAAAAATCATGGTAACTCGATGGGGTTAGCAATCTCAGCCTTTTCTTCAGATATAGTGCAGGTCAGTGCATATTGATCCGCATTGTCTTCCACAATCACACATTCCTTCGAAGAAAGCAGAGGCTCAGTACAGCAACTTACTTGGTTTGGTGTGGTTGATCTCTCCGGAGACTCGATGGAATCTTGGCTGCCCCTCTTTGCAGATATTCGCACAATATTGTATACGTGTGACCACAAATAAATGGCTACTATCTGAAGAGTAAAAGAAATTGCATGAGAATAAATTAAAAATAAAGAGAAAAGACCCTGGCTGTTGAACATGGTAGATAGTTGTACTAACGACAAAGTCAATATTTAAATAGAGAATGAGCCGAATGAGACACTGTGTGCACAAAACATATGCCTATCTACAGTGGGGAGTTGCCTAAACTTGCGTCCATCTTACTTTACAGAGCAAGCAGGTAAGCAGGTACCCAGAAACACATATTGAAGTAATTTCTTAAATTCAGTGATAAGAGAGTGGCCTAGCCGCATTGGGTATTTATGTCTATGCATGACCTGTTAGTACACTTCAAAATTGACATGGTATCCAAGATTGATCTGGAGATCAGTTAGCAGTAATTACCCTCTCAACTATAATAAGAGTGAATTGCATTTGTGAGAAAACACTGTTGTGAAAGTGAAGCTATTGAAAATCCAAATTATTGGAAGACGAAGAAGATATGTACCGCCATTGAAAGTGAAGCGTAAGCCAATGCATAAGTATGACATACATCGGGATCTCCAAATGGGCTCCCTTTTTCTTTACAAACTGCTGGCACTATAATGAGCAGCAAAATCCCCAGATTTCCTGTTCACATCAACTCAGGAGAAGCAAGAAGCATTTCTCAGTGATTTAGAAAACAAATGGCTACTTTGTCGAACCAAATATTACATTGTGCATTTACATTCAAATCTGGCATAGTGTATAAGTTTTTACCTGCAGCGCTGCATCCCAGGACAAGACCTCGCAAATGTGGAGGAGGTCTTGTTAACTTGAGGAGTATCCATCCTAGCAGTGATCCAATAATAAATGTGATGAGGATATTCACTGGCATGAACCACCTGCACATGCACACATAAACATTCAATAATGTCCAACCATTTATGAACAGTACCAATTAGGGCTGGGTTCGGGATGATCCCGGCCAATCCCGATCCCGGTCCCGTCCCGATCCCGGATTTTGAGTATTTTTGATCCCGATCCCGATCCCGGAAAACGGGATCCCGGAGGTCCGGGATCCCGATTTTTCCGGGATCGGGATAGGGATCCCGAATTTATCCCGAATTTTGTAACATGCAAACAATATCAATATTTATACATTAATTCAACATTTTCATAAACAATAACACAAACTTCATATCCATACTTTTATTACATATCAAATAACACAAAGGAACTGAAAATTGCAAACCAACGGCAAACCAAAGGACATGCAGAATCATATTTAACAGTGATTAGACAATCATCAAGCTTCAGCAATCTGGTTATGCTAAACAAACTACAGCAGGCTGTAGCTATTAAACATACTAATATCAATTTGAACTCACAGTTTAATCATGCTTTTGTATGTTATTGTCCGTGCAAGGTTGGTACCCACCAGGGCCGGACTGAATACATAAAACACAACCTGTTGACAAACACGCGAGCAAATATCAAAAATGGTAGTAGGTAACAGAACATCACTGCATCTGCATGATGTAGAAATCAAGAGTAGTAAATTATGATCTATCTGAAGTTTATGTTTTCCGAAAGGAAGTCTTCAACTACAAATATGGTAAAAGTCACAAAATTGCCTTTTTTTTTCATTAGAAAAATCAATATAAAAAGATATAGGTGAGTAGAAAACTATATAAACTTTGTTCAAGAATTGAGAAGAAGTTACATACAGTGTTTATGTGCTTCCGAGTGTCTTCCCCTAAGATATTGACACGATCAAGCGCAAGGTATGAACCAAGGGCAGTAATCAAAAGCACTTTCAATACCGGAATTGATGCCGTGATGAAGAGCTGCAAAAGCTCCATATCTGTGGTGAAGTATTAGCGCCCTTCACCACTCTGCAATTTATGAACTATATATATAGGAGTACTTACCAAAAAGACCTACAAAAAATAAAGTGTTACAAAAAAACTAGAAAGAATATCTAAAAAGTACTAGATTAGAGGGATTATGAGCCTCTGCATTTGCTTATCCATACATTTGCCCGCATTTGGTGAGGTGTCATGCTTGTAGTGGTGAATGGTGAATAAGTGAGGTGGTTGGATTAGGAGGATAGTTGAGATGAGCCACTACAAACATGACACCTCACTAAATGCGGCAAATGCGTGGATAAGCAAATGCAGAGGCTCGGGATCCAGATTGGAGTCTTAATATCTAAAAAGTAAAATAATTTATTATAATATCCAAATAGTCCAAATTGTCAATGTGTCAGAATTTTATTGGTCAGCTTTGATTTAGTTAAAACAAACGATATAACAACTCATTTCTCTTTCTCTCTCCTATTTTCCATTATTTTGTTTCTCTAAATTAATCATAACTTTTGATATAGAAGTCGTAATAAATATTCGTTTTCGCCGATAGATTCGTATAAGTGAGATCTACATTTGAAGATCCATATGGAGCATGTTTTTCATAGAAAATATTTCGTAAGTTTTGAATGCAGAGACAATCATGTGTCTTTGCAAAGACACCAAATTCAAGTGTCTTTGCAGAGACACATGACTATCTCTGCAGGGACAAATGACTGTTTCTATAGAGACACTTGACTGTCTCTGTAGAGACACTTAATTGTCTCTACAAAGACACTTGACTATGACTGTGTCTGTAGAGACACATGACTTTCTCTGCAGAGACTCGTGATTGTCTCTTTAGAAACACATGACTATCACTGTAGAGACACTTGAATGTCTTTGCAGAGACACTTGATTGTCTCTGCAGAGACACTTGACTATCTCTTGAGAGACACTTGACTGTCTCAGCATTCAAAACTTGAGAAATTTTTTTTACGAAAAACATATTCAATATGGATCTTAAAATGAAGATCTCACTTCTACAAATCTATTGGTGAAAACTAATTTTCATTATGACTTCTATATCAAAAGTTATTATCAATTTAGTGAAACAAAAAAATTGAAAAAATAAGAAAGATGAGAGAGAAGGATGACATCCGTAAATGGGAGTTAGTTACTTTTGCTGAGTTGACATCAATTTTAAATCGGGTTTAGACTATATAGATATTTAATATCTTTTATGTATTTTTTAGATATTTAGAGTTTTATTTTGGACCCCTAAGATATTAGCCCAAAAAACTACCTCATTTTTTTTCTTACTAAAAAGTCTTAATTCTACAATTTAGTCTCATTAATTTAGGTAGCATGGGGGACCACTAGTCATGCATGTACGCCCAGATTCACTATAGGGGCGTGGGACCCACGCACCTTCCATTAAATAGACAAAAAATCATTTAATTCACGCACATGCACAAGAGTTTGAACCCAAACTCTCTTATTTAGGGCTGTGCGCGGGTTGGAATGGGGCGGTTATTGTCATAACCCGCACCCAAACCACAAGAGCCGGTTATTCCAAAAACTAAAACCGCACCCATGATTTTGAGCTTCTACCCGCTCGGTTCAGTTACCCGCTTCTTCGGTTTGGGTTCGGTGCGGTTTCGGATTTAGAAACTCAATATATCAAATGAAATATAGTTGCATATTGCCTTGGGTTTTCAACCTTTGTCTTTCCCTGGTTCACCTCAACCGTCATGTCAGTGTAGTAAGACCACACAGTTGATGTCCTTGCTGGCCTTTTACCCAAAACTGATTCTGACAATGGAGTTGACTCATTTGCTTGTGGTGCTGGTTGTGGAAGTACAACTGAAGATGATGGAGTAGGGGTACTAGTGATCAGACTTGGTGCTTGTGAAGTACCCTTCATTTGCAAATAATAAAAAACAACCTAACAATTCATAAACAATCATTCAGACAAAAAATCCAAAGCAACTAAACTGTACACAAATTATTAATGCATATAGTATAAACAAACAAAAAGCCAACCTAGTAGTTCTACCCATATTTATATACCAAACCGGCAAAAAGCCCTCCTTTTTAATCTAGCATGGAAATATCCACAATAAGGGTCTACAACACCCAATTAAATGCTACTATGTGTAAAATCTATTTAATTTTTAATTAAAATTAATTAATATTGGTTAACCGCGGTTACCCACGGGTATGAAAATTCTACCCATATACCAAATCGGCAAAGAGCGGTTCGGGGCGGGTTGGGTAGCGGATTTGACTTTTTTTGGTCAATGCGGGTTTTTCCTCAGTTTCGGTTCGGTTTTGCGGGTTGGCGGTTTTTTTGCCCACCCCTACTCTTATTGAAAGAGATGCAAGAGTTTGAACTCAAGCCCTCTTATTGAAAGAGGGAGGGGACCAACCAATTCAACTAACATGCATAATCTGTCATATTAGTTAACCTTAAATATTTATTCTATATCTACAATTTTCACTTGTTTTTATTTTTCCGCGACACTTCCCCATTTTTCCCAAACCCCATTTTTTCGGGACACATCCTTATTTTACCGGGACACTTTCCTATTTTTCCGGGACACTTCCCCACATTTTCCGGGACACTTCCCAATTTTTCGGGACACTTCCTCGCATTTTCCGGGACACTTCCCTTCATTTTCCGGGACACTTTCCCCCATTTTTCGGGGACACTTCCCTCCCATTTTCCGAGACACTTTCTCATTTTTTCGGGAGACTTTGTCAATTTTCCGGGACACTTCCCTCTATTTTCCTAGACATTTTCCTATTTTCCGGGACACTTTTTTATTTTCGATTTAGAACCTCTACTCGTCCAGGTACGTCTGCTTGAGCCTGCTCAACACCTGGAGCGGGTCCAAGGATGATAGGTGGGCCCTATCAGAGTTGACCATCCTCCTGGTCCTGTTCTCGATCCAGGGCCTCGTCCTGAACGAGAACCCGTATTACAACGAACCGGGTACGGGAGTAGTCGGGTCGAACTATTTGTCGCAGGCCTACAGCCAGACCGCCTTTGTGCTGACCCGCAGAACGACGCTGTTTCTACACCGGTGACCGCCCTTGTATTTCGAGGCGTTTGTCATCGATCACTACAGAGAGATAGCGATGGTGATACTGAGGGTGTGGGCCGCCTACGCCAACGGACGCGTGGCGGTCGGGCATTACACGGATCATGACGACGACGTTTCGGTTGTGAAGGTGGGGAAGAAGTTCAGGAAGTCGACGGAGGTGTTGTACCCAAAGCTGTATGCGGAGTTTGCGGTGAAGGGCGCGGAGTTGGGGGATTTGGCAGCGGATCTGACAAGGTCGTCGATGCGATCGACGGCGGTGAGAGAGTTGGCGTAGGTGGTGAAAGGGAGGCGAAGTCGGAGGTGAGGGGCGTGCTGAGAGATCTTCCGACGACTACAAAATTGTTGCACAATAGACTTTTTGGTAAGGCGCAAGCGCGTGTTCTCTTTAACTATCAACAACCAATAAACAACTTTCGTGTGTTATATAGGACATTTTGATTAAATTGTAATTGGTTTTTTGGGTATTAGGTTTCTAAAGTAGGACTATTTAGTAATATTCTCATATATATATGGTTCATAGAAAGAAAGAATTAGATGGATAGACAACTAGTATTTATTGCGATCTTCATCAAAATTCCAGTTTTTGAGAGAGGAATTGAAGAATGTATACATAAGAAGAATGGCAGACGCAATAGAGCAGAGCAATAAGCTATTTGATTGGAATTTCCCCACTAATTTTTTCTTCAACAAACAACAAAATTTAGAAGGGCACACATTCTTCTCCCCTTGTAATGGGCCGAGCAAACGACAAGTAATGCACGTCTGGGGATATGTCGTTTTTCTGTTGCCATTGACGACTGCATCTGCATGACCCATCGCTGCAGCCCTTTATCCCCTTTTTCTATGTTCCTCCAAAAAGAGAGAAATCACATCTGCATTCAACTCGCATTTATCATTTTTTTTGTTATGGTTTTTGGCGTAATGTAATGAATGCCCTGCCATTGTATTTAATATTTATGGGCCTGATTCCTCTGACTTAGTTTAGTTCATTTTAGGGCTGGGCACAGTCCGGAACGATCCGGGACAAAGTGTGTCCCGATCCCGGTCCCAGTTATACAAAACGGGATAGGACCGGTTCGGTACAAGCCCTTGCCCTATTTGGTCCCAGTTAATTCGGGACCGTGACAAGCAGGGACAATTCGGTCCCAAACCATGCCAAAACATGAACAAATCTATGCACTTTGCTGCTGCAAATTCGGCATCCATCAAACGAAAACCCTCTAATCACAAACACAAACCAACAATTTCCCAGGTGCCCGAATGAATCAAACGCAAATTGACATGCAAAATCAAAGACGCAAAGAATCAAATTGAGCTTAGAAACTCACATCCATCAACTCGTCGAGGTCGACCTCCTCGTTGAATGAGCTCGTCTCCGGTGCCTTTTTGTTGGACAGCAAGTCGTCAATCGGATCCGCCGCCGTGGAGGATCGCCTCTGCTTCCGGATCCGTATCGATGAAGAAGACGACCCCAAGACTCAACGATCTGGAGAATCTTGTTGAGGAAGACGACCTGGAGAATCCCGATGAAGAAGACGACCCCAAGACTCGACCTTGGCCTTTGAAATTGCTGGAGGATGAAGACGAGAAGGTGATCTTCATGAAGCCCTGGAAGTTGACGAAGAAAGAATTTGGGAGTTGCGATTTGCAGAGGGGAATTTGGGGGTTAGGTTACTGGGCGAAGAAAGGAGTTGACGAAAACGAAGAAAGGAGTATTTTTTTTGTATAGAAGACGAAGAAAGAATAAGTGTGTGAGCGCGACAAACGGGTTGGGAGAGAGAAAAGGGTTTTGGGCTATTGGGCTTCTACCATTTGGGCTAACTGACTAGGCTATTTCCCCCAATCGGGAAAAACGAGATAGTCCGGGACAACAATCCTCTGTCCCGGTCCTGTCCTGTTTTGTACTGGTTTAGGACCGGTCCAGGACAAAATCCGTCCATCCCAAACGGTTCGGTGCATTTTCGGGAACGGTTTGGGAAATTTCGGAACGAGACAACGGGACCGGGACTTTTGCCCAGCCCTAGTTCATTTTAGTTTGAACTAGTTATGCAATGGGTCATGATTTTATGGTCTTGATCTTGCTTAGTTGTCCTTTTGGACTTATTGTGGGTGTTATGGTGAGCTTGGGGTATACCTTTGTAAATTTGTATGTCCCGCTTTATTCAATGGATACTATTTACTTACCCAAAGAAAACTAATATTTGAAAAGCCAAATACCACTAAATTTTGACATGGACTTACAAAAATCATTCTCTAGGAGTGAGGTAAGAAATGCACCTCTACGAGTGATTATGTGCTTCTTATATTATGAGATAATCATTCTCAAAGAGATCCTCTGTTAAAGCAATGAGAAGTAAAGTCAAATTTGAGATCCTTTATCAGGAAAAAAGAAGAAGAAGTAAAATAAAAAAATTGTGATGAACTTGCTGAATGAGACTCATGGATCTGAATCTCATGGATGTCCCTTTCATTAGATTAATCTAAACAAACAGATTATAAATGTGGAAGCCTAAAAACGTAGGATTACAGACAGATGCGTATTCTAATTGTCCGTTTCATCTGAGAGGAGGAGAACCAAGAAAATCGGAAAACCTACACTCCCCCAAAATGTGTCGCATTCTCCACTTGCAGTGTGGCTGGAAAAATATTAGATTCTCATAACCCAACAAATAAAAGGCCCGAGCATAGCAACTTCAATGTGAGAATGTAAACTTGCAGGAATTTTTATTTTACAATTCTAAACTTAACTTTTTACTCAAGTGGGCCGAAATTTGGAAAAGTAAAATGTACAATTGATTAGAAAGTGTAAAAAAAACATATATATACAACTAGTTTTACATCCTTATTAAATGGACCCCACTCTAATTGTGTCACACTTCATTTAATCAATTTGTGTTGATTCATGAGAAGACTTTTGATCATTGAACACCACTACCAACACTCCAAATGCATTCACAAATTGAATGACCTATATTTTTATATTTTCAATTTAAGGGTTGAGATTGATTTAACGGCTAGTGATCCAATAGTCCAAATTTAAACCAAATATAATCCAATGATGCCAAGCAATCATAGGAAAATTCATGTCTCGAAAAGTTTGAATGCCTACTATATATAAAAAAAATATATATAGTACTTTTCTACATGAAATATCACTTTTCTTTCAACTTTCTTTTCTCACTTAAAAATGCCTATCATTTTTATATATTTTTACTATATGATTAAATAAGGAGCAATTGACGGTGTCCTTGTCAATTGTATGGCTTTCAATGTATGATCAAATAAGGAGCAAGTGGCAATGTTCTTGTCAATTGCTAAAAATGTATGTATTACTTTCTTCTGCAAAAGTTGAATTTTTTATAATTTTTTAAAAGAGAAGATTAAAATAAAGTCGGATGCAAATTTTGAGATTTGACTTCTCCAATGAGAATATGTAGATTTTGGGATGAAAATGTAAATTTTACATTTCAATTTTTTACAACTTTTCACTTGAGCAAATTAGTTTTACATCTTAGAATATTCTAATAAAATGTCACCGAAATTGTAAAACTGACATTTACGTTCTACTTTTACATCTCTACACTGAAGTTGCTCTCAAAATTGATGATGTCCATAATTTGTTTTCCTTACCAAAATTTTATTGTCCCATTTAGTGTTGGTTTTCCTTTTCTTTTTTATACCCCTTGAAGCACAATTATTTTGTGTGGTATCCAAATCCAACAGATAAGACCCAGGAAAGACGGAGAATTAATGGATTCACAGAGAGACTAACAACAATGGAAAACAACAAAGGATTCTTTGGAATCAGGCAATCGGACAAAGCAGGTTCTTGTTACAAGCCCAGGCCACATGCGATTCAGGTACTAGGCAATACGCAATCAGTCATGACATTTACCAAATGCCAAAAATCTTTGAATTCGAAAAGGTAATAAACCATCTAATACTGTTTCTACCACTACCATACCAAGCAAGTGCGCCTTTCCTAATCCTACCACCAAACCCCATCATTCAATTGAGCAACTTAGTGCAGGGATCTCGCTCTCCATACTGAGTTCTGCTTTCTAAAAAATGGATTAAATTGTCAAGTTTTGTTCTTTTGGTAGCTGGAGCATGCTGAAGGTGAAACAAACAAACAACACATCAGCAAACCTTCACTGATGCATAAGTACTTCCTGTATATAGCATCGTATCCACCAGAAAGCCGCCAACTTAAAACTACTAAAAACAAACAAAACGAATATCTTTCTAGAAATGCAAAAGAAAAGGGTCCACTTTTAGATCATATCAACATTCCCATCAAATAAGAAGTGCACCACATCAAAAAGTAATGAACAAGCTCAAAAAGTGCGGTGGCCCTACAAAGCACCATGGGAGCTGAATAACCGGTTATAGCAAACAGCGCCTCAATAGTTAATCCATTTTGGAAAAGGATGAAAGATACATAACAGTCACTTTTCAACTGTAATATCAAATAATCTCTCGTCTAAATAACAACATCCTTTTCAGATGTAATCCAGGGCTACCCTGATCCGTAGCTGTAGTTAGCTCCATCGAGGTCGAATAAAACCTGGATTATCACCACAAAGACATAAAAGAATAGTCAAATACATCAATATTATGGAAGACAAAATAAAGAGAAGATACTGAGCACATCCATTTAAACTGAATATAAGTAACATGTGAAGATTATGTTACTGTAAGGAGTTATACACCTACATATCAAGCTAACACCTAAGATTACTAAAGACAGTAATGTAAACAAGATGCTATAAGTAGTATGCATATCAAGAACTCATAACAGTAAGCATGACTTACTAGAAGCCATTGAAGATTGAGAGAAGGACTTGAGAACGGATTGATAATCTTCTATGCACAACAAAGACTTAAGCTCTCTTAGCATTGATATGGTTATGCTAAAATTAATAAGAGAATAAGATGATTCTCTGTGTGCACAGGGACTACAATATATATATAGTGGTTGCTATGCAATCAGCCGACCTATCACAACATTGATTTCAAGCCAATATAACTTAATAACAAGGATTCCTATTACAATGATATTTACCTAAAAGGGTTATCTTAATAGAAGAGGTATACAAAATCTTAAGCATAATAGAACTCCCTAAAGCAACCCTTACTTGTAGTGCAAGACTAAGGCTATTTGATACTCAAAATCTTACATTCTCCCACATGAGTATCAAAGGGAACCGGAGTACAATGCATCAAATTTTTTTATTTTTTTTTCAACAGTACAATGCATCAATAAAAGACTAAGTTATAGGATGATCATTGAGTTCACTTGAGTGCTTAAAACTTCTCTTCTTAAAAACAACGTGTCAGGTTGAATAAATATGCAGAAATGCAGAATCCACAACACTAATCTTGTATGTGATGTTTCTTTGTGCATTTACATACATAAATGGTAACTATACAAATTTTGTCAACCAATCATTGCAACCTCCAAATTGAGTAAGGCGCGAAGCCCTTACTCCCACATTTTAGTCCTGGATCGAAGTTTCATTAGAAACTTCGCATCCTTGTTATCTGTAAGTTTAGTAACAGTATGTACAAAACTTGCATTAATCATGTTTGCATAACCATAACTGATATTCATAAGAGCATAGATACATATCATAATGAAAACTCAAACTCAACTTTAAATCTGGGAAAGCACATAATCTGTCAAAATAATGCAACAAAATCTAACCTTTTAGAGTAAATGAACTTTATGTTACTCCCACATAATTGCATAATCAAAAGAATCATGAAGGCCTAGACTTCTCAAATGCAAGGTGATGCCTTTTTGTGAGCGGATCTGCAATCATGTCATCAGTACCAATGTGAATGACAGTGATGATACCATCTTTAACCTTGTCTCTGACCAAAAAGTACTTAATGTCCATGAGTCTTGAATAAGCCGTTCTTTTGTTGTTTCTTAAGAAGAAAACAGTTGCTTTGTTGTCACAATAGAGCACTATAGGACTATGAATCGAATCAACGACCTTCATTTCTATTACACAATTTTTCATCCACACAGCTTGCTTAGTTGCCTCAAAATATGTCATAAACCCAGCTTCCATCGTGTTAGCTGCTATAGCTCCTCGTTTGGCACATTTCCATGATATCACTAGGCCACGAAAGGCCATAGACAACAGTGGAACACTATTGTCTATGCATAAGGAAAACCGTTAAGAAAACCAGTGAAATCCTTGATGCTCATATTAGATAACGGTTTTCCACTGTTGTCTAAATGATGAAAGACAACGGTTTAACAAAAAAACTATTATCTAATATGATATTAGATAACGGTTTTCTTGTTAAACTGTTGTTTAGTATGATGATAGACAATGATTTTATTTTTATTTGTATTCATACTAATATTGATACTTGTGTACACATTTGTATTGGTATAAACAATTTATTTCATCCATCCACATAATCTCCTTTACAAATCTCAATCCACACCAAATATTTAACATAAACTCATATTATTCACAAATCTCAAGTCTTACACAATAATTCCTAAAATTATGAGAACCTACAGCCTCAAAGTCTTGAAGTCCTTGGTCCCTCCCATCTAATCAACCAAGCAGCCCTCTATTAGCCTACACCTCTCAATCCAAAACAGTCCTGCAAAGCAAAATCTTCACAAGTTATCATCCAAGAAGAGTCACATACCTACCTACAAATGATAAGGATTTCTGCACTAAACTAAAACAGCCTAAGAGCATTTCTGCAACTTGTAGAACAATTACAAGTCAAGCCTTTAGCATCACTAACACCCAATGCACTTGAGATCAAAGTAATACCGAGATCAAATTTTTTCTACTATAGAACTGTAAAAACAAACAGATGGAAAAGAAAAGGAATTTGACATCTTCCAGAAATATGCATATTTCATTTCCGCTGCTGCTACAATGACAGATCAACTTTTTTTTTTCTTTTTTTTTTTTTTCAGAGCATAGATGTACAATTTTACATAATTGAGGCTAAATTTGTGCAAGAAATTCCTTCATACAGAATGTACTCAGCTCGCAGGAAACTATAATAGAATTATTTAATGCACCAATAGAGTGAAAGAAGGGAGAAATAACTAACTCACATTAGTGCTAATTCTCCAAAGGATGAGAGTTTATGAGATGTATACTTCTGAAGAACTCTTGGAATCTCTCCATTCTGTTCTATCTAATTTAGCCAATAGCATCCACAAAAAACAGCAAGACAACTTGTGCACTTAGTCACACATTGGTATCAAAACACCCCTTTTAAGTTCTTTACTTTACATCTCTGTATCAGAACACCTGTTTGAATATTTTCTCAAGAAAGATAGATCTCAGCATATAACAATTTTGCCTAGTGCCTAGGATGAACCAGGCACCCAGAACCACTTGTAACCACTACAGAAGATAACCGAAAGAAAGGCTTAACATGCAAATAGAGTGAAAAATACCAAATATAACAAATTGAACTGCCTAACTTATCAAACGAGCTATATCATACAGGAAAATTGCAAGTTCAAGATTCTGAACATGAACCACAAAAAAACACAATTCAGACACAAAATTGGCAACCAAATTTCGACCAGTAGGGAACTTAATACATCTCCAATTACATCTTAGCTACAGTTAAAGTCATACAATCAGGAGATGGCTAGTTTTCGTTAAAGCCTTCGGTGTGTATTCTTCAATCATTGGCCCTTCAACTGTTTCGCATACACAGAACAAAAGAGATTTCAGATACTTCTTCTTCAATGCATTGTATACACCTACAAATATATTATGTAAGACATAGGAGTTCATAACCAAACAAGACATATAAAACCAAAATCTCATAGCAAATTTCAACTAAATGAATTGATATGAAGGCATAAAAAATCAAAGACCAGTGAGTTCAACAATTATGTACCTTTCCCCATCCAATCAATAAGTCTGCAAGACTCAGCATCCATAGGCATCAGCTTTTTGATCTTCATCTCTGATGTAAGACGTCAAAAAATTTCAAAGAAAATCACCAACCGACATTCAAAATCATGAAGAAAGCTATAACAAGCTTGGATTATCAACGAAATTACCTAGAGCTGGAACAGACTTACCATTGAAGTACTCCGAGAAAAGTCATCTGATGTAACTGATATTGGATATAGCAATACGAAGCAGGTTTCTCATCTGAGCTCAAATCAAACCCAAAAAAAAAATTAGAATTCAGAATCAATTCATTACTAGTGACAATTTCATTATCCTAATCATCGAATCTAGCGGTACGAGTAAGATTTCAATAGATTTAACACATTTCTTCAATCAAATATACTTGTATATGCTACAAAATTCGGGAACAAGAATAGAAACTTCAGGAAGTAACTAAGAAAACCAAATATGAATTTCCGAAAACAGAATATTGACAAAGCATTGATATGACTGTAATTAGCACAGACGAGATAAACCAGCTATGATGCACGGATACGGACACAGATATGGATACAGACACGACACGGACATGGAGATTCGGCAAAATTGCCAAAACTAGGATACGGATACGGGTTGGACACGGCAATTAAAAAATAATATAAATACTTATAATAATTATAAAATAATAATATTAGAAGGAAAATAACTTAGATTCAATAACACTTAAGAAAGTCATCCCAAGAAACTTATAAATAAGGTAATTTCATTTCTTATAGTAGTTGGGTCTTAACAGCCCGAGTCTTAGCTGAAGAGTTTGGGCCTTCGGCTATGCTTTGTTCAAAAATATAATAAAGAAACCCAATTGGACTAGATTCCTTTTCATCTTCCACCGCCGCCAAAGCTCTGTACTATATTTGCTTCGTAGTGGTACCGACTTCCAAATCCAAAATTGCAAGTATAGCTTTTCAATTGGCAAAATGAAAGATCGAATCACGACATAGGAGCGGAACACCTCTTGGACACTCCAGTTCGCGAAAGATCCCGGATTCAGTGGTTCCAATTTGGAGAACAGCCCAAAATTGGGGTAGGGAGAAGGAAGAAGAAGAAGATTTGCCGTGTCCGACGTCTCACCGCCGTATCCCCTCCGTGTCCCTGCCGTGTCTAGGAGTCAAAGTCAACGAACACGCAAGGATACCGTGTCCAGGCGTGTCCAAGGCGAATCGTGTCGGACACTCCAAACTCCCAAAATATGCTGTATCCGTGCATCATAGTAACCAGGCATCGAAACCTTATCAGATAATTAACTCCAAGTAGAGAATTCAAACCCTACAAAACTATGCAATCAAGATGAAAAGTACATATTCATGTGCAGTGGTACCCTTAATAACAAGTTAACAACCAAGCAGAAACCAAACCATTCTTGCTCATATGGGCTAAAGCCAGACGCTTTCACCCATTAATTCCATGAATATCAACAATACAACTATGTAAACCAAAGAAATATATTTCCCAAGCCAAAAAAAAAAAACAAACTGCCAACTTAATTAGCTTCTGTAAGTGCGAAAATTGAACCTTTCAAGCAAAAGAATCAGAATTTGAAACTTAGCAAACTCAATAAACCAACATTTAAGAAAAACTAATGCTGCAGTACTCATTTCTAAAGCACAAGTGATAAATCATTCCATAAATTCAATAAACCTCTCAACCAGAGCAAGAATCAATCAATGCAATACTTGCATTAACCAAAATTTCGAACCAAACCCATTTCATTAAACACTGAACCCAACATGGTCATTGCTTTTTCAAGGACACATTTCAAAAAATTTCTCGGCAACCAAACAGCCCAAGTTCTGATAGCCCAAGAAATCATAACCAAGCACAAAAACAATACAATTTGCAGACTCTCTCTCTCTCTCATATGGTTGAGGCATTGCGTTTGGTTTCCCTGGTTTTTATATACGAATTTTTTTCAATCTTCTGTGTCTTTTAAAAGCTGACTTGGCAGTGGACTCGCCCGAGTTGCAAACCGAGTCACTGAGTAATCCCACAGCACTCACGACAGTTTTTTGTAATTCAAGTATCGACTTGAAACTTCAATCGAAGAGAGAAGGAGCCCGAATCGGAAGAAAACTAAACGATAACAGATAGAAATTCAAGTAAACAAGACACGACGAACTCGAAATTTTGAAAAAAATTACAAACAACAACTTCGAGAGATCATCGATTCTTACCAGAAGAAGCGAGTCCTGCTCGGTGATCTCCGCCCCCTTCAATTTCTGAGCGACGCCCTGAGGAAACAAAAAAAATAAAATAACGAGTGTCAGTGAGACCCGATTTCAACAATCGGGCCGAGCAAAATTGACGAGCACGATCAAATTCGAAGCTCAGAATCTGACCATTCGAAGCCCCCTTCTTCTTTCCCTTCGCTCCGTATCAAAATCGACGAGGAGAACGAAATCAAATCTGAAACCCTAGAATTTGAAATTTTTGAAAATTAGAAAAATTGTGCCTCTAACAGCAAATTGAATTCAATGAAAACAGAAAACTGCGAAGAGAAGGCGACGAAGGTCATCGCCTGGAGAGCTTTTCAAAGTTTGGATTTTTAGGTTTACATTTTGATGGTGCCCTTGGGGCCGAGGTTGGTTTTGAGGATGTCCTGGAGGCCATTGGCGGCGGCGTTGATGTTCATGTGCAGCGCCGCCGATTTGTTCAGCAACTCCGCATTCGGATTCAACACTCGCAGCGACATCTTCGGCGGCGGCGGCGGTGCCGGTTGCGGCGGTGGTGGCAGTGAGAGTAAAGAGAGTGAACTTTTGAGTTCGCGAAGAAGTAGGAGAAGCTGCTGGAACAAAAACTGCTTTGGTGAATCTCAGCAGAGTTTGGTTTTTTAGGGCATTCTGGAGCTTTTGATATTTTTTTAGTTTTCTTTTGTTTTTCGTTTTCGGAACGACGTCGCAGCTGGTTTCGTCAATGGGCCTAATGGGTCTGTCTCTAGGTGTGGGCCTGGCTCCGTTTAGCTCGAATTTGGGCTTAAATGCTCCGATGTAGGATATGCCGTTGCTCAAGAAGATGGGTGTACAAAAAACCTTAGGTGTCCAAAAAAGAGAATCAGGTGTACGTAGCAGCCTCAAATACTTTCGAATTTTGGTAAGCTTCCACTAGAATATCTTTTATAACTGGAGGGTTGCCCGTGAATATACCTTCAAATTTAGTCAAAGGTATCTTCAATATTCGGTTGGTTGCATTGAAAATAGCCTCACATTTTGATGAGCTTCTACCAAAGATACTTTCAGTATTTAGTGAATTGCCACTGAAAAATGTATACAGTTGATACAAACTGCTAAACGATTGATATTATAAACAAAGGTTGACTGGGAAATTATCCACTTCATGCATTTTCCTTCAATTAACAAAGGCTTTTATCTAATTATTTTTGCTAAAAAATACATGTACATTTATACATATGTAAAATGCAAAATTAATGATTTGTATGGAGAAGAACTACTACATAATGTATCTCAAATCGATCCATCCCCTTTCCATTCCATAATGTATGGTGGGATGGTCAAAAAAGGAGAAGAAGAAGTGAAAGGGGGAATCATTTAAAGATAAAAAGATGGCAAGCAACCCCATTTGCACACCCATATGGAGATTGAAAGGCTTGTTTCAGCATGGGATTTGAAGATGAATGAAAGAATCTAAAACCTGAGCCTATCTAAAACTTGCACGTGAATTAACGGTCATCAACAGCGATATCGAGGAGTTGCTCAGGTATCTTGATGTCTATATGACTCAGCAGTGGAGCTGAAAAGCAAAGATCTCGATCAAGATTAATTTGTGATTCTATCAATAAATCAGAGATTTGGGTGGTATGTAATCTTGCAAAGAAAATGTCGAATTTTTGAGAGTTCATGATCTTGTTTGGTAAGATATATTTTGCACATTGTACATCAGTGGAGTTTTCAACATATTCTTTCTGTAAAACATCGCATAGCAGCATGAGTTTTTATTGGTAAATAAGCCTAAAAGCATGAGTGAATATGGACGAAAGGAAATTAGCAAATATTCCCAAGGACATACAAAGTCCAGGTGATCCTTTCAACAATTTGCTTCCACATGGTTGATATTCTTTCCGTCTCTGTGCTTTCTTTGATCCCTTTTTTCCTCATTCAAGACAACTTGTACATGACAGTGCAGATGTGCGCGTGTTCTATCTAGTTTCGTGGCTGCAGAAACAACGAATCTTCAACCAAAATTCAATCCCTAAACCCCTGCAACCTTAATCCTTATTAATGGAGAAACTCGAACCTAGTACACGTCAGTGTATATGACTGCTCGTCCAAGTAAGATCCTTGTAGATGGATTTTCTGAGGTATCTTGATGTGTATATGACTTAGTTCAGTGGACGTTGAAAAGGAAAGATATTGATCATGTTTAAGTTCTGAATCTATCAATAGATCAGAGATTTTTCTGGAATCTAATCTTCCAAAGTACCAGAGTTCACGATCTTGTTTAGTTTGATGTGTACTGATGATGGTACGGCCAAAAGTTAGGTATCTATTGAACATATCAATAGCTTTTAAGTTTTCTATTTCTTCTCTTTTGTAAACCATTGAATAGCGCGCACCATGCATGAGGTTTATCAGAAAGTCTAAAAGCATGAGTGAAGCATTGGTTGAAGAATAATGGTGCGCGAAAAGATCATGGACAGAAGGCAAATATTCCAAGGCAAGTACAATGTAAAGAACAAAATCTACCTAATTTGAAGAATCTGCTTCCGCATGGTTGTGATATCCTTACCATTTCTGTTTTCTCTTTGATATATTTTTTGCCTTTTCGGGACAACTTGTATAGGACAGTGCAGATGCACGGGTGTTTATGTAGTTTCTGGGTTGCAGAAACAAGAATCTTCTACCAAACTTCTTAGTGAGAGAGATTTATGGAAGACAATGAAATGAAAACGTACTGAGATAAGTATTGGAGTGCCTTAAACCATAGTTAGGGGAGTAACCACAGTTATATCAGTACCCTTTGGTGATTAATCGGTTGAAGTTTCGGAGAAACTCACTTTTACTATTGAATGACTCAGTAGAGATGTTTTTCATTTTCTTGCTAATACCCAGTTGAAAATTTGAATATAAAGATGAAAGAGCTTGGAATAAATTGGTCATCAAGAGTCAAAAAGCAACTTAGAAGATGATATGATCTTCGAAGAATAAAGTTGACTGATGTCAGAATTTCAAGAAATATTCATTCCAAATCAAAAAGCACTCGAAGTCGGTAGGCAAGTGTATGTAAACCATGAATGCTTTCTATAAACTTAGACTTCACTTACTCACCTAAATGCATTACATTTCAGAAGATGCCTAGTTTTTCTGACTACGGCAAAGTAATTTCCATTATGCCAATACGTTTACTGTTTCTGATCAGATCTGCCAAATGAATATTATCTTCAGTTTAGACCATATCGTTTCTGAGAAAGGAAAATTTAGTGACAATGATTCAATTCAATCAACAAAAGAAAAGCAGGAGCAGCCTGGTGATAAATTTCATCTGTTGACTTCAATCTTGTTATCTTGTCACTCCATGACATTTCTAGTAGCTTCCCAGATGAGAATCTGCATGCCAGCATATGCTGAGCCCACTTTTCGGATAAAGGAGCACGTTCACATTTTCAGAAAAAAATAGAGACTTTCTCTTTGGCCTAATCTTCTCATTTTCTATATAAAGAGCATTTACAATGTAATCACATTCACATCCACACCACAAAGGCCACAATACTAATTCATACATTGTATGAAACATTGTATGAAAATTAAAAGAATGGCAGCCATTTCTTTTGATCCAAAGATTAATCTCCAAGCAAGTAAGAACCCTCGCCAACATGGAGTTGTTCTTGAAGAAATTGAAGGCCTCATCCGAGTTCACAAAGACGGATACATTGAAAGGCCTCCCATGATCCCCAGTGTCCCAAGTACTTTGGGACTACCACATGGTGTGATAGCCAGAGATGTTATCATTGACAAGGTGACCAACTTATGGGCACGCATCTACGTTCCAAGCCACCCCGGAAGCCTCTCTGTGCTTGTCTACTTTCACGGGGGTGGATTTTGCATTGGCTCTGCTGCTTGGAGCTGTTACCATGAGTTTTTGGGAAACCTTGCTTACAAAGCAAGTTGTGTCATCGTGTCTGTGAATTACCGCTTAGCCCCTGAGAACCGCCTTCCTGCTGCTTATGATGACGGATTCAACACTCTTATGTGGGTGAAACAGCAAGCTCTGAGTGGATCCGGAGAGCAAAAGTGGTGGTTAAGTCGATGCAACATGTCAAATTTGTTCATAGTTGGTGACAGTGCAGGGGCTAACGTAGCCTACAATGTTACCTCACAGTTAGGTTCCTGTGACCCCTCCCTTCTAAGACCATTAGTCCTCAAAGGTACCGTCTTGATCCAACCTTTCTTTGGAGGAGAGGCTCGTACTTGGTCTGAGAAATATGCAACTCAACCACCAAACTCTGCACTAACCTTATCAACTTCTGATGTGTATTGGCGATTGTCCCTGCCGTTAGGGGCCAACAAGGATCATCAATGGTGCAACGCTTTAGCAAATGGCATAGCAAAGTTGCGCGAGTTAAGGCTCCCATCGATGCTGGTGTGCATCTCAGAATTGGATATATTGAAGGACAGGAGTTTGGAATTCTGCAATGCCTTGAGCAGCGTGGGGAAAAGGGTGGAAACCACAATGTACAAAGGAGTTGGACATGCATTCCAGGTTCTGCCTAATTCTCAGATGTGTTACCCTCGGACCGAAGAGCTAATATCTCACATCAAGGCCTTCATCAGTCAGTAGCTAATAGATTTCTTCATTCGTGTATTTTGATATACAGTCATAGTGTGATGCGTATTTGTAAAGTCATGCTGAAACTTACGATGAGTCATGACTCCATGTATATATAATCTGCAGATATCATATGTCAACAGCTTCTAAATTTTCTGTTCTCTCTTTTGTGAAACATTACTGCACAATTATTTTTAAAAGTCTAATGTTGAATTGGAATTTGGAACCTTTGTTGAAGAATAATGACGCGCACAAAGATGGACTGGAAGAACATATTCCAAGGCAAGTACAAGTTACAACCTTGATCAAAAAGGCAAGTACAACATGAAAAACCAAAATCTAGGAAATTCCAATAATTCACTTCCAAATGGTTGATTCTCGTGTTCTCTTCTATCCGTCTTTTCCTTTTTCGACAGAAGTTGTGAAATACAGGTGCAAATGTACGTGTTATATGGCTGCAGAAACAATGAGTAGTCACAGCCAAAATGCCATAGTTCAATATCCAAAATTCACAGTATAAGAGATGGAACAAATAAATGTCCAACAGTTTCGAGATAACTCAGATGAAAATTCAGTAGATGCCCGGATTCCTTACTTTTCCTATTCCAATAAGTAAACGCACCTTCCAGTTTTAAACCCAAAAGACAAAAGGAAACCGAGTCCTTGTCAGAAATTGGGCCAATTAGGTGACCCAACACAATAACCGACCTTTTCCTACTCTGCCTATATTAAACCATCATCACATCAATATTCAATAACTTGAAGGCAAAGAAATCCCTACGTTCTCTCTTGAGGTAACATCTTAATTAGCTACCAAGTTTGTGAGAATTGGTTTTCAATCAATCTGGTTCTTATACACCTGCTGGCCTAATTTAGTTTCGATTTAGATTTGATTTCCTGCTTTTGATTTGAGATCGTTGCTTCCAAATTTTCACGTTCAAGGGTTTTTCTGTTTGTGTTTTGTGAAATTTGATAGGGCAATGGTAGAGGGTGTACGTAAAAGTAGGAAGGAGAGGGAATTCAAGAGTAGTAGTAGAGATAGGGATAGCGAAAAGGAGAGGTACGGAGTGCAGAGACACAGAGGGCATGATGATCAAGATAAGAGAGATTGTGATCATCATAGAGTGTGAAGCCCTGATGATGAGAGAAAGATAACAAGGGACAGGAAGAGGGATAGAGAGAAGGAAAGGGATAGCGAAACGGATAGAGATCAAAAGAAGGGGGGTAAGAAGGAGAGATATGGGCAGGCATTTTGAGAATGGTGATGCTGTTAGGGAGCACGATAGAAAGCGGCATAAGAGATTGGATGAAGGCAGAGTTGAGAGCACGATAAAGAAGAGTGAGGAACATGATTCAGTGAAAAGACAGAGAAAACTGGATGAGGACATGATGGAGAAGCGGAGAAGGCGAGTTCAGGAGTGGCAGGATTTAAGGAGAAAGGAGGAAGAAGAAGCTGATGTGTCCATGTGCTGAAAGACATGGACTCCTGATGACGAATGTGATGATGAAGAAGTGTCTCCAGAAGCCAATTCGAATGACAAAAAAGTTGGAGGGGATGAGGAAGTTGATCAATTAGATGCTTTTATGAATTCTGAAGTTTTGCCTGAAGTTGAGAAGCTGAATAATGCTGTTGAACAAACAGTAATTATTTGTGAAAAGAATGTTGAGAATGATGATGACATTCTCTTAGAAGACGAAGATCATGAAGAGATCACAGAGAGGGAGCAGACTCAGACAAAAGCTGAGAAGCTTTCTGTAGTTGATCACTCAAAGATAGTCTATGAACCATTTCGTAAAAATTTCTACATTGAGGTGAAGGAGATATCAAGAATGAGTCCAGAAGTTGTGGCTGCATACCGAAAACAATTGGAATTGAAGATACATGGTAAGGAGGTACCGAGGCCGATTACTACCTGGTACCAAACTGGACTCACAAATAAGGTCTTGGAAGTAGTAAAGAAGCTCAACTATGAAAAGCCAATGCCAATTCAGGCTCAGGCAGTACCTGTAGTCATGAGTGGTCGAGATTGTATTGGCATTGCAAAAACCGGCTCAGGGAAAACGCTTGCATTCGTGCTGCCAATGCTGAGGCATATTAAGGCCCATTGGTCTTATAATGGTGCCGACGAGAGAGCTGGTTCAGCAGATTCACAGTGTTCTTAAAAAGTTTGTCAAGGTACTTGGTCTTAGGTCAGTGCTGTATATGGAGGTTCTGGAATTGCACAACAAATTGGGGACTTAAAGCATGGTGCTGAGATCGTTGTCTGTACCCCTGGTAGAATGATTGATGTCCTTTCCAAGAATAGTGGGAAGATAACAAATTTGCGTAGAGTAACTTATCTGGTTGTGGATGAAGCTGATCGAATGTTTGACTTGGGTTTTGAACCTCAAATCAGTCACATTGTTCAGAATATTAGGCCAAATCGTCAGACTCTATTGTTTTCTGCCACGTTCCTCACCAGGTTGAAGTCTTGGCGCGCAAGGTCTTGAACAAACCGGTGCATATACAGGTTGGTGGTAAGAGTGTTGTGAACAAGGACATTACTCAATTTGTTGAAGTGAGGCCAGAAAATGAAAGGTTCATGAGATTGTTAGAGATACTCAGAGAATGGTATGGCAGAGGAAAGATTATGATATTTGCTAAAACACATGTAACATGTGATACTTTGTTTAGGGATTTGATTAGGCAAGGATATCCTTGCCTCTCGCTTCACGGGAGCAAAGACCAAGCGGATCATGAATCAACCATTTCTGATTTTAAGAGCGATGTCTGTGATGTGTTGATTGCAACAAGTCTTGCTTCTAGAGGGCTAGATGTGAAAGGGCTTGAGCTTGTGGTGAACTTTGATACTCCAGATCACTATGAGGACTATGTGCACCGTGTTGGTCGTACAGGCCGAGCTGGCAACAAAGGCTGTGCTATAACATTTATCTCTGAGAAAGATGTGAAGTATGCACCTGATGTTGTGAAAGCTTTGGAACTCGCTGAGCAAGTCGTTCCGGATGAGTTAAAATCTCTTGCTGAGAATTTCATGGCAAGAGTAAATCAGGGACTCGAGAAGGCCCACGGGACTGGTTATGGGGGAAGTGGATATAAATTCAATGAAGAGGAAGATGAGATGAGAAAAGCGGCAAAGAAAGCACAGGCCAAAGAATATGGTTTTGATCAGGATGATGATAAGTCGGATTCAGAACACACAAGTGAAGATTCAGAACACATAAGTGAAGAAGATGACAGCATCCGAGAGGCAAAGCATGTTCCAATGAACTTGCAGCAAATCTTGGAAAAGATCCAACGTGATGCCATGCCAAAGAACTATGAAGCGGAGTTGGAAATAAATCATTGTCCCCAAAATACTCGATGGAAGCTTACGCACAGGGAAACTTTGAGAGCTATATCAGAGTGGACGGGAGCTGCCATTACTACCAGGGGTCAGTTTTTCCCACCAGGCAAGGTTCCGGGACCAGGAGATCGCAAGCTCTACCTGTTTATCGAAGGGCCTAGCGAACAATCTGTGAAGAAAGGTAAATCAGAATTAGAACACGTTTTAAAAAACTTAACTAATCACGCATTGTCACTTCCTGGTGGTGCTCAGCAAGGCAGATATCAAGTTTTATAAGTGACACTTGATTACAGTACCCTTAAGGCATCATTTTATCTGCTCATTCTTTCTTTGGATCTTTTTTTTCCCGGGTTTTGATCTGCTTTCTTTTTGTTTTGTTCATCATTGCCGCTGGCACGAGTGACGTTATGTTCATATGCTGGGATCTCGAACGCTGTCTCTGCCCAATTACAAAGTTGTCCGAGATATAATTTCTCCTCATGTTACTATTATTCAGTTTAAAAAGATGTGTTTTTCCGATCTTCTGGTTCTATTTTCTGTTATGTTTGTGTTCCATGAGTTGTGGGAATCTGTGATAATTTGATTCATTTATTTGCTTATTGCAGGTTTTGTTTGGGAATTTCTGGAGCCAGCTGCATATAGAGATTTCCTTTCCTGTAGTTGTAGAATGCATGACTTTAGTTTTGTAAGTGTGGAAGTTTTGGTGAGCATATATCATAAATACCCCTTTAAAGTCTCAAATCCCATCAAACTAAGAACATGTCAAACAAAATATAATTCTTCCAGAGGAACTAATGCTTAAGCCTCATATACGACTATATTTCTTACACAAGTATTTTCAAAACCGATTTAAAACTTTGTGGATATGAATAGTTAGGATATCGGCAGCACATATGGTCTGCTTTCTTAAGAATTGCTGCACAAGCTGGAAAGGAGTTTTTTCTTTGATAAGCCAATAGGCATCACTACAGCAGTTTGAAAGAATTAGCAGCTGCGTCAATTAAAACGCCTGTTTCTGAGATACCAGCAGCTGCCATACTTGAGAAATTGAGTTGCCTTTCACTAGCTACTAGGCAAGGGAGTGGATACTTTTTAAAATCCTCATTGGATTAGGAAGGATTCCAGAACTTAAAGAGGCAAGACGATGGTTAATCCTATTACTTGACGAGAAGTAGAATAGCAGACTATATTTCTCAGTTCCCATATTGTCCTAGAAACATGTACGTTCCTCTTTATCAGGTTTCGAACGAAGTAGTAAAAGATCAAAAGAAACGAAATTCCAAAATCATTTACATGTGATCTAAAAGGAATCCCAGTCTTCATAATCCAAGCGAATTCAAGTCGTCTATGTTGTGTGACAGAAGAGGGATAGGTAAAATCAATACTGTATGATCAATAGGGAAGGCAAAATCAATGACAGAGTTGATCATATTGTGTCTTTACTTGTTATTCAAATTCAGATAGGGAACGTTCCCTTTCACGAACAGTCACTTATTTTTTTCGTTTTCCAAAACTAATATTCTTAGACCATCTCCAATGGTAAATGTCAAAAACTCAAATTTGACACTACAAAATACAACTATTCATTTATATGGATTTGACATTACTCTCAATGCTAGACTCAAATTTGACTTTATGTTTGATTAATTAAGTTTAACCTTAAATTTTTTCGATTGTTTAATTTTTGGGGTTTTTATCATGAGTGGTGCTTGAACTTTTAGTGACCGGACTTCATAGTGCCTAAACTTTAAAGTGATCAATTTGGTACCCAAACTTTCAAAAACAGGATCTCATAGTGCCTGAACTTTAAAAGTGATCAATTTGGTTTCCAAACTTTCAAAAAGAGAACTATGTGGTATCTCCGTCAATTTTTTTTGTCAAAGTTTCGTTAAATTGAATGGTCTTTTGATATTAATTTTTATGTAAAATACTATTTTTTTTTCCTCTCAACCTCTATATAAATGTGTTTTATGGTGTTTCAAAAAATGAAAAATGTGCATATAGCTATTTAGAACATTAAATGTGACTGTCTTATCACGTACGACTTTCCTAACTTTACCCAGTATCACATAGTTGACGTATCATTTGTCAATGGTAAACTTTTACTATTACTCAATTTATGTTAGAAATTTTTTTATTGTTTGAGTATATTTTTATTCATCAATTTATCTATTGTTTTGCAATAGCACATAGGCATATATTTTTTTTGAAACACCATAAAACATATTTATATAGAGGTTGAGAGGTAAAAAAATAATATTTTACATGAAAATTAATATCAAAAGACCATTCATTTTAACCGAACTTTGACAAAAAATTGACAGAGGTACCACATAGTCCTCTTTTTAAGTCTGAGTACCAAATTAATCATTTTTAAATTTTAGGCACTATGAAGTCCAGTTTTTGAAAGTCTGGGTACCAAATTGATTACTTTTAAAGTTCAGGCACTATGAAGTCCGATCACTAAAAGTTCAGGCACCACTCATAATAAAAATCCTGATTTTTAACCAGAGTGTTGTAAATTAATTTTATGAATATTTCAACCTAAAAAAATTCAAACACCAATTTTTTTTTTGGTCATTCGATGTAAGTTAGAGTTAAAATGAGTGGTGTAGAGGGGAAAATCAAACAATTGATTGGTCTTGTCATTCCAACTCCATTTTTCTGGGTTCCATAATTTCTTACATAACTATTGAATTCTCTTGCATCTCCTACCACTCATTTTGGAGATTTCACTGACAAGTTACCATCCATTTCTACATGAACAAACTTTGTAGAATGCATGAAACAAACATATTGATTGGTCTTGTCATTCTGACTCAATTGCTTGGCTTCAATTATTTCTTACCTAACTATTTGATTCCCATTCATCTCTTACCACTTTTTTTTTTTTACCGTTGGACTGGTTAGAAATGATCATGGTCGTTATATTGAAGTTGTCCAGAAGAAAAAACATTAATCTATCCATTGGATATCCAACGGTCAATTAATTTAGCCGTTCATTGAAGCTCATATGGTATGCTGCAATATATGTAATAAAATTCTCTGTCTGCGTCAGCGTGGAGCCTAGCTGTCCCTTAATAAAAACAAAAAGAAAGTTGATGTCTTATCCATTGGGCCACTACCATGTGAGCTCTTTTTATTTTAACACCAGACTCAAAATATGGTTCAAATTTGAGCCCCATTTTCAGCTTTTCTCATATTGAAGCACAAAAATACATGACTTTTGGGTGCATTGGGGTGGAGGTCTTGTGGCATGAGCTCAGTGGCGGACTTGAGCCAAGACAGCAAAGGCGGCCGTCTTGGGCCACTGGTCATCTGGGGCCACCGATTGTATATTCCTTACATATCTCTTATATATATAACCCACAAAAGGCCATTGAAGCAACGCGGCGAAAGAAGAATTGCAGACGCAATTCTGGGCAGCTTGCGACGCGAAGAAGACGACTTGTTTTTGCTGAAAGAGGCATCGTTTGGCTGAGTTCAATTTGGCATCGTTTGGCTTTGTTCAATTCGGCATCGTTTTGGAGAGTCAGTCATCCCATCTTCATCAGCAGCCACGAGCAAGCCAAACAAAACCCCAATTTGCTAAAGGAAGGCGACGGCTGGGGCACTCCAAGGAAGCCCAAGTTCCTCTGCGCCCTTGGAGGTAATTCAATTTGATTTCACTCTGTTGTTTCCATACTTTATTTGAAGATACTCGAACTGGGTTTTGTGGGTTATGGTTTGATTGATGTTGGGACGTTTGCTTCAATTTTGGTTCTTTAGTAAAAAATATGAGCTGCTTCAATTTGGTTTTGTGGGTTATGTTGTGATTGATGTTGGGTTTGCGTTCAAGGTACTCGACTGGACTCAATTTGATTCGAGTCGGGACACACAGACTCCATTTAAGTTCACTCTTAGTCAAGGTGAGTGCTTCTTGGGTCAATCTAGTTTCAATGTAGTGATTTTTTGAGCTTGATTAAGTTTTCGCGTTGATTCGGATCGAAATTGTACTTAGTTGGTATCTTAGTTTTGCATAAAAGCTTATGTGATCTTGTGAAGTGTAGCATATGGTAACCTTGAGAATGTTCGAATGGGCATTTTCGTTTAGTGGGACTAATATGAATTCGTCGAAAGAGTAAGCTAACTAGTATTGAATACGTGTTCGGATAAAGTCGTGTATGTTATATTTTCTGAATTGATTTGTTAGTTGAAATCGAGGACCACATTGTTAAGCTTCGTCTGAGGCCACCAAATTCTAGGATCGCCTCTGCATGAGCTGCATGCATGGCAATACCAGTATCAAAATGCCGGAGGATTTCATTGTCGCCACGTTGGAATGAAGGGTTTTGGCAAAGTTGTAAACAACAGGCCCGTTTACAATGATAAATTAATGAATCTTGATGGTTGATCACATAAGCTCGCTTGAAATAAAGCGGACATGATAGAATTTTGCCTAATAACTTTTGACACTAATGAAATCTAGTCAATCCTGAACTTCCTGACACTATTGAAACCGAATCTAGTGTTCTTAGTTAATCCTTCTAGAGAGAGTTCTAAAAATTTCACCTCAAATACTATATATGTAGCTCTTTGTACTTTTGTGAAGATACTGTTGTTGATTTCAATATTGTTGAACTTTAGATTTTTTATTCCATTGACTGAAAAAAAAAAAAATTCTAACATTGGGGATTTTCATTAAAACACGAGAGAGAAACCTTCTCCCGATCAAAAGAAACAACATTCACAAAGAAAGTTCCAAACTCTTTATAACATAAGAAATAATTAGGAGATCGATTTGAACTTGAGTGCAAATAAAGTTTACATCTGTTTTAATTAACCGGGCTTCAGCCCAAATCTGCTGGTACTTTCAAAAGAGGGTCCACCTTCAGCCCCAGCCCAAATTGCACAAACGACACCATCACATCCTCTCTATAAGCACAGACGACACCAGCGCATTCTCTCTCACTTCGTCTCCTTCCATCAGCTGAGTTAGCTAGCTGATTGGCTTCAGCAGAGAGCCAGCCATGGGGGAGAGACCGAAGAGGCTCCTCATACTCTACGCCACTCAAACCGGAAACGCCTTAGACGCCGCCGAGCGAGTCGGCCGAGAAGCCGAGCGCCGAGGCTGCGCCGTCCAGCTCCTCGCCGTCGATCAATACGACCCCGTAAGTCTTCACTTGCTTTGTTTTCTCTGAACTTTTGGCAGCAACAAGTAATTTGACATGAACAAAAATCACCAATGTGAAATAGCAAGCTGGTTTAACTTTTTACTGTTGTTTTTTTTACTGTCTCAGAGTTGCTTAGCTCAAGAGGACACTGTGATTTTTGTTGCTTCAACCACAGGGCAAGGGGATACTCCTGATCCAATGAAGGTTTGATTTTTCATAGAAATTGAGATTTTTTTTTCATGTATTTGTAATATAAAACCACTGTAATAAAGATTGTACATTTTTTGATCAGATAAATTATTTTTGTGTGTATGTGTAGGGATTTTGGAAATATCTATTGCAGAGAAATCTAAGTAGGCAATGGCTGGAGGGACTTCATTATGCTGTTTTCGGGTTAGGGGATTCCGGTTACCAGAAATTCAATGTAGGCACTTGGATATTTTGTGTGATTTGGTTATATTCTACTTGGATGTTTTGTATAATCTTTTGTATGATTGATGAGTGTCAATTTGGGTTGATGACTTTTTCGAGTTATGACTGCAGTTTGTTGCAAAGAAGCTTGACAGAAGACTTTTGGACCTCGGGGCGACCCCTATTGTCGAAAGAGGTCTCGGAGATGATCAGCACTCATCAGGGTATAATTCCTTTATTCCTAAGTTAATAATGAAACTTTGCTCTAGGTTCTAAATTGTGATGACATTTTTTGTTTTTGTTACCATTAACAGGTATGAGGCTGCTCTCGATCCTTGGATGAAAAGTTTGTGGGATATGTTGAATAAGATCAATCCCAGCTACTTCCCAAATGGGCCAGACTTTTTGATTCCATATGAGCAGTTGATGGCCAAACCAAGGATTCGGATTCTGTATCATGACATTGACGAGGTGGATTCACAGTTTTCAACTAATTCAGGTACTTTAGTTGTTTAGACTAGAGTTCCCTTTCTTTTTGATTATCACAGTAGTTACTTTGTTATTGTTTGCAGACGTCATTATACAAATATATACAGAAGATTTGTTTTTTTTTTTTTTTCCGTTTCAACTTAACCCTTTGACGTTTGAACCAATATCAATCTTGTGTTAGAGATGAAATATCTGATAAGTAATGCAATTTTGTTGTGCTCATCCTTGCATACAGTATGTATTTAGTGCCTAATTAAGTCATGCTGGTTTTCTCAGACTTGAATCACATTGCGTTGCAGATTGAAAGGGCTCGCAAAATGTCTCCTCTAAATGTTTCTCATGACAAGAGTAGGCCTGAATGTATCCTTAAGTTGGTAATGCTAGAATGCTGTGTATAGAAAATCTGTTGTTTCTAACTGCATTAACAGTTGTTAGTCTAAGTTTTTGATGCTTTGGGCACTTGTTTGTTTTCTTTTTCTGTGACTGCCAGATTAGTTTTTTGTCTCATAAATACCTCAACTATTTTGGACTTCGCTCATGTAGGTCAAAAATGAACCACTGACTATATCAGGTAGAAATGATAAAGAGGTCCATCACTTTGAATTTGAATTTCTTACATCTGTAAGTTGCCCACCACATGTTACCTTTTATTGTTGGTTTGACCAATATGCTTCAGTCTTTATCTTTCTAACTGAAATGCTTCATTTGATACCAGGCTGTTGAATATGAAGTCGGCGACGTACTTGAGGTTCTCCCCAGTCAAAATCCTGCTGCAATAGATGCTTTCATAATTCGTTGTAATTTGTACCCTGAATCATTCATCACCGTGAGTACTCTCTTGCATATTGGAATATTTGAGTGATACGACCTTAAGTCTTTACTAATACATTATTTTAAACTTTCTACAGTTTTCTTTTTCTTTATGACCTAACATATTTCGAACACAATCTTTGTAATCCGCATACAAGGAAAGGAGATACGTTAAAAGGGATTGCTTATAAAAATTTTCCAGCGCTCATATTTCTTATTCTTATTTGTACTATTGTTGGTTTCAGGTGCATCCTTTACAGATGGAGAATCAGCTTGTTGATACTTGCATCCCCATAAAATTAAAAGATTTTATTGAATTGACAATGGATGTTGCATCAGCTTCTCCTCGACGTTACTTCTTTGAGGCAAGAACCCACTAGCTAACTCATGAATTTCCATTACAAAATTTCTTGAAAGCACCAGTTCCAGCTTACAAGTGATTGGAGCATAATTTACAAGTTTGAAGCCAACGTCTTACATTGAACATATAGAATGGAAGTCTCATTAACATACAATTGTTGTTATTACATATATGCTAGTGCCCTTAAATTGATTGTCCTGAATATTTTTCAGGTCATGAGTATGTTTGCAACAGCTGAACATGAAAAGGAAAGACTCCAATATTTTGTGTCACCGGAAGGAAGAGATGATCTGTACCAATACAATCAGAGGGAACGGAGGACTGTGCTGGAGGTGAGAGTCTATTGGTGAAGTGCTTTGTTTCTCCTCATATATGGTTGTTAATAATATGGCTCATTATAAATATACAGGTATTAGAGGATTTCCCCTCTGTTCAAATGCCTTTCGAATGGCTGGTGCAATTGGTTCCTCGTCTGAAAGCGAGGGCGTTCTCCATTCCTTCATCCCCTTCAGCTCACCCCAATCAAGTGCACTTAACAGTAAATGTAGCAACATGGACAACACCTTTCAAAAGAAGTCGAACTGGCCTCTGCTCAAAGTGGCTAGCGAAGCTTGATCCTGAACAAAGTATGGCATATACTTAACTTAGAAAGCTTATTGTGAGTATTGTACGAATTACCGATCTATGACCTTGATTTTGTTCTTCTATGACTAGCAGGTATTTATGTTCCAGTGTGGTTTCAAAAAGGTTCCCTTCCTCCCCCACCTCCATCACTTCCTCTCATCCTGATCGGACCCGGAACTGGCTGTGCACCTTTCCGTGGATTTGTGGAGGAAAGAGCCATACAAAGCGTGACAGGTCCAACAGCTCCAGTGATGTTCTTCTTTGGATGCAGAAACAAGGACAATGATTTTTTGTACAAAGATTTCTGGTTGTCTCATTCGCAAGACGATGGAGTACTATCAGAAGCAAAGGGTGGAGGTTTTTATGTTGCCTTCTCAAGAGACCAATCACAAAAGGTGTATGTGCAGCATAAGATGAGGGAACATAGCCAGAGGGTGTGGAGTTTGCTGGAGGAGGGGGCTGCTGTCTATGTTGCAGGTTCGTCTACACAAATGCCGGCAGATGTATTATTAGCCTTTGAGGAGATTATTTCTAAAGAAACTGGGCTTTCACGGGAATCAGCAGGGAGATGGCTTAGGAATCTGGAAAAAGCCGGCAGATACCATGTTGAAGCATGGAGTTGATTATTGCAGGAACTCTTATGTTACAGCAAAATCTGGTGTTGTGACTTTGATTCTATGTTATGCATTGGTAGATAGTAGAAAATAGCATCTGTTTCAGGCAATAAGGATTGATCTCAATGTTTTATTTTTCTATCCAATTTTTGTAATTTGGATTCACAAGGATTCAACTATTCTGAATTATGGATTATTATCACCCAATACATATTTGTATCGACAAATCAGTTAGAAGGAATTGAAATCTGAAGATGCAAGTTAATTTCTTTATTTTGTGCTTATGTCCCTCCTCATTGATGTTAGGTGAGGTAGAAAGAAACAATGTGTAACACAACCGTGACATACAGTAGATTCATAGACTCCTATCTTCCGAGAAATACTAATCTGTCACAAATATACACAGTCCTGACATGTAAGAATTTCTCCTTAATAATTCCAATTTTATTCGGATGAATGCGAGGACCGTTGTCTGTTACCTTGGGCCTGGGTTACCAAAATAAGCCCACAAACCCCGAAACAAACAAGGGTGAGAAAATCTGCATTTTATCCCATCACATGAAGGGGGAAGAAGATAGATAAGAAAATCAACCACCAACAGAAGATGCTATCTTCTTCTTCAATGGGTCTGGGGATTGAATTCCAGGCGAACTTAAACGCCGCCGTCTTGGGGCTGAAGTCGCCGCCGCCGCAGCAAAGCCACAAGCTTTTGCTGGTTAACAATGGCAATCACAGAGCATTGAATTTGAAGAAGCCATGGACCAATTCTTCATTGTCTATTTCCTGTTCGCTACCGGAGCTGAAGCTCAGGTTGAGCAACACCGCTCGAAATATTAGACTCTCCGCCGCCGCCGAGTCTTTAGTCGCTGAAGAAACGGCGGAAACCGCCGTCAGTGACGTAGCCGCCGACAGTCCACCGGAAAAAGAGGTATGCCTTTTCTCCTTAGTCTAATCGGTCCATTTTTAGAATTGAAAGCTGTAATATTTCTTTTTCTCTACTGACTAACTGTAGAATTGTACTTTAGATTAACAATATATAATCCGTAGAGTGTCGATATTATTTTCGCAACTATAAATATTGAACATTCCGGAGAGAAAAACTGTTACCTTAAAAGTCTTTACTTTTAGTACTTTGGTTGTCTCACTTGGTTCTGATATAGTTGAGTAGATTGCCCTTTTGTAAAAGGAATGCAAACGTGAATTTGTGATCCAACCTATTGATTTCTGTCTGATCTTCCACGTTTAATTTAGCAAATAGAAGGACTAGCTTGTAAAAGCAGCAGTTTTGTAGGTTCACAATCAACTTACGTTTCTGAATTTTGGAAAGGAAAAGCCCTTAGGTTATGTTTCTGTGTTGGAAAGGCACTAGTTTTGTAGTGAGCTTATGATTTTGTGTGTCGATGTTATAGAAGCTTGGAGTTGTTGTGAAGCCACTTGAGAAACCGAGGCTGGTGCTCAAGTTCATTTGGATGGAGAAGAACATCGGCATTGCGTTGGACCAAATGATACCGGGACACGGCTCCATCCCGCTTAGCCCCTACTACTTTTGGCCAAGGAAAGATGCTTGGGAGGAGCTCAAGGTTTTACTTGAAAGCAAGCCCTGGATATCTCAAAAGCAGATGATTATTCTTCTCAATCAGGCTACTGATATCATCAATTTGTGGCAGCAGAGTGGTGGCAATTTGGCCTAATCCTAACTCTAGAAATTCTTGAGTTTTATGTTTGCCGTGTGCAATGCTTTGTGTAACCTGTTGATTAGAGCTCTTTCGCACTTGTGTATCACATTTTGTTAAATTTGAATGCAATATTGGTTCTATTTCTGTTTAGACTTGTATGGAGAGCGTCTCGGTAATGACATTTTGCTCTGGTCGATCAACCTTATTTCGTGCTTGTACTTAAAGTTTTGTTGTTCAGTGCGTTCTAACTCGAAAACGAGTAATCTCATGTCATCTTTTGATCTTCAGCTGATATAGTTGAGATCTCTCGGATCTTCTTGAAAGAAAGTTGCAAAAGCTCCATGTTAACAGCTCTGACTGCTGCTGCATAAGCTCAGGAGCAGGATTAGTCATCGAAATCTGACATCTAGTTCAGGTGGTTTACAATACTAGAATCCCATACCAGCACTTTACGTTGTACTTATCTCAAAAGTAAACTGATTTACCTAAAAGCATATATAATTAATTAACTCATTAACACGAAGATCTAAACCACTCCTTCCACTTAAAAGAAAAAAAATCTGTATATAATATACGAACCAATATCTGAAACAGATAACTTATGCCATCCAAAACATGAAGGGGGATCGACACGGTCTGATGAGATACAAGATAAATAGAGGGAATTAGAGTATAAGAAACCCTATTAAACTTAACCCACATGGCAAAGAGTTTGCACACAGATAAGATAAAGACCCAAGCAAACCCAAAGATCATCACTCCTCAAACTCGTGCATGTGATCCAATAGATAGTTGGCAGCCAACTCCTCATTCTTGTTGCATGCAAAGTATACCTCCAGTACTAGAGCCCGTTCAAAACCCATAGCTTCAAGCTGCACGAAAAATATATTTGCGCTGTCAATGATGATCAATAACACGTGGAACATGTGCACACGTAACAAGTACACAGGAATACTACTTACACGTTCGATAGCCTCTCGCTCTTCGGGGGTAACGGTCACAGCTTGTGGAACTGCTGCACCCAACTGTTCCAATAGGTTCCTGAACATCAAGTACTCAATATCTTAGCAACATGTAAATCAATTATCAACAACAAAATCAACAAGTATAGCAGATTTATCTCACCCTTCACCTCCTTCAACAGGCTCATTTATCAACCGTAAGAAGTCCGCTTGATGTGCTTGAATGAGCTGCATTAAATGTGGGTTCTGTTTCCCCAACTCTTGAAGCATAGGCTGCAGTACAATAGAATGCCTTGAGTTCTCACATTATATAACAAGTAATAAAAAATATTGACCAAAGCGAGAAACAGACAAGGATTACAAAATAAAATGAGCAAACAAGTACCTGTAGAATTTGAGGGTTTGCTTGCACCATAGCTCGCAAGGCTTGGAACTGAAAGAAGAGTTTGAAGATCAGATACATTGGCAACACAAATAAGCAATAAGTTGAGTGCAAGATCAAAGATGAATGAAGGTACCTGCGGACTATTGCGCAGGAAATCCAAATTGCCTGCACCAGCATTTGCACCCATATTGGGAAGACCCTGATTCAAAGAATAGAATTAACCACTTCATCCACTAAGTTATAGAGGGGTCGAGGTTCCCAGATAATTAACCAAAAATATTTACCTGTGGAAACAGATCTAGTGGGTTTGCATTGGGCCCACCAGTCGGTACTGCTGGTTGTGGAGCCTGGGCTGGAGGATTCACTGCCGGAAGACTTGCTGCTAGAGGATTTGCTGCCTGTTCACCAGCAGGAACCTGGGCAGCTGGTGGGACTTCAGCTTGTTCAGGAATGCCCTGACATGTATACCAATGGTAATGTCAATCTCATCGCGACACAATATACTTGCTACTACATATATGGAAACAATAGACAGGGACCAAAACAAGTAATTGGCGAAGAGAGGATACACCAACAATTCTACACTGAATAACTGACTAGGCGGACAAACAAACAAACAAAGAATAAAAAAAATCACATTACGAGTACTTACAGAATATAGATACTCAACAGCCCTTTCAGGGTTGTTGAAAGCAGCACGTAAAGCACGGACAACAGTATCACGGTCCCAACTTCCTCCCCCCATATCTAGAATGTGCTGAACAGTAGACTCCAAAGTAGTTCCTGCAACAAGATTTGATGCAGCTTGGCCATACACATCTGATCTTGAACTGCATGAAACCAATAATGAACTCAGAATGAAACAATTAAATCGAACAAGTAACTTCAAATTCTCAACAACTCTATACCATTCAAAAAACCATAAGCAAAAGTACATGGCCTTGATATCAATCTATTGGAATTCATAAATAGATAACAAAAGAAGTACTCACGCATCAGGGGGAGCTACAGAAACAGCGGTTTCATTGGCAGGTTGTGGCCTGGAGAGTTAAACAAGAACCCACCAAAAAGTACCGTAAATTAACAGTTTAAAGATACAGGTGTATACACCAATTTTAGATGTATACTACAGATGAAAATCACTAATCAAAAGATACAGGTGTGAAACAACACTTACGCTGCCACAGTTGGAGCAGGAGCTGGAGCTGGTGGTGGTGGTACGGTCGAGGTAGGAGTACTAGCAGGTTGGACCTACAAAATAGATAGGAGTGAAACATTATTTAAGTCCATATATTCACCACGTACAATTTGTAAATGATTCTTATAGTGGGGTTTCTGCAGGAATGACTGACTGCAAAGTGAAAATTTACATGCCTAACTCTCACTTTATTCTTTGCTTTTGATAGATCGCTATTTAATTATTTATTGCATTATTGAAAGAGTCTTAACCAAAACATTAAATTGTACGAGCAGAATTCTTCTCATAATTTGGAATAACAAAGGGCACAAAGGATATTTTTGGGCATAGAGGATGCCATAAGTAGACATACAATTCCCAAACAAGAAAAGCACACGGATATCTACTAACATTAACACAAACCTCTTCCAAATAGTATGTTTACTACAAACCTCTCAAGTACTAAACTAAGATAACCACAATCACATTCACATCCAATAACAATGAGGAAAAAGCCATTCCAACAAAATTACACTAAATGCAGCATCTGAGCTAAAATTACCTGACTTGTGGCTGCACCTTGTGTACTGGAGGTTCCGCCTGGTGAAACCTTACTCTACAATCAATAGATACGAACAGATTTTATAATTTGCATTTGTAAGATCAAAGAAAGTAGAATTAACTTCGAAAATGGCAATTCTTTCAGTCTGAAACTTTGTCAAACAGACCACATGCTGTTACAAACCCCTTTGGAAAGAAACGCAAACTCACCTTGCTTAACATAATCACAATAAAACTATTTTCAGCAACTTTATTTTCTTCTAGGGTTGTGGTGTCCTTAAGAACTTTCCCCTGATGAATAAGCATCTGTTGTGCGGCAGGGTACACATCTCCCTGTGCTGTCTCGATAATTTTCTTGACATCAGCAACCTGGGAAAAAGATCAACAGAATTAACTACCAGCGTAACTTAAAACATCACAAAAAGTATTAAAAAAATTCTTTGAGGAACCACAAATCGTGTTTCCGAAAAGGAGCAATCAGCGAGAAAAGCACGGGGAATTGATCAATTTTATCTTAGGCTGTCGAATCGATGATCTGGAAGCAATGTGATTGGCATAGGAGCCAAAACGTTGAGTCGAAATCAACTACAAAGTCATATACACATGAGGAGAGCATACCTACACTACAAACAAACTTCACTGACCAATCAAAGACAGTAAAATTCGAGAACAAAAGGTCCATCTTTCAATATTAAGCTCACTCCAAAGCAACCGAATTGGCACAACCCAACATTCAATCCACATAGATTTCACTAAATACCACAATTTCGCAAACCAAAACCACTTAGCAGTATAAAAATCAGAACTTTGACAAACCCAAGACGCGAAAAGCCCTAATTCGTAATCAATCACACCAAAACCCTAATTTCCCAATATTGAAGCGATTCCCAATACAAAATCGGCACAAATGCAAATCAATCTTTAATCAAAGATAATTAAAAATTCACCCAAACATCTGCGTAGATATTTATACCATCTCGTCGGGTTTAACTTCGATCTCGAAGTTGGTGCCCTTCAAAGTCTTGACAAAAACCTTCATCTTCTTTGTTCCTCCGACTTTGCCGATTCGTCGAATTCGTTTGGAGTTCCAATTCTCCGGTGAGTCTCCGATCTCCGGTAGCCGCCGGTCGCGCTTTTCAGATGGAGAGAGCTGTAGAGAGAGGAGAGAGAGAGAGAGAGCACGAAGTTACTGTGATAACGAAAAGCAGGGGGTCTTCGTGCTCGTGTTTATATACTAGCGACGCCCTCAGGAGGAGCCGATCGGGTAAATGGTGAATTTCGGTGCGGTAAGTTTTTGGCGAACCGGAAACGGCCACGTGTACGAGTTGTATTCTATCGCGGTGGGGATTGGTGGTAAAGTTTGGTGCGGATAGGGGCTTTCCCTTTCCTTCACCTTTTCTTCTTGAAGAAGTCAGGGACACTTTGGACAATTAATAGTATGTGTTAACGGGTTTGGAACCAGAACACATAGCTTCCTCCTCCTAATCACCGTTGGACTACCAACCCAAGAACTTAGGATTTCGTAATTTTGATTTCTTTCCGTTATATTTACTAATCGACTTAGTAATCAAAATTTTATACACCCTATTACAAATCAAAGGGGAGTTGGGTATCTAATTTATTTCCTTTTTCTTTTTCCAATTTTCTTTTGTAAATAAACATGTGAATCGCCATTGGACTACTAATCCAATAACTTAGGATTTCGAAATTTTGATTTCTTCTGTTACTTTTACTAATCGATCTAGAAATAAAAATTTTATGAACCTTACTACAAATCAAAAGGGAATTGAGTATCCAATTTCTTTCATAAATAAATGCAATTCTGGTGTATTACTTATTCTAGAATGTTCGTTTAAACTTTCTTCGAGCGGCCCAAGGTATGCAAATACGAAGAAGCAAGGCCCAGCCCGTCAATACAACACCTAAGCACAAAACCGAGCGTTCACTAGTGGACTCGTCGTCTTCTTCAACCTCAGCTTCGAAGCCTGAACCAGCAAAGCTTTCCGGCCTCTAAATTCATCTCAGGTGCACATTTTCTCTATGTTTATATCCATTTTTACATTAATATTTCGTTGTTTTGTTTGGTCAGCGAGAAAAGTTGGAAACTTGAATAGTTGGACTCTGTGGCCCCCAAGCTCAAATCTTGTTGTTAGCCCTGGATTTAGCTTGTTGGCTTATCAAAGCTATGAAGTTTTCAATTTCTCAACTTGAATATTACAAATTAGTGTTCCTTTTAGATTGGTCAAGAAGTTGGGTTTCCATGAATACCACTAACTTGTGTTTCTTTGTTTCTGTTGGATTGGATTGAGATGGGGATCAATGAAACCAATGGATAATAAAACCCTTTTCTTTTTTGTGTTTTTGGTCTAGGGATGTGCTTGTTTGGTATAGAAAGAAATTGTGGTAATATATACTAATGATACCTTGTGGTTATTTGTAATAGAAAGGTTTTGATTTGAGAACTGAGCAACAAAATGAAGGAAGAAGAAGTGAACCGATGCCAGATACAGGAATGGTACCCCAAATTTAAATCCGTGTCTATTAAAACCCGGATTCATGAACTTCCAGAATCCTTTGTCGAATACCTTCTTGATGATTCGGGCCCTTTCCTTCTCCCGGTTTCAGTCTCTAACGAAGATGCTTTTCCCAATAGAATTCATAATCCAGAAGAGGAAGATGACTATCAAGTATCAGAAGGATCTGGTGATGAGGCGGACAAGCCACCGTTGCCGCCTTCTTTCCCTGAACTTGAGTTGGACATCAAGGAATCAATCGAGTCCCTTGGAGGTTCCGTGTTCCCAAAGCTAAATTGGAGTGCACCAAAAGACTCTGCCTGGATCAGCACAACTGGGACTCTCAAGTGCTCTTCCTTCAGTGAGATTGCTCTCTTGCTACGGTCATCTGACTCGTTGGTCCATGACTTGTGCCATCCATATGATTCTTGCACTGACAAAACCTCATCTAGGCCTAAGAGCTTCTTCCTGGCGCTTCGTAAATGGTACCAGTCCCTCAAGCCAGAGATGGAGTTTCGTTGCTTTGTACGGAATCACAATTTAGTGGGAATTTCTCAACGTGAGGTCACTACTTGTTATCCTGCTTTGCTGGAAAAGAAAGAGAGTCTTCAAGCATTGATTGAGGATTTTTTTGTGGAGAATGTAATGTCAAGATTTGAATCAGAAAACTACACCTTTGATGTATATGTGACAGGGGATGATCGGGTTAAGGTTGTGGATTTCAACCCATGGAGTGCATTTACGCTGCCTCTGATGTTTGAGTGGGAGGAATTGGATCAAATTAATAGTGAACAAGAGGATGGTGTGGACTTCAGAATTGTGGAGAGCCAGTGTGCCGTTAGACCAGGTCTGAAGACAGCAGTGCCATATGATTTTTTGGACATTAGCCCCGGGAGTGGCTGGGACCAAGTGATCAGGAGTGCTGATGAAGAGTTACAGCAACAAACTAGGAACCCTCAAGCAGGTGCTTAAGGTCATCATTGTCTTGATCTATAACATATTATAATGTATGTATCTCTTTTTATTATCATTGAGCTATTTTTTCAGTCAACCTTTATATTGAGCTATAAGAATGCTATTTTATGCAAAGAAGTTTGGTTGAATTGATCGGGCCGGTTTGTTAGGAAATCACTATTTTGTCTAAATTATCGAGTTTTTTTCAATGTCATCTAAATGATCTAAATACTGGATTCCGTTTGGATTCTGTGCATTTAGAAGAACACAGATCATCCCTAATTTGATTAAACTCATAATTTCAAGTTCTTTGGCCTCACTTTCTCTAGTTTAGCCTAATTTCACCTGAATGCTTAGTTAGAAAAGATGTTCATGAACTGAAGAAACTTTATTTTCTTTTGGACGAAACTGAAGAAGCTTTCTTTGACTTGCTGATTTGGAAAGAGGCCTATACTTTGGGTCTTTCTTTCTTCAATGCAGTTAAACTCAAGAGCCCAAATTTTAACCAAAACTAGGTGTTGGGCTTAGTGATTGACATTAGTTGGGGCTTGATCGAGTGAGTTCTGATTTTCAAAACGAAAGAAGCATCCAGAGATGAAAACTAAGAAACAAAAATGTAATCTTAACTAAAAACTTTGATTCTTGAATAACTCGATGTCCTCTCATGATCTGCAACTTGATAAACAAGAAACACAGCTACAATGCAAAATGCAGAGGTCCCATCTTTAAAAACCGTCCTCCTCAATCTTTCTATGATCCATCCAGACTCGACCGTACAAAGCATTTATAGTCTTACCAACATGAAGTATGCAGGAGCCAAAATGTCCTGGGCTTTGTTCTCCATTTGACATATAGCCCTTAGCTTTTGTGGCTCATTCCCTAATGACACGTGCACTCACCTTAGTCCCATAAGAATATGTTCCTTCTCTTGTTGTCCTATATTATTAATCTGCATATATGTTCATGTTTCCCCTTCCCATCCTTTTTGACTCACGCAGCCAACAATTCCTCTCTAACCTCTCTATCCCCCTTTATTAACTTAATCATACTAAAAGTAATCCTATTTTAATCATTAGCAGATTATGCTTCTATCACGTCCTTTCCGTTAAGTATGACATTTTCTAATTCTTTTTTAACAGTTTTTAAACAATAGGAATTGGTATTACGCACCGACGAACCAATGATTCTTTGATGGAACATATCCTAAGATTCTTGATAACTGCTAATCTTCATAATTAGCAAGTCTCTGATCAATTGTTAATGCGGATGTCCATATTTGTTTAATTTTGACCACATTTTCAATGAAGATATTTAAACTTTGTCTACTTTCGGCTGGGTTCTTGAACCACTTGGCTATGTATGTGCAGATTGAGGCCCCTACAGAATAGAGAAGATTCGGTGTTCCATGCATGCTTAGAACACTAATGTCAACCGCCAAAAGCTGATCATGGAATACTTTAGTAGTGTATCTTCCTGTTCATACTCCATGCCTACATTCAACAATGCGCATGAGCTACGCATGTCAATGCACGATAGAGTGATCAAACGCCAACCTAAATACGGTGTACTTAGAGAACATTCTTGAGAATTAGGGACCATTGGTAGTTTATGACCTGCGTTCAGAGGCCTGATTGGTAATATATATGAGGCATACGCTTTTCTGTTTCCCTCAAGTTTGCAATATATTATTGCTTCGAAAACCTCAATCTAACCAGAGCACATTATGAAGAAGTCAGGAGGATAGCTTGTGGCTGGTATTCTAATTTCACAATATAAAATAAATGGTGGAATGGCATGTGCAAGCCAATGAGTGAGGAATGAGGAAGCAAGGCACGAGGCAATAATTGATAATGTTATTAATATTTATGCATATGCAATATTGTGATGAAATTCATGTACCAAGCTAGAGTTTACGCATGTACAGATGTTTTATAGTAAAAGTTGTCTCACAAGTTGCTGGAGATCAAGATTATACTCATGCATTAATCTTAATCTTGAATCTTGATCCACGCACCATGAATTCAACTAATTAATCTTATGTTTTAAGCATACTTTGTGCATCTTCAGGGACTATGCAAATGGTTCTACAAACCCAATTTGCATAGTCACATTAGCAAAACAACCCTCTAATAGATACTATAAATGACTGTGCAAATAATAGAGAGTCTAATAGAATTTGAACATTCGTAGATTCTAGTACATTATGCAAAAATGGATTGTCACTGCAAATGACTCTACAAACAACCTTCGCACTCTTCGTAAGAAATTGGGCTTCACTTGAATTAAAAGTGTATCACATACAATGTAATAGTAATTGCCTCTACTTATTTGCTTATTCCGTTAGAGTGATCAACTATAACCACAAGGTAAATGAATCTGTATAGTGACACATCAGTCATCAAAGTACAACTATATATGTTTGTAGATGAATACATATAGTGTCATATCAGCCGTCAAAGTACATTCATATATGTTTGTAGAGTTCTTTAAAAATGCTCTTAGCCTTAATGATCACTTAGGCATGCTTACTTAAGAGAAAAGGGAATGAGAATGAATGGGAATGATTATGATTCCTTCATTTCTCTACATTTATTTAAGCACTTAAGAATCAAAATTTAGTTGGCCATACTCCAATTTAGAAACAAAAACCCCCCAAGGAATTGGTATCCTATACCCATTCCTATTTCCGATTCTCATTCTTGATTATTGTTTTCAATCATTTGGTATCCGATTCCCATTTTCAATTCTTATCCCTGATTTTCTATTTCTGATTTTTTTTAAATTTATTTTTAAGTATACATGTGCTTAAGTTACTTAATTCTGATCCCACCTGACCTGACTACTAGTTCTTGTCGACTTTCACATCACATAAGAGACCAAAAGCAGCATCTTTTTGCAGTTTCTTATATTGATTTGATAATCGCCTTTACACTGGAAACTGAGCCCAAGAGGTCCTTCCTAGAGGTGGTCTTTTGAGGAACTCAATGGCCAAAGGCCGTAGCTACATGCACAAAGGATTCAGACTTAGATTTCTCGACCTTACCAAACATTCATTATGTAAATAAGTGAAGACATACATTCACTAATTTTATTTGGCCTGTTCACCAAGAAATCGATCCGTGATAGATTTATGATAACTTGTGCATACATCGCAATTTTCTAACTGGTTTGAGATAATGATTTGATGATACATCAAGTCCATGTAAATCCTTCTCTCCCATTATACTAAGCTTTTTATTAATTCCATGCAAAATCCTTCTCCCATTATGCTTAGCTTTTTTCAACGAAAAACTATTTTACTTAATGCGGGTCTTAACTGCTTACGACAATATGCCACATCTTCATGTAAAAACGTAAGTTATAACTTCTGTAAGAAAGATATGAGTGAAACACATGATAAATCGTGTCGTAAAATAATGAGACAGTGCATATGACACATGTGGCCTTTTTCTAATTCATCTAACCCTAAGAATTAATGTTATTCACAAGTATTAGCTCAAGTGATATAGAATATGTCGATAGTCTGAGAATTAGAGATCATAGCAACAATAATTTATAGTATTAGGGACCAAATGTTGGTTTAAATAACAGGGGATCTTATTGCCCTATGGAGACTGTTTTGGACTCTACTATTTATTAGTAACTGTTTTGTAGTGATAGTAGAGTCCAAACCAGTCCCTATAGGGCAATAAGACCCCTTATTATTTAAACCAACGTTGGTCCCTAATACTTTAATTCTTATAGTGAATGCCTAGGACTAATCTCTTCTAAGTTTTATAAGCACTCTAAACTTGTTTAGAGCTCTTTGCATAGATAGAACGCATATCAACATCTTAGTATGCATGCAAGTTGCTGGTAATTAACATGTCTTCTTCTACATGATCAAAGTTTGCTACTCAATAGGTATGCACATACACTCAAAATTCTGATAGTATCTCCAGAGAAGATGATGTCGTTCTGTATGCAAGATTGATGTTTGTTGGGTGTCATATTTCCACCCACCATTATTTTTTTCCACTCCTCAATTTTAATTAATAGAATTAAAATTAAATTATTGATGTAGAAATTACGAAAATGGACAAAATTCTCTTTCCCCTTCCTCCATCCTCTCCGACCACATCGCTCAGGCCGTCGCAGACATCTATGAAACCACCACCAACTCCTCTCCTAAATGCGCGTCGTTACAACCCAGAAATCACCAAAAAAGAACATCCATTCAAAAGCCCCTAATTAAAGAAAAACCCTAAAACCCCAATTGCCACTCAATTTCTCGAATTAAGTAACCAAACTCAAAACACCCTACCTCAGAAACAAGTTGGCAAGCTCGAAACCTCGAAGTCCAGTTACCAGAGTTGGTCACTGGCGAAAAAACCTATGGAAGTCCTCCAAGAATGCGTCAGCTGAGGAGGTGTCGCCGGAATCTCGGGCGGTGGTGAAGGCGGAGACAAACCGAATGATGCTCTCGGTAAAGGTAACGTGCCTCTGGAATGCGAAGATGGGAAATAGAGTTTTGCAGAAGGGGGAGAAGAAGACGGGGGGCAGATGCAGTGATTCGAGCCTAGGCGGGGCTAACGACATGCGTTTGGGTGAGGAGTTGGTGGTTTTGTAGATGGCGGCAGCAGCGTAGGCGATGAGGTCGGGGATGATGGAGGAAGGAGAAAGACTTTGTCCATTTTTGTAATTTTCCCATCAATGATATAATTTTATTTATGTTAATTAAAATTGGGGGGTGGACAAAAAATTTTGGTGGGTGAAAATAACAAGGCCCTTTTTGCTTAGTTCTCTTCAATTGCACTAAATTATCCTTCTCGTGCTAAATTCTTTTCTTATTATTTCAAAATTCTTCGTCAACTAAGGAACGAGCTCAAAGAGCCCTAAATTAAGTGAGTGGAGATAATAAGATGAAGTGATTGGGGAACAAAACCTGGCAGATTGAGAGGGAAGGAAAAATGGAGATTGGAGATCTAGATCGTTTATTGGATGAAATGGACGGTAGGATTCTCTCCTATAGTCTACTTTAGAGAAACTTAATAATTGGAATTAATACAATTTAGCTAACCTGTAGCACCCACCTACCTAAGAATGTATGAAATTCTTTTTTATAAGACCTTTCTAAGGGATGGTCCGAATGGACTCCACTGGGGAATGCGTGGGAATATACGCACAAGTTACAAGTTTCGTAAGACAACTTGATTTCAAAAACAATGTGGCTAAAATTTCATGTTTTGGGTTCTACAGAACAAATGCATAAAACCATCTAACCAATTTTATTTTTATTTGTTCAGGGGCTAAAGGAAAAAGAAAGCAAAAGGTATGCATGAAGTAGAAATTGATGGGATAGTAGTAAAAAACAAGGATTCTAGTTTGTCCTCTAATAAAAGAACAAATGTAATTGTAAGCATTTTGTGTGCTGCTATAGAATGACACGCTTGTTCCAAATTTACAAATGAAAATGAGTAATGTGCCATTATATGTATTGGAGAAGCTACTAAAATCAAATTATGCTTTCGATATCATGTTTTATGTCCAAAACTACATTCACAATTACGTTTGTTTTGGACACAAGCACTATATAGCTATTAGTGAAGAATTCTCTTGCATAGCCTTCAATGAACTCGTTTATCTATAGGAGGTAACTTAATGAGAAATAGTTACGATCATAATCAAATTAGTTGGCATTAATTAAGAACTTACCTGGTTCTCCAGCACGTAAGACTATTCATTCTTACATATGTCCATTTGACCAAAAAAAATTCCTACACGTCTGCAAGTGATACTAATTTATATTGAGAAGAAAGCCTAAACTAAAAATGGATTCTGATTCCGCCCAGTCCCAATTCAAACAGTGCCGTGACTACTATTAAACTCAAGCCTTACTTTTGACAATTGACAAGTCCTCTGCCGCCAAGTCCCAGCCGTTAAAATCTAAACTCCCATTTTCCAATTTTAGTAAGGTTAAGGATCCAATTTTGCAGACAGACATTTGGTTGTTCTTCCAAAAAAAAAAAAAAAAAAATCTTTTGGTTGTAATAGATTTTTCTGCAACAGGTGTTCTTATGTTGAATGCAGAAACTAAAAATTTGGAAAATTCCGAAATTGAGTAACTCAAAAATGAGGAAAGTTTGTGATTGAGTGATTCAGAAATAGAGGAAATCATGATTTTGAGAATGAATTTAGTGATTTTAAGGTGGTACCTACCAACTCTTAGGGGGGTGTATTCAATTAGAAGGTGTGTTCAATATGGATTTTAAAGTAGTTTATAAAATACATGTGTATACAATCTAGATTTAGAAGGACTTTTAAAAATCCATATTGTAATCTCACCTCAACCCGTTAGATTTTGGTGAAATTTTTATTTTGGTCTCATTCCCTCTTCCTCTCCACCATCTCCACGCTACTGTCACTCCCACCACCATTTCCTCCACCACCACCTCACCCCTACCACCATTGTCACCACCACCATATCCATCATGAGCGTCGCCACGAAATCAGAGCCCTTGACTCAGGAAATGATTTTTATTTTGCTCTCATTCCCTCTTCCACCCCACTGCCACCCCCACTACCATTACTACCTCCATTTCCTCTACCACCACCTCACCACTACCGCCATTGTCGATACCACCATATCACCGCCACCATATCTGCCATGAGAGTCGTCGAGAAATCAGACCTCTTCCACCCCATTGCCACCACCATATCTACCATTACTACCTCCATTTCCTCTACCACCACCATCACCTTGCTGCCTAATAATGACACCATCATGTTGACCTTGAATTTGGTATATTCAAATCGACGTTCACAATTTTTTGAAACCCCAACATGTTTATGATCCCTTGTTTACATAAGATGTTAGTTTGAAGTTGATCAGATATTATAGCAAGTTCCATTAGTAATGACGGTAACAGATTATATAATTGATATTATCATAACCAAATGAACACTGGGCAATACCATTATATATTCCTTTCCAACATATGAATTTACAAGTTCTGGAGTTGAACTTGTTCATATGCTTGAATATAAACAAATAAAAATCAAAGGTTTTGACAATTTTGAGAAAAAAAAAAAACACATGAAAATCCTAGAAGGTGTATTCAATCTTGAGGTAAAGGATTTCAAAGGATTTTAAAGGAGTTGAAACTCCTCAAAATCTCTTCAAACCCATGATAAAATCCATTAAAATCCTTTGAAATTCATAGTCAAACTTCTTTAAAATCAGTCAAACTCCTTTGAAATCCATAAAATTTGAAGGAGTTTTAACTTATTTAAAATCCTTCCAAATCCCAATTGAATACACCCCCTTAGAGCAAAAGCAATGTTTCCCTAAAAACCCAAAAACCTATCCTATAAACCCATATTTTTCACCCAAATGTAAATAATGTTGTAAAATTTTGGTGTATAAACCCAAAATGGGGATGGAAAATGTAACTTTGGGGGCAAATATACACCCGCCACTATTATTTTCACCCTAAGGTGGCACCTACATGCTCCATCATTTTTTGTCTTTCTTCTCTCTTTTGCTGACATTTGGTATGCTACGTTCACCGTTTAAAAATATTTGACCGTCATGCATCCCACACGGTAAATTTTTTTTTAAAAAAATAAAATATTTTAGACATTTTAAAAAACAAAAAAAAAATTCTATGATTACCATGATCTATAACCAATAATCTTGTTTCTCTCTCTACTAATTGTAATTTATGTTAATCTTGTCATCCAAAGCCAAAAATGGAGGAGAATTCTAAAAGTAGTGGAAAATGGCCAAATTTTCACCCTTTTTCCCCCTTCATCATTAGAAAATTATGGCATTTTCCCCCCACCCATTTTTCCCCTATCTTTTCCCCCTATATTTTTTCCCCTACATTATTTTTGCTCTTAGAAAATTAAGTCAACATGAAGTAAATAAGGAATTGGAATAATTCCTTATTCTCGTTACAAACTAGCATACATACCATAACTGTCTTTTGCACTTGGTAACCAGATAATAATTTCCCCAATTTCTTTTCTCTAGTTTTTTTGTTTTTATTTCTAGTAATAAATGGGATTATGATTTTAATTTTCTTTAAATGCTCTCACTTAAGACAAAATAAACTAAAAATAAAAAGGCAAAAAATATTCAAAATGTAAAGCCTCACATTAAGTTTGCAATCCATATAGGATTTTGATTGTTTAAGTTTCCTTTCTAATTTGTTGTTTATCTTTCCCATTAAATTTAGGGATTCTATTTCTTACAAGGAATCCTTTAACGAAACACGCTACCAGGTATCAATTTGCTCCATAGCACTTTTTTTTAGAAAATACCGTCGCAAGTGTGAGACAAAATAAAAAATATCGAATCCGGCATGAAGTGCCTGAATTGACAGCATATGTGATGCAAAAAAGGCCTCACGCACATTATAAAGAAGAAAGCTTAGCGTTACACTGAATTTCCTATTTAAAAAAGTACAAGGCTGGCCTTCTCGCCATTATAAATGGGGGTGTCACTCCTCAATCACACATACCTTCCTCTCTGTTGAGTGTAAAAATCCAACTCTGTTTCTTCCGTTTGATCAATCCGATCACCACCACTGTATATCCGCCATGGCCGCGGTAGTGCTAACGGCCCTCCTAGTCATATTCCTTAGTTTGTTACTTAGGGTTGCTTATGACACAATCTCATGTTACTTCCTAACCCCAAGACGCATCAAGAAAATCATGGAGAAGCAAGGCGTGCGTGGCCCGAAAGGGCGCCTTTTCGCCGGCAACATCCAAGACATGTCTTACCTCGTCTCCAAATCAACCTCCCATGACATGTACACCATCAGCCACGACATCGTCGGCCGCCTCTTGCCCCATTATGTCACCTGGTCCAAACAATATGGTTAGTTAAATTTCATATAATTTGTACCACCATAAAGTCTAAATTCAGTTTCAATCAATCGGATAGTAAAAAATTTGTCATGCGTTCTCTCTTGTCATAGGAAAAAGATTCATATATTGGAATGGAATCGAGCCGCGGATGTGCTTAACAGAGACTGAATTGATCAAGGAGCTTTTGTCCAAGTACAGCACCATCTCCGGCAAGTCATGGCAGCAACAACAAGGCTCTAAGCATTTTATTGGCCGTGGATTACTAATGGCCAACGGCGACGATTGGTACCACCAGCGCCACATCGTTGCACCAGCATTCATGGGAGATAAACTCAAGGTACCAATCATGATCATGATAGACTAATGTTATTAATTGATGTGAAGAATTGATAATTGCTTTTGGACTAATTTGGTGGACTCTTGTTAACAGAGCTATGCGGGGTACATGGTGGAATGCACTAAAGACATGTTACAATCACTGCAAAATGAGATTGAGACTTCAGGGAGGAAAGAGTTTGAGATTGGTAAGTATATGACAACGCTCACAGCTGACATAATTTCGAGGACAGAATTCGATAGCAGCTACGAAAAGGGAAAGCAGATTTTTCGACTTCTCACCGTTCTGCAGAGTCTTTGCTCTCAAGCAAGCAAGCACTTGTGCTCCCCCGGAAGCCGGTGAGTGTTAATTGGATTCGATTGTGTTTTACGTGGTCACGTTTTAATTTCTTTAGAAGATCACTAGATTCCAATCTTTCCCAATACGTTTCTGCGTTGCATATCCTTTTTTTTAATTTGTAGTTTACAGTTATTATAGTTTGTCAATCACTTTCAAGGTTCAGTTGCTTGCTTGTACTTCTTCAAAACGATGACATATGTGTACTGCTTTTGATTTGTTTAATTTTCAGGTTTTACCCAAGTCAATATAACAGAGAAATAAAGTCACTAAAAATGGAGGTGGAGAGGCTGCTGATGGAGATTATACAGAGCCGAAAGGACTGCGTGGAGGTCGGGCGGAGCAGTTCTTACGGGAACGATCTGCTGGGGATGCTGCTGAATGAGATGCAGAAGAAGAGAGGGAATGGGTTCAGTTTGAACTTGCAGCTGATCATGGATGAGTGCAAGACATTCTTCTTTGCAGGACATGAAACAACTGCTCTTTTGCTCACTTGGACTGTCATGTTATTGGCCAGCAATCCCTCTTGGCAAGAAAAGGTCAGGGCTGAGGTGAAGCAAGTGTGCAATGGTGAAACCCCTTCTGTTGATCATCTCTCCAAGCTCACTTTGGTAAGCAAGCTTGCTCTGTATCTTTGTTTATTATTGCTACTTTTTGAACTTGGGTGGTTTGGTAATGGTGGGGATTTGGGCTTGGAAGAAGGGTCAGGGAGGTTAGCAAAAAGTTTAGGTAGTGAGTTGGGACACGATATATCAAATGCCACTAAGGAATGCCTCCAAAACTTTTAAAGAGGCACCTCTTCTTATTGGCATTGAGCGAAGAGGCAGCAAACATAAGGTTCAAAAGTAAAGTAAAAGGTGGCTCTAGTGCCTCTAGTTATTGGATAAGGATATCCAAAACTACTAATTTTAAACGGTGAAGGATTCGATTTTGAAATATAAAGAATAGACATATTGTTCTGATCAACTGATCTAACTCGCATATGCAATTATGTTCCTCGAGTTAGATACTTTTGATTATGATATCACTTTGCTTACTAAAGTATTTCACAATTTAGTACCCCTAAGCCTGCCTAATTCATGGTTCTCCATCTTAACTTTGAGCTTTCTACTTAATTAGTAACAAATCCCAAATTAAAAAACCCAAAACGCCAAAATGAATGGTTTTAGAAGGGGCTTAGCTGGGAATGGAAATCAAATTAGTCAAAAGCTGGTCAAAAGGCCTTGGCACTGGGCAGTGCCTTGCATGTCTAGTAATCATAAAACCTTTAATAGGCTCTGCCTTCGATTAATGAGGAACTTGAATTTCATGTGTTCTTTTCTCTGAACCATTTAGTCAGATTTCATTGGTCACATTTTTTTGTTACTGCAGTTAAACATGGTAATCAATGAATCGCTGAGGCTGTACCCACCAGCAAGTGTTCTACCTAGAATGGCTTTTGAAGATTACAAACTTGGTGACCTCCACATTCCAAAGGGGCTATCAATTTGGATCCCAGTGCTGGCCATTCACCATAGTGAAGAGTTATGGGGTAAAGATGCAAATGAGTTCAATCCGGAAAGGTTTGCTTCCAAGTCATTCATACCCGGCCGGTTTATCCCTTTCGCTGCCGGTCCACGCAATTGTGTCGGTCAATCTTTTGCCATGATGGAAGCTAAGATCATATTAGCGATGTTAATCTCGCGTTTTAGCTTCACGATTTCCCCAAATTACCGTCATGCTCCGGTTGTCGTCCTTACCATTAAACCTAAGTACGGAGTACAAGTGTGGTTGACTCCCATAGAGCCTTAGCGTGACAGCTGATTTTACAGCTGATTTTGGAACTATAGAGTGCATGGGTGAGTGAGTTTGTTAATTGCGGAGCAAGGGAACTTTGAGATGATGGCATTTTGGCCCACAACAGTGTTGTGATTTTTGGCTTCTTGAGGTATATACATAGCGAAGAGATGCGGATTTGAATGATGTTTGTGAGGATTAATCAAATGAGGAGATTTCAATAAGAATGATGAATACAGTAAGGGAATCTATACCCCCACCCAATAATTCTCTCTCCACACCCATCATTCATATGAATTATTAAATTACTTTTATATCCATGTGTAAAATTACACTTTAAACCAAAAGATACAAAAAAAAAAAAAAAAAAAAGTTTTCTCAACACACCCAATCTCAAACACAACCCTTCAACTTTTGATAGAACGTATTCTCAAACAGAAAAAAAATCTCTCACAACACCATTCAATGGAGAAGCTTACTTGAAGGGAAATCAAAACTCTCTTGACGAATGGAACGTGAAATCGACGATCCTTCAATTGAGGTATGAGAGTTGAGGGTTTTTTTTTTTTTTTTTTTTTTTTTTTTTTTTTTTCCAAGTTTACGGTTCATATGCAAAATTTTGGTGAAAGTTTTAGAGTTTTAGGGTTTATGTCCATTGATGCAAATTTTGGTTTGGGAAAGATTGAACTTTTGATTTTTGGGAACCACCATTATACCGAAACTTGCATAAATGTGGTGGCTTCATACCTCGTGAGTTTCATGAACTTGATGGATTTTTCGTGTCATGTTCATGAATTAACGAAATAAATTTATTTTCGTATTTATTTTCTTGTTAATTTGATTTTTATAAGTTAGAATAGTGATGGGTGCAATGAGAAAATTCAATATTATATTAAGGGTATTTTTGGAACATAAAATGGGTGCAAAGAGAAAATTCATACTAACTAAAATAAATGATGAGTGTTTTCAGAGGATTGGGTGGGTTGAGATAAACAATGAGTGGGGATATAATCTCCCAGTATGGATATACTTGCTTACAAGCAAGTATGCTTTTATAATCTAGTATGATTTATTTATTCTCCTTGCATATTTGAAGGTTAAAAAATAAATATTATCTTATTAAAGAATCTGAACTATCTATTCTTATTATTTGTATGAAAGTCAAAAGCAAGCAAAAACTCGCACATTGAGTGAGGATTCAAAAAGAGTTTGTTCTTTCTTTAGCTTTTGATGACCCATAAAACTTGTGATTAATGAATGATAGATTCTTTTGTATTCTGTCACATTGATAAAACAAAGAGTGCTTATCTTACAAGATTATTTAAAATAATCCCAAGTGTGCATTTGACAAATAGGTAGGGTCAGGATCCACTACATTGTTTTTTGTTTCTCTTCAATTCTCTGTCCAAAACGAAAAACTCCAACGTCACACTTTTTAATACGACCTCATGAAGAAGTACTGCTGTTTCTGAACCAATCTCAAGAATTTTTGAACCAATTGCAATTTCTTTGTAGTTCTGAAACATAAAGCAACAAGGAATGCACTGTAGTTCCATATTCACTTTTTTTGGGAGAAACTTAGGTGCTGAAGCTTCAGCGTTTTCAAATGCTGCAGAATGACGTGGTGCAATGAAATTCTAACAAGTAGCACTTTAAATTGGCTTGAGATTTGGCCTAAACTCGTATCCAAACACCCATCTTCTTCTTTCTTCTCCCTTGAGTTTCTCTCCTTAACAAACCGCAACCAGCATTCTTCTCACCCCCGCCGCCATCGATGGCCCAGTCATCCTCTTCTTCTTCTTCTTCACACCTCTCTCGCCAATCTCTATCGTTGTAATTTTATTATACTTCAATTCCAAAAAAAAAACCCAAAAAAATTCATGTCACTTTTATTTTCGATTGATTTCAATGGTTTATTCAAGTCGGTCATCTATTCATTAGAGCACCATTTAGGAATCAAAGATCAAGTTTTTCCGGAGAAACAAAATCAACACCAAGCCCATCTCGTAAAACACCTATAAATTGTTCAATCTGCAATTTTCAGACAAATTTTTTATGTGTGCCTCTTGCATTGCACAATCGAAATCAGCATTGACATTAAGAAATTTCCACAAAGCACCAAACTTTGAAGCCCCAGAGCTCCAAAGAGCTCAGTGGGCAAAGACCCATATAGCTTATTGTTCCTCAGATTGACATGGCGGAGGTCGAAGAGCGCCCCCACGGCGGCCTTAATAAACCTTGAAAGCTTCTTCTTTCGGGTACTGAGGGATCGAGATGGGGGCGGAGAAGAAGAGGATGGCTGGGTCGTCGATGGCGGCGGGGGCGAGAAGAAAGATGGTGCGGTTTGTTAAGGAGATACCAAGGGAAAAGAAGAAAGAAGAAGATGGGGGTGTTTGGATACGAATTTAGGCAAAATCAAGAAAATTTAAAGTGCCACATGTCGGCGGGGGCGAGAAGAAAGATGGTGCGGTTTGTTAAGGAGATACCAAGGGAAAAGAAGAAAGAAGAAGATGGGGGTGTTTGGATACGAATTTAGGCAAAATCAAGAAAATTTAAAGTGCCACATGTCATAATTTCATTGCACCTAAGTTTCTCCTTTTTTTATTTTTTGAAAGAATTACAATTTGATGCTACATGAATATCAAAATACCTAAAAATACTATCACACTTTAAGTATTACAATATACTACTACTTTTAATATAATACTACTTTTACATTGGAAAAGTGTGTGACTACGTCTCCGAAATCGCTGAAGCTGTTTCACTAAAAAAAAGTCGCTATTCTACCACAAACCTCAAAACACTCTTTTACCCATAACTTTCTCATCCGGACTCCGTTTGATATGAAACCAATTGGGTTGGATTCGTCTCGTCGTCCTCTTTCCATAGACACCAAGATTATAACCCCCAGACCCACTGTAGAGAGAGAACGGGGCAGCAACGTCTTCATATTTTCCAGCGAGATTCTCCGATTCCGGGGACAAATGGGACGAACCACCACCCAAAACTTCATCCTCTCATCATTCTAGACAGAGCCCAACTAATATTGAGCCTCAGTTTGCAGCGAATCATCGCCGGTGAGCCTCACATATTGGTTGAAACTTTCCGGCGAGTTTCCGGCCAAGGTAATCTTTGAAACTAGTCTAGAAAGCTTTGTTGGGTTGTTTAGATAAAGATTAATATAAAAATCGTGTGAATTGATGGTGAGTCAACACAACTATTCTTTCTCCATTTTGAAGGAACACTTTATTTCATTTTGAAGGAACACATCCTTCATTTTGAAGGAACACCTCCTTCAAATTGAAAGAAGATCTCCTTCGAATTTGAAGGAACAACTTCATATTTTTGAAGGAACACATCTTCATTTTGAAGGAACACCTCCTTCATTTTGGCAATGGCGGACGAGAAGCGCGAGGCATGCGATGTGGGGTGCATGAGTCTCACGCACGCGCGCTGTGGTGTGTTTGTTAGTTTGGTTTGGTATTAAATTGTAAAAATAGTAGTAAATTGTAAGAAAACAAGTGAGGTAATGTTTTTGGGTATAATAAAGGTGAGATAATAGTTTTTGGGCATAAACCCTAAGGAATTGCATTTTTCATGAACATTACATATGTACTATCTAAATTGATCATAGCCATTGTCAAAGTCTCATAGTCATGTATCAGAAAAAGTTATATGAGTCCATAATATCTTTTTTGTACACATGTGACGGTAGAGATCCCTTATGTAAATAACAACATATCAACACTTTCTTAGAGCACGCCCACACAAAAAATATAAAAACAGAGATTATCCGATGATCATGTATAATGATTAGATGTAAACCTTTTTATTCCTTTCTATTCTTCTTGCACGAGTGGGTTTTTGGGTGGCTAAAAAGTAGTGTCACCTTCTTCTCCTCCCCCATACATATAAACTAGAGACTAAACTAGTGATATCTCCAAAATGGGGTCAGTTTTCCATTAGATTAAATAAGCAACTTTTAGACTTGACAAGACAGGGTCAAAATTAGATTATAGGATTCATATCTAATCAACACAGGTGAATAAGCTTTTTCTTATGATTAAAAAATTTCAGTAGATGTCAAATTATATGCGCCACCAACATTAATATCACCCCCACCACCCCCACCTTAACACCACCATCACCACCACCACCATCTTTCTTACCACAAGTACTCTCTTGATGATCTTCCACATTGGTTTTGCTTAGTTTGGTTATTTTATATATATGTATAAGATTTTAGTTGTGTGAGTTTGATTCTTATATGTAATTTGTTGTACTTCTGTTGATTTGATCCCTACAAACTAGTGTGTCAAGTGTGTCATACCATTTTCTTATCGGAACAAAACACACAAGTATTGTATGTTGCACTCAATTGAACCCCACTTTAATACGACTCAAATTTTCGACCTAATATGCTATTACCTAAACTCAAACTTTCTGACTCACTGTGAAAGACATTATATGCAAATTATATGCGATACCATTAATATCATCCCCACTCCCACCACCACCTTATTTCCTACCACAACTATATTGGCCTCACATATATGCATAACTACTCAATTAACATTATGTTAAAGAATTATGCGATGATAATCAAAGTAGTGCTTTCTCATTACGTACCTTACAATTTGTCTTGAAAGAAAATGTTAAATAAGGGTTTTTTTTTTCTTCATATCAATCGTTTTGTCCTCTCTGATGTTATAAAAATTCAAGTTGCTAACCACGATTACATTCATAGTTTAAGTGAAGAATCCAAACCCTCGTGCTCCCATTTTAGTTGTATTATCACATTCTATTTCTTTTAGTTCTTGGCAATATTGATGCATTTGAAAAAGCAACTTGCAAACTAGCTAGGCTTAACAATTAATTATGCATAGGTGGTGTCCTGTATATTGTAAAGTAGTCAAGAAAGAACATTCATACATGTGCATGTGATCCGCGAATATTGTTTGTATTCAAAATAAACTCAAACTCTCGTTATGGTACCATGAGCCTCTGCATTTGCTTATCCACGCATTTGCCGCATTTGCTGAGGTGTCATGCTTGTAGCGGTTGAATTAAGAGGATATGTTTAATTTAAAAAATGCTTGTAGTGGTTGATGGTTGACACCTCAGCAAGTACAGTAAATGCGTGGAAAAACAAATGCAGAGGCTCATGATCCCTCGTTATGCATAGCATATTTATAGTCGAAAGTCTAGAAGAGGGCAAACTTTACTTTTCCCCAATCATCAAAATTGGTAAAGATTGATATAGGATGCTATCAAATCATCAATTGGAGTATACCTATAAGAAAAGGACAGATTAACTACGGGGATAGGATCCTTCAAGGAAATCCTTTGAGAAAGTTATATTACTTTACAGGGAAAAAGGCAGCTCCCTCACAAGTCATGAGATTAGTCAGCTTCTAGAGAAGAAACCTTAATTCTTCATTCAATTATCTCATTGACCAACGTACATAAAACAAACGATTTTGTATAATGTAAACCTAAAACAAAAGAATTTTATATGTAATGTAAACCTATGAATTGCTTGCTTAATATCTTGTTTGCCTGATATGCAAGAGAAGATCCAAACTCAAATCTCCCCAACCAATTAATAAGAAAAATTTGCACGATATTGCATTCAAGATTAAGGTCCGGATCATCTTTGGATTTGTGAATGTTTTGATCTTTAAAATTGAATTATGACAACCACGCTATCTATATATCTACGAGACATATGTTACATGTGTACACATACAATCAAAGTCAATTCATTAGTCACCAAGTGCTGAAATTGACTAAACATGAGAACCTTATCTTAAATAAAGGATGATGGGCATTTTTTTTCAAATTTTCTTCAATACATTGATGTAGTGAGTACCTTCACCAACTTTTTTATATACAGATTTAAATTTAAATATTATGTTAAGGGGATTACCCCGCTGCCGGTAGCCTCAATGAAGGCACACGTGCTTTGCACGTGTATCCCACTTTTTAAAAAAAAATTCTTTCTGACCACTCAAGTGCCTCTTTATCGTTCATCCAAAAAAAATGCCTCTTTATCGTCTTCCTCCTCATACACTGACCTCAAGCCTCAAGGGCATGGCCGCCGGCCACTGCTGCAAAAGAATCAAGATTCTCTGCCGACCAAGGACTCATCTGGCCACAAAATTTCCGAGAAAAATCACAATTTTTGTTCAATTTCGTAAATTCAAATTCAATTTTACTCGTCGGAGACCTTGGACATAGTGAAGAGGCAGCTGGGCTTGGGTCGGAAATTGGCCCTTTAGCTATGGCTGTGGGAGGAGGGCCGGATCATAGCCCCAAGACACGCTACCAGATCGCCTTCGAAGCCGCCGATTCGAACGAGTTCGTCATCGCCAGTCGTCGCGCGTTGAGGCAGTTTTGCTAGTACGGGTGACTTCGATTCGTCGTTAAAGTTCTTTAACCTTATAACTCCCCAAATCTGAATGCCTTTTTTTTATTCTAAACAAAGAAAAACTCTATATGAGCGCAAATTTGCTCTTGATATGTCTGTTCTGTCAAGTTTTTCCATTGAAAAACAAGCAAAAGAGGCAGTGTGCCTCTTTCCACTATGTTTGGCGGCGGCAACAATTTTGCCTTCTGCCGTTGTGTTTTGCTCGTAAAAATGAGTATAAGAGCAACTTGCCTCTTTTTTGGCTATAGCAGGTAATCAAGTCATGCGATCATGACCATTGATTTAAAATCAATGGTGAAACTGGTGAAGGTACTCACTGCCTCAAGGTACTGTAAGTATGCAATATGCAGAAAAGTTGTCGAAGCACTCGGGTAAACGACTTACTGTGCAAATGCTATTTTCATTTTATTATTAGGCTTTGCAGAGGCTTCATAGTCAGGTTCTGCGTGCAAAAGTTTGACTGACTATTGGGGTATTTGGATTGGCATTTTGTTTAATGATTGTATGCCATGGAATGATGAAACCCGATGTTTCAGATAAAAGTCATAAATGACTAGAATCCACCAATTTTTTGCTACAGTATTTTTTTTTTTGGCCTTGCAATTTGGTCTCCTTTAAGGTTCTAACTGAAGAAAAATCAGCTGCATATATGCTAGTCTTGAGTTACGGTTAAGTTGATGAGTTACACCTGAGTAATTTATTAGGGTCTATTAGAGCTGTACTGAGATTAAATAGTTCTAAATATAAATTTATGACTCTAGACACGGTAGCCATGAGTTAAATGAAGAAACTAAACTAAATAAAAACTAAATTAAATAAATGAATTTTAATCCTTATGAGTTACCTTCATTGGGCATACCTTGTCTAGTCCAAGCCACAAAACGGTCGCCGGATAAGGAGATACTATGATCATATATTCAAGAAAAGACAAGTCAGATTTCAAAAAGCAAGTTGGAACAGTCAATTGCTCATGTATTGAATCAACATTCGATTTTATGGTGGTAATTGATCTTCATAAATTTCAATGAAGGCCAATGAAACACATATGGATTATGAGTTACACTCATTGGGCAAATCTTGTTTAGTCTTACCCACAAAACGGTCGCCAGATAAGAAGAAACTATGCCCATATATTCAAGAAAAGACAAGTCAGATTTCAAAAAGCAAGTTGGAACACTCAATTGCTCATGTATTGAATCAACATTCGATTTTATGGTGGTAATTAATCTTCATAAATTTCAATGAAATGAAACATATATGGATAACATGAAAAATATAGCATTTGTTCATGGATTTCATGCGAATGGATGAAGATGACAAGGCAAACACCAAAAACATCTCAAGTAGGGCTCACCACAACACAAATTCCTCTAGGAAGTGGCCAAGTTGAAGGAGCACAATTGAGGTACTTGGTTTTATCTTAATTGAGTACTTGATTACATATGCACGTGTGGAATATAGTGATAATCTTCAACACATAATGGAAGTTGTACTTTTTTGTACCTGATAGAAGACCACTTTCAAAATGTCAACCCTAGCTTGTCAAAGTGCTGCCCACCCCATCTCCCCATGCTTTGTAAAGCAGTAATGGTTAGTGAAAGGTGTCTTAGCAGATGGGACTTGTCGACATGCTTTGACAACTTGGCATGGAATTGTACACAACTGACCGAGAAAAACTTGGGATAACCAGGAATACACCTCCTCTCTATCTCATTCATCACATCACTTGTTTAGCATCATTTTATATCTCACTCCATTTCATTTAACAAATCATGTAATGACTGACATAGAGAGTGGGGAAATACCCCAGTCGCATATAAGGCTATGCTGTTGGCATTTAGATATAGAAGCCCATATAAAATTGTGAATCAGTTCATTAGAGAAAGGAAAACTCAAGAACAATTTGTCATACAGGCAATCCATTTAGTGAACAGTGGAAACTCTTCCACATTTCTGCACTTAGTAAAGATGTTTACGATTCCCATAAGCGATTAAAAGAATTTGTTTTCTGTCACACCTAGAACTCAAAGGAATCGGATAATAAAATTTTTTTTTCTTTCTAATTATCGTGTTGGTACAACCTAATGATACAAGGCAGAAGTATTCAAGAAACATACTATCAATTATGATACAAAATTGATAAATTTAATGTTAGTATTGGTAGGTACCTTGCTGCAGCTTATAGTTGCGGTAGGAGCCTTGAGGAGCATTAGTGTTGGAGTATGATCCATGTTGAGCATTTATTTGGTAGGGGCTTTGTGGAGCGTTGATTTGGTAGGGGCTTTTCTGAGAATTGATTTGGTAAGGGCTTTGCTGAGGATTCATTATGTGGTAGGAGCCTTGTGGAGCATTTACACTTTGGTAGAAACCGGACCGAGCACTCACATTCTGACCTGCAGAAGTCATTAAGGCCTGAAGGATATTCTGTGCTGCACTCAAAGGATCAGAACCCTGGATCCCTAGAAGATGTTCAGATCCTCCACCTTGGGAGTTTTGGAGCTTTATTCTTGGTCTGCTAACCTGAATAACAGTTACAGAGATTATAAATTATATTTCCTTAAGAAGAGTCTTCCACAAAAGCTCAAACAAGTGATGCTTAATGAGCTGATCATTCAAATCATACAATCAAAGGCTACTTCGACATATATGAAACTGAAAAAAGGTTGGGTAAATATACCTCTCCAGTCGTGGAAATGCATTCTTTGGAAAATGAATCCACTGCACTCTTTGGGATCTTACCTCCAAACCATGTTTGAAATTTGAATAACTGGGAAAAACACAAAATAACCATAAATATCAGGCTGATTATATTAGTGTTAGTAAGAAACACAGGTCGAGCACTTCCATACCTAGAAGCTGACCGCGGTACTGGATAACTCTCGAGTTCATATTCATGTCTACCACCCTTCAAGAGTGACAAAAACAGAGTCATTATTCAAACAATAATGTTAGGATGACCATGTAGAAGATGATATAGATGATATAAAAGATGGTATAGAAGATGATATTTTTTAATTATCCTACCACCATAGTATTGTGAAGTAAGTTTCTCATTTATCCAGATTAACTTACTGTAGAAGAGCATTGATAAGATTTATGGTTCAGTAGAAGGGCATTTTCATATATTTCCTTTGGATCACAGGTATTGTTATTTCTAATTGGTAACCGCAGACCTTTTTCCAGTTAAAGCTCGTCATTTTAAGGGAGTTTAAAAATCACGTAGGGTACCTTTAGAGGATCATATCCCCCAGAGCTACCACCTCCAACTGCACCAGGGGGTGGTCCTCCACGGGGTAAGCTGCCTGCAGGACCAAATCCGCATGCAGGGCCAACAGGAGCAGGTCCCACTCCAGCAGTTCCATCTCGCAGAGTTCTCATTCGTAGTCTTGATGTAATCTCGACAAGAGCATCTCTAGAAACACCAAAATTCCCAGATATCTCCATGAAAAAAGTAAAAGGATTAATCAATAACTGCAAAGGTATGAAGTTGAAAGTCATATGTGAAACAGAAAAATAAAGAAATAAAGATTTACATGGTAACAGCATCACCTGCACAAGCTCTTCATCTTCAGCTGCACACTTAGGCCTACCATCTTTTGAGTAAACACGAATATCTGCTTGTGTTCTCCTTCTCATCTCATTTATAACTTGACCTCCTTGTCCAAGGATGCAGCCAACTTTACTTGATGGGACAAGAAGCCTAGTAGTGACAATACCTTCATCAGAGAATTCACTTGTTTTGTTCTGAAGCTCAAGAATTGCCTCAATGGTTTGTGATCTGGGATTGGAAAAAGCCTGAAAATAACATGGGCAAGGTGATCCACTACTAGAATAAAGCTAATATTAAACCAGTGGCGGATCCAGGAATTTTGGAGCAGGGGGGCGGAAATTTAAAGAAGTTCTGTTGCCGCCAGCCCACTACCCGTTTAGAGGTTCTATTCACTGCAATCGATTTTTCTTGGTTGGCACCGCCTATTTGGGAAGCAGAAAACAGGAAGAGAAGAGACAGCGAGAGAATGCTGCCACTCTCGCTCTCGTGCAATGTTCTTCTGCCGCCGCCAATTGATTTGCCATGATTCCCTGAATCGCAGCCACTGGTTTCTTATCGATTTTGGGGTTGAAAACGAGAGAGGGGAAGAGAGAGTGAGCGATAAAGGCGCTCAGATCATGCGTGTGTGTGGGCTGAAGAGAAAAAAGAGTGAGGTCTTTTACTTATCTAAAACGCACGTTTTGTGCACGAGAGAAGGAAAAAAAATTTGCATTATGCATGCTATTTAACTTAATAATAAGAAATGAAATTATAAATACAACCTTATTTTTCTTATCTAAAGTAACTTCTATTTTTTTTTTTTTTTTACTTTTCTATAGTAATTTAATTAATAAGCATTTTGATATACTTATTGGTATGTGATATAATAAAAAAGAAATTAAGCTTTATAGTCTTGAATACTACCATAAAAACCCAATCATCTTGACACTTTTGTTCTTTAGGGAAAAAAAAAACACTTTTGTTGTTCTTTCAATAAAACACTAGTGGTTGTATGAAATTTTAGATATCATACATGTTAGTTTAAGAGTCATCAATGTTGGGCACGTGCAGGTGCAGCCCTCTCTCTCTGCCATTCATCCAACTAACAAAATGACCAAAATGCCCAACAATTTGGGTAAATTATAGAACTATCTTTCTTCCTCCCGACTTCACCGCTGCACAATCACCAACCGCTTTCGACAAATACTTCCAAATCATCAACAATCATCAACATTTAAACCTTGACTGCACTGCACCTTGAGCGGGCGGGAGCAGATCTGCAGAAGGCAGTGAGCGGGAGGAGAGGCAGCAGAGGGGCGGATTGGGCTCTCAATCGCTGATTTTTCCGGCGAGCAGAGGGGCGGCCGCGTACCTTCGCTCCCACATGGATCCGCCCCTGTATTAAACCCATAGATATCAAAAAACAGTTTATGCACAGTAGGTTGTCGATGCCAACAAGACTTCTAAGCCAATATGAAAAGAAGTTAAAGATGGTAAAATTGTTGTGCAATGTAAAAGGGGATACCTCAAAAGAAGAGACACAAATAACACGGTCTTCTGAGTCCATCGATGCATCCTGAACATGCATACTGGCTCCTGTTTCCTGTTGCAACCATTTTACATTTAACCCCACCAATTTTCCCAGTTAAACATAAAATTTTCACAAAAAACTCAGCTAATATGAGTTCACCACAGTGTCCAGGAAGAACACCATTAAAACCATCCGGCACAAATAGAGAGGAACAGTATCCATATCCTCCCATCCATGGCATTGGCAGAGTAATGTGCAGAGGAGCCCGATTAGACATTGGATTTCCAGGTGGAAACACATTAGTGATTGGGGGTCCTGGAAGACGAAACTCCTGGCCTCCAAAATGCATAGGAAAACTTGAGAGAGGCCTCTTTTCCGTGGATTCTGATGCAGTAAAGTAGACACTTCATAAAGTGCCCTCTTTGCCACATCCGGTTTTCCAGATATCTGTGAAATTATTGAAAGTCAGTAAGGTGTTTAAGCGAAACATACAACATATAGAGAACGCTTCAAAGTGGTTTTCATATAAGCATCTTAAATGTTAAAAATGACCCGGGAAAATTACATACGTTTAAAAAAGAAAATGAGAAGACATGTTAAGTCCCAAGTATCTAAACATCAAAAGTACAAGTTGGCAGCAGATAATTTAACCAGCAGAAAGTGTCAGAGGATGGGGGCACCAATTATTAAACATGTTTAGAGTGCATAAGAGAGCACCAAAAGTTTTCCAGCACCAACTCAGGCAGGCAGCTAGCAACAGATGTTAATAGAACACAGGTAGAGATTTATTAATTTATTTTTCAAAATATTGAGAAATCTGAAAGAACAACTTAAACAACAGGTTAAGTTATACAATATTGTAGAGTTAGATATATTATTTCATTTAAGAGTTCGACGATATCTACATTATATTATATTCTTCTTTTGGAACATGTTTCACATGTTAAAGAACAAGCAAGAAAGGAAATGAAATAATGGAAAATACCTGCACTAATTCATCAGTATCCATAGCACAACTTGGTAGCTGATCTGCAGGAAGCACACGAATGCTTGCATTTGTCTCACTTTGCAATCTTTGAATGACATCTCCATGCTTTCCAAGAAGAGACACCCTACCATATGGTTCGGAACTAGAAGTCTTGCAGTGATAATAGTATTCTCATTGTCATCATCCAATGTAAATCCACCAAACAGAACTTCCCCTGCAAACTTGTCATGAACTTTCAAGAGAGCATCCTGGGCAGCACATTGCGGCTCCGTGGGCTCCGGTTTATTTCCCCCGGCTGGATCTTCATCACTGTTTTGCTTCCTTGAAATGCTTGTTGAAGAGCTATAGATAATAATTACTCTTTCATCAGAGCCAGGAACTGAATCAGCAACCGTAATCTTTGCACGGGTCTCTTCTCTCAGGGCTTTGACTACGCCCCCACCCTTTCCAATTACACCACCGATCTTTTTAGAAGGACAGAGCAAACGATAAACAGTATCAAGGGATTGAGAATTGTCTGAAAGTTGCTCGTGGCCTGAATTATTCCACTTCTCTTTCTTGTAACTGTGGCCAACCCCTTTTCTTTTAAAAATGGGGACCTGTGTGTTTACTCAAAAAATTCCGCTTGTTCCCATCCATATTACCACAAATATTGAAACTAGTGCTGAAGAACACTATGAACACTAAGCAAGCACCAAATACCTGGATTAACAGAAAACCGAATAGTTGTCACTTATGATCTACCGCCCAAAAGAGCGGAATAACATACTAAATTTAGCAAGCAATAAAAGTAAGCACACATTGTGATTCTTAGATGCAAAGGGAGCTGTAAAAAGCTTAAAACTGCAAATTATGGAACATTTTAATTCAATGGCGCACATTGTTGGACAATAAGTCAAAGGATCCTAGTAAAAGTAGTTCAGAACAGAGCTAGCGGAGCTAGTACGACATCAATTCAATCATTTTTATTTTGTGGAATTCAGCCAAAACAAACAAATGGTAGACGAAAAGTTGAAATCTTTTGCTAATTAACAAAAAGCAAACAATGGGCTTTGATGATCGGAGAAACATTGTAACTGAATTGTGTACATTGTCGAACAATTAATAAGTCAGTAAAGTATTTTCGGAACAGAGCTAGCCAAGCAGACATAATCACTAGTTATTTGAGTGTTCAGTTTATAGAACAAAAGACAGACAGCTAAAAAACAAACTCGTACGAGGTCAAATTCAAGTTTTTTTTTTTTTTTTTTTTTTTCTTTCGGAATTCAGCCAAAACGAGCTTTGCCCACTGAAAAAGTTGGAAGCGAGCAATGGTTTTGATAATCGAAGAAATGAGAAAAATATAACGCAGACTAGTAAGTAGAATTATGGGTTGCCGGGGAGTTTAAAGAACAAGGCTTTACGTGCCGGAGCGAGAGGGAATCAGCGGTGCAGCCACCGTGGTTGCCGCTTGCTGGGCCGACGGGCGGTCCCCATCTGCAGCTGAGAAAGACAGAACAAAAGGGATCAGTTGGGACGTTCAGTGGCAGAGAGTTTTTTGGTTTGTCGAAAAGGAAAGTGGGTTTCGACCCATTTCGAAAGGCCTAATTTGTGGATTGTAAGAGGCCCTATTGCAAATTTCTGCAACAATCCAGGTCCATCCCGAAGAAGGTCCAGAAATGTTGAACTTTTTGGTCAGTTAGGCCGTCTTTAATGGTAAATGTCAAAAATTTAAATTTGACACTATAAAATATAACTATTAATCTATACAGATTTGATATTACTCCCAATGTTATGCTAGTAGTGGTGGGCAAAAAAATTGCAAACCCACAAAACCGAACCGAAACCGAGGAAAAAAACCCGCAAGAAACCTCTTTGACCAAAAAAAGTCAAACTCGACACCCAACCCGCCCCGAACCGCCCTTTGCCGGTTTGGTATATGGGTAGAACTTTCATACCCATGGGTAACCGCGGTTACCCGATATTAATTAATTTTAATTAAAAATTCAATAAATTTTACACATTGCAGGATTTAATTGGGTGTTGTAAACCCTTATTGTGGATCTTTCCACACTGGATTTGAAAATTAGGGTAACTTAACTGAATGAGCATGTTGCAAACTAGGCAATTAAAAGGTGATGACAAAGAGATGACTACCTGCTCTTCTATTTGACAAGTGCCCAGATGTTTGATGGGTTTTTATCACTTTATCATTACTAATTCGGTGTTTATGTATTACGAACAACCCGAATGTTTTTAATTTAGATGATGATTATGAATGTTTGAACTTGAATCTAGTAATTCTTTTTTGACGGGTTAAATTTGAATATTTCTTTTATTTATATTTCATTTGATATATTAGGTTTCTAAACCCGACACCGCCCCGTACCCGAACCATGCGGGTTAGAAGTTCAAAATCGTGGGTGTGGTTTTAGTTTTCGGATTAACCGGCTCTTGTGGTTTGGGGGCAGGTTATGACAATAACCGCCCCATTCCAAGCCGTGCCCACCCCTAAATGCTAGTAGACTCAAATTTGACTTTATAGTTTGATTAATTGAGTTTAACCTTAATTTTTTTCGATTGAATTTTTTTTATAAGTTAATTTTTAACAAGAGTGTTGTGAATTAATTTTATGAACATTTCGACCTAAAAAATTCAAAATTCAATTTTTTTTTGTCATTCGATGTAAGACCATGTTAAAACGAGTGGTGTAGAAGGAGAGAATCAAACAATTGATATGTCTTGTCACTCTGAACCCATTTTATGGGTACAATAATTTCTTACCTAACTATTGAATTCTCTTGCATCTTCTACAACTCATTTTGGAGATTTCACTGACAAGTTGCCTTCCATTTCTACATATGCAAACTTCACTTATTATCCCTTTTGCCCCCTGCAACTCACTTTGAGAGACATTTTGCCCCTTGCAACTCTATTTGTATCTCATCTGTCCCCTGCAACTCATTTTTTGGGAATTTTTGCCCCTTTTCCGTTAATTCAAACTGATTCCGTTAACTTTGTTGATGTGGCATGTCCACATCAGCAATGTGGGTCCCGCATATATACACCTCAGCCAAGAAAATACTTTTCTAATTTTTTTTAGAACTTTTTCTTATCACTGTCCTTTCTTCCTCTGCAACAAACCCATCGCCTCCTCCGCATCTCAATCCCCAAATTCCAATTTTCCACACATTTTCGATCGATCTCATTCAAGTTTCTCTACTCCTTCGATCGATTCCTGTAATAAAACCCATTCGAAGACTTTGGCCAATTTTCAAACCCAGAACCTTCTACTGGATCGCAACGGTAATCTAAAAGTCTCAGATTTCTTGCTCTCAGATCTATAGGTGTTCCTCCACTTCTGCCACCACAACGTCGTTGTTTAAGGAAAAGAAAGGCTTCATCGACGCCGCCTTCATATTTCAGACGATACGAAAGAGCGGATTGTTAATTCTTGCAGGGGTATCTTCTTCGAATTGTTTTCCGATTCTCATTATTCTCGCAAATTCTTCGATAAATCAGTCCAGATTTACAGTTTTGTTTAATGTTTTTGTTCCAATATTTTCCATCACGCCTAAAACCATTTCCGGAGTGTTGATTATTTCATTGTCCCCTGCAAAACCTTAGCCCCCCACTCCAACCACCATGTCTCCCCTCTCCCTCCTCCTCCACCGCGCCCGCCGCTTCTCCACCGCCACCGCCTCCTCCGCCCCATTCTCCGCCAAAGACATGACCTGCGCCGCCATCGTCCTCCTCAAGACCGAGAAAGACCCCTCCAAAATACTCGAAATCTGCAACTCCGCCTCCTTAACTCCCGAGACCCACCTCGACCACATCGCCTTCTCTGTTGCCATCAACCGCCTCCACGACGACAACCACTTTGACTTCATCCGCCAGTTCCTCGACGGCCTCCTCTCCTCCCGCCCCGACCTCAATAGTGCGTTAGCTCTCTTGTCTGTATTTATTGCTATTTTGTCATTGATTGAGTGATTCGCGAAATTGGCTCTCGTTGTGTATTGCAGGCGACTCTTGCTGATTCGTTTCTTGCAGACCTTGATGAAGTGTCCGACAATGAAACCGATGTTATGGTGAGTACATGTTCATTTTGCCATAAAGCTGGCGTATGGGTTTGAAAATTGGCCAAAGTCTTCGAATGGGTTTTATTGCAGGAATCGATCGAAGGAGTAGAGAAACTTGAATGAGATCGATCGAAAATGTGTGGAAAATTGGAATTTGGGGATTGAGATGCGGAGGAGGCGATGGGTTTGTTGCAGAGGAAGAAAGGACAGTGATAAGAAAAAGTTCTAAAAAAAATTAGAAAAGTATTTTCTTGGCTGAGGTGTATATATGCGGGACCCACATTGCTGATGTGGACATGCCACATCAACAAAGTTAACGGAATCAGTTTGAATTAACGGAAAAGGGGCAAAAATTCCCAAAAAATGAGTTGCAGGGGACAGATGAGATACAAATAGAGTTGCAAGGGGCAAAATGTCTCTCAAAGTGAGTTGCAGGGGGCAAAAGGGATAATAAGTGTGCAAACTTTGTAGAACGCGTGAAACAAACACATTGATTGATCTTGTCATTTTGACTCAATTGTCTGGCTTCAATTATTTCTTACCTAACTATATATTCGATTCCCTTTCATCTCTTACCACTCATTTTGGAGACTTCACTGACAAGTTATTATCTACTTCCTCTACATACACAAACTTTGCTAAACCAATCAATATCTTCTGAAACTTCTCCATCATCTTTTCTTACTACGTTTTCAGTTGAAATGGGTTCAAGTTCACATTCACGTGAGAGTGCAATGCAGATGCTACTAGATGATGAGCAAGAAGAAGATGATCTTTGTCAAATACAAATCAACATGGAGATTGAAGAAGCTCAGAGATTGTAGGCTATTTACTACAACCAACCCAAATAGTGGTTCAGCTGCTGGTCGAGAGAACATACCGTGACCGAGAGAAACGACATGAGAATCTCATGAAAGATTACTTCATTGAAAGAAATACTTTTGGTCCAACTGCTTTCCGAAGACGTTTTCGGATGCACAAACCTCTTTCTACCGCATTTTGAATGACATTGTTACCAACAAACCTTACTTCTTCTAAAAAGAGATGCACTCGGGGCGAGCCATTCTATCGCTAGAGCAAAAGTTGACATGTGTCTTTCGCATGCTTGCTTCTGCTGATGCAATTGATGAATATGCTAAGTTGGCGGAATCAACAGCTATTGAAAGTCTAAGGTACTCCTATGCAACAATTATACGGATTTACAAGGATCAATATCTCCGACAACCTACCAGAGCTGACCTCCACAGACTTTTGAAGAAGGGGAGTCGTCGCGGCTTTCCGGGAATGTTGGGGAGTCTTGATTGCATGCACTGGCAATGGAAAAACTGCTCAACTGATTGGGCTGGGCAATTTACTGGATACAAAGGTAAGCCTATTGTTGTCCTTGAGGCTTTTATTCTTATTTTTGTTAATGCAAAAGTTTATTTTCCAATAACACAAACTTATTGCAACAACATTTTTTAAAGAAAACACAAGCAAAATAAAGCTTAAAAAGACATTCAAATTATAAAAACATATCGACATAACTAAAAAAAGAAACTAATCATCATCATAATTCATAGAAAGCACATAGACACCATCATTCTTTGCTATACCTTTAGCCTCTAGAATTTTGTTTTGTTTTTGTATCCAATACCTCCTCTTTTGCGGAGTATATTTAGTTGGATATTGGATCCTTAGACATAATACTTCCTCACTCTTTTCTCTTTCCATCTCAATTTGCTCTTCTAAATGCTTTTGTTTACGTTCCCCCGCTCTTTGGCTTCAATACCTTGTCGCACTAACTCTATCATACGCTCATTACTTCTTTCAATTTCAGGAGGCACCATTTTTCTTTTTTTCTTTCTTTTCCTTTTATTTATCTCGTCCAGGGGACCGTTGGCTGGGACTAGGTTGAACTATCTCTTCTTTTGTATCGTCATCCAAATTGACCGGTGGAACCTCATGCGTAAACTGTGGAGTTGGGATTCCCGTACTAGAGTGGGTTCCTTCCATCCATTTTTTGCTACTATGCAAAATGCGTCATCAATGTTGCAACTTAAATGGCGAGTGGGATGGATCATTTTCTTCGGCAAATATAGCACAAATAAGATCATGCTAACATAACAAATAAAAATAAACATAATTAGATATTTGAAATTTCAATAATCATATACACTTGATTTGTAACACTCACCAAAACAAAATTGTTGCCACCACTTTGAGATCTAGATGCATTAGCAATAACTCCCTTCCACACACTACATTGTTGGTTGATTGTTTTGAACCGAGCTTGGATGGCTTCTCTTGTTCGAGGTGGGTGGTAAACCCTAGAAAGAACTTCTTCAAACTTTTCGTAGATACGGCTCTGAAACATCTCTAAGCATTGATTAGCACCGATGAACAATCTTCAGCAATCTTCACCCAAGCTTCACATATAGCTTCATCTTCTTCTTTTGTATAACTTGGACTTCTAGGAGTTTTTTCTTTTGGAGGCATATTGAACAAAGAAATATATATTAAGATATGGGAACAAGTATATAATGAAGGGAAAAGAAAATTGATGATTATGAAATACATAAGTGTGTATTTATAGATTTTTGGGAAGAATTCGGACCAAATAACTAAATAATAATTTTTTAGCCGTTAGATTTTAATTTCAGCTGTTGGATCCTTTTTTTTAACTGTTGGATTGGTTAGAAATGATCATGGCCATTAGATTGAAGTTGTCCAGAAGGAAAAAAAATCAATTTGGCCGTTGGTTATCCAACGGTTTGTTAATCTCATCCGTTCATTGAAGCTCACATGGTTTGCTACAATATATATATGAAATAAATTCTTTATCTGCATCAGCATGAGGCCCAGCTGTCCCTTAATAAAAATAATAAGAAAGTTGATGTCTTCTCCATTGGGTCACCACCATGTGGGCTCTTGTTATTTTGACACTATACTCAAAATATGGGTCAAATTTGAACCACATTTTCTCAAATTTGAGCCTGAAAAATACATGATTTTTTGGTGCATTAAGGTTTTTATTTTTCTTTCTCAAATATGGGTTTAAGTATTGGAGATGATCTTAGGAAAAGAGTGATTATTGTCAATTCTCTTGTATATTGCAAAAGGCCAAAAGTTGAAAACATCTTTGTTGATGATAATTATGTAGTACTGTATATGATTATGTAGTAGTATTAGCATCTTGAATTATAGAACCACTAATAAATTATTCTACATACAGAATGAAGATTTGGGACAAACAATAATATGACGAAGACAACATTAATTGAGGTTCCAACAAGTAAGTTGTATAAGAACATTTCCACCTCAAAAATGCAAGGGCAAGGGCAAGAGCAAGAGGCAAGAAAATTGCCCCAAAAGTGAGTACTATTCATGTATGACTCACGTGAATAGCAATCGTCTCTCATTTTTGGTTCCACAGCAAAGGGGAAAGGGCAACGGGGTAGCTACTATTCACCAAAAAAAACTAGAGAGAAATATCCTTATAGTTTGCACTGACAGATATCTCCAAACTTTCTACTGACATGATTTTAAACGGTTGTTATTTGTGACACATGTCGAGCTTACTATTTATGAAATATGATAACATCCATTCCTTGACTGCCACGTGTTGTTATCGTCATCTAAAATTGTCAACAAATTTTACTAGTTGTGGATCTCTCCTCACTCATCATAACTTTTTTCATCTTCATTTTTTTCATTCTTTACTAAATATCATATTTCGTGAAGTTTTTGAAGAAAGTTGAAAGGGATGAAGAATAACGTGCCATTAAAGAGCGTCAAAGGGCAGTACAAACCGCTCAACTAGTTCAGGATTAACGTGCCATTAAAGAGCATCAAAGGGCAGTACAAACCGCTCAACTCGTTCAGGGTTGGCTATGACAACGGAAGAGGGCGAAGGAAGCCGAGGTTCACACTCAGGTTGTGCCCCAAACCGCAATAGAAGAAGGCATGAACGAGGAAAAATATCTCTTGGAGGATCACTTTATCTCAAGGTCGGTGTACCCAGAGGGAAGAATTTCATTTGCGGTACAGAATCACTCATCACATCTTCACCCGCATCATGGCTAATGTTTGCAATGGTGACCATTACTTCGTACAAAAGTCTGATGCACTTCGAGTTATAAGACTACTTCCGGAGCAGAAATTGATAGTTGTTCTTTGTATGCTTGCATACGGTGCATCTGCATATCAAGTGGATGAGATCACTAGGATGGGGGACTCAACTACATTGAAGTGCTTAGGCAAATTCTATAAGGCAATGAGTTTGAATACCTGAGTCGGTGCGGGTTGTTCCGGGACCCCGCCTCTTGAATTCCTCCTTGATTTTATTCCACAATTGATCCTGCTTTATCTTATTGCCAGTGATTGGATCATGACATGTTATCCACCACGATTCACACAATTGAACATTTTCCTCCTTCATCCAAGGCGCCGAACACGATGCTGATATTTTGTGAATAAAATAATAAGAGAAATGAAAGATAGATAGGAGGAAGAGAGAATTTGTGAAGCTTTGATGTGGTAAATGTAAAAATCTTGGGTATTTATAGAAATTTTTTTCCCAACTTTTTCTATTTTTTTCACATCTTGTTCATATTTTTTTTTGCAAAAGAAATCTTAGCCGTTGTGGAGATCGAAGCCCTGAAACATGCCAACCGTTGCTACCCATTGAGCATGATGTCAGCACATGATGTCAGCCTTATGGAACCATCAAAAAAAGTCTTTGCTTCTTTCTCCATGTTGGCTTAACATGCCTCCTCGGCGCGTGCAATACATGCGCCATTAAAAAAGTACCGTATGTTGGGTGGAATATGACATCATGCTGATGTCATTTGACCCAGAGAGGCAGGCCGGCGGGGGATTTTCTGCCTCTTGCCCTGCCCCTTTGCACCTTCCCCTACGAAGTTCCAGGTAACCTTTTGCCCAGTGGAAGCCATTTTTTCATGCTTGGGGTGACACCTCATCAAATTTCCCCATTACCCCAGCCTTTTTGTCACCCAATGGAAGTGCTCTAAAGAAAGGATCCATTCACATATATTGTCTTTTCTTTACAATCAATTCAAATGAGAGAGAAAATACCAAAGATAAATGGAAATGTTATTTGCATTCCAAAAATGTCACTATACACTCAACTTTTTTATTTTTTTTATTTTTTATACTTAAATGAAGTGCACAATAATTTTTTATAGTGTCGATAACACCACCCAAAATAAATAAATATTGCATAGTAATTTGTCCAAAAGAAAGTAGATATAGCATAGGAATTTAATACGTCTTAAATTCAACAGTGCAATTCATGTTCTTACCAAATATTCCTTGAGTGGAAATACATCTGAAAAAGAAAGGAAAATTGCAGCCATATGAATGAGGCAACTGGGTCACTGGCCGACAAGATAACTAGAATTATAATGGATGAATTTCCATGAAGGAGAATGTAAAGGGCTGAAGAAAAAGCAATCATCATGGTGGTGATAAACAAAAAAAGGGCTGAAAGACCTAACATCATTTTTTGGAGTAGGGATATAAGGAAATCATCTTGAGCATAACATGATGTTAGATTTCCCAAAAATATCATCACTAAAATTGTGGAAGAAAAGAGTGAGAGAGCATCTGAAAGAATGAAAATTGTGAATACTCTGCTACCTAAGAAGATAGGGAGACTTGTGTTCCTATTATTTACTGGGAAAAAAAATAATCTACCTGCCCCAGCATCTTGGAACATTCTAGTTAGCACAATGTGTCTCCACGTTCTCTCTTTGTAATTGAACACTTTATATTTGTTAGCAATATGAGATAAGCACACATAAAAATTATTATTTTTAAAAGCACCCCACTGTAATTTTTTTTATTTTTTTTTTATGAATGACACTCATTGACTAGACTCTTACTTGAGAACTTTCCATATGCTCATTGCCTAGTCAGATTTGTAAATTTGTTCTACCCAACATTACCCTACTATTTGTTGTTTCCTATTAAATTTGGTGGAATTTAAGGCTACTCCCATTTAATTTATATATGCCATGCACATTTGATGTTGCTTCTTCGTGTCGTGGCCTTGCTCTTTCCTCTCATTTCTTCTCGTGTTGTGTTCTTTCTGTACCCTCCCTTTATCTTCTTCTTCTTTTCATTTTCTTCCCCCATGGTTGCTAGCTAGTCCTACATGCTTTAAGTATCATCTTTTTTAATTTAGGTGTCAAAGTTCTTATTCGATGTATTCATTTTGGTGGAAAAATTTAGATGTTCAGACTTACTTAGAAGATCAGATTTAGTTTGGGTGGCATAATTGGTGACATGTTGATTAGTTTTTGTGCCTTTGACTGTTAACTTAAACCTCCCAGCAGTTACCGGAAACCATGCCTTTGACACGATTTGATAATTGGTACAGCGACAAATTAAGTACCTTAGCTTCGTCACATTTGATAATTGGTAAGTTGGTAACCATTGACACTGTTTCAGGTAAACTAATGCATATATAACAGGAGTGTCTCGATCACCAGGTACTTCCCACTAGGCTGCCTTTATATTCTTCTTTCTTGAGTATTCTAACTGTGTTCTAGTCAGTTCAGTTCTTCACTTTAAACATCATAAATTTTGTGGTTATTTCAGGAACTAGAGGAACATCTTCAACTTCAGATGTAACAGATTGTATGAGACTACTTTTTTCCATCGAGAAAGTTTGGGTTATTATTAGTATAGAAAGACATGTAATTGCTTATAAGTGTACTGTGTTGTATCAGACTTTGTACTGATTGAAATCATCAATGGAATTTGTTTTCTATTTTGTTTATCTATTTATTTAGATGAAAGTATCATATTTGTTGTGTTCAGCTAAGCACGAAAGAGTAGATTGAAGCAAATAACAGTACTAATTAATAGGAAATAATATTAAACTAATTAGTTATTTTGATTTTGCGACAGACTATGCGGTCACCAAACCCCTCGGCTCACTCCTTTCTTCAATATTGGCGGGCAGTTTAAAAAATTGTGACTAACTTTGGTATTTTCTGTGAGGAAAGCAGTTCGTCCCTAAACTTAATTAGTGACAGACTTTGAATACGTTTCCTGACGAAAATCTAATTTCGTCACGATTTATCAAATGTGACGAAGCTAAGGTGACGAAATTTTAGTGACGGATTTTTCGTCACTGCACATATTCAGCGACGAAATTTAGACTTTTCGTGACCAACTTGATTTGTCGCTAAATGGATTTTTTCTTGTAGTGAGCCTTCCTAAAATTACTAATATCATCTTTCCATGCGTTAGAAAAACTCATTCTCATTATAATTCATCCCTCAACTTGTTATTTTTCCCAACTGTTCGATTGAACCATCATTGTACTGCATTGGAATTTGTGCAACTAACCTTTCCTTCAGATAGCATTACTTTATTTCACATTTGACGCCCGAATTTTAACAAAATCCGGACATGTGTAATTTATGTCTCATTTTGATGTTTCTCTATGACTTTTATTGGCCAAATCACCTTTGCATGCTTTTGTGATGACCTGCCAAGTGTTTTCTATTGCATACTAATGATTTTAAACTGTTTCTGTCGCTACTTTACAAGTCATGCACATAATAATTCTCATCCTCTTGTATGGATTATTTGACCAAATTGATTTAGTTTCAACACTTGGCACACCATTACAAAGGTATGCAAATGTGATTTGGCCAATAAAAGTCATTGAGAAATATCAAATGAGGCCTAAACTACACATATCCGGCTTTTTGTTAAGATGCAAGGTTCAGTTCTACATTAGTTATATATATTTATACATATATATACATATATTATGGTATTGAACAAAAATATGCACGACATAGTATAAGTTAATTATGACTGATCATGACCAAAAAAAGTTCTAACCTTGAACCATTGCATTTCTCTTTGCATTTGCAAAGCGGCACCTCGAATATGATCAATGTGTGCCAATGCGGAAATGGTTCCTACTAGATGTAGCATTGTATTGCCTTCCTTATCTTGACGTATTACTTCATAGTCTCGCATGTGTAGATCCCGGGCATATAGAAGAGTATAAATTTTTTCTTGACGACATTCAACAGCAAATTGATATATGCTTCGGCCATTATGATTAGTCATCATTTCAAGCTCAAAGTTGTTTGAGTCGCATAAATGCATAACGTACTCCCAATGCCCTCGTTGTACTGCTAGGAACAATGCTGCTTTCAAGCCTTGCAATTGTTGAAGATCTTTGTCTTCCGTTCCTTTACACATGACACTTAGAAACTCATGGATTCGGATATGGATCAATTTCATTTTGTTTATACGTTTGAATCCTAGGTTGCCATTAAAAATAATATAAAATCATCATCATCATTTCGAAAGATTTTATAATTTCAAATCAACTAATAAACAATGTGATGTAGCATATACCCAAAGGTTTAAGGAGATTAGTCACAACTAGTCTTCGGAATAATCTCACAGCATTCCGAAACCAAATCGCTGGAAAATGGTGTTCAAAGAATGATGGTTAGATGCAAGAAAATAAAGGAAAAAAAAAGAATACATGATTATTACAGTATAACTTTTTGAAAGGACATGAGATGTCTTTGGATGGAGTAGTGTGATGTTATATACAAATTTTGTGTAAACCTTTGGATGGAGTAGTTTTCAAATCAAAGGTTTAAGATGTAGCACACCTGAGCATATAGGAGGTCTTTGATTACTCTGGTCCTCCCTTTCCAGGTTTTGAACTTTTTTCTGAATATCTTTCTGAATGGTGGGAGTAGGTTTTATGTGTATACCTAAAAAAAAAAAAACAATATCTAAAAAGTATTAGATTAGAGTCTTAATATTTAAAAAGTAAAATACTTTATTATAATATCCAAATAGTCTAAATTGTTTATGTGTCAGAATTTTATTGGTCAGCTATGATTTAGTTAAAACAAACGGCATAACAACTCATTTCTCTTTCTCTCTCCTATTTTTCAATTTTTTTTGTTTCTCTAAATTAATCATAACTTTTGATATAAAAGTCGTAATGAAAATTTGTTTTCACCAATGGATTCGTATAAGTGAGGATTACATTTTAAGATCCATATTGAATATGTTTTTCATAGAAAATATTTCGTAAATTTTGAATGCAGAGACACTTGACTGTCTCTGTAGAGACAGTTAAATGTCTAAGTATATTTTCTAGTTCTTTTTATTTAGTACTTTCGAATTTGGTGTCTCTGCAGAGGCACTTAATTGTCTCTGTAGAGAAACTTGACTGTCTCTTTAGAGACACTTAACTATGACTGTGTCTGTAAAGACACATGACTGTCTATGCAGAGACATATGACTATATCTATAGAAACACATGACTGTATCTGTAGAGACATATGAGTGTCTCTGTAGAGACATTTGAATGTTTTTACAGAGACACTTGACTATCTCTGTAGAGACACTTGACTATCTCTGCAGGTACACTTGACTGTCTCTGCATTCAAAACTTACGCAATTTTTTCTACGAAAAACATATTCAATATGGATCTTAAAATGTAAATGTCACTTCTACGAATTCATTGGTGAAACGAATTTTCATTACGACTTCTATATAAAAAGTTATGATTAGTTTAGTGAACCAAAAAAAAAATATGAAAGAGAAAGATGACATCCGTGAATGGGAGTTAGTTACTTTTGCTGAGTTGACATCCATTTTGAATTAGTTTTGGACTATATAGATATTTATTATCCTTTATAGATATTTAGGGCTCGTTTGGCACGCAGGACAGGACTGTATCCTGTGATTAGCTCGGACTGGACTGGACTGGCTTATGCCGGACTAAGTCCTGTCCCATGTTTGGTGCTGCATTGGACTAAACAGTTATCCTGTCAAAATAGTGATGACCTATGTTTGGTGCTGCATTGGACTAAAAACAACAGCACTATAATTCATATAAATGTTTAATGTGGTTTAAATATTTTTCAATCCAAATCTAATATCAACTGTATGAAAAGTGAAAAAAACTCAAACATAAACAAACTACTACATGTTAATAAACTACTACATGTTAATAAAGAGATGTATCACATTCATGTTTCCCAAAAAAATACATCAACTTCATCTAAATGTCCAAAAGAAAAGGATACATAAACTTAATATTAATAAAGGCATGCATCAACTTCATGTTTCCAAAAAAAAAGGGAGATGCATCAACTTCATCTAGAGCTAGGCCGTGTCCAAATCATTTAAACCAAGCAACTGAGCAACAAACACTTTCTTCAGATCAACATCACATGACTTGAACACAGAAATGGTATGTGGTTTCTCCAAAATTTTGGTTAGTGCTGCAATCTGATTCATAGGAGATAGCCCCATTTCCTTGAGTTCTTTAGCTATATCACTTCTATCTTCGGTACCTTTGACTATAGCATCGGTCACCATTTGCATCATTTTCCCATTCACTTCAAACATTTTCCCCAATGTAGTAATCAATTTATCTTCACCACTTGATCCTACACCTCTTTTCCTCTTCCCTTTGCTGCTCACAGATGAATTACCCACTGATTGGTTGCTTTCTCTGTTTCCTGACATGGGGGAGACACCATTTTCAGTCTCATTAGGCTCATCAAAATTTTCATCTTCCATCATTTCAGCAGGGACTTCAGCTCCTTTGCCATTAGCACGATCTTTTCCAAATATATTAGCAAGTCTTTCATATTCTGGAAAAGGTTTGTTCCTCCAATCCTTAGCTTCCTTGTGATACTACAAGATAAGAATCAATAATTGCATTTAATAAGATGATGAAAATAGTTAAAACAAAGATGCAAAAGCTTATATATGTGTATGTATATTAAATTACTTATACCTGCACATAAGTATTCCAAGCATCATCACTATCCACTTCAACACATTGTTTTTGATCATTCCAAGCAAATCCACTTGTGTTAATCATGTCAAAGACTATGCTATATTTTTGTTTGATCTTCTTCAATTTTGATTCAATGTGAGGGGAAGCCTTCAGGTATTCATTACTTGTATCAGCATAATGACATAGAGCATTCAAAGACTTCTCCATTTGAGTCAATGTACCACTTTTGAAACTACCAGTTTCACAGCGATGACCACCAGCCACAAATTCATCAAGCACATCCAACAATTTCGCTTCCTCAAATTTGGACCATGTTCTCCTAGTTGCCATCCTACACACATTTATTCAAAATAATGCATATAGAAAATAATTGAAACAAATCTTCATGTAGTGAAGAAAATAATTAAAACCAAATTAACATAATAAACTCAATTTCACATACATAATAACGTACACACTTGCTTTAACACAAATACAAACTATCCAAATACTACATAATTTAGAAAATGCTAAAAGACAACAAGTAATTAGCCTAGTTGTTCCCATTTCCTCTCCACTCATCATACATTTCCATAGCTAAGTCATTCCTCCAAGTAGTCCATTGGTCGGAAGCTCCTACATTCTCAATATTATCACCTTCTGTTGGATCTTCCACCTCTTCAATTACATCCACACTCGCTTCCATTGGATCACTAGACATCTCTCTTCTAATGAAATTATGCAAAAGACAACAAGCAGTAATTATTCGACATTGGGTCTTTATTGGAAAATAAGACGGGCTCCGCAATATGGCCCACCTAGCCTTGAGCAACCCAAAACAGCGTTCTATCACATTTCTCGCTTTAGCATGCTTCATATTAAAAAACTCTTCATGATTATTAGGTGTAGCTCCTTCTCGCCACTCCGATAGATGATACCTTGTTCCTCTATATGGTGCAAGGAATCCCTCACCATTGGTATAACCTCCATCGACAAGGTAATAATGACCTAACATCCAAAAAAACGAGATTATGGCATCATGCAAAGACAAGTGCACATATTATGGACACTCACGAAAGCGCTTACCAGTCGGAACTTTCAACCCATTAGGTCGAGTGATTGCATCACGCAATACCCTAGAATCAGATGCTGATCCCTCCCAACCCGGCAACACAAATATAAACTCCATATCACGTGTGCAAACAGCAAGCACGTTTGTAGCAATTTCACCCTTTCTAGTTCGATATCTTGGTTTCTAGTTTCTGGTACACGCACCTTAATGTAGGTTCCATCTAGTGCCCCCAAGCAATTCTAACAAAAAAACACTTTCATTAAGTTCATACATTCTACAATCCTAGAGCTGCAAACTAACAAATAATGAGCATACCTTGAACCATCTCCATCTATGATCCGTGGAATTTTCACCTACGGGTTCTGGTGCTTTCAAAAGACTACCTTGTAGTCTTAAAACGGCTTGCAACACAGAGTTAAAATACCTACTAATAGTTTCTCCCGATCGAATAAATCTAGTTCTAATAGTTCGGTTCTTAACATGGTGTGCAAGTATATGTAAGAACATACACACTTGCTCCTCCACAGTTACCTCACACTACGCCAGGAATGGCCTATAATAGCATCAAGTTACGGCACATTTTTCAAACTGCTATAAAATCATGCGCGCGTAACTTAAAAAAACGCTGTAAATGGAAAAGGGGACACGCGCGGGATTTTTTCCAAAGGTAGAGCGCGCGCGGGATATGTTTTGGGGTGAAAATTTTCTAAAGTCATATCTCTCGCCTCCAAACTTCCGCCAAACCCTTGCCTCCAACCAAACTCCAAGCTCTCACCTCTCTCTCCAGATCTATCGGCGCTCATCAACCAACGCCTCCGCCACCCCAAAATCTCAACCCTCTTTCTCCAGATCTATCGACCCCTCCCGCCTCGGCTTCTTCCTCCTCTCCGAGGAGTCCCTCTCAAAAACCCTAGCCTGTGCGTCCTCACTCTCAAAAACAGAAGCCACTCGACCGATTCTCCCACAGCGCGACTCATCGCGATTCACCCAATCCTCGACCCATCACGATTCTCCCACCTCTCGCCGACGCCATAGCGATTTCGAACTCTGACGCCCGCCGGCCTCCATCGCTGCCTCCACCTGCTCAGGCCTCCGACGCTATTCTCTGCCCGCGTGATAACCCAGGTGCGTTTGTTGTGCTCCTGGTGCATGTCAATGATTCCGATTAGGTTTTTGAATTTCGGATTTGGAGTTCAATTTCGGCGATTTTTGTGGATTTTTTTTTGCACAGCACCCATCGGTACGCCTCCAGATCCAACCCTTCCTTTCGATTTCCTCCGCCGCTTTATTTTCTGTCTGGTTTTCGAGAAGAAAACACATCAGTTTTCCTCTCTGTTTTCCGCTACTTTTTTTTTTTTTTTTGCAGTTGGGGTTTTAGTTTTGAGTTGAATTTCAAGGTTACTTCGTTTTGGTTTTGAACTTGAGATTCGATTTGGACTACACATGTTGATTTAGTTACTGACTTTGTGTTATAATGTGCATAGAAACCATGTACAAGCATTAGAGAGAGAGCTGAGCACGGATTGTCAGTTTCAGAAACTATTAGAAGGTTACTGGGTTTTCGAGTTTTCAAGTGTTTGAATTGTGTATTTAATAGGTAGTAAGTTTTGATTCTGATTGCAATTTGAATAATTTTAGACATTGAATGCCCGGGAGAGGATTCGAGCCGGCTTTGTTTGGCTGGGAAAGTAATTGATAGGAGTAAAAGGTTGTGTGATTCTATTGGAACCAATGAGAAAACTAAGGTAACTGATACTTGCAAAGTTCTGAATTTTGTAATGTGCGAAAGATATGAAACGATGCCGTTGTTTTGTTGCAGATTTGTCATCAAGCTGGAGTCAGCTGATTCATGTCCTGCATAATTAGTGGTAATTGGAAATACATGTGCTTATTCCTTCCATGTTATACACTGACAAAATTGTTCACTTACATGTTGTGGCGTGCTTGCTAATGTGTTTTCGCGTAAATACTGGATTGATTTGTTTTTAGGATATGGCAAGATGCTCCAAGTCACTTCTTGCGTTACTTGAACGTTTTGCATCATGATGCAGGTTCATTTCCATTTCGGGCACCCGAAGCAAGCTTTGGAGGTGAGCATGAGGAGGGGATTACTACTTCCCCTTAAGAATCCATTTTCCCATACCCTACTCATGAACCCTTCTCTCTTATTTTTCTGTGGTTTGATGATTTTTTTGGTTTTCCCAATATTCAGGTTTTAACTGAAGCAGTACATATTTCTCAACAGGTAATTTTATCTTATTTGTAACATATTACATCATGCCCATAGCTATACTGGCTTTGGGTTTCCTGTGATCATTTTTGGGTGATATACATGCATATCAGTGAAACAAGAGTCCTAATATTATCCTTCTTTTTTGTATATGTTACCTACTAAGGCCTCATGGTATAGTACTGGCACTTATTGATATTGGACAGGTATGCATATAGTTCTCTCAGATAACATAAGCATTTCTAGTTCGAAAGTCTAACAATTTAGAACAAACAATACAGCAACTCTCTTAATTCTCTTTAGAAACAAAGAAAAGAAAATTTGATGGAAGTCTCTCTAATTCATTAGACATGGAACCCCCTAGAAGCACACAAATTGTTGCCCTATCCAGTAGAAATCATCTTCCTCTGTATTTCTCAATAACATTTCTAGCATCCCTTTCCAACTAAATGATTTTTAGAATTCCAACACAACTCCTAAACTTCTCAATTCTTGCTTCACTGAATCCCGAATTTTGCCTTTTCAATTGCTGATAAGGATTCTTGTGCACTGCTTTCCTTGGTATTAGTTGTGTCTGCTTTATTCTTATGGTTATCCACTTATTTATTGGAGCAGGCTGAGAGAGACCCAAAACCGTTGCACCGTGCAGCTAGATGTTTGATAAATGCTCAAATGGAGAATGGAGATTTCCCTCAAGAGGTACTGCATTGTTTGGATTTTCACTTTCTCTATCCGTTGGTGCTGCAATATGTTAGCACTTTATAAGGCTCAGAAGGTTCTGGTTTTCCTCTGATCAGTTCTGTATGAAATATTTTCAAATTGTCTCTTTATTTCTAAGATACTAAGCTAGTGTGAACCTTTACTATCTGGTAAATTAAACTTATGGTAAAGTACTTTTTTGGTATATTCTAATTTCAAGCAAGGAATTATTGAATGTGCTTTTCTGGTTTTAAGCATTTGTGAAGAGGTATGCTGCTCACTGTTATCTGGTTTTAAGCATCTATGCTTTGCCTTCTGTTAATAGAACTGTTATATGTCTGAAAAGGCTGACATCAACTTCTGTGATCATAGGCATATAGACTCCATGCACTCAACTTTCCGAGTAGCTGCTATCTCAAATTTCTACAACCGTTGCATGGCCAGGAGATAACTTATTCGGCCGGAGTAGTTGAGTAAGTGACAGAAGGCTTAAGGAGAACAATTAGACAATTTTAGTGTTTTTTCTTAGTTTGTTGGTAACAAGGCTTGTAATATGAAACCTTCAAGTCTTGTGTTGAATATTGTATCTTGTACTTGTAGAATACTGTATTTTGGGAATGGTTTTGAATGCAATGAATATTTTTGAAAATTGTTGGTTGATTTGTTTAGTGTTGATCGTTTTGTTGTTGGAAGAGAGAATTTAAATAGCTTAAAAATGCTAGAGAAATAAAACAATGCCATTTAGAATATAACAATTACCACGAAGCTATAAAAAAGATACAATAGCGTTTATAGAATGCTATAAAATGGACTATTTATAGCACTACAAAAACGCTATAATAGACCCCCCCTTTTCTTAGCGTGGGCAAATACAACGTTCCAACAAACGCTAAGAGGTACCAGAATAGCGTTCTTCGCAAGCTATTATAGACCATTTCTGGCGTAGTGTCACCATTGTTTATTAACCCTCCGTCGGTCCGAAGCAACTCACATAACAAGCCAAACGACCTTGAGTCCATTCTTAGTTCACTCACGCACTCTACATCATTTCCCAATATAGTATTTAGATACCGCAAACGAGTATCCCGTCTAACAAGAGATAGATCAAGGAATGAATGTCTTTCCATAAGTCTTTCAATTCTTGCATTCCTTCTTCGAAGCATCATAATCACAAGAATCGAACAAGCACACATTGTCTCTAAATTCCACATCTCCAACACTAATAGCAACAAAAGTTTTCGATGATCCATATCTAGTATTCCATAAAAATACATGTAAGTAAACATCAAATTTTGGACAAAATAAACTCTTATTCATGATTAATATCTTAACAACCATGATCAACATTCCTATCATGCTTCACAAATCACAACTCAAATCACAAAGCACAAATCAATATTAACCCGATCACATCTTAACAAACTCTTATTCACCCACACTACAAACCACAAACACAAATCAATATTAACCGATCACATCTTAACAAACTCTTATTCACCACATAAATCACAAATTACATATCACCTATCACAAATCACTAATCACAAATCGCAAATCACAAATCACAAATCACTTTTCACCAATCACCAATCACCAATCACCAATCACCAATCACCAACCAAAATCAATTTGCAAACCTAATTCAATTACCCAATTCAATTTGCAGCAACAATAGATAGATTACCCAATTCATTGCAGCAACAACAGATATTACCCAATTCAATTTGCATGAACTCACTTGGTTCGTGCGACAGCTGCGGATTGGAGAGTGAAGACAGGCGAGAACAGAGAGCAAGAAGACGGCGTCGGTGGAGCAAGAAGACGGCGTCGGAGCGACTAACGGAGCCGTCGTTTGGAGATCGGAGCTGCCGTTCGGAGCTGTCGTTTGGAGCAGATCGGAGCTGGTTCGTGCGGCGCTGTCGTTCGGTGTTCAGAAGACGGCGTCGGAGCTGGAGCAAGAAGACGACGTCGGTGTTCAGAGATGACGAGCGGGGCTGTCGTTCGGCGCTATCGTTCGGCGCTGCAGATCGGAGCTGTCGTGCGGCGCTGCAGATCGGAGCGGGGCTGTCGTTCGGCGCTGCAGATCGGAGCTGTCGTGCGGCGCTGCGAGAGCAGATCGAGAGCTAGACGTTGGAGATGCGCCGAGAGAGATTCCTGATGGAGAGGCGAGTCCGTTCGTTCAGTGAGAGAGGAACGCGAAGACCGGCTTATCTAGCGAGCACCCTTTTCAGCTCGTTATTTAGTCAGGTGAAAACAAGAAGCGGGCCTTATTTAGCGTCATTAAACTTTGTCCTGGCGTACACCAAACATGGGCTTCAGGACTAAATTTTTTTAGTCCAGTCCAGTACTAGCCAGTACTGGCTACCAAACATGCCCTTAGGGTCTTATTTTGGACCCCTAAGATATTAGCCCAAAAAAAAAAAGAGAAAACCGCAAGCCCAAGTATATTAATCCAAATAAACTATCTCTACATACAAAGAAAAATGTTTTTCATTACGTATGTATATGTGGTATGAACAATAGACATAGTTGAAGAACTTATATTATATTTTTTAACTCAATAAGGGGCATTAATTAATTTGGAGAAGAGAACATAGAAATCATTCCGTACTTACTATCATAAATCCATTGTTCCCATAATCTAGATACATGGAGGTTCGATACGTCCCGAAGCACCGTCCTGACTGACTTCGTTTTTTGTGGAGAGAGGATATGAGCTGGAGGAGGTGGAGGTTGTCAGCTAGCTCGAACTTCGAGATGCAGACGGCGTAGTCGGCGGCTGAAGAAGGAGCGAGGTGGCAGAGGCAGCGGCTGTTGAGGTTGCAGAGGAGGATCGAGATGGCAACTGATGGGGAGAGTAAAAAATCAGAAAACACAAACGCGCTTCAGAATGGACCCTTTTTGCTGGAAAGCCAAATATTTTGATTTAGGATTTTGGGATAACATAAAAAAAAATATTGCACATCTATGTGGCGCTATCAAAGTTCGTCACAAATACTTGAAATCGGTGATGAATGATTCGTCAAAGATTGATCTAGATAACAAGCAGATGCAGAAAACTATATGTGACGAATGCCAAAATTTCCTCACATCTTCTAAATTAGTGTGACAAAATTTAAAGCGTCACAATTTATTTAGTCACCAAAGCTCAAATTTCTTGTAATGTCTAAATCGTGTTCAACTTAAAAATGCAAAAGGTATACTAGCCCACTCCGCTAAAGGGGTTGTCCCGTCATTGTTTCTACTCATGGCCAAATTTGGGTAACACTAAATTAAATCCCAAGAAATATCTGTGTTGAATAAAATAAAATGAAAAAGAGCATTGCTAAAGTAAATACAAAGAAAATATTTAGGCCATGGACACTAACACTTAAAACTTGAATCTTACCAAATCTTTTCGATTTAAGACTCCAGGACACAAGATCAGCGGCATGGAAAATCTTTATATCTTCGTGTGGAGTGAAGGAATAGAGCAACTTTACCATGCGAGGAAAATCTTTATATCTTCTTGGAAAGCTAAAGGATATTTACTTATACGAGGTTGGATACTAATACTGATTAATTTGTTGCTCTTCTCAAGCATGCACTTAACCATTTCTGTGGTTCCCAGACTTATAGCAAAGTTCCAAGTCTTCCGCCAACATTAACCGCACCAACTCTTTTGCAACGTCCACTCCTTAGCAATGAGTGCGAGCTGAAGAGCTGTGAAGCCGAATGAATCCCTTGCACTTACTGCCTCGGGATGTCCTTTAAGATGCTCCATTACCGCGTCCCATTTATTACAATAAACAAGATTGAAGAAAGTTTCATTGATGTTGTCGGCCCCACTGCCATTGCTCTCATGTCCTGCTCCTGCCTGCCCAAGGAGAAATACTTCCATGGACTCACTATTCATTTTTCAGCCAATTAAAAGTTGCCACATAATCATAAATTGCCACATGGCGATACCCGATTGGCCGAAAATGTGAATAATTAGTCCATGGAAGTGTTTATCCTGCCGAAGGGGTGTATTAACTATTTTCACGCTACAGTTAATTTAACAATTTGACCACGGCCTTATATATTTCTTTTTTGGTTCAAAGTTAGTTACTGCCAAACTCAAGTAAATATTTGAATATAATGAGGCTCGTCTAATAATTTAAAGAATTCTGGAAGTCCTTGTGAGGATCCAAAGATATATGTATACCTTCAACCCGCCCCTCTTCCATTGTCACCTGATCATCGTCTTGCCCAGTATCACTATGATGATCACTTGAAGCTTGAACTGGTTGATGATTCACGTCGGCTGAAACTGGATTTCTCTTGATGTTTAGAACAATATCAATCTGGCAAGTAAAGTCTTTATGAGGGGTGAAATATGTATATTTATATTTATATACCTTCAAAGCACACCTCTTCCATTGGAGTTTGAAACGCTTCAAGAGTGTCCTCTCATCTGAAAACAATTATCAATTCTTAATTGTCTTTTTCTTCGTGCAATTCTAGCTAGAGAAAATTACAATTCACTACTATTTTAACACCAAAATACCCAAAAACACTACCTCACTTTAAACATTACAATTCACTACTACTTTGACACATGTTGATTTTTAATTGGCTTGTACTCTTTTAAAGTCAACTTTATACAACTTTACACACACGCGCTCGACATCCTTCATTTTTTAAGGATGTGGTCCTTCATTTTTGAACGATGTCTTCCTTCCTTCGATTTGAAATGGCACTTACTTCAATTTGAAGGATGTGTTCTTTCAATTTGAAGGATGTGTTGCATAATGTACAGGAACACTTCCTTCAATTTGAAGGATATGTTCCTTTAATTTGAAGGATGTGTTCCTTCAATTTGAAGGATGTGTTCCTTCAAATTTGAATTCAAATTTTGAAGGAACAATTCCAGAATGTACTGGAACACTTTCTTCAATTTGAAGGATGTGTTCCTTCGATTTGAAGGATGTGTTCCTTCAAATTTGAATTCAAATTTTAAAGGAACACTTCCTTCAACTTGAAGGATGTGTTCCTTCAAATTTTAAAGGAACACTTCATTCAGAATGTACAGGAACACTTCCTTCAATTTGAAGGATGTGTTCCTTCAAATTTGAATTCAAATTTTAAAGGAACACTTTCTTCAGAATGTACAGGAACATTTCCTTCAACTTGAAGGATGCGTTCCTTCAATTTGAAGGATGTGGGCGCGTGAGCCTCACTCACGTAGGTTGTGGTGGGCTTGTTGGCTTTGGTTTGATATCAAATAGTAAAAGTAGTAGTAAATTGTAAGAAAAAAAGTGAGGTAATGTTTTTGGTAAGAGAAACACTCATATAGTAGTTTTTGGTAAGAGCCCCTTATAGCTAGCTATCTTAGGGTGTTCAACGACTGTAATCAAGATATTTGAGAAAATGTTATGCACCTATGCTTTCTCGATTATCTGGCTTCAAATCTTGTAACAAAGTATCCCAGGCATCTTTGGCCCTGTCAATGGTCCGGATCAAAGAAAAAGTATCATCCCCGCAAGAACTTTGGATTGCATTAAAGGCCTTGGCATCCTTCTTCTTCCAAGCCTTATATCCAGCTTCGCCATCTTCTAGCTTAGGAGGTTCAGCTGTCAATTCTACAACGTCCCAGAGATCTTTAGCACGCAAGTAGGCCTTAACGCGAACACTCCAATCATCATAGTTGTCGAGGTTGAGAAGTTTAAGATTGGCAATTACAGTACTAGTAGGGACAGAACCTCCCATGTTCAGCCTGCCGCGAATTTGTCCGAGCTCGGTGATTTTGTTTGTGTCAACTGATCATAATGAAAACAAGCAAAAGGAAGAGTTGGGCCAATCTTGAAATGTGAGCAGCTCTGAGTAGCCGAAACTAACATATTTATAAAAAGGTATACTTTTTTTTTTTTTTTTGTATGGTCGTCTTTGTTTGTTAAAACATATTAATCATCACTTGTATTATATATCAAAAAAGGGACAAGCATGTGGTGGTGAAGCTGTATATTCTTTTGCATCTAAACTAAGTAAAATAGCAGGCCAAAAAGTCTACTGAGAGGAGCAGTATTAATAAACTGCGAATCACGTTAAATTCTCATAGTCTTTGTTTGGTTGGTTGGTTATTAGTATTTTGTCTTCATCGAACTTATCTCAATAATCGAGGATCTTTCACGCATATAAATCAAATCAATTTGAACCGTAGCAACATATTTTCTAGACTATACACTTGTAAATAGCATGCAACCAACTTTTAGACCACTAAATCGTTATTTTCATCTTATTGAATTTATGACAATCCAACTACTAAAAATTTCTATATATGCGATATACACACCTATTCTACAATTTCTTTGGGTTGTGAAAGTCACAAATGTTAATGCTTTATACAGTACCCTCCCATTAATTAATTACTTTAATTAGGTTGGAGAAACTTATGTTCACCGACAATGAGAGAATTGAGTGTCCATATATGCATTGACTAATTAATGTTTTTTTCTGGTCAACTATAATTAGTCCTGGAGCCTATCACGAAAGGAATCGAACAAGTTTTGACAAAAAAATAATAAAAGATGTGTGACATATGATTCATGACTGCAGCTAAGCAATGTACTTGAAGACATTGATTATATGGAATTTCTTGACGGCTGAAGGGTTTATTAGTTATATTACTAGAGACAAAATTAAAAAGTCGTAATGCTTTTTCCTTCTATTATATATTTATTGGAGTGTATTTTTGCTCACTGCCACAGAGCAAAAATGAATCCCCCATCTATAATGTTAAGTACCAAAGAAAATCTCAAAAAAAACTGGAAAATTACGATGATATCTTGAAGGTAGAATAACAATGTCATTTCAAAACAGATCCTTTTGATTAAAAAATACACAAATGGGAATATATTTATTACATGATCAAACATATATGCTGTCTTTTATTTACAAGCTTCTTAAAAGATAGGAATTCAATTAGACCAATTAAGCTTTGACTTTCTTATCATTAGAGGTAAAAAGATGAAAAAAAAAAAAGTCAACTCGTACATACATTGTCTTTCCTTTACAATATCCACGTAGAAAACAAATTAAGAAAAACCTGACCAAGAAACTTAAGTCCAGGGATCAACATTCTTTTTAAATACTCCTGATCCATAGGTAGAAATGAGTATCTCAAGAAGGAAAGGAAATTGCATCCATACGAATGAGATAATTGGAACACTAACACACGCAATGGTTGGAATAGCAATGGATAAGTTCCCGTGGAGCATGATAAAAATAGCAGCGGAAAAAGCAACCATCATCGCACTAATAGATATGAAAAGAGTTGAAAGGCCCAAAATCATTCTTGTGGGCAAGGATGTGAGGAAATCCTTTTCAGCAAAACGTGACGTGAGAATTCCCAAGAATATGATGACTGAAGTTGTGGAAGCAGATAGTGAGATAACATCAGATATGATGAATATTTTGAATACCTTATCACGTAAGAATACAGGAAGCCCTGTATCTCCATTGTTGCCACCAGGAACCGTGAATGCGGCAGCGAACATTATTGTTACAATAAGAGCACCAACCACTGTACAAGAAGTTGCAGTGTCTTTCATTGACTCTTCTCCCTTTTTTACCAAGGCTTTATGGGTCTCGGTAAATGATTCTTGGGGTGCCTTACCATCGTTGTTCAACATTTCAAGCACTCCTGGACCTGCAATGCTCTCCACCTCCTGCATTTCATTCAACAAAATTTTAAACATAGAAAATATGTTATCTCTTCCTACGCATTTTTGAACATTTGTGGATTCAAGACTCCAAGTTAAACAGTATGGCATAGTACCGAGAATATGGACTAACCCGGTACCATTGTAGTTCTCTCTGCATTTGCAAAGCTGGGCCTCGAATGTGATTATTCTGTGCCAACGGGGAATAACTTCCTATTATGTGTAACATGTTATTTCCAAAGTTGTCGGACTCACTCACTCTAGTTCTCTGTAAACCTTCGTCGAGGTGATATATAAGGTTGAAAATTTTTTCTTGACGGGACTGTGCGGCTACTTGATATATGCTCTGATTGTTTTCGTTTCTGGTCGACCTCAGGAGCAGTGGATAGGTTTGGCATATACGACTCACAAACTCAATATGCCCTCGATCTATTGCCAGGAAGATTCCTCTGTACACGGCTTGCAATTGCTGTTCGTCAAGAGCGCCTGGTTTCACCACTTCACACATGCGTTCCAGAAATTCATGGACACGGACATGGATAGCCTTTAGTCGATAAATTCTTTCGATTCCTAGGTTGACATTACTGAAGACATTGATACACATCATGTTATTTGTGTACAACTGGGTGCTCATAAAATGGTAAGAAAGAGATCAACGATGTAGCCTACCAAAAAGTTTGACATTCTTCCTGAACTTTTGAATAATTGCCCGACCTAATTAATTAGATATTAAAGATATATTAGTACATGTTGTTAGTACCAGACAGAACTTTATATGTACGTATTATATATACACGTACCTGAAGAAAGGAGATGCATTTGCTTATCTTTCTCCTTTTCTTGATCTTGAAGTTCAAGACGAGTTTCATGGGTGATAGGAGTAGGTTCTTTTTGGCTATCATCAACCGTAGGAGCTATGGTAGGAGATGGCTTTATGAATATTCCTGGTTTATATAACAAGACAAACCCAATCACTAATACACTAAACAACAGTTGCCTCGAAACCCAATATTATTTTGGCAAAGCACATCGCCAGTCTATGAAGAGTACTTAATTAAGAGAAAAAATGAAGTAATATTACTCACTGTTATAAATCCATTTCTCCCAAGATGTGAGTTTGGTTCCACTTAGAAACACTTCGGAACGCAAACTAGCCAATTGAATATAAGGACAATTCTCGTTTATCATTTCAAGAGACAAGCTCACGTCACGCTGAATCAAGTCCCACGCAACATCTGCATATAGAAATATAACAAAGAGAAGTTAATTAACTCGAAGAATATATTTTATTTACTCATAAAAAGTTGACCATATTTGGAACCAGTATACCATCTTACCATATCTTTTAAATTTAAGTCCGTGACAAATAAGATCAGCGGCCTCCTGACGTGAAAGAGTACTCGGATCAATGAGAGAATAGAGATACCGAGCCACTCTTTCCCCAGTGTCCATCATCTGAGCCAGAAGAAGTGAAGTCCTGCCGTCACGAGGACCAGGGATGCTGAGTAACTTCTTGTTCCTTTCAACCATGAATTTAACCAGTTCGAAGTTATCTGGCGGACTCCGGAGTACGACATTGTGAAGAGCTATATAACCTTCATTGTCTTTTATTTCCAAGTCTTCGGGTGCCATTAACTTCACAAGCTCTATCCCAACGTCTCCCTTCTTTTGCAAGGCTGCGGCGTGAAGAGCTGTCCCTCCACTCGAAAGTCTTGCACTTGCTGCCTTTGGATATTGCTCAACATGCTTCATTGCAGCATCCCAATCATTACTCTCCACAAGATAAACAAAATATGCGATGATTTCCCCGTTCTCCTCGTCGTTAGTCTCGCTCTCAACTGCTCCTGTCAAGTTTCCAAAATTTATATATTCCTTTTTCTTCAAATCATGGATGCGAGTAGAAACTTTTTGGTCAAGTTTCCAAAAGTTATTTGAGGTTCCACTAACGACAGTGATGTGATAGTTTTTATCTTCCTTTGTTCTAATGTGAGGAAAGTTTCCATTAACGACTTTGAATTGGAAACTTGTTAAAGTCTTCTACTACGTCAATTACCATGGTGCATTATTAGGAGACCCATTAACATATCTAATGAATGGATCAGAATACAAGTCTTTAATTAATACCTCAACGTGCTCGTCATTCTTTGGGGTTTAAATGTTGGGAAACGTTTTCAAGTTGAAACATTGCAAAAGTCTTCTAATCTCAAATGCGTGGTACATATCTAAAGCACCAGTCTATCTACTGAATTGTTGAGAATAGAAGTATTTTATACCTTCAACCTGTGCTAATTCTGCCGACTCTGCCTTCAAGCTCAGAGCATGGGCTGGGGTGTCCATTGGTGGTTGATTATCTAGCTTTGACTTTACCGCCAAAGTATCCCAAGCATCTTTGGCCTTGCTGATGTCACGGATGAAAGAATAAGCTTCAGCGCCGCAAGAACTCTGGATTGCATATAGCGCCTTGGCATTATTCCTCCTCCAAGCCTTGAATTCAGATTCACCGCCATCTTCTCTTGTAGGAGATTCCGCGGCACCTTCAACAACATCCCAAAGATCTTCGGCCAGCAAGTAGGTCTTCACCCGAAAACTCCAATCTCCATAGTTCTTGAGATTAAGAAGCTCGAGATTAGCAATTACACCAGTACGGGTAGGTGCTGCAGCTGCCATTCAACCTGGCAAGCAATTGTTCAATTCAGGTGAGTTTGTGTATGCGAAAACAAAACAACAAAAATCAGAGGAAAATGGCTCACAGGTTGAGTTGGAGCAATATTTTTCAAGAGCTTGGAAATGGCCACTGGTTGAGTTTGGGTATCAATGTCTCTGTTTCTATTGTATGCATAATTGCGTTGTATTATATGTCTGCAATTGTAATTAAAAAAACACTTATTATCTCTTTTGCCCCATGCAACTCACTTTGAAATCCCTTTTGCCCCTTGCAACTCTATTTGTATCCCATCTGCCCTCTACAACTCATTTTTTGCGAATTTTTACCCCTTTTCCGTTAACTTAACTATTTCAGTTAAGTTTGCTGATGTGGCATGTCCACGTCAGCTTTAAAAATAATTTTTAATTTTTTTATTTTTGTTTCCAATAGTGGATAGATTTGGTATACAAGTGAACTGTTTGTATGTGAGAAATTTTTTTAAAAAAATTAAAAATTTATTGTTTCCACGCACGTAGCCTAAAAAAAAGAGTTTTTAGGCTATGTGCGTGGAAACAATAATTTTTTATTTTTTTAAATTTCTCACAAACATATAATTCGCTTATGTACCAAATCTATGCACCAGTACATCTTTTCACATGAATTGCACTAGTGTACAAATTTGGAACACAAGTAAATTGTTTGTATGTGGGAATTTAAAAAAAAATTTAAATTCAAAAATTAATTTTTTTAAAAATTTTAAAAATAAAAATAAAATTTAAAGCTGATGTGGACATGCCATATCAGCAAACTTAACTAAAATAGTTAAAGTTAACGGATAAAGGGCTAAAATTCCTAAAAAATGAGTTGTAGGGGCAGATGAGATATAAATAGAATTGTAGAGAGCAAAAGTGATCTTAAAGTGAGTTGCAGGGGGCAAAGCAGATAATAAGTGTTAAAAAACTTGGTTGATGCCCATGTATGATTAGCACAGTTGGCCATGTGAATGTGCTAAACTCTCAGAATTTCTTCTTTCCGCATATGAGGAAGGTTGACGAGTCCGGGCGATCGAGGCCGTCCACTCTACTGTTTAATAAGAGAGTAGGTCCAAAGTTAGTGTCATCAACAATAGGCATGTCTAATAAGACAAAACCAACCATTACCCCCAAATTATTATTAGAAACTATTACAATATACTTATAATTTTAAATATTAATTTTCAAAAAGAATTGTTCTATAATAGTTTTTACCATTTAATCCTACCAAATTATTATTAGAAACTATTGATTTCTGTGTCTTTGACTGTTAGCTTAGTAACTTAGAGCATCTACAGTGGATCCCCTAAAATCATTTTTAAGCTAAATTTGATGTAAATGTTGACAAAAATTGCTTCAGCGGATTCCCTATATTTAAAATTTTTTTAGAGTTCTCCCTCTTGATCCCCTATATTTAACATAGTTGGAGAGAGAATTTAACATTTTGTTAGCTTTGCCACATAGGCATACGGTTGAGTTTGGCGCCAATTCTTTGATTTCGCGCCTGTTCTTTTTCTTCGATATAATTTTGCGCCGCGTCCATGCCAATTCTTTGATTTTGCGCGTGTTCCTTTTCTTTGTTCGCGCCATGCCAATTTTTGTTCTTTGGTATAATTTGGCGCCAGTTCTTTTCCCTTGTTTCAATTTGGCGCCAATTCGAAATTCTCTCGTTCATATAAATAACGAAGCAAAGCGGCCTCCTTTCTCTCGTTATACTTGCAAGCGGCGCCTCTTTCTCCTGTTCCTTCTGAACTTCTGCGGTCTCTCAGGTATTGCTGATTTCTTGAACCATATATTGTGCTTTTCTTCCAATTAAGGTTCTGTTTCAGTTTTGGTTTCTGCGACATTGGAATTTCTAATTTTTTGGATATTACTTGAGTGAGGTTTGTTTGTGCGGGTTGAAGGTTAAATATATGGCTGGTTGTCTTATAAAACTATGTTGGAAGCTACTAATATATAGAACAATGTTTTGAGATGATGCAGATGGAATATGTAGGTGATGAGATGTCCAACGGAGGCTCACAGTATATTGATCCATTTTTGACAAGTGATCCTCGACCTTCTGATCAATACTCACATGAATTTACTTATCATCAACGTAAGGATGATGAGAAAGAAAGCGGCAGAGAGAGGCTTTGACGATGAGTCCTAGACTCCTAAACCTAATCCTAATTTTTATTTATAAACTGCAAATCATGCCATCATATATTTTTATATACATAAATGAAATCGTGCCATTATAAAACCTAGCCGTTAGAAAACTTGGTTGTAACATATTTTGAAAATGTCATTAAATGTTCTTAAGTTAGAAAAAAGTTAGAAAAATTATAGGGGATCCGCTGGAGACGCCTTATTGGCATGGCTCCCTAAACTTAACATTGCAGTCAAATTTAATGAAAATTATAGGGGATCCACTGTAGATGCTCTTAGTTAGATCTCCCTTGTAGCTCTGTATGATTGTGAAGTCAACAAATACAATAGCCAAATGATACTGACATTTTAAAATTATTTTTTATATTTTATTTATGTTTAAAATAAAAAAATAATTGAAGTATCAAAAAAATCTTTTAAAATGTCAATAATCATACCACATACCCATATTTTTAGATGCCAATAATACATTAAAAAGGAATCTTTACATCCAAATAAATCTTTTTCTTGGTCAACTATATCATAGTTAATCCTAACCTATCAACATGTTGTGACTAAAAAATAAAGAAAATTGTGTGTCATATGATGCATGATTGCAAGGTAGATCTAAACCGGTACATTCAGTATTATATTGAATTTCTTGACAGTTGAAGTAGAGACAAAAAATATGGGTTTGAATTTTTTTCTCAGAACGTGCTTGACATATAAAAAGTTTGCTTCTCCTGCCAAATTGCATTAGTAATATCAAGATTGCCAGTTGGATATAGGGGTCTTGATCCATAATATAGTCAATATGAAATTCTCATAAACCATCGGGGGAGATGCATTCACATAAAAAGGGTGATGTGATTGGAGCTCTAGCAAAGAAAACAATTAAAATCTGCAAGGGTCAAGACCCCGATTTGCAAGTAATCTTTAAGGTAAAATGTGCCAATGACATTGTAACAAAGAATGCTTGTGTAATTGATTAGTCGAAACTCAAATCGAAGTTGGAATATATTTATTACATGTCATCCAATCACATACTGTGTATTTTCTTTACAAGCTTCTTGAAAACTAGCAAAACAAATATAAGTATAGGGAAAGATATTCTTATCAATTATACCTACTAGAAATGCATATCTCAACAAGTAAGGAGAATTGCAGCCATATGAATGAGGTAATTGAAACACATGAAAGCAAACAATAGTGGGTGTGTTCCCCTAGAAGACCTAATATCATTTTTCTGGGTAGGAATATGAGGAAATTTTCTTCAACATAGCGTGACATGTGAATTCCCAAAAATGTATGTGTTGAAAGTGGTTACAACTTTAGTCATTTAGCATTAATTTTGTGGTGCATGAGCTCTCTGTACAAGGTGCCTTGGAATACATAAGTTTCCTTGTGGTCTGGAGTCTTAATGACTTAGTTGGTTAAGGTGCTTGTATATGTATCAGGAGTATTTTCTCCTTGTCTCTCATAATAGTACTACCTCTCTTTCTCATGTGGATGTAGGCAGACTGACCATCTGACCGAACCATGTTAACTTGCTTGTTCTTGTTTGTTTAAGTTTTTCTACATGGTACCAGAGCAGGTATCGTAAGGGGTTATCCACTATGTTGTTGTTGTTGCTTTTTCGTCTATGCATCTTCCATGGGAGATCCAAAAGACCTTGCAGCTTTAATTACTGGTATGGTTACCGAATCTGACTGTAATCCAAACCAGCGGCTTTGCTCTATTCTTTTGAATGGATTCAACTATATGTCTTGGTCAAGGGTCGTGACTTTAGCTCTAGGAGTGAGATCGAAGCTTGGATTTATTAATGGTAAAAGCCAAGCACACTGGCGGAGCCTTTGTATGGCCAAAGGTGGCCATGGCCTCCACAAATTTTTTAAAATCTTCTACTAAACACAGTGTTCTAAAAATCGGTCTAGGCGGCCGCCTAGGCGCTAGAAGGTGGGTGACCGCCCCGATTATGGGTATAATCGGCAAAAAATCGGTTTCAACAAAAAAGGGGAGGGAAATAGGAACGATTTTTGTCTTGGATAGTATAAGCGAGGTCGAAATCCGGGAAAAACTGAGCGAAAAGGGGAGGAAAATTGGGAGATTACTGCTTCGAAGCGGTGGAAGCGGAGGCGGCGCGGAATTCTGGTCTTTTTCACGCGAAGAAGACGATAGGTGCAACGCACCGTTTCTCTTTTACATTTTTAGATTATTTTTTGTTTTGTACAACTTTAATATATTATAATAATCCTAATAATAAAACAATCCGACAAGATGTTGATGATCCTAATATTATTTTTTGTGGCTCAAATTTTTTATGTCTCTTGTGTGTATGAGCGGCCCTACTAGTCCTCTAACCTAACTCCGCCACTGGCCAAGCATTTGATGTTGATGATCCAAAGCTTGAGGAATGGCTTTCGAAAGATCAACTAGTAAGGTCTTGGATTTTGAATTCTATGGAATCTCAAGTTTTTGAAATTTTTTGCTATTTAGACTCAGCTAAACAGTCATGGGAGTCCATTAAGGAGATGTATGGGCAACAAAACAATGTTGCCCGGATCTTTGAGATAAAGAAGGAAATTGCAGAAATCTCCAAAAATAGGAGACCCTTTATTGAGCATCTAGGGAAACTGAAAAGTGCATGCCTTCATTTCCTGCACAACTATTATCTGTTGGGAAAATTATTAATGAACTTAATTGTTCTGTAATTTTCACTCCCAAATTTGTATACTTTCTGGACCTTACAACAAGGAAAGGAAAGTGATTGGTAAAGGATTTTACTCTAATGGTCTATATTTGTTAGATCAGCCTACTAATTCTTCAAAGGCTTTAAAAGTCATGGCACCTCAAGATAGTGATTTGTGGCACAAGAGATTGGGCCACCCCTCTAATCAAGTACTTGCTCATCTTTTTCCTGTCTCCCTTGATGCATCATCCTGTGAAGTGTGCCACCTCTCAAAGCAGACAAGATTGCCATTTAAACTCTCAACTTCCAAAACCAGCAAACCATTTGAGTTAGTTCACTCAAACTTGTGGGGACCTGCTCCTATTGGTTCTTATGATGACTTAAATATCTCGTAATTTTTGTTGATGATTGGTCTTGAGGGACATGGCTGTACTTGATGAAATCTAAGACAAAGGTGACTCAAATCTTTCAGGATTTCTGCAAAATGGTCGAAACTCAGTTTGATTCTAAAGTTAAAGTCTGTCGTACCGATAATGGGACTGAATACATGAAAGGAGTGCTTTCCAATTTCTTGATCGCTAAAGGAATTATTCATGAGACAAGCTGTGTAGGCACTCCACAACAAAATGGAATTGCAGAGGAAGAATAGAGATCTCCTTGAAAAAACAAGGTCCATTATGCTTCAAATGAACGTTCCAAAAGGCTACTGGTCTCACGGAGTTCTTACTGCCACATATCTGATCAGTAGATTGCCCAGCAATGTGCTTAATTTCAAATCACCTATGGAGGTCATAAAGGGAAGGAAAATCGATCTCTCGCACTTAAGAACTTTTGGGTGTCTATGCTATGTGCACATTCAGTCTCTACATCGTGATAAATTTGATGCAAGAGCTGATAAGTGCGTTTTTATTGGATATTCATCTTCTCAGAAGGGGTACAAATGTTACAATCGAAGAACTAAAACGTTAGTTATTTCTCGTGATGTTAAGTTCTTGGAAGACAAGGCTTACTTTGAAGAGCGGTTAGAGGTTGGCTCTAAGGGGGAGTATGTAAAATGTGGACTATACAATATACACATAATGTAACAGTAATTAAGTATATTACTTATGGATCAAGTAACTGAGTTATATCATGTATCCTACTTATGTTAGATGTGTGTTTGATTAGGAATCTAAGTTAAACACCAAGAGATCACATTGATATAGGCCGGCTACTTGCCCAGTCCTATTAGGGCTTTACTTAAAGCACAAGTATGGTAATTAGGGCGTTATAGTCTTTTATGGGAGGACTATAACTGACCTAATCAACCACTATATATATGATGCTAAGATCCCTATGCACTACACCGTTCTCATTGTCTTTGCCCCATAGAGAAGAGAGCTTTGAGGTGATAGTTGTCATAGAAGACCTTTGCCAATTCACTAATCATGGCCGGATCTAAAGGTAAACATGTTTATGTACTTATGTGTTTTACATTGTGTCTATGATCTTGAACGTGCTCATGTTTACAGAGTACGCTTTCAATTTTCTTCCTCTTCCCATTAGTGATGATGATATAGAAGATGAAGAACTTATTTGCTTGAAGGATGTGTGAACAATTACACCAGCAGAGGAGTATGTGGCACCAACTCTTTCGAGTGATAATCATGTGGCACCCACTACTTCCAATGATAATCAGATTGTTGCTTCCTCTACAGCTCCTATTGCTCCAGAAAATGTTGTTCTACGACGAACATCAAGGGTTCAACTAAGACCGGCAAAGCTCAATGATTACATCACAAATCAGGCTGTGAGATATCCAATCCAGAGCTATTTGAACTATGAGAAGGTGTCGTCAAATTACTCAGCTTTCTTGAGTAAGATTTCAAAGGGATCAGAACCTACAAGCTATCATGAAGCTGTATCATAAGCTGTATGGAGATATGCAATGAAAGAAGAACTTCAAGCTCTCAATGAAAACAATACTTGGATCATAACCAAGCTACCTGAAGGGAAGAAATCAGTGGGATGTCGATGGGTATACAAGATTAAGTACAAAAGTGATGGAACAATTGAACGGTACAAAGCACGGCTAGTGGCTAAAGGATTTACACAGACCTATGGAGTAGATTACAAAGAGACCTTTGCTCCAGTTGTGAAGATGAACACTGTCCGAATTCTTTTATCTATTGCAGTCAATAACAATTGGCCACTTTTTCAAATGGATGTGAAAAATGCTTTTTTGCATGGAGACTTGGAAGAGGAAGTTTACATGGTCGTACCCCCTGGTCATACACAAGAAACACACAGAGGTATGGTTTGCAAATTGAATAAAGCTTTATATGGTCTAAAACAATCTCCTAGAGCTTGGTATGCAAAGTTAAGTTCTGTTCTCTTAAGCCAAGGATTCAAAAGAAGCATGCTGATTCCTCATTTCTTGTGAAAAAAATTCCATCCGGAACAACCGTTGTATTAGTACATGGGGATGACATTGTCATCTCAAGGAATAGCATGGAAGATATCAGATTGCTTAAGTCTCTGCTTCATACGAAGTTTGATTTCAAAGATTTGGGTGCCTTAAAGTACTTTCTTGGAATAGAAATTGCCAATTCAAGCAAAGGCTTATTTCTAAATCAAAGAAAGTATGTTCTAGATTTGCTACAAGAGACTGGGAAACTCGGAGCAAAACCAATTGATAATCCCATTGACACCGACAAAAAGCTTGGCTTGGAAGGAGAACTATCATCTGATGTTGGACGGTACCAAAGATTAATTGGAAGACTTATTTACCCCACTGTCACTCGTCCAGATATTACACATGCTGTCAGCAGTGATAGTCAATTTATGTGTGCTCTGAGGACAAGTCACATGCAAGCGGTTGATCGTATTCTTCACTATTTAAAGGGAACTCCAGGTCGAGGAATATTGGTGAAGAGGAATAATAGAACTGACATTGTTGGCTATAGTGATGTGGATTGGGCAGGAGATCGGCTGGGGCGAAAGTCTACAACTGGTTATTGTCTTTTTGTGGGCGGAAATCTTGTCACTTGGAAGAGTAAAAATCAGAACGTGGTTGCACGTTCTACTGCTGAGGCGGAGTACAGGGCAATGGCTCCCACAACCTGTGAGCTAATTTGGGTCCAAGCACTTCTAAAAGATTTGGGATTTCCCTCCTCTCAACCCATGAAGATGTAGTGCGACAATCAAGCTGCTATGCGCATTGCTTCTAACGATGTTTTTCATGAAAGAACGAAACACGTTGAGGTTGATTGCCATGTTATTCAAGAAAAGGTTCGGGCAGGCATAATTGAAACTAAGTTTGTTAGAAGTGGTGATCAATTAGTAGATTTATTTACTCATGGGCTGACTTCAGATAAATTCCATGACATTCTAACCAAGCTTGGCTCCATTGACATCTTTGCCAACCTTGAGGGGGAGTGTTGAAAGTAGTTGCAGCTTTAGTCATTTAGCATTTATTTTGTGGTGCATGAGCTCACAGTACAGGGTGCCTTGGAATACATAAGGTTTCCTTAATGACTTAGTTGGTTAAGATGCTTGTACATGTATCAGGAGTATTTTCTCCTTGTCTCTTATAATAATACTACCTCTCTTTCTCATGTGGATGTAGGCAGACTGACCATCTGACCGAACCACGTTAACTTGCTCGTTCTTGTTTGTTTAAGTTTTCCTATAGTATGATATGTGTGATTGTGTTGGAAAATGGCTGAGTGCAAGGTTAGTACACTGGAATGAGTGGCTTATAAGGTAAAGTTACTGAACGGGAATTCTATATATACAATACTATTTTTTTAAATGAAATTATTGAATAAAAGTTTGACAAACCGCCAAACAAAAGGAGTACAATGAAAGCAACTAAGACACAATATTCTGGGGCCTCATTAAACCTCGCAGTGTACGAGGAAAAGAGTGTCAGATACCCCTAGATTCAATAAAAAACAATCAATAAAAGTAGACCTGAATATATTACTTACTCCTAAATCCGCTCTCTTTCCCTACGGCAAAGCCATCAAGAAAAGAAGATGAGAACCTAGTTGACCTCCTTACGACTTAACCATCAGAGGGAACTAGGCCCAGACCAAGATCAATATCCAATCCACTGATATGCAACCCACTAAAAAGCAGCATTGCAGGCCAAGTGAAGCCCCTCTTTAGCAACCCTATATAAGGGAAAGAGAACCAAGAAAACGCTCAAACAAAGCGGTAGCTGGGCATCCCTAACCAATCTCTACCATAAACATCTGAAATAAAGACAGTAGAGTGTCCCACCACGAAAAAGAGGAAGCCGAGACACCATGGTTTGCCAAAAGATCTGCCGCTTGGTTACCTTTACGGAAAATATGAGAAACTCTGAAGGACATGTGTTGAAGAACATCCATACAATTTAACCAACCTACGTGAAGTTGCCAAGGTACCAAAGCAGGAGAGTAAAAGAAGTAGAGAATCAACATTGAGTCAGTTTCAATCCAAATACTATGCCAATTATGAAGATGAGCCATCTCAATAGCTTTAATAACCGCTAAAACCTCTGCATGAAAAGCGCTTGGAACATTCAAATTAGAACTAAACGCTCCAAGCACAAAACCTCAATGATCACGAAAAGCTCCCCTGCAACCAGCCCAGTCAGAATCACGTTTCCAAGCACCATCCGTGTTAACTTTAACATAATCAAAACAAGGGGGTGCCACATAACCTCAACAATTTTTGGGCATTTTCTAGGCTTACAAGAAGCCCCAAAAGCTCGAATAGTGCATAAATCACGCACCTGATTGGACATATGTCCTTTGGCTATAGAAGAGGAAGCCCTTACGTTGGTCCAAAACAAAGAATTGCTTCAAAAGAGCTTGGCACAAAGCTAAGGCCAAAATAATTGAACATAGAACTCCAAATAGAGCAGGAGAAGGGACAACCAATGATAAGATGAGCGACACTCTCTGAAGTCGACCTACAGAATAAGCACATAGAGGCAAGAAAAACCCCCCTTCTCTGCAAAAACAGCTCTGTAAGAAGGCTGCCATGCAGCACTTTCCAAACTAGAAAGGATTTCCGAGGCTCAATGAAATTTGTCCAAATCAGCTTGTGCCTAGAGGTAATTGGAAACCTCATATGCATGAACTCGTAAGCATCCTTAGCCGTGAGAATACCAGAAGAGGAGGGAGCCCAAATCGCCAGATCTGTTGTTGTAGCAGCACGCAAAAAAGAGGTATCCTTAATAATTTCATAAACTGAATAATAGAAGATAAAAGGGAGAGAATGTGCCATTCGCCATCATGAAAATATTGAGAAACCATCTCGTTCATATGAGGCCTGAGAGAAGAGTGGAGGCCAAAAAATTTTGCCAATGATTGCCCTGCAAAGTTATCCCACCAAAACGAAATGTTACGACCATCATCAATAAGATAGCGCACATTATCAATAACTTCAGGCCAAACACGTTTAATACCAGGCCATATTGAAGAAGAAACATAGGCTAATCGTATTCGGCCACCTCTCGAAAAACGATAATGAAGGAATTGACAACCAAAGGAATTCGAAGACAAGATCTCCCATCCTTTCTTAAGCAGTAAAGATCTGTTGAGTACCATAAGTTGTTTGAGTCCAAGACCCCCTTCTTCCATTGGTGCGCAACACTTACTCCAAGCAACAAGAGGAACCCCACGCTTGTCGAAAGAGCCCGACCAAAGAAAATTTTTACAACAAGACTCAATACGACGAAGCAAAGAATTGGCCATTCATAAATCTGAAAGCTATAGACAAGCATACTAGCCACAACATATTTAATTAACTGGACTCAACCAGCTGAAGAAAGCTGCAACCCTTTCCATGCAGATAGCTTTGCTCTAATTTTATCTACTATACTATGAAGATGAATAGCAGGAGGCTTTCCATTAAAAATTGGGACACCCAAATAAGTAAAAGGAGTAGACCCCACTGTTATGCCCAAATCATGTGAAATTGAGCGCTCCCGGTGACGAATAGGCTTGCCAAGAAAAATATTAGATTTTGACTTGTTGATCACTTGACCAGAGTTAAACTCATAATCCCTCAAAAAGTCCAGGAGAACAGAAAGATTTTTTTTTTTTTGTCCCTCGACAAAACACAATTATATCATCTGCAAACAGAACATGGGAGACGGCCCGCACACCATGAGGAAAAGAAATTGTATGCAGCTTACCGGATTGAACCAACGTAGTAAGACCATGACTAAGCACTTCCTCGGTCAAGCAGAAAAGCAAGGGGGATAGCGGATCACCCTGACGAACACTTCGACCACAAGAAAAATAACCTGAAACTTGCCCATTAACCAAAAGAGAGAGCCTTGCGCCTCGCAGTAGAATTCGAATCCAATCAACAAAGATTATATGGCAACCAAAGGAAGACAAAACCTTCAACAAGAAATCCCATGAAAAAGTGTCAAAAGCTTTGGTCACATCCAGCTTAATCGCAACATTCCCACTAGAACAAACATTGTCCAACAAATTAAAACACTTTGAAGTAGCAATAATACATCCACAATATTTCGGCGTAGAGCAAAAGCATGTTGTGAGGGGAGATAATTCTAGAGGCAATAGGGGCTAAACGCATGGACAAAATCATTGGAATATTTTTGAAGAGGAAATTAGCCAAAGCAATTGGCCGGTATTGACTCATTGAGCTTGCATTGTCAACTTCTAGAATGAGGATCATAAGGCTTGAATTAAAAGTTGCGGGAAGGTAATTTGACACACCCCGCCCCCAAAAATTATACCTAAAAAAGTGTTGCACAACAGTCACCACCTCATGACCCACAATATCCCAACATGCAATGAAGAAGTGACCATTGAAGCCATCAGGCCCTGGGGAGCTCGAAGGATCCATCGACAAAAATTTCATCTGCAGAAGGAAGAGTAATGAGGTTCAGGTTTTCCTCATCAGTAACCGAAGATGATATTAAACGTTCTACCATCCCCATATCTGAAATAGGCCTATCAGCGAAAAGATCATAATAGAATTGCACTACATGATCATGGATAGCTTGTTCTTCAATGAAACCACCACCACTATTGAGACAAGTAATGGAACAATGAGCTTGTCGAACCTTGCACATAGAGTGAAAAAATGTAGTGTTTCTATCTCCTTCCAAAAGCCACTTTAAACGGGACTTTTCCTTCCAAAAAGCCTCTTAAACACGAAGAGCTCTGCTAATGAGGCTTGAAGATCGCTCTCTTTCGAAAGCAAATCATCTGAGCTCCATTGGGCTATGGCATTCTGAATAACTTCAAGCTCCTCTAAGCCTTTGGTCACTTTAGCATTCACATCACCAAAACCCTCCCAATTCCAAGCTCTTAAGGCCTTGCGTAAAACCTTAAGCTTATGAGTAAAATTCAAAAAAGGGTCATGGAAGGAATTGGTGGCTACCCAAGTCTCCTTAACAAATTGATGAAAATTTGCGTGTGTCAACCAAACATGCTGAAAGCGGAATAAGCTGACCCTAGGATGAGACACTTTAGCAAAATTCACCACAATAGGAGTGTGATCTGAGCAACGTTTGTGGAGGGTAAAGCATTCAAATGAATCCCAAGCATCAATTCACTGTATATTGCCAAGACAACGATCCAAACGACATTCAATACGAGAATGCATAGTTTTTCCCTTTTTGCCCAAGTATACTTGGCACCTTTAATATCAAAATGAATTAATTCACAGGCATCCGACATTTGTTGGAATTCCTCACACGATTTCCTGCATGCATATCTTTAGAGGGTTCTAAACTTTGAACCTAATGTTAGAATATGTAGTATAATTTGTTTGTATAGTACACAAGTAGTATAGCTCAATTAATTTAGTACATAGTATAATTATTCATTAAATGTAATAAGACAGTAAATTATTAGAAAGTCTCTATATTTGAGCTTTTCTTGTATTCTTCAATGGAGGTTTCTCAGATCTTTCTCTTGATTACATGACTTCGGTCACCTAATTATTCCTATCACCCGATGGCGGCCTTGGTAGAGATAGAGAGCCAGTTCCATATGACCGTCACAAAAAGCAATGAACAGCAGATAGTAATTGGAGTGGTAACATGGGTAAGTATTTTCTTGTTCCTTTCAACTAGACATTTAGCTATTTGAGCTAACCCTTTACGCGCAGCTATGGCAATGGCCGTAACTCCATGATCGCTTTGTATTTCCAAGTCGTCCGCTGTCATCAAAGCCACTAGTTCTTTCACCAGCTGCAGCTCTGAGCTTAGCTTGTAAGTTCTTAGTTCTCACCATGCCAACATCTTGATTACCGTATATGTAACGCTGATTTATACATAAAAGTTTAGAAATTAACAAAGACTTTGACAAAAGGCTTCTAAAGAATGTTATCCAAAAAAAGAAGATTCATAAAAGAATTATAGTAAATGAGACATAAATTCTTAAAATTTAAACATTTTCATTTGAAATCCATCAGACATTTTTTTGTCGAATTAAGCCCGCTGACTAGATTTCAACTCAAAAACTTTCCATATTTTTCTTTATAATTAAATAGATATATAATTATAGCTTTTAACTGTAGTTTTGATTTTGATACTAAATAGTGACTTAGGTGTTTACAAAATCAAATAATATAAACGTACTTAGGTGACATGATTTAGGTGTTTACAGAATCAAATAGTATGATTATACTTAGGTGGCATGATATGTTTACCCTCATTAACCCACAGAATTAATTAAGACCTTTAGTTGAGGTTTGAAACAAAAATTTGAGTTATTATATTGAAAACTTGAGGTTCCAAATTTGAAAGAGAGAAAACCTGGCCACCAGCCCCTTGCTTTGGCTTGGGGTCGGCCGGCCTCCAAATCTCATTCCCCGCTGCCCCTTTTAGATCTCTTTCCCTCCGCCTCTCTCTTCTTTTCAGAGCCCAAATTTCCTCTCCTTTGTGAGAGCTCCTCCCCCCACCGTGGGATTTTTGTCCTCTCTTCCATGAGAGCCTTGGCATTGTTCCCGACCTTGCGTTTGGGAGGTTTATTTTCCTAAATTTCTGCCCACTTTTTCCCTCCTTTGTGAGAGCCCCTCTCCCCACCGTGGGAGTTTTATCCTCTCTTCCATGATAGCCTCAACATCGTTCCTAACCTTGTGTTTGGGAAGTTTATTTTTCTGGATTTCTATGTTTTTTTATTTTATTCTGTTAGATTTATTGGTTGGGATGTCGAGAGCTATCTCATCAGATTCCTTCCACCATCGCTAATGCTTCACTTGTCGCAGTTCACCGATCCAATCTAGGTTCGTTTTGTAGGTTATTTTATTATTAGCCGTCCTTGTACAAAAACGTTGTAACATGTGTAACAAGCTCAATTAGTCAATTAGGTTTTAATTTTAGATTTGTAGAACAATTGAAGAAGCTTGGAAGATTGAAAATAGATGATTGTTGAAGATGCATTCATATTTAATGATCACCTACATAATTTATTTGTGTCAAAACCTAGGTCCTCACGTTATTGAGTCAAAACTTTTCAAACACTTTAAGCACTAAGCCAAAAAAGGACTCAAAAACCGTCGTCAAAATGGTACTCGTCTATAACAATACTATAGACGACGGTTAAAACCGTCGTCTATAACAGCTATAGATGACGATTTTGGTAAGAAACCGTCGTCTATAGTAATGTCATTTAAAATATTTCAGGTTTTGATGCCACTCCATTGCACTGCTATAATTTTGTTGCTTGCAAAAATTCCATACAAACATTTCAATGATTCTATACAAACATATAAATTTTACATACAGCTAACGAAAACTCTATCCTATACTAACCCAATGACCTTTACACTTGATCAGAAGACTTAGTACTTATGGACAGGTAAGGCATCAATCTCCTCCTCGTTCATTGAAGCTGCTATAGAGGTAGTATTAGAGTTCAGACTCAAAGTATCATAATCTGCAATTGGATGTACAAAGAAGTTTATCCGCCAAATAGGGGCACATGATAATCTGCAACTACCTCTATCAAAGAAATTATATCCACCATAAGAATTCCATTGATGAATAACGTGAGATGATAAGTGCTATCCAAGACCAGATGCAATCACCAACAAAAGAATCGATGAAACCATATGCATTTTAACTGTCATCAAGCCTAAAGAAAACAGATGAACACCTTAGCTTCAACAAGCTTTCCAAACTTATCAGATGCCTCCTTGAGACCTCTGTCAGACGCTGACCATGCAAGGCCACCAATGAAGCATCGGTACTCCAACTCTTCTGACATTTTCTAATCTGCAGTTTAACAGAAAAGGGCATCATCAGTTGTCGAAGAGAAACACATGCAATCGGAACAAGAATGCATTACTATATCAACAACATAAGAACCAATTCTTATGGTCAATATAGAGCATGACATCAACTCCAACTAACACAAACAAAAATTCAACAAAATGAGTAAATCCTAAACTGGTCAATATAGAGCAAAAGTTTCCATTCAAAGTAAATGTAAAAGCAGCTTCTTCAGCCATCAAGAACCCAAATCAAATTTCTCTAATCATCACATAAAAGCAGACAACCAGAGTTCAATTAAGAATAAAACAGATAGCAGAGATAGAATATCCAACCAAACACACAAGCAAACATGTTCAAACCATAAATCACATAACAAGAAATGGATAAAGCCTCCGACTTTTGAGGAACAACATGTGAAGAATCAAAGAAATGGATCTTGACTCACCTTATGGCTTCCAAACTTCTAAAAAACCCAGGTTTCGATGTAATAAATACAATCTGCAGTTATCAGCATTGACATTAGATTGGCATATTCAAGCACGATAAGTATTGAAAAGAAAAAAAAAACTTATATGAGATTCATTCACAAAATTCAAGCAATAAAGTCAAAATTGTTGTAAAACGGACGGAAAATGTAAGTGGCGGAAAGTAAATGAGACACAGATTTAACGAGGTTCGGCAAGTGTGCCTAGTCCTCGGGGCGGTAGTACTGGTTTCTCTCATTATATGGAAATACTGGAAATGTAAAGAGTACAAAGTATCCTCGCTATTCACTCCCCCTGAACTAAGCCCCTCTACGGGAGAAGAGTTTCCGAGGCTCTTCTCCCTTGGTTGTGTGTAATGAAGAAGGAGGCAATGCCTCCTTTATATAGGCAATGTATGAGTTGAATGATCTCATGGATGAGGGAGTCATCCACAAGATGAAGGTTCTACAACACTCCCCCTTGGATGCTCACGAATCCACATGAATGCTTCTGAATGCTCCCCCTGATGAACATCATCGTAGCTCTGCAATCGATCTGGGAATGTTGAGGTTGAATCTAGCTGGATACTTGACTCTCTCTCTTCTGTCAGAAGGACAAGGACAAGGACAAGGAGAAGCCTGGTGGATTCCAGAAGGTCCAGCGCAGGCTTATGAGAACCGCCAAGATTGGAAGCATGATATGAGATACATTTGCTTCCAATCTCCTTGATATGAGATACCTTTGCTTCTCGAAGGAATGTCTGAAGTTGGTCGTTCGGACTATCGACCTCCAAAGCAGTGTGGTTTGACATGAACTGCAGAGAATGAAGAGCTTCAGCTTCCTCTGAATTAGAAGGACTTGCAAGATCAGACAGCGACTGGAGGGGTTTTGTGGAATAAACAATACCACCAATCACCGATGTATGATATGAGGTACACTTGCTCCTTTAAGCATATGAAAGGCAAATTGGGCATGAAAGGCTGGATGAGTGATCATCTAAAGGAAATTGGGAATGCTGAGAGACTTCTTCTACCAAGTGCAGAATGCTGATGATATATACATAGGGCAGCAGGAGAATAAATGGCTGAGATCATCTCAAGACAGGTAAGGCGCACTCCTTGGGATCCGAGAATGCTTTGAAAATATCCCGTGATTGATTCAACGTCTGTTGAAATTAGTCACTCTTGGAACACGTGCGGCCAATCATCTGAAATCTGATCCGAAGTTAATGGGATCTGATTTGCAATAAAGTAGATTTACCTGTCAGGTCTCGAAAGAAGGAGACCCATTTTTCTCTACGTATCCTCGGTGCAATTCATCTGTGGAAGTCACATCTTTGAAGACTTTCTCTTGCAAACTATCTCAGCTTTAGCCTTCCAATTTTCCTAGCATTTCATACCTTTCTTTCCAGTAATGGCTTCCTCCTCCAATGTTTCTCCCGATTTGACTCTTGCTCCCCCTGGAGTTTCAACGCCAAGTGTTAAGATTTGGGATCCCACTTTTAATTCCAGCACAGGCCCGCTTACTGTTAAGGACTCAGTAATGCGCAATGATGGTACGGCATCAATAGTGGCCTGCAACATCTCGACTCCGGAGGATGAGATGTTGTTAGCGGGGCGTTCTGATAAAGAAGCCATGACGCGTGCTATGGCTTCATGTGTCCAGAGTGCAACACAAGTGTCAAATCTGGCCAAACGACTGGCGGCCCGAAACTATGAGCTAGACGTGCTCAAGAAGGATAACCAATCATTGAGAGAAGAGAACCGACGCTTGCATGCCATATGCAATCAGTACTCAACAGAGATGAAGGACAAACTTGACTGGCTGGAGTCCAGATCCTCTGTTCTACCGCATAAGGATTCTTGATTGCATCCATTCTGGGATAATATCAATTCCAGGACTTTGTGAAAAACTTTATATTACAAGCTTTGCCGTATGCTTTGTAATCTTGTTTTTCTCACTTTCTTGTAAAAAGACCCACTTGTAACCGTCATGGTTCACATTGGGCGGGGTTTGACAGACTGGTCCGAATATAGTACAAGAAATTCAAATTTGCCTGAATTGCATATTTCAAACATATCTCTGTATTTAGATCCCCATAGAGATATCTTGCAATCATATCCATAAGCTGCATATTCAGTTTTTCGGAAACTACCAAACTGATTAGGTAGTGGAACGTAACAACGTCCATTACGAGAGAATACATCTCATCGTAATCAATGTCAGGGCTAATGAGAGAAGCCCTTTGCCAGAAGGCGTGCTATCGCACTGTTTCATTCTCATCATTATGCTTTCTTACGAAATCCCACATGTAATCTACAGGATTCACATTGGGTAGTATGGGGACTTTTAGGCCCAAACGGATTTCGCTAAGGAGTCTAAATTGACCTGCATTGTTTCTTTCCATTTTCACCAATTAGTTCAACGTTGTGCTTAATCAACGGAACGCGGTTCGATATCGTCGCACTTTGTGATTCAGTGGCCACTGCATAAGCAAAGATATCATCGATGATTATCTCATTTTGATTCCACAAACTCATCTGGACCGAGGTCTCCTTGATCCTCGGAAATTTGGATTTGGGTATCACCCTGGGACGTCTCCCAGGATACTTCCATAATCCTGCGCAATTTATGAGTTGGATTGGTTGAGATAGCGATAGGATTCAATTGTGCCATAGTTCTCCTCTTCTGGGGAGTGAATCCATCGAACCGAGTCTGTCTCGCTTCTAGCCGAGGATAGAGTATTGGCTAGCCGCCGATGTACCTCGTTCATCATGAACGGAACATCCTACCGGGATGTCTTGTGCGTCCTACAGGACACCTTCATTACAGGCCTGTTTGCAGCTGGTATATGTGATCTCGTCACTTTAGTAAGATCATAGAGGGTGTCTGGCTTATTTACACAACACTCTGAAGATCTAGAATATGTCGCACTTGCTTATCATAGCGTGCGATGCGGGGATCAAGATGAGACATAGTGGGTACATCCACGTCAATTCGCGTCGTTCTTCAGGAACGTTGACGTTCTTTTCTCCCCCTAACGGCGGGAATATAGTCTCATCAAAGTGACTATTCGCAAATTTTGCGAAAAAGAGATCGCCTGTCAATGGAATGGAAATCATAACTAACAAAGATTTCCAAATTGAGGACCCATATTGGTACGTTGCGGCGGCGCAACTGGCACTAAACTGCACACCCAACATTGCGTAAGTACGGTGAATCATGTCCGTACCCAGTAACCAACTGTAACGCTCAACATGAGTGGGTGGAGATGGGTCTCAGGCGGACCAATATAACTGCATGCAAAATTGCATGGTTCCATGCAGAAGCAGAAAACTTGGTGCTGCCCTACCAAGGCCTTGCGATCATTTGAAGGCGTGTTATGAGTGTTTCTGCGAGACTTGTGGGAACATAGGGAAAGACATGTTCAACCACAGTCCAAAGGAACGTGCAATAATCATCGAAAGCCTTCGATATAAACTCTCTGGTGTTATCCGGTCTTCTAGACTGCCACAGATAACTAGGGTGGTGAGCCCTCAACTTATGCCAGAAGTTTAGCAAATGCAGTATTAATGTGGATAGTAGTCATGTGACCAGCGAGTCTGTACATCAACCAAAACCATAAAATCTTTAAATGGTCCGCATTTTGGTTGGAATTGTCCACAAATTTCCCTTCAATCCGCTGTAGAAAAGAAAGAGTTCATTAAGTATCTTTGCAAGAGATTTCTACAAACATAGGGATGCCCGTTGAAGATACGGGGCATCACATCTCGACCTGGATCCCAACCGGTCATGCCAAAGCAAATAAGTGCTCGAGTTGGCTAGATTCATGCTATATGGCCTCAATCAAGCAAATGGTTGTGCGATACAACTCATTTGGGAGGCATTCCAACTTCTCCAATATACGCTTACAGCCGTATAAGTAGGAGGTAATGCAAAGATTTTCCTTACCATGTTCTTTTAGCGGTATCATCATGATAATTGTTCAATCGAATATCCTCATAACTCAACAATGTTCTACTCAAATGTGATGAGTATAATGCCTTTGTAGGTCTATATGGAGGTATGAAGTTAGTAATATATCTTTGTTCAGGGGGAATATCTTGCGCAGCCGCGCTATCAGCCAGATAACTAACTTCCCACTAGACATACCTCAACATGGATTAATTGAATCGGTCACATGATCAAGGAAACTGCCAGTTCCAATAGATTCAATTAATTGATATTCGAGAACAAAATCCGGATAAGACTGAATCTTAAATCCGGATGAGAGCAAAATCTGCTTCTCAATTAATCCCAATGACTTTTAGTCTGGATTTGATCAAGGAACTTCATGTCTGATCATGAGGATCAAAGACTTCAGGTTCCGATCGCTTGCATGATATGAAATATCAAATAAGTGCAAGACTTTGTTACTTATGATATTGCACTGGCATACAATATCAAATGGGGATTGATACCGTACTATCATCCCACAACCAGAATTCAAATTACTGAAATTAAATGACAGAATTTAAATTGCCGAAAGTAAATGGCATAATTTAAATTGCTAAAAGTAAATAGCAGAATTTAAATTGCAGAAATTAAATATGGAGAGGCGGTACAACCGTCCAACGTCCCACATTTGCAGAATTTAAATTGCAGAAATTAAATATGGAGAGGCGGTACAACCGTCCAACGTCCCACATTTGCAGAATTTAAATTGCTGAAAGTAAATATGGGATGGGGGGAAATCCGCACCATTAACCCACAAAGTTAGAAATGTCAATGTTAATAGCAGTAACTTCTGGTTTTGAAACTCAAGGTTTCACTGTACGTGCCAGTACAATATCAGTAACTTCAAGTTCGATTATAATTTCACTTGAAATAATACTGTGGCTAAAAAGCCTACAACCCAGACAAAAGTTATGGGTACGCTCGAAACTACGGGTTCGAGGTCTATTGTGAACTTTGGGTTCACTATGGGTCCAATTTATTAAAATTGGGAGCTAATTAAAAGCCTCAAAACCCAATTAAATTTTGGCCTGAAAATAGGGAAGTCCAGCCCATCCATTTTCAAGGCCCAAATTGGCCCAAAAATACAAGGGCCCAATTCAAAGGAAGCCCACGGCCCAAATCTGCCAAACCAGCCCATTTGAAAAATGGCCCATGTGCGTGTTCGGTGGAGGGCTTCCGAACAGGGGAGCAACAAGCCCACGGCCCAAATCTGCAAACTGGCCCAGTTGAAAAGCCCAGGCATTCGTTCGGTGGAGGCTTCCGAACAAGTAAGCGGCCTGGTCAACTGTTGTTCGGTTGGTGCTTCCGAACATGACTCAGCTCTGTTCGGTTGAGTCTTCCGAACAGACAACAAAGTCATCGGCGTTGATTCGATCGGCGGTATGGAAGCTCCGATCCGAGTTCGCCGTCGTGGCGTCATCATCGGATTTCTTCAATCTGCGACAACCGGAGCAGAGCGCAGGCGGCGTTCTCTTTTGCCGTCGCCGTTCCGATCTTCAGCCACCGAACCAACGGCTTGATCGCTCCCGACGAGGCGATGGCGGCACGCGGGTTTGCGAAAACCCGATTGGAAACCTGTCGGGGTTTTGGGTATCGGCGAAGTTCGGCGGCGCGGCGGTCCTTCAGGGATGGCCGTTGCGCGCTTCGACGACTCACAAATCATCGGAGACATGCCCTTGGTCGCGGCTGCAGGTGTGGGTGAGTCGACTCGGCGTCGGCGAACTCATCGGTGAGCAGGGGCACCTCAGTGATGCTTGAGCAGAGGGCTGAGCTGCACGGCTCCACGATCAAGCTTATGGATCCATAGTGGATCACTTTGGCGGATCTGATGAGCTCCAAATCGAGCTCTTCGTGCTTGAGGAGCATATCGGCGCTGGGATTCCGGTAGAACATTAACTCGCGCTCGCCGTCGGCTCGGAGGGTGACGAAGGCGAGGGCGGTGCGGGCGCCCTGATCGAAGGGGATTCCCCGGCCGTCGACGCCGTTGTTGTCAGCCATTTTTTTTTTTAGAGAGAGGAAAAAGTGATCTAGAGAGAGAGAGAGAGTGAGGGAGAGAGGTTTGGTCTTGAAAAATGACAATGCGCACTCCATTGACATATTATGTTCATTGTATGTCTCGGATGAGGTTGGTGAAGTTTGGAGGTTGGTGTAGAGGAAAGCAACTCTCTTTATTCTTTTGTATGGAAAAGAATAACATATCACCACTGTCACCTACACGAGAACAATTCGTGTATGGAAAGAAAACAAAACAGCAAACGGTGATATGTTTCCTACAGGCAACCTGTGTCCACCACTTACGGAGCAGCTCGTGCTGATAACGTGTTGTAAAACGGACGGAAAATGTAAGTGGCGGAAAGTAAATGAGACACAGATTTAACGAGGTTCGGCAAGTGTGCCTAGTCCTCGGGGCGGTAGTACTGGTTTCTCTCATTATATGGAAATACTGGAAATGTAAAGAGTACAAAGTATCCTCGCTATTCACTCCCCCTGAACTAAGCCCCTCTACGGGAGAAGAGTTTCCGAGGCTCTTCTCCCTTGGTTGTGTGTAATGAAGAAGGAGGCAATGCCTCCTTTATATAGGCAATGTATGAGTTGAATGATCTCATGGATGAGGGAGTCATCCACAAGATGAAGGTTCTACAACAAAAATGCAGTTGTGTCCTTTGTAAAAATATCTTCACACTAACATGGACAACAGAGAAAAATGATCTGGCAAGTACCCTAGCCCCAAGATAAACGTGAGACAGGACATAGATAACTAAGCTCAAATTTGCAGAGACTTCACTTGGCAATATATTTCAATATTGTGACAAAAAAGAAATAAGAAGTTGTAACCTCATGTGAGATTGCCCCAAGAATAAGATGAGCATTGTTGTGGAGAAAGTCCAAGGATTCTGCTATCTGGAGCAAACCATGCTTCACCTCTAACAACCCCATCTCCTGGAAAGAGAACTTTTTGAGCGAGCTATGATAGACAAGGTCAATTGTGAAAATAGTCAATGACACACTTCTCTTGGATAACATGGAGACTATAAATAACCAGATACAAATTAGTATATCTACTATAGAACTATAAATAAACAAAGAGAATTAGAGCTGTGGTTTCTGCAACATACCGATAACCCCCATTCTATAATTTTTTCCAATATTGCCATTTCATGGATCGGCTAACCAACACTTACAAGATGTACTACTCTCAGAATCACACAAGTAGACTAGAATTAAAGTGGGTACTCTACTGATACACATTAAAGCAACTGAATCAAAGCGAGTGTTTCATTGACTTAAATCACTTTCAATAATCGATACAGCAATTGAAGCCCACTAGAGAAACCTACCATAACCTTAAGCATCAAAGATACTACCTTCAATCCTATTGTTTCAATTAACAAATTAATACAAACACAAAGAACAATCAGTAAACACTATGAGTCTATGTCAAAAAATCAAAACATCCTCAATTTACTCCATGTCCTTACCAACATCAATCAACTTAGCATTGTCAAATTACTCTTAGAATTGTACCTTTAGAGCATTTCCACTGGTGCAAGGCAGACAAGAGGCAAAAGCAGGCAAGAGGAAGAAAAATTGCCTTTTGTGATTTTTGTGTTTCCACCGGTGGTTTAATTGCCTGCTACTGTGGAGATTGAGTCCACTTGCGCCAGGCAACAGGCAAGGCAAAAGGCTGCTTTCTGCCTGCCAGCCTGCCTCCAGGCGAAAGAAAAAACGGACAGCTGCAGCCCACTTGCGCGAGAGTTCTTTTGTTTTAATATTGGCGGGTGTATTTCACGCGCCAGGGAGGGCGCGTCTCAGGAGGGCGGAACTGCTGCAACGGCTACTTGAGTTAGTGGAAGCTGACGTCAGCGATGTTGACGTCAGTTCCAACGGCTCCATTTTGCATGCGCTGACACGTGGCTCCATCTTATGCATCCATTTTAATCCAATGGCTACAAATATTCCGGACAAAAATTTTATTTTTTCCCTATAAATACTCAATCTAATTTCTATATTTTCCACACCAAAACATCACAAATTATTTCTTCCTCTTACATAGTTTTATTCTCTCATTCTCTCATTCTCTTCTATATTTTCTTTCCCACATTCTTTACATAATGTCTTCTTCATCCAATTCCGGCAATTGGACTAGAGAAGAAAATGTGAGTTTGTGTGAAGCATGGTGGGTCACATGTCATGATCCAATCACCGGCAACAGTATGAAAGTTGATAACATGTGGAAGTTTATCAAGGAGGCATTCGACTTGTGATGTTCCGATTCAAGTCGCACCGACTCAGCTTTACAAACCCATTGGAAAAACTTGACGAAGGAGTTCAATGCATGGCGGTATGCCCTGAAAAAAGCAAGGAAGGCTATACCCCCAAGTGGTACAAATATGGAAGCCGTGGTAATTTTTTTTCCTCCTTGTGATTGTTGTATTTATTTTGTAAATATTTTACTAATTTTACATGTCTATTTTGTAGGAAGACATCACACCAACATATTTCAAAATAGAAGCAAAAACCAACAAGAATTTCGTCCACAAGGCTTGTTGGGAGATTGTGAAGCATAGTCATCGATTCAAAATTGTAGATGATGTGCCACTCAATATCAATACCAACATTCCCGACGAAGATGACCCCGCCACCCAAAATATATTCGATGATGGCACTCCAATTAGAGTAACAAGGCCTCTAGGGAGAAAAGCGGCAAAGGAAGCTAGATCGGCAAAGAAGAAAACTCCTAGTGAGAATTCAAAATTCTTTGAACAACTTGCTTTGCAAGGTGCAATCACTATTGAAGACAACAGGGCAAGAGAAGAGGAAAGAAAGGTGGAATTCCGAATTAATGCGGAGCAACTTGCCATTCATGACCAAAAGGCCCAAGATTATCAAACCATGTCAATGGATACCACCAAGTTTTCTCCCCTAACGGCTTCCTATTGGCAGAGAAAACGTAGGGAAATCATGGGGAGAGAATTGTTTCCCATTGATGATCCTAACATGGCTGGATCGTCAAGCATTGGCCAAAGTGCACAAGCACCATACTACCCACAGTCAAATTGGAATGAGGGGGTTGAAGAATAAGTTGCACCAATTATCCTTTATTACTTTGTATTTAATTTTCGTAAGAGAGTCGTTTTAATTTCCGCAAGAGAGTCATTTTAATTTTATGTAATGGTTTTAGCTTTTAAATAAAAATTGTTATATTATTCAACTACCAAATTAATTCAACTACCATTTGTATTCAACAACCATATTTATTCAACTATCAAATTTGTATAACAACCAAATTTATTCAACTACCATTTGTATTCAACAACCATAGTTATTCAACTTCCAAATTTATTCAATCACGAAATTTATTAAAACACCAAATTTATTCAAACACCAAATTTATTCAAACTACCAAATTTATTACAACAACCATATTTATTCAACTACCAACATAATTCAAGCACATATGAAATTGATATAAATTAGATATTACACATTAACAAATCTTGGCCACTTATTCTAGCACACATAAAGGCAATCGGCTTCATCAATGGTTACCTTCGTCATTCCAAATATGTTCCATCAAATCAAGTTGACGCTGCCTATGAATTATGTTTCCCCGTAGATCCATATAACGTCCGACGCAACGAGCCACATACTCTGCCTCCCGTCCCACGGGAGGATATTGCATTGGTTGACCGTCTGGTCCAAGAGGTAGGTCGTACACTCTTGTATTTGAGTTGTTGAACGTGTCCTCTTCAAAAACTTCATTCGCATCATAATCAAACTCATCCTCAACAATCATATTATGAAGGATGATGCATGTTGTCATGATCCTCCCAATGGTATCCAGATCAAACAACCGAGCAGCCCCTCTGACCATTCCCCAACGCGCTTGTAGGATACCAAAATACCTCTCCACGTCCTTTCTGTAAGCCTCTTGTTTTGTAGAAAATAGTTTTTCCTTGATAGAATTCGGTCTGGGTATTGTTTTCACAAATTTTTGCCACTGTGGGTAAATTCCATCAGCTAAATAGTACATACCTTGATACTGATTCCCATTGATTTGATATTCAACTTGAGGAGCATGACCTTCGATGACGTCGTCGAACACGTGAGACTGGCTAAGGACGTTGAGGTCATTCTGGGATCCAGAAACTCCGAAGAAGGCATGCCAAATTCGAGTATCAAAGGAAGCGACCGCCTCAAGAATTATGGTCGTTGTTCCTTTGCGGTTGCTGAACTGTCCATCCCAAGAAGTAGGACAGTTCTTCCACTCCCGGTGCATACAGTCAATGCTACCAGTCATGCCTGGAAATCCTCTCTGTGCACCTCTCATGAGAAGTTTGCGAAGGTCAGCTCTTGTGGGTCGGCGAATGTATTCATTGGAGTAGGCTTTTATGATTGCCTTACAGAATCTATCTAAGCACTTCAATGCAGTAGAGTCTCCCAGCCGAGCAATCTCATCCACTTGATCTGCAGATGCACCGTATGCAAGCATACGAAGAATAGCTGTCAATTTCTGCTCCGGAAGGAGACCCATGACTCCACAAGCATCAGGTTTTTGCACAAAGTAGTCGTCAGTATTGCAAACATCAGTCATGATGCGGGTGAAGAGGTGACTAGCCATTCTGTACCGCCGCCGAAATTCTTCCTCTGGGTACACCGATCTCGGGATGAAGTAGTCCTCCAATAGATTTTTTCCCCGTTCATGTCTTTTCCTATCTCGATTTGGGGCACGACCGGGTTGTGAACCTCGGCTTCCTTGACCTTCTTCCTCCATCATAGCCAATCCTACAGCTAATTGAGTGGTTTGTAGTGCCCGGTGTTGCTCTTCAATGGCCCGGTTATGTGCACGGTGTTATTCATCTCTATGAACCGTCTTCAAAAACTTTCTAAAATAAGACATTTAGATGAAGATGAAAATGATGAAACTCTGAATATGATTGAAGAAGATTGTGAGGAGGTATGTGTGACATACGGATCAATTTATTGAGAGCTTTGGGAAGGTGGAAGGTGGAAGTGTGGGTGGAAGGTGGAAATGTGGGTGGAAAATTTGGGTAAAGAAATGTGGGTAGAAATTTGGGTAAAAATGTGGGTGGGAAGATTGACGGAAATATTGGTAGAAGTGTCGGTGGAAAAATCGGTGTCAAATATTTTTTTTTTATGAACAAGGAATAATACCCACAAAATTAGTCTAATTAAGAATTCATTGATCTAATCTTTGGTTATGCATATATTATTTATTGATCTAATCTCTAGTGCCAAATTTAAGACTATATCTAGGTCAACCTATATTTTTTGCATAAAAATAAATAAATAATAAATTTATGAATAGTAATCGCTATTTCCCTTGCCTTTCGTGGGTGGAACCAAAAACAAAAGGCAATTACTATTATGGTGGGCCAATCATGAATAGTGTCTGCTTTTTGAGAATATTCCTTGCCCTTTGCCTCTTGCTTTTAGGCAAAGGGTGGAAATGCTCATATGAATAAATTGCACATTTGAGTTTTCTCGCACGCCAAAGCTCCGACTTCCATGAACTACCACAACAACAACAGTAGCAACAGCCCACGAATTTGCTGCAACAAATGCACTACAATCAAATATCCTTCCAATCTAAGAACAAACCAATGAAATTAAACTCCTAATAACAACAAAATAAGTAATGAGTAACTGAATTGAGCTAAGAAGCATGAATCTATTAAAAACCCCTAAAAATTTACATATGAAAATTAACAAAAATTAAAGTAACCAAACGAAATTGAACCTGCAATCTTTGCATCCCATGACAAACCCAGAGAAAACCCATGAAATCCGAACCAAATAAGGAAGGGAGGGCTGGGTTCACGATGTAGTTTTATATGAATAAGAAGCGAAGAGGGAAGATGGGAGGAGAAGGAAGAGAGAGGAAGCGGTAGGGGGAATCGGCAAGGCATGGACTCTGAAGAGAGTCGCCGACGAAGTTCGTTGCCTAGAGAGGAGGCGACCAAGGTCGTGCGGCCTGGAGAGCAAGCGGAGAGAACGTCGCAAAGAAGAAAGAGAACAGATAGGGGTTTGTGAAAGAAAGAAGCGTTCAAATACAAACGGGGACATGAAAGGAATTTTAGGGTTTCAATTTTAAGTGCACAGTGTCTTCCGTGTTTTGATACTGTGCTTTATAACGACGGTTTTTGTAAAAACCGTCGTCTATTAGCTTTAAGTTTGTGGTTTATAGACGATGCTTTTGGCCTAAAGCGTCGTCTTTTTCTTATTAACGACGGTTTTTTCAGTACCCTCTTCTATAGACCGTCGTCTATAGTGTCTAATGACATAGTGAAGGTTTTGTCAATACTTTTGTGAGAATAAGGATTTCAGATTTTTCGTGACTAGTCATCTATTTCATGCACGTGAACGTTGACTGCTTTTCTGACAGATTGATCACTGTTTTTAATCGGACATCCTTTTATCCAGTGGACAGTCAACTTAACCCCACTAACTTGGATCTGCCTAAGTTTTGTTAAAGATGAGTTTTGTTGTTTACATCTAGCCGTCCCTTTCTTATCCTTAGAAGCTTATTTAAGCTTAAATTCATCTTCTTTGTTGGCTAGGGTTTTCAAGTTTAAAATTCACAAATATTTTGGAAAGCTCTAATTTTTATCGGCTGCACTTTTCTCTTCGGTTCTTGCATGTTCTCTTGAGTGCGTAGTTCACTCATATAGAGTCATCATAAGATAGTGAGTATTGCTAGCGTTTGAATCTTGTTTCAAAGTTGTTGTTCTTAGAAAATGCATTAAGCTAACTTTGGAAGGAGGTTCATCTTTCCTAGTTCGGCTTGTTTTAAAAGTTTTCATACTTTGAGTCGACTTAGGAGTGTGCAACTATAGTCTCCCATGTTCATGCATGTTTGTAGACTTAGTTGATTTATAGAGGTCATTGACCTAAGTTGGTTTGCTGCCCAGCTTGCAACTGTTGCAGTAAACACAGTCACCGTTACATTTCCTATGAGTTTACTGCTTTTCTGGAAATGCACCTGTGACTGGTCATAAATCAACACAGCATTCATACAAAGGTGCCACGTTATAGGAATTCATGTGTATGTTCGTATAACGTGATTGACCAAACGAGGATCTGCTGGAAGTAAAGTGATTGCGAAAAAGCCGCACGAGAGACCGCTGCACTTAAGTTAGGTACTTTAGATATTGAGCTTACTTGAAATCTTGTATTGGGCATCTTTTACCATTTCATAGTGGAAGGCCGGTCTTCTGATAGACCCCCGATTTTTTATTCCTTAGTGGATTTTTCCGAGTAGCAAAATGCTGTGTCCATCTTTGTGTATTGTTAAATACTTGGCTTAATTAAAATTGGATTTAATTTAGCACCAACTCTCGTAACATGCAATCTGGACAAAACTGCCTGACTGGTCATCTTAATTGCTGCATTAGAAAACATTGGATTCAATAAGTTGTAGCTGTTGATAGCTGGCGAATATCTAACTCATTGATTTCGTTGAGGACCTAAGTTGACATAGCATCTGAGTTTTGTTGAACAAATCACAAGCATCCACAAGTTATATTTGTTAAGTGATTGATCTTTTAACTTTGGTAAAGATAAACACAATTGAAAGTAAACTGTCAAAGTTCATCACAACGGTAACTGGTCATCTTTGTGATTATTGTTTGTGCTATTTGTTAAAATGAGAGGGAATTATTTTAAAATGTCCCCTCTAATTGCCAACCTGCACGTTTTATTGTGGTGCATGCATCCTCCGTCAGTTTTTTGTGGTCGTCATCATCATCGATGCATCTGCTTGATTTTGATCTAATTGTTCCAGTCTAGTTTGGTTCTACAGCAACTCCACTCATTTTGGGGTTAGACCTATTTGGTGTTGTTTTGTTGTTGGGACTTTTTGGGTTGGAATTGTTAACTTGAATGTAATTGTTCGTGTAGGAGTATAGAGCCGATGTTTGTGGTTCTTCTTTGTATTCTTTGATGGATGCTATGTTTGTTTCTCAGGAGTATATGGCACTCTTTTCCTTGTACATTGCAAGGTTTTTAACGAGGCCCCCCGAGGCGAATTTGTCTATGTATGAACGAAGTAATTGGAACACATGAAAGCAAGACAACTAGATGTGTTCCCGAAAAGCATAAAATGCAATCATCATGGTGGTAATGGAGAAAGGACTCAAAGATCCAATATCATTTTTCTGAGTAAGGATACGAGAAAATCATCTTAATCAAAACGTGAGAACCCCCAAAAACACCACCAAAAAGGGCGAGGAAAAAAGGGGGAAAAAAACCCCGGAACAATTTTTTTTTTAAAAAAAAAAAAAAAAAACCACCCCACCAAACAAAAAAGAAAGACTGGCCCCGCCTTCCTTCCCCCACCAAACAACACCCCACCCCAAACAAAAACAACCCCCCCCCCCCCCCCCCCCCCCAAACCCGCAAACCAACCCCACCCCCTCCCTTCCTCTCCCCCCCAACCATCTAGGTATCTCACAGTTCAAGAGCAAGTTGGCATATTTTTGTATACCGTTTCACACAATGAAAGAAATCGTCTAGCCGCCGAAAGATTCCAACATTCAGGGCATACTATTTCTCACTACTTTAACCACGTCTTGAAGAAAGTTTGTATGCTTGGGACTGAAATTATCTCTCCTCCTAACATGGATGTTGTACCTCCGGAGATCAAATATAACCCAAAGTATTATCCCTTTTTCAAGGTAATATGACAACTTGTTATTTGATTACAACTATGATATACATACACATACCATTTAAATTCTAACTTTACTATTGTCATATGTTGTAGCATTGTATTGGGGCTATTGATGGGACTCATGTTAGTGCATGTATTCCACATGACCAACAAGTTCCATTTCGTGGTCGAAAAGGTATCACAACATGGAATGTGATGTGTGCGTGCTCTTTCGACATGAAATTCACATATGTTATGTCGGGTTGGGAAGGAAGTGCTAATGATGCTCGTGTACTCATGGAAACTATTATAGATTCGGACAACAAGTTTCCGATGCCCACCGGAGGTAACTTTATCTAAATACTACATTATAATTTATAACATGTGAACATATTTAGACAATGCATATTTATCCATTTTTTTATATTGAATTTAAACAGAGAAGTACTATGTTGTTGATTCTGGATATGCAAATATGCCGGGATTTCTAGCTCCTTATCGTGGAAGAAGATATCATTTAAATGAATTTAGAGGCGGACGAAGACCACAAGACAAAGAAGAGTTATTTAATTATAGGCACTCATCACTACGCAATGTAATTGAGCGTAGTTTTGGAGTGTTAAAAGCTCGGTTTCCAATTCTCAAGCAAATGCCTCCATATCCTATGAGCACTCAAAAGCTCATACCTATAGCTTGTTGTACCATTCACAATTTTATTAGAATTCATTCTGTTCAAGACCAATTGTTTCATGCCCCTCCCGAGGATGAAGATCAACAAAATGAAGATAGCAGCTCAAGGAATCCTATTGAGATTGAGCTCACTCAGCAACAAATTAGGGAAATGGTTCAAGTAAGGGATAGGATTGCAAGAAGGCTTTTAGCATCAATTAACTAGTGATTTCATATGTTTTATATGTTATTTGAGTTCAAGATTGTTTAATATTGTATTTTGGGTGTACTCTCTTTTATAACAATTAGTGTATGTTTGTTGCTTATGACAATTTATATAAGTTTATTATTAATGTAAGTTTAAAAAAAAATTAAAAATTAAAATGAGTTACCAAACAATTTTTAATTTTTTTTTTCAACAAAAAAAATTATAAAGTAAAATGAGTTACCAAACAAGTTTTGAATTTTTTTTTAGGAAAAATAAAAATTGTAAACTAACAACAAAAAAACAAAAAACAAAAAACTCACAAGAAATGAGTTACCAAACGGGCCCTTAAACTTCGGCTTCACTGTCTTCTCTTTCAGGAGGCTCATCACAAGTTAGGAAAAAAAAATAAAGACAAACCAATGATAAGGAAGAAGCAACCTACAAAAGGGGGGGCGGGCAGGTAGAAAATCAGCAACAATTATAAAAGGGGGGCCGAGTGGGGAAATGGGAAGAGAAGACGCCCATTGGGGGTGTAACAGATTGGGGTGGTGGCGCAACAGGCCCGGGGGGAAAAAGGTGACATTTAAAGTAACTCCAAAGTCGCCCTTTTTTGGACCAAAAAAAAAAAGGAACCAGAATGAAATGCTAGCAGAAACTGTGTCTGAATGTAGGAAATGATTCAGGGCTATTCACTAATAAACTCCTTAAAACTCTAATCTCGAAGTTACAAAGTGTTTTTAACTAACATTGCCAAAGCGTGATGGCTAGAACCGAACAATAGACAAGAACCATATGAGTGATATATTGATGATACTTCTGCGTAGCATATACTACTTGCCCGTAAATAAACGAAGAGCAAAAGGGCATATGAAAGTAAAACGGCCTTTTCAGGACTCAGCCATAAGGCCCACATCTAACCACGAAAATGGTCTCACATGCAAAAAGCCCAAGGAGTTAATTTTTAGTTTTTACTTTTTTTGTTGTTAGTTTGCAATTTTTATTTTTTGTAAAAACTTGTTTGGTAACTCATTTTAGTTTATAATTTTTTTTTTAGCTTGAGAGAAAAAAACAGGAGGAAAAAAATAGGTGTATGCTGTTTTTTTTTTTAGTTTATAAAAATAAAAACTCACATGTCAATCTTTTTTTAAGAAATACTAACAACAAAAAAACAGTTACCAAACAGCCTTGTTTTCAAAAATTAAAAATTAAAAATTAAAAATAAAAAATTAGTTACCAAACAGGCCCAAAGACTTTGGGGGTGGCCGAGCCTTGCTGGAGATAATTCCATATTGCCTCGTCTGAAATAAGGAAAGATAAAAGAGCAAAAACCAGCTGGAAAATTAACAAAGGTGTCCTATGCATACAAGAACCAGATAAGTCAATACATTGAACCCATACCAACAGCAGCCCGTCAACATATCGACTCAAATATTCTGTTCTAACATAAGAAAATGTTGTGAGCTTAGATTTAGTTGGCGAGATTATGCTTCGATTGCTTAATCATGTCACATAAAATATATGTTTTGGAGAAGAATGTCACATAAAATATAGTGAACGAAATGATTGGTTTGAGAGGCGCCCACAGACCCAACACCAGCGGTATTGCCAAAGAGGACCTCCTAAATTCTCGGAGAGAGAAAGGAGATAAAAGCAGATGACGTTTTTTCCACGTAACGTCGTGTCGTGGATGTGAAGCTCTGACATTCTGCAATCTTCGGACACGTGGTGGCCACGCGCTGTTCTCGTGCTCGTCACGTGTTGCTGGCAGCTCCTCTGCATTTGCATGGATGCCACATTTTCCTCCTTTTCCTCGCATTACGACACGTGTCTCTGTGGTTGCAGAGTCCCACGACATTTTCCTCGACGATCTCGTGTCCCTCCATGCTTCTTGGTGTGTTGCTTTGCTATAGCTTATCCTCTACCTTTTGTTGGGATGAGCCCCTCTTACATGTATCCCTATTTTCTTTTGATTTAATTCATGTTTGGATTTAACAGAAAGGGTGTGAAAAGCGTGACATGCATATAGATTCGTTGGATCGATGTGTCTAACATTCTCTTGTTGCTAGCCAGAAGAATTTCATGCTAGACTGCATTAGTACATAGAAACAAGAGTGACATGGCAATATCATGGATAGAACTACACTTATTGAAACCTTTTCATATTATGTACAAACTGTACGAACGTTTGATAATACTATCTCATTATAATATGGTACATATTTTTTGTATTAAAATATAAACAGATAATAATAGTTTAACTCATTCATATTATCACATATGAACGAAAAGTAAATTTATTTACTTTTACAGTATATACATTTATCGCAACACTTATCACACATGAATCAGACTAATTATACCACTTAACAATTATAGGGTCTTTGATCTATAATTACTATTTATTCTCACTTGAAACACCCATTCCACCTCTTACTGCATATTTTCTTGGATTGTGACAATTTGGAACTTAAAATTAACACTGAAAACTACGAGAACGAAGTGACAGTTATAACTCTGATGTTTGATAAAAAAAGAAAAAGTTATAACTCTGATAACTACTAAAAACACATGTAATAAACAAGCTCAAAGCCACCAGCCGCTGTATAACAATGACCGGGGCACATGAGAAGCCCACAGTCTAGATCAACTATATAACTATATTATTAAACGAACCTAAAACTAGGGGAATTGGGTAGAATATTACATGGTATTGGACTCTTAATATATTTTGACCATCCATTGGATTAAATTAGGGCTGGGAATGGGTCGAAACCCGACCCATATTGCCAAATAACCGACCCAACCCATATTGATAATAACCCAACCCGACCCATAGTTAATGAACCCGACTATATATGGGTTGAGTTTTAAACCCGACCCAACTATTATGGGTTGAAACCCGACCCGACCCATCCAACCTATCTTTTTTCGACTTTTTTTTTAAGTTTTGAATTATGTATTTAGTCGTATACAATTGAGCTACTCATACAAAAAAAAATTAAATATTTCAAAATGTAACATAACAAACTTCACTTCAATTCAAACACAAAATCCCAAATTACAAACTAAACAAATTACAAGTTGTTATAATAGTTAAAATAAGCTTCTTATAACACACCAAAAAAGAAACCTCTTGGAACTTCAAAACTAAATGAGGTAACTTGTTTATCCATTGGTGGAACCTCGAAAGGAAGAAGTGGTCCCTTGGCTCACTTCAAAGTGATCACCACTTGTTGAATTCGGAGAAAACATTGATGTTGATGGAACTTGAGGGTTAATATGCATTGCTATCATCTCTACAAATCCAAATGAATAACAAATCAAGAAGCATTAAACAAGTTTAAAATTAGACATTCAAATAATAAATATACAATAAAATGTAAAATACTTACCATTCTCAGTGTCCTCCAAGGTAGAATAAAGATTCAATTCCTCTTCGGTTGGCTCCTTGTAAAAGCTAAATCCGTCTGCTTTGAGCCAATCATTTGTGCATATTAAAGCCTCTACCATCTTAGGAGTCAAGCAACTCCGAAAAGGATCTACAACCCTTGATCCGAAACTAAATGCACATTCGGAAGCCACACTTGAAACCGGCATTGCAAATATGTCCTTTGCAATCCTATTCAAAATTGGAAATCTTAATGTCTCCATTTGCCAAAATTGCAAAAGTTTAAACTTCTTACTCGATTTTATGGTACGCTCTTGCAAGTATCTATCTACCTCATCACTTAAGGAAACAACCTCATTTTCCTTTAAAGATTGACGATATCTTTCACGATTATCACTCTCATCTTCATCTTCACTACTATCATCCTCATTCACTTGAAGATCCATTTCATCATCATCGTTATCATCACCATAAGCATCACTTGTAGAATTTTTTCTAGGCATCATCTCCACATACTCTTTAAACAAATCCAAAAGCAAGTTCTTTACGTCCATATGTAACTTTTGAATCAAATCTTTATCTATGCCTACATCGGAGTAAGATTAAACCCCACATATGGCAACTTCAACCTTGGTGGAGTTTCACTTTTTGCATAGGAGCCATTTTTTTTATTTTTTATTTTAAATAAGAGCCATATTTTTTATTTTTAAATTTATTATTTCATACATAAAATAGTAATTTTAATCAATAATTACCAAAATAGCCTCAAAAGATGGGTAAGACCCGTACCCGACCCATGTATAGTTATAACCGACCCGTACCCGACTCATATATAAATTCACCCGACCCTCACCCGACCCATCGACGATGGGTCGATAGATGGGTTAAACCCGTCCAGAAAAGATGGGTTGAGTATGGGTCAACTATGGGTTGACCCGACCCATTTCCCAGCCCTAGATTAAATGGGAACCTTCCCAAAAACCAGGAGCTCATTTGTGATGCACCTAGTGGGGATTAAACCAAATTAAAAAGTTCGGAATGGTTATTTTAAAATTTACAATATTGTTCCACGGGACCACGACCACCACACCACACATGGTTGATTGGAACTCTTCCAGTCGTCAGTCATTTTCTCGGAAGTGAAGCTAATTCTAGTGATCTGTTTAACTCTGTACACATCTGTGCATGGAGGCCACATTTTAGGTCTGCTTCTGCCTGTCCTACACGTATGATCGTATAATCATACCTGGATATACACAATCAAATACCTTTCATAAGCAAATGTGAATTATATAATAATAATATCTTGGCACACGCGCCAACATTTTAATTGTAGTTGTGTATAAAATTAAATTTTAAAACAAATAAAATTATGAGAGTATCATCATTTACAAATAACTTACTTTTAATTTATTAAATTTATAAATAGATTTCATGTGTTTCAACTCTTTGAATATACTTAGCCTGAAGTATATCCGAGTAATTACTTAGATAGATAGATAACTTAACTTTCTAGATATGAGGAAAATGTGAATGATTAATAGACTTTCTTGCCGGTTTGACAGTTGTTTCTCATCAACAAAAATTCGAGTTATGAGCACATGTGTGCAGGGCGGAGGTACATAGGCACGAGGTGCCGCCTTGGCATCCCCTCAACTTTTGCGCTTGTATATAATATTAGTATTGATCTATGATGGAAAAGCTTCCCTAGTTCAGTTGGTTGCGTAGTCATTTTCTATTATTGAGGTTTGGGGTTCGATCCTCCTCCTTGTAAGCATTTTTTTCTTGATTCTTTTACTTTTCTCATGATTTAAGCAAAGTTAGGTAACAATTAAACAAAAGTATGGAACCCAACCAAAAAATACTTGTTTTTATGATGATTTCTTGCATTGTTTCATCAGAGCATATCCACCCATAGGGGCAGGTGCAAAAGGCAAGGGTGCAACCCCAAAGTCGAGTACTATTCACACAGGCCTCACCCGAATTGCCCCTGCCTTTCATTTTTCGTTCCACCCAACAAGGGCAGGGGCAAGGGCAAGTAATCACTATTTACGGACAAATATCAATAAAACTTACAACGATATGATTTTGAACCGTTGTTATTTGTGATACGTATAGATTTAATTGTGAAATAATTTGATTGGATATTTATAGAAAAAATTTCACATTTTTTTCCAATTTTATATTATTGTTTTCACATTTTTTGGTACCAAGGTACTAAAATTAATACAACATCTTTTATATCATAACTCAAAGCAAAACGTTACATTTTTTTCATAATTTTTTGCATAATTTTCTGTTTTTTTTTCCTCATTTTGTTTGGTTTTTGGTCCAAATAAATCCTAACCGTCAGATCTGGAGATCGACAGCCAAGAAGAAGCCACATGGCAAGCAACACACAGCAGCCTCATCCCCAGCTCCCACGCGCCTGACGAGCCCAACTTTCCCAGCCAGCACGCGCAGGACGCTCTCTCCTCTCCTTCGACCCCAGTCCAGCACGCCTCCCCTCCACCCGCCCCACCTGCTACAGTGAAGGGACGAAAGGCAGCCCCTCCACCCTGCCTTTTGCACCAGCCCCCCATGAACAACGTTTTGCTGCACCTCCCCGGTGGAAACCGATTTTTGCCTGGAGGGGCGATTTTGCTGCCGGCCCCACTGCCTTTCCGCCCCCTTGCCTCTCCCCGGTGGAAACGCTCTCATATATATGAGAGAGAGAGAGAGAGAGAGAGAGAGAGAGAGAGAGAGAGAGAGAGAGAGAGAGAGAGAGAGAGAGAATTATTTTTACTTTAAAGAAAAATTCACTCTTGTGTCCGCATTGTGAAATAGCCAACAAAAAAAGGTTGAAAATTAAGCATACCCTAATACATATTCCCGGCTCCGCCACTGCATGTGTGAGAATGTTAATGCTATCTCGCATAAAAAGTTGGTACCTTGCAAAAGTCAGTAGTAACATGCAAGTGTTGTGGCAGGAGAGCAGGGATCAATATTCAAATATTGGTCCTATATATAGTACTCTATATAGTACTAATTACGTTAATATTGGTCCTAAAACTAATTTACAATTGAATCATGTGGGATAGTGTACAGTCTTAAATATGACATTAGTGCAACTTGCATGTTCATCGTTTTTTTACTTATACAAAAATATTTGTATATTAAGCTTAATCTAAAGTTTAATTATGGTTGGCGATCAACTAACTTACATTCACAATGGGTTCAAACTTCAAAGGGCTAGCCAAAGACAATATTGTACTATTTCCATAACCGACTCGTACCTGATAGAATTTAACAAAGCCAACTTGATTAAACTAATGTGTCAACTATTTGCACAATAACCTTTGTTAATCAATGTTGTTGTGTGTTCATCATTAGATTCATTCCAATGAATATAGTACTGTTCATTGTTTAGTAATCAGGTTCATTGCATGCAACAAGGTCCAACGAGGCACAACAAATATTGTGCGTTCAAAATTGACTAGTCCTAACTTATGTACGATAATAATCCAAGTTGTACATAATAATGTGACATGCGCAATTTATTTCTGTTAGATGAATTGTTATTAGGTAACTATTTAAGCACTTGTTTCTAGCTAATGCGTCTTCGTCACCTAACATTATGTTGTCCATACGTGCAGAAAATGATCGTCTTCTTATCTTCGTATATATGGCATTACTTTCCTCTTCGTAAAATACAAATAAACTCAATTTGACAACTGCGGCTTTCATGTATGAATGACTCTTTTTTGTAAGGACAAAAAAGCGTTTTGGATCACATAATTGGAGGCTTAATTTAAGAATCATGGCGTGAGCCTTAATTAAAGGTTTGGTTAGTGTAATCATTTTTTAATGCGACCAAGATAGATTTCCAAATTAGAAGGGTACGTGCCCACCAACCTTTCCTTTTCTTTTCTTTTCTAAAAAGTATTTCATTGTTTTCAACAAAATGAGGAGGCCGGACACAGACTTTGGTGAAGCTGGTGGTAATGGTATTTGCTGCTTCCTACAAACCGGGAGCCGCGAACGACGTCGTTTCTGCCGTGATAATCATGCCATTACTTTGGAGCCTTGTGCTCCATTTTTCCAGAAGATTCACAGCTACTTTCTCCAATTGAAAATTCAAATATTCTTTGTCGAGAAAAATGGTATTCACTCAAACCATAGCATAATTAAAACTAGTGGCTAACTAACTCAATAAAAAATAAAAAATAAAAAATAATAATAATCAAACGAAATTAAATTTTACTTTTCCCTTATGGAATATATTTTCCATGTGGTAGAAAGGTGGACAAAATTTTTTTTCCACTTCTTCTGAACTGCCCTCTTATATGTAGAGTATATAAATATTGGAGAGGAATATAGTAACCATAACCTTAATCATTAAATTTAGAATTTGAAATGTCTATGACATGCTTAGTTAAATGAACGAGATACAATTATTTGAATTCCTGACTTCCCACTAAACGTATAAGCATAGTTTCTTATAAACTTATTTAAAGGAACGTAATTGATTGCATACTAATTTATTCTTGTTCCATACCCCTCATTACCTTATTTTGGACAACATAAATGTAGGTGTACCAAAAATGGAGCGATTCCCTCCAATTGGATTTGAACATATTTTTATTTCAAATGGGGTGAGCCATTTTGAGATCTATTGCCTCATATTATTTGATTATTATAAGAACATTTTAATAGTTGATTTCTTCTCCAAATGTTTATAACTTTGTCTAAAAATGTTCACCTTTTTCTTTACACGTGTTTGTAAGTTTCGTGAATGGCTGTTGATGCATGAACGAATGAAAGAATCAACCAACTTGATGACTATATTATGATCACCTAATTTGCATTGACCAAAAAGAAATATGCATTTACGCTTGCAAATGTATTTAAATCTTTGTCCTCACTATATATTTTGTCATATGGGCTGCAAGAAAATAGAAAACCGTGACTACCACATGATTAAGGTGAATTTTCATGAGCGCATGTTCCTCCTAACACAAGAGCCTTAGCTAACATTCCCAATGTTTTGGGTAGACCTTCTCCTTGCATACCACAAGTAAATTGAAGTACATAAGACACTTTATTTCATTTCAATGACCTCTGCTATTTGTTGATTTATTACAAGATAGGCCAAACAAGTTAAGATTTGAATGGAAAACCCGACAATCCATACTTATTGTTAATTAATTAGTAAAGCCCAAATAGAAACTGCAGTTGGTCTCACGAGAAGTTTCATATTTATAAAGGAAAAAGACTTGAGATGTATGCAAGAGGAAGCCTAAAGAGTAATTTCATGATTGCAATACTTCACTTACAAATCATCAAATAAAAGATCATCTACACAAACGATCATTAAAACCTAATTGTATATAACTAAAACAGTGTGTCGATAAGATTCAAAAGTTGATTCCATTGTCAACCGTATATCTATTAGATATGGGTGCATAACTGAATGGCCTTACATTTGATGTATTGATTAATTTGTTAAAATCTTATCTTACTAATAAGTATGGAAAAACAACATTTGATTTCACATTGTAAATGTCGTCTTGTACGAAACCAAAAATTATCCATCGATAGGGAGAGTTCTTGACAGGGAAACGTAGTTAATAGATGAGGGCGGAGTTATACTTAGGCTAGGGTGTGCTACAAGACGGTAAATTGCAAACATGTCAAATTTTTTTACACAAATCCCTTTAAGTAAATTTGTTTAGTTCACCTCATAAAATTTAATAAATGATTAGCCTCACTACACATGCATACATGTGTGAGAGAGGCTTTTATTTCTTAACCGGACGTAACGCGCCATATTTTAATGTTATAAGTTTTTGTTTCGGGCGTAACGTCGGGTTGGTTTTCGGATGGTGATGGTGAGTTTTTTGTTTAGCATGATAGAATAGTAAAATTATAATTTTACACTTTTATTCCCACTTCATAAAGAAACTATTTCTGTTTTATGCTTTGAACCAGGGGCAATTTCAGTTTTTGTAAAGTTTCACCATGTAGTAACTGCCCAAACTCCATCCCTTTGATATATTTAGATTAATTTGTCTAATACTCAGCCACTAGACAATTCTAACTACGCCTTTGTTAGTAGCTTATGCATTGCACCAGCCCCAAATTTGTATGGAAATTTGGGCTTTGGGCCGCAACAAACACGCCTCTTTATAGTCTTTGCATAGTACGGTAATAGTATTCCTATTACCGTACTACGCCATAATGACATGTTGGAATACTAATGTAGATGTCTTCAAAATATAAGAGAGTTGCAATCTACACCTTATTTTCTGGACACCCGTGTTTGTATGCACACCCAAATTAGATACCAAATTTCTAGATATATCCTTCATTTAAGTTGATTCAATAAAGATCGATAACATATCTCTTCCACTAAAACCACAAATTCTCACCACAGAAGCCGTTGAATGGATGGAGGTAGGGGTGGAAGGATTGGATGTGGATACCATTCGTTGTTCTGCTGAGTTGCAAAGAATTTCTTGACGTTTAGATATAAGTTAAAACTAATTACAAAAAAAAAAAAAAAAAAAAAATTGAATTTCTTATATGTCCTTTAATGTAAATTTATATATGAATATAAAAATAATTTTAGTTTAAGAAAAATAGGCAGAGTATCCAAACAAAAAAAAAGTTATATGTTTAAACAGCTCTCAAATATAATCCATAAATTAATCCATGTTGGGAGGGTATGCTGGGAGGCAATTCTTATTTGGATAAGCATGAGCTGTGTGTTTACTAAGAAGGTAACTTGCTTAGTGTGTGTAAGTCGTGTGTTTGAGACCTCCAAAAACAGTTGGCGAATGAGTCATCATAGTGCGCCCACAGTCCCGTACCAAAACCAGAAACCGACACCCAGTTTTCTCCTCCTCTTCACCCTGTTTTTTACAAAACCAGTACGACCTCCCGAAAACCAGGAGCTTTTTTATCCTTTTCCTAGTCCAAATTTTTAATGATTTCACTTCTTTTTCGGTTTTATATGAAAAACAAAATCATAGAAAATGAGACTCGCTTGGACCCCACTCCACTGAGATGTGGCGATTCGACCGCACCCTGCCACCTCATCGTGCCTGCCACGCGCCGCTCTGTTCCTTCCTATATTTTTGTACCGGCTTGCATGCATCCCCACTCTTTTCCCCACCTGTCCCTCTTTTTATCTTCTTGCTTGCAAATTGCCATTTCGCACTCATCTTTTTGTCCTACTACAATGGTAAATTTCAATGTCTAAGCTTAACATTGTCAATTAATACCATCATTCGATACACTTCATTCAGTAAATTTGCTTTTTATTTGTCTTACAATGCAATTCCAGTGTTCTATCCCCTCCTCTATGTTTATCTAAAGGGGATAAAGCAGTGAAGCGTTGTATTGAAAAAAGTGTTCTTAATTACATGAATTACAATATTACCAGTTTGATATGGTTAATTAGTAAATTTTATAGTTGAATAGAAGCATCATCTCATGCATATGGACTGCCATTGGACCTCCCCACAATTGGGAGTCCAAAACCACGCGCTGGTTATGAGAGTTGTGGAGGATAATGGCAGCTGGATTAAACAATAAAAAACCACTAAAATATCCTTAATTGATAATTAGAGAGAAAAAGAGGATGATGAAAGAGGCCAAAGCCTCCTTGAATGTGGAAACCAGTATCCATCTTTTTTTTTTTTTTACACATAAAAAACAACTGCGTCCTCCCACTCAGTGGGCAGCCTTTGCACCTGAGCCTAAAAAAACCCAGCGGCTCCTTCTCACTTAAATACCCACCACTTTCTCCCATTCTCTCCTCCATTTCCAACCCAAACCAAACCCACAAAACCCCAAAATCTCATTTTCTCTCGACCCACAAAAACCCACCTCCCCAATTTCTTTCAAAATCAGTCCAATCTCAGAGTTTTGAAGCCCAATCGAAAAATGCGGATGAGTTGTAATGGATGCCGAATACTCCGCAAAGGCTGCAGCGAGAACTGCAGCATCAGGCCTTGCCTGCAGTGGATTAAAACCCCCGAGTCCCAAGCAAATGCCACCGTTTTCCTCGCCAAGTTCTACGGCCGCGCCGGACTCATGAACCTCATCAACGCCGGCCCCGAACACCTCCGCCCTGGTCAGTACTAGTACTACTTCATTACTTTCGTTGCATTTTTCCGATTTTGTCGGAGCTAAAATCTAACGGCTTTCTCTTTTAATTCTGTTACAGCGATTTTCCGGTCGTTGCTATACGAGGCATGCGGGCGGATCGTGAACCCGATTTACGGGTCGGTCGGGTTGTTGTGGTCCGGCAGCTGGCAGCTCTGCCAATCTGCCGTCGAAGCCGTTCTGAAGGGCCAGCCGATCACGCCGATTACGTCTGAAGCGGCGGCGAACGGCCAGGGTCCGCCGCTCAAGGCCTACGACATTCGCCACGTGTCCAAGGACGAGAACTCCGCCGCGACGTCGACCGATCCGCAGAAGCCCAAGTGCCGGTACCGGTTCAAGAGGTCCGTGGGTAAGCCCAAGTCCGTGAAGGACGGGTCCCGGTCTGGATCCGGGTCGGGTTCGGGTGTGTTCGATGACTTGATGAAACCGAGCTGGGCCCGGTGCTCTCCGGACGAGTTCAACCGGTCGGCGAGTCACGAGTCGACGCTGAGCCACCAGTCCGAGTTGGCGGCGGCGAACGTCGACGGCGACAGCAAGGAGACGGAGAGCATGGTTTCGACCGAAACCGCCGAGGTGAAGCTGTTTTTCCGACCCGAACCCGAGTCGACCCGGAAGAGAAGCCAACCGATTCAGGACGGAGATTTGGCGCTGGAGCTGACGCTTGGGTTGGAACCGCAGGCACGTGCGCCCCACGTGGTTCCGGTTAAGAAGAGGAGAACCGAGGCTTATGGGTTCGTCGGTGCCGGTTTGTCGGCGGCTGACGACGGCGCGTGTAAAATGGAGCTGGGGCTTGAGATGTGAAAAAGTGAAAAAAAAAAAAAAAGGAAAAAGAAATTGACTGTTCAGTTTTGACGGCTGAGATCGGTTTTTGTTTTGCATGGAAGAGATCAGGACCCCTGTTTTTGTTTTAACTTTTACCTGAGATGTTTTTAGTGTCGTAAGGTTTGTTCTCCTTTTTAGACCTTTGTGAAGCGAGAGATCAGATGTACAAATGTTGTTGGGACTTGGAAGTCTGCATATACAGGAAATGGTACATGGACTGAGGGACGAAAAAATCTTTTGCTTGATCTTGCTTCTACTTGGGTTAATTTTATTGTTTTTACTTTTACTTTGGTAAATATCTCCGTTTGAATTTTGATCTACATTAAAAGCCGTTTCAATCTTTTTTACCAAAAGAAGGCGTTTCGTTCAATAGGAGAGTACTAGGTGGTGAAAGGCCGCTCTTGTCAGAAATTGGTGAAATTGGTGTGGGAGAGGGGCTTGGGACACATTGCACTGCGCATGCTAAGCCTTTTTTGTCTGGTTTTTGGCTTGTGGGGCTACACTCTGCCAAAAAGCCAAAAAGAAGGATAAGGATAAAATTGAAGTTAGGTCAATAGATTCCTAGTTTGCTAAAATTTGGCTAAAAAAGCAACCCACTCCAGTTGCTTGATTCGGACTTCGAACACGGTGACTATTCCTCTCTTCAAAGTCATCGGAGATTATCAGAAAGTCTTATCAAACAACTACTTAAACAGCGTACTTCTCAGATTGAACGACTCCGAATTCGTCAAATGCCAAGATTTTATGAGTTAAAAGGATAAGGATACAACTTGCCATGTCTTTTCCTTTTAATTAAGTACTTTGTGTCTCTTGAATTGTGTGGGGTTCATGAAAATGATGTGAAAACTTACTAGAATAAATTGGTGGGTTCAGTCATAAGATCTGCTGTGCACTATGAATGCTGTTGTTTGTATCTCGTATCTACTACATGAAAGTGATGGAATAGGCCCAAGAATGTCTCCGGATAGGGCATTAGACCCGGCCCGACCCACATTAGACACCCATGCTGAACACATCTATGATGAAAGAAATGAATTCCATGCGCTACTATTATCGTAAGAACAAGTTGTTCTACAGAGTCTAAAAGAAACAACAAATTTGTGGGACCGAATGTAAATCTAGTGATCTACACTACTGCTGCTGAAGTCTTCATGGTGCTAAGCTAAAGTTTCTGATTGCTGCAATGGGGACTGTTCTGCAGACGCTCCTTCTTGAGTGCCATGAATTTAGCTGCTATATCATCATAGTCAGGCAGCTTAGGGTGGACATGAGTTGGATATGCAAAGGCGTCTGAAAAAGATCGTTGGAAATCATCCCTTTGATGGTTTTTAGCTCTTTCAGGCGGCATTGTCACGGCTCGGAAATAAGGAGGCACCGCTTCTTTTCTTGTGCTCCAAGGATTAGTCACATCAGGAGAAGTGGAACTAATAGAGGCACGCCTGCGTCGAACACTTTTTGATATATCTACTGTTCCTTTGAGCACTTTCTTTTGCATACTGTCATCTGAATATGTGAAAACATTGTATTCCATAGCTTCATTGCCATAGCTCTTCCTCATTGGTTCCCGAGGCACAGCACCCCATTCCATGCCCTTGTTCAATTGACCATTCCAATAGTAGTGCTGCTGTTGGCAATGTTCATGACCTTGATTTGGAAATCCAACCCTACTAGTAATCCCTCTCTTTTGGTTCCATGGCAAAATGTCACAATCCATATTGTTGTCATTTCCAGTGTAGAAACAGCATGGATGTTGCAGGCTACAACAACAGCTTAATCTGTTTGTGTTGCATATGCACTTACATGACAAACTAGCAGCTCCCATGTTGAGACTCTTCTGTGTACAGTATGATCTTTCAATATCACCCACCAATGATTTCTTCTGATGCTTTCTGCCATAGTAACTTAGACCATCATTTTCCTTCAAGTTATCATGCCATCCGATGCTTTCTTCTGATCTCTTCCTTGGCCTTTTCCCAACTCCCCTCGAACTTCTCCTGGAACTTTTCGACCCTGATGAATTTTCACTCCATGTTTCATAACAATCCACATAACTAAGATCACAGCTGCTTTCAAGTTTTTCCCTCTTTGGTGCGGTAGCTTTGAACTTGAAAATTCTTTGGTCCTGGGATTCTCCATCTTTTGTTTTGCTAGGCTTGACCTCTTCTATGTCATCAAAGTAAATCAAGATATCTCCTTCCCTTGTCATGCTGCCAACAGTACTGCTCTCAGTTTCTTCAGTATGCGAAGGAGATATATTCGGAAAACCAACTTCAGCCCAGTTGTATTCAATCAGTGGGACAACTTGCATATCTACTGAAGAACTACGGGAAGTACTAGATACGTTGGAATCTACATCTGTGGTTTCTCTTTCCATCTCCTCAACATTTACAATTTGCATTTCTGATGATTCAGTTCTTTCATAAGATGCCTGAACATCTGCAACCATTACTTGATCTCCATAAATTTCCTTCTCCTAAGGCGCATCACCAAGGACTCAGATTATTAAGAACGATAAGAATATAGAATGGCATAGATTTGTCTCTAATTTCATTGACAAAAGCATCTAACCGTATTTACCTTTTGTTGCCATTCGGAATAGTACTCAATTGCTAAAACCTCTGGTTTGATGCAGTAGTCCCTGGCTATTTCATTGACCAATCTATGCTTCATATCGTCAGTCACTGGCTTATGGGAGAATTTGTCTATGAACTGTCGTTTTAGATTTTGTAAGTTCAATTCATCTATCACAGATAAAACTCTTATGGAATGAGCATTAACGCTCAAAAATTTGTTATAGATGGTGAGACTAGGCTACCTGAGGGTTCACAAGATTCCCAGTGAGTAGTTCAAGAGCAGTCACTAGAAATTTCTGCCCATAACGTTCTCCAAAGAGCTTCCGGATCACCCTAAGCTCAGGGATATCCCCACATCTTGCAGAAGCATATATAAGACTCGAAACTGCTTCATTTATGTCATTTGGACAATCCCTGGAAGCAAAAAAGTACAGCACAAGGCTATATAATTCAACATCACAGTAAAGAAACACAATCGTTAAGAACAGATATCAGATAACTCATTGGGAAGGAGAGAGGTTGGGAATGCCAGCGCATACTTGTGTCGGCGGATATAAGGAAAGTGAATGAGGATGAATTCACAGTAATGGTCCAACAATTCATACAATGCCACTACGCAGTCATCCTTGATTATCTCCTCAACCTGAAAATACGAGAGAAATGATATTCACATTCCAAAATCAACATTAGTCTGCAGGACTTGAAATAAAATGAACACATTCCACAACTCATCAGGAAGTTGTCCGCTGATAAAAATACCAAATATACATATTGATCATACCATGAATTAATATTGTGCACAATTAGACACTTTTGGAATGTTTGTATTGAACAATGTTGTTACCCACTACCAAGCACACAAGACGAGAAATTTCATTCTCCACATATTTCTGGCAGTACTTTTAACCGCTCAATTTTCTCACCAACCAAACAGTTCTTGAACTAATCACAGAAGACCCATATCAGCAAAATTTGGACTAAACCCAGCTGCTAAATTAGTTCAACCAACTAATGTAAAATGAAATAATTATGAGTCATCACAAATTAAGATCTAAACAGAGGAGATGTGATGGAAGATCGTGATTCAACTAAAAGGTAATAAATTTGACCACGAAAGTTTACAACTTTTTTCATACCCTATTGAAGGCTTTATCTTCGTGGCCATGTTTGATCAACTCCGCCACGTCTTCCCGCAATTGCCTCGCAATCGTGTACCTCTTGTTCCTCAGCAACTTGAGCCGACACTGCACCTGTTTGATCAGTTTCTTGCTGAAAAAACAAAACAAAACTGAGAACTTGGTTTGGTTATAACTTATAACAGAAACTACATGTTCGATTTCCAGTATAAGAAAGCTTCAAAGATCCAAATTTTAGCATTAAAAAATTACCACTTCGAAGCTTTTCTCCACCCGAACAAGATGTCGAACATGTCTACCTACAAGTGCATACAAACTTCTGGGTCGTCTCTGTTTCCTCTGTTTCGAAGGTTAGAAGAACAAAATGCTACAAGAAAACCCAGCTTTATTTTTAGCTAAAAAGAGCAATGGAGACATGGGTTTTGGTTTTAAAGACGAGGGGAATGGAGAATTTGACTAGCAGAAGTACCCAATGGGAATAACAGAGGTGCGGAATTAGTAACTACCATGACAGTTTTGGGTTCACTTTATGGAAAGGAGAAGTGGGTGTGGAAAGGTTGAAATAGTGGGGGGAGAGGAGTGTGGTGTGTTGAAGGCACGAGACAGTTGGTTTTGTTGGTTGTCCTTGAAAAACTGCTCCCACTACAGCTTGTACAAGTTGTGTTGGGACACTTGTGAGGCTATTGTGAAACCGTGAGTTGGGAGCAAAAAGGACATGGGGCTAAAATTTTCGCGAATGTCCGTTTCTTTATAAAAAGACCAATTCCATCATCGAATTAAAGAGACAATCCAGGGAAAATTGGATAATCATGAAGGATGAGTGCAGACTTTTTTAATTTACTTTTATGTTGGATAATGACTGATGATAATTGAAGACTTAAAGAGCCAAATGAGGACAAAGACTAATGAAAGTTGAGATCATTGACTAGTATGGAATGTGGAATGTGGAATGTGGATTGTGAATGCAAGATTTGTGATGATGGATCCATTGCAATATACATCAGATGCTATAAAGAAGTAGCTTAAGTCGCGAAATTGGACATATGGGATACAAGAATATACGAGAGACATTAATTCTTGTGACAATTAATATGAAAAATTTATCTTTTTTTAATAATATAAGATAATGATAACCGTTAGATTTGTAATATTTTGACAAAAATAAGCCTATATGGGTTCCAAGATAATGACATGAAAGGTAACTTCCAATGTTTGTGTACTTTTCCCTTTTTAGTGTTTAATCAGATAAATCGTGATCAACACAATTGAACCTTGTAATTTGTATATGATGGACATGATTATCTTTGTATAGAGAACCTTAACACACACGCATTGACAGTGTTCTGTAACCCCACCTGCTCATTCTCCTCCTTGTCGGACAAAGTGAAAAAAAAAACCGGTAACAAACAAGATGCTTGATGAAACAAATGGCTGCGTGGTTGGTAGTGCAAACTCTGTCAAAGAATAGGTAATCAACCCCACTTCTCTCTCATTTTCAAGTAAACTACTTTATGTACATTTTGGGCTGGTGACCAACTGATGCCACAGAGCATGCTAGCTGCTGCATACATGAGGCATGGCATGCTATAGTCTGCAGGGCCTAGTTTATGGGGCAATGGCATAGAGCATATTGGATAGAGGTATATAAGGTTCTAATGATGATCATGATGGTCAATTATTAAAATTGAGTTCGTCTCAAGTGGATAATGAAACATGCTTTGAAAAAATCTTAATCAACCAAATTGTAATTCACGAGAACCAAATTGTAACTCACAGGAATCAATTGTAACTCATTAAGAATTTTACATTGTTTACCTTGCCTTTTCTTCAATCTACTAAGGAGCCCTGCTAATTAATATTGAGATTAAGTTTTTTAGAGTAAACGTCAGAGATGTTATATTAATAAACTCAGAGATAACTAGATAACAGCAAAGCCAAGAGATAACTAGCCAAACTAGAATCCCTCGAGTACATAGACCGACAAAAATGCTTAACCACTCCTGGAAAATCCCTATCACGCTAGATGTGAGTTAAAAAAATCATAGTACGACATCACATCTAGCCCCTTCTTATTCTAAAAAAGACTAAAAAGTAATGGACACTAGACCCGGAGAAACCAAGATCTGCAAGCACACTACAAACTAGAAAGCTAGAAAACAGAAATTAAAGCTAATCTAGCACATGAAACGTGTGTAGTCGGAACATCATGCATAAAAGAAAAGAAAAATTAACATAGGTCTGAATCCAACAAAACCGGGTCCTGAGCAAGAACTAGAAGAACTAAATTAAACAAAATACTAAAATCTAAACTGAAAAAACTCACTATGATTCGAATTAACCAAATTGTAAGTCATGACAATCAATTGTAACTCATAAAGAATTTTGCTTTATTTGACTTATTTTTATCTCATTCCAGCAAAGTATTTCTGTTTATTGTGCTGGGGCCAATTGACGCCACAGGATGTGCATACCTGAGACATGGCATGCCAGTCTGCAGGGCTCTGAGTTTGGAGGGCAATGGCTGGCATGTGAAATAAAGCTAAAGCTCTAATGATGATTATAGATAATGGTCAATTTTTTAAGAAAAATAAAGGTGACTGGCTGACTCTCACAATACTGTTTTTGAAAGGTTTCTTTATATGCTAATTATTAATGCACAGTGGCCCAGGATATTCCCATTGAAACTTCAGTCTCAAGTAAACTTAGTTAAATATTGAGGAAGTTATCAACGGTTTATCAGGGCCTTTCTTTTATCTTATAGGTCTATTTTGGGATTAGACGATCCTTACCGGAAATCACCAAATGCAAGTGTCCACCCTCTATCCCGAAAAGTGTAGGTCTCTTCTTTTTCTGGGCTATATTGCCATATAGATCATTCATACAAGTCCTGTTCTATCTCTGTTTCTCATGCATAATGTCTCCTGGTTAATTTGTGTTATTAAGCTGATGTGAGACCTTGTAAACTTTGGAAAAGAACCAATTCACCACAAAAACTTAATTCATAATGCAGCGGGAATAGTCGAAACATAATTCAATTATGTATTCGGATATATTTGTTTACATCGAATTAACAAGATTCTGATTGATTCACCAGTTCTCTTGCAAACTATGTTCTATATAGTACTCATCCAAAAGTGTTAGCTCAAATATATGCTCTTCTGCAATGGATGTATTTCTTAGTATATTGCTATACGGTTACTGAATGCAACAAACACCAAGTTCAGTCCTGCCGGGGATCAGTCTCAATTTCGTGTGCTAATTCCCTGGTTAACATATCAGCTCGATCATCTTGTCCACCGGCAAAGCTGTACACACGAAATGCAAACTGAAAAGCCTTCCAAAGCATCTCTGTGTGTGCCTTTGCTTGTCCTTGTTTAGTCTTCGACCCACTGTCTGCCCTGCTTAATGCTTTTGCCTCTCTCCCTTCCTATAGAACAAGTCATTCAGCTCAATACAGACTCAAATGTGATACTTCACATGCAATTACCTATGAGTTGTGTAACAGAAATAGTAAAAGTAGGCAGCATTGGTTACCTTGATGGCCAGCTCCATACAACTTGAAGAAACATCCACCATTGCTTCCTTAAGTCGAACCAGGATGCTAAAATCAAAATGAATATTCTGGCTTTGGAACCGTTTGGATTCGTCGTCTTTGGTTCTTTCCAATGCATCCACTTCCTCCTTAATCTGCTTGTCAAAAGTTTATTCATTTAATGAAAATTCTGCAAGTAATACTGAGATATATGAAAAGTCTTTGATAGTTGTTACCTTCTTGAAGTAGGATTCGATCTTCTCAAGGTGTTTGTTTAAAGGAAGCTCTAGTTTCCAGTTTTGCAGGCTGGTTAGTTTTCCTTCCAATTTTAAATGCAGTGCGGCTGCAGTCCTTAATGATTCGAGCTTCTTCGTAGGGAAGCCTTCGAACCTCGCAAGAACCTACATTACAAGATACCATTGATAAATGTAACATATGCGAATTACGATGCATTGATCAATGCCAAATGAATAACCTGAGTCTCATCAGTCAGTTTCTCCAATATCTGTTCGATGTATTTATGAAACTTGATCAGCTCATTCATGTCCTTTGTTTGGAAAGAATTGATGGCAGCTTTCACTTCCATGATCGATTTTGAATTTTTCTCAACATCCTCCTCAATTTGTTGGAAATATGATGATCTGAACACCAAAATATAATTAAACTATAGATGCAAGTAGTTAGGAACGAGGATGATCTGCAATTTCTTCAGCATTCTGCAGTAAGCGAAAATTAGTCAAACCTTCTTGCCATTTCTGCTAGTGCATCAGCCATTCCTTGTTTTCCGCCAGCAGATCCTCCAATTGGAGATTTTCTCCCATGTGATTGTGTACCATTTAAGCTAGAGCCTTCCACCTTTACTTTAAGTACCCTATATAGGCTTCCCATGTGGGATGATCTCTTCAATTTGGTAGTTGCTTTCGGTCTTAGGGCTCTTGCAACACCAAGTGGAGGGGGAGGAGGCGGTGCAGCTCCCTTTGTCAGTGGCATGGGAGGCACTGGCACTGGCATTGGTACTTTAGCAGGTGGCATAGGCGGTAGAGGCGTTACTAAACTTGCATTAATTGGTGGAATTTGGGGGAGTGGGGATGGTGGTGGTGCTATGCATACTTCAGAACTCACATGTGGATCACAATCTGGAATTTTGGGCAAACTTTTCTCAGCATTGGAATCATTTGGTTCTTCACTATGACTTTCTGCAATTTGTTGAATCTTTTTCTTTTGTCGATCATCAACCTTGCTTATCGCCTTTGAGGGGCATGAACCTTGGCTCGATGAACAAGAAAGAGACATGTTTGTTGACAGGCACTTCATGTCAATAGGCTGCAAAGTTCCCAGTGCCTGAATCCTAAGAGGCAAAAGAAGTTGTCTTGAGTTAGATGCATTACCGAATTCTCCAAGTTTTGTGGCAAAAGTGAGCTCCGGAGGAATTGGATTCGTTGAATCAGGAGAAGGGCATGAAATTCTCTGGTAAGAATGTGATTCACGTAACATGTCTCCTATAATATTGGTGCCTTCATTTTTCTTCTCATCTTCATCCATCATATCAACAATTTGTTTTGCCCCATCCGTTATCCATTTCAGCTTTTCCAGCAGTCTTCCACCAAGTTGCTCAACCTTGATGTTCTCCAAGCAATCTTCTGTAATGTCCTCTGAATTTGTTATCCACCTATGATTCTTGGCCCATGAAGCTCCTATAGAATTCAGAGCCTTGTAAAGGTGGACTAGTCCCTATGTTCACGAATTTGTACAATTACTATTAACAACTTGAAATGATGATCCATAATTAGAGCTCTTTTGGAAGTGATTAGTAATAATTCGAGGAGAAATACTGAACCTGATATAGAAAAATTTCTTCCATTCCGAGATTGAGACTTATGCCAGGAACAACATTGGGGTACAGCTTGTGGAGATCCTCCAGGGTACCCATGATTAGCTGTGGTGAGATGACGGATTAATACAAAATGTATATTAAGTCAACACAACAGCTGCTAATGATATCCTAATCAATCAATTAGGAGTATATATATATGTACCTCATGGATGGGACATGAACCATCACAAGGAGGAAGATCAATGACATCTCTGAATGTCAGTATCCTTTTCCGGAGCTCGATCTTCAACATAAAATTCTCTGTCAATCCATACGATTTCCTTACCGTCGTGTTTTTCAGTACTTGCCCACAGTTCTTGGACACAACTGAGCTTTTTGCCTACAAAATGCAGAGTAATTTTCCCAAAACCCTGTTATTAATCATGCCTCATCACTCACCATGTACCAATCCAAAGTTTGAACCAAAAACCCTCTGCTACAAAATAGAATCAAATAAATCTGTTTTTAACCTTAAACGAATACCATACCTGATATCCTTTAGAATTGGAATTGGACAACAATGATGCTGCACCAGCAGCTCTTGCATTAGCCAAATGGCCCATATTTCTCAATCCCAGTCTATGTTCCTTGCGAAGATATTATAACCACTGAGAAACCAAGATATTAATCAAAGCAACAACCTAGAAGGAGATCGGAAACTAAAACAAGTGATTTGAAATGAGGCTTTAACCCCAGTTCAAATGAAGAATCAAGTTTTCTGTACCCAAGATATATATGCTACTAGAAGCTAACAGTTACATAAACATATATATACACGTGGCTTAAAATGTGACTCATAGATAGCAGTGCAGCTCATCCTCCTACTGATCTCTCATTTGAAACCCCTCATTGCCTAATTTGCATTGGCGCGCCCCCCTTTCCCTTCATCTTCGGAACGGCCATCATGTCATATGAATCTTTTATCCCCATCGTCCATCTATGATACTGACTTTTCTCTCGCTGCATATGTGGCTTATTTTGCATCAGCCTATGGAGATAATTATAAGACGGAACAAGCTATGGTATATACATCGGTGGTGTTAGGACCTAATTATCCCACATTGGAAAAATAAAATATTTTCTGAATTTGTACTCACCATTCCTTTATGAGCAGATTTTTAGGGGCAACTTTTACCCATGAGTTCTTAGACACCAGTGCTCATATATTAATACGTACTTGATTTTAAACATGTTAGTAACTTCAATCTTGACAGAGAGCGTCAACAATAAAGTCAGTGAAAATAATGGCCGTGTACAACTTGAAGTCGGAATTAGTAAAACTAGAGGTTAAAGTAGAATACTACTAATTTTTACACCCAACACTTCAATATGAAATTCGCTTGATTGGTATGAAACTATCGACGAATGGGTTCTTGCAACAGTGCAAAACATTATCCAATCGATCGATATATGAGTACAACTGATCATCTTCGTAACAATAAAGAATTGCTAATGTGAAAGATTACATTTGCAAAAAGAATTTGCTTTTGCTTGTGTAAGAAGAAACCACACATTAATCTCCCCTCTACCGATCAATTAAGCAGCTATAGCTGGCTAACTTAACAAGTTCACTAATGCATCATTAATGGGTAGGCTTTGCCTCCAAATTTCCATGCGAATTTAATCTCGTACTTAGTGTCTGAAATCTTGACGTCCTTACCCGGCTGGGACAAATTGTTGACGACCATAGAGCAGTTGATGTAAACCCCCATCATATGAGGCCAAAGATCTGTTTCTCCGAACCCTACGTTGACCGGAACGCTAACCTCGACGGTGACAGGGATCCGACCACTCTTTATTTTCTCCATAAGTGACTCCCCTATGGACCCACCAAAGTCACTCCCTTTCAAGTCTCCTTTCATGTCCACATTGATCATCGTCATGTTCCGTGTCGGCTGGCGAAAATTGGGGACCTCACCGCTGCACAGCTTCATCCCCGAATATAGGAGCTTCACGCTGCTGCCTTTACCGTAAAAAATGGTGATTTTCCTGTTGGGGTTATCGGCTTTCACTGTCACCAAAAATTCCGCGTGGAGGCTGAAGTCGGGCGTCATGTTGAATGCCTTGACTGAGAAGCTACTGATGCTGTATTTAGGCAATTTCGGGGCAAACATGACGAAGCTGATGGTTACCGCAGCGATGAACAATACTAGGGTTATGAAGATGCAACAATAGCAGAAACAGAAACATTTCAGACAACCGTTTTTCTTTTGCCCGTTGGGGCGGTATTGGCCATTGAAGCGAGGAGGATTCCGGCCGTGGGGACCGGGATAGTGGCCGGGGGGACCTTGATCTTGGAGCATGACGTATGGAGGGGGCGGGCCAGGTTGCATAGTATTTGGTAATATTTTATAACGCACAGCTACCTAGGCAGGTAGTTATAAGCAATTGAATTGAGTACGCACGGTCAATACGTACTTAATCCTTGATCGACAGCTTAACCTGCATGCATGTATATGCATGTATGAGTTGTAAGTAGCGTTGTCAATATCTGTTAGGAGATCGAAGAAGAAAGATAGGATATTGATCTTTCTTCTTCTTCGATCTAATGACGATTAGGTTGATTATGGAATCGAAGTTGGACGGAATTGTGAGGAAGAGGGAAGTGGGGTTCTTTGTTGAGAGATATATGGTGGCTTCCAATGGTTAAGGACTGTTGTTACATATTTGTGGTGTGTGAATATATCGTCAAACCTTGACTCCTAATTGCCTTGCATTGTAATTGTGCGCCAAACCGGATTTTGTGGTTACTATTTTGGGCTCAAAGTGATCTACTAAATATTAACCCCTAAATTTACTGCTTTCCCGGTGTAATGGATGCAAAATTGCAAAACTCGTTTTCTTAATTTCATTAGTTTCTAAAATTTACAATTACATAGAAAATCAAATAGCTGACTTTAAACTATCACCAATTAGTTGCTAACAATAATTGACACTTTCGTAGTAATATTAAACATACGACTTGATATTCACTCACTGGAGAATTGAGATCACCACAAATATCCGTGGATATTGCCCAAAAGCAAGCCTGTCTATGGGTTCGGATTGCCACAAACATGAGTAGTGGTCTATGGGGGATGTTGTTTTTTTTTAAACACCACAGCATTTCGTCCGTGCTACATTTTGGTATCCCCCATTTTCTCTCGTTTGTGAGGTGTATTAACATATAGTTATTTTATTCTTTTGGGGACCACAGAACGTCAGATTGTGCCATATTGTGCAATTATTTTAAAAAAAAAAAAAATCCACTGGACTCTCCTAGCATCGGCTCGTATCGGCTTGCATCTGGGCTATTTTGCTTTTATACAAACAACCTTGATGTACTTTAAATATTTACAACACAAGCCTAAACATTTGCTATCAAGTCCTTAAGCAAATTCTCCTCCGAGTGTTCTCCATCTGCAGCACAGCCAACAAACAAATGGAAATAAAATTTCAATATCAAGAACAGATTCATCCTAGAAGTATGAACTATTTAACACTCCAAGAAACAAAGAAACCAAAAAATCTGTACCAAGTTAGAGAACATACCCAAAAGAATTCCAAATTAGCAAAGGGTTTCACTGCACAAATTCAAAGAAAACAAAATTTAGACCAAATATGGCCATCTAGATCTACCACCCAGAACCAAAACAAATCCAAATCAACTTTCATATCCAATTACTGAGTCTATAATTTTACCTGCAAAGATCTGGATCTGGTGAGCACTAAAATGGTCCGCTCAAGAGGTGAGAAACGATTGAAGCTAGATCACATTCAAAACTAGAAAAACAGCTGCATCTCTCTCTTGTTTCCCCCAATCGTGAGCTCACTTCCTCCCTTTATAGCTTCAAATAAAATTTGAAAAAACGCAAGATGAATTAGCAAAGGAGAAAAGTTTGAGAAAACTGCAAACCAAATAAATACAAGCCTTCCGAAGGTCCTAAATGTTTATGAAGAACAAAAACTTAAAGAAACTACAGAAGACAACTCTGTGATATACATCTATAACCAAGAATTTGAACAAAGCAATAGAAAGATTAAAAGAAGAAGCAAAAAGAGAAACATTTGAATTGGCAGGAGCAATGTTGACAAAAAAAATGGAAGACAGAATGAATAATAGAAAGGTGAAGAAGACAAATGACGTGTACGATGCAGAAGATGAAAAAGTGGCCACATAAAGGAACTGTGGCCTCATTAAATTCATTCTTTTCTCATAAAAGTAGAAGTTGAAAAATCAAAGAGGCCACAGCCAACTGACTGTGGATGTTTTTGTAAATATAAAACAATATATTTGACAAAGGCCACAGCACTAGTGGTCTGCTTTTCTTTAAAGTCCACAACTTCCGTGGTCCAATTTAAAATGTATACCGTATATTGTATACTTTGATATTAATTTGATGTATATCGTATATTTTGATAGAACTATTGGGCGGCCACAGACTGTTAGTCTGTGGTTGTTTTGATAAATTTTATTATTATCCTTTTCAAGTCCTGCAAGTGAAATAAAAATTAATAATATTTTTTAGAAAATGCCACAGCATCTGTGGTCTCTTTTGCTTAAATTCTATTTAAAAAATAAATATTGTGCAATCCTAAAGGTATTTGAATTCATCGCTTGTGTAAATAAATGAGGTTTATATTATGTGCCCCAAAAAAAACCACAGTTTGACAGATTTGTGGAAGAAAGCATTATTTTATATTGTAGTTTATCTGACATTATCTTCAAGAAACCACAGTTGCTGTGACTTGGCTCGTGTAAATAAATGAGATTTATAAAATAAGCCCAAAAAAACCACAATTTGACAGACTTTTGGAAGAAAGTATAATTTTATATTGTATTTCTTCTGACATTGTCTCCAAGAAACCACACTTGCTGTGGCTTTCTCAAACTGTTCATCAAAGTGACCACGGAACTGTGGCTCAAAAATGAAATTAACCACAGCTCAACAATAACTGTGGTTTTTTTGACAAAAACAACCACAGATAAGCTCGTCGTGGATGATTTGGTCAGTGGCCTATAGTCAATTTTCTACCAGTGACTCTTCACACCCAAGTCGGCAATTCTAAGGATTTATGACTTTGCAGAGAGTATTGATCCGTACAGTCGAAGTTTAGGCTTTTTTATCTTGATAATACAAAAGACAGACAATTCAATTTCTTCGCGTTGGAGAGGAGGTGCGGATGGCCAAACGACAATTACATGATCCGAAAGCACTTACTCGGAAAAACGACGACAGTAGCTTCGCCACGGCGGTCTTTACCTTGCGAGCCACCTTGTTCAGCTTCATGCACTTTGACCGTTCCGATTTATCCGGCGACTCAAACTTGTAGGAGTTCAAGAATATCTGCCGCTTTTGCTTTGCCCGGTCTTCGTTGGTCTTCAAAGGAACATGGGCCACTTTCTTGAACTTATACGACGTCGATCTGATCCGCCGCGCAATTTGATGCCGGCTCCCACTTCTCTTGATTCGATCCAACGGCTCGTATTTGTACACATCGAACCGCCGGCTCAAAGTGGCGCTGTCCGTTCGGACTAAACTGTCCATGGCTTAATTGTATACGCACACAAAAGATAGAGACGATTTGTGTTTGATCTTAAAGTTAACTTGGACTTATATACTAGAGTAAGTATATTTGAATTTTGTTTTTCCATGGACACGTTTTCTCATTGGGTTGATTTGAAAATTCTGAAGTGGCCGTTGACTGTTCCTCAATATGGTTATCTTTTTTCGTTTTTGGTTGGCGCCACAACCTTCTCTACCAAGCCAAAGTTGTTGAAGGTTGAACAGCAAGTCAAATATTGTGCTCAACAACTACCATAGTAGTACACGTGGCAGACACCCATGTAATCTAATACAATGTGCAATCAGATGGACGGCTGACGTTCATCAGATCCTACATGTATTAGTCCTTGGAACAGGGATTTAGGTGTAATATTTTAGATGGTAAGTAGGAAAAATACATTTCTTTTTTAGTTGCTGATTATACATTTGAATCTGAATGTGGTATAGGAGTATTAAAGTAGTCAGAATATGTTGGACTTCGATGAGTTTAAGAAAAATTACATAATAGTCTCTATCCAGAAGGGGGAGCATTTTTGTACTTTATGTTGTTTTTGGACTTCACTTTGAATTTAAAATCCCTTTTCAAAGGACATGTAACCATTGTAGATCTATAGATTATATGTTTAGGTTTCGTGTCCAAGTTTAAAGTGCACCAAGTTTGAATGTCGTGCATATTATTAATTGATTAAAAATACTCATTTATATATGTATCAAAAATTTCGAATTCAACTTCCGTTTCAAAAAAGTTCAGGTTTATTATCAAGATATACATAGAGTCTCTAGTCTCCCATCTAGCAGTTCAAATACTGAACCAGACTTGAGCAGTACTGGAGTGGACCACCAAATTGCAAAGTTATGTATGTGACCACCAAACTAAGGGGGCTTTCAAATTCGGGAAGGTCCATGAAGGCCAATAGACCATCTTCCATCACCAAAATACAGCAGCAGCTATCTAGTGCACATTATTAATTGCAGTCACAACAGACCTTCAGTACCGTATTTATTACCTTAACCCTTCATTGATTAATGCAGCTTGCATTGATGAGTCAGAGCAGTTCACGTTTTAAAAAAGCACCATTTTAATTCAGCAAATTCTTGAGCAGTATAGTAATATTGTGGATCACCATTGTTCCATGGAAACAACAAAAACAAAGCTTGAGTCCTGTGACTACCTGTGACTGTAAACAATGAGCAGCATGCATGTAAACTTTGCACCCCATCTTTCATGTGACCTTTTCTTTTCTCATCACACTCTGCTACTCCTGTGATTTGCTTCAATATGCTTTCCTCTATATATATTCATCCACTTCAACTCTTACTCCTCACCAAAATTTCCCAATCGATCTTGCAAAGGCACGATCTCAATTGCGAAAAAAAGAAGAGGAAAATCAAGATAAATCGATGACGGGATCAATTAGTTTAGCAGCATTAGTACTTCTGGTTCTTCTCCTCTCTCCGAATCCCATTCTCGCCCGGCCTCATTCACGTATGTCACTATTATACTCTGTATATATACATGCTTCAATTGTTGGTTTGATCAAGGGAGCCGTTATAAGCACTTCAATATAGTCATCTGGGTTGCACGAAGACTGTTTTGGAGTACTAATAACAGTTCCCTTTATAGATTTCAGTTAGCACTCTGATGACTAATTACCATTTATATATCAGATCATAGGCGTCATCTGAAGTCTTCTGAAGTAATACCAAAGACTAGCACAAGTAAAAGGGAAATGAATTACAAGATAATCAGGGCGCCAGATACGCTACAAGTGGCAGGGTCGAGATTACCAGATTGCTCCCATGCGTGTGGATCGTGCAGACCATGTAGACTTGTGATGGTGAGCTTTGTTTGTGCATCAATTGCAGAGGCAGAGACTTGCCCCATGGCTTACAAGTGCATGTGCCATAACAAGTCTTATCCTGTTCCTTAGTTCAATTATAATTCTGGACCCTCCCCAAAGTTTCTTTGTTTTGCAAGCTAGCTAGATAGAGATACTTGATCCTATGTGTAATCAGAGAGTTTGTTAATTAACATTACTTATGTTTAATGTGATTGAAATCGCCAGTAATCCCCGGATTTTCTTTTGATGCTTTTATACAGGTTTCTACAAGGGGCACTATGTCATAAGTCATAACCATAGAAATTGACTCATGACAAATATAAACTGGTTCCCCATGTTGTCATACAATATAAAGTGGAGACAAATACCACTAAACTAAAGCCTTGTTGGTTTTGTTCAGATGTTTAGTGGCTTCAACTTGGCTCATCAACAATCGCGTCATTCCTTGGATTTCGGATTTAATTTGCATATTATTATCTAACTTGATCCCACATAAGTATATTTAAAGTTTTTTTTTTTTTTTTTTTTTTTTTTTTTTTTTTTTTTTTTTTTTTCCCAAATTTGAAAAAGATATCCAACTCTTATGAATCCTAAGGCTAAAGATCCGTTTAATAATGATTCTGATGTGTTTTTGCACAAGTCTTTTCATACCGAGATTCTTTGTAATAAAAGAAAAAGAGGTGAAAAGTAAAATATTCGCACGTGTGAGAGGCAACAAGGAGAGACCAGACCCGACCCGAAAGCTAGTGTCTAGGCTGGTTTGAAGGAAAATTGACTGGTTTGATTGAGTGCCATTTGACAATTGACAACACACAACCCCAATCGGCTCCTTCCTTTTCCAACATCGCAAAACAAAACAATGCCTTTTTTGGATGCAAAGAAACCTTTCCAACCAAACAAAAGAAAAATAGATAACGCAATGTCATTCTTCTTCTTCCTCTTCTTTCTCCAACGGTCCTGCTCCCACCACCGCCACCACCACTTTCTCCAAGTGGGCCCCGCCGAGACACCATCATCGCCACCAGCGCCACCACCGCCAACATGTCTCCTCGGATGCCATAGCAGGTACTTTTAATTGTGTCTGTTTTCTACGCTGCAAATTTGCAATGTTATATTTGTCTTGCATGCCGAATTGCCAATGCTCTTGTTGCAGAGGTACCCGCCTCACCTTTTCTCATCAAAGTTTCAATATTTCATTATATTGTTTACCTTTTACATTATAATTTATGCAAAAGGAGAGCCCTTTAATTGTGCCAATGAATCTTTTCCTTTTCAAAAGTTGCCATCTTTATAGCTTGATTATGGAGTAATATCTTCGTGTATATCACCCATTAATGAATGAAAGTGTACCATTATTCCATTGCTTGACTTTTTTGTGTCTTGCTTTTAAAGTGTATTTGGTATACACAGAAAAGTTGATTAATTGGGAGGCTGATTTATAGGGGAAGGCTGCAGAGCATGGAGTTGGTATTTGCCACCCATTTTTCTTCAAAATGGTTTTTGTTTTTTTTTTTTCGTCCTTTTTCGTCTTTTATAGGTGAAAGATTCTCTCTTATTCTCCCTCTCTGGGTTTTGGTCCACCTAATGAGATTGAGGAAGCATAGACTATGCATTCCTTCTTGCTATTCCCTTAACAAAGTAATCTCCATTCTATCTCTCTCTTATTCTGTATGTCTATTGAAGATTTACACCAACTTAGAATTACCCATGATCTCAAAAAGTGTTTGCTTTTAATCTCTTGCAGTCTAATTTGGTATCATTGTTGGTTTTCTATGTGAAGACATCAGTTAGTTTGCCTAAGTACTCTGTTACCTATGTACTTTGAGAAATGCTCACTGATTAAGGGTCTGTCTTAATTTCGGCAGGAAACTATTCTCCTTGATTGATCTTGCTATAGGGAACTTTGCTCATTGATATGTAGAACCTTCTAATGATTCATGACAGACTTGCTGGTAACCGGAATCAATGTTTTGCTTCTTTCTTTGTCGGCAGCTTGTTTGTCTGCTTGTTTTTCTTTAGCTAGTGTTTACACAGATTGGAAGCTTTACTTTGCGTTGTGATTTCCACATTTTTAACATGTTAAAACCATTTCTTTGTTTGCGTGCTCTTCATGCTGTGCCGCTTCTAATATGTCCTGATGTCAGTCTTTGCTGTCTTGAATTATCAATTATGCAACAATTTATAAGTACTGAAAAGTGTATCCAAATATCAAACATAGGTTGATGAGGATGAAATCTATTGGAGGAAGAAGAAACGCGATGAGTTGGAATGGCCACGTGGTTCTACTTATGTGAAATCGCAGTTAGCTCAATGTTTTGGTGAGTAGTTAACAGAACAAGATGGTATGTCATTACATTGAGTTTACTTATTTGTAACTGACACGTACCCTTAGCATAACACTTTGTTGATTCTTGCATATTGAGGTTTCTTGAAGAGACCTTGTATGTTACTACATTAAGTTTCATTGCGCTGACTGGGAATATTGCTGCTATCAGATACAGAAATATCTTGATGGTGGACTAAATAGTGTTGGCTTTCCTTTGATTGATACCTTGATTTGTAGTTTTAAGTTAACAACTAAACAGAGGAACATTGTGTCTCATGTTTTTTTTTTGTAGCTAATTTTGTTGACAAACTTTCTCTAATGAGTTTAATGTTTGTAGTTAATGCTATGGTTGGACCACGATCATGGACAGGAGTCACAGGACTGTTTAACCGCGTAAGCAACAGACGTAATGAGAAGTCTGATGACCATTCTTTGAGTCCTCTTCAGGTAACTATTTGAGTAGTCGTTCTTCTTGTTTTCAGTGTTTCCTCAGAGCTTCTTCTGATGGTAGTTTGTTAAGTTTTCTTCTCTTGCTTCTTATCTATGCAAAGCTGCCCATGGTGAGCATTCATGACATGGTTTATGCAAGTTGGTATTTTTCACTTGGTTATCAATTGGATGTCATCATGTCCAGTGTTATTGTTAAAAGACACCACAGTTAGTGTTTAAGTGTGCAATTTTAGATTTGGTTTATCTTTTTATGGTTTATGGCTTTTGCTACAGGAACAGAGACTTTTGAGGCTTCAAGCACGATTACAAATACCTTTTGACGAGAACCGCCCTGATCATCAAGTATACTCATGACTATGCACCATTTGTTTGCCATTCTGTCCCCTTTTTATACTAACTGTTCAATACTACATTTATTGAATGGATTATATCTTTCTATATTGACTTCAGGAAGCCTTGAAAGCATTGTGGCATGCTGCCTTTCCAGATGTTGCTCTGCAAAGTTTGATCTCGGAGCAATGGAAAGAGATGGGGTGGCAAGGTTCTAATCCATCTACTGACTTTAGGTATAATTCTGTCCGATTGAATTATAGTTTGTCTGACAATTGACATCAACATAAAAGGACTTGGTAAAATCAAAATGCTAATAGAATCATTTCAAAATGGAATACTTCAATTGATGCTGTACTATGACCATTGCACAGTTCTCTTATAGTGAAATGCTCTCTGCAGGGGTTGCGGTTTTATCTCCCTTGAGAACCTGCTTTTTTACGCAAGGACTTATCCAGTATGCCTTCTATCCTGCTGTCTGGATTGTATTTTAAGTTTTAACTATTGAAGATCTGCACGAAAGTTTAGAGTTCTAACTAATTTTATAAAATTCGAAATGAAGGTGTCTTTCCGTAGGTTATTGTTGAAGGAAGATGGGAGGAGGGCAACTTGGGAATACCCGTTTGCTGTTGCTGGCATAAACATCTCATTTATGTTGATTAAAATGCTGGATCTATGCTCAGGTCTGTAAAGAAGTTTAGATCATGTTTAGCTTTCCACTAACTTCAAAAAAAAAAACATGCAAGGATACATATGGTTGTTTCAAGATATAGTACTATCTTTCATTTCTAAATATTCTTGCATCTTCCTTGTCTCCTCATCTACTTTGCAGAAAAACCAAGGTGTCTTCCAGGAATAAATTTTGTGAAGTTATTAGGAGGTAAATACACATATTTGAACAAGTTTCTGCTCAAATGACTTTAACAATAAGAGAACTGCTAAAAATGCATGGTAATCTGACATCCAACCTCCTGAATTATGATTTGCTTGCAGAAGATGAAGCCGCCTTTGATGTACTATACTGTATAGCTTTCGAGATGGTGGATGCTCAGTGGCTTGCAATGCATGCATCCTACATGCAATTTAATGTAATTCTCTCCATCTCTATCTCCCATTATACGCACATTGACATAACTGATAATCATGCACATCGATACAAGCATGCTCCTGCACATCGGCAAACACTTTTTACAAAACTGAATCTTCTAGTTTGTCTATTCCTCTCAAATCACACCGAACATTTCTCATTACTTCTCGAGTAGTTCGGGCTTACACTATTGGAAGTATCTACTCTTGGTTTATAATAGCAAGACATGCTTCAGCTATCCCAAAATGTACCTCCCCCATTGCTTCCCAAAACAGGCTTATTTTCCTGAGTTGATACTGATTTTGCACTGATTTCTCAGCATATCTTTGATGCCCATCTTCTGATAATTTCACAACTCATAGCTTTTAGAACTGAGCGTACCTTGAATCAACACTTTTAGTGAGAACTTATTCGAATAATCTTACTCACCAATGCTTCCTTTGCTGGTTTCAAACTGCCAGGAGGTCCTACAAGCAACAAGGATACAGTTGGAAAGAGAGCTGTCTTTGGAAGATACTCAAAGAATACATGATCTGCCAGCTTACAATCTGTTGTACCAGTAGCTAGCTTTTCTGTGTAGTACAAATCTGTTAGACTATCAGTTTGAACTCGAGAAATTTCCAATGAAGTAAGATGTTTCTCCTGCACATAATGGCTGTCCATGGAGCCATGGAAGATCTCTCTCATGGTTTTGTTTGCATCCATGTACACTCATTGCCTCATTCAGGATTTTCTCTTCATCCAGGCTGAAAAAGTTGCTTCTTGTTGAAACCGTATGGTGACATTGGCAGGTTGGAAATGTTTGATATGTGATTGTGAAAGAACATTGCTTTTCATTGCCTGCTAGAAAGGCATGATACATAGTCAGGATCTAACCAAGGTGGCAACGATCTGAGTATATATCTTCAATAGAAGCACTACCTAACGATTAAAAGAAAATCTTCAAAAAGCCAATCATACAACTTGCTATATTATTAGAAGTTGACTACCTTGTGACATGACATGTGACTTAATTTCTACTCTTTTAAGAAAAGACATGACTTTGTATCTGTTCTTGGTGTCACAGGCTTCACCACAAAAATCTGGCAAAAAAAAAGAAAAACTCCACAATTTCGATATCCATATAAGCCATTTCCTCACAAAGTGCGCAACACACCAACTAAACAAATTGCTAAAGGCCAATCTTCAAATCGGATTGAAGGTTTGTATAATTTCTCCGAATCTGATTAGAGATTTCCACAAATTCAATTGCGTTTTTCATCTTTGAGATCGAATAAATTCTGAAGTGAGTTCATCAATTTCTAGGTATTATTCTCCTACCCCCGTAGGCCCTAGCATACAATTAATTATAGATTTCGTTTTATTTTGTTCTCAATCTTGATTTTTAGTTATTACATCTCTCTTTCTGATCAGACAAGTTTAGATATGATTCCCTTGCTTATTATATATAGCTTATGTAATCAGCATCTCTTTCTGATCAGACTGGAGAGATCAAAGTCATGGAAATTACAGAGGCAGAAGCAATGCTTAGAGGCCAAGCAGACATATGGAAGTACATGTTTGGCTTTGCGGATTCCATGGCATTGAAATCTGCTGTGGAGCTCCGCATAGCCGATATCATACATTCTCATAGTCAACGCAATGGAGCCTCAAAGTCAAACCCAATGATCACTTTGTCCGAAATAGCCTCGGGCATCGCATCCTCCTCGCCGGACATCACGTGCCTCAAGCGCATCATGAGGCTCCTCGTCCGCCGAAATATCTTCGCCGTCCATCATCCATCGGACGGTGAGGAACCCGTCTACGGGTTGACCCACTCGTCAAGGTGGTTGCTACATGACTCACAGCTGAGCCTAGCCCCAATGATTCTGTTGGAGAACCACCCCTGCCTAATGGCCCCATGGCACTATTTCAGCCGATTTGTCAAGGAAGGTGAACCATGGGCCTTCAAGATGGCCCATGGGCTCGATATTTGGGACTTTGCCTCTGAAAATCCGGAGTTCAATAAAATGTTCAATGATGGCTTGGCATGTACTGCTAAGGTTGTGATGAATGCAATAGTAAGTGGTTATGGAGATGGGTTTGATGGGGTTGGGACGCTGGTGGATGTCGGCGGCGGGACGGGAAGCACAGTGGCGGAGATCGTAACGGCGCATCCCAACATTAAGGGCATCAATTTCGATCTGCCACATGTGGTCGCCACAGCACCGGCGCACCATGGTGTGTCACATGTTGGTGGTGACATGTTTGAGGGCAGTATTCCAAATGCTGATGTAATTTTCATGAAGGTAATTCGCATCAAGTTTTTTCACACAACTGTTATATTGTTATATTTATGTGTCGGAAATGCTTATGTTGACAGAAGGCCTGAAAAGAGAATATTTCCAACAGCTGAAAGTAACTTTCATTTGAGTAATGCAGTTTATTATGCACGATTGGAATGACAGCGATTGCGTCAAGATTCTGAAGAACTGTAGAAAATCAATACCGGAGGCCACAGGGAAGATCATGATTGTTGACACAGTTCTAGAGCCAAATGGTGATGGAGTTTTGGATGACACAAGGTTGGTGTTTGATCTGGTGATGATTGCACACGCATCAGGTGGAAAAGAGAGGACTGAGAACGAATGGAAGAAGATATTGGAACAAGGAGGTTTCCCTCGCTATAAAATCATCAAAATTCCAGCTTTGGTGTCCATTATTGAGGCCTACCCTCTGTGAAATTAAACTCCGGTATGCGTCCATGTTGTAGTAATTGTCAAAAGTTTCAGCTGGTTCAGCAGTCCTTCCTTTCGACCCAAATAAATTGCAGCCTAAATCATAATTCAACGTTTATTTCAATTTAAACAAGAGCAAACTAGAGCAGTATTTTTCCTCATATTTGTCTGAATGGGTGGAAATATATATTTGCTAGTGACACGAAAAATGTATCCTTGTACGTATATCAAAGTTCTTGACCAAAATAACTTACCATTCATGAGTGAGTGGTTCTATATTCTGATAAAACTGAGATCATGTAAGAGAAACACAATCCTTAATTTACAGATGCGTGTGTTTAATGGATAAGCGTTTTAAGCATTTTTACGACCATAAATTCCAAAGAAACTGCCTACAACATTCAAAAAGACCATGCAGTCAAGTTTGCATATCTTGGCCAAATCAAGTTCATATTGATATTTCACCTAAACTTGTCTTTACCTTCGTTTGTAAATTGAAAAATTGTTGTAACTTTCCACTAATCACTTTTTTTGGTTTGCTAATGGCCCTATGTTTTGGTTCAATAATGCGACCTTTTTCTCCTTGATAATCAAACTCGTATTTTCTTCAAAAAGGGCAACCTAACCCCACTTGGGTTGTGCTTAATTATCCATCTTCAGTTAGTAAATCTTTACTTGTAATACTATATGTACATTTTCATAGTGAATTCTGTTTTCTAGTAACTTTATATCATGTGACTGATTTATAAAGGTATGTATATTTGTATATGTGTATGCACGTAGTGGGTACTACATGATTGGAGCGACGAAAATTGTGTGAAGATTCTATATAATTCCGGAACCTCCCCAAAGTTTCTTTGTTTTGCAAGCTAGCTAGATAGAGATACTTGATCCTATGTGTAATCAGAGAGTTTGTTAATTAATATTACTTATGTTTAATGTGATGAAATCGCCAATGATCCTTGGATTTTCTTTTGATGCTTTTATAAAGGTTTCTACAAGGGGCACTATATCATAAGTCATGACTATAGAAATTGACTCATGACAAATATAAACTGGCTTCCTCATGTTGTTTTCATCCTATGCATATCTTATAGCTTTATCCTTTGTTTCTTTTACTTGGTATTTGATGAATTTGACTTGGCTAGATTTGAAAAGTTGCACTCTCCTTTTGAACTTCCTCCCGTACTTTGCGGTTATTTGTAATCCCCCCTTTTTTTTCCTTTTTTTTGTTTTTCCTCTTTGCTTTTTTTTTTTTTTTTTTCCCCCCTTTCTTTTTTCTCTTTTAAAATCTTTCCCTTTTTTGATGAATTTTTGGGTTTGGTTTTAGTTCTTTTTTTTGGATCTTTTTAATACAAAACCATTGAACAAAACTCTTCCCTCTATCCATTCTCTTTTTTTTACACCCACATTAGATTCCTTCCTTAATTTTTTTTTCTCTTTAAAATTTATAAAAAAAACTTATATGTGGAAACAAATTGACTTGGTCTCTTGCTCTTGGTGTGTCCGGTTTGTCTTTATCATTGGATTAATCCTCTTTTTGTTCCACTAATTGCTTTTCCTTGCTTCACATGGTCCTCTTCTTTGTTTTTTTACTTGTAGACAAGTATGACAGCATTTATAATTATTCTTTTTTATTCCCTACTTTTCTTCCTTCCAAATTTAATTTTTTTTTTTCCTTCCTCTCCCCCTTTTTTTTTTTTTTTTCTTTTTTTTTTTTTTTTTTTTTTTTTTTATAATTTTTTTTTTTTTTTTTTTTTTTTTTTTTTTTTAAAATAAAAACACATTATATCCATTTCGACTCCTTGTCTTGTTGGAGTTGATATTGTACTAGACGATATATGATTATTTTTCTTTTCTTTTCTTTAATTGTTTAGACTCAAATGAAATTCTTCACCTCCTGCAAGTCGTATTCCTTGATGCTTGTCCTTAGTCTTGTAACAACAGTTTGACTCTTGACTCCGTCGGGGAGTGTTCCAATGAGACGATTGTGACATAGAAACAGCCTGCCTTTGTGGCTTCATGACGGCTTCGGTCATTTGTTGTCTTCTTTGCATTGTATAGCCATTTTCATCAATGGTTCGAAAAGCATAATTAAATTTAAAATAAAAAATAATTTTTTATTTAATTTTTTTTTTTTTTCTTTTTTTTTTTTTTTTTTTTTTTTATTTTTTTTTTTTTTAAATTTTTTAAATTAAAATTGACTCATCAACAAGCGTCTCATTCTGTTGATTTCGGATTTAACAATTTGCATATTATTAGCCAACTTGATCCCAAATAAGTATATATAATTTGAAAAGATATCCAACTCATATGAATCCTAAGGCTAAATATCCGTTTAATAATGATTCGGTCCCTAATGATTCTGATGTGTTGTTGCATAAGTCTTTCATACCGAGATTCTGTGTACAGTTCCCAACTCTTTTGTATTAAAAGAAAGGGTTTTTATCATGAACGGTGCCTGAACTTTCACTAACCGGACTTCATAGTGCCTGAACTTTAAAAGTGATCAATTTGGTACCCAGACTTTCAAAAAGAGGACTCTGTGGTACCTCAGTCAATTTTTTGTCAAACTTGCATTTAAATGAATGAAAAAAAAATGGTCTTTTGATATTATTTTTTATGTAAAATACTATTTTTTACCTCTCAACATCTATATAAATATGTTTTTATAATGTTTCAAAAAATATATATGCATATGGCTAGTACAAAATAATAGATAAATTGATGAATAAAATATACTCGAACATAAAAAATATTCCTAACATAAATTGAGTAATAGAAAAAGTATACATTCGAGTATATTTTCATTAATCAGTTTATTTATTATTCTAAAATAGCTATATGCACATTTTAATTTTTTTGAAACATGATAATACACATTTATATAGAGATTGAGAGGTATAAAAAAAAATATTTTACATGAAAATTAATATCAAAAGATAATTTTATCCTTAATTTTAAAGGAATTTGGACAAAAAATTGAAGGAGGTACCACATAGTTCTCTTTTTGAAAATCTGGGTACTAAATTGATCACTTTTAAAGTTCAGGCCTTATGAAGTCCGATTTTTGAAAGTCTGGGTACCAAATTGATCACTTTTAAAGTTCAGGTACTATAAAGTCCGGTTAGTGAAAGTTCATGCATCATTCATGATAAAAACCCTAAAAGAAAAAGAGAAGACCCAAGTGGGTTTGGTCTAGTGGATAAAAGCGGGCTAGATCACCAGCGGCCCTGTGGAGCCTCCCTGCGGGGAGGTTAAGGGTTCGAATCCTGGTAAAGAAACTCCTAGGGAGAGCCTCCGTACACCGCAACAATACTCGGAGAGGTGGCCAACCTTTACCACCTTTTTGTACCAATAAAAAGAAAAAAAGAAAAAGAGAAGAAAAGTTAAAGGGAGTAAAATCTTCGCACGTGTGAGAGGCAACAAGGAAGAGACCACCAAGGCTAATGTCTGTCTAGGCTGGTTTGAAGGAAAATTGACTGGTTTGAGTGCCATTTGACAATTGACAACACACTTGATGGTGGACTAAATAGTGTTGGCTTTCCTTTGATTGATACCTTGATTTGTAGTTTTAAGTTAACAACTAAACAGAGGAAAATTGTGTCTCATGTTTTTCTTTTCTTGCTAATTTTGTTGACCAACTTTCGTTAATGAGTTTAATGTTTGTAGTTAATGCTATGGTTGGACCACGATCATGGACAGGAGTCACAGGACTGTTTAACCGCGTAAGCAACAGACGTAATGAGATGTCTGATGACCATTCTTTGAGTCCCCTTCAGGTTACTATTTGAGTAGTCGTTCTTCTTGTTTTCAGTGTTTTCCTCAGAGCTTCTTCTGATGGTAGTTTGTTACGCTTTCTTCTCTTGCTTCTTATCTATGCAAAGCTGCCCATGGTGTCTGTAAACTGTGAGCATTCATGACATGGTTTATGCAAGTTGGTATTTTTCACTTGGTTATCAATTGGATGTCATCATGTCCAGTGTTATTGTTAAAAGACACCACAGGTAGTGTGCAATTTTAGATTTGGTTTATCTTTTTATGGTTTATGGCTTTTGCTACAGAAACAGAGACTTTTGAGGCTTCAAGCACGATTGCAATACCTTTTGACGAGAACCGCCCTGATCATCAAGTATACTCATGACTATGCACCATTTGTTTGCCATTCTGTCCCCTTTTTATACTAACTGTTTGATACTACATTTATTGAATGGATTGAATCATTCTATATTGACTTCAGGAAGCCTTGATTGCATTGTGGCATGCTGCCTTTCCAGATGTTGCTCTGCAAAGTTTGATCTCGGGGCAATGGAAAGAGATGGGGTGGCAAGGTTCTAATCCATCTACTGACTTTAGGTAGAATTCTGTCCGATTGAATTATAGTTTGTCTGACAATTGACATCAACATAAAAGGACTTGATAAAAATGAAATGCTAATAGAATCATTTCAAAATGGAATACTTCAATTGATGCTGTACTATGACCATTGCACAGTTCTCTTATAGTGAAATGCTCTCTGCAGGGGTTGCGGTTTTATCTCCCTTGAGAACCTGCTTTTTTACGCAAGGACTTATCCAGCATGCCTTCTATCCTGCTGTCTGGATTGTATTTTAAGTTTTAACTATTGAAGATCTGCACGAAAGTTTAGAGTTCTAACTAATTTTATAAAATTCGAAATGAAGGTGTCTTTCCGTAGGTTATTGTTGAAGGAAGATGGGAGGCGGGCAACTTGGGAATACCCGTTTGCTGTTGCTGGCATAAACATCTCATTTATGTTGATTAAAATGCTGGATCTATGCTCAGGTCTGTAAAGAAGTTTAGATCATGTTTAGCTTTCCACTAACTTCAAAAAAAAAAAATGCAAGGATACTTATGGTTGACATCCAGGAATAAATTTTGTGAAGTTATTAGGAGGTAAATATACATATTTGAACAAGTGTCTGCTCAAATGACTTTAACAATAAGAGAACTGCTAAATATGCATGGTAATCTGACATCCAACCTCCTGAATTATGATTTGCTTGCAGAAGATGACGCCGCCTTTGATGTACTATACTGTATAGCTTTCGAGATGGTGGATGCTCAGTGGCTTGCAATGCATGCGTCCTACATGCAATTTAATGTAATTCTCTCCATCTCTATCTCCCATTATACGCACATTGACATAACTGATAATCATGCACATCGATACAAGCATGCTCCTGCACATCCGCAGACACTTTTTACAAAACTGAATCTTCTAGTTTGTCTATTCCTCTCAAATCATACCGAACATTTCTCATTACTTCTCGAGTTGTTCGGGAGAAAAACCATACTTGAGACCTACACTATTGGAAGTATCTACTCTTGGTTTATAATAGCAAGACATGCTTCAGCTATCCCAAAATGTACCTCCCCCATTGCTTCCCAAAACAGGCTTATTTTCCTGAGTTGATACTGATTTTTCACTGATTTCTCAGCTTATCTTTGATGCCCATCTTCTGATAATTTCGCAACTCATAACTTTTAGAACTGAGCGTACCTTGAATCGACACTTTTAGTGAGAACTTATTCAGATAATCTTACTCACCAATGCTTCCTTTGCTGGTTTCAAACCTTCAGGAGGTCCTACAAGCAACAAGGATACAGCTGGAAAGCGAGCTGTCTTTGGAAGATAATCAAAGAATACATGATCTGCCAGCTTACAATCTATAGTGCCAGTAGCTAGCTTTTCCGTGTAGTACAAATCTGTTAGAATATCAGTTTGAAGAAATTTCCAATGAAGTAAGATGTTTCTCCTGCACATAATGGCTGTCTATGAAGCCATGGAAGATCTCTCTCATGGTTTTGTTTGCATCCACATTGCCTCATTAGACTATACACTTATCCACATTGAAGATTTTCTCTTCATCCAGGCTGAAAAAATTGCTTCTTGTTGAAACCGTTTGGTGACATTGACAGGTTGGAAATGTTTGATGTGTGATTGTGAAAGAACATTGCTTTTCATTGCCTGCTAGACAGGATCTAACCAAGGTGGCAACGATCTGAGTATATCTTCAATTATTTGGAATCAACAATATTTTATCCATCATAGCATACCATTTCGAATAAATTTAACAAGAAAAATCTAAGCACTATCTAACGATTAAAAGAAAAACTTAAAAAGCCAACCATACAGCTTGCTATTATTAAGTTGACTACTCAGTGACATGTGAGTGTGACTTAATTATATTAATTAAACCTTCAACAGTTCTGATAATGAAATAGCGAGTATGATACTTGAATATAACAGACAAGTTTAGATATGCTTATTATATAATCAGCATATCTTTCTGATCAGACTATAGAGATCAAAGTCATGGAAATTACAGAGACAGAAGCAATGCTAAGAGGCCAAGCAGACATATGGAAGTACATGTTTAGCTTTGCGGATTCCATGGCATTGAAATCTGCTGTGGAGCTCCGCATAGCCGATATCATACATTCTCATAGTCAACGCGATGGTGCCTCAAAGTCAAACCCGATGATCACTTTGTCCGAAATAGCCTCGGGCATCGCATCCTCCTCGCCGGACATCACGTGCCTCACGCGCATCATGAGGCTCCTCGTCCGCCGAAATATCTTCGCCGTCGATCATCCATCGGACGGTGGGGAACCCGTCTACGGGTTGACCCACTCGTCAAGGTGGTTGCTACATGACTCACAGCTGAGCCTAGCCCCAATGATTCTGATGGAGAACCACCCCTGCCTAATGGCCCCATGGCACTATTTCAGCCGATTTGTCAAGGAAGGTGCACCATGGGCCTTCAAGATGGCCCATGGCCTCGAGATTTGGGACTTTGCCTCTGAAAATCCGGAGTTCAATAAAATGTTCAATGATGGCATGGCATGTACTGCTAAGGTTGTGATGAATGCAATAGTAAGTGGCTATGGAGATGGGTTTGATGGGGTTGGGACGCTGGTGGATGTCGGTGGTGGGACGGGAAGCGCGGTGGCGGAGATCGTGACTGCTCATCCCAACATCATGGGCATCAATTTCGATCTGCCACATGTGGTGGCGACAGCACCGGCGCACCTTGGTGTGTCACATATTGGTGGTGACATGTTTGAGGGCAGTATTCCAAATGCTGATGTAATTTTCATGAAGGTAATTCGCAACAAGTTTTTGCACACTAACTGTTATATTGTTATACTTATGTTGTTGGACAAATGCTTATGTTGACAGACGACCTGAAAAGAGAATATTTCCATCAGCTGACTGTAACTTTCATTTGAGTAATGCAGTGGATTATGCACGATTGGAACGACAGCGATTGCGTCAAGATTTTGAAGAACTGTAGAAAATCAATACCGGAGACCACAGGGAAGATCATGATTGTTGACATAGTTCTAGAGCCAAATGGTGATGGAGTTTTGGATGACACAAAGTTGGTGTTTGATCTGGTGATGATTGCACACACATCAGGTGGAAAAGAGAGGACTGAAAACGAATGGAAGAAGATATTGGAACAAGGAGGTTTCCCTCGCTATAAAATCATCAAAATTCCAGCTTTATTGTCCATTATTGAGGCCTACCCTCTGTGAAATTAAACTCCGGTATGACTCCATGCTGTAGTTATTGTCAAAATTTTCAGCTGGCTTAGCAGTCCTCCCCTTTCGATCCAAATAATTTGTAACCTAAATTATAATGCAACGTTTATTTCAATTTAAACTAGAGCAGACTAGAGCAATATTTTTCCTCGTATTCTTTTTAATGAGTGGAAGTATATAAAATGTAACCTCATAAGTAACATCAAAGTTCTTGACCAAATAACATATCATAAGTTAGTGGTTCTATATTGTAAGAGAAACTCAATCCTTAAATTTAGATGCGTGTGGTTAAGTTTGAAGACAAAATTCCTTGTTTAATGGATAAGCGTTTTAAGCATTTTTATGACCATCAATTCCAAAGAAACTGCCTACAACATTCAAAAAGACCATGCAGCTCAAGTTTGCATATCTTGGCCAAATCAAGTTCATATTGATATTCCACCTAAACTTGTCTTTACCTTCATTTGTAAATTGAAAAATTGTTGTAATTTTCCACTAATGACCTTTTTTGGGTTGCTAATTGCCCTATGTTTTGGTTCAATTATGCGACCCTTTTCTCATTAATAATCAAACTCGTGTTTGCTTTTAAAAAAGGCACCCTAACCCCACCTGGGTTGTGCTTAATTATCCATGTTCAGTTACTAAATCTTTACTTGTAATTATATATGTACATTTTCATAATGAATTTTGTTTTCTAGTAACTTTATATCATGTGACTGATTTATAAAGGTACGTATATTTGTATATGTGTACTCATGTAGTGGGTACTACATGATTGGAGCGATGGACATTGTGTGAAGATTCTTATTAATTACAGAAAGCAATATTGGGAAAGAGCAGGAAAGTTAGAATTGTCGATATCATTCTGGAGCAGGAGAACAATGGTGCATTGGATGATACGCGAATGATGTTTGATCTACTGATGATAGTACACACTACAGGTGGAAAGGAGAGGACTGAAGCTGAATGGAAGAAACTATTGGAGGAAGGAGGCTTTCCTCGTTACAAAATCACCAAGATTCCGACTATACCATCAATTATCGAGGCATTTCCGGTGTGAGAAAAAAGTAGAAGTTAATTGATCAATAAGGTCTGTGATTTAGGAGATCGTCCCATTGTTGTTCACGTTTTTATCCCCAAGTACTGTATGTCACTTAATAAAAAGTTGGGTTAGGACATGGGTGAATGCGATATGAAATCGAGTGCAAATTGATGACTAGCTTGGCTTGGATTGTGTTTAAATGACATTAATGATTGAAATCAGAGAATTGTTTAAATGACATTTATGGTTGAAATCAGAGTTTGGATTTGGACGAAAGGGATAAAGAAAAGAGGGAAGGCACTTTTTTGTGTTTAAATATCCATCTTCCACCTTATAAATTTCCAGTCAAACTCAAAATGGAAGAAAACCAAGGCGATGAAACATTGCAAAGAGGTTCAGTACGAATTAGGCCACTGGTTTATGGGTATGTAGACTTCATGGCATTAAAATGTGCTGTGGACCTGCACATCGCTGATACCATAAACTCCTATGGTCGTCCAATCACTTTGTCCGAAATAGCTTCAGGCATACCTGACTCGCCATCACCAAACATTGAAAAACTCGGACGCATAATGCGATATCTAGTCCGAGGAAAGATCGTCACCGCACATCACTCATCAGACGGAGCCGGGGAGACTCTCTACGAGTTGAACCCGACATCTAAATGCCTATTACGCGATTCCAAACTGAGCATGCTGCCAATTATATTGTTTGCTACCTCTGTGTGGGAAATAAATTCTTGGCAGCACCTCTGCGAATGCGTCAAAGATGGCGGAAGTGCTTTCAAGAAGGCAAACGGTACTGAGATTTGGGAGCTGGCGTCAACAAACCCAAAATTCAACAAGATCTTCAATGATGCAATGGTGTGTATGACCAAGATGTCGATTGACCCTTTCTTAACAACGTACAAAGATGAGCTCAGTGGTGTTGGATCAATGGTCGACGTGGGAGGTGGGACCGGACAGCAAATATCCGAGGTTGTGAAAAAATATCCTCACATCAAAGGTATCAACTTTGATTTACCACATGTCATCTCCGAGGCACCAGTGTACGACGGGGTCCAGCATGTTGGAGGTGACATGTTTGAGGCCATTCCTAATGCAGATGCGATTATAGCCAAGGTAATGTATCTACACATGTACACGTAGGAAACTTTATATTCGAATATACACATACCAAATTTCACCTCTCGATCGTCTTATACAGTGGATATTACATAATTGGAGCGACGAAGATTGTGTGAAGCTGCTGAAAAACTGCCAGAAAGCGATACCCAAAAAAGGTGGAAAGGTCATAATTCTAGATGCTGTTCTAGAGCCGGAAAGCAATGGTCCGTTAGATGATGTGCACGTAATGATGGATTTGATGATGATGGCGATCTCCCCCAGCGGCAAGGAGAGGACTGAGATTGAATGGAAGAAATTGTTGGACGAAGGAGGCTTCCCTCGGTACAGAATCACCAAAATTCCAACTAGTTCGTCGTCCATTATTGAGGCATTTCCCGAGTGATTAAAAATGTATTAACTAATAAATAAAGGGCGTAATGAATCATCAGCATTGGTATGTTCAATGTTATTATGTTATGTCAAGTAATTGAATGATGAATAAATGTTTCAACTAACTCGAGCATCACTTTTTTTGTCACCAATTCGAATGGAACTGAGATGAGCTGGAGAGAATCGCGCACAAATTAACAGACCCAAAGAAAAACTGCTGATTCAGCCATCAAATCATTCCTCTCCTCAAACCACAAATACAGGTCGGCTGCAAAACGCCATGAGAGGATCAACAGATACTATAAACAAATTGAAAATTATTCTCCTAGGAGAAACAAGCTAACCATTAGCGTAATTTGTAATAGATCTAGAAACATAAACTATTTTCTGTTTCCTATTTCTTGTGTATTACCCAGCCCATCAAGCAAGATCACCTACAATGTCAGCATCGATCAGATCAACATACAATCCAAGAAAAACCAAATTGTACTAATTTGTCCCAATTGTATGCCAACGTACATAAAATAAAAATAGTGGCTTTAGGAGTGCGACTGATCGTACACCAAACACGATTGAGACTTAAACAGAGGTTTCATTGCCACATTTTGTGAGGCTACCTCAGTTAGCCATTGAAATGACGTTTCTTTCTCCCGCATCAAAGATACTAACGTGATTAAACTCGCACAACAAAAAACAACCTAAACCATAGAATTTCGGGAACACAATTTAGGCTGATCAGAAGGCTTAACAAGGGACAAAAACTTCACCGAATTGATGTTGAGACTCTAGGCGCGGAACGTCACTATATAAGTGCATTGATTCCAACATTTTTAAGTACATCAATTGATCGTGTTGTCCGATAAGAAAGTACTAATTGAGAGAGGGGGATCACCAATTCATCATGGCAATGCTAGGAATGAAAGCAGAGGAGGAAGCCAAATTCCAAGGCCAAGTTGATATATTGCGTTACACTTACAATTTTGTTGAAAGCATGGCCTTGAAGTGTGCGGTGGAGCTTAGCATTCCCGACATCATAAAATCCCAAGGCCAAGGCCAACCCATCACCTTGTCTCAAATTGCATCACAAGTTGCCTCCCCTGCTTCACCAGACTTCAACCACCTCTCGCGCCTCATGAGATTTTTGGCACGTCGAAAGGTCTTCAAGGCCACGAGTGATTTGAAAACTGGTGAGACCATGTACGGCCTCACCAGTTCATCTATGTGGCTCTTGAGAACAGAGGAGCAAACTCTGGCTCCTTTAGTGCTCATGGCCAATCAGCCCCATCACTTATCCTCCTGGCAATTCCTAAGCAAGTGTATAACAGAAGGCGGATGTGGATTCGAAAAGGCACACGGGTTTAGCCTATACGATGTTCCGAGTGAGAAGTATCATCAATTGCGAAATCTGTTCGAAGAGGGCATGGCATGTACTTCTAAGGTTGTCATGAAAGCAGTGTTGTCAAGCTACAGAGAAGGGTTTGATGGGGTTGGAGTGATTGTTGATGTTGGAGGGGGTGTAGGCAGTGCTGTGGCTGAGATTGTGCAGGCACATCCACATATAAAAGGTATCAATTTTGATCTACCAGATGTGGTGGCTTGTGCACCAAGGCACCCTGGTGTGACCCATTTGAGTGGTAACATGTTTGATGCCATACCCCATGCTGATGCCATTTTCATGAAGGTAACTGGATACTTAAATATCATAACATGCTAGAGCTATTCTCTTACCGGACTCTGAATATAAACTGCAATATTGTCAGGAAATAAGTTAATTCAAATATGAATGGGTGCTTCAGAGCTATAAAGAAATATAAATTTAACAAGTAAACATGTATTTTATCGATTTGTGACATGCTAATATGTGTTCTCAGTGGATAATGCACAATTGGGATGATGAGAAATGCGTTCAAATTCTAAAGAATTGCCGTCAAGCTATCCCAGAGAAAACGGGAAGGATCATCATACTTGATGGGGTTTTGGAGCCAGATGGCGATGGACTAGTGGACTTTTTTGTGCAAAGTTTTGACTTAACAATGATGGCACTAACTTCAGGTGGGAAGGAGAGAAGTGAAGTTGAATGGAAAGAACTGCTTAAGAAAGGAGGATTTGGTCGCTATAAGATCATCAAAGTCCCAAGTTTCTTATCAATCATTGAAGCCTACCCTGAATGAATTGCATCAATGTTGTGTTGCTTCATCAATATGGTACAATAAGCAACATATAAAGAAAGAAGCTTTCCAAAACTTCCGATGTACTGCACTGTTATGGTCCTCGAAAATACTCGTGCTTTACAGCCTTAGGCAGTTCACCTTGTGATTCATTCCTTCTGTTGCGCCGTACTGTTATCGTTTAATTTCTGATTCTCTTAACGAACTCAAAATTCTGTATCCACTTATCGTATTTGGCCCATTATTAGTACTTAGGAAAGCGATTACCTCCTATCCTTTTCATTTGTTGGTGCATGCAGTTGGGCTCAATGGTCTAACCACTAAGCTGCTGCAGCCCAAAATCCCTCTTAGTCCACATTGAACAAGAAAAACTAATCGTTGTAGGAAATTTAAAATGCACTTTTTATTTTGGTTTTATAAAATATGTGTTCCTGAATTGGGGTAGACTTGTACTGAGGGTTTTTAATTTATTTTAAACTTTAAAAACAAATTCGAACTTGGAGTCAATAAATCTATCAATTTCTTCTAGCATGGCATGTGGCAAGCTATTAGACTGTCCAATTGGACGATCATAATTTAGTGAAGTATCCCAAGTGCAGGACAGCAAATCATGATCAGTGTCTCTATAAGCCCTATGGGAAATGGCCATCCGTGGTGCCATTTGATGTTTGTTGGTTGTTGGACTCTAACGTCCTTGTTATTTATTTGAGTTCACACATAAAAATTGCACACAACATGATCATCAATATGGTTAGTGGTTGCACTTTTAGATCAAAAGGACGTGACGTTAGTTTGAGATGTAGATAAGATAGTGAAATCTAGGTTCTTTCTTCCACTTTTCAAACCCAAAAACAAGCCCAAGTGGGTGGTGGATCACATAGTTGGTTGCACTAAAACAAGAGGTCCTCTAATTAGTCAATGCCATTGTCTTAGAAACCACTAACATTGTACATGTGCCATGTACTTGTAAAATAGGTATAACAAATGAAAAATGGCCAATTTTTTATGAATTTATTCTGGGAATTAGGTCTCTAGTGTGATATAAACTAGCCTCTTAGCACCTGTGGGTGCCAATTTATTTTATTTTTTTGTGATTTTATTTTTTATTGTATTGGGTTTCTATTTTTCAAAGTAATTAAGTTTATAAATTTACTTTCATTAATTAAGTTGAAGTATATTTAATGTTTGGTACAATGCCTTCTAAGGATAAAATAGACATCATGTTTCCATGGTATGCCACTAATTTTAAACGTTCACTTTCAAAGACATTATAAATAAAAAAAAATCATTATAACCATCCCCTGGGAACCACAACCCGCACCAAATCCAATATGAATTGCAAGTGTGTTGCTGCCACGCGTGCTATTTTCTAATTAAAAAAAATCATGTCATCAGCTTGGCTCTCTGCATTGCGAACTCAAGACCAACATAGAAAGAATTTCTAAAAAACACAAAAACAATTTCTGCCAAACACAGAAACAGTTCCTGCTAATACATAATAGTTCATGACAACACAGAAACAGTTCATGCCAACACAAAAATAGTTCATGACAAATATCAAAACTTCAATTACATAGAATCAAAACATTCAACTCCAATTATATAGAATCAAATGAAATATTGATTGGGACAAAGAAAACTCATGCTAAAAACCATCTCTCTTTCCCGGAATCCTCTCTGTCGGCGGTTCTCCTATCCCGGAGCCCAACTCTACTCAAACTCGACCCAATCGCCGTCGCCGCCAACCACTCGTTCGATTTCGACTTCCTATGCCTTCTACTCGTCATCGAAATCGAAGAAGGACAAGGACGAAAAACAATCGACGTCATCTCGGTCTTCAATAGAGACCCAAATTTCCCGTCGAAGCTCTTCATCATCCTGCCGAAGCTCTTCGTAGTCCAACTATGCCCAGGAAGAAGAATCAAATATGGCCGTGCCCACGACATCGGCGTTGTCGTCAGTGGGTTCGACTAGTTCGAGCGGGATGAGATAGTGGAGCTGCCGAGTTTTGAGGTGAGGAATGAGTGCGTGAGTATAAATATTATAGTTTTAAATTTTAGTGTATAATTTAGGTTTTTTTTTTTATCAATAGAAATATATTATAAAAGTATTTGGCGAAACCAAACAAAGGAGTACAAATTAGATATCGATCGAAACAAGGAATGCCTATACTCCTAACAGGACCCATAACTTCATTGCAACTAGGTAGTAGAAACAAGTCAACTCGTTAGAGAAGGTATCAGTACAACCGGAAAAGATCAACTTGATCGATTAACTACGTCTTTTACCATGACAACATAACTACTAAACCGAACAACTAAACCGGCAAAGCATGGCGAACCTGAATCCCGAAGCCCTTCAAGGAATCTGAATCTAATACTGGATCTCACCCACTGCACAAACGGCCACTGGATCGGGTGAGATCAGAACCTGCTGAACCCGAAACCTAAAAAAAAAAAAAAAAAAGGCCAAGCAAGGCAAAATCGAGATCCGATGCCTATCAAACAATCGGAAGACAGAAAGTAGCATCATCCGCCACTCGATGGAAACCATCACAACATACCAAATAAAATTAAACGAGCTAACAATTATTGAAACTCAACACTACTATTATTCGGGACTTTGAGCTATAATCAAAACAGACAAGCAACACCAATCAAATTTCCTTTATTCCAGCAAATACCAAGCATCGAAAAAGGGAGCCCAACCCAACCGAAGCCAAAGCCAAGCCAAGGAAGAAGGCCGCAGCTGTAGCGAAGTGAAGCAGGGGGGCAACGGCGAGAACGCGGGACCTCTAGGTGGCAGCGGAGGCGAAGTGGCGCCCCCCAGGAAGTAGGGGAGAAAGCAGTCCGATCTAGAAAGAGGAGGGAAGGTGGCCGGCCGACCCCAAGGCAAGCCAAAGGGCCCGCGGCGGCGGGGGATTTATGGGTTTGGGGTTTTTTTCAGAGAGAGAGCTAGGGTTTTTGACTTTTTCTCTTAGGTTTGATGTCTCGGATGCGGTGATGCAGCAGCGCGCGCAATCGTTGCATCATCGCACGCATCCGCTGCATCACTGCGCGCACTCGCTGCATCACCGCGCGCACCCGCTGCATCACCGTGGGCACTCGCTGCAGAATCGCGTGTACTCGCTGCAGCGTCGCGCGCACTCGCTGTAGCGACACCCACACTCGCTGCGGGAGTGCGCGCACCCGCTGCAGCAGTGCGCGCACTGGTGCTCTGAATTCAATAACATTCGGATTTTTTTTATTTTGGCGCAAATTTCCATGCGTCATAAGTTTACCAATAATAGTAGGGAAATTTTGGGAGGCAATGCAAAAGGAATTGCGGCAAAATGTTGGCCGGATTTTTTTTAATAGTTTTTCAAAGTTTCCGACTTTGAAAAAATCTAAAAATACTTTCCGGCATAAAAAAAATTCCGAAACTTCACAGTCGTGATCCATGTATTTTTCTAAGCATGCCTGAAAAAAAAATCAAGTGAAAAATAAGGTCATTTGATTAGTTTTTGAAAAATGTTAGGCTCTTCGGAGGGGTACCATGTCTCATGCTGTCACAATGAAATTTTCATATTATCCTATTATAGGGAGGTGGGTGCTCTCTCACTATGTGAAGCAGTACCCAGCGACCTAGCAGCGCACACTGCCTACGCCTACACACACTGTGTGCTGGGTGCACGGTACTCGGGTGCTGCGACCCTCGCCAGTGATGGGCTGGGGAGGCCGCCGGCTACAGCTGCGGCTCAGGCCACTGTGGGCGGCGGCGGGGAGAAAAAAATCAAAATTTTTTTGGTTTTTTTCTCCGCAACAGCGCATCGGCCCGTGCATTCCCGTGTCATTTTGTCTTGACGAATGGCGTGGGCGTTCCGGGGAGGTGCGCTGCAAGGGATGCTTGCGGAGTGGGTGATTGAAGGGTTGGCTTGGGATAGTGATGCGGGATTCGGTAAATATTGATTCCATGCGTAGCGACGCGGGCTTGGTTCCACTCAGTGCATTCGGATGCCTCGGCTCGACCCCCCGGGGTCGCCGAGGGGTACAGTTTGCTTGGTGGTGCTGGGGCTGCTATGCGCGAAGGAAAACATTTGAATTTTATGTTCTAAAAAAGAGGTTTTTCTATGGACTATGGGGCCATTAATCTTTAATTTTTTATTATATAAAAGTAAATTTGAAAAACACAAATTTAATCATGAGTATATTGTCTTAAGTGCACTCCAAATTCACCTTTATTACTAAGATAAGAAGATGAATGATGACGATGAAATGGCTAAGAGATAAACAATGGAGCACTAATGGCATTCACACACTCAAAACTCTGAATTAATGGGTTCAATTTACCATGGAGTCAAATGTAGTATCATATAATATCCGTGGATTACTATGAAAATCCAACCAGAGACAAATAACCTAGATTCGAAAGTAAGAGTTTGTGTGCTCTACGACTAATAATGATCATTTTTGTTTGACTTTTTTTAGTGTTGGAAGATATGTCAATTTCCATTTGTGAGACTTGGAAGTCCAATAGAGGGAGACTATTCTAGCTATTAAACATTAATCTTTTCATATGGTAAATTGCTTCTATTCTAGCTGCACCATTCTCGCCTCTTGTCTGGCCCTTTTATCAAGCTTAAAGTACAAAAACGAAAATGACACTAGCTTTTTGTAGAACTTATGCTATAAAGGTTTTTTTTATTACTCGGAAAATGTTTTTGTGAGAGCAAATCCACTGGAAAGATATAAAATTGAGAATGTAAATGTAAGTTTTACAAATTCGGTGACATTTTAATAGAATATTTTAAGATGTAAAATAATTTGCTTCAGTGGGAAAGTTGTAAAATATTGAAATTAGAAGTTTGCATTTTCATCTTGAATTTACATTCCCTCAAAATATTGGAATTAGAATGAACTCTCAAAATATACATCCGTTTTTATACTAATAATTTACATTTTCTCACTAGAATTAATGTTGGAGTCTACAATGTTTTTATATCATTAATCTTCATTGATTGAATAAAAAATATATTAAATAAAGTAAGTTTTAATAATAATGGGACCTATTTTGGAGATGTAAACAAATTCCATATCTGAGTTTTTTTTTTTTTTTTTTTTTACATTTTCCAGGCATATGAACATTTTACATTTCACTTTTCAGACTCATTGGAGTAGAAATTTAGTTTTGAGGATGCAAATTTGACATTCCATCGAGTTTACATCCTCCCATTAGATTTGCTCTCAACAATATTGATTTTATGAATTAAATTATGCTTTTGAAGATACATGTATGTTTTTTTATTCTTAAGCTATATACTTAAATAAGGAGTGTTGTTATTGGCACTTTAAAAAAATGAATATTTCGTTTGGATCATACTTTTCATTTCCCCAATTTTCTACATGTTGGAAACTTACATTTTATTGCGCCACAATTAGAGCATGATTATTGGGAGTTTAATTGAAGGAGAAACCAATCGACTAAAAGGGGCAATTTATGAGTCATGGCTTATGTGTGGGATGTTTCAGTGGGTGAGAGCACACAGAATGAACACCAATAAACAAAGTCAATGAAATTTAAGGTGTTGTGGTTGGCTGGCTGGTTGATTTTGGGAATTCCATTGTTTCCAAACACCAACTTACAAATTGAAGTTGTCAAAAACGAATACCTTTTCTAAACTAATAAAGGGTGGTTTTGGTTGATGCAAGCACAACCGTAGTAGACCCCACTCATCCACTCATCTAGTTTTGTAATCTAGATTATCCACAATCCCATTGCTTATCTTTTCATCCACATAAGCAATAGTTTCACTTCTAGAACAACTCAACTTTCTGTAGTACTTTTTCTTTCTTTTCAATTTCCCCCAAGACCAAGTGGCAACCAACGTGTGCTCATTCCCTTGACCACAGCGAAGAATGTTGTGGTCAGTTATCCACCTGATTCATGTTATTAATATTCAATAGCAAAAATTCAATCTTATAAGTTATACCTCATTGAAGAAAAGTAAAATTGGAGAAGGGAATTTGTTTCATCAACCATAATTTCCCATGAAAATGGTGAAGAGAACATTTAATTACACAAACCACTATGAAGTTGAACTCAAATTCAAGAACCTCCCTCTAACCTCATCCATCTCTCTACTACATACAAAGGCGCAACAAAAGGAGTCAAAAGTCATGACATAACCTCTACTTTCATTCCATACAAGGGGCCGGACACTAAAACACTATGAAAAAACTAGGTACGGCAAAGAAGAAGAAGAAACCACAATCCTCAAGTCAAATGGCCAGTTTAGTTCAAAACAAAAGGTCAACGAAAACCAAATTATCCAAAGTGACGATTTCCTGTGGTCAATCACTCAAGTTGAGAAGCTTTTTTCTTCAAAAGTAGTGGCTCTGGCCATGTCTAATTGCCGTGAAGTAGTTGAAGTCATGGTGCTGGACCCTAAGCTGCTTCAGCCAAGAATCAGCCACGCTCAATAGCGACATGAGCCTTTCTTGGTCCCTTCCACAATTGCCTGAGACCCACACATTGCCTTGCATCTTGTAAGTGGCCAAACCGAATGGTGGGAGAGAGATGCCTTCCCCTTTCTTTTGCTTCTGTTGTTCGTCACTCTCAGTATCATCCTCAAGATCCATGTCTAAACAGAAAATATAGCTTTCTTACAACTTAGATATTTACTGTAAAAAGCATAAAGAAGAGAAGTGAAACGGATTGAGAAAACAATACCTTGAAACGAAGATGACAGGGTGTGGTAAGTGAGGAAAGATGTGGACAGATCCTTTATTGTCCTCCCCATTGGAATGTGATAAATTGGGTACCTGAAAGTAATCACATTAGCAAAATTAAGATAAACTTGTCTTTCCACTAATAAGGAAGCATGCTCAAATGTGTAATTACAATCATGTGTCGGCTATGTAAATAGTCACTTCTTTTCAGATAAATAGTAAATGTTCTTCATTTCAGAATGAAAAATTTGGCAAGCATGCTCAAGACAAAATTCATGCTTTAATTTACTCTGTTTCAATACAAATACTTATTTGGGCGCCACGTGTTCGGGTGTGCTTGGACACGAAAAGAAAGAGAATATATATACCATGCAACAGCCATCCAACTAGCTGGTGATAGATCAACACTCCTCAATGACATTAAGCCAGGGTATCTTTGAGCTAATGTATTGATCTGAAAGCATAGAACGAATAAAGTGTCAATCAAAACCCACATACTTTTATTATACAGATAACAAAACAGAACTTGAGGAATTAATCAGCAAACGATAATCATCCAAAAGATCAGAACCTCATTTCGTGAATGGTATCATAACTTTTCTTCAAAAAGAACACAAGTCAAAAGGAGAAAAGAACATCAAGGCAAGAACATATTCTCATGAAGACACAGGATAGTTGTGATACAACAAAAACATAATTCATCTGTAAACGATTAAATTTGTGCGTGTGAGAAGGCGAGATGGAATCCTTAAAAGAAAGGTATGCATTTTAATATATGACGGTCAAAAGTTTAGATACCTAACAGGACAAAATAGTAAGCAGACTACATAGCAAACCCATTAACGATAGAATAATCCAATGTTTAATCCATATTGTTGAGGAGACAAAAGGCAAGCAGATACAATGCAAATCAAACAAAAAGAAATCAAGAGAAAATCAACTGCACAAAGTAATGGTTTTGCAGACGAGGAATATGAACTACCATAATGGTACCTTATCCATGAGAGGAACCCTTCCATAGGGTGTTGATCGCTCAAAATACTCGAAATATAGATACCCTAATCTATCATTCAGATGCCATAGGTTGTCTTGATCAAACCCACCCTCTTCCGAGGAGCATCCATCCCATCTCCATTTATCACTTTCGCTCTCAAAACTGCATGAATCGCTAAATGAATCCCTTGTCTCACATGAGTCACCGGACTCTGCCTCTTCCCTGAAATAAATTTCCAACAACGTGATTCTTCCGTTACAGCTACGTAAGACAGACAGATACCGTTATTCGATTATTAATTACATAAACCAGAAGACAAACTATGTCAAAAGGGAATGAATCCCCAAATCAATGTAGTCCAATTATCCCAAATCAGAATCTTAGCATTTCATTGGTACAACGAATCGAAAAAGTACTAATCACATACACAATACCAACCCAAGGTATTAAAACTTTCATGATCAAAACCAGCATTCTACCAATATGATCACCAACAACAAACAGATTACCAAAACAGATTACCAAAACCAAATCAACACAGCTACCACAATTTCAATTCAATTCCAACCTCAGCTAAGTAAAACCCGAATGATGAAATTGCATGTGCAAAAAACCGAAATTGATCATATACCTGAAGCTATTCACAGATGAATTGCTGGTGAAAATTTGAATGGCAGAGAGATAAGGCACATAGTACTGCACAAGGGTCTCGCCGCCGTCTAAGGCGATCGGAACGCCAGCACCGTAGGCGCTCCATTCATCATAACAGTTCCACAAATCACTCAAAGTGAAATACTCAACCTTTTCTCTCTCCCATGGATGCCACAGACGATTAAGGTTCCTCATTTCAGACTACAAAACACACAATCACCAAATACCAAAATTTCAAAAACGAAATCAAAACATGCAAATTGATGAAAAATCCATCAAATAAAAACAACCCAGAAAAACACAAACGTAGTAAATTACGAACCTTTGGTAGGAATTGCGGCTGGAGAACTGGTGTTGTACATTGGAGGAAGCATTCGAGGTTTGATTGCATTGAACCTTTGTCCACAATCATTGTTTTTTTTTTCTTTTCCCGGAAAATCTTTGGTGAGAGTGACGGAAAGATTAGAGAGGGTAGAGAGCGAACTCGGGTTTTCGCTTCACCCTGATTTTTCACAGAGAGAAAAGGAAAACAGAAGTTTTCTCTCAACCCAAACAAAAAAAAAAAAAACAGAGTGCAACTTATAAAAGAGAAAAATTAAAGGAAAAAAAAAACAGAGAGAGAGAAAGCGAAAGAAATGGGGAAAGGAAGAGACTGATTGTCGGGATTTGATTTCCTTATGAAAATACGAGAAAACGCAAAATGGGCTTACGAAAAGACTTCTATTTTTTGACGTTTGGACAGAAAATTTCACGGCGAAAAAAAAAAAACTCTCCAACTCAAGTCTTCTCACCTCTGTTTTCAACAGAGACTCTTCGCTGGCAATGCTAATCAATTCCCAACTGCTTTCCGTTCACCTGAGAATTTGATTTTCCGGCAAATTCTGCAACCAAACGGATTGGGAAAAAAAAAAAAACAAACTCAATTCTCTCCGGCCTTTCACTTTCTCTTATCTCCCCTGTTTTTCTGGGCTTGCCTATTTTCTAACGTTTTATTTTTCTTCACTAAACCGTAAAGAAAACTCAAGAAAACTCACTTGTCGTCGATGAAAGTCACGAAATTCAGCGACAAAACTTCAAGCCAAATCAAACCCACAAGCCAGAGTCACAGAGATCACAGAAAGAGCCTGAGTTTCAAGCCAATTTTGAAGCGGAAGGAAACTCTCAACGAAATGATGGAGAAGTTTTGAGAGGACTCACAAAGATTGATTGGTTTTTCGTATGTTTGAAGATTGATGCAGCACAAGTTAAAGAAAGATAGACGATTTTGCAACCAAATTAATCAACTTTCGCCCGGGAAAACAGAGCAAGCGAAGAAAAAACAAACAGAGAGAGAGGTGAGGAAATATCAGACAGTGGAGCTTTTGGTTCTAGAAAGGGCGGATTTATGTAGAGATAAAAAGCAGAGAACTGGAAAGAGAAATTTGGATACCAACAAATAATTAAGCATCAGGAATACCAGATTTATTTTTAATGATACTCGTCTGTCTCAGTCAAGGTCCCTCCTCCTAAAAGATAACAACAAATAATATTAGAATTAATTTTCTTTTCTGTTCCTTTTTTTTTTTTTCTCCTATTTAGGATTTATTCCATTACAAATCCAGCTGAAGATTTTTTAACTTAATTGGACTTGGTCCACGGCTTGGACAGTACAAGAAGAGCATATTCATCTTTCAATTCTTTCATTTTCTCTGGGGTACAAAATTCTTCATTTTTTAAAAATGAAATAAATTAGAGAAAAAGGAGGAAAAGGATGTATTGTGGTTTAAACGTAATCCACAACATTGTGTTATTTATATGCAAGCAATTGTTGAACTGAAAATTTATGTTTTTTTAACTGAAACAATATTAAACAAGTAACACTTACGAATTGGTAGTTCGTTTGCTAGATAAAATTCTACATTATCTTCATGCATTTATCACTGCACCTAATGTAACAACAATAACTCATCTACATTTTCATAACTTCACTAGTGGCCTATTTAAGCTTGATCGACAAATTGATTACACTTATACTAGATTCGTTAAAGGTACGTTCGGTTTGTTATCTTAAGGTAATTTAGTTAGCTGATGATAACGCTTCTTGCTCTTAGAAGTAGTCCAGGTGGTGAAGGTGGTGGAAATTGAGATTAAATTTGAGGTAAGATTTTGCTACCTTCATAACAGAAGATACATATATATCACGGGACATATTTATTAATCTTTTTCCTATCATATGCTACTATTATCTTTTTTAGGGTAATTAAAACACGGGACATATTTATTAATCTTTTTCCTATCATATGCTACTATTATCTTTTTTAGGGTAATTAAAACTCTAATCTATCATGTCATCATCATGCCGAAAAAGGAGATATCATAATATCCCAAACCAATTTTTTCTTTTGGGAAATGCTAATTACTTTTCCTTGTATGTATATATATATTTCTTCTATCTGTATCAACTTTTCGAAGATGATTTGATGATCAAACTGTCCATTCTCTAGTCACTTCTTAAGGATCATCTCATGTAGCCATGAAACCATAATAAGATACAATCATACATATATTGTACCATCTATCAGATGATTAAATGATTTGTAATTTAATTGACTTCCCTATTAAAATTATCATACGAGGATACGGTTTCTAGAAAGAAGAGTTGCAGTCCTCATACAACATTACAAAATAAGAATTAAGAATGAATTGTAGCTAGCATTCGAAACTAATTAAATTATTTACTCAAAGATATCAAGTATTTTATCACATGAACACATAATGGTACTTTTCCTTCCTCGTTTTCAGTAGTTGTAAGTTTGTAACCACTACCACATTTTCATTTTATATTTCCATGGACTAACCTACCGACTGAATTGGTATGGTATCCCCTGGCCCCTTGACTAAATGGACAAGAATGTGTCAATTCTAGAATTTAGAGCAAGGGCTTCGTGAGAAGTGATTCTGGAATCGTCAAAATAATTATCGTAAAATGCAAATTATTTTGGTAATCTCAAGTAATTCCAAAGGAGTTCTTATTGAAACAAGATAAATCTTACAAGCTTCATTTTCGCTATTGTGTAAATAATTATCATATTGGTTTTACTGTTTTTTTGGTTTTATATGTAGCTGTAAAACATTAGCTTATTCTAATTTCACTAATTAATTGTTCTAAACCATTTCTTAATTATGTCCATGGCTGCAAGGCAAAGAAAGGTTCGTGATTAAGAATGAAAGCTTGGCATTTGGCGAACCGCGTGACCGTAACAACTGGAGTGCCGTTTCACAGAGAATACGTGCAAAACGACGACGTAAAGCGTCCGTATCCCCCCACTAGCTTTCATTTTCATAATCAGCACCAGTAAATTAGCTTTCGAGTATTTTATCATTTGACACAAGTCTGAACACGTGGATGGACATTCAGTACGGCATGGCGCAGGATACCGTTGATGAGGAAGTAGGTTAGCGAAATCTGATGTGATGCTTAGCTTAGTTTGGTACCATCGTGTTTTGCATGTAGGTGAGGTGATAGTGTCACCATCAGTGCCGCGGCTGAGAATTTGGGGGTTTGGTTCAGTAAATTTATTGGGTCTTTTAATCTATTTTCAAACATATCATAATAGTTATTTTCTACTCGCAATATACTAATAAAAAAGATAAATTTGAAACTAAAATTATAACAAACTTAAAAAAATTAGTGAATTCATGCAAAGCGTATTTTGAACAAAGTATTGTTAGCAAATATTCATCAAAATTTTTTGAGAAACCCTAATCTAAATCTAATTAATTAATTCAATCAACACTATTTTTATATATGTATGAAGAGTTCAATATTAAACTAACCTTAAAATTTGACATTAATGGATACCAGGTGACTTGGGTGGCATTGTGGCAAAGAAGAAATACGCAGAAAAAAAAGAGCGATGTCGACTGAGTGATCAATGGTCTAAATAGGGTCAAAATCTTGGTTTTATTAATTTATATTTATATTAATCTTAATTATATAAAATTTAAAAAAATAAAAAATAAATTGGTGGGCCCCACTTGAAGTGGGGGCCTGGTTCACTAGCTCCACTTGCGCCACACCAGCGGCGGCTCTGGTCACCATCGCTCTATTGATTTTTCATCTCAGTTTGTTATAGTTTTCAGAAAAAGAGTGAGAATGAAAATTTTTGTTTCACATTACTAACTCGGAATCGGATGAGCAGGAGTCGGAGTGAAAGAAATCAGAGTGAGCGGAAATCAGAATGAGCATGAATCAGAGTGAAGCACTCTCATCGAAGCGTTTATTAATTGTCCAGAATCAGATTAAAAATTAAGTAGAATGATAATTTAGGTATAAAAGTTTCATTCATGGTGGAATCAACCTCTAGGAATACCAATACCACCTCAACCCAAGGAGTCTCATTCCTTGAAAATCAGGAATGTGATTCCTGATTTTATGGTAGGTCCCACCATAAATTTGATTCCCAAATTTTAGTAAACACATGAAACACAATGAGTTCCACTTTCAAGTTAGTAAACATGCCATAATTAGTTAATGAATAAATGTATTAATTAGGAGTTGAGTTATTTTTCATATTGTCAATTAATTTTAAGGTAATAGAATAACAAATTTATATTCAGAATGAGTATCCTTATGTAAGAGCAATATCAAATAGAAGGATGCAAGCTCCCTAGAATATCAAAATTACATCCTCAAAACTAAACTTCTACTTCAATGGGTGGGAAAAGTGAAATGTAAATTGTCAATATGGCTGGAAGATGTAAAAAAAAAAAATAAATAAATAAAAACTCAAATGTGAAATATTTTTTACATCTCCAAAATAGGCCTCATTATTGTTAAAAATACACTTTGTTTAATATATTTTTTATTCAATCAATGGAGATTAATGATAAAAAAAAAATATTGGAGACACTAACAATGACTCAAGTAAGAAAATGTAAATTATTAGTATGAAAATCGGATGTATATTTTAAGATTTCATTCTCCCGTGAGTGAATGTAAATTTTAAGATGAAAATACAAAATTCTGATTCCAATATTTTATAACTTTCCCACCGAAACAAATTAATTTTACATATTACAATATTCTATTAAGATACTACTAAATTTGTAAAATTTATATTTATATTATTATTTATATATCTTCTCATTGGAGTTGCTTTAAAGGAGAGAAGAGATAATGTAATATCGCATTTAGATAGAAAATTCTTCTAGTATGACTATGATTTGTCGGCATCATATCCATCCAAAATTATGCAGATAACAAGTTTTTTTGGCTTGATGTGTCGTTTGGCAACATGCCCACGTTTTTCATGTCAAGCAAAGCAAAAATGAAACTAAAGTTAGTAGTGTACATACTTTTGTTCAATGGGTAATAATATTATCGAATCCCCACGTCCTCTTTGCTTAGAAAGGTTCTAAGAACAACTTTCTCGTGAACGGAATCAAAACGAATCATGGTCTTTTCAAAAGGACTGAGGTTAAATTGAAGGGAAACATATCAGAACTATTGCTAGAAGAGAACAAAATTACTGTCAAAATTTGTCACTGCTGAAGTAAAATCAAACAAGTGTCACCGCAGGTGTCACTTGACTGTCAAGCCCCTGCAACATTTTGTGGTGGTCACACATAGAGAACGTGACAGTAGCTAGGGGATGATTTGCAAAATGTGAAATTAAGAAATTGGTAACTTGGGTTTATTTTCAGGTACATCCTCCATATCCAACTTCAGAGAGAGTGTCAAATGTCGCCCCATCTGCAACACATTTTGCAGCATATTTATTTGAAGCATTTTTCCACCTACAAAAAAATACATTTGATGATCTTGATATTGATCGGTATCAAATAATCTGAAAAAGGAAACGCAACAAACTTGCATGCCCCCACATAACCCCCATGAAACTGCTGCTGTCTGCTAGCACTTAAATTGTTGCCGTTTTATTTGAAATGTTTCCAAAGTAATCACATTATTTAACCGAATGGACTCGTTTAAAGGTCTTTCTTTAGAAATCGGAATCACTTTGGATTGGGCTCATCTAAAAGTTGTTTTTTTTAAGGGTAATGACTTTGAATATTATGACATATTTATTAATTCATAATTGAAATAAGGAAGAATCAAAATGAACAAAAATTAAAGTAAAAAAATTCTCATTGAAACGTTTATTAATAGTTTAGAATCGGAGTAAAAATTAAGTTGAATGTCATTAAATTGTATACTAATTTTCATGAATTATAGTAAAAATTAATTAAATTATTAAAATATTCTTAAAATAAAATTACGTTTTTGCAATACAAAAGGTGAAAAATTTAAAGTTTAATGTCTTACTAATAATATTTATACATGAGTACAATTTAAGTTTTTAATTGTCCAAAAAGTATTGTAAGAAGATCAAAGAACATTAGAGCTAATAGAATTTATTTCTTATACACGGATATAACTTTTTTCCTCGGTATAATTGAAGAAAATATTAAATTTATGAGATTAATTTAGGCATAAAATTTTCATTCTTGATAGAATCAATTTTCAGGAATCACAATACCACTTATGTTCAAGGAATCTCATTATTTGAAAATCAGAACTGTGAATTCTCATTTTGTTGTGGATTCCATCACAAATTTGATTTTCAAATTTTATTAAACACATAAATTACCTACCTGGAATTGAAATAACTCGTAATACTTTCATTTCCACTCATGATTAATAAACACTTCATTAGAATTTAGAAAAGGCTCCACGTGATTGGCTGTGGAATAAATGCATGTGTGCAAATCAGTTGCTAACAGCGGTGCCAAGTTCGCTGTGGCCTGGTGGCTTCGTCAATAACAAATTGATCACCGGTCCCAGGTTCGAACTGTGGCAACAGCCAGCGCAAAGTTGCTAACAGCGGTGAAATTTTCTGAAAGTTGAAAGCAACCATTTTCACCAATATTTTCCATGAAGAGCTTGTATACCAAAATGAATTATCTGTTTTCAGGCCTCGCCCATTTTGGAAATACTAGCCATCACCACTTGTAAGAATTAATGCTCTGCTGGTTCCCAACTATTGCAAATTGTGATAGTTTGACTTTTGGTTGCTCTACACTATACGTGATGGTGACTAGTGAGCCTTACCTCTTAATAAAATGCTTAATGAGTTTTCAGTGATCTCCAAAATCAAATTTAACAACCGCTATATTAATGTAGGTTGTGATATATACTCCCTTTTTCTGAATACAAAGGAAGACGAATCCTTCCTTTCTTCAATAATGATTGATGATATCGTATTTGGGTCTTAGAAAGCAATATATTTTTTTTTGTGTTCTAATAGAATACAATATCATTCATCACTTCAGTCAAGTGAAAATTAAATTCATGGCCCATGTATTAAGTTGAATGGTTATGTAGTAAGCTAGCTGCTAGTTGGGAGTTGGGAAAACAAATCCATCCCTTTATCCGTCCATCCAAAATGTCAATTTGTATGTTTAAACTATTTTTGGTTGGGGATTGTATATAGATAAATACTTTTAATCAATTAAGTTACGTATATCATTAGAAGTATTAAAGATGCATTTGTTTCTTATCTTTTTTAAGTCAGTTAGACCATCTCCAATTATTGGAGTCATAATCTCAAATTTGACATCACAAAATACAACTATTCATTTATACGAATTTGACATTTCTCCCAATGATGAAAGACTCAAATTTAACATTATACTTTAACTAATTGAGTTTAACCTTAATTTTTTGTCAATTAATTTTTTTTTTCCCAAGTTAATTTGTAGATAGAGTTTCTTAAGTTAATTTTATGAATATTCCAACCTAAAAAAATTCAAAATCTGACAATTTCTTGTCATTCGGTTTTAAATCGAGTTTAACAAAAGGTAGGGGTGTAAATGAGCCGAGCCGAGTCGAGCACCATCGCACAAAATTTCTGAAGCTCACGCTCGGCTCAAGCTCGCATAAACTTCATGGATGAAAGCTCAAGCTCGGCTCGGCTCGTTTACAACGCGAGCTCAAACGAGCCGGGCTTTTGATCGAGCCCTCGGCTCGGCTCGTTGGGCTCATTTGTAAAAACAATATTTAAAATAAAAAATTTGCAATTGAAAATAAGTACAAATTACAACGAAAATTAAACATTACTATAACAAATCTTATGAACATTTGCAACCTCTTTAGTTTGAGTCTCTCTTCAAATAATTAATTCATATCAAACTAAGTAAAAAAATTAGATAATCATTATAATTTAACTTTTAAAAAAAAATACAAGACTAACCACAGATGACAAGGAAGAGCAAGTAAAAAAGAATGAACTAGTCTACCTGCAGGAAGTTCCATAAACAAAAAAAAAAAAAAAAAACTGAGCAAGTAAAAAAGAATGAACTAGTCTACCTCATGAAGTTCCATCACGAAATGGACCAGATGATAATGACTTTGTCCTTTCTTTACTTGTCAACGATTTGTTTGTACATCTTTATTGTTTTCAATTCAATGTGCGTTGGTTATGTATAGAAGATAACTAGGGTTAAGTTTTGCAAGTTGTTTAATGGGCTGGATTATTATTTTAATTTAATAATTATAATATTGAAAGATTAATTTAGTTACTACTAAGTAATAATATTAATTTATATATATTAAATTACGAGCCGAACCGAGCCGAGCTTTAATGAGCGAGCCAAACGAGCCGAGCTTGAGCCGGCTCATATATACGAGCTTCTCATGAGCTTTATGAGCCGAGCATGTCAAAGCTCAAGCCCGACTCACTTTTTCAATGAGCCTAAAAATAAACTCAAGCTCAGCTCATTTCTGTAATGAGTGAGCTTGAACGAGCCGAAAACGAGCCGAGCCCGAGCCGAGCTCGAGCAGCTCAAGCCAATTTACAGCCCTAACAAAAGGTGCGGAATTTGACCAAGAATTTGACTCCAGACTCAAATTTGAGATTGGAGTCATAATTTGTGATATTGGAGTCATAATTTGTGTCAAAATTGGTGGGCTCCATTTATGAGTCTGGAGTCATAATCTGTGTCAAATTTGACCCAGAATTTGACTCCAGACTCAAATTTGAGCCGGAGTATACGCACCAAATATTACCATTGAGAGGTTTTTTTTACTCAAATATGGGTTTGACACTCCACCATTAGAGATGGTCTTACTCCTGAAGAATATTCTTCAAGTGCAGGCATATTTATAAGCATGACCCAGTTTTTCACTACCTGTCAACTTTTGCAAGTCCCAATTTAAGATAACCGTTTTTATAGAAAATTTCCGGAAATGATAACATCGTGTCCCCGCAATTGAAGGCCATTTTGGAAGCTTACATTAATTTTCAAATGAGTGAAGAAGATGAAAAGAGTGAAACTTGGAATTGGGCTTGATTGACTCCAAAAACACCCATCCAATTCAACTTTTTTTTAATGTTGCTTTTGCGTCTAACGAGTGTCGTAAATGCATGTCGTCTGTGGGATATTGAATGTCAACATTGCATACGTTCCTTCCTTTACACTTCACTTGTTTTGAGAATCATTCTTATGTAAACTTATTTCCAAAGTGTATGTGTCACTACATTCAGTTTCTTATCCAAGCTATATTTGATGAGTCTGATAAAGTAAACATAGTGAAAGTAAATAAACATGATAGTTACTCTGTTATAATTCTCATTATTGATAAGTAAATATATTCGTAATAAAAAATTTAGCACAAACTTGCTAAACGTTGAATGTTGAAGTAGTATTGTCAATGTGCGTGGCCTAAGGTAATATTGCCAATGTGCGTGGCCTAGCTAACCAAACCGTTGAGCTGTCGGCAACTATGCAATATTGTGTGTAAAGGTGAATGAAGACGCCGTCAATGTTCCACTACTATAAACATGTAGAAGTCAGTCGGTCGTGCACCATGGATTTGGTCCAAAACTAGTACCTCTCTTAAACTTCATATTGCCCCTACCTGCCGTGAAGTAAAAGGAAAGGAAACTACAGTACTATGTACTATGTCAACACAATTTGAGAGGCCACACCAGTCCACAGTTCAAGGGCTCAATAAGGTCGATTGTGTTGCATAATTGCATTGCCTTGACCTTAACGCTCAACTGATTAAGAAACAATTGAACCATATCGAGAAATTCATACTATACATGTATGAGATGTTTTAGCGATTAATGTTTAGTTTTTGATTCCTTGTTTAGCAATTAGAATGCAAATTACTAGAACGGAAGCAAATTGTGAATGAAGAGAGGTGTACGGCACCAACAAGCAACCTTTGGTGCTTAAATATTTGATTGACTTAATAGACAGGATCTAAGAGACTCTCGGCTAATAAACAATTTCTTATGACCTCGGATATATTAATATTGCTTCTTGACTACAATCTTCTCTTTAAGCGCAATTGCTTAAACATATATTCCCTTTGAGTAATCTATTGATCTTCTCTCTTTTAAGGCCAATGAAGGATCTTCTCACTATTAGCCGCCCATACATCATACAACTTATAAATATGTGCAAATAGTACTATTTTGTGCACTTCACCTAATCCTACACACCCTAAAAACAATCACTGTGCTTGAAGGGTTGCCTCTAAATAATTGACATTGACTTGCTAGAAGTTTTAGCAAAGATTTGCTTCATCATGAAGGCATATATTCTTTTACAACATTAAACTGCATTTTAGGTTTTTGTTGCTAAAGGTGTAGAAATGATGGGCCTCATGCATGCTGGACAATTTTTTAGGCCCAAATCGATAACCAAACTCCCACGATTTAGATAAATATTGGCCCACCTATATCTACAATATCATCCATTTTGTGCTAATATCATTGTCCATACGCTGAAGAGAACGTTTCGATCTCACTGTTGCACACACAACCGGTATTTGTTAAACATCAGATGCTTGAAGCGGAGATTGTGCATGCTGGACAATATTTAGGCCCAAATTCCTAACCAAACTCCCATGATTTAGATAGGGAATACTGGCCCCGTCCATATATACAACGTTATCGATTTTATGCTAATATTATTATTGCACACAACCGGTATTTTTCTAATCACCGGATGCTTGATGTCGAGATAAATTTTTGCTATAGCACACAAATTTTAGCTAAACCATGCACGGGCTAAACTGAACAAGGTACTGGTTGAGGTTGGAGGTCCAATGTGAGATGTTAGCAGTTGAAAATTCACAAATATGTAACTCGCTTGTATAGCACCAATGGCAGATATATAGATGTAGTAGTTGCTTTATCAATGGTTTTTACATGTAGTAGATGTCAAGCAGGGTTTTCATAACAATGGAAAACCCCCCACAGTTAATAGTTTTCTGTTCTCACACAATTAACCAGCCTCCTCAACATCAACAAACAAAATGCAAAACACAAAACATTTCAACGTGCTAAATAAATACAGTAAATATTACCAAAAAATACAGTAATAATTCCTCCTCTTCGTGGCACTGCTCAATAGTTTGTTTTCAAACTTGTGACAATTTACCTGCCCCGTGATAAAGCCTTCTCCGCAGTTTCCACCTCCTCCAAAATCCTCGCCTTCCTCTTGGCCGGCAGCGGAGCCGTGGGGCCGAAACTAACATAATGCCCGGAAACCGCATTGATCGCCGAGTAAATGTCTCTAAAAGAAACCCTGCCAAGCAGAGTCTTCTCCCTCCGGTACTTGGCCACCCACGAATTCGACGTTTCTCGCAGCTCGGCTACCGCATTGGCCACATTGGGGTCGTTCCGGTCCATGTTAATCGTGGTTCTGACCTTGTTGATCACCTCTTTCGTTTCATTAACGTACTCCTCGTCGGTGGCGGCGAGTGCCGCCGGTGTCAAGAGCCATGCCGGCGATGACAGAGTCACCGCCGCTGCTGCTGCTGCGGCCACAAATGACAAGAACTCTCGGCGGCGGGGTTGAGGGATTGTGGCGGCGGTTACGGCGGTGGGTTTGGTGGTTTTGAGTGGAGGGAGGGGTTGGAGTTTGGAGGTGGGAGTTAGGAGTGTTGGCGAGGCCATGTTGTTTGGTTGGGCAGAGGATTGGGAGGAGAGAGAGAGTTTGTGTTTGTAGGAGTAGAGCTGTCCTGTAATTGGGTTTCTGCCACGTGTACTTATCACCTTATCTTAATTTTGGTCTCTCTTGGATGAGAGGCGACCCAATGGGATCATAGATGTAGATTTGCTGACTGCTGGTGTGTGTGTTTCAATTTAGTTAGTACTTGAAGGGGTGAGCCCGTTAGGGCATCAACAATGGAGAGCCCATTTTTGGGCTCTAAAAGTGACGGAAGAGTCTCCTTTAAAGCCCATATGTAGGCTTTAAATGAATATGTCTTACAGGGGCTCTACGCACTCGGGCTCTATAACTTTTTGTATGTCGTAACTTGATTATACGCCAATTATATTTTGTCTTTAATTTCTCTTAATTAAAATATTAATTATTGTTTTGTTAGTTTTTTTTATGAATATTTCGACCAAAAAAAAATTTGAATTCTGACATAATAAAATTTCTTCGCATAACAGCCGTTGAATTAGATTTGTAAACTTTCTTTACAATTTTGGTTTTTCAGTCTATGAAAGATTAAAAAATTAATTTTAAACATTATAAAAAAAATATTTAATACAAAAAGGAAATCAAAATAAATAGATTTCTATTTTATCTTCCTCGTCGGCCTTAGATTTCCCATGAGCCTAGAGATCATTGACAAGCAATATATATTTTTTAATATCAAATATGGTGGGCCCCTTGCTTTTTGGGGCTGAAAGACTGTCTCTAAATTTTCAGTCTTCCTCTTCAGCCCGCCGGGGGGCTCTTCCTTTTGCAATTCAGCCCTCCGGTGCATTGGTGTTGTGTTTTTTAACAAAATATGTCAAATTGACAAACCCAAGACCAATACAGCCCCAAAATGGCTGTACATTGGTGATGCCCTTAGAGCAAATCGAATGGGAGGATCTAACTTCATCAAAATGTTAAATTTGCATCAACTAAACTAAAATTTTACTTCATAGATTGAAAAAATGTAATAGAAATTGTTTATCTAGTTGGAAAATGTAAAAAAAAAAAAAAAAATACAAATATGGAATTTTTTACATCTCTAAACTTGGCTCCATTATTATTAAAATATATTTTATTTAATGCATTTATTATTCAATTAATGGAGATTATTAACAAAAAAAAAGTTGGAGACACCAATATTGATTACAATGGCTCTGAAGAATTAATGATTCAGATTTTGAAGTTATTTCAAATTGAAGGTTAAGATCAGGTTAACGGCTAATAAACCAACAGTCTATGTTTAACCCAAATTCAATCCAATGGTGTTAAGCAAGCCTAGAAAATTGCAGATTAATTCAAAAGTTTAAACTTCTACCATATATATCTAACCCTTTTGTGGATAAAACATCACTAACAAACAACGAAAAAAAAGGGTTCAAGATATGGGCAAATTCACAGTTGCACAAGACAAAGCAATATGCCGTGCTTGGGGTAGTGTTGGTGAAGATCCTATTGTGGGCATATCGCAAACAATCAATCAACTTTGGAATTGTATACATGAAATATATATAAGGAAATTTATCAACTTCCACTCAGTGAAAAGTCACCAGGGACGGACCCAGGTAATGGGCTTAACTGGGCTTCAGCCCAGGTCAACTTTTTGGGATTCTTGTACTTAGTGTGAATAAAGCCCACTAATTCTCTTCTATTTACAACATAGCCCACCCACATATCTTTATACAAAGTTCGAACCTCGGTTGAATAAACAAAAAGGAGACGAAAGTTCCCGAGGAGGACCACCCAAAAGCAGAACAAAAAGGAGCGGAACAAAAAGGTTAAGGATAGATTAGTTGCTTTGCTTCAATGGAGACATTGTTTTTGCAGTGTGATTAAATAAGGCATGGTGGTACTAATTGACCAGACCCTTTGATTTGCTCAAACTACTAGTACTGAACTTTCTCATGTGCGCAGATTGAACATGTTTGGGAGCAAAGCCAGAAACACTACTATATTGCAGCGACTCCAATACCCCATCTCTGCTAGGTCTCCTCCTCCAATTTCTTTGGGTAATTCTTTCTATCTAGATGATTGAGTGTGTAATTATTTAGGCTAGTTTTAAATTCTATTGATATTTGGAGGTTAATTGAGATTAAGTTTGGGGGTTTTGATTTGTTTTAAGGCATATAGAATTGGTGGTTTTGACTTGTTTATTTCAAATCTCCAAATTCACTTAGAATATTAGTTGAAAGTTTCACCGATTTGTAGCATATTGTTTTGTTACTTCTGACTTTGACTTGTGACTTGTGAATAATACAATTGTTATTGTTGTGTTGATGTTGGAGTCTTGTATATCCTCATATTGAATTATGCTATCATTTTTTAGGTTATAATGTCGGAACAACAGCCAAAACGTAAGAAATCGAAGGGTATTTTGAATTTCTTTAAGAGAATAAATGATGGATCTTCAAGCATACCTTCTGCCACTTCTACATCTCCTCCCATTTGTGAGGAGCAACCTCCTCCCATTTCTGAGGTGCAACCCGACTCTCCAAGTGTAGGAGTCGAGTCTCAAGGTGTCACTTCTGATCATGAAGTTTTTACTAATTCTCTTGAACGGGATCCTGGGTTACGTCCTCAAATAGACACATATCCTATTAACCACCGTGATAAAGTTCGAAGAGCATATATTTTCTTATGGCCATGTCAACCCAAGCAGAAATATCCAAGCCAAGCGAATGGAGCTCAGAATCGTCTGTTTCAAGAATCTTGGTTCAATAAATTTTGTTGGCTCTAGTATTCAATTCATAATGATAGTGCGTATTGTTTCCCATGCTTTCTTTTTGGTAGTCTTCAGTCACACAAGGCATTCACTATTGATGGGTTTAGAAATTGGAAGAGAGTTGGTGGAGTTGGATGTTCTTTCCTTGGTCATATAGGCAAGCTCAATTCACCACATCATATGGCTGTGCAAAAGTGGATGGATATAAGAAACCCAACTCAACAAATTGATAGAGTGGAGCACTCACCACAAGTTGTTGCAAGAAATAGATTGAGGGTTACAGCCACAATAGAAGCAATTAGGTATCTTGCAAGTCAAGCGTTGGCTTTTAGAGGCAATGATGAATCTCCTGGCTCTTTAAATCGAGGTAATCTGATTCAATTGATCAAGACCTTTTCAAATATGAATAAAGAAGTTGAAAAGGTTGTATTAGAGAATGCTCCAAGAAATGCCAAGTATATTGCTCCGTTGATACAAAAACAGATCCTAAATATATTTGCTAACAAAGTGAGGAAGAAGATTCGTGAAGAAATGGGAGTGGATGGAAAATTTTGTATTCTCGTTGATGAATCACTCGACGAATCTAAGAAAGAGCAAATGGCTACTATCCTAAGGTTTGTTGATTGTAATGGGATTATTCGAGAAAGGTTTTTTCGATATTGTGAGTGTTAATGAGACTTCTTCTCTATGTCTTAAAGCTCAGATTTGTAAGGTTTTTGGTAGACACGATCTTTTAGTGAAGAATATGCGTGGGCAAGGGTATGATGGAGCTAGCAACATGCGTGGACAATGGAGTGGTTTACAAACCTTGTTTCGAAATGAGTGTCCATATGCATATTATATACATTGCTTTGCTCATAGGCTCCAACTAGCTTTAAATGCTGCAGCTAAAGACGTTGGAGTCATTTGGAGGTTCTTCTCATTGTTGAGTAAACTTGTGAATTTTGTTGGTGCTTCTGCCAAACGCCATTCTGAGTTAAAAATAGCTCGGAAAGCTGAAATTAAAGAGTTGATGGAGGCTGGAAAACTTGTAACAGGAAAAGGGGCTAATCAAATTCGTTGTTTACAAAGACCTGAAACATCACGTTGGGGATCTCATTTTAGTTCAATTAGGAGTTTGATTGATTTGTTTGGTGCAACCAAGATACTTCTTAATGACCTCAGACAACATGCACCTCTTGCAGACTTTCGTGGAGAAGCCGAAGGTATTTACATGTCTATGCTTTCTTTTGACTTTGCTTTTGCCATGCTTTTGATGGACAAGACTATGGGATACACTGATTTTCTTTGCCAATCACTTCAAACTAAATCTCTTGACATTGTAAGTGCTTTGAATCTTGTTTCAAGTACAAAAGTGAAGCTTGGAGAGTTGAGAAATAATGGTTGGGATGATTTTATGGAGGGTGTGCTATCATTTTGTGAGCAATATGACATAAGTGTTCCTGATATGGATGCTCGTCATAAAATGGGTACAGGTCGTTCTTGTCAGCAGCATGATTTTATTACAATTGGACATTATTATCATTTTGATGTATTCAATGATGTAATAGATTTCCAATTGGTGGAGTTAGATGCTAGATTCCCAGAGCAAACAGTGGAACTCCTTTATCTCAGCTCATCATTGGATCCACGTAACACTTTCGAGCGATTTAACAGTATTGATATATGCAATCTTGCTAAGGGATTTTATAAAGAAGATTTCAGTCCAGTTGAGTTGCATGCTTTAAACCAGCAGTTGGAATTTTATAAGATTGATATGGAGCGCCTTCCTGCATTCAAGAATCTTGATTCCATTCCTCAGTTACTCGAGTGCTTAATCAAAACAGGTTTAGCAGAAACTTATCACTTGATTGAGAGGTTGATTCGTTTAGTGTTGACTCTTCCTGTTTCAACGGCTACTACAGAACGAGCATTTTCATCTATGAGACTTATCAAAAATCGACTTCGAAGCAAGATGGAAGATGAATTTCTTGCTGACTGTATGCTACTTCACATTGAAAGAGAATTAGCTAATAGTATCGATAATGAATCGATAATTAGTGATTTTTTGGCTGTGGGGCCTCGTAGGGTGCAACTTGTGTAATGTTATCGTACATGCTTATTTGTTAGTCTTTTGCGGATAAACCTTTTTGAGGGTATGTCCTAGATGCATTTTTGCGGGTAAGGCTTTCTATATCCCTGTTATGTGTAACGTTTTTGGTTATCAATGAAGTGCACCTGTACTTATAAGCTTTAAGGAAAAAAAATAGGGTTATTATCATGAATGGTGCCTGAACTTTCATTAACAGGACTTCATGGTGCCTGAACTTTAAAAGTGATCAATTTGGATCCAGACTTTTAAAAACCGGACTTCATAGTGCCTGAACTTTAAAAGTGATCAATTTGGTACCCAGACTTTAAAAAAGAGGACTATGTGGTACCCAGACTTTCAAAAAGAGGACTATGTGGTATCTTAGTCAATTTTTTTAATCAAATTCCGTTAAAATGAAGGATAAAATGGTATTTTAACATTAATTTTTAAGTAAAATATTTTTTTTACCTCTCAACTTCTATAAATATGTTTTATGGTGTTTTGAAAAAATGAAAAATGTGCATATAGCTATTTCAGAACAATAAATTAATTAATTAACGAAAATATACTTGAACGGTAGACTTTTTCTAGTACTCAATTTCTATTAGAAATCATTTTTAATGTTCGGATATATTTTTATTTATCAATTTATCTATTATTTTGCAATAGTTATATGCATAATTTTTTTTTGAAACATCATAAATCATATTTATATAGAGGTTGAGAGGTATAGTATTTTACATGAAAATTAATATAAAAAAAAAGGGTTTTTAAATATGATTTATGATATTTCAAAAATATTATACCTCTCAACCTCTATACAAATATGATTTATGATGTTTCAAAAAAACATTTATGCATATAACTATTGCAAAATAATAGATAAAATTGATAAATAAAAATATACTCGAACATTAAAAATTATTTCTAATAGAAATTAAGAGATAGAAAAAAATCTACCGTTCAACTATATTTTCATTAATCAATTTGTTTATTTATCTAAAATAGCTATATGACATTTTCATTTTTTTCAAAACACCATAAAACATATTTATAGAAGTTGAGAGGTAAAAAAAATATTTTACATAAAAATTAATGTTAAAAGATCATTTTATCCTTCATTTTAACGGAATTTGATTAAAAAAATTGACTAAGATACCACATAGTCCTCTTTTTGAAAGTCTGGGTACCACATAATCCTCTTTTTTAAAGTTTGGGTACCAAATTGATCACTTTTAAAGTTCAGACACTATGAAGTCTGGTTTTTAAAAGTCTGGGTACCAAATCGATCACTTTTAAAGTTAGGCACATGAAGTCCTGTTAATGAAAGTTCAGGCACCATTCATGATAATAACCCAAAAAAATATTGGTAAGGAAAATGCAGCTCCCCTCATTTTGAATTCCTGGATCCGTCCCTGAAAGTCACGATCACTAAATAGCATCAAGGGTCGATGGGCAATGATAAGTCATTTTGCAATACATATAAAGATTGAGACGTTACAAAAGTTTTGCACTTCCATCATCAATGTCTATAGGGATGAGTATCTCTGAGCTTTAACAAGACAAGACCTTTGCAGACTTCTCAGAAAAACCGATAAGCGAGGATTTCCTGAAATGTTGGGGAGTTTGGATAATGGAAAAATTGTCCAACTGCTTGGCATGGGTATTATACTGGCCATTATCATTGTCCAACTATTATCCTTGAGGCAGAGGCGTTTTATGACTTGTGGATTTGGCATGTCGTTTTAGGAATGCCTGGATCAACCAACGACATAAAGTTTCTTAGTTCTTCATGTTTGATTCAATTGCTATAGGTACTGCTCATTCTGTTGAATTTAATATTAACGGGCACTAGTACGATATGGGATATAATCTTGTAGGTGGAATCTATCCTAAGTGGGCAACAAGTGTGCAGCCAATTTCTTAACCCCAAGATCTAAAAAAGAAACTATTTGCTAAAAAGCAAGAGGCATATAGAAAAGATGTTGAGAGAGCATATGGAGTTCTCCAAGCTTGTTTTTCTATAGTTAAGTGCCCTGCTAGATGTTGGTATATTGAAAGCCTAACAGACATTATGCTAACATGCTTTATATTGCATAACATAATTGTTGAAGATGAATGCGATGATAATGACAAAGACTTTGAAGATGAAGACATTGCGAGATCTTATGATGTTCCAAATGAAGTGGTCGAGGTGGATCACAATCTCATTCAACTAAGCTATTGGATTGGTCGTCGACAAGGGATCAGAGAATCTATCAGATACCATGCCCTTCGAAATGATCTTATGGAGCACTTGTGGGCACGAGAAAGACATCGCAATTGACTCACTTTATGTATTCTTTTGTTTTGCAATAAAATAAAAGTTGAATTTTTAAAATAATTATTACTATGAAAAGAGGATGTATATTTTGAGAGTTCATTTTCCAGTGAGAGAAAGTAAATTTCAAGATGAAATGTTACGACTCGTTTTGTGAAATGACCTGTATATTAGTAAAATGACCAAAATGCTCCTGAATGGTCAACCATTGACTTCTAAATAGTCTGAAACGTAACTAACCAATATTGGATTCTATGCATAGGGCTCATCGATACGAACGCGTCCCGAAGACGGAATCAAATTCCGAATTGTAACAAACCCGTTACGGTCGAAAAACGAAAATGAGGCGTAGTGGGTTTTGACACGTGGTAAGCCCTGATTGGCCGTTGCCACAATGTCAGCAAATAATTGGTGGACTTCTTGGGGTATTTGAGCCAGTTTCAAAACCGAGTTTCCCAAAAGGGAAACTCAATCTCCCAAAGTCGTCGACGCCTCTAACATAGCCGTTGACCCTTTGCCGGCGATGGATCGGATCAGCAACCACCACCAACACCTCCAGCTCGCCACCACGAACCCAGAGCACCCCACATCTGCCCCAGAAACCGGACGAAACGCCGGCGAGATGCGAACGAAAATTGAGAACTTTTCGTGTGTTTCCAACGAGTACAGGCGACAGTGAGTTCTGATTTTAGTCCCATTGGATTCGTTGGATTGCGTAGATAGATTTTGACATAAAATTCATTGAAAACGGTTGAGAAATGAAGAAGTTACAAAATTGGTTTTCGGGCGGAATAGTGTCGTCGGAATCTAGGTTCTTTGGGCGACAACGCTGAAGAACTCGCCGAAATTTAGAATTTTTCCAGATTTCGATGAGTTTTCCGGTGCGGTACGGCAACGCTGACATCAGTAGCGGCGTCGCTAACGTCAGCAATGGTAGGGCTGGCGTCAGCAACGACGTGCTGACGTCAGCAATCGTTGACCGATTAGTCAACGCCATTGACCGACGTTGACCGATCACTTTTTCGAAGCGTTTCGACATTCTGGATCTAATAGCAAGCTCCGTTTTGCCATCCGAGATACGGTTAAACCTCTATTGAGCAAAACAAGGAGAATTAAGGTTTTACGTTAATTGTTTCGTTTCGGTTATTAATCGTTATATGTTGAAACCGTTAGGTGATCAGGTTCTGCAGAATCAGCACTACCGAACTGCACCGACAAATGATGACGATCACCGGGCCTTTCTGTGAGTGGAAGATTTTGATTTGAACTATCGTTTGAGCATGTTATATATATATATATATATATATATATATATATATATATATATATATATATATATATATATATATATATATATATATATATATATATATATATGGTTATATGTATGTTGTTAGTATAGTTAGTGGCACACTTATCGGTCGGGCGGTAAGTCCCTCGTCCATGCACAATATCACGGTCAGGCGGTAAGTCCCTCGGCTAATAGATCACGGCCGTAGATTTATGATTATTGTGTATATGTTTTGTAGTTGGACCTGTGTGACCAAGTAACTGTTATACCGTTATTGGCTATGTTTGTAGTATAGTCGTGTACTACTGGTTTTAACTGTGGGGGTTATTATTGATAAATGTTTAAAATGTGTTTTACACTGACATTATTTTCCTTGTCCACTCACCTTTGTTTTTGCGCCCCCTTAGGACCTGATACTCTTGAGCACCACCAAGACGAGCGAGATCTTTGAGGATAGCTTTGTGTCATTCCACAAAGAGTAGGATTCTCTTTGTCGTCGTCTACTGTTCGTTAGACTTGTGTACGTTGTTGGGTTGTTTTTATTCCGCCTTCGGGCTGTATTGTTGTTTAACCTTCCTTCTGCTGTCAGATACTCTGGTACAATGCTGTGTTTGTATTTATTGGGCTTCAACCTGACTTGCTCAGTTGTTTGTCTTTTCTTTGTTCGTTTGTCTTTTTCTGTTGGTCAAGGCTTAGGGCCAGTTTGGCATTGATGTGCTTTCGCGAAATCACTTTCGTGAAATCACTTTCGCGAAAGCAACTTTCGCGATAATCAGTTTGGCATTTGGTAAACATTCTGTCAAAATTGCTTTAGATGATCCAAAGCAGTTTTAGGCGTTTGGTAAAAGTTTTTAGAAAAGTGTTGTGAGATGTAAATAAAAACCAAAACAGACATGTTATTGAATAACTATTTTAATAAACTATTTACACAATAGCATATCATATATATCTATCAATTTGCACAAAAAATCAACACAAAATTAATACTTCTCCAATAAAATTTTATAAAATTTTAGGTAGATATTTGTATTATATAAAATTTGTATGTATACTTTATTTTTATGATATTAGTATGGAACCAAATAGCAAAATTAACACAAAATTAACAATAGCAAAACTTTATTAAATTTATAGGTATATATTTGATAATAATATTAGAAAGATTATTATTAGAATAGGTAAATATTAGTACATAAATCAAAAAAAAATACAGCATAAACTAAAACGGTGCGTTGCACCTATCGTCTTCCCCAACAATGAGATTTCCGATTTTTCTTCCGGCGGGTTCTTGGCCTCCTCTCAACGGTGGTGCCGCACTCCCATCCGTCTTCGTCGTCGTCGGCGTTGTCTCTCCCGGCCTCGACTGCAGGCGTCGCTCCTGGTGTCGACTCCAGGGTGTCATCGTCGGCGTCGTCGGCGTCTGGGCGTCGGTGTCATCGGCGTCTAGGCGTCGGTGTCATCCGGCTTCTAGGTGTCGTCGGTGTCATCGGCGTCTAGGCGTCGGTGTCATCAGGCTTCTAGGTGTCGTCGGCGTCTGGAGTTCGGTGGGGATATGGGCGTCGGCGTCGTAGGTGAGGATGATGGCAAAATGTTGTAAATAAAAATGTTCACAAGGGTTATAATTGGAAAAAAAAAAGGTTTCATTAAGAATTTCAAAAATACCGAGCGTGTCCCAAATGAAATCAGCTTTCGAAAGCTACCCCTGACCTGCTTTCGATAATCAGCTTTCGCGAAAGTGATTATGGCTCAAAATCACTTTCGGGAGTGTTTACCAAACAGCTTTTTGGCCGAAAACTTTCGCTAAATCACTTTCGGGCCATAATCACTTTCGCGAAAGCAATGCCAAATGCAGCCTTAGTCGCCTTGTCCGGTTATGGCCGCACCTCTCGGGCCCCACTTTTGGGGCGGGGTGTGTCATGAAAATGCAAACTTTTAATCCCAATATTTTACAACTTTCTCATTGAAGCAAATTGATTTTACATCTTAGAATATTTTATAAGGATGCTACGGGGATTTGTAAAACTTACATTTACATTCTCAATTTTACATTTTCCCATTGGAGTTGCTAATTGTAGCCAAAAGCATAATTTTGGAGAGAGGGTTAAGTGGTTGTTGCGTTTAGCTCTATACTTAGAAGTTGTGTGTTTATTTCCACCTAAGCCGATATTGGCTTGTAGTAAAAGAAAACTCACAAAGGAATCTGCAAATTGTTGGGCCTATATTAACTAGTATGAAGCTGCAATTTATTTCGACGTGACCAGATTTTAATTGAGAGTACATAGGCTAAAGGAAAATGTAAATGGAACTGTTGATAAAATTGGGCCCAAAAAGGTTAGAATTAGGCTATTTCATCCTCCATTCCTTTTCTATTCCAAATCAATTCTCCTGCTTGTGCTAGTTTTATGCCTATACTGAATGCATATTTGGACTGGTTCAAAGGTGTCATTCTTCTAGCATTATTCACTTGGAACTTGGGAGGTCTTCTAATTGGTTGTGTGTCGAGAAAGCTTTCACGTTACCAGTTCATACATTTTCCTTGTTGGATCTTTATAGCTCATTAAGTAGACATTTTGCGCTTTCTATTCGGTTATAAATTGTGCTTAATGGCTATTTTATGATAAAAGATAGAATCAAACACAAGTTCCCCGGCCAAATCCATATTCATTGACCTAAATTCCTCGGTCTAAAGCACATGCACTATAATCTTGCAGATACATTTCTTTAGCCACATTTCTTCACTATCTTTACAGGTGGAGCCCGCACAATGCAATCTACTTCTAAATTCTAACAAAAAGCAAATTACACCCCCTGTTTTGTTCCCCAATCAATCATTCATCTCATCTTAGTGCTTGCCAAATTTTACTTTCCATCAACTTTATTTGCTAGGGACGTACTGATCCAGCAACTCAGCATTGGTTTTCGTTCCAATTTTTCACTGTAGTCTGCACAACATGAACTCCACCCAGTTTGTATCCTTTTATTTAGATCATGATTTTGGTGCAAAAATGCTATGAGTGCATATATAGCTTACTTCATATGGAAGCCAAAGTTACCATTTGTGTCTTTTTCATCATTCTATCCTGTACCATGCAACTGAAGATGAAAGTGCCACAATTTATTTTTTTGACAAATGTGCTTATTAAAGAGTTAAAAACGTTTTTTTAATTAAAAAAACACTTAAAGTGCTTTTTAATTACAAATAATGTTTATCAAAAAGCAGCTACTAAATGCTTCTTCATAACGAAAACAAAAAGAATCCAATGGCGATGTTTCTGAATGAATGCTAATATTGGTAATTACTATTCAGAGCATTAGAAGAAAACTATATATGTTACTGGATCATTCCATCTGGTTATGTATCATCCAATATCATGAGCAAATAATCATTTCTCATCACAAAAGAAATTATGTGGAGAATAAAATATGAATAGACAGGTAGAACATAAAAAAGTTGATAGCAAGGGCCTACATTTTTAGACAATTTTGTTGTAAAGACAGAGAACAGTACTAAAGCAATTGCTCAAAAAGATTGTGGCAATGAAAAGTAGTTTGATTCTTGGAAATTCTGATCAAATTTGAGAAACATGAAGGAGGGAGGTAAAAGAAAATTGGGGATTCAATCTCAATTTGGATAGGTTCTTAAAACTTTTTCAATAAACAAACATATTCAGAGCTAAAGAATGCATAAAAAGTTGGGAGTGTATCGATGATGACTGTTTGTTCCCGATTTCACATTGTGGAAAGAAGGGCTCCAAATGAGCTCACAATATAGAATACTAATTATTTATTTGATTTAAGAGGTTCAAATATTTAGATGAAATTTGTTTGATATAATCTGTAGTTAATTTTTTAACAAAGAAATTGAAAAGGGAATGGAAAAGGCCAGTTGCTTTTGAGCTGTATCAACCTCTTTACTATCATTTTTCGTTCCACAGGATCTGGTTTCAGAGATAGCCTTCCACAGTATTCAATTGTGTCACAGATTCACAAATTCCATAGGTTCACTCACATTTCTCTTCAATGTCTGCCTTGCAACTTGCCAGTGATGTACACAACTACATGAATTCTGTGGTTATTACCACTGCGATTTAAAGTTGGGATTATAGAGTAGCCCAAGATGAAATGGATAACCTGTGAACAGAGCAGCAAGAGCCATTTTGATCATGATCTTGTTTAAGCGCGAACAACTTTTAAGTACATCCCAAACTGCCTCAACTATGGAGTGAAACTTAATTACACATCACGGATGTCATTGTGGTGGTCTCCCAAACTAATCACGAACTATACACATATATTTTAATTTTCTTACATGACAATGCATGATTGACTTGAGATACCGTCACAGTGACATTCCTATTATATGAAAGCTCTTCTCCGTAACCATAATTGAATACCGAATGCACACTATTAATGTTAGTCTTATTCTAGCTTGTTGATGAGTAAATCGCCACCATAACTCACAATCGAGGACCATGATCGGTGCTTTCTATACCATCATTTTGAACAATGATGCTTTATCTTGTCTTGAACACCATAGAGATATACAAATGCATAATTGGAGTTTAAGTAATGGACAAGTTTACTAAAGCCTAATCTCATGCCATGATTTGGGTTTAGGAGAAGTACTCTTAAATCTCATGCACCCTTTTAATAAGTACTTTTAAGTTAATTAGGCCCCCATCATCGTTTCCCTCCCTCCCATTTAAATCTTGATCATCTATATCAAAAAATAGAATAAATAATAAGAAAAAAATCCAAAAGGAAAAAGGGTAAAGAAGGTGGACATCAAAAGCTAGCACGGACGGGGAGGATGGAGTGGTGTGTAGCTGTAGCTGTAGCGGGAGCGGGACAATGGAGGAGGAGGCGAGTTGGCAACTTGACACCTTTTGTTTTTGCTTATTACTTTGAGGTGGGACATGCAGCCACGTCACGTGTCCCGAGTTTATGTATCTGTCAGTTTGGCTGGCGTGCTTTCATGTCTTTTCTTTCCAGGCCAGTTCCAGGTTTTAAGTTTTCACTCTTCACTTCACTCCATCATCAATGTGTCTCCGGTACAGTTATTTGATATTTCATTCCCTTCTTCTATCCTTGATTGATAGTAACCAAAGGACAGTTCAAATCACCGATGATCGGAGATGCGGTGTGAAATTTAACCGTCGATGCATTATAAGTTGTGTTAGTGGTCACGACATTAATATGAAGTGTGCTAATAGTCAGAGCATCGATGCATTATAAGTTGAGTGGAAAGTTGATGCATTATCAGTTGTATTGCTAGTCATGTAACGGGAAATTTGGCCATTGATGTATTGTTAGTCACATACAGATTAGAAGTCAACGCATTATGAAGTGTGTAGTCAGACCATTGATGCATAGCGAGGCATCTTATTAATGCATTATGAATTGTGTTAATTCAGAAAGTTTATCTATTCCTGCATTATATATTGAGTATGTGGATGTTTATTCCATATTAGAAAAGTAAGGATTCTTGCGGTTAGAAAATAAGATGCTATATTTCTATAAACAACTATGGTAAACAAACTAATTTAAATCATGCATATACGACAAGATAAGATTAGAAAAACCTCAAATTGAATCAAGGTAAGCGTTCAACGCTCTGACCTTAAGAAAAATTACACCCCACCACGATGCTTATGGTTTGTTAGTGTTCGTCTCGCAGGATATAACAACTCCTCCTTGTGAATGAAGTACTCCAATTCGCAAGGCTCCTTAGAACCAAATTATGTATGAACTCCCCCACAATTGAATGAACAAATCTCTTTAATGTATGAACGCTTATGAATATGAGAAAATTCAGATTTTTCAGATAGCAAACATGTAGGAATACAACCAACACAACCTTTCGAATTGAGAAAACACGACTTCATCATCTATGGGTTATCCGACAAGCAAAAGAGAGTGTGTTGTGCCCAAATTGAAAGGCGGAATCTTTTTCGCCGTGAAGCTTTATGAAGCAATGCCTCTTCTTGTTTTCAACATCTGCATATTCAAAGAATAATGGGCCAGTTCTAAACATCAAAACATTAATCCAATTGACCAATTAGAAATCTAATTTTCATTCAATATAAAGAATTTAATATTAATATAATATTAAATTTCTAACCCTTGCAAATGCTTATAAAGAGTTGGGCTACTCCCCCCATTGTGATATGAGAGCGGGTTCGCCCACATGTGGAGCTCAAAGGCCCACACATGCTCCACGTCACCTGAAAAAAGGCCGAAGGCAAATTCTCAAGCATAGGACGCCAAAATGACCCCGTGCTTGAGGAGGTGTGTTGAGAATGTGAATGTTGATTCTATATTGGAAAAGTAAAGGACATCGCAGGTACTTATAAGGAGTTGCGCTACTTCCTCCATTGCAAAATAAGGAATTTTGTAAGTGTTTATAAAGAATTATGTCACTTTTCCCATTACTCAATTAATTTTGAAATGAAACTTTAATTACCTTAATCATTACGAGTATCATGAATTACATTAGTACTATCAAACCACTAATGTGTGTGTGTCAGAAATTGCTCACGAAGACATGAAGGCCATAGGATACTTTTTGAACAACGAATGTGAAGTGGACACATTCAAAGCTCAGCTTGCAACTTCTTTTCCAGTTAAACTTGTTAAAGTAAGAGATAGGGAGGAAATGTAAAAATAAGGATTGGACGCGCCACAGTGGGGAGTGTAAACAAACAGTGCAAGTTTGCATCATGAGATTGATTTCAATCATCGTTTAGAGCCGGGAGTGCACGGCTACTCCACAGTAAACTGTGCTACTTTCTCTTCTCATCTCCCCTGCTTTTGCAATTAATGCACCACCTTCCCCTCCCCCACTTCTCCATAAATAATCGATCCCTTCTTTCTGTTGGGTTCTGTTTCCTCCAATCTGATCCCAAAAGCTCTCATCTTGCCAAAGAAAATTCAATACAAAGGTAACTAATCCTTTTCTTAATTTTGCTCCTCCACTCCAATTTTGATTCTAAATGTCACTGCTTTGTTTCAGTCATCTTTGCCTGTGTTTTTCTTTCTTTTTATGTGTATCTGACTCTTGGATCGTTAGACTCTTTGGTTTAAGTTGATTTCATGGTCTCTGCTGCTTTTCTTTGTGAAGATAGAAGCATTTAGCTCAATTAGGCCAAATTGCTGGTGCCACTCATAGAAATGAAAGTTTCCAGATTTCTGGTTTGTCTGAGAGGATTCTCTCCTAGTATATTTGATGGTTGTTTGGTATTTGCTTTTAACATTTGAGTGATCTATTCTGCTTGATAAAGTTTTAAGTTTTCTTGGCGTTTTCTCAGTAACCAAACATGTATTAGCCCTGTTTATTATCCTTTGTTTGCTTCTCTTTGAATGGTAAAACGGAGTATATACTTGATTATGTTTTTTGACCAAAAATCAATCCTTTCGGCTTTATCCTGCTTTTTCCAGATTTTGCTTTATCTCCCTCTCGGATTTTTCTCTCTAGTGGGAAAAAGAGAAAAAACGACTGTTCGTACAACTTTCATTATTGCGTAAAACAGTCCATTGACAGAACCCTATGCTGTGTATGGTTGCTGTGAAAGCGGATGCAGAAGAAAATGCTCTAAAAATTCCAACTTGTCGGAAGAGTATGTCTTTCTGTGTTCCTTGATTGGTGCCCAATTGAAGTCAGATAGGGTTTGATTGTTTCTTAAGATTCGAGTACAGTATCGTTGTTAGCGACATAAATACAATTCGGTTTCTATGATTTTTATTTGTTGGATATTGAAGCATGTTTTTTTTTTTTTGCTTCTTAGTTATGTTCCATCTGCTTGTATATAGTGGAGCTGAGATGGTCAGATTTCCAAATTCAGAGTGTCTCATTCTTTTTGGGCTGTGTTGGTGTATTGTGCTTCTTTTCTTTGTTCTTAGTGATACAGGTGGATGAGAAGGAGTTGATCTTCTTGATCCTCTATTTCATTGACAAAAGAAGATGCTTTCGGTGATAAAGATTTAGTCTTCTTAACTTATTGAATGATGATGGGTTAATTAGAAGAAAAAGGCATTTGGAAGTTAATGGTTAATCTCTTAGTTGGCTTGTTTTTTGGTCGAATCTCCTACAAGGTTAAAAACATAGCCGAATTCCTGTTTTTGTGCGTTTATCGCATTGTATGCCTTGGTTTTTGCTGTTTCTTCTGTCTTCATTGCTCCTGTTTGTTTACCGAGTTTATGTGAATAAAGTTGCACAATATCCTCCCAATTGGTTTCTATCAGTTTATCAGGACAGCCTTTTTATAGTATATTCTATTCCTTGTTCACATGGAATTGTTTTTATATTAAATTTTGTTCGATCTATTCAGTTTCTTTACATGCAGCCATATCTGCATTATGTATAGCCAGAGACTAAACTATTCATTAACCAATGTCTTCTCGTTTTCCTCAGCTGGTTTGAATATCGATTCCCGGAACATCCACAGATTCGCTTTGACCAAGATAAAATGACCGCATTTTTCTATGTAGACCTGTAAAGTGACCTGTGGACTTGATGTGGTTGGAATCTTTGGCATTTGGATTGTGTTTTCCTCTGTTGACCATGTTAGAGATTTCAGAATTTCATTTGAGATCTGTTTGGTGAAAGGAGGAATCTTATCCCTTATTACATTAGATGTCTTCTTTGTGAAGCTGAGAAAATGGGGGCTTGCGTTTCGACTAGTAGTCGGAGCACTGGCAGTAGTAGGAGCAATGGAGAGACAGTTGCTCAGTCATGCTTGGGGATTGGCATTTGTGGGAAGAAGAGCTTGAAGAAGACATTCTCTGACCATGTATATACGCTTCAGAATTTACACTCCATACCCAACCGCATTTTCACCAACGGAAAGAGCCAAACTTCTTGCATATTCACTCAGCAGGGCCGGAAAGGCATAAACCAGGATGCCATGGTTGTGTGGGAAGTAAGTTTTTTCTTTGCAGTAGAAATAATATTTGAACATGCTGGCAGGAACATTTCTGAGCTCTTTATGTTTTCTCTTTAAGGATTTCATGTCTGAAGATGCGATATTTTGTGGAGTCTTTGATGGCCATGGTCCACATGGTCATCTTGTTGCACGCAAAGTAAGGGATGCATTGCCGCTAAAGCTGCTATCGTTCTTGTACTCTCATCAATCAAGGTCAAATGGATCCAGTAGAGCATGTTTCAGAGGGAGCCAAAATAAGTGGGATGGTGGAGTTTCTGATAAAGATGCTTCAGCTGAGGAAAAATTGAATTTAGCATGGAGAGAAGCTTTCCTGAAATCATACAAGGCCATGGACAAGGAGCTGCGGTCGCATCCAAATTTGGACTGCTTCTGCAGTGGTAGCACTGCTGTCACTCTAGTGAAACAGGTAAGGCTTAAAGCACCTTCTATACTCTTCTTTACTTTTCAACAATTTTGCTCAGTTCCTGATTGTTTATCTTTTGCAGGGGTCAAATCTTTTCATGGGTTATATTGGGGATTCCCGAGCAATCATGGGATCAAAGGACAGTAGTGACTCCATGGTGGCAATCCAGTTAACTGTTGATTTGAAGCCTGATCTGCCAAGTATGACTAGTATTATGTATTTGTCTTTTCATCAATGTTTTGGCTGTCTGTTTTTCTTATGAACCTGACTATTGTGATGCTCTGCAAATTTTGTAGGGGAAGCTGAAAGAATCAAACGGTGTAAAGGCAGGGTATTTGCTTTGCAAGATGAGCCTGAAGTATCTCGAGTGTGGTTGCCTTTTGATGACGCCCCTGGGTTAGCAATGGCTCGAGCCTTCGGTGATTTCTGTTTAAAGGAGTATGGAGTGATCTCCATACCTGAGTTCTCACACCGGATACTTACTGAGAGAGATCAGTTCATTGTTCTTGCCTCAGATGGGGTAAAAATTTCAGCTCTCAAATCCTCATTCTTTTGTTGACTATCCATATGGTGCTTTAGTGGTGCCCTATGCTGATCATGTCTAATAATCTCTAAAGAACATTACTTAAGAAGTAACATCAAGCAATCATACAGCAATGAGGGAAATCCCTATTTGTTGTGCTAAGCGGCTTCCTGAAACGAATTATGATGTGATAAAACTACAAACTGTCAGATGTTAATCACCAAACATGATTAGGGGAATTGAGGATATATCTCATGAGATGTACAGACCCCATCAAAAAGTCCTAAGTTTGCTGACATCTAGCATGTTCTTCCTACTTTATAGTTGATCAGGGGGCTAATAGATGTGAAGTTGTTGTATCCTATCTCCTAATCTTCTGTTAGGCCCCCCAAAGTTATACTGCTTGACATTTAAATGACTGCTGCATAGCGATGAGGATTTCTGTGCCTATTAGTCTCCTGCTTCATTCATGTTATAGCTTGTTATGCATGCTTTTACTTTTTAGGCTACGGGACCTGAAAGAAAGTGTGGAAGGGCCTTAGTTGTGAACAATTTTGAAAGTTCTATTATTTAACTTCTCTGAAATGGTTTTAACTAGTAATTGTTACAGGTTTGGGATGTCTTAAGCAATGAAGAGGTTGTTGAGATAGTGTCCTCAGCCCCAAGCAGGGCATCAGCCTCAAGGATGGTGGTCGACTCAGCTGCTCGTGAATGGAAACTCAAATACCCGACTTCAAAGATGGATGACTGTGCAGTCGTTTGCATGTTCTTGGATGGGAAAATGGACTCAGAATCTGATTATGAAGAGCAAGGCTTTTCATCTGCAACTCTTCAAAGCAATCATTCTGGCAATGCAGTTGAATCAGACGATGGCCAGAAGTCTGAGCCTTCGTTGCAGAGGAATTTCACTGTCAGATCATCCGATGAAAGTGATACTTATGGACGACTGCCAGTTGAAGTTGAAGGGACTGAAGAAACGATGGCAGCTGAAGACCAGAACTGGTCAGGCTTAGAAGGCGTCACGCGAGTGAACTCCCTTGTTCAACTTCCAAGATTTTCTGCGGAAAGGCCTTAGATGTTCTGATACAAGTACAAACGGATTGGGATAGCTTTGTTGTATCATGGGATACTTTTTGTCTCTTTGAAACCCTAAAGAAAGATAATCTTTCTGGATTGCCATTTCCTCAGCATTTGTTTAGGCGCAAAAAGTCAGTTTACAAGGCAATATTCTTTGTCTCTCAGTTTTATGTACATTCTTTCCACACGTTCTAATGAATGATCTTATCTTTCCTCGTCAAAGAGGCTTACTGGCGATAAGAAACGTTAGCATAACTCGGCCAAAGTACTAAATGACCAAAGTAGACGATGAAGTATCCGGAAGACTGTAAGAAGCGATTTACTAGTCCTTACATATCAAGCAAATCCTGCGAGTTGCTCGGTTACAAATCTGATAGGCGTAATAAAACAAACGGTTAACCAAAATCGGAAGATGAAAACATGTGTATCATGCAGCTGGATGGTTCATAAATGAATGAGCATCTTCGAATCTGACTCAACAGTCAGTTTTGGAGACCTCGGGTTGGTTGAAGATGGATACATGGTACAGGAAAGTCAATATAACTGTTTCATCTTGGGATTTGTAAGGTGGATAATAATGACAACAAGAACACGAACCAACAACAATAAAGAGGTGAATGAATGTGGAAATTGACCCCATTAAGTACATTATCCAGGTGAATAAGAATATAAACCAGAAAAGTAAAGTACTTCTGCTAAATAGATGAAAACAGAAGATCTACATTGCAGGCCCTTTATGTCTGAAAGTACATTACTTCATATAATTGGCAATCTACATTGCAAGCACGTTATGCTGTGAAATAAACTGCATTCACAAAATTCACTTTTGTAGGGGATTTACATTCAACTGGAGATAAATCATTCTCTTCATAATTCATCACATCACGCGATGAGCGAGATGTGAGTGAGATATAAATAGATGAAAACTCCTCCTGATTCACATTCACAATGGAATATGTGGAGGCAAAGCTTCAAATAATTAAGTTGGACAAACCAGCACAGAGGCCACATTATTATGGCCGTCAGAGTTGCTGGTGCATGTAGGCAGAGTTTAATGGATACAAAGTACAGGCAAAAATGATCATAAAAACACGACCCCACTATCTTCTTTTTACCTCTCAACTGCATCAAAATCATCGATATTTTCATGCACGTATGCAATTTTGCATCCATCGGCTCCATAAGACTATTATTCATGGCTTCTACTATAGACGCCCAGAGTTTCTTTATTAACTCACCGCCAAGTGTTCACCAAACTTGCCGGAAATCCTCAGCTATAAGAAGACACTTCCTCTTCTTACACTCTCCATCAGCAAACCTACTTCGAAAGATCTTTCCTTTCCTCTTTTTGTCTGCAACATTTCTCTCTCTATAAAATGGCTTACAAAACCAATTCTTATGTCCTGCCTCTCATCTCCGTTTTCCTTGTCCTTCTTGCACTAGCAGGGGAAGCAAATGCTGGGCGCAATGTCCCAGCAAACCCCAGCAAAGATGAGAAAAAGGAACCTGAGTGGTTGATTGGCCATGATAGAAGTTTTCTCATTCCTGGCATTGGCAGGGTAATGGTACCACCACTCCATAAAGTTTCACCTTATGCTCCATTCCCGGGCACCGGCATCCCCAGTACCGGCAGTGGTAGTCACAACTATATTCCAGGTGGGGATGATACATTTGTTCCCAACCCTGGTTACGAGGTTCCAAACCCCGGCAGGACTGCTCCAGCAAACACGACTCCTTGAATTTCTTGAACTGCAAGTTTCGAATAAGGATGCTAGATCATGATTCTGCATCAGTCAACAAGTTTGTGTGTGTTTAATTCTGTTTCCTTGATTGTTTCTTATTTAGAGAGCCGCAGCAAGGCGCTCGCTTGCTTGAAATAAAGTAGCAACTAGATCTATGATTTTCCCGTGAACCAGTGAGTTTTCAGCAGTACTAAATTCAGTAATTGGTTTTGTCTGTCTTGTGCAATCTGCATCTTTAATTTGCATAACCTGAGTCAGGATTTCTGTGGACAAACACTTTATGAGGTGGACTAATAGAACAAGCAAAAACTATAACTAATATGATGCAAATTAGACCAGAAAACATGAAGAATAGATGGATGATGCATTTCAAATCTGACATTATTTTGGAATGGACCTTCTTGATTGCTGTTAAGTGTGCGATTCTCCTATCAAGTGGGCGGAGCTTACAATGTCATTAGTCAATAGCAAGTTTTCTGAAAAGTTCAAGCAGCAAAACTTTATCAACTTAATCCAAAATTAGGTGTGCCATCAATGAAGATTACGCATAGACTTCATGCCCTTGTTAAGTTCATTTTGATTTGAAAGCAATTCGTAAGTGCCATACTCTTGATCTGAAGCAAAGAATGACATAATCATAATCAATCAACCAATTTCATATATGAGTATTCGTACATGACGTTGTTACAAATGAATGTTCACAATAGATGAGATATATGATCCGACTTAAATATTTGTATGTTCTCAGAATTAGAGGCCATAACAAGCAATTGTTTCTGAATCATATTGACCAAAAGGGTACATGACTAGCGCCAATAAAACATCATGGAATCCGAACCTAACCAAGCCAGCACTGGAAAAGGCTCCAAACTTGAACTTGAACCTGTCACAAAATGCTAAAGTGTCATTAACAAAGCAAGCAGATAAAAAACAGCTAGACACTAATCAACAATCAAACTCTTACACAATGACCAACCGAATAACAAAAGCTGCCATATTTTACTCCTTAATGGAAACCTTCATACAATTAAGTGACCAACTTAGTGCCCGTTTCGCATGTGCTATTTTAGTGTCAAAAGCGTTTTTGATTTTTTAGAAAGCACATCCTAGGTGCTTTTATCAAAAGCGCTTTTTAATTAATCAAACCCGGTTATGCACACAAAACCATTTTTATCTATTTTAAAGTATTTTTGCTCAAGTGAGAAACACCTAACATGTATTTCTAAAATTTTCAAAAGTGCTTTTGACACTGAAAAAACATTTGCCAAACAAGCCCTTAATGTTCATTTGATTGATTCCTAATTATATCTTCCCAAGTTTTGGCAATTCAACAATACCAGCTTGTACCAATCCTTGTCGTGCAATCTGATGTACATTCTCTTCAGGAAATCTACGGACTTCCCATTTCAATGTTTACCTCGATCCACAGAAACACATGTGCAGAGAACTTACCATGTCTACCCAAAATAAAAAAATAAGAGGCACTATAAATTCCACCACCAACCACCGAGTATTCACATTCAACACATGCCAATTGTCATGAACCCATTATCCAACTACCAAATGTAACAAGTGCAATTCCAATGTACACATACATTCCAGGGACCTATTGTTTTGATTGAAGCCATATATACAGGTGTAACGATAAATGCTCTTCACCAACATAAATGCTCTTCACCAACTGGGCTACGGCGCTCCTTTTCATTTAAGGTCCTATTCGTTCCTCTAAACATGTCATGAATCTACTATCCCATAATTCAAATACAATCAGAAGTTCAAAACTAAACACAAACGCCCCACAAATTCGCATTAACACCTTTATCTCCTAACTTTTCAAGCCACCTCCATTTCCATAATGGATACAAACCAAAGTTCCAAACTTTATCCAACTTTTCACACAATCAATCATAAAAATCAATTCTTTTTCGATTCAACAGATCACAAAGTGTACCCATTAGCTGAATTGGATTCAAAACGCCAAAAACGAAAAAACCCATCAAGGAAATTGAGGAAACAAACCTGATGCGAATCAATGCGAGCATCTAGAGCGAAAAAGAATCAGATGAGGTGCCGAGAACGATCTTGTAGATAATGAAGCAGAGAAATGCGAAGAAGACGGAGAGGAAGAGGTAATCGACGAAGACGAAGAACTCGGCTGATCCGTGGTTTCGATTCTTTTTCTTCGCGATGTTTTTGGCGTCCTTGGATTCTCGGCGCACTTCTTCTACCTTCGCCATTGTTGTTGGTTTTTTGAGCAGCTTTGCTGGTGGCCTTGTGTTGGATCTAATTTTGAGGGGATCGAGGACCCACGTGCAATGGAATTGCGAGATCTGGGGCACGTGACTTTATTGTTCTAAGGTCACGTGCACTACGCGTGATAATTTGGTTGGAAAAATGAACTTGCGTGACAATCAAAACTTCTGAATCAAATCAATGCAGTAAAAGTATGAATATACAAGTATACTATTGAGTATCTATAAGCTGAAAAATCCACAGCTATTCAAAAAGATTACAAATACACATCAGATCACCAAGAATGGCTTATTCAATTTGAGAACGAATATAGAACACAGGTGATCCAAAAACTCTCTGTATGATTTGTTTGTTATCGTATATGCGTCCGTCAGGGTAACTGCCCCGGTGAGGCACTACTGAGGGAAAACAATGGATGATGGTTTCCCTTCCGAGAAGTATGTTACCGGCGCTTCCCCGGAACAAATGTTTGGCATCAAAACGTTACAAGAGTGGAGATGGTGGTGACTGTAGAAAACTGTCCCAGTATCGTATTTTCGAATTGATTTAGTCCTGCCAAGAGAAGAAGCAGAATCAAGATTTCATTATTTTCTTCTTTTCTAGACATCTTGGAACATGCATAGACATACCCAACAGACCAATGACGGTGCTAACAAGACATACCTTGGGAGATTTGCTCGACGGAGAAGTAGAATCTTCTCTAGATGATGCCTCAGATAAACTGGACTGTGATTTCTCGTTGGAATAACTGAGCACCAAAAAATGCAAGCTGTCAGACAAGAAAAGATATAGAGACATCTCCAAAGATTGATGCAACAAATCTATGCCAGATGTTCCTCTAGTGGAGCAGGGGCTTACGTTGAGAGAATAGTCACCCAGATCAGCTCCACGCAATCCACCCAAAGAAGCCGTTGTTCAACAGGGATCAAGCCATACGTAACTACATGAGCAAATGGCCAAAGTTTCCACCCTGCCTGTCATGCCAGTCACAGATTTAAGGTTACAACTTAAAACATACCAATTATACTCGCCAAAACATAAACCATAGGAAGCACTTGGATCAGGTATTAAAAAAAAAACTACTTCAAATCATTGCTATTTGACTTGGACCTTTTCTCTATAAAAACTGCTACTACTATGCTAGCTTTCCTAACGTACATTGTAATCAGGAAAGTGATCTTCATTATTTTTCTTTCGCCCTTGATCATCATATATGCCTCTTTCAGCTATCATGTTAAGCTTTCCTGGTAGGACTACGAGTAAACACACATACCACAATTAGTAGGCAGCACTAGATCAAATTTCAAACCACCTCTTCTTTTAGTTATATTTTTGTACTCTACTGGCATGTTGAAGTTTCCTTTACCTGCTATGTGTATATCTATTAACTAAGTCAGCAGCATATGAAAGAAAACATGGTATGTTAACCGGGTCATAGAATTAGGATAACAGATCCTAACACATTCTCATTTGAAAGTTACTCTAGCAGTCCAGTCAGACTAATCAAAGTAGAATCACACAAACCGATAGAAAGCCACATATAACCGATACGATAACAAAGGTTCAGAAGAGTTTCTTACAGTCAGCATTGGCCAAAATGTAGACTTCAGTTCATTGGCAATCTTGACTGGGGACTCTAAACGCAAGAACCCCAAAACCACAAAATAGATGCTGTTCCAAATAGCCGCCCACACTGTTTGGTCGAAGGCTATTTTGGCAGGAACCACCCACCAATCTTCTAAAGGAAAAAGAGCCTGGAAACCATAGTCGGTAAGTTCAGGCATTCACAGGTGATCATTAGAACACAAAGCCAGATATAAGAAAAGAGGGAACAGACTCATCACCTCACAAAACTGGTAGTAATAATGGGAAAGGGATCCATGGAAAGTAAACCCAACAAGGCCTGATCTGAACATGCGTTTTCGATCAAACTCCAGAAGCGGCTTCCCTTCTACACACTGCATATGCAATACAAAACAACTTAGGAACAACAAAAACAAGTCATGACTAAAATGAACTTTATCTAAACTAGTACGAAAAGAGGCTTACTTGAGCAATCCAGTCTCCTATAGTATAGACAATCCCACTTATCATCATTTTGGCTAAAACCGGATTCGCTTTCAGAGCTTGTTCATATGCAATCCAATTGTGTTCAGGTACATATCTCAGTATCTCATAAAGGGTCCATCCCTGCAAAATGTCTCGAAAATCAGCTCCGACATAGTTCAGCTCATCATTGTATTAAGTTCCACATCCAGCAGAAACTAAACCAGACAGAAAGCTGAGAACTTTAAGCTACATAATCAACAACCTAAGACATAACCACTTCAAAGCTCCACTATTTGCACATAAACATCAAAACCCATGAACTCCAAAACAAATACCATCAACTTAAAACACAACAATCAAAGTTCAATAGATGAATGAGATTACGTACATGCCAATAATCATGGTCAATAGTGAGCAGCTTAGAAACCGCAAAGGTTCCAAACCCTAGAACAATCAAGGCATTAATGGCTCTGCTGGTCAACTTCTCCAAGTCATCATCCCCATCTCCTTTCTCTTCAGGATAAGGACGAAGACGAAGACGAAGACGATGATGTCGTAAGCGCCTGAATCTCTTCAGACCCATTAAGCAGCAAACTGCTATCTTGCTCCTCTGCTTCCCTTTCCTTCAATGGAGCCACCTCTCGGTCCTCTGTGACCGACCCGACGGTAAAGCTTCGTGCTTTTCGGGTCGAGAAGCCCAATAGCCTTGGTGGGTCGGGCCTGTTGGAGGTTTGGGGGCCGAAGAAGATTGAAAAAAAGTTGGGTTTTTGAGATTGAGCAGCGAACGAGTTCGAGGAGGCAGCTGGTGAAGGAAGCTTGTGAGCTGCGATTATGTTGAGGGTCGCCATTGTTGGGGTTAATGGAGTTTGCAGAGAAGTTGGGAAATATTCAAAACAATGGGTTACTTGAAAGTTTGATGGTAATTTGAAAGCAACACTTGGGTTATCGAATTTTCTGGTGGAAGAGAGAAAAAGATCGTGCTTGCGTTCTTCACCACAGACACAGAGGCGTGTGTTGTGTTTGGGTTTGACTCTTGCTTTCGTATTCAAACGACTCTACAAACTCGAGCCAGGTCGGTAAAATACTTTTAAACAAATGTTGCAAATTATTCTGCAAATTATATTAAAATTTAATAGAATATGTATACTTGTAAATTCTATTAAACGCTTTAAAAATGAAAACCACACAATTTATTAAATTAAAAATATTATTATTCACTTTTTATCTTAGTAACTTAATATTGTACCATATTTCTTTACTCTCACTCATCGAATTAACACTCAACACTCAACTCTCAACAACCTCATTCATTACTGAGGGAGTCATTGTGAGCATTGTTAAGTGTGAGCATTGTTGGTGATTCTTCTTCTAATTGCTGTCATCTAGTACAGTGCATGGACTAGCTAGTGTTATTTTCTTTGTATTGATATCTAATGTCTAGAATTATATTTTCTTTTAGAACAAAGACATCTAAATTTGTCTCAATGCATGGCTTTCTGAAACTATGATAGCAAAACTAATCAAGAAAGATTACGGTACCTGACGACTTATTGTAGCTAATACCTATAACCTTCACTAATGAAACAAAGTCTTTTGAAGCACAGACATAAGATAATTCCATGTAGGCACTTGAAAACAAAATTCCGCAGAAATAACAAAGTAGTTTGTAGAGTAAATTATATATGGTAAAAAAAAAAAGAGTAAATTATATAATAATATATGTAGCAACTGTTTGTCTATTCCATTGAAGCACACTGTTGATAGATTAAGTATCACATCAGTAATCAAATCATATATTTATCTATTATGTTCATAACATCCCTTAGAGATGCTCTAATAGTGATCACAAGTTGTCATAATCTCAGAAGAGATTTTTATGCTTGCAAAACTTTATGAATCTTTTAATATTATAAAAAGAGAAATATAATTAAATAAATAAGAAATATAAATTACTGTATTAGATTACTTTTTGATTAGGTATGTTAACATTCAAAATGAACCTCTTTCAACGTTAACACTACTAGATCAAATGAACCTCTTTCAACCTTATATCAAATTTCACAACTGGGCAAGATGATTAGTTTACACATGGCAAGAACCATAACTGAGTCAGGCGCAGATCCGGATTTTCTGAAGTATCAATGTATTGTGAATGCATGACAGCGAGAGATGGATAGTTGACTAGGCTTCTCAAGGTCTTACAAAGACAACGCATGGAAAACAGTAACTCTGCAGGTAATCTAGAAAGGATATTGAGGAGGATGTAGGTGGGGAGGTCCGTCAACTGCATTTCGCTCTTGCTAACGCAGCTCCTTCTCTCGGAACTCTGCTTCATCGTCCTTTTGGTCGTTCGCCTCCTTCTCCTGGTCCTCGTCATCTCTTTAGTCCAAGCTTATTTGGCTAATCAGACAAATTCAAAGGTTTAGGAAACTTGGAGAGAAATAGTGTTGTGAGATTGAAGAGTTGCCTTAATAATACAGTAAGAGCATATCTAATTCCTACGAGAAATCGGACTTGAGTAGTTCGTCTTTGCCTTTTGAAGTAATTCAATTGATTTAAAGGAAACTGGAGTCTCATAATTCATGCAGGAATCACAAGTTTGTACTTAAGGAATATTACGATTACGATATGTAGTTAAACATCTTGTTAGGTGATCTCGGTTTGTTTGAAACTCTTTTGGACTAGTGGTATGAGGAGCTGCAACCTAGCTGTAAGTTAGAAGATGCACTTATAGGTGCTCACCAGCAAATTTCGTATATGATCTAAGCAGAAAGATATTGTGCTTTGGTTCCTAAGATTGTAATATCATACATTCAAAATCCATGAATGTATTCTGTCATGTCTTGGTTCCTAGTGCTAGAGAGTGAGCGAATCCAAAATCAAAACATTCAAAATTTTGATATAAGGTTATGACAAAATAAAAAAATTTCAAAATTTTATCATAACCTAATGGTTATATAACAAAATCAAAATTTAAAAATTTTGTCATAAGGTTATGACAAAATCAAAAATTTAAAAATTTTGTCATAAGGTTATAACAAAATAAAAAAAATTCAAAATTTTGTCATAAGATTACGACAAAATAAAAAATTCAAAAAATTTGTCATAAGGTTATGACAAAATAAAAAAATTTCAAAATTTTGTCATAAGGTTATGACAAAATAAAAAATTCAAAAATTTTGTCATAAAGTTATGATAAAATAAAACAATTCAAAATTTTGTTATAAGTTTATAACAAAATCAAAAAATTTAAAATTTTGTCAAAAATTCAAAAAATTTGTCATAAGGTTATAACAATATAAAAAATTTCAAAATTTTGTCATAACCTTATGAAAAAATCAAAAAGTACAAAATTTTGTCATAAGATTATGACAAAATCAAAATTTAAAAATTTTTGTCATAAAGTTATGACAAAATGAAAAATTCAAAAATTTTGTTATAAGTTTATAACAAAATCAAAATCTAATGCAAGATGTCCTTCACTGGTAGACTGGTCATCGTACTTCGAATGGTATGAGCAAACATTTGCTTGGCATGTTCCTGGAAAGCAAAGAGGGTCGCTTCCAAAAGCAAGTCTTCGATAAGCTGAGGATTTTGAACCATTGAAAAGGGTCTGCTTTTGGTTATAGCAGTAGTGTCCTTGATCTTTACACCCTGTGCATTGGACCCATGTAAGGTGACTCTCGGTATCCATGTGGAGAAAGTAAGAATTGGGTGATGACTTGAATGTGCCTATGCTCACTTTTGCCATGTATGTATGTAGATCCCATTTGTTGATCAACAATCAGACGCAAGACATTAGCATTTGAACTCTTGTGCTTGACCTGCAAATGTTTCCTTATGTGTTTTCCGCGAGCTATATATATGGTTTGCAGAGTGAGTATTTTAGCTCTTTGTGCTTCTGTGTAATAGGGTTGGTAGAGGGGTGATTCGGGGGAACCGTGGTGGATGAGCTTAATGGTGAACCCAGATTTTGTTTTGGTGTGGCTACATTTTATCAGCAGCAAAGTTGATGACAGAATGTAGAGAAAGAGAAATATGAATCTGTGGGCCATGGCAATACCAATATCTCAATGTTGAACAGTTTCTAACTGGTGAATCTTTATACACCTAGGGAAAAAAAAAAGCCTAAGGGCGGTTCATTAATGACAAAATCATGTATCATTCAGTGCTGAGGTTTGATTGTTAAGCCTATTTTACCCTCTCATCAAGTCTGATACACTCTCATGAAGTCTAAGATACCATGGTTACTTACAGTAGAAAGCAAGAACTTTGATTAACTACGTATCACTCCCCAAGGTAGCTATGTACTAGAAAGTGACACAATCCATTTTGATTCTGTTTTAGATAAAGTCTTAAGATGAAATCTAGTTAATAATATCTAAGACTAAACTTGACTTCGATTTTAAATGATAATGAGGAGTAATATGTCAGTATGGCATTATTCTTTTGAATGTTTAGTAATTTCCCATATATGCAGATTGAAGGAAAGGAAAATGCTAGAGACACATAAAACATATACGCAATTTGGATACATAATGATATAGTACTATATTTAATTAATATAAATTGGAAATTTTACCCCACCTTTCTCACTTTCCCCTTTATTCACACTATGCCACAATGCAGGTGAGAGGACTTCCTGTATCTACTTTAGTTTCACCATGTCTAAAAGAATATAGGTCTTTGGGAGTTAGCAGACGGGAAGCTCCAACACTAATGTCTAGCAAGGTGACATAGTAAAGAGCAAGTGTACCATATTGCACCAGTGCTGTCTCTTGGAAACCCAGTCTGTTTACTATGTAATGTTTGCAACCAAAGCGGAAAAATGTACTACGCCTATGACAGGTACTAGGCATCCTTCGGAGGCAGTACGAAAACCTAACTTGGGCAGCACGGCATAGTTGCATCACAAGGGATTGTGGTTTCCATCCGAACCCTAGTATGCCAGCAACCAGACCTTCTTGCCATAATCCCCATGCCTATCTGATTAATTCCACATCCGAAAACCAAGCGAACAGTTCTCTTGCTGCTGAACTTGATTTGAAAGTAAAGGTTTCTGATGCGAGATAGCCTGGTGAGCTTGAACAATCAGCATACCGCACATTGTATGAGCAGAACTTTCTAAAGCATTGTCCAGGAAAGCAAAGGGGTGGCCGTGGTTACAGGAGATCTTTTGATAAGATGATAGTAAATCAGGGAAAACAGGTCTCATTTGGTAAAAACAGCAGTGTCCGGGAGATTTGCACTCTTGGCGTTGGAGCCATATAATGCCACTTTGTGTCCATGTTAAGAAAGTGTGATATGGTTGGTGACCTTTCGAATGTTCTTAAGCTCACTTGTGCCAACATCGCACCCATTTGATAATCAACTTTTGCACCCACTACGTTGGCACTGGCATTAGAACTGACATGCAATCACTCATTTCTTAGGTGCTTGACACTAGCTTTTGATAGGAGAATGAGGTTTTGTGTCCTTTGTGCTTGTGTGATATCAGGTCGGTACAGGTGTTACTCCTGGGAATTACGGTGAATGAGCTTAATGCTGAAGCCGGCTTCGCACTAGTGAATCTTGGTAGCAAGACAATTGTTAGTAATGTTTTATGAAACTTGGTAACTAACCCCTGATCAGATGATTTATGTTCGATTGATGAGTGATTATATAATATGGATTTCGATCTAATTAGTGGCACTTAAGAAGGATTTAGCTCATAGCAGTGATTTTAGATTTCATAGTGAAGGGTTCACTGCAATCTAAAGATCTTTGAATTGCTTTTCAGGTTTTTAAGGCAAAGATTCATCTCCAAAGCAACCTTTGTAGCATCCATTTAAGACAACTGTCACATAACATTTCAGACGACATTGGAATTCCTTTCTCAATTATTATAAGCAAAACCTTAAGTACCACTTACTACAAATGATAGATTATGATGACTAGGTTCAGGTTTGTAAATCTGCTCGCCTTATCTTCCATCGCCCTCACTATTGCCTCTTAAACACTGAGGTGATTAAAAGCTATGGGTTTTGGAAACCTTGTATACATAGTTGGTTTTCCCAGCTTAAGTGATATCACCCCAGAAAAAGGTTTTGCCACAGATACTTTCCTTGAGTTTCCTTGAACCTTGATAGAACAAGAACTCCCATAAATCTCAGTTCTCTGCTGGTGGCTTTTACCATCTATTTTTCCATAGCAAGCCAAACTTTTTCCCTTCTTTAAACCACTTTTACTCTCCGAAGATGCCAATGGATCATACATTGCTTTCTTGATGTCTGCAAGCAACTCTGTTGGGGAGTCAAATGCATTTGTCGAATTGAAAAACATCTGGAACACTTTGAGGCAGGAAAGGTGTAGTTGTTTCCATGCTTCTGGCATGTCATCACTACTTGTGTCCTTCACCAGTACTTCCTCCAAGAACTCTTTCTTCTTTTCATTCAGTAACTTCTGTATAACCTGTATGGATTCTTCAACCCGAAAACCAGGGTTTTCCTTCATGTGCAGCAGAACAAGGTTTGGTTTACCCTCCTCTTTCTCCCTCTACAAACAAAACTCGAAGTCAATAGTTTCCTTTTTCCTAATTAATGAGATTGCTATTCGTATTACTTAAAAATAGTCATCCCGAATTCTTTGTAAACAAACTATTCGCAAGATGACTACTTTAGAGTGCTAACAATAAAATTCCTATGGTCGTTTTCATATGTACCTCGTAGCTTCTGATCTCGTTCAAAAGGCGCGTCAAAAGCATAATCAAACTGGTAAGTGGGTGACTTTGAGGGCATTTGAGGATGTCTATATTTGGAGGCGGACTAAGCAGAAGAGCAGCTGGAAGAAGAATAGTCTGTGAGGCAACGGAGATTATGGCTACTTTGAGGTACTCAGCAATTGAAGGGTCTTGCCCCTTTCTGCTCCATTCTGCTTCCTTTAACCAGCTCAAAAGTGTTTGATGCCACTAGATTCATAGGGGAAAGACAGTAACAAAATGAATAAATAAAACAGTTTTCACTTTACTATTGTGTCAAGCTAAGAAAATTTAAGCAAAATGTTACCAGATCCTGGATATATGTCTTTATGTCATATCCATTTTTGTTGAAGAATTGCCAGGAAATGTCATCAATTAGATTTGTGAGGGCTTTGAATATAGTCTTTCCATGTCCATTCAGGCCTTTTCCCTCCCACCTGATTAGTTACAGAGCATGAGTAGTTACTTCAAACTATGAGACGAGTTTTATGTAACCGGCATATACAATAACAATGATTGTTTATAGCATTGTACCTTTTGACAGCATTGGTGAGAACTTCCAGTTCATTCAAGGAACCTTCCTGATCAAAAAAATCATCCGCAACTGTAACAAGAACTGCGCTTTTCGCAATGGCAAACCGCACCGCTGAAAGTGAAGAATTCGACAAAGTGGATGCAACTGCAAAATAACAGTAGGTGGTTTTCTCTCGAGCAAACCCCAGGTCACAAAGTCCCATCTCCTTCGCCCACCTGCATGATTTTTTCACCCAAAACACGAAAGAACGTTGATTTTTATGACTGCAGATCACAAGAATCCCTATAATACAGTAAAATGTTCCTCAGTATACTGTAAAAATGAAACAGAGCACCTCTGTAATTCCATTAATTCATTTCTGAATATGGACTGCCGTAGTGTGTAGTTCTCAATGGCAAGTTGTAGCAGCACAGCATTGTTTTCAGATGATAATCTGCAGATAATTTATCCAACTGCTCAACTGAGATAATTAATGACATTGATTATCTGATTGCGAAAGTTACCTATATGATAAGGCTTGTCCTGTCCATGGATCCAAAGTTTCTTGCGTCTCAATGCACCTTCTGTGCTCCAGATGATCCAACCGAGCAAGCCACGGAATACTAAGTTCATGCGTAAGCTGCACAAAGGAGATGTGAAAACAAAAATTAAGGAGCTGATTAACTAAGTCAAGTAATTAGTCCGCCGTCTAATTTTTGCCACAAATTACTTGTACAAGTCCCAATGTCCTTTTGACCCTTTTAGCCAATTATTTTTAACAGAGTTATTGACGGAACAGGGAAAGAGCACGTGCATCTGCCCTTGCAAGTTAGTCATACTATTTGGTCCTACCATGTCAGAATCTTCTGTTGTGTCGGTTTCTAGTATTCTTGTTGAGAATACCCTGAGATTCTCAAGTTCACTTTCTCCTGGGAAGGTAATATCGGTTGCCCTGTAGACATTGTACATGGCACTCGAAAACATTATATGGTGCTCTTCTATCTGCACCCTTATATCTTCATCCTGGAGGAACCTGCAAAACTTCCCTGCAAATTAAGCCCAAATTAGTATCTAATATTCAACTTAACTATTTAATAAACATAAGTTTGCATATTAATCCTTACTAGGAGATACGCGGTAACCATGTAGTCTCAGAAGTCGAAATACGAGTGAGTCTCTATACAGTTGCACCGGTATCACCTTCTTCGCCGCGCTCTTTGGCTCTTCCCTCACGTAACTTCTGCTTTTGATGAGACAAGAGTTCATCAAACCATGGTTTAATCAATAAGAAATATGCCAGAATGCGAGCATCCAACTCAATATCAATGGAACTATATATGTATGATTGCTAGTCACCTGTAAACTTGGCTAAGCATACTTGTGATCTCCTCCATGAAATATTCGGCAAGTCCCAACCTCTCGATCCGGTCAACTAGGCAAACCCGAAGAAGGTCTTCATCCAAGGGGTAGATCGCCGGAACTACAAATAATAACAAAAGTGTCCTTCGCATCATTAGTAGAAGGAAAATACAATCAATAGTTACTGTGATAAAATTATATCCAAAGAAGCGGTAATAGAAAAACATATGGGGCCATAGAATAGAGTTTATAGAATGAAAAAAAAACATGGGTTGATAAGGACATCTTGGAAGCAGTACTAGGAATCATTCAGATTAAGTGAAAAAGTGCAACTTGATATACCTCCAAACCCACATCTTTGGACCATAGAGTTCAAATTGTCCAAAAGCTCCTTTTGTCCTGTCTTCATGAAAGCATATGCAGTAGCTGAGGGGGATTGGATTAACCCTTCTTTATCACTACTTTTGGAGCATGAAATTGCCAAACAAAAAAGGCTAGGTGAGTTTTCATATCACCATATGTATTGATGAGAAAGTACTGAGTGGGAATCAAAACTAAATTTACCTTTGCCTTTCGAGTATTTCTTGTCTCTCAAGAAAGAGTTGAGCTACTAGCGCGGTTGAACCACTTGAGAAATGAATGCGGAGGCCTTTAATCTCCGCGAGTTCAACCATTGCCGGGAAAGCAATCACAAACCACTGAGGCAAAGATCCCGTTTGCTCTTTTAGTAGCTTCTCTGTGTTTGCATGGATGAATGCCAAACCTACACACAAAAATATACAAAGTGCATGAACACACAGGGATAGTCATTAACAGGGATGATGATCAGTAGTTCAGATTACAGTATGACAAAAAGAGAAAATATACCATTCTGAATGGCAACATGACCGACATTCCATGTGGTAAGTGCAACAACACAAGCAAGAGTCGAAGTGAGGGAGTCTAGCGAGGGGCACGTATCCGTCTCTCCCCAGAAGCCTGCCTGTTTTTGGTTACTGAGCAACCAATCCAAGCACCCGTCGAACAAGGATTCATCGGGTTGTTTAGGGTTCGGAATCATTGCGAGCCAGGCAGTGTCATAAGGAGAAGGAGCCACAAGAGAATACATATCAACACCACCGTGTGATGAAAACATTGTTTTGTTCAATTCTTCATGCTTCTGCTATCATGGTATCAAGAGCCAGAACGCTCACGCGGTGGTTCGATTCTGAGATTTGTCTTCCGCAACTCTGATTTTATTTTTTTTGGCGGTGGCGGTGTTCGTGATCTTCGACATCGTTCCTCCACATCGATCTCTGTTTCAATCTTTTTCGAAGGTTTTGTGTTCGAATTCTCTTCAATTGTTGTTTCCGAGTACTCTATTGATGATTGTTGAGTGTTTCCACTGCTGAATCGAAGATCCCTATCTCTCCGAATAGTTAGGGTTTACAATTTGGGGTTTTTCTTCAATTCGATGTGTTAGTGTCGAATTGTGTTCTTCTGTTGCTATTTGGCTGTTAATAGAAGGTGTTTCTAGTTGATTTGATTGAGTGGGAGGTTACTGTTATTGAAGTTTTCAGAGCAAAGTTGGTGCTTGTTCTGTTCGTATTGGTTTGAAGATATTTGGAGGTACTTCGACCAAAGTTAGTGCTGGTGTTTTGATTTGTTGTCAACGTTGGGTGCTTGCTCTTGTTGATTTGGATATTGAGCTCTTTTCGTGGTCTTCTGTGATTTGAAGAATTGTTAGTGATAGTAGCATGACTCATATCAGTTTTAGAGTTGAATGTCAAATATGTCACAGAAATGGGCATACAGCTATCAGTTGCTTTGCTACGGATTCCTATGGCGTTTATGTGGGTGTTTCATGTCAAATATGTGGACAAAGAGGCCATATTGCCTTGACTTGCAGGCATAGGGCTAACTTTGCCTATCAGACTCAGACCAATTTTATCAATAGATCACAATCTCAACATTCCACTATAAGGTCCTCTGCTCCACCACCACACAATGCCATGACAGCTTCTCATATGGGTTTTTCACCCCATGATGTGTGGATTGGTGATACTGGTGCTTCACATCACATGACTCCATCTCTGCAAGCCATTATTAATGCTCAGCCTTACGAGCCAGAGGAGCGAATTACTATTGGCAATGGTGCAAGTTTGAAAGCTAAGCATATTGGTTCTTCAAGTATCAATAGTCATCTTGCTATGCCTAGAGTTTTACATGTCCCTCAACTTGCTGCTAGTTTGAAAGCTAAGCGAATTACCCTTGATGAACATGAGGTTTATGTGCAGGACAAGGCAACCCGCAAGGTGATGTTTCAAGGAAAGAGTAATGAGAGGGGCATGTATCTGTTTCCAGTGAACAAACAACAAAGTGATAGTCAACAAAGAAGTGTTCATCAACAATCAAAATCTGCAATTTCTTCAGAATTTACACAATCTGCTCTTCTGGGCCAACAAGTCAAAGTCTCTACTTGGCATCAGAGGTTAGGCCATCCTAGTAATGATATTGTTGGTAGGATGTTATCTAGCATCAATATTACCTCTGTCAAGGATGATACTTCAGATATGTGTACTGCATGTCTTGGTGGTAAAATGCATAGGATACCTTTTCCAGATCATATAGATCCCTCTGTACAACCATTTGCTAAGGTTCACAATGATGTTTGGGGACCATCACCTGTGATTTCGATAGAGGGATATCGATATTTTGTACTCTTCATTGATGAGAGTAGGGATGGCAATGGGGCGGGTTGGGGATGGGGATGACAATACCATCCCCGTCCCCAATACCCATCCCCTCCCCCATCCCCGCCCCATCCCTATTTGTATGATTCGGGATCCCATCCCCGTCCCCGCCGGGACCACTCTCCCATCCCCGCCCCCATCCCCATGTTTTTTTTATTTTCATATAAGTAAAATTAACAAAAGAAAAACTTTATCATCTCAATCTTTGAAGATTGAAAGAAATTTAAAAAAGAAGAGGAAGTCGCACTTATGAATAGAAAAAGTTTTCAATTAGGTTTTGTTTTGTAGTTAGGTTATAGTAAAACTTATCTTTTATACTAATATTTATTAGCTTAAATTAATATATATTTATTTATTAATAATTATTATATAATATCGGGGCGGGTTCGGGATGGGGATGACAATACCATCCCCGCCTCATCCCCACCGGGGAATTTTACTTTTCGGGGATGGGGATCCCCGTTCCCCGTTGCACCGGGGATTTTCCCCCCGTTTGGGGCGGGTCCCCACAGGGTACCCAACTGGTTGGGTATTTCTGCCATCCCTAGATGAGAGTACCCGTTTTACATGGATTTTCCCTTTGGTGAATAAATCTGAAGTATGCAGTAAATTCGTGCAGTTTCATGCTCTTGTGCAAACTCAGTTTGGTGCTTCTATTAAAATTTTACAGTCAGATGGAGGTGGTGAGTACATGAGTAATGAATTTAAGACCTTCCTTCTTTCAAAAGGAATGATTCATTATACTTCATGCCCATACACTCCCCAGCAAAATGGACTTGCTGAGAGGAAAAATAGACATGTGATTGAAACTGCAATCACTCTTCTTTCTGCAGCTTCTTTACCTAGTAGATTCTGGATGCATGCTTGTAAACATGCAGTGTTCTTAATCAATAGAATGCCCTGTAAAACTCTAGCATATGCATGTCCTTATAGTAAGCTCCTCAACAAACCACCTGCTATTCAACATCTGAATATATTTGGAAGTGCAGTTTACCCCTTTCTAAGGCCCTATAATACACACAAACTACAACCAAGGACTAGTCAATGTGTATTTTTAGGATATTCTTTTGGCTATAAAGGAATCATTTGCTACAGTCAACAAACTCACAAGCTGGTTCTCTCAAGACATGTTGTACATGATGAAACAATATTTCCCTTTAAAGTCAATGGAGATAATTTGTCTTTTCAGTCAAGTCCTACACATGATGTTACTACTACTGGTGGTTCAGAGTGTTCAATACCTGTGTTTAGATCAGCTAATCAGCTTTCACGACATGCCCCCTCTACATCAACTCCAGTATCTACTCATTCCTCATCATCACCTGCATTGCCTATCCATTCCACTTCAGCAAATCATACTGCTCAAGTACTGTCCGATTCCTCTGTACCTCCTGTGCAATCACCTGCAACAGTTGCTTCTCCTATATCAGAATTTTCTGCAGAAAATAATGTCATTCACAATGAAGATGCTATTGAAGAAATTTCTCATGCTATTCATGGCCCTCCTCCTGGCCATTCTATGGTTACAAGATCTAAGAATGGAATCTCAAAGAAGAAAGTTCCTTCAGAATTTGGCTATTTTGCTCACATCTGTGATTCCAAATTATATGATCACTATGCTTTATTCTCTGGTCTGACTTGTGTGCAAGAAATTCTGGATCCAAGTGAACCCAAAAGTTTTAAAGCTGCCATGAATGTTCCAGAATGGCAAAAGGCTATGACAGAAGAAATGGAAGCTCTGTATACATAAGGCACATGGAGTTTGGTTCCACCTCCAGCCAATCGAAATATAATTGGCAGTAAATGGGTTTACAGGATTAAGAAGAACTCTGATGGGTCAATTGCTCGATATAAAGCCAGGCTTGTTGCTCAAGGTTTCAGTCAAGAGCGTGGCTTGGACTATGATGAGACTTTTAGTCTGGTCGTTCGACATACTACTGTTCGTCTTGTACTTGCACTTGCTGCTAATTTTGGATGGTCTTTGAGGCAGCTAGATGTAAAGAATGCCTTTTTGCATGGGGAGTTACAGGAAGAAGTGTATATGAGACAACCGCAAGGCTTTGTCAGCTCTACATGTCCTCATTTTGTCTGCAAATTGCACAAGTCATTGTATGGCTTAAAACAAGCTCCTAGAGCTTGGAATGATAAATTTACGAGTTTCCTTCCAGCAATTGGTTTTGTGGTGTCTCAATCAGATTCTAGTTTGTTTATCAAGCATAGTGATGGTCAGCTGGTGATTCTTCTTTTATATGTGGATGATATCATTTTGACAGGCTCTAGTTCCTCTATGATTCAATCAGTGGTTACTGCACTCAGTGAGGTGTTTGAATTGAAGGATCTGGGCAAACTTACTTATTTTTTGGGGTTGGAAATTATCTACGGTTCACAAGGGCAGCTGTTTATCAATCAAAGCAAGTATGCTAAAGATTTGGTTGTGAAAGCTGGTATGACTAGTTGTAAACCATGTCCTACACCTTGCAAACCACATAATTATGTGTTAAAAACAGATGGCTATCCTCTTCCTGATCCTACATCTTATAGAAGTCTTGTTGGAGCTCTGCAGTATCTCACTTTTACTAGGCCTGACATAGCCTTTGCAGTGAACACCTGCTGTCAATTTCTGCAATGTCCCACAGATGCTCATTTTCGCTTGGCCAAGCGTATCATTAGGTATCTACAAGGAACCATTAATTTGGGACTCAAATATGTTCCTGGATCTCTCTCTTTGACTGGTTTTAGTGAGTCCAGCAGCCCTCTAGTTCTTGCTGGTATACCGGATGCACCAAATCGAATAGAAGTCACTGGTTTCAGTGATTCCGATTGGGCTGGTGACCCTAATACTCGAAGGTCAACTGCTGGCTTTACAGTGTTTCTTGGTGCTAATCCAATATCTTGGCAATCAAAGAAGCAGCCCTCTGTTTCCAGGAGTTCGACGGAGGCGGAATATCGTACACTTGCAAATACTGCTACAGATGTTGCTTGGATAAGGCAAGTTATCAAAGATCTTCATTTAGTCATTCCTTCACCACCTGTCATTTACTGTGACAATGTTTCAGCTATAGCACTCGGTTCTAATCCAGTGTTCCACTCCAAGATTAAGCACTTGGACAATGATTACCATTTTGTGAGAGAGAAAGTTCAAACAGGTGATCTTATAGTCAGTTTTATTCCTGGAGAAAGCAATATTGCTGACTTGTTTACAAAGGGTCTGCATCCTGCTATTTTCCAGCAGCATTGTATCAATCTTCGATTGAGTTCCCCAGCTGCGTTTGAGGGGGAAGTATTAGCAGATAAGGCATATGAAGATCATGGTTGAGTATTGTTGACATGACACCTGTAAAGATTAGTTAGACAATTAGTAAAGTCTGGTTGTTGCAATTATTGTACTTAGTGAAACTATAAATAGCTGTCTTCCTGTAGAAGAAAACTAACTGATTGTAAAAGTTACAGAGAATTCAATAGAAAAGCTTTCCACATGTTCTCTCTCTGAAATCTTCACCGCCATTGATGTTTTGTTCAATTCTTCATGCTTCTGCTATCAAACATGATCTCTTGTTTAACGTTCATTACAAGATTCTCAACTAAACCTTCTTGAGAATCCATTACAAGAGGTTCGTACATGTAAGTTATACGTGCACCTCTTTTTTGCTTATTATGGAGTAAGACAAGCATAATTTGTGTTGTATTTGTAGAGAGCTGCAAACCCCACTTAAATTTCCTCGAAATTCATTACAAGTGTCAAGTCATTCGAAGAGGTACTCAAAGTCATTCGGCGCCTAAGGAGTTCAGATTGTGTATCATAACCCTTCAGATTTTAATCATGTGACTAAGATAATGACACTTATGATAGTGAATATACTAGCTAGCAAAATTGGAGTGTATTTTGAATAATCTCCCTTGTGTCTTGGCAAAAAAAAAAAAAAAATCTCCCTCGTATTTATTTCGTTTTGATTGACTTTAATTCCCAAACAACCGGCCTCTTTTGGGAGGTTAATAATTCACTGCTTTTGGTGTATAGCCTTCCATCATTTTCCGATGTTTTTTTCCTCTACTTTATTATTATATATATTTTTTTGCATATACTTTATTATTATATTTGCTTTCACATCCGGCCTAAATGATTGGAAGGGAAAAAAAAGGAGCCATATTAGGGGATCCAACAACAATATTGTTGCCAGAAATTCGGCAGCACTCTGGTCATTAACTATCTATTATCCGATATTCAACACCTAGGTCCTGGGCAGAGGCGGACTTGAGCAAAGACAGCCAAGGCAGGCATCTGGGGCCAACGGTCGTTTGGGGCCACCGATTGTATATCCCTTATATATCTGTCGTTAACTTATGTCTAGCATTGGAAAAAAAATTCAAAACAACCATTTTTGAATCTAAAATGAAAACTAGATTACCTCAAAATATACCAATTTGTACCAGAAAAAAGTCCAAACAAATGGCTAACTTTGTAAAAGAGAAAAGAAAGAAGGCCTAACTATCATTTAACTTAACTCAAAGTCAATGAAGACTTGATTAACACTTTTGCTGCCAAAAATGCGAGACAAGTGATGTTTAGGTGATTTATTGTGGCATTGTAATGTTGGTTTTTGGGATTGTCTAATGGTTTTTTTTGGATTCTCTAATGTTTATTGTTGCATTTTAATGTGACAATTTGTAGTATGTTTATATATGGTTTATTCTTTTTTTTTTTATATATATGAATCCGTATAACTGTCGAGGGCCACATTTTCAAACTTTCTAGGGCCACCAAATCCTAGGACCGCCTCTGGTCCTGGAAGCAGTGTCTTCAGGTCACTTTGAGTTTTGTTAGCCGTCTGGCTAATCAGGTTGCGACTAGGCTAGCTAATGTTACGAGTATTAATTTTTTTTTTTTACAAGGAAAGCAATTAAAACACAACGTTCTGGGACCTCATTAAAAACCTCGCAGTGTATGAGGAAAAGAGTGTCAGGTACACCTAGATTCAATAAAAAAACATTCAATAAAAGTATACTTGAATATATTAATTGGCCTAAAACCCACTACCTTTCCCTACGGCAAAGCCATCAAGAAAAGAAGACAGGAACCTAGTCGACCTCCTTATGGCCTAACCATCAGAGGGAATTAGGCGCAGACCAAGATCAATATTCAATCCACTAAAATACAAACCAGCTAAAAAGCAGCATTGCAAGCCTGACAGAATCTCCAAAGTCATCTTCTTGTACTTGGTATATTCCATAGTAACGATGATTACCGATCTCTTGATCAAGAATTGCAACACTATTTCTTAATCAATACAACATATTGCCTTTGTACAAAAAAAATGATATTGTTGCTATTTTAATTACCTGTCAAGCTGAGGTCATGGGTTTGTCTCAATGATATAAAGAGTAAATTCACTTACTGTATTATAACTAGAGAAACTTTAAATGTGGGCTATGTTTTGGTCATTCTCTATAATGATATCCGTTTTCCTTAGTTAACTTCTTGGTAACACTCATAATATTATATATCGTTAATTAATTAATGCCTAATATTCAAGATGAAGTACATAATAGAATATGAAATTCATATCTCTAGCTACGTATAAGGTAATTCTTTGTATGTAAGTGAACTTGATACCTAACCAACATGTATGTACAAGAAGGTCCGCCTCAATAATTATACTATATATAGGAGATTACACTGTCGAAACAAGTACTATATAAAAAATTTGTAACTCAAGTAATTACGAGTGGTAGGAGATATGCATGTGGACCCTATTGGAATTTGTCGTATGCAAAATTACGGCTTGGCCGGTTCTACGGCGAAGTCAAGTAGTCCCTGGACCGATCCCTTTCTCTTTGCCCTCCTCAACATAATGGGGTGACTTGTTTGGATCCCAGTACGGATACATCTAAAATGTCAAGGATATGTCATAATAACCAGCTGTCTTCCAAATTAGCTGCCTAATTTGATTGGTGTTCTGAATTTTGATTTTTTTTTTTTCGGCGATTGTCTCTTTGTTAAAGTCATCGATGACATTATTGTGGAAATGGATACATGCATAGTTTGGATCTTGTAGTGAAAGAGAAATAGGCACACGTGTGCTCCCAACACAATTTAATCGGCCGAAGTTGTATTTCCAGGTAAGTTGACGTCGTCAGAGTACTAGGTACTAAGTATTGGGACAACCATTGTGGTACAAAGAATAGCAAAATATTTGAATTGTAATGCATGAAAAAACGGTGCATCTTTCCTTGTAATTTCCATGATATTAATCATGCTTGGACCACATTTGGAATATACATACCAAACTTTAATTTGTCATTATGGTCCTACACTTCCCTTTTATTCACTATGATTTTTTTTCCTGGAAAAGAGACAAAGATTTTATTCATTCTTAAGTAACCAGCGACGGACCTACAGGCCTGACGGGGCATGGCCTCCCGATTCGGGGGAATCGCGGTGGATGAGCATAATGGTGAGCCCAGATTTTGCATTGGTGTGGCTACTTTGTATCAGCAGCAGAGTTTGATGACAGATTGTAGATAAAGAGAAATATGAATCTGTTGGCCATACCAATATTTGAATATATTATACATATAAGAAAAAAAAGCCCAAGGGTGAATCATCATTGACAAAATAAGGTATCATTCACAGTTGAGATTGATTGTTACACGCTCATCAAGTCTAAGATTGATTGTACTTATCCCTTGGAGTTACCTGTTGAGAAAATAGCAAGTGCACTATATCATACAAGTAATGATAAGTATTAAGAGTGTAGAACACACGATGATTAATCGTTTTACTAATCTAATTAATAAATTATATTGCCAATACATTCACCGAAGTGTAGGACTACCGGGACTAATTGGTTGTGATTTTCTAAACCTTAAACTAAAAAACGAATAACCAGAAATTAAAATAACGAAAAAAAGCTGCAAGTTAATGAAAGAAACGGCAAGGAAAGATTAAATCAAGATAAAGAACCCTAGGGCAACGACTTCACCACAATCAATCCAACTTAAGTTACTTTTTCGGTTTACTATTACATTCATGTCATGTTGATGGTTGAGTTCCCGAATTTACACAATATCTGTGTCGTCCAAATTATTATGCATCTATCTACATATTAATAGTCCATGTCGTCTAAATCAGTTAAACACACAAAAAGTCATTAAGTTCATTGGATACCTGTGAAAAACCACATAAACTCTATAGTGCATGTCGTCTACATCAAGGACTTTATGATAGCAATTGCAAGAAGCAAAACTCAAGTTAAGCATGTCCTCTACTCTAACTTGCATCAGATTAATTCAAACTAAGATGATGATCAGACATCTAAGCCAAATTATATAAAAGCACAGCAATTGATATTCAGCATAAACATAAACTTCATAGAAAACCGAAATCACAACTCAAGTATTCATGATCGGGCTACATCGAGCCCTAGCAAAAAGAACTTAAGAGTAAGATGAAGATAGATAAAAAGGTAAGGTGAGAGGTGAAGAATAGAAGATGCGGATGCTAACCCTGCTGCCCACCTTATATAGAGATTCAAAGACTCCTAATAGTAAAACCCTAATTCTAATCCAAAGGTAACAAATACAATCACTACTCCTAATGCACTGGGGAGAACTTGACAGCACGTTTCCTGACTGATTTCAGCCCCCAGATGGGCTTGTAATAATCCACCAAAATTTGGACTTAAAGATCTTTGTCTTATCTTCATTTTAAGTACTCGCGGGCTTCTAACAAAAAATCAGAAAAGGCTTCAACGATACAATCCTTCACAGGTGCGCAAATCTGTCAGAATTCGCAATTGGGCTAACTTGTAAATTCAATATCAAATAAATGGCCCAACAGAAAAATCTGAAACTTTGGGGAATCGATCTCCAACGTCTCGGCTTTCACCAATAATATTTACAAATGCAAATTCGTCCAAATAACCCATCTCTTGACTAGAAACGCGCCAATTGTACCTGTAGACAGATTGTGTGCAAAACAAAGCAATAAGTCCTTTTATATTAAATTCATGGCATAAAGGCAATCAATTAAATGGGTAAAATATATGCTAAATAAACACCCAACATTAGCTAGCGCACTGAAATTTAGTTATAGTAACAACGACAAGAACTCATGGATTTCAGGCACATTCCTCTGCTCCGAAACGCAATGCCCGTGAAGATTATATATAAAACGAAGATTATGCACCTATCCATGACCCAAAAGTTGGGTGGTCCTAATGTAAAATATTCATAAAAAAAATATCTATCAAAAATACCTTTCAAAATTGAAAAGAATATTGCATTTTTTGATTTACAAAAGTCAGATGTCGTTTTTTATTTATTCTTCTATTCTTTTTCCTTTTGAATTACAAAAGTCAGATGTCGTTTTTTACCACATCTGTCAAAACAATTTTTCAACCACAAAAATGACATCGTCTTTTTCAAGGCTTTAGAAAAGAAAACAGCCCAGCAGCCTCCTTTCGCGCGGCTTGTTCTTCCATAGCCCCCGTGAAAACAACCCAGCAGCCTCCTTCTGTGAGGCTTGTTCTTCCATTTCCACACTGCTCCTTCCTATCCATGGAGGTTTTGAGGAGTTTTGGTGGTCCTGCGTGCACATCACCCCTTATTCTTCTTCCGTGCCTCATTCTTCCTAAGGGTATTCATGGACGTTTTCAGATGTTTGGGTGGTCCCGGTACCACCAAGGACTACCCTTGGATCCGCCACAGGGTACATTCATCATCAGGAAAGATTGCCAATCGAGGTTGCTCCAGGTAAAACCCACTCTGAGGCCGCACTACAATATCAGCACCTCTGAAATGGAATGATGGTTGGAAGTTTGTTAAATCCTTCTCTTCTCAATGTTGGTCTTTGGTACCACAAGTCAAAGTCTTCTTTGTTAATGCTCTCTTTACGTTAGGAATCTTAGAGAAGTAAGTCACGAGTATTTTTTTTTCCAAGCTTTGAACAACGCGCGTGTGTGTAATCGCATCCTGTGTCAATCAAAGTCCCACCATGTGTAAAAGAAAACAGTGCTTAGGTGCTTGGCGCGAGCGTTTGATAGGGGAATGTGGTTTTTTGTCCTTTGTGCTTGTGTGAAGTCAAGTTGGTACAGGGGTGACTCTAGGGAGTCGTTGCGGATGAGCTTAATGCTGAAACTGGATGTTGGAAAAACATGCGCAAATTAACACATAAACACACGTATAAACACAACCATGAGATAGGATCATATACCTAGCGGAAGTCTCATAGGCGGATCAATGTCTTGTGATTACTAACCATCCATGGTGTTTGAACACGAATCACGATCTCATGAACACACGAACACAGATGCACGAAAGGACGCTTTCGTGTACGGCTTATTGCATAGGGCGTAAACATGGCTACGAGGAGATTTCTCCAAGAGTCACACTATGTCCTCCGCCCTCACCACAATCGGGAGAGTGTTTAGTAAGGATGAGAAAGCTTTTGGCTTTTTCCAAAGCTTTATCTCTAGGAATCAAGGCTAACACTCGTGTGTTGCTCCTTCTGTTGGGTCTGTAACCCTCTTCCAATGACCACTACATATAGTTGTTAGTCGGGGTTAGATAGGCCATTTTCAATTAGCATATTCCTTGGAATGATGCCTGCAGATTTAATTAATCATAATTAATCAAGAATGAAATGGATGTAATTAGGATTCATCTCCCAAATGGATGTAATTGGGATCCATCTCCCAAATGGGTGGATTACCATATATTTGACTTGTTCTAATTAAGTCAAATAATTATAACACCGAGTTTTTCACCCAATTTCATTTTCAACATGTGCTTTGAAGCTTTTAAATGCATTAAAAGCCTCTGATTTCTCCTGCAAAAAATAGACCCAAGTCTTCCGGCTAAAATCATCAATGAAAGAAATAAAATATTTCTTCTTGCCATTTGATACTGGGTTAATAGGACCACATAAGTCGGAGTGGATCAGGTCCAGCGGCTTCTGAGCTCTCCATGCTTTTCCTTTGGGGAATTGATCACGATGTTGTTTGCCAACAACACACTCTTCACAAACTTTGGAGGTAGGAGTGATCACAGGAAGACCAATCACCATTTTCTTTTGATAAAGTGTCTTCAATCCATTGAAATTCAAATGGCCATAGCGAAAATGCCACAGCCATGTTGGATCATTCGCCTTGGTCAGCAAGCAAGCAGGATAGCAAGAGATTTGATGATACAATGCAAAGACAAAGTAGCATGACTTTGTTGGCCATGGTAATATCATGTTGTTGAGTACTATTCTCTGAAACTTTTTAACTAATCCATAATCAGATGGTTTATGTCCAATTGAAGAGTCACCACGCCAAAAAGGGCCCATTATAGCATCCCGAAAACGCTATGGTAGAATTTAATAGCGTTAGTTGAAGCGATGTATTTGCCGATGCTAAGAAAAGTGGGGGTCTATCATAGCGTTTTTGTAATGCTATAAATAGACAATTTTATAGCATTTTATCGACGCTATTGTATCCATTTTTATAGCTTTGCGATAATATCGTGATTGCATCTCATGGCATACACGGGAAAGCTATTGTATTACTTTTACAATGTACGCAGCATGCTATAATTGTAATATTCCAGGTTTCATAGCATTTTTAAGGCATTTAACTCTTCCTTCCAACAACAAAACAATCAACATTCACAACTAAGAAACCAATAGTTTTCAAAAAAATATCATTCATTCATATAAATCACCAACAAACTTCACAAAACCATTCATATCCACCAAAGGACCAACACATAAAGGTTCTTGACAAACCAGCATACCAGAATCATCATCATATAAATTATAGTACAAACTGCAGTAACTAAACATCCCTACTCCATTGTAGCCTAATCCAAAAGGCCCTAGAACTCATGCGAGGCAGATCCGGCATCGCCCTTGCCCTTGCCCACCAAAAAACCGAGATCTTGAAGGAATTACATAGATGAATAGATGGAAAGAAAACAGTAACCGAGCTTACTCTTCTGCTTGATGTTCATATTGAAAACATAGTTCATGCAACTGTATTGTGTCTTCAAGCTTATGCTCAATGCCCTGCACCAACCATTTATAATAAGGCAACAGTAGTGAAATGATTCGGTAAGATTCAAGTTCCAAGAAAATAACAAGAAACCATTTTCAATGGAAGCAAGAGAAGACTCTTTGAGATTGTTTTGTGCCCAAGGGCCCTCAACAAAATCTTTGTCCTTTAGAGCTACCTCATAAGTTTTCACATGGCGAGCATCTTTGTTATCCTGCAATCATTCAACCATCTAGGACCATTGAAATAGCGGTGAAGATTCTTCAAAGCAGCAAAACAACATCATGATGCAAACCATTCAAGTAACGCAAGAAGTGAACCTGCACCAAAACCATTGGATCAAAAACTAATGTACTTATGAAAGATTGTCGACTGCCAAGTTAGGTTGGGGAGATACAATCTTACTTCCATTAGACCAGGTTCCCTGGGAGAAATTCTAGAAAAAGGTCCACATGTGAAGAACCAAAGCTACACCATATTCAGGCATACTATGAAGTATATGCAATGGGAAGTGGCTTATATAACTCTATGTATTGTTGTCCATGCAGCAAAAGGCGTGGATCATATCTGGTGGCAATACAAACCACAAATACAGTCAGCTCATCATTAAGTTAAAGTAACAATATAACAAAAAGTACAATTTTATGAACCACCAAGGCAGCCTAAAAACAAGAATGAACTAAGCCTAAGAGAGTATTTACATTTAGAATATGTAAAGAGGAACTTATCATCGATACTTACCGCAACCCTGGTAGAGCTATTCCACCTGGCAGAGATCCAAGTGAGAATAGAGCAGCAAACGTGGGCAAGACCTGATGAAAATAGCAACACTTTTACACTATGCATACATTGAGTAAAATACATAAACAAACACGCAACTTGCAGCATTGCTAACCCACTTCTTCAAAATTAAGAATTGAAAGGAGTACAACACCATCTAAATTAGCTCATAGGGGACACAACCAGCATTGCTAACCCACTTCTTCCAAATTAAGAATTGAAACTTTAATTCTGCAAGCATCAATTACGACCTCCTCATACAAAGGGTATAAAATTCTACATAGACCCCTGCCTCCTTGTGTGAATTGTCACTATTGCACATAGAAATCAATCAAAAAAGACACAAAAACTCAAATACCCAAAAACACGACGCATGAATATTGAAATTGTTCCACAACAATCAAAATCCAAAAAAAAAAAAAACCCAAGAAACAAAGACCCAAAAGCCCCCAATTTAAAAACCCACAACAATCAAATCAACATCAATTTACACGAAATCAGAAACAAAGAATCAGAAACAAAATTGTAGAAAAATTCACCTCTAGCGTTAATTTCCGAATAATGAAGCTCGAAAAGGAGCTGCCTTTATGCCGATCTAGGAAAATCCCGGAGAATTGAGAAACCGAAAACCTCAAACCCTAATCGGGAAATTGAGATCCAGCGGAGAGGGGCGGCGAAGAGAGGTCCTTGAAGTTGAAGAGGTGGGTGACGTAGCGGGAGTTGAGGACGCAAAGGCTAGGGTTTTGCTGGATCTCAACCAGGACCTGTAGGAGGGACTCCTTGGAGAGGAGGAAGAAGCCGAGGCGGGATGGGTCGATGTCGGAGAGCTTGGAGGTGACGGAGACCTTCGAGACGCGGATGGCGACGTGGCCAGAGATCGAGAGGGATTTGATCTCGGCGGCGGCGAGGGAGAGGAGGAGGGCCGCCAATGATACGAGGAGCAGGAGGAGGACGAGGGGCGGGTTTGTCATTTTGGGGTCTCTCCGGAGGAGATCGGGGATAGGATTTGAGATTTGGAGGATTTTGGGGTTTTTGGATCAAGAAGACGACCAAGGTGGAGAGGAGTGAGTGGGGGAGTTTTAAACTTGTGAAAAGTTTAGAAGGCCGCTTAAAATTTTATGACCCGCCGCTCGCGTCTCTTTGCATAGCGTTTGAGAATAGTGACATGTTTTAAAATTTTAGATTTTTAACAGCATTTGTGAAAATATGCTATGATGCAGTGCTATAAAAGGCCTCTCGTGTGGAAATACCCTTTCTTTGATGTTAAGCCCACAAGAATTGCCTCTCTAGCATGGAAGGGTATTCTCCAATCCAGGCCTATCCTTTCCAAAGGAATGAGATGGATTGTTGGGAATGGCCGTAGTATAATTTTTTGTTATTTAATTGGGCTTTCGAATTCCCTTTCATCCTCCTCGTTCTTGAAGCTCAGCGTGGTTATGTGGACACCACGAGTCTTGTAAGTGACTTTATTTGTGGTAACTCTTAGGAGCGTCCCAATTTGCTTTCTGTTCTTGATTCGACTATTGTTAATAAAATTTGTAATATCTACCTCCCCCTCAGACCTTCTGAGGATGAGTTCATTTGGGGCTTCACTGCTAATGGCAGATTCTCAGTTAAGTCTGCCACTTGGTGCCAGTCCACGAGTCAAGATCATCCTAATTGTAAGCCACTAAGGAAAATGTGGTCCTTAAACATTCCTCAGAAAGTCAAGATTTTCAGCTGGCTACTCCTAAGAGATCGCTTACAAACGAAGTATAGATTAAGTAGATTTTATCCTCATATTGATTCCACTTGTCAGTTTTGCTATGCTGACATTGAGACTTTTGACCATCTGTTTCTTGATTATCAGTTTGCCAAGGGTGTTTGGAGTTCCTTGCCAGATGTTCCTCTGCATGTCTCTGATAACCTTGTTATGCTCAAAGATTGGCTTCATCATGTATTCATTGATCTGTCAGTCTCTGAAGATTTGCTTGCTAGTATTCTCCTTACTTGTTGGAAGATTTGGGAGGCTAGGAATAAGCTGGTCTTCCCTAATAAAACCCCGCAGATTTCTCGTGTTATCCACCTTGCTGCTGCTGCTGGTAAGGAGTTTATTAATGCCACTTCGCACATTCATCCTATCCACATCAGGCCGATTAGTAACATCAAGTGGAACCCGCCAGGTTCGTCTACTCTCAAGATAAACTTTGATGGTTCGGTCACCAGTTCAGGTGCTGCTGCAGGTTTTGTTATCAGAAATGAGGCTGGTGCTCCTATCCTTGCCGGTGCCAGACCTGTTGGCCACATTACTGTCCCCATGATTGAAGCTCTCACGCTTCGCGATGCTCTCCTATTTGCCCCCCAACATCATTTTGCCTGGATTTCTGTTGAGGGAGACTCCAAACTAGTTATTGACTGCATCCAAAATACTTGTGATACTCCTTGGTCTCTCAGGTCTATTCTGTGTGATATTCGTCAGCTGGCTTTTGATTTTGAATCCATCTCTTGGCACCATGTCTTCAGAGAGGCCAACTTTGTAGCTAATGCTATTGCAAACCATGGCCATGTACTTTCTAATATGCATATTTGGCAGAACTCTATTCCCACTTCTGCCCCGTACTTCTCTGTTATTTGACTGTGTAAAGTCTGGTTACCCCCCAGAGGTTTCTCCCTATAATATATTCTTTGTTCATAAAAAAAGAAAAGAAAAAAAAAGCCTCTTGTGGCCTAGTGAGTGATTTTTTATAATGTGAATTTTGAGCTAATTAGTGGCAATTAAGAAAGATGGAGCTCACAGTAGAGATTTCATATAGTTAAGGTTGCACTCTAAAGATCTATAAATTGCTTTTCAGGTTTTTAAGGCAAAGATCAGAAGGAAAAAAGGAATTACATTTGTGGATCCAACGACGATTATGTTCCTAGTTTAATTACATGTTATTGCGCAGGTCCAGAGTTTGCCTCGATGTATAGAAAGTGGAACAATTTACTCTTAATGACGTGTTTACTAATTTGGAATGAGAATGAAATTATTAGGAGCCATTTTCATTCCTGTTGATTCTCGTGTTTACTAAAATTCGAGAATCAAATTTGTAGTGGGACCCACCACAAATCAGGAATGCGATTCCTGATTTTTAAGGAATGGGACTCTCTGGGTTGAGATGGTATTGGGATTCCTAGAGATTGATTCCACCAGGAATGAAAATTTGATACCTAAATTATCCTTCAAAATCTAATAACCCACAAAAAACTTCTACATGTAAAAAAAAAAGATAATTACCCGTGCAAAAAAAAAAAATATTGTAGCAAGTACTCCGCTACGGTGATTATGACTTTTTGGTGAAGATTGGTAGGTTGAGGTATATGGAAGTTCAAACCATTTTTAAATAGAGATTGCAATTGTTTTGGCATGGAGTTTCTGGTGGAGAACATGATTATTTTCTTACAGAGACTATGATCATAATTATGTTTAAACTACAATTCTCAATAATATTACTTATATAAAATAGAGTAGCAAACTTTCGGTGGCAGAAGATATTTGTACTTGAAACTTTAATTTTCACTTTCATGTTGAAAAAACTGAAATTTTATATTAAGGGTATTTTAGTAATTTAATTAATTTTCATTCCGATTCATGAAAATTAGTAAACAGTTTAATGACAATCAACTCAATTTTTACTCTGTTGTTGGACAATTAGTAAACCCTTCAATGGGAGTGCTTCACTCCGATTCCTGCTCATTCCGATACCTGCTCACTCCGATTCATGTTCATTCCAACTCATGTTCACTCCGACTCCGAGTTAGTAAATGTGCCATAACTACATTATAATTAGAGAAACTCACAATGTATGGTGCATTTTGTCCGCTCTATATTGATATCCGCTTTTCTTTTTCCCCTCCCTGGAAAACCACTTTTTATATTGCCAATTATTTTTTTTTTTTGGGGGAAAGGGGGATGTTTTCAAGAATAGAGTACAATGTGAACCAGTGGTGGACCTAGGAATTTCCCACCAGGGGAGCGGAATTTTGCATTTTGTGTGGCCTGCAAAAACGAACGATGACGGCTGCGAAAGATGAAGTTTGGTCGGCAGTGGTGATGGGTAGGACCAGTGAGCTTCGTGCTTCGGGGAGGAGGTCATGTAGATGTAGGGAAGAATGGGTCAAAGGAGAATTTTTTGGGATTGTTATATATAGGTATATGTATGGAACGATATAGTATGATATGGTGATTCAGAACTTTCAATATTTACGAGTAGAGTTAAGTAGGGATGGGGTCGGATTGGGTCACGACCCGAAAACCCCCACCTCGACTCCCGACCCGATACCCCTTCGGGCTCGCATTTTCCACCCTGATCCCAACCCCGATAAGCTTCGGGTCTCGATTATCGGGTACCCTGGTATTTTCTGGTCGGGTGGGTGAAATCCCGACGGTGAAAAGATTGGAGTATCTTTTGACGCTTCTGAAGCGATTGCCTCTCGTTCTGCAGTACATCAATCGCACCAGGTACGACAAACATGTCCATGAATTTGTCATCGTTCTCAGCAAACAAATCCAAACAAATTGCCAGCACAAGCCGATCTTGACTGCAGCAAACAAATCCAAATCCAAACCAATTTGAACAAAAAAATCAAATTCATGACCACTATTACAAATCAAGTAAACAGCATCCAAATCCCAATTGCATAAAAATCAAAAAATCAACAAAAACCCATCAGATCTACCCGAACCCGATCCCTTTCTTCCTTGTTTTTTTCTCTAATTTTTGCAGAGAGAAATGCACAACAGGAACAAGAAGGACATGGAGTTGATAGCCACAGGTTGGAGCGCCTTAATAGAGGTCGACCGCGTCAGCGATTACTGTAAGCTCAACGACCGTCGCCTCATCCCTCTCTTAAGGGTCTGTGTTCTTCAAAGCAAAATGAGTTGTGGTTGCTCATCGTGGTTGCCGTGCGGGTAGGGTGAAGAAGAAGAAGATGAAGAAAGGGATCGGGTCTGGGTGAAGAAGAAGGGGAAAAATGGGTTGGAATTTGGGATTGGGTCTCGGTGAAGAAGAAGAGGAAAATGGGATTGGGTCTTGGTGAAGAATAAAAGAAGAAAAGAAAAAATGATAAAAAAAAAAAATTGGTATATTTATATGTAAAAAATAAAATAAAAAATATGTCGGGTCGGGTCGGTACCAGTCAGGTTTCAAATTTCAAGTCGGGTCGGGTTGGTAAAAATCTGGTATATTTATATGTAAAAATCTGGTTCTATCTCATATTATTTCAGACGACATTGGAAATTCCTTTCTCAATTATATTATTATCAAAACCTTAAGTACCACTTAGTACAAATGATAGATTATGAATGACTAGGTTCAGGTTTGTAAATCTGCTCTCCTTATCTTCCTTAAGTACCACTTAGTACAAATAACAGATTATGAATGACTAGGTTCAGGTTTGTAGATCTGCTCGCCTTATCTTCCATCGCCCTCACTATTGCCTCTTAAACACTAAGGTGATTAAAAGCTATGGGTTTTGGAAACCTTGTATACATAGTTGGTTTTCCCAGCTTAAGTGATATCACCCCAGAAAAAGGTTTTGCCACAGATAGTTTCCTTGAGTTTCCTTGAACCTTGATAGCACAAGAACTCCCAGAAATCTCAGTTCTCTGCTGGCGGCTTTTACCATCTATTTTTCCATAGCAAGCCAAACTTTTTCCCTTCTCTAAACCATTTTTACTCTCCGAAGATGCCAATGGATCATACATTGCTTTCTTGATGTCTGCAAGCAACTCTGTTGGGGAGTCAAATGCATTTGTCGAATTGAAAAACATCTGAAACACTTTGAGGCAGGAAAGGTGTAGTTGTTTCCATGCTTCTGGCATGTCATCACTACTTGTGTCCTTCACCAGTACTTCCTCCATAAACTCTTTCTTCTTTTCATTCAGTAACTTCTGTATAACCAGTACGGATTCTTCAACCCGAAAACACGGGTTTTCCTTCATGTGCAGCAGAACAAGGTTTGGTTTACCCTCCTCTTTCTCCTTCTGCGATCAAAACTCGAAGTCAATAGTTTCCTTTTTCCTAATTAATGTGATTGCTATTCATATTACTCAAAAATAATCATCCTGAATTCTCTGTAAACAAACTATTCGCAAGATGACTACTTTAGAGTGCTAACAATAAAATTTCTATGGTCGTTTTCATATGTACCTCGTAGCTTCTGATCTCGTTCAAAAGGCGCGTCAAAAGCATAATCAAACTGGTAAGTGGGTGACTTTGAGGACATTTGAGGATGTTTATATTTGGAGACGGACTAAGCAGAAGAGCAGCTGGAAGAAGAATAGTCTGTGAGGCAATGGAGATTGTGGCTACTTTGAGGTACTCAGCAATTGAAGGGTCTTGCCCCTTTCTGCTCCACTCTGCTTCCTTTAACCAGCTCAAAAACGTTTGATGCCACTAGATTCATAGGGGAAAGACGGTAACAAAATGAATAAATAAAACAGTTTTCACTTTACTATTATGTCAAGCTAAGAAAATTTAAGCAAAATGTTACCAGATCCTGGATATATGTCTTTAAGTCATATCCATTTTTGTTGAAGAATTGCCAAGAAATGTCATCAACTAGATCTGTGAGGGCTTTGAATATAGTCTTTCCATGTCCATTCAGGCCTTTTCCCTCCCACCTGATTAGTTAAAGAGCATGAGTAGCTACTTCAAACTATGAGACGAGTTTTATGTAACCGGCATATACAATAACAATGATTGTGTATAGCATTGTACCTTTTGACAGCATTGGTGAGAACTTCCAGTTCATTCAAGGAACCTTCCTGATCAAAAAAATCATCCGCAACTGTAACAAGAACTGCGCTTTTCACAATGGCAAACCGCACCGCTGAAATAGAAGAATTCGACAGAGTGGATGCAGTTGCAAAATAACAGTAGGTGGTTTTCTCTCGAGCAAACCCCAGGTTACAAAGTCCCATCTCCTTCGTCCACCTGCATGATTTTTCACCCAAAACACAAACGAAGGTTGATTTTCATGACTGCAGATCACAAGAATCCCAGTAGTATATAATACAGTAAAATGTTCCTCAGTATACTGTAAAAATGAAACAGGGCACCTCTGTAATTCCATTAATTCATTTCTGAATATGGACTGCCGTAGTGTGTAGTTCTCAATGGCAAGTTGTAGTAGCATAGCATTGTTTTCAGATGATAATCTGCAGATAATTTATCCAACTGCTCAACTTAGATAATTAATGACATTGATTATCTGATTGCGAAAGTTACCTATATGATAAGGCTTGTCCTGTCCATGGATCCAAAGTTTCTTGCGTCTCAATGCACCTTCTGTGCTCCAGATGATCCAACCGAGCAAGCCACGGGATATTAATTTCATGCTTAACCTGCACAAAGGAGATGTGAAAACAAAAATTAAGGAGCTGATTAACTAAGTCAAGTAATTAGTTCAACGTCTACTTTTTGTCACAAATTACTTGTGCAAGTCCCAATGACCCAGTATTTTGTTCTTTTGACCCTTTGAGCCAATTGTTTTTAACAGAGTTATTGACGGAACAGAGAAATAGCATATGTATCTGCCCTTGCAAGTCAGTCATACTATTTGGTCCTACCAAATTGTCAGAATCTTCTGTTGTGTCCTTTTCTAGTATTCTTCTTGAGAATACCCTGAGATTCTCAAGTTCACTTTCTCCTGCGAAGGTAACATCGGTTGCCCTGTACACATTGTACATGGCACTCGAAAACATTATATGGTGCTCTTCTATGTGCACCATTATATCTTCATCCTGGAGGAACCTGCAAAACTTCCCTGCAAATTAAGCCCAAATTAGTATCTAATATTCAACTAAACTATTTAATAAAAATAAGTTTGCATATTAATCCTTACTAGGAGATACTCTGTAACCATGTAGTCTCAGAAGTCGAAATACGAGCGAGTCTCTATACAGTTGCAGCGGTATCACCTTCTTCGCCGCGCTCTTTGGCTCTTCCCTCACGTAACTTCTGCTTTTGATGAGACAAGAGTTCATCAAACCATGGTTTAATCAATAAGAAATATGCCAGAATGCGAGCATCCAACTCAATATCAATGGAACTATATATAATCGCTGGTCACCTGTAAACTTGGCTAAGCATACTTGTGATCTCCTCCATGAAATATTCGGCAAGTCCCAACCTCTCGATCCGGTCAACTAGGCAAACCCGAAGAAGGTCTTCATCCAAGGGGTAGATCGCCGGAACTACAAATAATAACAAAAGTGTCCTTCGCATCATTAGTAGAAGGAAAATACAATCAATAGTTATTGTGATAAAATTATATCCAAAGAAGCGGTAATAGAAAAACATATGTGGCCATAGAATAGAGTTTATAGAATGAAAAAAAACATGGGTTGATAAGCACAACTTGGAAGCAGTACTAGGAATCATTCAGATTGAGTGAAAAAGTGCAACTTGATATACCTCCAAACCCACATCTTTGGACCATAGAGTTCAAATTGTCCAAAAGCTCCTTTTGTCCTGTCTTCATGAAAGCATATGCAGTAGCTGACGGGGATTGGATTAACCCTTCTTCATCACTACTTTTGGAGCATGAAATTGTCAAACAAAAAAGGCTAGGTTAGTTTTCATATCACCATATGTATTGATGAGAAAGTACTGCGTGGGAATCAAAACTAAATTTACCTTTGCCTTTCTAGTATTTCTTGTCTCTCAAGAAAGAGTTGAGCTACTAGCGCGGTTGAACCACTTGAGAAATGAATGCGGAGGCCTTTAATCTCCGCGAGTTCAACCATTGCCGGGAAAGCAATCACAAACCACTGAGGCAAAGATCCCGTTTGCTCTTTTAGTAGCTTCTCTGTGTTTGCATGGATGAATGCCAAACCTACACACAAAAATATACAAAGTGCATGAACACACAGGGATAGTCATTAACAGGGATGATGATCAGTAGTTCAGATTACAGTATGACAAAAAGAGAAAATATACCATTCTGAATGGCAACATGACCGACATTCCATGTGGTAAGTGCAACAACACAAGCAAGAGTCGAAGTGAGGGAGTCTAGCGAGGGGCACGTATCCGTCTCTCCCCAGAAGCCTGCCTGTTTTTGGTTACTGAGCAACCAATCCAAGCACCCGTCGAACAAGGGTTCATCGGGTTGTTTAGGGTTCGGAATCATTGCGAGCCAGGCAGTGTCATAAGGAGAAGGAGCCACAAGAGAATACATATCAACACCACCGTGTGATGAAAACATGATCTCTTGTTTAACGTTCATTACAAGATTCTCAACTAAACCTTCTTGAGAATCCATTACAAGAGGTTCGTACATGTAAGTTATACGTGCACCTCTTTTTTGCTTATTATAGAGTAAGACAAGCATAATTTGTGTTGTATTTGTAGAGAGCTGCAAGCCCCACTTAGATTTCCTCGAAATTCATTACAAGTGTCAAGTCATTCGAAGAGGTACTCAAAGTCATTCGGCGCCTAAGGAGTTCAGATTGTGTATCATAACCCTTCAGATTTTAATCATGTGACTAAGATAATGACACTTACGATATACTAGCTAGCAAAATTGGAGTGTATTTTGAATAATCTCCCTTGTGTCTTGGCAAAAAAAAAAAAAAAAAAATCTCCCTTGTGTATTTATTTCGTTTTGATTGACTTTAATTCCCAAACAACCGGCCTCTTTTGGGAGGTTAATAATTCACTGCTTTTGGTGTATAGCCTTCCATCATTTTCCGATGTTTTTTTCCTCTACTTTATTATTATATATATTACTTTATTATTATATTTGGTTTCACATCCGGCCTAAATGATTGGAAGGAAAAAAAAAAGGAGCCATATTAGGGGATCCAACAACAATATTGTTGCCAGAAATTCGGCAGCACTCTGGTCATTAACTATCTATTATCCGATATTCAACACCTAGGTCCTGGGCAGAGGAGGACTTGAGCAAAGACAGCCAAGGCAGGCATCTGGGTCCAACGGTCGTTTGAGGCCACCGATTGTATATCCCTTATATATCTGTCGTTAACTTATGTCTAGCATTGGAAAAAAAATTCAAAACAACCATTTTTGAATCCAAAATGAAAACTAGATTACCTCAAAATATACCAATTTGTACCAGAAAAAAGTCCAAACAAATGGCTAACTTTGTAAAAGAGAAAAGAAAGAAGGCCTAAGTATCATTTAACTTAACTCAAAGTCAATGAAGACTTGATTAACACTTTTGCTGCCAAAAATGCGAGACGAGTGATGTTTAGGTGATTTATTGTGGCATTGTAATGTTGGTTTTTGGGATTGTCTAATTTTTTTTTGGATTCTCTAATGTTTATTGTTGCATTTTAATGTGACAATTTGTAGTATGTTTATATATGGTTTATTCTTTTATTTTTTTATATATATGAATCCGTATAACTGTCGAGGGCCACATTTTCAAACTTCGTCTAGGGCCACCAAATCCTAGGACCGCCTCTGGTCCTGGGAGCAGTGTCTTCAGGTCACTTTGAGTTTTGTTAGCCGTCTGGCTAATCAGGTTGCGACTAGGCTAGCTAATGTTACGAGTATTAATCTTTTTTTTTTTTTTACAAGGAAAACAATTAAAACACAACGTTCTGGGACCTCATTAAAAACCTCGCAGTGTACGAGGAAAAGAGTGTCAGGTACACCTAGATTCAATAAAAAACATTCAATAAAAGTAGATTTGAATATATTAATTGGCCTAAAACGCACTACCTTTCCCTACGACAAAGCCATCAAGAAAAGAAGACGGGAACCTAATCGACCTCCTTACGGCCTAACCATCAGAGGGAATTAGGCCCAGACCAAAATCAATATTCAATCCACTAACATACAAACCAGCTAAAAAGCAGTATTGCAAGCCTGACAGAATCTCCAAAGTCATCTGCTTGTACTTGGTATATTCCATAGTAACGATGGTTACCGATCTCTTGATCGAGAATTGTAACACTATTTCTTAATCAATACAACATATTCCCTTTGTACAAAAAAAATGATATTGTTGCTATTTTAATTACCTGTCAAGCTGAGGTCATGGGTTTGTCTCAATGATATAAAGAGTAAATTCACTTACTGTATTATAACTGGAGAAACTTTAAATGTGGGCTTTGTTTTGGTCATTCTCTATAATGATATCCGTTTTCCTTAGTTACCTTCTTGGTAACACTCATAATATTATATATCGTTAATTACTTAATGCCTAATATTCAAGATGAAGTACATAATAGAATATGAAATTCATATCTCTAGCTACGTATAAGGTAATTCTTTGTATGTATGTGAACTTGATACCTAACAAACACGTATGTACAAGAAGGTCCGTCTCAATAATTATACTATATATAGGAGATTACATTGTCGAAACAAGTACTATCTAAAAAAATTGTAACTCAAGTAATTACGAGTGGTAGGAGATAAGCACGTGGACCCTATTGGAATTTGTCGTATGCAAAATTACGGCTTGGCCGGTTCTACGGCGAAGTCAAGTAGTCCCTGGACTGATCCCTTTCTCTTTGCCCTCCTCAACATGATGGGGTGACTTGTTTGGATCCCAGTACGGATACATCGAAAATGTCAAGGATATGTCATAATAACCAGCTGTCTTCCAAATTAGCTGCCTAATTTGATTGGTGTTCTGAATTTTGATTTTTTTTTTTTCGGCGATTGTCTCTTTGTTAAAGTCATCGATGACATTATTGTGGAAATGGATACATGCATAGTTTGGATCTTGTAGTGAAAGAGAAACAGGCACACGTGTGCTCCCAACACAATTTAATCGGCCGAAGTTGTATTTCCAGGTAAGTTGACGTCGTCAGAGTACTAGGTACTAAGTATTGGGACAACCATTGTGGTACAAAGAATAGCAAAATATTTGAATTGTAATGCATGAAAAAACGGTGCATCTTTCCTTGTAATTTCCATGATATTAATCATGCTTGGACCACATTTGGAATATACATACCAAACTTTAATTTGTCATTATGGTCCTACACTTCCCTTATATTCACTATGATTTTTTTTTCCTGGAAAAGAGACAAAGATTTTATTCATTCTTAAGTAACCAGCGACGGACCTACAGGCCTGACGGGGCATGGCCTCCCGATTCGGGGGAATCGCGGTGGATGAGCATAATGGTGAGCCCAGATTTTGCATTGGTGTGGCTACTTTGTATCAGCAGCAGAGTTTGATGACAGATTGTAGATAAAGAGAAATATGAATCTGTTGGCCATACCAATATTTGAATATATTATACATATAAGAAAAAAAATCCCAAGGGTGAATCATCATTGACAAAATAAGGTATCATTCACAGTTGAGATTGATTGTTACACGCTCATCAAGTCTAAGATTGATTGTACTTATCCCTTGGAGTTACCTGTTGAGAAAATAGCAAGCGCACTATGGAAAATTCTACAGTCGGCCTGAAGGCTGCTTACCCTTCGGGCACCTTTTAAGAGTAATTTGGGAAAACACGTGCAAGGCACATGACATTTTTAAACAAAAAAACAAGTAGGTGGACCAATCCACCTGGCGGACCGTAGAAAGTATTAAGAGGTGTCGAACACACGAGGATTAATCATTTTACTAATCTAATTAATTAATTATATTGCCAATACATTCACCGAAGTGTAGGACTAGCGGGACTAATTGGTTGTGATTTTCTAAACCTTAAACTAAACAACGAATAACTAGAAATTAAAATAACGAAAAAAAGCTGCAAGTTAATGAAAGAAACGGCAAGGAAAGATTAAATCAAGATAAAGAACCCTAGGGCAACGACTTCACCACAATCAATCCAACTTAAGTTACTTTTTCGGTTTACTATTACATTCATGTCATGTTGATGGTTAAGTTCCCGAATTTACACAATATCTGTGTCGTCCAAATTATTATGCATCTATCTACATATTAACAGTCCATGTCGTCTAAATCAGTTAAACACACAAAAAGTCATTAAGTTCGTTGGATGCCTGTGAAAAACCACATAAACTCTATAGTGCATGTCGTCTACATCAAGGAATTTATGATAGCAATTGCAAGAAGCAAAACTCAAGTTAAGCATGTCCTCTACTCTAACTTGCATCAGATTAATTCAAACTAAGATGATGATCAGACATCTAAGCCAAATTATATAAAAGCACAGCAATTGATATTCAGCATAAACATAAACTTCATAGAAAACCGAAATCACAACTCAAGTATTCATGATCGGGCTACATCGAGCCCTAGCAAAAAGAACTTAAGAGTAAGATGAAGATAGATAAAAAGGTAAGGTGAGAGGTGGAGAATAGAAGATGCGGATGCTAACCCTGGTGCCCACCTTATATAGAGATTCAAAGACTCCTAATAGTAAAACCATAATTCTAATCCAAAGGTAACAAATACAATCACTACTCCTAATGCACTGGGGAGAACTTGACAGCACGTTTCCTGACTGATTTCAGCCCCCAGATGGGCTTGTAATAATTCACCAAAATTTGGACTTAAAGATCTTTGTCTTATCTTCATTTTAAGTACTCGCGGGCTTCTAACAAAAAATCAGAAAAGGCTTCAACGATACAATCCTTCACAGATGCGCAAATCTGTCAGAATTCGCAATTGGGCTAACTTGTAAATTCAATATCAAATAAATGGCCCAAGAGAAAAATCTGAAACTTTGGGGAATCGATCTTCAACGTCTCGGCTTTCACCAATAATATTTACAAATGCAAATTCGTCCAAATAACCCATCTCTTGACTAGAAACGCGCCAATTGTACCTGTAGACAGATTGTGTGCAAAACAAAGCAATAAGTCCTTTTATATTAAATTCATGGCATAAAGGCAATCAATTAAATGGGTAAAATATATGCTAAATAAACACCCAACATTAGCTAGCGCACTGAAATTTAGTTATAGTAACAACGACAAGAACTCATGGATTTCAGGCACATTCCTCTGCTCCGAAACGCAATGCCCGTGAAGATTATATATAAAACGAAGATTATGCACCTATCCATGACCCAAAAGTTGGGTGATCCTAATGTAAAATATTCATAAAAAAAATATCGATCAAAAATACCTTTCAAAATTGAAAAGAATATTGCATTTTTTGAATTACAAAAGTCAGATGTCGTTTTTTATTTATTCTTCTATTCTTTTTCCTTTTGAATTACAAAAGTCAGATGTCGTTTTTTACCACATCTGTCAAAACAATTTTTCAACCACAAAAATGACATCGTCTTTTTCAAGGCTTTAGAAAAGAAAACAGCCCAGCAGCCTCCTTTCGCGCGGCTTGTTCTTCCATAGCCACCCTGAAAACAGCCGAGCAGCCTCCTTCTGTGAGGCTTGTTCTTCCATTGCCACACTGCTCCTTCCTATCCATGGAGGTTTTGAGGAGTTTTGGTGGTCCTGCGTGCACATCACCCCTTATTCTTCTTCCGTGCCTCATTCTTCCTAAGGGTATTCATGGACGTTTTCAGATGTTTGGGTGGTCCCGGTACCACCAAGGACTACCCTTGGATCCGCCACAGGGTACATTCATCATCAGGAAAGATTGCCAATCGAGGTTGCTCCAGGTAAAACCCACTCTGAGGCTGCACTACAATATCAGCACCTCTGAAATGGAATGATGGTTGGAAGTTTGTTAAATCCTTCTCTTCTCAATGTTGGTCTTTGGTACCACAAGTCAAAGTCTTCTTTGTTAATGCTCTCTTTACGTTAGGAATCTTAGAGAAGTAAGTCACGAGTATTTTTTTTCCAAGCTTTGAACAGCGCGCGCGTGTGTAATCGCATCCTGTGTCAATCAAAGTCCCACCATGTGTAAAAGAAAACAGTGCTTAGGTGCTTGGCGCGAGCGTTTGATAGGAGAATGTGATTTTTTGTCCTTTGTGCTTGTGTGAAGTCAAGTTGGTACAGGGGTGACTCTAGGGAGTCGTCGCGGATGGGCTTAATGCTGAAATTGGATGTTGGAAAAACATGCGCAAATCAACACATAAACACACGTATAAACACAACCATGAGATAGGATCATATACCTAGCGGAAGTCTCATAGGCGGATCAATGTCTTGTGATTACTAACCATCCATGGTGTTTGAACACGAATCACGATCTCACGAACTCACGAACACACGAACACAGATGCACGAAAGGACGCTTTCGTGTACGGCTTATTGCATAGGGCGTAAACATGGCTACGAGGAGATTTCCCCAAGAGTCACACTATGTCCTCCGCCCTCACCACAATCGGGAGAGTGTTTAGTAAGGATGAGAAAGCTTTTGGCTTTTCCCAAAGCTTTCTCTCTAGGAATCAAGGCTAACACTCGTGTGTTGCTCCTTCTGTTGGGTCTGTAACCCTCTTCCAATGACCACTACTTATATCTGTTAGTCGGGGTTAGATAGGCCATTTTCAATTAGCATATTCCTTGGAATGATGCCTGCAGATTTGATTAATCATAATTAATCAAGAATGAAATGGATGTAATTAGGATTCATCTCCCAAATGGATGTAATTGGGATCCATCTCCCAAATGGGTGGATTACCATATATTTGACTTGTTCTAATTAAGTCAAATAATTATAACACCGAGTTTTTCACCAGTGAGTGTTCGTAGCAAGAGATTTGATGATACAATGCAAAGACAAAGTAGCATGACTTTGTTGGCCATGGTAATATCATGTTGTTGAGTACTATTCTCTGAAACTTTTTAACTAATCCATAATCAGATGGTTTATGTCCAATTGAAGAGTCACTACGCCAAAAAGGGCCCATTATAGCATCCCGAAAACGCTATGGTAGAATTTAATAGCGTTAGTTGAAGCGATGTATTTGCCGATGCTAAGAAAAGTGGGGGTCTATCATAGCGCTTTTTGTAATGCTATAAATAGACAATTTTATAGCATTCTATAGACGCTATTGTATCTATTTTTATAGCTTTGCGATAATATCGTGATTGCATCTCATGGCAAACACGGGAAAGCTATTGTATTACTTTTACAATGTATGCAGAATGCTATAATTGTAATATTCCAGGTTTCATAGCATTTTTAAGGCATTTAACTCTTCCTTCCAACAACAAAACAATCAACATTCACAACTACGAAACCAATAGTTTTCAAAAAAATATCATTCATTCATATAAATCACCAACAAACTTCACAAAACCATTCATATCCACCAAAGGACCAACACATAAAGGTTCTTGACAAACCAGCATACCAGAATCATCATCATATAAATTATAGTACAAACTGCAGTAACTAAACATCCCTACTGCATTGTAGCCTAATCGAAAAGGCCCTAGAACTCATGCGAGGCAGATCCGGTATCGCCCTTGCCCTTGCCCACCAAAAACCTGAGATCTTGAAGGAATTACATAGATGAATAGATGGAAAGAAAACAGTAACCGAGCTTACTCTTCTGCTTGATGTTCATATTGAACACATAGTTCATGCAACTGTGTTGTGTCTTCAAGCTTATGCTCAATGCCCTGCACCAACCATTTATAATAAGGCAACAGTAGTGAAATGATTGGGTAAGATTCAAGTTCCAAGAAAATAACAAGAAACCATTTTCAATGGAAGCAAGAGAAGACTCTTTGAGATTGTTTTGTGCCCAAGGGCCCTCAACAAAATCTTTGTCCTTTAGAGCTACCTCATAAGTTTTCACATGGCGAGCATCTTTGTTATCCTGCAATCATTCAACCATCTAGGACCATTGAAATAGCGGTGAAGATTCTTCAAAGCAGCAAAACAACATCATGATGGAAACCATTCAAGTAACGCAAGAAGTGAACCTGCATCAAAACCATTGGTTCAAAAACTAATGTACATATGAATGATTGTCGACTGCCAAGTTAGGTTGGGGAGATACAATCTTACTTCCATTAGACCAGGTTCCCTGGGAGAAATTCTAGAAAAAGGTCCACATGTGAAGAAACCAAAGCTACACCATAGTCAGGCATACTATGAAGTATATGCAATGGGAAGTGGCTTATATAACTCTATGAATTGTTGTCCATGCAGCAAAAGGCGTGGATCATATCTGGTGGCAATACAAACCACAAATACAGTCAGCTCATCATTAAGTTAAAGTAACAATATAACAAAAAGTACAATTTTATGAACCACCAAGGCAGCCTAAAAACAAGAATGAACTAAGCCTAAGAGAGTATTTACATTTAGAATATGTAAAGAGGAACTTATCATCGATACTTACCGCAACCCTGGTAGAGCTATTCCACCTGGCAGAGATCCAAGTGAGAATAGAGCAGCAAACGTGGGCAAGACCTGATGAAAATAGCAACACTTTTACACTATGCATACATTGAGTAAAATACATAAACAAACACGCAACTTGCAGCATTGCTAACCCACTTCTTCAAAATTAAGAATTGAAAGGAGTACAACACCATCTAAATTAGCTCATAGGGGACACAACCAGCATTGCTAACCCACTTCTTCCAAATTAAGAATTGAAACTTTAATTCTGCAGGCATCAATTACGACCTCCTCATACAAAGGGTACAAAATTCGACATAGACCCCTGCCTCCTTGTGTGAATTGTCACTATTGCACATAGAAATCAATCAAAAAAGACACAAAAACTCAAATACCCAAAAACACGACGCATGAATATTGAAATTGTTCCACAACAATCAAAATCCAAAAAAAAAAAAAAAACCCAAGAAACAAAGACCCAAAAGCCCCCAATTTAAAAACCCACAACAATCAAATCAACATCAATTTACACGAAATCAGAAACAAAGAATCAGAAACAAAATTGTAGAAAAATTCATCCCTGGCGTTAATTTCCGAATAATGAAGCTCGAAAAAGAGCTGCCTTTATGCCGATCTAGGAAAATCCCGGAGAATTGAGAAAGCGAAAACCTCAAACCCTTATCGGGAAATTGAGATCCAGCGGAGAGGGGCGGCGGAGAGAGGTCCTTGAAGTTGAAGAGGTGGGTGACGTAGCGGGAGTCGAGGACGCAGAGGCTAGGGTTTTGCTGGATCTTGACCAGGACCTGTAGGAGGGACTCCTCGGAGAGGAGGAAGAAGCCGAGGCGGGATGGGTCGATGTCGGAGAGCTTGGAGGTGACAGAGACCTTCGAGACGCGGATGGCGACGTGGCCGGAGATCGAGAGGGATTTGATCTCGGCGGCGGCGAGGGAGAGGAGGAGGGCCGCCAATGATACGAGGAGCAGGAGGAGGACGAGGGGCGGGTTTGTCATTTTGGGGTCTCTCCGGAGGAGATCGGAGATAGGATTTGAGATTTGGAGGATTTTGGGGTTTTTGGATCAAGACGACGACCAAGGTGGGGAGGAGTGAGTGGGGGAGTTTTAAACTTGTGAAAATTTTAGAAGGCCGCTTAAAATTGTATGACCCGCCGCTCGCGTCTCTTTGCATAGCGTTTTAGAATAGTGACATGTTTTAAAATTTTAGATTTTTAACAGCATTTGTGAAAATATGCTATGATGCAGTGCTATAAAAGGCCTCTCGTGTGGAAATACCCTTTCTTTGATGTTAAGCCCACAAGAATTGCCTCTCTAGCATGGAAGGGTATTCTCCAATCCAGGCCTATCCTTTCCAAAGGAATGAGATGGATTGTTGGGAATGGCCGTAGTATAAATTTTTTGTTATTTAATTGGGCTTTTGAATTCCCTTTCATCCTCCTCGTTCCTGAAGCTCAGCGTGGTTATGTGGACACCACGAGTCTTGTAAGTGACTTTATTTGTGGTAACTCTTAGGAGCGTCCCAATTTGCTTTCTGTTCTTGATTCGTCTATTGTTAATAAAATTTGTAATATCTACCTCCCCCTCAGACCTTCTGAGGATGAGTTCATTTGGGGCTTCACTGCTAATGGCAGATTCTCAGTTAAGTCTGCCACTTGGTGCCAGCCCACGAGTCAAGATCATCCTAATTGTAAGCCACTAAGGAAAACGTGGTCCTTAAACATTCCTCAGAAAGTCAAGATTTTCAGCTGGCTACTCCTAAGAGATCGCTTACAAACGAAGTATAGATTAAGTAGATTTTATCCTCATATTGATTCCACTTGTCAGTTTTGCTATGCTGACATTGAGACTTCTGACCATCTGTTTCTTGATTATCAGTTTGCCAAGGGTGTTTGGAGTTCCTTGCCAGATGTTCCTCTGCATGTCTCTAATAACCTTGTTATGCTCAAAGATTGGCTTCATCATGTATTCATTGATCTGTCAGTCTCTGAAGATTTGCTTGCTAGTATTCTCCTTACTTGTTGGAAGATTTGGGAGGCTAGGAATAAGCTGGTCTTCCCTAATAAAACCCCGCAGATTTCTCGTGTTATCCACCTTGCTGCTGCTGCTGGTAAGGAGTTTATTAATGCCACTTCGCACATTCGTCCTATCCACATCAGGCCGATTAGTAACATCAAGTGGAACTCGCCAGGTTCGTCTACTCTCAAGATAAACTTTGATGGTTCGGTCATGTAACACCCCGAACTCGGGGTAAGTAAAAACCCTCAAATTTTAAGTGTTGGTTTAGTGGCTGCACTCAAGAAACACTCTCGAGCTGCCTACGTATCCATAAAGGAATCAAGCCAATCGTAGTTCAAAATTTTCTAACATCTTATATTTATCCAATTCTTATGGCATTTGCAGACTGACTGGTAATTTCTCAAACAGAAACTTTATTAACCCCTTCCCAAGCATGAATAATGTGATGATGCGTAATTAATAATCCAAGTGTCTAACGCATGACGACCCATGTAACAGGTTAACGAAACCACAAATTTACCAACACGTCCAGCATGCAAATTTATACTTGGAACAGCACATTTAGCACCATAGCTTTCAGCAACTTAAATAACCATAAAGGAGAACCAACATACCATAATAGCACCCTAATTTATATACCAACCTCGAGCAGAGCCTAAGAAGCTCAACACAGACCAATGTGTATTCTTTATGAATTATAGAACACAAATGGCACATACAGAAATTCTAAATCAATTGGCATACATGATCAAGCAACAACAACAAGAAACCCCAAGCAATTAGATCAACGCAGCCAATTAAATATAGGCATGAAGTTATGCACTATACCACTGAAATTTATCTAGCAAATCAACCATAAAACCAGCAGAACACCTCAATCAATAAAATTTGTATTAGAATGATCTTTCTATCAACCAGCACCTATAAACAACCAGTATACATATATGACCGAAACTCAAAGACATCGGTATTCAAAATGATCCCCATGTATCAGAAAATAAACTTTCTAAGCCATTATAACATGTGAAGTAAAAATATAGCATATTAACTTCTTGTAGGTCAACATTACACCAATCAAGCATGTAATCAACATTCCTAACAACATTTTCAGTTTAGAATTAAGTACTCAAAATCATTTACAACATACATGCATGATCTATTAGCACACAAGCTCAATCAACATAATCATAAAAATGATTTTGGCACCGGGTTCCTACATGGCCACATTACACTATCAAATTGACTGCTAGAATGCCTCTACATTTTGTAATTTGAATGCTTTGAAACAAGTTAACTTTAAATCAGCAAAACAGAAGAGAGACTATGAGCAGAGCATAATCATTACCAAATTTCGGAAGTTTGGTTTATCCGATTGCTACGAAACTTGGATATGATGTAGAGAGCAAATTCACAATCATCTTTAATGAAGACACCATCTTCATCCGACGGCAGTAAACGGACATGCAGTCCCATAAACAGAAACCAGCAGAACTCCAGATTCTCCTGTACTGCCGAAACTTTGACGTGATTAGCAGGGGATACAACAGTTAGATTGAGCTGAGTTTTGGATATATCATAGAGGACAGATTTCTAATCATCTTTGATGAAGACATTACAATCATCTGACCGCTGTAACCCGACATGCAAACCCCTAAACCGAAACCAGCAAAACTTCGGATTCTCACGAACTGCTTCTGCTTTGACGGGATTTCCAGGAAATATAACGGTTGGATTTAGCTCCATTTTGGATATGATGTACAAAACACTATTATGAACATATTATAACCAGGAGTCGTCTCCATCTGAGAACTGTTTGTGGGTATTTTCTCTACATGCAATCTGACTGGGAAACACACTCAAGAGCATAATTCTTTCTCTCAGCTGCCTCTGCTTGGACCAGATTTCCAGGAGTTGTAACCGTTGGATTTGGCTGGATTTTGGATATGATGTGTAAAATACTACTATGAACATCTTTGTAGAAGGAATCGTCTCCATCCGGAAACTTCTTTTGGATGTTTTCCTCCTCCTGAAACCTCCTCGGTGCTGCCCTCGATCATCAAAACAGGAAATTAATGAGCATGTCTCGGGTTTACCCAGCCTGAAAATGCTACAGTCTTTGGAAAACTCTGAAATTCGGATATGTTGTAGACAATAGATTCGCCAACAACTTTGATGAAGACATCGTCGTCATCCAGCTACTGTAAATGGACATGCAACCCCTCAAACTGGACCCAGAATCACTTCGGATTCTTTCGAGCTGCGTCAACTTAGACCCGTTTATCAGGACCTATAACGGTTGGATGGAGCTGAATTTTGGATATGCTGTACAAAACACTACTACAAACATTTCTCTAGAAGGAATAATCTCCATCTGGAAACTCTTTCTGGGTGTTTTCTTCTCATGCAATCTGACTGGAGAAAAACTTGCAAAAAAACTCGTTTTTTTTTTTCTTTCTTTCTTTTTGGGTTGCCCACCCAAGGTTACCAGCTCCCCCTCCCCCAAAATTCACAGGAACTTTTCCCCTTTATAATACGCACACCACCACCCATCCTTCCCATATCTCCCTTTTATAATTATATAATAGTATCTTTATAAACCATGTCAATAAGCATTTATTATAAACATGAACAAGTATCATAAGTTGAATTTTAATAGGCTACACTTGAAATTATTTGCATTTTCACTACTCTTCGATTATGAAACTTTAATATGAAACATAACTACATAAATATATTATAAAACAATCATCTAGTAACTTTTCAAAAATTCGGGATGTCACAATCCACCCTCCTTAAAAATGAATTTCGTCCTCGAAATTCTCTCAAAGAACGTAAGTGTATTGCACCAAGCATTATGAGCATATCATCTATAGTGACCAACACCAATCTCTATGTGGCAGGCTAATGAAATTAAAACATTATTACCTTTGGTTCTCTTCAAACTAAATCAAATCGTTGAATAACTAGAGTTTGTAAGTAGGGACTTCATAATACCAAGTCACCTTCTTAACAGCAATTAATTCATCCAGATCAATGAGTTTCCCCTACCCCCAAAAGCAAAGGGAAAAGCCGTGGGGGCACACCCTCCCCCCCCCCCAACCACCCCCCCCCACGCCCCCACAGACAGGCAGTCCGAAGACAACAACCAGAGGCGGGGGGGAGGGGGGAGGGGCACCCCCCCACCCACACACACCCCCATTTCAAATAAAACCCACCCCCCCCCGTAGATCATTTTCTTTTTTTTTTTTGGATCAAAGTATGAAACCTACAGAGTTTGATATAGATGTCATAAATACTGAATATCTCATCAAGAACATCAGATGTCTCTTACCTGATAAGTAATACAACCATACATGTTGGACCAAACATTGTCCGGAACTCAAGTCGACCACCATAAACTCTCCAAGGTACTCAAACAACACTAACAAGTGGTAGGCTATGGTGGAAATCGACATCCACCAATCACAGCACTCACCACCTCTAAACCATCACAAGGTGAACATCTCCATCAACTAGAGGTAGGCTATGGTGACTACATCCACCAATCACAGCTCTGGATAATATCTAACCTGCAAGTCGTTAGATGCTTTGCAAAAATGGTCATTTAACACAAGCTTATTTAATCACTACTGATATCACCCCCATTCATTAAAGTACAGAGTGAGAGTGAGATGACTATGCAGTACTGGTTTGTCAGCAAAATATAATAGCAATATAAGGCTTTGAAATAGAGCTCTTTTGGATGCAACATCACTTAATTTGTGATAATTATGCCAAGCCTTCATTCACTGCTCTTACCATAATCAAGATCATGTATGGCACACAAAGCTTCGGGTCTTGTGCCAAAAATGAACACCGCTCAAAGACAGAGCCTTAGGTCAGCATGACCGGAATTATCACCGCTCACACAAGGAGCCCCGGGTCAATATGCCCGAAATCAATACCGCTCACACAAGGAGCCTTGGGTCATTGTGCCCAAAAATCAATACCGCTCACACAAGGAGCCCTGGGTCATTGTGCCCAAAATCAACATTACTCACACAGAGAGCTGCTCACACAAGGAGCCTTGGGTCATTATGCCCGAAATCAACACTGCTCGCACAAGGAGCTGCTCACACAAGGAGCCTTGGGTCATTATGCCCGAAATAAACACCGCTCACACAAGGAGCCTTGGGTCATTGTGCCCAAAAATCAACACTGCATCTTTGTGCCATTACATTTCCTTGGTGCTGGTTCCAGGTATTTCCTGCATCCTTAAGACATGGGCACATACAAGAGTCCACAAACCTGCCAAAACTGAACTCAAAATTCCAAAAAGCAACATATTAGCACCTATGAAATTTTGAAGTAGATGACCATGCCAATCATACGCAAAACATGTTATTCAATCATGTCAATCCTTGCATGGATATCAAAAAGAAAGCACCAACTAAATGCGGAGGCTTCTGAGACATTTTATAAAAATTTGTATCTATATACTTTGAAACTAAGATTGCTTATCATCATAACCGCATAATATCATAATAAAATCTTACTAACCAATCTCAACCATAACTCTCCAACTCCACAAATAAGATAGAAAAATTTGAGTTACTTCATAACACAACTGTAATGTTAGTCTGTTTTCATCCTTCATGGATATAGCAAGATTAGAAGAAAAGTATTTCAATATCTTTTAATAACGACCAAGTCAAATACTTTCATCTCAACCAGTCAGGACATACTAAATTTCCATCTCTGATTTTGAATCCATCTCTTGGCACCATGTCTTCAGAGAGGCCAACTTTGTAGCTGATGCTATTGCAAACCATGGCCATGTACTTTCTAATATGCATATTTGGCAGAACTCTATTCCCACTTCTGCCCCGTACTGCTCTGTTATTTGACTCTGTAAAGTCTGGTTACCCCCAGAGGTTTCTCCCTATAATATATTCTTTGTTCATAAAAAAAAAGAAAAGAAAAAAAAAGCCTCTTGTGGCCTAGTGAGTGATTTTTTATAATGTGAATTTTGAGCTAATTAGTGGCAATTAAGAAAGATGGAGCTCACAGTAGAGATTTCATATAGTTAAGGTTGCACTCTAAAGATCTATAAATTGCTTTTCAGGTTTTTAAGGCAAAGATCAGAAGGAAAAAAGGAATTACATTTGTGGATCCAACAACGATTATGTTCCTAGCTTAATTACATGTTATTGCGCAGGTCCAGGGTTTGCCTCGATGTATAGAAAGTGGAACAATTTACTCTTAATGACGTGTTTACTAATTTGGAATGAGAATGAAATTATTATGAGCCATTTTCATTCCTGTTGCTTCCCGTTTTTACTAAAATTCGAGAATCAAATTTGTAGTGGGACCCACCACAAATCAGGAATGCGATTCCTAATTTTTAAGGAATGGGACTCTCTGGGTTGAGATGGTATTGGGATTCCTAGAGATTGATTCCACTAGGAATGAAAATTTGATACCTAAATTATCCTTCAAAATCTAATAACCCACAAAAAACTTCTACCCGTCAGAAAAAGAGATAATTACCCGTGCAAAATAAAAAATATTGTAACAAGTACTCCGCTATGGTGATTATGACTTTTTGGTGAAGATTGGTAGGTTGAGGTATATGGAAGTTCAAACCATTTTTAAATAGAGATTGCAATTGTTTTGGCATGGAGTTTCTGGTGAAGAACATGATTATTTTCTTACGGAGACTATGATCATAATTATGTTTAAACTACAATTCTCAATAATATTACTTATATAAAATAGAGTAGCAAACTTTCGGTGGCAGAAGATATTTGTACTTGAAACTTTAATTTTCACTTTCATGTTGAAAAAACTGAAATTTTATATTAAGGGTATTTTAGTAATTTAATTAATTTTCATTCCGATTCATGAAAATTAGTAAACAGTTTAATGACAATCACCTCAATTTTTATTCTGTTGTTGCACAATTAGTAAACCCTTCAATGGGAGTGCTTCACTCCGATTCCTGCTCATTCCGATTCCTGTTCATTTTGACTCATGTTCACTCCGACTTCGAGTTAGTAAATGTGCCATAACTACATTATAATTAGAGAAACTCACAATGTATGGTGCATTTTGATCGCTCTATATTGATATCCGCTATTCTTGGTTACCTTCCTGGTAACACTCATATTTGGAATTCGTCAATATAGTTTTTTGATGGAAAATGGTAGATTGTTTTCAAGAATAGAGTACAATGTGAACCAGTGGTGGACCTAGGAATTTCCCACTAGGGGAGCGGAATTTTGCATTTTGTGTGGCCTGCAAAAACGAACGATGACGGCTGCGAAAGATGAAGTTTGGTCGGCAGTGGTGATGGGTAGGACCAGTGAGCTTCGTGCTTCGGGGAGGAGGTCATGTAGATGTAGGGAAGAATGGGTCAAAGGAGAATTTTTTGGGATTGTTATATATAGGTATATGTATGGAACGATATAGTATGATATGGTGATTCAGAACTTTCAATATTTACGAGTAGAGTTAAGTAGGGCTGGGATTGGGTCCCGACCCGAAAACCCCCACCCCGACTCCCGACCCAACACCCCCTTGGGCTCGCATTTTCCACCTTGATTCCAACCCCGATAGGCTTCGGGTCTCGATTATCGGGTCGGGTGGGTGAAATCCCGACGGTGAAAAGATTGGAGTATCTTTTGACGCTTCTGAAGCGATTGCCTCTCGTTCTGCAGTACATCAATCGCACCAGGTACGACAAACATGTCCATGAATTTGTCATCGTTCTCAGCAAACAAATCCAAACAAATTGCCAGCACAAGCCGATCTTGACTGCAGCAAACAAATCCAAATCCAAACCAATTTGAACAAAAAAATCAAATTCATGACCACTATTACAAATCAAGTAAACAGCATCCAAATCCCAATTGCATAAAAATCAAAAAATCAACAAAAACCCATCAGATCTACCCGAACCCGATCCCTTTCTTCCTTGTTTTTTTCTCTAATTTTTGCAGAGAGAAATGCACAACAGGAACAAGAAGGCCATGGAGTTGATAGCCACAGGTTGGAGCGCCTTAATAGAGGTCGACCGCGTCAGCGATTACTGTAAGCTCAACGACCGTCGCCTCATCCCTCTCTTAAGGGTCTGTGTTCTTCAAAGCAAAATGCGTTGTGGTTGCTCATCGTGGTTGCCGTGCGGGTGGGGTGAAGAAGAAGAAGATGAAGAAAGGGATCGGGTCTGGGTGAAGAAGAAGGGGAAAAATGGGTTGGAATTTGGGATTGGGTCTCGGTGAAGAAGAAGAGGAAAATGGGATTGGGTCTTGGTGAAGAATAAAAGAAGAAAAGAAAAAATGATAAAAAAAAATTGGTATATTTATATGTAAAAAATAAAATAAAAAATATATCGAGTCGGGTCGGTACCAGTCAGGTTTCAAATTTCAAGTCGGGTCGGGTTGGTAAAAATCTGGTATATTTATATGTAAAAATCTGGTTCTATCTCATAATATTTCAGACGACATTGGAATTCCTTTCTCAATTATATTATTATCAAAACTTTAAGTACCACTTATTACAAATGATAGATTATGAATGACTAGGTTCAGGTTTGTAGATCTGCTCGCCTTATCTTCCATCGCCCTCACTATTGCCTCTTAAACACTAAGGTGATTAAAAGCTATGGGTTTTGGAAACCTTGTATACATAGTTGGTTTTCCCAGCTTAAGTGATATCACCCCAGAAAAAGGTTTTGCCACAGATAGTTTCCTTGAGTTTCCTTGAACCTTGATAGCACAAGAACTCCCAGAAATCTCAGTTCTCTGCTGGCGGCTTTTACCATCTATTTTTCCATAGCAAGCCAAACTTTTTCCCTTCTTTAAACCATTTTTACTCTCCGAAGATGCCAATGGATCATACATTGCTTTCTTGATGTCTGCAAGCAACTCTGTTGGGGAGTCAAATGCATTTGTCGAATTGAAAAACATCTGAAACACTTTGAGGCAGGAAAGGTGTAGTTGTTTCCATGCTTCTGGCATGTCATCACTACTTGTGTCCTTCACCAGTACTTCCTCCATAAACTCTTTCTTCTTTTCATTCAGTAACTTCTGTATAACCTGTACGGATTCTTCAACCCGAAAACACGGGTTTTCCTTCATGTGCAGCAGAACAAGGTTTGGTTTACCCTCCTCTTTCTCCTTCTGCGATCAAAACTCGAAGTCAATAGTTTCCTTTTTCCTAATTAATGTGATTGCTATTCATATTACTCAAAAATAATCATCCTGAATTCTCTGTAAACAAACTATTCGCAAGATGACTACTTTAGAGTGCTAACAATAAAATTTCTATGGTCGTTTTCATATGTACCTCGTAGCTTCTGATCTCGTTCAAAAGGCGCGTCAAAAGCATAATCAAACTGGTAAGTGGGTGACTTTGAGGACATTTGAGGATGTTTATATTTGGAGACGGACTAAGCAGAAGAGCAGCTGGAAGAAGAATAGTCTGTGAGGCAATGGAGATTGTGGCTACTTTGAGGTACTCAGCAATTGAAGGGTCTTGCCCCTTTCTGCTCCACTCTGCTTCCTTTAACCAGCTCAAAAACGTTTGATGCCACTAGATTCATAGGGGAAAGACGGTAACAAAATGAATAAATAAAACAGTTTTCACTTTACTATTATGTCAAGCTAAGAAAATTTAAGCAAAATGTTACCAGATCCTGGATATATGTCTTTAAGTCATATCCATTTTTGTTGAAGAATTGCCAAGAAATGTCATCAACTAGATCTGTGAGGGCTTTGAATATAGTCTTTCCATGTCCACTCAGGCCTTTTCCCTCCCACCTGATTAGTTAAAGAGCATGAGTAGCTACTTCAAACTATGAGACGAGTTTTATGTAACCGGCATATACAATAACAATGATTGTTTATAGCATTGTACCTTTTGACAGCATTGGTGAGAACTTCCAGTTCATTCAAGGAACCTTCCTGATCAAAAAAATCATCCGCAACTGTAACAAGAACTGCGCTTTTCACAATGGCAAACCGCACCGCTGAAATAGAAGAATTCGACAGAGTGGATGCAGTTGCAAAATAACAGTAGGTGGTTTTCTCTCGAGCAAACCCCAGGTTACAAAGTCCCATCTCCTTCGTCCACCTGCATGATTTTTCACCGAAAACACAAACGAAGGTTGATTTTCATGACTGCAGATCACAAGAATCCCAGTAGTATATAATACAGTAAAATGTTTCTCAGTATACTGTAAAAATGAAACAGGGCACCTCTGTAATTCCATTAATTCATTTCTGAATATGGACTGCCGTAGTGTGTAGTTCTCAATGGCAAGTTGTAGCAGCATAGCATTGTTTTCAGATGATAATCTGCAGATAATTTATCCAACTGCTCAACTTAGATAATTAATGACATTGATTATCTGATTGAGAAAGTTACCTATATGATAAGGCTTGTCCTGTCCATGGATCCAAAGTTTCTTGCGTCTCAATGCACCTTCTGTGCTCCAGATGATCCAACCGAGCAAGCCACGGGATATTAATTTCATGCTTAACCTGCACAAAGGAGATGTGAAAACAAAAATTAAGGAGCTGATTAACTAAGTCAAGTAATTAGTTCAACGTCTACTTTTTGTCACAAATTACTTGTGCAAGTCCCAATGACCCAGTATTTTGTTCTTTTACCCTTTGAGCCAATTGTTTTTAACAGAGTTATTGACGGAACAGAGAAATAGCATATGTATCTGCCCTTGCAAGTCAGTCATACTATTTGGTCCTACCAAATTGTCAGAATCTTCTGTTGTGTCCTTTTCTAGTATTCTTCTTGAGAATACCCTGAGATTCTCAAGTTCACTTTCTCCTGCGAAGGTAACATCGGTTGCCCTGTACACATTGTACATGGCACTCGAAAACATTATATGGTGCTCTTCTATGTGCACCATTATATCTTCATCCTGGAGGAACCTGCAAAACTTCCCTGCAAATTAAGCCCAAATTAGTATCTAATATTCAACTTAACTATTTAATAAACATAAGTTTGCATATTAATCCTTACTAGGAGATACTCTGTAACCATGTAGTCTCAGAAGTCGAAATACGAGCGAGTCTCTATACAGTTGCAGCGGTATCACCTTCTTCGCCGCGCTCTTTGGCTCTTCCCTCACGTAACTTCTGCTTTTGATAAGACAAGAGTTCATCAAACCATGGTTTAATCAATAAGAAATATGCCAGAATGCGAGCATCCAACTCAATATCAATGGAACTATATATAATCGCTGGTCACCTGTAAACTTGGCTAAGCATACTTGTGATCTCCTCCGTGAAATATTCGGCAAGTCCCAACCTCTCGATCCGGTCTACTAGGCGAACCCGAAGAAGGTCTTCATCCAAGGGGTAGATCGCCGGAACTACAAATAATAACAAAAGTGTCCTTCACATCATTAGTAGAAGGAAAATAAAAATCAATAGTTACAGTGATAAAATTATATCCAAAGAAGCGGTAATAGAAAAACATAAGGGGCCATAGAATAGAGTAGGTAGAATGAAAAAAACATGGGTTGATAAGCACATCTTGGAAGCAGTACTATAGGAATCATTCAGATTAAGTGGAATAGTGCAACTTGATACCTCCAAACCCACATCTTTGGACCATAGAGTTCAAATTGTCCAAAAGCTCCTTTTGTCCTGTCTTCATGAAAGCACATGCAGTAGCTGAGGGGGATTGGATTAACCCTTCTTTATCACTACTTTTGGAGCATGAAATTGCCAAACAAAAAGGCTAGGTGAGTTTTCATATCACCATATGTATTGATGAAAAAGTACTGCGTGGGAATCAAAACTAAATTTACCTTTGCCTTTCGAGTATTTCTTGTCTCTCAAGAAAGAGTTGAGCTACTAGCGCGGTTGAACCACTTGAGAAATGAATGCGGAGGCCTTTAATCTCCGCGAGTTCAACCATTGCCGGGAAAGCAATCACAAACCACTGAGGCAAAGATCCCGTTTGCTCTTTTAGTAGCTTCTCTGTGTTTGCATGGATGAATGCCAAACCTACACACAAAAATATACAAAGTGCATGAACACACAACAAACAAAAAGTTTCCCCACTTTCATCAAAAGTAGATTGCCTAAGTACTAAATATATATGCACACATGTGCAGTATTGTTTTATTCCCAATGATAGTCATTAACAGGGATGATGATCAGTAGTTCAGATTACAGTATGACAAAAAGAGAAAATATACCATTCTGAATGGCAACATGACCGACATTCCATGTGGTAAGTGCAACAACACAAGCAAGAGTCGAAGTGAGGGAGTCTAGCGAGGGGCACGTATCCGTGTCTCCCCAGAAGCCTGCCTGTTTTTGGTTACTGAGCAACCAATCCAAGCACCCGTCGAACAAGGGTTCATCGGGTTGTTTAGGGTTCGGAATCATTGCGAGCCAGGCAGTGTCATAAGGAGAAGGAGCCACAAGAGAACACACATCAACACCACCGTGTGATGAAAACATGATCTCTTGTTTAACCTTCATTACAAGATTCTCAACTAAACGTTCATGAGAATCCATGACAAGAGGTTCGTACATGTAAGTTATACGTGCACCTCTTTTTTGCTTATTATGGAGTGAGACAAGCATAATTTGTGTTGTATTTATAGTCTATAGAGAGCTACTACAAGCCCCACGTAAGTTTCCTCGAAAGTCATTACAAGTGTGAAGTCATTCGAAGAGCTAGTCAAAGTCAATTGGCGCCTACAATCAAGTTGTGTCTCATAACCCTTCAGATTTTATTCACGTAACTAAAATAATGACACTTATGAAATTGTGTCTCACGATGTCGCTTGACATACTCCTAATCTTTTTTTTTCTTTTCGTTTTTTATAGGAAGCTCCCAATCTCATTTGGTGTTATATGTGCATTATTTGGTGTAGCTTTCCATTCAGAATATTTTTGTCTTACCTCCTTCTGTCTTTTTAGGCCACTTCTATATTTATATAGTACGCAATTTGTTCTCCAGCCTTTGGCCTTTAAGTATCTAGTAGTGCTTTTTCTAAAATTCTTACTCGGAATCTTACCTAATGTCTAATCAAGATTAAGTACGTAAATATTCATATGCACCTCTATATTTATTTCATTCTTATTGACTTTTAAGTCCCAAAGATCAAGCCACTTTTGGGAGTTTAATAATTGATCACTACTTTTGGTGTATAGCTTTCCATTCATTTTCCGATGTTTTTGCCTCTACTTTATTATACTATTTTCTTTCAAATTCTACCTGAATGATTGATTGGAAGGAAAAAAGGAACCATATTACAACGATATTGTTGCTAGAAATTTGGCAGCACTCTGGTCTTCTATTGGCTATCTATTGTCCGATATTCAACACCTTTTGGGAGCAGTGTCTTCAGGTCATTTTGAGTTTTGTTAGCCATCTGGCTAATCAGCTAGTGTTACGAGTATTAATCCTTCTGCTTGTACTTGGTATAGTTCATACTACCGAGAATTGTAACACTATTTCTTAATCAATAAAATTTATTGCCTTTGTAAAAAAAATATGATATTGTTGCTATTTTAATCACTCATGTCAGGGGTTTGTCTCAATGATATAAAGAGTGGATCAATTCACTAGGCCACAAAGTGGAATACATAACACCTCGTAGACAATGGATGACGAAAACACTGTTATGAGCTCCTGCAGAAGACCAATACATAACGTGAAACCTATTTTCGTTATCTATATAGGCCCAAAACCATTGTTGTTCAATGTCTAGAAAGAGGAAGACAACAGTTTTTTAAAAAACGTTATTTGTAAAAACGCGGTAGTTACTATGCACTTAAGAAAATAACAACGAAATTTCAAAAAATTGTTATTTGTTAAAAATGCGATACCTACTGTACACTGAGGGGGAAACCAAAATCTCAAATTCCCTCTGTGTCCCCTTTTAATTTTTGAACGGCCTCCATTCATTAAAACCCTAATTTCTCTCTCTCTCTCTCTCTCTCTCTCTCTCCCACATCTCTTTCCCTATCCTTCCATCTTCGTGGCGGCCCTCTTGCAATCGCCGAGCTTCGAATCAAGCGAGTACGATGGGATGGTGACAGCGCCGACGGCCTTGACGACCCAAGGTTCCGACATCGATGCGATGCTCCGACGGCTTGGCTTCTCCGCCGTGGATCTCGTCAGATCTACTCAAGTTCGGGTCGTTGTTCTCGGATGGCTTCAAGAGAGTCCTCCGCGAGCTCGACACTGACGACTTCGTATCCACAGAGCTCCGGTTCCAAGGCCTTGAGGAGTCCAAAGTCTTTCTTCCTCTCTCTCTTCTCGGATTCAGCCATGGCCGCTCTGCAGTACTTGGAGTCGCTCACAGATCTGTACCAGAGAAAGATATGGCGTATTTGAAGCGGCGTCGTCTTGTTAAAGGTTGCTTCTTTCAGTACTTGTAGCAACACCTTTCAATTCTTTGTGATTCACGCAGATCTGGTAGCTGACCCCCATTTCCATCAGTTGATTTGGGTCATGATCAACTGGATCGGAGATGCCGGTGGCCGCTTCCGCCATTACCTTCTTGAACCTCCGCGACGATGTTCTCATCAACCGCCTCTATCGCGACGATGTTGGGTAATTTCTCTCTTTTATCCATTCTCTGTTTCGGCCTCTGGGTACCAACAATTTGTCGGTTGTGATATTCTTGAAAAGATGTATTCTTTGCATATAACTTTGAGTAATTGCATCTGGGTATGGCCTGAATGTTAGTTTTAGGAAGTCTGACAAGGTTTTTGGTCAATAGGTATTCTGTTTGTGTTGTAAGATTATCTGGGTTTGTGTTAAATTGCTGAAATTGATGGCGATATCATGTTTTTGCCATTGCTAGAGTGGAGAGAAATGAATTTTAATCGAAAGTGGGAAATGGCCCATTGTCCTGTTTATTGTTCATAGTTTATACAATTATTCCCTTTGATTCTGCTACTCTCAGTATATGTGCAGTTTATTGGTGGATCTCTGAGTTTTTATCGTGGTTGGAAGTGTTGTAATAATGCTTCGAATTGAATGACTGGTGTTGGCGGATGTATGCTTTATTATATATTTTCTTGCAGGTTTATGTTTACTAGTTCTTTCTTCCTCTCGATGTAATATTCTTCAGGGTAGGCGAGGATGTCTGCATTGTTCTATTTACCTTGGAAACACGCTATTTGGTTTTCCTGAGATCTATTGGAAATGTGTTGCTTAAGCTGAACATACATATAATTTGTATTTTAGGATTATTTCTTCACCGACGTAAGGCAGAGATTACCGATTCATTTACAAAGGTTAGCCTCTCTTGATTGTCGAGCATGAGATAGGTCATTTTAGCTTTCGAGAAGAATGCTTAATCTTATATTCACATTCCATTGATGATCTTTTTCACTGTGTTTCGTTGGCATAATGAATGGTTAGTCTTATGAATGGTGATGCACCAAATTGTTGACTAGTACTTACATATAGCCCATAATAGTTTGAACTGATGCTTTCTGGTGTGCCAAAACAGGTGCAGCTGTATGTTGATTCTAGTGAAAAGGCTACTGCACGCTATCAGGTAATATCGCACAGGAGCACAATGCCTCTCAGTTTAACCAGTATCCATGTTATGCCAAAACCTAGTATATTGACCTGTGCTTCATATGCCTTTGAATTGTAGCTAATCTGTCCATCAAAGAGGGAAGTCAGGGTGTTTGGAAATTTCAAGCAAACAGGAACCCTTCTGCCAAAAGCTCCTAAAGGCTGGGGCTGGCGAACAACTCTGTTATTTGATGAGCTTGCTGATCTTCTCCAAAACGGAGCCTGAGAGTGGCTGCTGTTGTGCAGCCACTGGGTGAGTTTTTGCATGCTTCTTAGACCTTATTATAGTTATAAGTCGACATGTGTTTTTCTGGTGTGGACAAAGCTGTTTCCGATGATCGACCATAGTTTGTTTAGTTTTGTTTTGATAGTAATGTCTTATGCTGCAATTTGTTTGATATTGTTGACGATGCTCTGCACTTATAATGGACACAGTTTGCTTTTTTGTTTTGGTAAGATTATAACAGATGTGTGATGTTTCAGGTGAACGTTCCGAAGACAAAGAAGAGTTACTGCAAGAGCAAGGAGTGCAAAAGCACACTTTGCACAAGGTGACACAGTACAAGACCGGCAAGGCTAGTCTTTATACTCAGGGAAAAAGGCGTTATGATTGTAAGCAATCTGGATATGGAGGTCAGACCAAACCAATGTTCCACAAAAAGGTAAGCATCAGCTACTTGCTCTCGTTTCATTCTGGAATATAAAAGAATGATCGGCAAATATGGTAAGTTCCACTAAGTTCAATGACCATGTTAGATTGCCTAGGTTGATGTCATTTTCGTGTAGTTGTTCTGTTTTGTACCAATGATGTTGTAAAGATTGTATGTGCGAAATCTATTTGCTTTAGTACTTTTTACTTGGTATTTTCTAGGTTGTGATTGGTAGACAAAACTGTAGATTTCGTGTTGTTAATAGAAGAGTTTGCTACTCTTACGACATGTAGCTGTAATGGAAAGAAAATCAGTGATTGGAAATTGTACTTCCACGGCTCTTGTCCATTTTTGGTTTTTGTTTGTTGAATTTGATTTGCATCTGTGTTTGGTTTGATGAGCGGGTATGTGTTGCCATGTCGCAATTTCCAGTCGGTGTTTTGTTCGCTTCTAAGGGAACTATGCTGAACAAATTGTCTGGAACAGCATTGGGTTATTATTTCTTGCAATATAAGTTTGTAGTTTTAGGCTTGCATATGTTATAATTCTGTTATCCACCTCTTATTGCAGGTACCAGATATGGTGCCAGTTTGCGTAAGCAGATTAAGAAGATGGAAGTCAGTCAGCACAGCAAATATTTCTGTGAATTTTGTGGCAGGGTAGTGGGGTGACAGTTTCTGAATAATTTTCGTCTTATTCTGGTCCGAGGAAATATTAATGAGTCTTGTATTTCCTTGTAGTACTCTGTGAAGAGAAAGGTTGTTGGAATTTGGGGATGCAAGGACTGTGGCAAAGTGAAGGCTGGTGGCTCGTATACCTTGAAGTAAGAATCCTTTTTCACTGCCTGTCGGTTTCCTTTAGCTTTATTGCAACAATGAACTAAATGAATCTTCCTTACCTATATATTTGAGGAATTTCATCATTTAAGAGCCACGGTGATCAATGTGTTTTGATTAGATGGGTGAGATACTTGCCTCTGTGGAAGTTAAGGTAGCTCTTAATTTGTTTTGTTTTTTTCACCAGTAGCTCTTAATTAGTAATCATTCCCTCGTGCATATGGATCCAATGTTTTGTTAGTGTTCATAGTAATTCTAGACTTATGTTGAGTTTCGATGAAACAATTTGATCTGAAGTGTTTCAACGTCGTATTATCTCTTTCTCTAAGGCTGGTTTTCTGGGCATGGGACGAGCACTCCAAAGGGATCTTAATCGGATTGCTGAACTGCAGATACTTCTACCCCTGCTTGTTTGGCCTATGTTTTTACAGGTATAGACACACATATACCCATTCAATCACACATATACTGCAACTGAGCTTTTAGGCTTTGACAAATGTTCTTTTGTTGTAAGCTTCACCTAATGTTCTTTCTAATGAGTCTTTTGATATCAATGCAGCAAGAGTTTTTCGGAAAGCTCATGGGCGTCTTTTATAATTTATTACTTTTGTTTTTGCTTCTTTACATATGCAGTGTTCTCTTTCTTTTATACAATGAGAGTGACATAAGAATATTATAGTTAGAATTTGCTCAATTGCTTGGAAACTCTTGAGATGTAAATATGCTGCTTATGTTCTTACACTTACTGGGTTTTTTTGAAAATTACAGTGGGAAAAGAAGAATAGGTGCACATACACACAGCTCGAGAGATCGATGAAGTTAGGAGTGAGTGGGCTGACTTTTTACAGAACTTTGTTCAGCCATAGGCTTTGGTATGGCTGTGTTAGTTTTTTTTTTTGTGCATATTTTGGTGGCAGTTGTAGTTATTTTTTTGCTAAGTTTCGTGACCTGAACAATGGTTAACTTAGAGGCCATTGTAACTTTTTTTTTTTTTTTTTTTTTTCTAACTTTGGTGACCTGACCAATGGTTAACTTAGAGGCCTTGGTTATGTATAACTGTCCAAATGGTATGGTGATAATTCAATGTAAATATTGTTCAATGTATTGCTTTATTATAATTGGTGTGATGAAATCATTGATATAAGACAGGTTTATTAGTTAATGGTGTGGTAGATGCCTATTTTGTACCCATATAAATATCTCAGAATAAGATAACGGGCTTCAAAGCAGAGGTACCGTTGTCTATTCCAACAATAGAAAACGATTTGCCGGCGAACAATGTTGTCTATTCCAACAAAAAATAACGATTTCATTTCAAATAGTGTTGTCTATTCCAACAATGGATAACGATTTAATGAAGAACAATGTTGTCTATTCCAACAACAGATAACGGCTTAAGAAAAAAACCGTTGTTTATTCCAACAATAGATCACAATTGACAACAAAAATTGTTATCTAAAGTTATATTAGATAACAGTTCGGCACAAAAACACCGTTGTTTATTCCAACAAAAGACAACGATTTTTAGTAAGCATGCGTTGTCTATTGTATGTATAGACAACGCTCTAGCATAAGGTACCGTTATCTATTGGATTAATAGACAACGGAATTTGTGTTATCTAAAATGGCATGAATAGATAACACCCACTTAGATAACGGTTTGGGCGAATGAATAGATAACGGTGTTCCACCGTTATGTATTCCACTTTGTGGCCTAGTGATTTATTATTAACTGTATTATAACTAGAGAAACTTCCTATCTAGGTTGTGTTTTGGTCATTCTCTATATTGATATCCTTTGTTCTTGGTTACATTCTTGGTAATACTCATATTATTACATATCCTTAATCACTTAATGCCTAATATTGAAGATTAAGTACATAATAGAACATGAAATTCATACCTCTAGATACATATAAGGTAATTCTCTATATGCATGTGAACTTGATACCTAACCAACCGGTATGTACAAGAAGGTTACCATATATATGAGATTGCATTGTCGAAATAAGTACTGTATAAAAGATTTGTAACTCAAATGATTACGAACAATGTTGGAGATATATGCGTGCGGCCCCCATTGGAATTCGTCATGTGCTAAATTACGGCTTGGTCGGTTCTACGGCGAAGTCAAGTAGTCCCCATGTCCCATTATGTTTGCCCTCCTCAACATCATGGAGTGACTTTTTTGGGATCAAGGTACGGATACATCTGAAATGTCAAGGATATGTCATAATAACCAGCCAGCTGTCTTCTAAATTATCTATCTAATTTTGATTGGTGTTCTAAATTTTCAATTTTCAATTTTTTTTTTGTTTCCGTGATTGGATATTCTCTTTGTTTAAGTCATCGATGACATCATTGTGGAAATGGATGTATGCATACTTGTTTGGATCTTGTAGTGAAAGAGAGATAGGCACACATGCCAATTTTGCTCCTAACGCAATTTAATCGGCCGGCGTTGTATTACGAGGTAAGTTGACGTCGTCAGAGTACTAGGTACTAAGTATTGGGACAACCATTGTGCACTACAAAGATTTGGAGTATTAGAGAGCAACTGTTGGTTTAAATAATAGGGGGTCTTAATGCTCTTTTGCAACCAACTTATATAATTAGTTCCTAATTTTCTCCAAAATTTGTCATTTTGTGTCATTTTTCCTCCTCCCGCATCCCCAAAAAAATCTAATTAGGGACTGATTATATAAATTGGTTGCAAAAGGGCATTAAGACCCCCTCTTATTTAAACCAACGTTAGTCCCTAATACTCCAAATTTTTGTAGTGGTGGTACAAAGAATAGCAAAATAGTTGAATTGTAATGCATGAAAAAACGGTGCATCTTTCCTTGTAATTTCCATGATATCAACCATGCTTGGACCACATTTGGAATATACATACCAAACCTTAATTTGTCACTATATGGTCCTGCCCTCCTCCCTTTTATCCACTATGATTATTTTTTCTGGAAAAGGGACAGATTTGATTCATTCTTAAGTAACCAGCGACGGACCCACAGGCCTGACGGGGCATGGCCTCCCGATTCGGGGAAATCGCGGTGGATGAGCATAATGGTGAACCCAGATTTTGTATGGGTGTGGCTACTTTGTATCAGCAGCAGAGTTTGATGACAGAATGTAGAGAAAGAGAAATATGAATCTGTTGGCCATACCAATATTTGAATATTTTATATATATAAGAAAGAAAAGCCTAAGGGTGAATCATTATTGACAAAATAAGGTATCATTCACAGCTGAGATTGATTGTTACACTCTCATCATGTCTAAGATTGATTATACTTATCCCTTGGATTTAGCCAGCACACTGTAATTTAGCTATAGTAACAACGACAAGAACTCATGGATTTCGGGCACAATCCTCTGCAATCTAATTAGCAATCTAAAGATCTTTGAATTGCTTTTCAGGTTTTTAAGGCAAAGATGAGAAGGAAAAAAGGAACTACATTTTTGGATCCAACAACGATTATGTTAATTTGTAGCTTAATTACATATTAAGTGCAGATCTGGGTTTGCCTTAATGTATAGAGAATGGATCCATTTATTATTAACTGTATTACAATTAAAGAAACTCCCAAGTAAGGTGCATTTTGACTGTTCCCTAGATTGATATCTTCTGTTCTTGGTTACCTTCCTGGTAACACTCATATTTGGAATTCGTCAATATAGTTCTTTGACTGAAAAATGATAGATTGTCTTCATGAGTTGAGTACAATGTGAACTGATCTCAGCAGCCCATTTTCACAGACGCAATTAAAAGCTAACATATAAAATCCTAATAAAATACCAAAAATATATGGGATAATGATCCCCTAATTCTATTGTAGATCACTAATTTTTAATGTTCACTTTTAAAGTGGGATCATCCTTAAAAGTCAAACAAAATGCATGTGCACCAAAAAAGCCATTGCGCGCGGGGACCTTCTTTTCAAAAATCATGTGCACAGAAACACTTAGTACTTGTTTGGTAGGGCTTATAGTTGAAAAAATACAATTATTTTTGAAGTTTTGTAGAAAATATGTGTTTGGTAAAGTATGTTCAAGAATCTTATTTTTTAAGCCAACTTATTCTCAAAGCTCAAAATCTACTAAAAACTAAAAGTTTGGTTTTTGAAACTTCCTTTTTAAGCTTCTTTTGAAAGTAAAAGTGGTTTCACAAAACTAGTTTACCAAACGGTTTACTGCTTTTTTTCACAACAGCTTATTCTCAAAGTATAAGTAGCTTATTTTCAAAGCAACTTTAAAATTAAGTTAAAAATAAGTTCAGCCATACCAAACTAGCCCTTAGTGGTACACAAATCAGTTTATGCCAACACATAAACAGTTCATGACGTAATCTCAAATTTCCATCTTCAACCTCTAAATTTTAATTCCCTCCTATGTTTTATACCAATACCCAACACCAACATATCTCAATTTCGCTTTCAATTTTATCACACCTAACCAAATTGCATCATACTCGAACCAAATTTCATCACACCCAAACCAAATTTCATCACACCCAAATCAAATTCGGCCCCCAATGTTTGCTGTCAAAACTCGTCAAAAATTTCATGACCCATACTGAACTGGGTTCCAAATCCATCGAAACTTGGATCCTAAAACCCAAAATCTCATTTCTTGTTGTTTCATTGCTCGCTTATTTTCCCTAAAATCTCAATAAACCAGGAAATTGAAGGTTACAGAAACAATGCCCAAGACATATCTCAGAGTGTAGAGTTCGCCTCCACAAATCACAGCAACAAACCGAATGGAAAAACGGAGGTGTAGAGAGAAATATATGAATTTAGAGGGATTTTGAGTAGAAAAAAGAGAAAGAAAGCGAAGAAAATATGAATGAGGAAAAGTTAGATTTGAGGAAAGAGGGTGTGTGAAGAAGGAAAAATTGGGCTACATAACATGGTCTTTGTTATTTGTATTTTTGTTCTTAAATGCGAAGATTTGAATTTCAGGTGCTATAAGGAAAAGAGAATTTATATATTAGACTATGAGGTCATTATATGAAAACCGATCGGGAAACGCTGTTAGGGGAAGTAGATAAACATAAAAAATATCTACTTTAGGTGCAAGCAGGAGAATAATGTCATATGAAACACATTGCTTTACAATTCACATACCTAGTCAATCGGTTATTTGCTAACATGTGTAACACCAGTCAACGCACGAACGCATTCACGGTGACTGAATCACGACTTGTCGAAGCATTGGTTCTAAGATCATCTCATGAATGATATCATGATTGGATTTCTTCCTGTGCAAAATCACGCGTTGTCGGTTACGGAGGAGTCAAGTCGTCCCCTCAAACGTGACTTCTTGTCCATACGGATACATATATAAACTGTTAAGGATACATGCACGTTTAAGGCATCGATGACACCATTGTGGGAATGGATACATGCATCATCAATCCCTTGTTGGATATAGATATTTTGCTTCATGGTTTAGTGATCATAATGAAATTTACTTTTAAGTGGTTTGGGTTTTTATAGGGATGTAACCGTTTCTGTTCGGGTATAATCCTTGCTAATGCGGAGCAAATACTCTCGGATGGTTGGTGCACGGTTTCATGAAAAATACAGGCACGCATATATGAAACTGTTTTTCCGGCCCTAAAAGGGTACATATCCGTCTATATTATCGGATTGATTTCTTCCCGTGTCAACGCATGATTTTGCTCCCAACCACAGTTAATCGCCCGGAAAAAAACATGGTACATTGTATTGAGAGGTAAATTGGCGCCATCAGAGTTCTTGGTAATTGGTAGTGGGACCACCATTTCCACGCAATTGGTCTTTAATTAATTTGCATGAAAGCCAAGCATAGTAAATATATGAAAGCCAAGCATAGTACGTATGTTAAGTGACATGATAGTGGGGCACCAAAAATAGCTAAGTAGTTGAATTATTGTAAGTGCATGAGAAATTTGTGTATATTTCTTCGTAATTTTCCATGGTATTTGCATGGGCCACATCTGGAATATCTACCACACTTTAATTTCTAACTATGATGTGGGGTCCTTCACACAAAAAAAAAAAAAAAAAAAAAACTATGATGTGGGGTTATATACTTATGTAACAAGAAACCAAGGCATAGAGACCGATTAATCAACAACCCAAATGAAAAACAAATGGTAGTGATTTCAAATTCAATTGTTGGGGGTTTGCACTTCTTCCTTTATTTATGCGCTTTTATAATTTTATTTTTGTTAAAAGCGATGGAGATTTTATTCCTGCTCATTCCTACTCAAGTTGCAATAGTACAATCCTCATATGATAGATCCTTGAAGCTGTCAAGGGGATCAAAATTCCAAGTACGCTCTAGCTATGAAGCACCGAAACTTTGACTACCTAGCGTTTCGTATTTCATAAATGTTTCAGAAATGTTTGGAGAACAAAACACGGTTGAAATGTCTCGAAGTATGTATAGGAGATAAAACATTACTGAAACAGTCCGAAATTCCAAGTGGAGAAAAAATTTTGGCAAAATTTTTTGGGTTATTAACTAATTTCATACCTTTAAGAGCATTTCCACCCCAAAATTCCCAATTGCCTCAAGGCAAAGGCGATTGGAACAAATTGGCCTAAGAGCAAGTGCACCCCAACCTTGCAAATTGCCTTTGCCTTAAGGCAATTGGTACACATTGCCTTAGGGCAATTTGGAGGGCAATCCAATTGCCTTTGGTGTCTCCACCCCACAAAGGCAATTTGGAGGTCAATTGGAACATATGTTGGTTTTTTAAGGTTTTTCTAAAAAAAAAAAAGTTTTTTTTAAAAATAAAAAAATTTTAAAAAAAAAAAAAAAGGGGAAGGCAGAGACCGACACAACCAAAAAAACAAACCCCACAAAGCAAAGCCCCCACGCCCCCCCAAAAAAAAAAAAAAAAAAAAAAAAAAAAAAAAAAAAAAAAAAAACCCCCAAACAACCGCCCAACACCCGAACCCCCTAAAAAACAAACAACCCAAACCACCTCCAAAAAAAAAAAACAACCAAGTAGAAAAACAGAAATAAAACATCTCGTTTAGGTGCAAGCAGGAGATTAATGTCAGATAGAACACATTTAAAATTCATACCTAGCCAATTGGTAATTTACTAAAATCTGTTTTAACTTTTAATAGAAATTTTGACTTGGCCTTGGGTACTAACCACCTGTAGCAAAAGTTTCCACCTCATCAAATTTAGTCAGCCAATATTTAGTGGTATAATTAGTCAAGTTTTTCATTTTATCCCTCGTACAACATTTTTTTCTTAATCAGCACATATTGTTGCATAATTTAATGTCATTGATGGTGGAATAAGAATTCTTGATAAGAAAGCGAAAGCAATTCGTACAACATTATATGAAGCTCTCTCCTCTTCAGAAAAGAAATTTATTACAAGACTATTCTTAATATGTTGTGCATTGATCGTGATGTTTGAGCCGAAATATGAGACGAGACCGGGGACAGCCGGCGTACTTTAAGGAGAGTGAGTCATGTGTAATTCCAATAGCCAAGGTATTTTTACTAGTGGTGGCCGCGAAGGATATAGACCGTTAGGCTGATGTTATTACTAGTCAACTATACTATACTCATAGACTATTTATATGAGAAATTTGTAACTCAAGTGATTAAGCATATGGTTTGAGTAATGCATGTGGGCGCTATAACTATACTATACTCATAGACTATTTATATGAGAAATTTGTAACTCAAGTGATTAAGCATATGGTTTGAGTAATGCATGTGGGCGCGATAGGAGTTCTTCCTGTCCAAAATCACAGCTTGTCGGGTTTATTGTGAAGTCAAGTGATCCCCATGGATCGATCCCTTTCTTCCATTAGCCCTCAACATGTGACTTCTCTGGGACCCAAGTTAAGGATATCATAATAACAACCAGCTGTCTCCTAAATCTCTTCCTCACCAATTATTTGTCTAATGATTTCATTCGTTATTATTGAATTTTGGTTTCGGTCATACGTTCCACATGATGATTAGGGGTGGGATCGGGATCATCCCGATTCCGATTGCCAAAATCCCGATCCCGTCCCGATCCTGATTAGAGGCTAAAAATTATCCCGAATCCCGTCCCGATTAAGTCGGGATCCCGACAATAAAATCCCGACTAAGTTAGGATCCCGATCGGGAAACCCGATAAATCCCTACAATGAAATCTCAAGTATAATATGAAATTTTAAACTTTTTTCGCTCTGCGCTTTGTGCTCTCTTTCTTTTCCAAATTTGAATTCACTTGCCCTCCATTTTCAGTTTCATTGAATCCCAATAAAAATATTGTGGCCTGATGAATCTTAATTCCGTATTAGAACGATTTATAGGAGACAAATATAACTATTAAGAGTGGTGAAGTACTATGACTCAATAGAGTTGGTATAGTCACATAACACACTGAATCGATTATACAAGTCCCCATGAGGAGCCATGAAATCAACATTCATCATGCATTTCTTTCTTATTAGCGTAACCCATAAATGGACTTGTGAAGGATCCAAACATTGATCAAACATTCGTTTTTTATCATTACACTTGTTATCATGAGTATGGTACAGATCAATAGCAAATAAAAACGGAGAAAGAAAGATAACCGGATTTAATTAATAGAGCACAATATGAAAAACCCATTGTCATTCTCCATAGACAGTGATCCAATTACCGTACCCACAAAACTAAAGAGTCGTGCTTGTGGGAAAATAGAGTTTTGACTTATTTAACAAAACAACAAACTGTAGTAGCAACTTTAATAAAAGGGGTATTAGCCAATTTACCCCCTCAACTTGTACCTTACTTTTGATTTGCCCCCTTAACTTGCATTTTGGAAAATTAACCCCCTTAACTTGCATTTTTGGCCAATTTCCCCCCTCGCCGTCCAAATTAACAAACTCGCATCCAATTTTCCGTTAAATACACTCACGTGACTTGCACGTAAAGAGCTTTTTTCGTCATTCACCACCTTCGAGTCATTTATGTGCTATTGATTGAATTAAAGTTCGTTGACTTCATTGATGGCGTTGTTGGTCTTAAGAAGAAGCTAACGAAGAAGAAGAGCAAGAAACACGACAAGATGCTCATCACGTATACGTTATGTAACTCAATTTAATGGAATTGAGTTAATTTTGGACTGATGAGAGGGAAATTGGCCAATAATACAAGTTAAGGGGGTTAATTTTTCAAAGTGCAAGTTAAAGGGGCAAATCAAAAGTAAGGTACAAGTTAAGGGGGTAAAATAGCTAATTACTCTTAATAAAATTCTACATCGTTATTTCCTCCCAAAACAACAGCAGCCGCTCGCCCACTCCAGTCCTCATCGCTCGCCCGTCGTGCCCTTTGTCATCGCTCGCCGTCGTCGATGATATTCAATTGTTGTCGCTCGCCGGTCATCGCTTCGCCCATCGTGGTCATCGTCGGCCCATTGCCGTCGTTGGTCGCCCATCGCCCATCGCCCAATTGCCCAATCCACTGTCTTCGTCGCCCATCACCGTCGTATCTCACCCATCCATCATTGTTGCTATTGCTCACCCCTTGTCGCCCGCAGTTCAAATCTATCATTCTGATTCCATTAGCAGTTTGATTTTGATTGTATTGGAGAATGCTTGATTGTTTTGGAATTTGAATCTGTGCAACGAATTCAAGAGAGGAGATTGAGAAGCTTATCGATTTTGGGAGGAAGAAAGGAAGAGGCAGCAGTATGTATGTAGTCGGGAAGTCCGGGAATCCCGACATTTTCAAGAATGTTCCCCCCACCCCTGCTTCCCTTCAAGAATCAATCCCGCTCCTGTCCCGATTAAGTCGGGATCGGGAAAGTCGGGATCGGGTATTTTTTCCCAGCCCTAATGACGATGATCATGAGGAACACATTTAAGTCATTGATAACATCATGGTGGAAATGGATATATGCATCGCTAGTTTCTCGGTCCAGACCATAATGAAATTTAATCTAAGTGGGTTGGGTTTTGTTGAGGATGTAAACGTTTAGAGAGCTCCTACGTACACTTAAAAATGTTCTGTGGACACTCATATTTCTATGGACACTTCAACTTATTAAATTACTTTGGACACTCTAATTAATTAAAATTTCCACCTATACCCTTTATTGTTGAAGATTTCCTATTTTTGTTCCACCAAGCTCACCACCTGCCTCATCTTATGCTACATCAAAAAATCATCGAATTTCACCATTCAAACATCAAAACCCAAGGAAAAACGCTAAACCCATATTAAATTTACAATCTTTAACATCAATCTCACAAAGAAAAAGGAACCCTCATTTTTCAAATCTGGATAACATAGAATCCAGTACAAAAACACCCAACCTACACGGAAAGAGGAGGAAAAAATGGAAAAAGAAGGATTTGTATACTTGAGTTAATTCTCTGACAATGAAAAGGTACAACATCAATAGCAAAAGAATCACACAGGGCGGAGCTAGGGCTAAAGAAGGGGACAAAAAAAAAAAATTATGTGTGGAGATAGAGGAGAGGTCTACACCGAGATATGTTTAATTGTGTAGGACAAGGAGGAAAAAGAAAAAGAAAAAGCGTCTCCAAAAAAAAACGCACGCGACAAAAAAAAACACAACAACATTATTTTTATTGGGTAAAAGTTCCCATAATTGAAAGTATCATTCTGGTTGTTCTGCTGGGGAGGGTATGAAACTCAACATATTCAGATAAAAAACACAAAAATAAAGATTACAATGACAAAATTTCCTTGGCCAGCACAAATACGGGGAAAGGGATATGCATAAAAAGGATATCAAAGAACAAAAAAAAAAAAAAAAAAAAAAAAGAGATTCAAGCAAGAACTGAGTGCCACCTCCTCCGGCTGATGATCTTGTTGTTGGACTGAACCTATAGCAATTCCAGAAACCTGATGGTGCTGTTTGATTTGAGTGTACAGTAAGTAAAAGAATTAGATTATGATTGAGGATTTGAGGGTGAGGGAGAGGGCTCATCTGGGTTTAGAGAGAATACAAGTTCAAGAATTAGAAAGAGCAAATATGTACTTGAATGTAATTTGATACATGGATATAAAAGTAATTGCATCTTGTAAAAAAATTGAGAGAGTCCAAAGAAAAATTTTGAGTGTAATAGCAACTCTCAACGTTTATAACCCTTCCTATCAGTAGTGAAAGAGATAGGCACACACATGTATCAAACTGTTTCGTTTAACAAGTCTATTTGGATTCTAAAGGGTGCATATCCCGGTTACATTATTGGATCGTCCTCACGTGCCAACACAATTTGCGACCGGGAATTTTTATCTACACCTATCATTTCTCTTCCTCCACCCAACACTCCATTTTTATCCCTAAAAACTTCCAAAATTACCCACAAATTACAGAGGAAATTTCATAAGAACCTAATAAGTTTTTTTCTTTTCAAATCTGAACATTGTTTGTGAACTTGAAAATTAAAATAAAATTAAAAGGCAAACATTCACTTGATCGACGGCCGGAAAGCCCTCACCACTAACTGTTAGGAAAGAATCAATCAAATAGTGATTTGTATAGATCACAGATTAACGCAGAAGTATAAGACTTTATTAAAAATATATCAACTACAACTTGCTTTTGTATGAAACTAACAACTACGACAAAAGCAATAGAAATTGAAAATGTAACATACAATTGAAGAAACTTAAATTAACTAGAAGTAAACTGAAGAACTGACTTGTTTTAAAGATAGAGGCTTGCTTATTCCGCAATGTCCTAAAGACATAATTTCGTCCCTTCTCTGTACTTGAAGTTCGTTGGACGTCTATCTTCCAGGATTCAACTATCTATAAACCAAGAACCCAACACAGGATTCTTGATCTCTGGCGAACTTTAATGTGCTTCTTCTCCAATACGAGTATGCAGTAGAGAGTATGAAGGTTTTGTTTTTGTAAGGCAGGAGAGAAAACCGATAATAGTTATGGCAGAGGAGTTGCGTTTAAATACACAATTCACATCCTTTCAACACAACTTTTGGAATCGGTTGTGTCTTTAAATTCAAAAACCAATGGAAATGTCTCTTGCTTTGAATTCGAACCACTGCCAATAACTAAAAGTAACTGAATTACTCTTCAATTGTGTGATTAAGTCACTCGATGCCCACGGCCCAAGTATAGTCATTGGTCCAAAAACTTATTCAACATCTAAAAGACACTTATGCCATACAAACCTAAGAAAAACAAGTTTTTTCTCCAATGGAATATTGTTATTTGCTTTCAAACTCTAACACTAACTTCGCCCTCCCCGTTTCTTAATTTCTGTGAAAACCCATGAATAAAGTAGGTGTCTAATCACATTAGGTTCTTGTGAAATATTACCTTCCATTTTAGGGTGATTTCAGAAGTTTTTTATGACAAAAATGTAGTATTAGGTGAGAGGATAAAAATGATGGGTGTGCGGCTCTATGACCAAGCTTGTTACAACTAAAGCACTTGCCTTTGAACTTATTATATTTCTTTGAATTCCCTTGGCTAGAACCTTCACTAGAGTGCTTTCTCTTTCTCTTATTATTTGACTCATCTTCAACAATATGTGCATTAGCCATCATAGAATTGCCACTATTTTTCTTATCGGAAGCACAATTATCTTCCTCAATTCTTAGCTTGACAGTCAGATCCTCAAGTCCCATTTCTTTGCGCTTATGCTTGAGATAACTTTTAAAATCATTTCAAGAGTGTGGTAATTTTTCAATAATAGTAGCAACTTGAAAAGATTCACTTAGTTTCATCTTCTATGCATGTATCTCATGCAAAATAAGTTGGAGTTCTTGGACTTGGTTCATTACCGTATTGGAATCTACCATATTGTAATCAAGAAATCGACCAACCACGAATATCTTCATGCCATCATCTTCGGTCTTATATTTCTTATCAAGAGAATTCCTTAAAGCTTTTGCATCCTCATTGGGTTGGACTATACACATTGTAAAGTGCATTGTCCAACCCATTGAGGATGTAATTCTGGCAAAGAAAATCAAAGTGATTCCATGCATCCACAACAACCATCGCTATCTGTGTTGATCCGGATGCAGGAGCATCCTCCTTCAATATCTTTGCCAAGTTTAAAGTGGTCAAATAGAAAAGCATCTTTTGTTGACATCTCTTAAGCTTTGTTACTGATAGAACCCGTTCCGAAAATTTCCCAAAATATCATAAAATGACCAAAATACCCTTGAATGGTCAAACGTTGATTTTGTGAACAATGGGAACTTACATATCCAATATTGTACTCTATGCGAAGAGTTCGGCGATACGAATGCGTCCACGGAGACGGAATTGGAATCCGAGTAGTAGCGAACCAATTATGGACGAAAAACGAATATATGGTGTTGTGGGTCTTGCCACGTGGTAGCCCCTGATTGGCTGCTGCCACAGTGGCAGCCAATTATTGGCCCTTTCCTCTTTGGGTCATTTAAACCCGGTTTTGAACCAGTTTCCTCATTTAAAAACCCAAAACCGCCGAAAGCTCCCCTCCATCGTTGACCCTTCGCCGGCGAGGGATCGGACCAGCGACCACCCACATCAGCTTCCTCTCATCCTCACGATCACGGAGCACCAAGGATCGGAGTCAGAAGCCGTTGGAATCGCCGGCAACAAGCTCGATGGAATCTGCGAGCTTTCCGATGTGATTCCGGCCAGTACAATGGGACGTGAGTCATGAAAGTTGGATTTTTGGATTCCTTGGCTTCCGTAGATAGATTTCCATATAAAGTTTGCTTGATTTGGTTGAGAAATGAGAAAGATAAAGGTTTTGGAAATCAAATGAATAGTTGCTGGAATTTTTCCAGATTCCGGCGACGGTGATGGCGGCACGGTGGTGATGATGTCATCACGGGTGCTGACGTCAGAGCCAGGTGGTGATGATGCCAGGTCAGCGCCACGTGTGCTCCACGTGGATGCCACGTCAGTACTAGAGTGTTGACGTTAGCAGCCGTTGATTGGCGTTGACCAACCACTTTTCTAAGTGGAAAAGACGTTGCGGATCCAATGGTGAACTCCGTTTTGCCATCCGAGATTCGGTTATACCCCAATTGAGCAAAACACAGAGAATTAGGGTTTTACGGTTTATCGTTTAGTTCATTTATTAATTGTTATTCCTTGGGACTGTTGGGCGATCAGGTTCCTTGGTACCAGTGTAATCAAACCACTCAGACATATGAGGAGGATGACGGTGATCGCCCGTTATCACTGTGAGTGGATGGGTTTTGGTTTTAAAGTATTGTTGAGCATGTTATTCCTATTTATGCATGTACTGGTTATGTTGGTTGGTTGTGCCTTATGTTTATATCTTTCAGTACATTTAATGGCACACCATTAGAACATCTGCATATTAGGTTTGGCTTGTGGTTTGAGGCCACTTGCCCCTTTCACAGGCATGGGTTCGAGGCCAATGGGATATTTGCACTATATGTCTGGCGTGGGTTCGAGGCCCATTAGCCTTACATCTCGGCAGGGGTTCAAGGCCCTTCTTGCCGTATTTGCGGGTGTGGGTTCGAGGCCCACTTCCCTCCTAGATCACGGCCGTAGATTTATACCATTGTATTAGTGCATAAATGCATGTGTGACTGTATATGGTTCCCAATCACATGATGAGTGGGGTTGTTGTTGCATGGTCATTGTGGTATGGTCGTATACTACTGTTTTTAACTATGGGGGTTATTATCTTGTTATTGTAAATATTTTTAACTGACATTTATTTTCCATGTCCACTCACCTTTATTTTTGAGCCCCCCACAGGATCTGATATTGTTGAGCACCACCGAGACGAGCGGCAAGGGTCATGATAGCTCTGTTCAGTGTCTACAAAGAGTAGGGAAACTCTTTGTTATATGTTGCCCGTCAGACTTGTGTAAACTTGTTTCTTCTGCTGTATAGATGCTCTGATATTGTGTTTACTGTTGAGTTGCTGGGTTACGACTTATTAGTTACCTTTTGTTGTTTCTTTTGGTGGTTTGTTGTGTTCTTTTGAGGTTTACGGCTTTGTCACTCTTTGGGGATAATGGCCGCACTTCTCGGGCCCCACATTTTGGGCCTGGGTGTGTCAGTTACATTGAACTTTTATGGTTTCTCTCCATGAGTGGAGGAAGTAGGGATCACCTGAGGTAAAAGATTCACCACACCTTTCCCCTTGAGATTATTAATTCTCTCATCATAGCCGTGGCTGAGAATTTGGGTGACTGATTCTAAAATTTTAACGAGGCTCTTTAATCTATCTTCTAAAAAATCATACCAACTTTTTTTTACGCACAATGTACTAATAAAAAAGTAAATTCAAAACTAGAATAATAACAAACTTTATAAAAGATTATTAAATCCACACAAAGCGTATTACAAACAAAATATTGATAGCAAAAAAATTGATAACAAAGCAACAAAGTCAAAACCTTCAACAATCTAATGATATGTAAGAATGCCAAAAAGGGGCGTAGAATAGTTGTTAAATAGGTACAGTAAAATCTCTATAAATGAATACTCTATAGTGAAATAACCTCCACAAATTCATAAAAAAGTTAAGTCCCAACGTAGACTATTAGTTATATTTATACCTCCATGAAAGAATAATCTTTGTAAATTCATAAATTGTTTCGGTCCCAACAACATGAATATATATAGGTTTTAATGTATAATTAATTTTGTTTGAAATGAATATAACTATAAAAATTTAATATATTGAAAAAAAATTTAAAAAATATTGGGGGCCCTCTTCTATATGGCCAACCGGCGCCGCCTCAAGGGTGGCTCTATCTATCATCACTAAAACCTTTAGACATTTTCCTTCACAAAGATAGGAAAATTCACAATTTAATCAAAAGTAAACTAGTACTTTCCAAGAAACCAAATCAACGAATACAACAATTATCACTATAAAATTTCGTCTTAAGATTGATAGTAAGTAATAGTGACAATTGTTGTATTTACTGAACTAAGAAATTGAAATAATTCAAAACTACACAATTAAATTAACAAGAGAAGGTAAAGGATACTTTACATATGATTGAGTCTAGAATGGGGTTCTATTTCCTTAAGACGAAATTGTCTCCTCACGGGTGCTTTAGGATTTACGTTGGCAAACGTCTCCCAGGATATAACGATCGACTTCTTGCTAAAGTAGCACTTCAATCCCCAAGAAAATGCACTCAATCTGTGTTTGAACTCTCTCTGAAAACCACTAGAAACTTCAATATTAATGCTCTATATAACTAAGTAATCCGGATGGATTGAATAATTTTGATGCAGGGACTTGGTTGCTATCTATAGATGTGAAGACATCTATTCACAAAAGGGACCATGAGCCTCTGTATTTGCTCATCCACGCACAAAAAAAAAAAAAAAAAAAAAAAAAAAAATGCACTCAAATGCGGCAAATGCATAGGCTCATGATCCTCACAAAAGAGATGTTCAGCCGACATACCATTTCAATTTGAATTGGAATGGTGCTGGTTCATTGAATAAAGCAATGGCAGTTGCATAGTTTCCTACAACAACACAACTTTTCATACATCAGGGCCAATATATATATAGGCCCGGTTTTATGGGACTCTCTATTTAGACACATTAATTAACACATATTTTCATCCATTAGATGGTGTTTCATTTAAGGGCTAAGATTAATCTGACTTTATTTTAAATATATAATTTTTTTTATTAAATATAAAAGTACACTAATTCCATAACACATAAATATTTTGAGAATTGGGTATTGAAGGGTAGTAATAGTTGGGTTCTTTGAATTGGGTACTGGATTTTGGTGAAATTAGGATTGAAGGTTTGGGTTTTGGTTTGTCGACGAACATGCATTAGGTTTCAATAAAATTCAGCAGTCTCAAATTCTTAAAAAGAAGGGGTTTCCCAATTCTCCTCTTCGTCTTCTTCCTATCGAAAAACCCTAGAATTAAGTTATTAATCTTATCGATGTGGGCATGAATCAGACAAGGATTACGATCAAAGGAGGTGCTTGGGAGAACATCAAAGATGAGATTCTCAAAGCGACGGTCATGAAATACGGCAAGAACTAATAGGGTCGAATCTCGTCGCTCTCGATTAACAAACTGGCTAATGCAAGGCTTGGTGGCTAGAGAGAAAGATTGGTATGTGAGAGAAAAGAAATTGTGCAAGAAAGATGAACAATGGAGACTACGGGTAGAACAAGAAGAAAGAGAGAGGAACTTAAAATAATTATATTATTAAAAGAAAAATATTTTTTTATATGTAAAAATTATTGGGATGAATCTTAACATTTAAATGAAACACCATCCAATGGATAAAAAAGTATGTCAAATAGCATGTTTAAATAGTGTGTCCCATGAAACTATTGTAAGTTGAGCTCAATGATAATTTAAGAACATGCCCATTTTCAGGGAAAGAAAACCGTTAAGGTTTATGCCAAACAGTTCCACCGTTTGATTTCCATTCAATTATTAAAAAAAATAATAAACAAAGTGAATTCAATTAGAAAAACAACCCAAAAGAAAAACAAAACGCTAGTAGTGATTCCAAATTCCATTGTTGGGTGGTGGTTTGCACTTCTTCCTTTGTTTTTTTTGCGCTTTGATTCTTCTTTTGTCTTTTTTGAGATTCTTCTTTTGTCTACTCAACTATCGAACCACAAAAACGAAAGGAAGAAGTGCAAACGGATAAAAACAAGAGTGCGAAACTCGTTGCCACCAGGACGAATTGGGCCTTGATCCATCGCCGTGCCTAAAAGCAAGAAGGAAAAAGAAAGGAGAAAAGAGAAGAAGTGAAAGAAAAAAAAGGTCCTACCGAGATTTGAACTCGGGTTACTGGATTCAGAGTCCAATGTCCTGACCACTAGACCATAGGACCATTTGTGTTAGACCTCCCCCAAATTAAATACATAAACCCATGTGGAATCAAACTTATTTTTACCGTTTCACCATTTCGTAAGATTTTCAGCTTCACAGGCGAAAACCCAAAACCCTGATGAGAAGAAGACTGCTGAAACCTCCCCTTTCTCTCCCGGCAACAACCCATCTTCTTCCCCCAAGACCTCCGCTTCCGTACAGCAATGGCGGGTCTTCATCAAAAGCTTCAAATTCTCACTCTACATCAAGCTTCAGCTCGAATCCCAGGTGGGTTTTCACCACCAACGCTCTTCCTCCTCCGGAATGGGTGGAGCCTCTGAACGACGTCTCCGACGTAGTCTCCAGCCCAGATAAGTTCGACCCATCTCCGTGGGTCGCCCAAATTCTCGAACTTTTAGATGGTTCTGTGGATATGGAAACCAAGTTGGGATCTTTTTGTAGCACTTTCTTGATTAAGTTGTCTCCCAATTTTGTGGCTTATGTGTTGAGATGTGGTGAGCTGAATGGTAAGCCCGAAATTGGGTTTCGGTTTTTTTATTGGGCTGGTGAGCAGAAGAGGTATTGTCATAAGCTTGAATGCTATGTGTCTTTGATTGAGCTTTTGTGTGCTGGTGGTGATTTGGGTCGTATTCGGCTTGTTGTTTCTGAACTTAAAGGAATGAACTTTCTGATGAATTCGGCATCGGCTAATGCTTTGATTAAGAGCTTTGGATGTCTTGGTATGGTTGATGAGTTGTTGTGGGTGTGGAGGAAGATGAAGGAGAATGGGGTTGAGCCTGGTTTGTACACTTATAATTTTTTGGTGAATGGATTGGTGAATTCGATGTTTATCGAATCGGCTGAGCGGGTTTTTGAGGTAATGGAGGGTGGGAAAGTTGTACCGGACATTGTGACTTATAATACAATGATTAAAGGGTATTGTAAGGCGGGCAAAATGCAGAAGGCGATGAAGAAGTTTAGAGCTATGGAGGGAAGGAATGCGGAACCTGATAAGATTACTTACATGACTTTAATACAGGGGTACTATTCAGAAGGAGATATTGATACATGTTTGGGTCTTTACCAAGAAATGAAGGAGAAAGGACTCGAAGTTCCGCCTCATGCGTATAGTTTAGTTATCAATGGGCTTTGTAAAGCTGGGAAATGTATGGTGGGATATGCTGTTTTTGAAGATATGATTCTGAAGGGTTGCAAACCAAATGTGGCAAACTATACAGCTTTGATAGATTCATATGCAAAATGTGGGAGCATTGAAGAGGCAATGATGCTTTTCCAGAGGATGAAAAATGACAGGCTTCAACCAGATGAGGTCACTTATGGGGTTATTGTGAATGGATTATGTAAGAGCGGGAGACTGGAGGAGGCCATGGAGTATTTTGAGTTTTGCGAAAGCAGTGGGATGGCAGTTAATGCTATGTTGTATTCTAGTCTAATTGATGGTCTTGGAAAGGCAGGGAGGGTCGACGAAGCTGAATGCCTCTTCGAAAAGATGATCGTGAAGGGATGTCCACGGGATTCATATTGCTATAATGCCCTAATCGATGCCCTCACTAAGTGTGGGAAAACTGATGAAGCCTTAGCACTCTTTAGGAAAATGGAAGATGAGGGTTGTGATCAGACAGTTTATACATACACAATTCTAATCAGCGGACTGTTTAAGGAGCATAGAAATGAAGCGGCATTGAAACTCTGGGACATCATGATCGATAAGGGCATCACACCAACTGCTGCTTCCTTCAGGGCTCTCTCAATGGGGCTTTGTCTATCAGGCAAGGTAGCCCGGGCTTGCAAGATTTTGGATGAGCTAGCACCAATGGGTGTAATTCCTGAGACGGCTTTTGAAGATATGATCAATGTGTTGTGCAAAGCTGGCCGTTTCAAGGAAGCTTGCAAGTTGGCTGATGGGATTGTGGACAGAGGCAGGGAAATACCAGGACGAATTCGAACGGTTCTGATCAATGCCTTGAGGAAAGCAGGTAATGCAGATTTAGCTATGAAGTTGATGCATAGTAAGATTGGTATTGGGTTTGATCGGATGGGGAGCGTCAAAAGGCGAGTGAAGTTCCGACTTCTCTTTGACAGTTGAGGCTTACCAATACTATATAGTTCTAACAACTGTATTTAGCTGAAGTAAAGATGGCCTGATATCGCGTACCATCTAAACTTGTAGAGTGATGTTCACTCTCCAGTCCTTGTGCATAACATCATTCATTTATTGAAGAACCTGATCAGTTTCTTGAAAAAAGAACTTGTGAAGTGTTTATTAGCCGAAGCAGATAGAAGAAGAACGTGGTAATTCCCTTCGGTTACATAGCATGTCGATTACATTTGTGACTTCTCTGTGAGTTCCTAGGTGCGGATTTCCTCCTGACTCTTACATAAACTAGTTCGGATATATTACCCGGGTATCTAATGAAGGAAATATTATTCAATGTGCTATAAAAATGCTCTTTTACTTATCAAATAGAAATAGTTATTAAATAGACAGAAAGAGACAATAGGTTTATTTTTTACAATCCTTTTCAGATGCAACCCGATGAACGAAGACTTTTAGGTTTGAATTAAAACTTAATACATACAAATCTCCTCAGAAACACGCAATCTTCGAAAAACTTTGATGTGGAGGAAGCAAAGGTTAAAAGTCAAAACCATACCCTAAGCTTTTGCATACTTAGATATAGACCAAATTCTGGTTGTGGTAGGCATTCCACCTCTGGTATCCCCTTTCCATTTCCAGACATGTTCAAGTAGACATTACTGCACATATAGGAAGGTTTCAGGGTTGGGGTTGTAGTCCTTTCTGTGTATTGTATAACCACGCAATGGAACTCATAATTGAAACAACTGAAGATCTCATCTAATATGAATTATTGAAACATTGCATTGCAAGTTGCAAATGTATTGAAGTTATGTGATTTATTGCTTATGCAGGTAAAGGCCCAAGCCCAGGGAATTCACTTATCCATCTGTTATTCCTTTCAATGGCTGTCAAATCAAAGATACACTGTAGATTTTGTAGTCATTTCATAATGGACAATCTAGGATGATTGTTTTCTAGAACTTTTATGACATCAGGGTTCCCGGGCGGTTAGATGAAAAATGAAGGTGGAGAGCTGCTTCAGTGCTGGGATTGGACAAAATCTGGTATGCCCTACTCATCTCAGCTGTTGTTTTCATCATTCAGAAAGACGCTTGTCTTGTAAGACTTTACCTTATGTACATTGTACTACAGTTCTAGTGTCCTTTGGTTCTTGTATGGAACATATATCCTCAGGATTTTGGTTGTCTGGCTTGAGTGGTTTGTCAAATTTGGTTTTTCTGCTGTCCCCTTGCCCTGGAAGCACTGTATAAAGCCGTTTGCTGAACTTTGGATGTTGGAACTTGAAACTTTGGGATCTTACCATGGCAAGGACTCGCATACACCCGAACTGAACTTGACTTTTCAGTCGATTTACAAGCTAGGGATAGATTTCTTACACAGTGGAATTGCCATTGATCCTATGTTTGGTTGATGTGTGGAATATGTGATTTGATTGCTTCAAATAGCTTATCGTGTCTCCTTGGCAGATTTTTTTTGCTGTAGCTTTCATCCTGGTTTTTCTATTTTTAAAATTTATTCTTCTTCTTTGTTCTCTTTCTCCATTCTTCCTTGGGATGAAATGAAGTCTCACCTGTTGGACAAGTAAGCTGGTACTTGGTAGTGACATCTCTTAACGCTAACTGACAAGAATCTAGGTACTAAATATTGGCAGATAGCAATTGAGAAAGATTGCCCATTCAACTGTCACCTTCGTCATTACACTACCGTGGTCACATGAATGTGGTGTACCTAAATGGTGATTTCCATCAGTAAGGTCCTGTATTATTATGAGTTCTCCATTGGTTATGCGGAAAACACAGTGCAAATTGAAGAACTTCTCTTCTTGTGTTTGCTAGAGTGTTTACTGTTTGCAGGTGCAGAGAGAGCGGGGTTTTAAATTTTTCACGTTCGCTTGCGTCACCTCTCGATTTCTATCTGAAAAATGTTGTGTACTGACATCAGTATTTCTACTGATAGAGGAATCTCTTGGTATACCATGGTTAATAACTGTTCATGCAACGTACAACCGTAGATCTATCACTTAGCAAGACTCTCATGCATGTTAACGGGCCCATGCAATAATTAGAGTTTTCCTTTTAACTTGTGTAGTTTAGTTTTGGGTCAATTCCCTCATCCTGCTCAGTGTCCAGTAGTTAGGAGTTATTATGCACATGATAAGACCGTTAATAGGGAGGGGCTTCATTTTCAAGGGGAGATTATATCATCCTAGCTAACTAATCTTGAGACAAAAAGGTGCTTTGGACTCATCCACTTGTTTCTGAAGTGTGAAACAAGAAATCACTTTAGAGGCAGCAACGCTAAACATCATCTATATTCAATCATAGAAGAGAAAACTTTAGCAGATCAATATATCAGGAGATCTTATTTCACCTGATTACTTAGTACCCTTTTAATCATTGGATTTACTGAAAGCAGGTGGGAATTAAAATTTGCAAACCCCACAGGATCTGAAGAATGATCTTTGGCTTCTGATTGAGTGGCTTCTATATACTTTACACCTATCTGATTAATTTCAACATATTTGCAATTTTGCAATAGATCTTTCGAGATTAATTTGGATTAGATTTGAACAGATAATTGATTTGACATGGAGAAAATGAACCAACAGGTTTGTGGTCGTTGATGAAGATCGAAAATTCGAAATGGTGCAAGCAGTGGACACATTTTGAAGCTGGCCCCAAAAAAGCTTGAGCTTAACCACAACCACTTATGTATTATCTTGCTAGAAAAGGACTACGGAAAGTGCCTGCAAAGTTTATGACATGTGGGACATTTCTGGAGAATCTGCACTGAGCTAATGTGGTGTGGGATTAGCCAGTGTGTTTTGCATGTAAAGCATTTGCTCGCTACTTAGAAGCATCTCCGAGAGATGTTATAAATATAATAGATAAACATGTAATTCGATGATTGATGTGCCATCAAATCTATCAATTTGCCCAGCCAATAAAATAGTGTGATCCAATGGAATAAGCAAATCGTTGCTGCAAATATTATTATATGATTTACTCTATTTTTTACCATATATCATTTACTCTATCATATATTAACTACTAAACTGTTTACTACAAATCAGGGATCACAACTACTCCCTATGTGTTGTTGGAGTTGAACACTCAACAACGTTGTTGAGTTCACAAATTTTATGTGAATTTTTTGAACCATAACTACTAAACCAATTACTACAAATTAATGTTCACAATTAATATTTTTAACTAGTCTCCATATGTTTTGTTGGAGTAAAATACTCAACAGTTGTTGAGTTCGAAAATTTGTTGATGTAGGATTGATGAATGTAGTAACGAATGAGGTTGTTGATGATTGAGTGTTGAGTGTTAGTTAGATGAGTGATGGCGAATAAATAGGGCAAGATTTTAAGTTACATGATAAAAAGTAACAATAACATTCTTAATAAAATAAATTGTGTGGGTTCAATTTTTATAGAATCTACAAATATACAGATTCCATTACACTTTATATAATTTGCAGAGTCATTTACATCATTCATTGATAAGCCGTTTTGCTGACGTGGCTCTACAAATTGAGTCTTTTGTAGAGATCTTTGGAGATGCTCTAATATGAATCTCCACCCCATTGCGTGATATGGCGCTACTCCATAGTTTCTCCCAAGTGGAGGCTATCTGAAAGAGACTAGAACTGTGGTCTTCAGTAAAAGAATAAATGTTCTAAACTACTAGAGTACAACCCTTTACTTAGAATAAATTTTTTGGCCCGATTATGAGTAGAATGACATATGCGTGATCTGCCACAAATCGGAGGAGATTATTTTTGAGTGTGGAATCTCTTGAAAGGTGAGATATTTAGACGTTTGAAGGCCAAATACACCTTGAAGATTTGGGCATCTGTTCCTCAAGCTTCAACCTTTTGTTCAAAATAATGAACGAGCTCAAAATTGTAAGTACATTTCCTCTTTCAGCATCTTCATCACAAAAGCCTTTTTGGGAAATGGTCTCATGTGTCACATCAGGTAGAACTCAATTTCCTTTATTGTCAGGCTTCTAACTCAATTTCCTTTATTTCTTGTTTCTACTTTAATTCAAGCTTTCATTTTTCAGTTGCCTTGCACTGTCTTATGTTATGTGTCTGTTGACAGTTTCTCTTCTTCTGGCCTAGATTACTCTTACTCCGTTATTGGACTGTGTTCGTGCGACTATAAAATTGTCATGACAGGTTGAATGTTTACCATTTCCGGTCTTTGCTGATCAGGTGGTGTCTATCTTGTTGCCACATGCCCGATATGGTCCATAGACGAATCAGTAAAGATTAACCTGCCATGACATTGACCAAAAAAAAAAAACCTGCCATGACATTAATATCAGTATAGTAGCGAGTAGCTATAAAAGATAAGCGTTCCTAGAAACTTGAATGGAACCACTGATTCATTGGCCAGCGGCCACCTATATTACGTGCATAGCAATAGCAATAAGAAGGTGAGCGGGGTGGGGGCATGACCAATTGCCACTAGCCATGTACATTGAAAGGTCGGGCTACTAAACTGGAGGGAAAACGTAGCATGATACTGCTGGGCCAAGCTGTCAATGCAGATTGGTTTTGGTCCCCCAGGCAATTCTTGTCCCCATATCCTTTCAAATGAGAATCTCTCCTTCTGAAAAGGATGACACACTGCATGTCATGTGGTCTACAAATTGTCGTACAACTTTGAGGAGGATATGCAATCTATGGGGGAATCGAACTTGCGATCTTGGATGATAGGGTAAATGCTCTTAATGGACGGAGCTCGAAGCCCCTTGGGTGCAACATTAGAAAGTTGGTTGAGCTTTTTTTCGATAGAAGACAAGGGATCTAGATAGACTGCCATGATCCAAGAGAAGATATTTCACATTTGAAAATGTGATGGGCTCTATATAGCATATGTCCCAGAGAAGGACAGGAGTGATTAGCATTTGTGACAACTTTTATTGTTTCTGCAGAACCACAGAGTCGTCTTCAATGGAGCCAGCTGTGCGTAACAACCAGAGAAATGGCACCAATGGAGATGACATCATTAAGTGGTTTGAAGATGCAACGGAGAACGCCAGCTCTATTCAAACAGAGACACTCCGGCTGATACTTGAGCTGAACTGCAGTGCGGAGTATCTCAAGAAATGGTTGGGGGACATGAAGATCGAAGAGGTGGATGCATGTATGTTGGAATCACTCTACACTTCTTTGGTGCCCCTTGCATCACATGCAGATTTGGAGCCTTATATCCAGAGAATTGCAAATGGGGAAACTGGCTCTATACTCACCCAACAACCTATGACCACTCTCTCCTTAAGGTTTGCCTTTTTTGTGCTTTGATTAAATTGGACTTATGTAGTTTACATTCTTCCGAGTAACCTTATCAAACTATAAAACAAACCTTGCTATCTTATATAGCTCTGAGTTTGTCACTTTGGTTTATCTTTCTCAATTTGTTAATTGGTGTAATGTTCTTGTTTGGTTACCTTTTAGTTCTGGAACCACAGAAGGAAGACAGAAATATGTACCGTTTACCCATCATAGCGCACAAACCACTCTTCAAATTTTCAGGCTTGCTGCAGCTTACAGATCAAGGTTCCAAGTCTGCCACTTTCTCCCACTTCCAAAACATTAAACTACTTACGAATTAAGCTTTTGAACTTCTGAATCCTGCATTCAATATTTATGAAACTATATCTTCATGAATACTTAGAAGTTTTCTTGGACTTCTTGCATATTGTAGAGTTTATCCCACAAGGGAAGGAGGGAGAATCCTGGAATTCATATACAGCAGCAAACAGTTCAAAACTAAGGGAGGATTAACAGCAGGCACAGCAACAACTCACTACTATGCCAGCCAAGAATTCAAAATCAAACAGGAGAAAACCAAGTCATTCACTTGCAGCCCGGAAGAGGTCATTTCAAGTGGTGACAGCAAACAATCGACATACTGTCATCTCCTCCTAGGTCTCCTTTTCTCTGATCAAGTGGAGTTCATAACCTCCACTTTTGCCTACAGCATTGTCCAGGCCTACATCGCCTTCGAAGAGCTCTGGAAAGAGTTGTGCATTGACATCAGGAATGGTACTCTGAGTAAACGAATTACTATCCCGAAAGTGCGAAAGGCCATGCTTGAGATCATCTCTCCAAACCCCACATTGGCCTCGAAAATCGAAGCAAGCTGCAAGAACTTGGAAGATTTGGATTGGTTTGGCCTAATTCCTACACTTTGGCCAAATGCCAAGTATGTGTATTCTATAATGACGGGTTCAATGCAACCGTATTTGAAAATGCTTAGGCGCTACGCAGGGGGTGTGCCATTGGTTAGTGCAGATTATGGATCAACGGAGAGCTGGATTGGGGTCAATGTGGACGCTGGGCTGCCTCCAGAGGATGTCACTTTCGCGGTGGTGCCGACTTTTTCTTACTTTGAGTTCATACCACTTCATAGACAGAAGCAAGATTGCAACTTGGTCATTGATGACTTCATAGAAGACAAACCAGTCCCACTTTCCCAAGTCAAGGTAGGGCAAGAGTATGAGATTGTCCTCACTACTTTCACTGGTAAGTATTACATCCTTGAAATCAGTATTCTTATGCTTTTTTTTTCTTTGTATTCCAGTAGTCCACTGTAATGTGCTATTTTTTTCATGTTAACCCAAATCGAAGTGGGAAAAGCATGAAACCATTCTATCACAGATAAAATGGTAGTTTATTGTGCATCTTGATTATCTTTCCTAGGCCAGCTCAGCATGTTGTCCAGATACAAATGATCTTCACTATTTGAACAGTATCTCTATGTACCGTTGCTGTATAGACATGTGAGAGTCAGACTGTTGATTATTTGCAAACCTGCAACCTTGGAAAATCTGATCCCGTCTCCATTACTCATGGTCCACTAGTTGCATTTAGGTAGGTATAAAGGAACGTGGATAAACATATGTCCATAACATCTTAGTCACAAAACATGTGCACACTGCTAATCGATACTAGAACACTACTTCACTTGTTAAGGTAAAGAGTTCCTAGCTGTCTTGCAATTACAGTCTCCATAATTTGTCTGTAACTAGATATGAGTTCTTACAAATTGAACATCTCTCTTTTCAGGACTTTATAGGTACCGACTAGGGGATGTAGTGGAAGTGTCTGGTTTCCACAATGGCACTCCAAAGCTGAGCTTTATATGCAGGAGAAAGCTCATATTGACAATAAACATAGACAAAAACACAGAAAAGGACCTCCAAATAGTAGTAGAGAGGGGGTCACAACTCCTGAACAAGTCAAAAGCCGAACTGATTGATTTTACAAGCCATGCAGATCTGCTGACCCAACCAGGGCACTACATAATATACTGGGAGATCAAAGGAGAGGTTGAAGAAAGGGTTCTTGGAGAATGCTGCAGGGAGATGGATGCATCGTTTGTGGATCACGGATATGTTGTTTCGAGGAGAAGCAACTCTATCGGGCCTCTGGAACTGAGGATTGTGGAGAAAGGAACTTTCAAGAAAATTTTGGAGTATTTCATAGGTAATGGGTCAGCCTTGAGCCAGTTTAAGACCCCTAGATGCACTAGCAACAAGATGCTACTGAGTATTCTCAATTTATGCACCATTAAAACGGTTTACAGCACTGCATATGGTACTCATTAGCAACATAGTATCAATTGTATTTGGTAATGAAAACCAGTGAAATCACAAACTTGATGAGAAATAAGAACATACCTTATCTTGGTTAAGGATCATGACATCTACGCATTTTCGTTTCTTCACTAGGATATGCGGGTTTAAAAACAGCACAAAAGATGTAGAAAGTTGTAAAAACACACAGGAAAGATAATAGCATTTATATACATATGGAAATCTAAATAGTGGCACCATGCTTTGTTCAGCAACTTTTACTTTCAAAAAGCTCATAAAAACGTGTTTATAAGAGTTGCCTTTGAAACCACCAGGTGTTCAATGAACTTCAACATGAGCTGCAACAATCCACAAAGAATTGTAAGTTTTAAGTTGCAGGTACTGCACTTCTTCTGTTATTAAGGTGCATAAATCTATCTGAAAGTGATTGGTTCTTGAAGAAACTAAAACTTAAAATCACATTAACTTGAGACATAGGCCTCAATAAATTAGTGGATTGTTAATCACAATACAATCCTCTCTTCCAAACATTCTCACCAATATTATTAACTCAAGTTCAATAAAAGACACCTAAGTCTGCTATGATCTAGTGACTTGCCTCATATATCAAAAGTTATATTTCACTTGAATTAATCCTTAAAAAAAATAAGTTACAATGTTCTTCCGTTCTGTCTCAAATCATCAAAGCAAAGGTTCTAGCACTTAACAGGAAATCTTCAAGAACATGGCTAGGCAGCTCACTTATTCAACTTTTCAAAGGCAAACTTAACTCCCTTGACAAATTATCGATATACAATACCATATCTTCAAGTGCAGTTCTATATGAAAGCGTCTAAACTTAAAAATCCCTTAGAATATTACATATGTATGCTCTAAAACATAAACCAGAGCAAATTGAATACAACTACTTGACACACAAAGTTATTGATAAATAACCTCAATGAATTCAATTGAAACTTAGGTCCAGCAAAAGCTTCAGCTAATTTTCAGCGTTAATATACCAAACAGATTCAAAATCTGAACTAAGCAAACATAATTATGAATCATCGACATAGCCATTCCATAATCAACAAAGCATATTAAACTTTAAAAAACATATTAACAATCACGAAGCATATAAGCGCAAAATTCAGTAAGAAATATGTAACTATGAGCTAAATCGAAGCAGAAAACTCGGATTAAAACTAAATCAAACCGTTCTCGAAGCCATATCGCAACGTTTTTCATCGTATTCAAAAGAAAAGCTACCAAATTCCGGTATACCATGCACAAAGAACCACAATTTATTGATATAAAAATTAAGAGATTATTTTTAATTTAAGCGAGCGAGTGTACCTGGTTCGTTGAAGACCATTGTATCAAATGACGATATTTGTATGAAACAGTACAATATGTACAAATTCCGAAAAGAATTAGGCATAGCAAGCCAAATACACCTTTTGTTAATGAAATCGAAATTAAAAGTATGAAAAAGTGAGAAATAAACCTTTTTCCTCAATTAAACACTGAAAACAAATCTCAATCAAGTTTAATATGAAGTTGCATCTCCTATTCTAACACAATCTGCAATTTTGTACCATTCTTCAAATAGATGCTAGGATGGCTAAGTCATTCTTGAAAACCTAAAAATTATAGAGAGAGCTTACCTCTCCAAAATTGGGGGCTGTTGTACATAAACCGTAATTTTTATTATTTTTTTTATGAAGAAATAATACATAAACGTAATTGGAACATTCGAAAATTGAAACTTTCATAAATTAAGACCAAAAAAAATATATATTGGCTACAGTAGTTTAAGTACGGGCGATGCTATCATTCCACTGCTACTAAGCTACAGTGCTTGAAACCCAATTATAGTAAATATATTACATATATAATTTCGTTTAGAAACTGTTGTGGTTTCTGATTTGGATTCATTGGGGTTTTCAGTTTAGCTTCTATGTGTACGGTGTACCCCTACAACAAAAACAACATACACAAGATCCGAAGTTGTTCAAACATTACCTAAATGACTTTTGTAGACAAATGATTAGCCTAATGATATTTCTTTTAATGAATGAAGATTAGAGTAATGAGATTTTCCAATCAAGAGAAATAACCATTGTAAAACAGTGACTAGACATGGTGGAGAAAGCGGGAGAAATTTTCTGTATTGATATTTGAAGTTCTCACACGAATGAACAACTTGCTATTTACAAGCATACATTATTGTACTAACAACCCTTAATGGGGGATTGAACAATCAGGTTCTCATATAAGTCACTTAAATCTTAACGCTCTGGATCTGGATGCAAGACTTCACGAGCCAACTATCGACTTAGAGGGAGAACACAATGTTGCCATTCCTCGGCGTAACGTGGCAAAATTGACCTCTGCATCTCTTCCACACAAAAGAAATCACCTTTCTTGTCTGCAGCTTCGATCAAGTTACTACCGCACATGTTCCTCAGAGAAATCAAGCTACCACTGTAACTGAATACACCAAAACCAACTTGTACAAGATCATCATCACCGCAATTGTTACTCGAAACAGATCCAGCTTGCACAGCTCTAATGCAAGTGTTGCCATTCTCGAGTTGCAAAAAGAAGACGATGCTTTGAGATTGCGAAAAGACCTCTCTGAAAAATATGCCATGCTCGGAGGGCCGGTCCTGAGATTTTAAGGACCTTGTACGAATTGTAAAATGAGGCCTTATATGCTCATAATTTGATATACCAATTTATTTATTTTTTACCTTGAACAAATCTAAAATGAAACTTAATTAGTGCTCATGTGAGTAATATGATCAACACTTGTCTCCTATCCAATCTTTATAACCTTCACAAGCTAATAGACTTCATTATTGAATTTGCTTAAACAACTTGCAACAAGAACAAAATACTTTATCGAGATTCTTTGAAAATACTAATCTCTACCATGAAAATCCTTTCTCTAAGTGACGTATCAAATATAATTAACAACAAGGCATATGTGAATAGATCATCAAAATATATAAATTGTAATATCATTTAGCATTAAGAAAATGAATTAATCTACAAATAAAGGACAAACTAGATATTATAATGTGAATTCCTACTTCAATTTCAATCATGATCTTCTTGAATAATTGAATAAAGAAGAAGAATGGGCAGTCTAGATTATGATGTTTGGGGGCTGATTAAGGTATTGAAGGATTTATTTAGGTTTACGTTTTTTTTGAGGACTTATTGATGTAAGTATTAATGAAAAAAAAAATTAAAGAACCAGAAAATTATAAAAAAAAACGCATAAAAGATACTGTCGTGGGGGTTCGAACCTAGCTCCCATGTCAAATACTTGAGCCCCCCCAACCACTGAACCAATGAAGAGATTTTTGACTATTTGTGACAGAGATATATATAATATATATACAGATGAAATTTTTCTTGGGGCCTTTCAAAGTCAGAGGCCCTGTACGGTGGCACCGTGTGCACTCCCTCAGGGCCGGCCCTTACCTGGACAAGCACCAAGTTGTATAAGAGTCTTCCAATGTACTTCAGTGTGGATTTCTAAGCTGTATATTCTTTCCCACTCTGAAGTTTCGTAACTTTTCATCACCCATGTATCAATTTGCTTCTTTTCGGATAGTGAATCTAAAGAAACATCAACAATGGCCAATGATCCTCTCAAATTAATCAAGTGACCACGACCCTTCATCATCTCCGGAAGAGGCGTCCATTTGAATGCTTCCTTTTCAAAGTCGAAACGAAGCATCTTCTTCTTTTGGGACACTAGCCAATGCATGTTTCCATATGCAGACACACAATTTTGATTGCTCAATTTGCATCGCGGACTAAACGAGGCTACTTGTCTCCATGAAAATGAGCCTGAGTCTCCCAATTCAAGAATTTCGGTCACTAAATGGTTCATGTCCGGTCCAGAAACACGAACAATATTGTGAGTGCTAGTAACGGCGTCGAATCCCATACCAAACCAATCATACTGATCGGCATCAAATTTACTTGGGGGCAGCTTTAGTACCTCTCCCCTAAAAGGATTGAGCAGAACAACTCGACCTCCATATGACTCCGGCTCTTTAAAGAAGAGCAAGCCATAATTAGACACAAACTTTAGATTGTGTCCTGTTCCGATGGACGTCGGAATGTCACATGCAAACTCATTGTTGGCCAGTGTACCATTTTTCAGCAGTGCTGGCATGGTGATTAGTTTAGACTCGGTAACAACCATAACATTCTGTGGGGTACGTAGGTCCACAAGAGACGCAGAGTCAACTAGGCTGCATGAGTCTTAGAGACACAACGCACGGAAAACAAAGAATTTGTGGGCAGTTTCGAAAGGATGTTGAGGAGGATGTCGTTGTGGAGGTCCGTCAACGGAGTTTTGGTCTCGCTGCCGATGCAGTTGATGGACCTCATTCTCTTGGCCTTCGGATTCGTCATACTTTTGGTCATCGGCCTAGTTCTCTTGGCTGTCGGCATCTCTGTAGTTGCTAGCTTACAAATGTGTTGTGGGAGTGAAGAGTTGCCCAACTTGCCTTTATATAGAGGTAAGACGATCTGTAATTCCTATTAGGAATAGGATTTGAGTCGGCCGCCTTTTTGACATTAATTAATTAATTATTAGTCTATCTCTTAAAAGTTAAAACCATTAGGATAAGACATTTATTAATTAATTAATTAATTAATATTCTCATTTTGTCTGTCAAGCAAAGAAGTATACAGTCAGTGGTTGCTGACTTTATGTTGGCTTTGACTAAATCTCTCCCAACTTCCTAATCGGAACAGGAAATTTAGCAAGCCAGAAAGACTGAAAAAGTATGACTATCTTTCTGCAAAATAAAATGAGTAAAGTTTTGGTCACCATCATTGCTCCGGCGGTTCTGATTGATTTGTGCACGATCCTAAACTTCTTACCTATAGTTTGTGCCCCAACCAATTAGTGATAATCACTCTCATTACAATACTTCTTTTTAATGATATTGGGTGACTCAAAGACAAATTTTTGGGTTTTGAATACTAATAACAACTCTAACCCTAATACAAAGGCCCATATTACTTGAATAAAAACGCATAAAACCAAGCAAGTATATATATAGCTTGAAAAAAAAAAGCAAGTATATATATAGGCATTTCACCCTCCAACCATTTCTCTGCTTTCCTCTGTTTCTATCTGTTCTGTCCCCCCTCTGAATCACTATGAAATCATTGAAATGAAGAAATGCACAAGTGTTTTTCTTTCTTTCTCATCAGTTTTTTGCACAACTTAGTTGGTAATGACACGCAGAGACACAGCCGATAGAAAGGTTTCTCAGAGGTTTTGGCTCTAATGGGTGGTGAAGGCAGAGCTCTAGCACCGCCCATGGCGGCGGCTCCGGTAAACACAGAAAGAGAAGAGCAGTGGAGGAGTTTCAATAACTCAGTGAATGCAGTGTCCTTGGGTTTTGTGGCCACTGCAATTCTCATATCAATGTTTCTTGTCATGGCTATATTTGAAAGGCTTTTCAGGCCAAGATCATCACAGCTACCCACTACTTCTCGGACTACTCGTCCCGATCTCCAGGCTCAGATGGCCTGCAGCAATGCTAAAGTTGATTACCAATCCCCCAAAGTAAGCTTTTTTTACCTGTAATTTGATAGTAAAATTTGATTCTTTTACTGTATTATTGGGTGTAATTACAGAAAAGGTGTGAAATTTGAGAAATTTGAGCCAAAACTGGAAATGGGTTGCCACTTCATGAAATAGATACAAGAAAGTTGAATTGCTGTCTATTTTTGCTTTATTGTGTGCATTATTAACACTTATCAGGCACTTAAGCTAACTAAGGGGCTGGTGGCTTAATTGAAGTACTGGTCAAGCTGGTTAAAATACTAATCAAGATGACACGGTGTTTAATTTGGAGTTTCCATTCCTGGAGTGGGCTGCATATAGTACAGAGAATCTGCATTATTGTGCTTTACTTCCGCATTGTAACATTATATCAACAAGAACTAGGAAGCTTTACATCATATATTCATCATTTCAGACTAGTTTTCGTAGTTTGTGTTTGTTTTGCACATCCGCTCTTGTTTAAGTTTATAGTTCTGCCACTAACTTTTTTTTCTGATTGAATGCGGAAAATGGTAGCCAATACAATTATAGAAGACGGTCTAAGCAAGCTAGTTAGGTAAATTAAAGACGCAAGGATCCATAAAGCAACAAGTCAATGTTGCGTAAAATACTGATAAAAGAACATTTGCGCATTGATATAGTGTTTCCCTGTTAATAATTAGCCGTAACCCTGATTTTAAGCATGGGAATGACAAACTTAATCACATGCTGCAAAGACCTATGTTATGAAAATCTAATTTATCATGTACGGGGATTTCAAGTCACCATGTGATGCGGTGCCAAATGTTTGTTTATGATGATCAAACCAACTCATCTGTTTCTTGTGTAATTTGCCGCATTATGCAGTAAACTGTGTAAGTTTACATACATATGACATACCTTAATCACTGTTATATACGACAATTTCGTGTGACATTGAGTGATTAAGCAAGTTTAAATATTTTTAATGTTTCAGAGTTGAATTTGGTTTGGGAGAACCCTTGATTTGTGGAAATGGCTATACATTCTGCAGACAGCTATGTACACTAGTGCAGGAAGTTTATACATTTTTTTGGTTTTTTGTTAACCTAATCGTGAAGAAATGAGTATAATATCAATATTTGTGTTCTATTTTGGATTGATACTTGTGAGAATGATTTATTACAAAAGCGTTAGGATTCCTTCCTTCTGACTTTGCTTCAAATTGTGATAAAGAACCAGAGCCATTTAGATGCAATTATTTAATTATATAAATGAATTTTACGCTCCCTTTATTTCACATTTGTGCAGATGACAATTTATGCTAGAGAAGTACCTGTGATGATGCCTGGAGAAGATATGCCTACCTTCATTGCACATCCTGCTCCCGCACCATGTCCACCAGAGCGCGTCGCTTGGCCTCTCCATCAAACCAAACCGTGCCTGAACCTCTCCACGAGCTAAATCTCAAGCCAAAAATAGACAAGAAGATCAACATGGGTAAGTTAATCGCAATAGTCTTTTGAACGTAGAAGCCAGTAGCCAAGGCTCATCAGCAGATTCAGGCTTCAGCAGTAGTTGAGATTTGTACATATATGTTGATTTGTCAGAGTCGCTTTATGTCCACGTCTGTGCTTAGTTGCTCCATACAGAAATGGGTAGAGCCTGCAATCAGATGATTCCTAGCAATCCACTCCACTTTCCTAAAGGGCTTTGTTTGCAACTCAAAGCTAGCTTGTGGAAAAACCTCAACGGGCTTTCAATCGGTAGGGCATTAGATTCACATACTCAGCACAAACAAAATAACAGAGTCAGTCGGTCCACACGTCTGCTTGAGAGGTATATTTGACATATGAACTAGTGAAACCATAGCCAACAATTCTAAGGCTCATCGGCCATAACCAACGCTTCTAAGGCATAAACTATACTACTCGATGGGTCCACGATGAGCCATTGAGCGTGTTTCATGTGTGTGCGCTAATTGCGTGAATGCATTGTATAAAAATCAAGCATAACCAATTACTCAGCAAACCCAAAAGGGCAAGGAAATCATCTGTTTGTGGATGGGAGAACAGCAATATGACTATGTGAGCATAGGGAAGAAGGAAAGTTCCTACAAGAAGAGACAATACTGAAAAAAGCTTATACCCACACCAATGAAAGGGAAAGAACTAAAAAACATCCCCATTCTTCCAAGAGAAAGATACCAAATTCTAGGGTAGGACCATTTCCAGTCCACTACATATCCCAAAACGATTTGCAAATCTCAACTTTTGAGCAAAACAAAAACAGAAAAGCAGAGGAAGATGACTAGCATTGTTTTATTGTTTGCACCCACCACAACAAAAGCTCAATGCACCCCATGATACAAGTTTAGTTTAATGTGCGTGTTTTTCTCTCAACAAGACGTATTGATAGATAACAGAAGCCCCCATAAAGAAAGTTGTTGATTTACGAATAATCACAAGACAATGTTGCAAACCAACGATGATCATAACTAAAATGGATGACAAAAACGCAATCTTTGATACCAAATGGAGAGAATTTACATTGTTTTTTAAAGCAAACACAAGACCGGACCACCTACACAAAGATGAAGCACTCTAACGAAACCAGAGGGTTGTCAATGGACTCATTACCCTGCTTCGAAACGCCGTCGTTTGCTTCCTCCTCATCCTTCTTGATGTTGTTAGCTTCACTCTCCACCCCTAGCTGCGATGAACTGCTACCGGCTCGTCCGGTCACCTTCGCCGGGCTCCTTCCCAAAGCTCCTCTGCCCACTCCACCTGCACTCCGAGTAGCCGGTGACCTCGACCTCGACGACGCCGTATCACGCCGGACTCCGGTGGGGGCTCCACCACGCTGCATATTCCTCAGCTGACCAGACTCCCGCCCGCGAAACGACCTCGTTTCGGTCCTATTTCTCTTCACAATTGGCTGCTCAGAAGCTCTAGGCGGAGGCCGAGGCCCCCTTTCTCTCCGGCCGACGAGGTCGCCGGAGTAAGGGTGCTTACGACGCACGGCCGTCGTGGTCAAAGACCCGTTGACTCTCCGACCCAACTCTCTCCTCCGCTTGCTGGTGGCCTCGTCGTCGTCTCTGGCGTCGGCGATGGTGGTGGTGGTGGTGGTGGTGGTCGAGTACGAGTAGCTCTCGCTGACCCCACAAGACGCAGACGCCTGAGAAGGCTCCTCCGTCGCGACCTCCTCCTCTTCCGGCGGCTCCGATTGGGGTTTTGGGGGCGTTTTGGGGTTTTTCTCTGGGGGCATTTTGGGGATTTGGGGTTTGGAAATTGGGGTTTCGGAGAGAACCTCTTTCACGGACTCCTCTTCGACTTCCGCAACCGGTGGCGGCGGTGGTGGAATTGGGCCGTTGAGTTGGGTTTTGGGGATTTGGGTCGGGTAGGGTTCCGGAACGGAGGATCTAGCGTGAAAGTGGCGGTTGTTTGGGCCGTTTGGGTGGTGGTCCGGCGGCGGCGGCGATGGGTTTGGGGTCTTGGTGGTGGTGCCAAGGCAGCAACCCATTTTGGATTTTGGGTTTTTGGGTTTTTGGGTTCGGGTAAAAGGAGGGATTTTTAGAGTGGGAAAGAAGATTTAAAATTCAACGGTCATAAATGGAGGTGTAGAGACAAGAGGTTTTATAGGGCGGAGATATTGATGATGGCGAAGGCTGAGAGCCTCTTCACTCTTCAGTGGCAAAGCAGCAAGTAGAATGTGATAATGGTGACTACCAACATTTATTTATTACAATGCAAAAGAAAAAAAAAAATTTGGTCAAGTATAACAATGCAAATTCAATCCATGTTCACCCACTCCTAAAACAATTTTTCTCTCCGTCGAATATCCAGTTGTCTGATATACGAAATCAAGAATAAATCGACAATTCGGTATTCCTAGATATTGCACAATCGAACAAAAACCCTCTAATTGAATCACAAGTTCACAACACATTGAAGGAATAGGAAACAGAAAGCTATAGTACGGACATATACATAAAAGACAATGCCAAAGGAAGATGGCCATAACCATAAGCCACCATCTCAACGTGGACCCGAATGCCTCCTACCTACAAATGGACCTCTGATATCTTATTGTAAAGATAACACCTTTCCGCACGAGGCCTCTACAAAACAGAATTTTAGCACCAGTAGGGCCGAGTACTAGTAATACTACCAACCAACAAGTGGTACCAAACCAGTCTGGCATAACCTTTTCTAGGATCATTGCGAAGTTCATAAGCATAAGCAGCACAAATGGTGGTTTTCAAGTAACTTTGGGATGAGGAACAAGCGATTATTCTTGCTATTGAATATTAATACGCTGATTTAACTGCAACAATCACAAGAATGTAATAAGACAACTTTCGTGGAGGAGCTATTGCGGTATCTGATAATTACAATGAATTCAGCATACAACTAAAGCAGGTCATAACAAGACCATGTTAAGCTTTGGGCCCTCTATCCATAATCATCACTTGTACAATACACAGACTGAACCGAGGGGAAAGAATACAGACCAGAACTTTATGGAAAGTCGATGGGAAAGTTTCATGTCTAGGAAATGAACCCACTCATCACGACGCAGAAAGCTGGGAGGATGTAGCTCTATCTTTTTCTATCATAGCTTTGATGTCGTATTCACCTGCTTTGTATGACAACCTGACCACATATCGAAATCCCTGTTTCAATCATAATATACAGTTGATTAAACTGTTAGCCATACAACAGGGATGGATCATGAGATAATATGATTGTTACAATTGGATGGTATTGTATCAATTCATACAATGCGATCCTTGTAAACAAAGTTATATAGAAGATCATTTGCTTATCCTTCCCAATATAAGATAACTGAACCTACGATCACATACCCTTTATTAATCTATCATATTTTATTGCCGATCCCTGCAAACCAAGTAACAGGAGAAGCCCACTGCCACACTAATACTAACCATATCGGAGTGATTATAGCTTATAAGTGACTAGTAAATCGGAAAGTAAACACTAAAGTTTTCTCAGATAACACTATGAGGGGGAAGCACAATATGGAGTCACTGCTGGTTGAAGTCTTAAGCATGAAAAACTTGACATGAAAGAGAAACGATTGTATCAACTCCCAGACAATTTTGTATTTCGAAACTGCAATAGACTATGCAAAAGTTGGAAATCCATAAACACTTGGAACTGAACAGCATAGTTGTAACAAAAGGATAAAAGCATACCATTTCCATGCCAATAGCTCAATATTGCTCAAAAGCTTCGGGAGTAATGTACTCGGACACAAGCATACAAGGCCGGCCCTCTCCTTGGGCAAGCAACTCCCAGGAGTTGGGCCCCCAAAATATATTTTTGCCTTATATATGTAGAAGTTCAAAATTTTTGTTAATTTTATATATGCAAAATTTTGTTCAAAAAGGCCCCAAATTAAATAGGGCGGGCCCTGCATATGGCGCTTCGAAGGCCGCATGCTGCTCTAACCTTCTCCATTGTCCTCACAACTTGCTCAGGTGTTTCCCCACAGCCTAACATAACCGAAGTCTTCGAAAGATCTGTCCGCTGAAGCTCTTCAACCGCCTCGATACTGTGAGCAAGGACATCTAATCCCAATGTCGCCACAGGAACTACTGGACAACATGGCATATCAAAATCAGAAAAGAACACGCATTCATAACCATTTCTATTCGATACCGAGCTGGTTCCCGTAATCCTAACTCATTCACTATAATAACACACATTCATAATCTTTGATACCAAATGGAGAGAATTTACATTGTCTTTGAAAGCAAAACAATTTCCCATCTCTTCAAAGTTTACACCTTTTGTCACACAATGCAACACAAGACAAGACCGCCTACACGGAGATGAAGCACTCTAACAAAACCAAAGGGTTGTCAATGGACTCTTTACCCTGCTTCGAAACCCCGTCGTTTGCTTCCTCCTCATCCTTCTTGATGTTGCGCTCACTCTCCACCCCTTGCTGCGATCAACTGCTACCATCCGCCGGCTCCGTCCCAAAGCTCTTCTGCCCACTCCACCTGCATTCCGAGTAGCCGGCGACCTCGACCTCAATGACGCCGTATCATAGGCAGATTCAAGTATGGTCCTACGTGGTACACAAACCCCCCAATGTTGCACGAATGGCTGTGTTTGATTACTTTCGTAGCCACGGTTATTTGTGGTTAATTACATTTTCTTACATCAGGATAGCCACGGTTATAAGTGGATAGTGACTTTTAACACTAGAAGCACCCAAATGGGTGACTAAAATGTTTTCTTTATTTTGTTATGTGACAAATGTCTTTTCCTTGTACTTTTAGAAAAGGGTTATTATCATGAATGGTGCCTGAACTTTCATTAACAGGACTTCATGGTGCCTGAACTTTAAAAGTGATCAATTTGGTACCCAAACTTTTAAAAACCGGACTTCATAGTGCCTGAACTTTAAAAGTGATCAATTTAGTACCCAAACTTTAAAAAAGAGGACTATGTGGTACCCAAACTTTCAAAAAGAGGACTATGTGGTATTTTAGTCAATTTTTTTAATCAAATTTCGTTAAAATGAAGGATAAAATGGTCTTTTAACATTAGTTTTTATGTAAAATATTTTTTTTACCTCTCAACTTCTATAAATATGTTTTATGGTGTTTTGAAAAAAATGAAAATGTCATATAGCTATTTTAGATAAATAAACAAATTGATTAATGAAAATATAATTGAACGGTAGATTTTTTCTATCTCTTAATTTCTATTAGAAATAATTTTTAATGTTCGAGTATATTTTTATTTATCAATTTATTTATTACTTTTCAATAGTCATATGCATAAATGTTTTTTGAAACATCGTAAAACATATTTATATAGTGGTTGAGAAGTAAAAAAAAACTATTTTATGGTGTTTTGAAAAAATGAAAAATGTGCATATAGCTATTTTAGAACAATAAATTAATTAATTAACGAAAATATACTTGAATGGTAGACTTTTTCTAGTACTCAATTTCTATTAGAAATCATTTTTAATGTTCGGATATATTTTTATTTATCAATTTATCTATTATTTTGCAATAGCTATATGCATAATTTTTTTTTGAAACATCATAAATCATATTTATATAGAGGTTGAGAGGTATAGTATTTTACATGAAAATTAATATAAAAAAGTGTTTTTAAATATGATTTATGATGTTTCAAAAATACTATACCTCTCAACCTCTATACAAATATGATTTATGATGTTTCAAAAAAACATTTATGCATATAACTATTGCAAAATAATAGATAAATTGATGAATAAAAATATACATGAACATTAAAAATTATTTCTAATAGAAATTAAGTGATAGAAATAATCTACCGTTCAACTATATTTTCATTAATCAATTTATTTATTGTCCTAAAATAGCTATATGACATTTTCATTTTTTTCAAAACACCATAAAACATATTTATAGAAGTTGAGAGGTAAAAAAAATATTTTACATAAAAACTAATGTTAAAAGACCATTTTATCCTTCATTTTAACGAAATTTGATTAAAAAAATTGACTAAAATACCACATAGTCCTCTTTTTGAAAGTTTGGGTACCACATAGTCCTCTTTTTTAAAGTCTGGGTACCAAATTGATCACTTTTAAAGTTCATGCACTATGAAGTCCGGTTTTTAAAAGTTTGGGTACCAAATTGATCACTTTTAAAGTTCAGGCACCATGAAGTCCTGTTAATGAAAGTTCAGGGCACCATTCATGATAATAACCCTTTAGAAAAATGTTGTAACCATGTTATGCCATTACTTTAACCGTTAAAATATGTTGATGTGGATCAAGCCTAGTAGGAAACACCAAACCAGAATTTTAGCTCCAGTACGTCCGAGTACTAGTGCTACTACCAACCAACAAGTGGTTCAAGCCTGAAAGGAAACACCAAACCAGTCTGGCAAAACCTTTTCTAGGATCATTGCAAAGTTCATAAGCATATGGTTGTTTTCATGTACACGTTGGGAATGGGATGAAGAATAAGCAATTATTCTTGCTATTGAATATTAATAAGCTGATTAACAGCAACAATCACAAGAATGCTAAAGACCCCTTTTGTGGAGCAGCTACTGCGGTATCTGATAATTACAATGAATTGAGCATGCAACTGGAAGAGGCCATAACAAGACCATGTTAAGCTCTGGGCACTCTATCTATAATCATCACTTGTACAATACACAGACTGAACCGAGGGGAAAGAATACAGACCAGAACTTTATGGAAAGTCGATGGGAAAGTTTCATGTCTAGGAAATGATCTTACTCATCAAGACGCAGAAAGCTGGGAGGATGTAGCTCGATCTTTTTCTATCATGGATTTGATGTAGTATTCACCTGCTTTGTACGACGACCTGACCATGGGCCCAGATGCCACATATCGAAATCCCTGTTCCAATCATAATATACGGTTGAATAAACTGTTAACCATACAACAGGGATGGATCATGAGATAATATGCTTGTTACAATGAGATGGTATTGTATCAATTCATACAATGAGATGCTTGTAAACAAAGTTATATAGAAGATCATTTGCTTATCCTCCCAATATAGATAACTTAACCTAGGATCACATACCCTTTATTCTTATGAATTTATTGGTCCATAAGCACCGGGAGAAAAACCGACAGACCAGTAAATCAGAAATATAACTATCATTTTATTGCCGATCCCTGCAAACCAAGTAACAGGAGAAGCCCACTAACCATATCGGAGTGATTATAACTTTTAAGTGACTAGTAAATCGGAAATGTAAACAGTAAAGTTTTCTGAAATAACACTATCAGGGGGAAGCACAATACGGAATCACTGTTGTTGCCCTAGCCAAATAAGATACGGGGTTGAAGTCTTAAGCATGAAAAACATGACATGAAAGAGAAACTATGATATCAGCTCCCTGACAATTTTGTATTTCAAACTGCAATAGAGTTAGAAATCCATAAACACAAGGAACTGAACAGCATAGTTGTAACAAATGGATAAAAGCATACCATTTCCATGCCAATAGCTTGATATTGCTCAAAAGCCTCGGGAGTAATGTACTCGGACACAGGCATATGGCGCTTTGAAGGACGCATGTACTGACCAAATGTGATCACATCAACACCTGCTGCTCTCACCTTCTCCATTGTCCTCACAACTTGCTCAGGTGTTTCCCCGCAGCCTAACATAACCGAAGTCTTCGTAAGTGTTCCAGCAGGAGCATACTCCTTCGCCATCATCAAAACATCTAAAGATTGTTTGAAATTGGCACGATGATCCCGCACCGTCCTCTGGAGCTCTTCAACCGTCTCGATATTGTGAGCAAGGACATCTAATCCCGATGTCGCCACTTTCTCTACGCAGCTGGAGTCCCCCCGAAAATCAGGAACTACAAAACACCAACCACACCATTGCATCCGTTTAGTCCTTCCTATTCGAAACCACTGAGCGCTATACTAACACACATTCATAATTTCGAAAACCGAAATGCGAAAAAGAGAGCATACTCAAAGCCTCAATTAGCATAGTGGGCTTGAGGACCTTCAGCTTCTGCACAGTCTCTGCAAAATGCCCACTCCCTTGATCAGCCAAATCGTCCCGGTCCACGCTCGTGATCACCACATAATCCAAACCCCACGATGCAATCGCCTCCGCCACATTCGTCGGCTCATTCGGGTCCGGTGGCGGCGGCGTCTTCGAAGTCTTCACATTACAAAACCTGAAAAACAAAAACTAAAAAAAATCACCAAAAAAAAAAATACAGCAGCAAACTATCTCTAAGGCGCATTTCAACGAACACCTCACCTGCAACCGCGCGTACACGTGTCGCCGAGGATCATGATCGTGGCGGTGGCCGTGCCTGTTTCGCCGCCGGACCAGCACTCGCCGAGGTTAGGGCACTTGGCCTCCTCGCAAACCGTGTGGAGTTTCAATTCCCGGAGCTTCTTCTCAGTGACGGATCCAGGAATGGGGGGGAGGGGGGGCGGAAACCAAACAAACCCCTGACAAAAAATCCCGGCAGAAACCAAACTAACAACCCATTCCGTTCCATCAATTGAAATCAAGAAAGTTGGGAATTAGAAGGCGTAACTATGAAAAATTATTGGGGTAAATATTCCTTCCCCCCCCCCCAAAACACCTCCTCCCCCCCCCCCCCCCCCCCCCCCCCCCGCCCCCCCCTCCAAATTTCAAATAATCAATCAAACAAACAAGAACATGGATCACAATTCGTAATCAAGAATTGTCTATGACTAAGTATCAAAGATACAACCCAATTCCAAATATGATTCATTTAGCAAAATTTACAAATACTATAATCAATCAACTATATGAGATAGGGAATTGTTGAACAAAAAGATGTAGCAACAACATGCACTCCAAATCCTCAGATTACCAAAAAGATGTAGCAACAACATTAACTCCACAAAGGGGTAAACATTGTCTGATCAATTTGGTCAAAGACTTTGGAAAAAAAAAATTTGGTCAAAGACCACCACAATACTATCAATTTACTCTAACAGATATTTTACTATATAAAATATCAGTCTTTCTTCAGTTCAGAACAGGTTTAGAATCCACCAATTTTTTTGTCGTGCTACAGTCAAGGTTTCAAAAAGCGCTAGGCGGGATCTAGGCGGCAAGCAAGGGCCTAGCGCCTAGAGGATTAATCGGGGCCTAGGCGGATTAAGAGTTTGCTTAAGCGAATTAAGAGTTTTATACATAAATATTTCTTTTTTTTTTTAGGGAAACGACAGGCTTTTCATTCAACTAAGGCATACGGTTACAATCCTCTTGTAAGAGGTCAACAATACTGATCGGAGGGTCCGACCCCCAAATACACGGGTTCAACTCCATAGCTGACAAGTGAGCTAACCTAGCAGCCGTACCATTAGCTACTCTAGTAATTGTTCTGAGTTGAATATGTGTGCCTTGCTCCAATAGCAGCCGAATGTCATGTAGGATGGGGTCCGTCGCTGCGCAAGTCATGCCAGGATCCAGCGCCTGTCGTATGAGGGTTGCTGATTCGCATTCAAGTATGATGGGTATGTTCCACCCCCCATTGACAATGAATTGAAGGCCATCTCTCAGTGCGGCAACTTGGAGAGTTCTGATTTGTCGGACACCCATGATTTGGGTACCATAACCCCCCTGAAAGCCACCCTGATCATCTCGCAACAATATACTTCCGCCTCCCTTGCCATTTATCGCATCCAAGTGGCCTGAAACGTTCGCTTTAAGGAAGCCCACCGGTGGAGGATGCCATGTTGGTGGTGTATCCGGGGTAGTCCGGTTGATGGCTCGTTGGGCTTGTTGGTAATCTGAGATCCAGGTGGAGACATTTGATGCCAGAATAGGGGGTGGAGTACGTTTCTCATTCCACACTACATCATTTCTAGCTTTCCAAATGGCCCATATGGCTCCAAAGAGAGTAGCCCGAGTGGACAGGGTTAGTTCACCAATAATTGATTTGATCCAACCACCAGGAGAGGGAAGAGGCCTAGAAGCTGCAGGTACCACCCTTCCTATACCTAACTCTTGGAACAATTGCTGCTCATAGGGGCATTCCATGAGAAGATGCGACATGGTCTCGTTCGGCTCATCACATAGAACACAATGCGGTGGGAGATGTACATTGCGACTGACAAGCCGATCCTTAGTAGGCCATATCGAATGTACAAAACGCCAAACACAGAACTTGACCTTTGGAGGGACTTTAATGGACCACAGTTGCTTCCAAAATGGTGGATTGTCATCAATATTCGGCCAGCTGGGGATGATGGAAGGACTCAGAAAGTGATATGCTGAGCTCACCGTGTATTGTCCAGTTGGTGCTAGCGCCCAGATTTGTTTGTCTTCCACACCAAATCGGCTAAGCGGAAGGGATAATATGGCTGAAGCGACCGCCGCAGGCAGCATAGCACGAATTTGGTCTTCCTTCCAGTGGCCTGGTGTACTAATCAGGTCTGATACATGGTGAATGTGAGGCGGCAGCTCTATAGACATTAAGTCAGATGCGGCAATATCAGGAAGCCAATTATCCTCAAGGATACGGATGGACTGACCGTTTCCAACCTGCCATCTCGTACCTTGTGGTATGAAATATCGAGCGTCAAATATACTTTGCCAAGAATATGATGAACCCTGCCCTTTTTCCGCTTCAAACAAACTACAGCTCGGATAGTATCGTGCCTTGATAACTCTAGCCATCAGTGTATGCGGGTGTTGAAGGAGGCACCATACCTGTTTGCCTAGTAGTGAAAGATTATGGGCATAGAGGTTCCTGAAACCCAAACCACCTTGCTCCTTGGGGTAACACATCCAATCCCAGCCCATCCAATGTATCTTGCGTTTATCCTCCGTGTTAGCCCATAAGAATCTTGCACAGATCTGATGCAAGTCTTTGCAGAACCCTTTCGGAAGCAAATAACAGCTCATTGCATATGTGGGGAGAGCTTGCGCGACTGTTCGGATTAACAATTCCTTACCGGAGCTGCTTAGCATCTTGCTCTTCCAAGTTTTGACTCGCTGTTCCAACCGAGTTTGGATATATTCAAACGCAGTCTGTTTATTCTTGCCAATAGTAACAGGGAGCCCCAGATCTCTGTCATGTTTTTGGACTCTTTGAACTCCCAAGAGAGCTGCAAACTGATGCTGAACCCCCTCCTCAATATTAGGGCTAAAGGTAACGGAGCTTTTTTGGAGGTTAATCTGCTGGCCTATAGCCTTTTCATATACAAGAAGAATACGGTGAATAGTTGAGCAAGATGTAGTAGAAGCTTGAGCAAACAGGAAGCTGTCATCCGCAAAGAGTAAGTGTGTAACGGACGGAGCCGTTGGAGCCACACGGATACCTAGTTGCGGTTGGATGGCTGTTGAATGGACCAACAGAGCCGAGAGGCCCTCAACTGCAAGTAAAAATAAGTAAGGGGATATCGGGTCTCCCTGGCGGAGGCCTCGCTGAGGCGATATTGGACCAACTGGATTCCCATTCACTAAAAAGGAGTACCTGACTGTAGTGACGCATTCCATAACCAAATGGACCCATCTTGGGGCAAACCCCAATTGCCGCATAACCTGTCTCAAGTAGTTCCACTCCAAACGGTCATAAGCTTTGCTCACATCTAATTTCAGAGCCATGTATCCATTTGCACCAGTTCGCTTAGTATGGATGTAATGGTTCATTTCAAAAGCTACCAAAGCATTATCGGAAGCTAATCGACCTGGAACAAAGGCACTCTGAAAAGGGGATATAATAGTAGGGAGGATTACCTTTAAGCGGTTCGCAAGAACCTTGGCGCAGACCTTATAGATGACATTGCACAATGCTATCGGGCGGAGTTGCGAGACGCTTTCGGGCTTCTTCACTTTTGGGATGAGGTAGATGTGAGTGACATTTACTTCTTTGAGTAGAGAGCCACTCTCAAAAAAAGACTTGACAGCAGAATAAACCTCCTCTTTAACAATGTTCCAATACTTTTGATAGAATGCTGCCGGTATGCCATCAGGGCCCGGCGCTTTGTCTGGTGGCATAGCAAACACTGCCGTCCTTATTTCCTCCTCCGTCACTGGTGCTAGAAGCCGCTCGTTCATGGCGTGGGTGACCCGAGGTTGGACTCCTTCAAGGGTGACCTCCAAAGCATCTTGGTCAACGCTGTCGCGTCGATAAATATCTTTAAAATATCCGAGCACAACCTTCTCTATAGCCGCTGGTTGTTCCTGCCAAAGACCCCTATGATCAAACAGCCCCTGAATAGTGTTCCTTCGCTTATGGTTAGTTGCCTTGCGGTGGAAGAAACCTGTATTTCTGTCACCCTCTTTGAGCCAAAGAGTACGAGAGCGTTGTCTCCAGTAAACTTCTTCCATATCTAAGAGTTGATGGAGGCGAGTGTTCAACTGGTACCGCTCCTGAGGGTCCATAATACTGGGTGCAGCCAGCCCATGGTTAAGTTTGGCTTGGACGTCCTCTAGTTCCTTTCTGCGGTTCCCAAATTGGTTCTTCTGCCATTGTTCGAGGGCTAGGCGGGCTGTACGTATCTTAGAACAAAGTTGGAACATAGGCAGGCCGTGGGTCACTATGTGCCATGAGTCAGCAATCGTTGTTTCACATGTAGGCTCTTTACACCAGAACATTTCGAATCGAAAGCGGTGTTTGGGGTTGCGGTGCTCCCGGCCAGTTCAAATTTCAAGGAGGAGGGGCGTGTGATCTGAGTTACTAGGTGGTAGAACCTGAAGCTTAGAAGCCGGATATTGATCGCACCATGGGGTTGTCGCTAGTGCTCTATCTAGTCGACATTTCGTGCGAGAATTCCACCAAGTGTATTTCGACCCCTCAAAGCCCAAATCCCTCAATTCACATTCATCAATAGCTTGCCGAAAATTAGACATCTGCAAAACTGCCCTATCATTACCTCCAATCTTCTCTTCATTACTGCAGATTTCGTTGAAGTCACCGGCAATAACCCACGGCAATTGCGACGCATCCGCTAACCGTCGCATGAGATCCCAAGAATGATGTCGTTCTTGGCGATCAGGGTGACCATAGAAGCCCGTGAAACGCCAAGGTAGCGGCAGACCTTCCAGCATAACCTCGGCATTGATATGGTACCGACTGGAACTCAGAATTTTGACCGCAGCCTCCTCAGACCAAAACAGAGCCACTCTGCCTGAATTGTCGTTGCTTGCTACCCCAAAGTGGTGGGGAAGACCAAGCGCCAGTCTCACCGAACTGAGTTGCTCCAGGGAGCTCTTCGTTTCACACAGAAATACCACTGGGGCCCTATGTTTGATGATCAGCGCTCGACAGGCCGATCGAAAATTCTTGCGATCTGCGCCATAGGCGTTCCAGACCAAGATGTTCGCCATCAGATAGGGAGGATGAGACGGTTCACACGTCCGAGCACACAAGGCCAAGCCCTGGCGACGAGACGCACTCGAAAGGTGGAAGACTCTGGTTGACTGGGTTCGTTCCGGCGGCGGCGGCGCAAGATCGCCAATCGCCTCCAGAGACGCTAGGGTTTTACTAGAAATTCATGTAATATGCGGTTGCAGTAATAAATACATAAATATTTCTCATATGACATGATATATATAAATTAGCTCATAAGCATGTGTAAATTTAGATTAGAAAATTAAAAGAATAGGCATTTCCTGTTAACCCCAGATTATCAAACCAGAGAGACTATGCAAGAGAGAGAGTGAAATAAGAGAACTAAACTATATTTCTATTTCATCAATCAACAACTGCTTACAATGAATCCCAGGATTACAATATAAAGGATCAAGGTGCTGACTAGGTGCAACTCATCCACTAAGCTGATGACACCTATCAGCCATTACATCAACTAACAAACTATTAACAGCTTGACTTAACAGAATCCTAACAACTACACCCCCAGAAAAAAAACAAAGGGCGATGTCATCATAATCCTTCCCCAATTGAGTCTGCTACACTTCAGTATTCACGATCTCCCACAGCATCTACGAATTCCTCCTTGTCAACTACTACTTCCTGGATTGCCTCAATCATGAACAACTTCTTCTTACAACTGTGGCATCGAGTGAACTAATCATCACAATGGAAACATAAACCTTGCTGCCTTCTTGCTTGAATTTCATCAGGTGCCATTTTCCTCATTGGAACCCCATTATGAGCGGAACCATTCTCAATCCTAAGGGCCCTATCAACACTATCAGTCCTACCAGCTCTAGCATTGCTAGCAGCATAATCCATATTTTCAGAAGTAACAGGCACAAATTCAGAGTAAGAGTTTGGAAATGTACCCCCCTTCCATTCCCGATCTTGGAACTTAGCAGTGTACTGGTATGCATATCCAGTAGCTTCATGGATTGAATTAGGCCGCTGCACTTGAACATCAAGCTGGATTTCCTTCTTTAAACCACCAATGAAACAGCTGAGCTTGTAATCGGAGCTCAATCTTGGGACTTGGTTCACCAATCGCTTGAAATTCTTGACAGAATCGTCCAAGAAATCAACTTGAAGAGGGTAGATGCAGGGTCTTCAAATTGATGAGGACCAAATTCTTGAATGAAAACCCAAGAGAAAATTTCCCAATCTGGGTAATTGCGAATGCAATCCAAACTTTGAAACCACTGTTGTGCCTCCTTCAAGATTGAACGAGACCAACTTTCTCCTCCGGTGGCATCTGGTAATAGTCGAAGAAGCGCTCTGCGCGGTACAGCCAAGACGGAGCGTCGTCGCCATCGCCGAATCTTGGAAATCGACTTTCTGGTACGACTGACGAAGCAGCCCACGACCCATGTCGAAACGTCCAAGAACGCCTTCGTCGGCGAGGTCGAACCGTTGGGCTTGGAAGCGATGTGCGCTGGGAACCTGCCATTGCTCGTCGCGGAGGGCGAAACGCGGGGCTTGGAAGCGGTTTGCTCCGGGAACCTAATCTTGGCGGCGATTGTCGCCGGGAACACCATCGTCGTGGAGGACAAAGCTCGAGGCTTGGAAGTGATTTTAGCGGAATCGCAACGCGCAGTGCAGCAGAGCCAATGATTTCAGATTGTTTTTGGCGTTCAATACTTGAAAAAACCCCAATTAAATTTCAAGATTACCAGCGCCCAGAGCGCCTTTAGCCGCCTTGTCCGCCCAGCCCCGCCTGGGCGTCGCCTAATTGCATCTACGATTTTTGTCCCCGATTTTAGACAAGTCGAGTCGTTAGCTCTCCCCCCAGCGCCTAGGCGGCGGCGCGGCCGCCTAGAGCGTTTTTTGAAACACTTGCTACAGTAACTTTGCTACAGTAATTTTTTTTTGCCTTGCAATTTGGTCTGATTTTAAACCAGTTCTGAACTGAAGAAAAATTTTTAAAATATTTTAATATCTATCTACTCCAATTCACCGCACACTTCCTATCTTTTTCATCTGCTCTTTTCTTCTTCACGTCGCCCCAATTTTCTGTCATTGCCCATCACTTTCACTTCCTTTCTTCAAACTCTTCCCTGCAACCCATCCCGGCATCCCAATTTATCAATTCCCCACCACTTCCTATATGACCTAATCGCTACGACCCATTTAGCAGGTGACCCAATCCCCAATCCCGCAATTAACATGCTCGATCTTTGAAAATGATTCGGAGTTGGAATATTTGGTGTTGGCTGTAGTGGATGGCGGTGGCGGTTTGAAATTGTTGATAATGTGTATGTGAATTCATGGTTTTGGCTTGTTGGAGTTGTTTGTGATGTGGGATTGTGTTGTTTTATGGCTGTCTAGTCTTTAAGTGTTGATAGATTGCAGCTAGCGAGCGGATCGAGCGGCCGGAGCGGAGCGGATCGAGTGGCATCTTCTTCGCGCAGAGGGGCAGAGCTGTCCCAAAACCGTTGACTTTTCCGGCGAGCAGAGGGGCGGAGGCGTACCTCCGCTCTCACATGGATCCGTCCCTGCGGTGGATTTTAGGGTCCGGGCGGCGAGGGTTGTGAACCGGGTGGAGTTTTTTGAGATGAACCGATTGGCAGAGATTTACAGATGGTCCGATGGTGAGGAAGAAGAAGAAGGTGATTTGAGATTTGGTGGTTTGTTTTGGTCGTTGGTTGGTTGGCGCAGACAGTTTTCGATCGGAAATCAACGGCCCAAAATTGATTGGATTTTGGGCTGAGACATGGAGCCCAAAATTACTTCACCAACCAAATGACTAAGGGGTTATTTGAGAGAGCGAGCTACTCTATGAAGCCTAGTTAGGGAATTCGTATATAATACATCTTGACCCTCGCCGCCCGCGTCGTTTCTTTTTCCCCCCTCGCCCCTCCCCCGCCCCCCGCGCCCCTCCCCCCCCCCCCTTTCTTTCTTCTCTTTTCTCTCCTCTTCTCCCCTTCCCCACACCCCACCTCAAAACCAGGCAAACGCAAGCCGAAAAACGAGAATAGCGGGCGCCAGCCTCGTTAGGGAATTCGTATAAAAATAGCCTCTCGCACACGCGTAGCGTGTGCGGTGAGGCTAGTTTTAGTTGAAGCCACCTTTGAGCATTTATTGTTTATTGATTTGTGATAACAGTCATTTGGGTATGTTTTAGTTTATCTAAGCGAGAAAGTGAGGGTGCAATACTCCTTTTTAAGGTGACATAGTACTGCACCGAAGCTAATACACGTGTGCAACTCCCATTTTTTAAAGTGACATAGTATCGTGCCGGAGCTAATTCTTTTTCGTTGTCCCAAAAAAAGCTAATTCCTTTTGTTTAGAAGGTAAAACGTGACAAACCACCAACCAACACCACTCACAAAACCTGGTTTCATCTCCTCCACTACACCGAATGAGCAGACTCAGCAAAAGAGAGTGGAACCTTTTTAATTCTAACCGATACTAAAGAGCAAAAGGGATTGAATTGATTGAAAATCAAGAGCTAAAGGAAAGTGGTGAGTTTTTTTTTATTTTAGTTTGTTATGAAGAAAGTGGTGAGTTCATGGGTTCGAAGTGAAGGTGCGAATTGGGATAATTGGTTGGGTGGGTATTGAATGGTTTTCATTCGCAATAAAGGGCTTGATCAGTGCCCTTTTTTATTGTAAATCACGGGCATCTCACCACGCAACACCGCCCGCGTCGGGTTCTCCCCGCGGGACGCGCGCGAAACCTATGGGGGGGGGGGGGGAGGGGGGGGGGGGGGAGGAAAGGGAAGAAGGGGGGGGGGGGGGCGGGGGGGGAAAAGGCGAGGACCCGCGCCGGGCGGCGCGGGGGCGCGCATATATAATAATATCAAGAGTGTGTTAGAGGCAAATTGAAAGGGGCCGGAGTAAAAAAGGTACCATCAAACTGGTACCATGAAGAAAAATATTGGAAAGCAGGTTGCTTCAACTGTAAACTAATTTTTCAACTGCATACATGCCAAAAATAAAAGGTATCGAAGCTTGTATAACCAACAAATGACCAATGTAAACCATCGTTTCCATATCTCCAGAATGAAAATACACTTCAATCATATTTGAATTCAAATAGAATGTACAGATGAATATATCAAAATGAACGAACTACTCAAAAGAAAGTACTGAAAGTATACACTTCAAGAGAATCATGTTCAAAGAAGTAGCTTCTTCTTATTCAACGTAATAAACAAAGAAAAGAGTACATGAAAGCTTGATGAATTACCCCAAGCGTATGCACGGCCTTGATGATCATCAACAGCCAAACAATGCCACCCACCAATCGCAGCCTATATTTCACACAATACATAGTCAAATTCATTGAACTTTACACCAAAAGTCAAGCTATGATCGTATCTGAAACTACCTGAACTATTTTTGACAATGGCAAGAGCTTTAACTTGGCTTGGAACATTCTCAGTTTTGGTCTCAGGGGGATGCCCCAAAGTCCCTCTTTGGTTCCAACCCCATGTAAACTGGTACCACAAACACAAATACGATCGTAAATAGAAAACCCATGATTAAAATATTGACAGAATTAAACCACAAACCGAACCCACCCAGTTTCTGCGATTTCACACTAATGAACAACTAAGATTTATAGTCTGAATTCCATACCATCCATTTCCTCAGCAATCAAAAACAAATTCAAAAGGACATAAGTGTATACTCATTCGCAGTAAACCCATCCAGATTGGCAGACCCAAAAACACAAACTTTTCCTCTTCTTCTCCCAGAACCAACAAAATCATGGTGCACACTATTTCAAGCTCAAGCGTATGGTTACAGAGAAGGAGACAAAAATTTAATTAACCAAAGGAAGACCCAAATAGTAGTGACAGTAAAGATTATAATTTGACAAAAAATACAATGAATTAAGGGAAAGACCGAAGGTATGAAACATCGAACCCAACATGCGAGAGATGAAATATGCTGCTAATTTACCAACCAATTTGAAGATTCTGAATTTGAAAATTTGTGGAAACCTCTCAATCCAATTCCAAGAAATTGTGGGAAACCTTCAATCCGTTCCAATTCGAAAAATTCAGAAACCCAAAAATCATCAGAAATCAATCAAAAAGGGGGAAAATAAAAGTGAAAAACCGACGTAGTGATGCAGGAATGGAGGAAAGCGATTTGGCGTGAGGCGTGAGGCGTGAGAAGTTTGGCGTTTGTGTGGGAGGCGGGAGGAATGGAGGAGAGCGATTTGGCATTTGTGTGTGGGAAGCGGCTGAAATGTAGGAGAAAGAGGAGGCGTGCGGCTCATTGACAATTTTGGCCCCATTTTCCCACCAACTGCTTTTACATTGTTCTTTGTATGTAGGGGTTTTTTCGGGTTTCCATTAAGTTTCACCATCTCCAACCGCTAAAACCACATCTGCTTAAGTAACAGAGATTCGTCAACACTGGGGCGTCTCTTAATTTTGGGGTTTGTCTATCGCTTTCTTCAATGGACCGTGCTTTTGTTTTCAAACAAAAATTCAAGAACTTTCCAAAAACTCTTGCTGCTTCTCTACCAAAACGTCGTCGATGGCGGCGCACAGGAGGCCGCGATGGCAGAAGTTCGTCCGGCTCCGCAACGCACCATTGGCTTCAAGTCCCTGCCTTTTCAATCGTGGGTCGATTGAATAAAGACCAGGTGGGTTCTAATTGGGCGGAGCCGCCGGTCGGAGAAACTGTGGCTGCTGGTCCGATTCCGAATGAAGTTGAGGTTGGATAGAGCGGTTTTGATTTTCTTTCTATTCAGAATTGTGGGTGATTTTTGCGGTTGTAGTGTGGGAGGCGGCAGCATTCGTCGAATAAAGGAGGCGTCAGCGTGTTTTGTTTTAATTGATCTGTTTGACAATTTTGCCCCCATTTTCCCACCAACTTCCATTTTGATTTGTCTTTGCATTAATCTCGGATTAATCAATGTTTCACCATTTTGTAACTGTTAAAATGGTTTCCCTTTTAAGTAATTGAGATGTATGAATTTTTTTAAAAATAACAGTCCTACTTGTATTGATTCAAAGATACGATAAAAAAATTTGCATACTTTTGATATTGGAAGTATTATACGTGAATTATATACGGATTGACTTATTTTTTTTACAAATAATACACGTAAACTTGAGAAATTTAACAATAATCTATGTATTATTCACATATTTTATTTATTTGTTTACGTATTATTAAAAAATTATAAATTATAATTAAAAAATAAGGAAAACTAATAAAAAGTCCTTAACCATAAATCTATAGTATATTAAATCCTAACTAGTTTTCACTTTTTTCATTAGGTCCCTAGATTTGTATTTTTATATTATATATTTGTTTTTTAGCCTTTGTCTTATCTCTAATAAGGGTGGGCATAATATCCCGAATTCCCGTCCCGAAATTCGTCCCGAATTATCCTGTCCCATTCGGGATCAATTACAAATTTAGCATATCCCATCCCGTCCCGTCCCGTCCCGTTTTAATTTTCTCGGGACGGGACGGGATGAGAAAATTATATCCCAAAATCCCGTCCCGTCCCGTTTAATATATATGGTATTAAATAAATAATAAAAATCTCTTATGTGTCACCATTTTATTGGCTCAAAACAAGTTTATACTAACAAACATGTACCTCATCACATGCAATCTCACCTTATGATATGTTGTTTATGAATTTAGAAATTTGTAGTTTAAGAATTTCAATTTGTAGTTTATGAATTTGGCATTTGTACTTTATGAATTTGAAATTTTGTTATTGTAGTACACTTGAAGACTAATATTTTATTTGGAAAATATGGTCCCGTCCTTTCCCGAACCCATCCCGAATTAAAACGGGGACGGGACGGGACCGGACCAATCTTTAAAATCACTTATCTCGTCCCGTTAAATTAAACGGGATTGGGACGGGATCACCTTCATCCCGTCCCCTGCCCACCCCTAATCTCTAATAATCTCCCGTTCTTCTCTATTCCCTTTTTCACGCGGCCCGCCTCTCCCACGTCGCGCCCATCATCATTGCCCATCATCTTCTCTAATCTCCCGTTCTTCTCTATTCTTTTCACGCAGCCCACCTCTCGCACGTCGCCCCATCATTGTCGCCCATCATCTTCTCTAATCTCCCTATCGCTGCCATTCGCTCATGGCCGCCGCTCGCCAATCGCCCATCGTCGCCACCCATCGTTGCCAATCGCCAATCAGCCATCGATTATTGTTGACGTTGCCCCATCGATCACAAAAAGGAAAGAGATAAGCTTTGAAACAACAATTGCAGTAGCTGATGCCTTATATTGCAAGTGTCAATTGCAGTATACTGAAATTGCCAAAGATCATGCGGATGTCTTATATTGCAAGTATCAATTGCAGTGTATTGCAATTGCCAAAGATTATCGATGCCTTATATTTGCAAGTGTATAATTGCAATGTAGTGCAATTGTTCGCTTTGTTGGTTCTTCAGACGTTTGGTTGCAATGGGATTCTACTTTATTACTAAAGGATAAATATATAAATTATTAACTATAATTTTGGAGAAGTACATGGAATTAATTTTGATTGGTGGAAAAAAAATTCAGGGACCTATAACTATATGAAGTTTAAGTTAGGATTTACTACCTTTCAAAAAAAAAAAGTTAGGATTTACTAAAACTAACAACTAGTAATTAGGGACCTAAAAATTAATGCCCCTAAAAAATATATCATATTATTTGAAAACAAAAATTACTGAATAATAAATATACGTACATTTAATGTACTATATTCATTCCGTATTTTACTAACTAGGATATGAAGCATTTCAGTTAAAAGCTTTTTATCATATTACGTGGGTGGTTAGCCGAAATCATACTATTAATTTGGTGTGACAATTTCTTTCCACAAAGGAAGACCTTTCATGGTTGCCGAAGTTGTTGAAGAGGATATTTTTGGATAAATCCCAATTTGGAAAGAAAGAAAGGATGTGATCTCTCATGTGATTGAGGAGGGAGGGTCAATTATGCAATGATGATCTAGCTAGATTATGCAGCGCGACTAGAGAAGAAAATTGTGACTCGTGAGACAAGTAGGCTGATTGGTGAGAAGTTCATAATATTAGTATTAGCCCACCAAACAGACAACTACTGTAGAAGGTTGGTACAACATCGGTCCCCACATTTGATTATGCAATACCCTGGCTAACGAAAATCATAGTGCTCATAAATTCACATATGGTTGTCCATTTCTTGTTGTTTTCAGTGCTGTAAAGATTCTTTTTTTTTTTTGCAGGGAAAAGAAAACAGAAGTTAAGCACATAAGAAGATAACGAAAAATGGAACCCTCTGTAGGAGGATTAAAGCCTTAAAGCTTTCGCAGTCAAACAAACTTACCAAGAAAAGAAGAAAATACTTATAATTTAGGCTCCAACACAATTTACAACCCATACACAACGGTGATCCATTTTTAGTACACACCGCCCACAAACTGAGTGCTGTAAAGATTCTTGAAGGTTCATAAGTCTTTATACTTTAAGCATCACCAATCAGTTCACACATTTCAAAATTTTTGATTTGTTAATGAATGTAAAACTCACAATACGTTTAGAATTAGCTTAAGGTTTTCCAAGCGTGTTGGTTTAGTATTGTAGTGAGTTGGCCTACTCTTTCCTTTTTTCTAATCACTTTCTTGTACAGCGAATGAGATTTGGGTCATCCTTAAGTCGTCAACAAATAGCACTTATTCAAAGGTTCTTGGGGTCCTCTTGGGGGGCACCACAACAGCACCGGTCCACCTCCAAGTCTCCTCTAAATAATAGTAATTACCTTACGAGAATTGAAAGGAACAGTTTGTTGATGTCAATAAAGGATATAGTTAGGTATGTCCATGACATATATGCAATTGTCACACCTTTAGATAACTTCCTAGCACCATAAGTCCAACATCCCTAATATGAATGTGACTTTTCCCTTTATTAATATTTAAGGTTGCTTTCTATGTCTTTTCCCTCATACTCCAACTCAAAACTTTCAACTCCATATATGCCCATTCATTAACTTGTATATCTAGTTTCCTTAAGATTTATCATGTTTTAGTCAATCTTTGCATTAATGATGATAAGAGCTTGAGTTAATAATATGTTTACTAAACAGAAGTGAGAACGAAAATATTGGGAATTATTTTCATTTATGGTGACTAATGTATTTAATAAAATTTACGTATCAAATTTATGATGAGACTCATAACAAAATCGGCAATCACATTCCTGATTATCAACTTTCAAGGTATGAGACTTCTTGGATTGAGATGGTATTGGGATTCCTAAAGATTGACCTATGAGAAATTAAACTTTTATACCTAAATTATTCTAATATATATAGTATTGAAAAAAATTGAAGTTTATATTGAATTAGTATTGTAATTAATTTCTACTCCTGATTTTAACTTAATTTTCACTTTGATTATGAATAATTACTACGCTTCAATGGGAGGGCTTCACTCAAATGTTTGTTCATTATAATTCACGCTTATTCAGACTCATACTCACTCCGACTTCAAGTTAACAAATGTGTCATATAAGAGTATCCACATTAGCTACGGAACTTGTACCAATTAGCTTTCAGTTGGTTTACTTGCAAGTTACCACATTGATTATTGTCCTCTCCACTCTAAGCGTCGAAGTGTTAGCTTGTTAATATCCCATTTATCCTCAAGGATACCAGCATAGATGAAAGAACCCGACATTTTTCATTGCAAAGGGATGCTGTATAAGACTCTGCAAACCCAATTTGCAGCGCCACATCAGCAAAAAAGCTCTCCAACGGATGCTGTAAATGACTCTGCAAATTATACAGCGTCTCGTAGAATCTGTATATTTGTAGAGTCTATGAGATGCTGTAAAAGTGGAACCCACCTAATTTATTGAATAAAAAATGTTGTTACTCACTTTTTATCATGGTAACTTAAAATTATACACTATTTCTTCACTCTCACTCATCTAATTAACACTCAACTCTCAACTAATGTGTACACTATTTCTTCACTTTCACTCGTCTAATTAACACTCAAATCTTAACCATCAACAACCTCATTCATTATCAAGGGAGTAATTGTGAGTAATAAATGGTTAGTGGTTGAGAGTTGAAATAATTTTTATAAGTCGGTGTTAGTAGATCATAAAGAGCCACAACAACGTTGTACATCATAGTACTCTGCTAAGAGTAATTGTGAGTAATAACTCTTTAGTGGTTGGGAGTTGAAGTAGTTCCTATATAAGTTGTACTCATTGCAGCACATGCTTTTCCAACAACGTTGTGTATCATAATACTCTGCTCAAGAGTAATTGTGAGTAATAACTCTTTAGTGGTTGGCAGTTGAAGTACTTCCCATATAAGTTGTACTCATTGCAGCACAGGGAGCCACAATGTTGGCTTTCATAATTGGGGCTTAACCAAAATTTAGGTAGGAAAGATTATACCACCATAGATGAAAGAACCCGACATTTTTCATTGCAAAGGGATGCTGTATAAGACTCTGCAAACCCAATTTGCAGCGCCACATCAGCAAAAAAGCTCTCCAACGGATGCTGTAAATGACTCTGCAAATTATACAGCGTCTCGTAGAATCTGTATATTTGTAGAGTCTATGAGATGCTGTAAAAGTGGAACCCACATAATTTATTGAATAAAAAATGTTGTTACTCACTTTTTATCATGGTAACTTAAAATTATACACTATTTCTTCACTCTCATTTATCTAATTAACATTCAACTCTCAACTAAATTGTACACTATTTCTTCACTTTCAATCGTCTAATTAACACTCAAATCTTAACCATCAACAACCTCATTCATTATCAAGGGAGTAATTGTGAGTAATAAATGGTTAGTGGTTGAGAGTTGAAATAATTTTTATAAGTCGGTGTTAGTAGATCATAAAGAGCCACAACAACGTTGTACATCATAATACTCTGCTCAGAGTAATTGTGAGTAATAAGTCTTTAGTGGTTGGGAGTTGAAGTAGTTCCCATATAAGTTGTACTCATTGCAGCTCATGCTTTTCCAACAACGTTGTGTATCATAATACTCTGCTCAAGAGTAATTGTGAGTAATAACTCTTTAGTGGTTGGCAGTTGAAGTACTTCCCATATAAGTTGTACTCATTGCAGCACAGGGAGCCACAATGTTGGCTTTCATAATTGGGGCTTAACCAAAATTTAGGTAGGAAAGATTATTTACCAAAATTTGAATTACTAGAGTAAATGACATGGTAAAAAAGAGAGTAAATATTTGCAGCAACTGTTTACCTATTCCATTGGAGCACACTGTTTTACAGACTAGGCAAACAGATAGATTTTGTGCCACATCAGCCATCAAATCACACATTTACCTATTATGTTTACAGCATCCCTTGGAGATACTCAGTAACCTCTATAGAGTCCGATTTTGCTCACCCCCTTTAACCTTGGTGAAAGTTTACCCCCCTCCTCAAATCTTGCCACATATTTTTCAACTAACCCATGATTAACTTAGTGTATTTAGTCATTTGAAAAATCAATTAATAAAAACTTGTCTTTTTTAATTAATAGCATTATCTCCTAATATATCAAACCCAATCTTTATTTTCCTAATCAAACTCTCCCATCAAGACCAAAATCAATTAATAAAAACTTGCCTTTTTTATAATGACACTTGTTCACAAATTTGACAGGAAACAACTCAGCCAAGATCTCAAGGGCCTACTCGTCAGCTCTTCTTTTCAAATCCATCAGCATCGTCTTAGACCACATTGTGTTGCAGATTTGCATAGAAAATAATAGTGGCAATGACTCATTCATTCGGTGTATTGTGCATCTTTCTTAATTATTTTGGTTGTATTAAGTCCCAAGTACTCATAAGATACACATTTTCTGTTATTTTCACTAGACGAGTTCATGTAGAATCTTTTTTGTTAATCTGAAATTTTTATAAGTTTTCGTTTGTACTATAATTGATGGGAGTTATTCAAATCTTTCGTACAACAAAATTATCAAATTGTTGCAAGTGGTACGGATAATATGTGAAATTAGATATGATATGTGACAAATCAAAAGTTGAAAATAAAGAAAGAATGAACTTTTGGTTATAAATTTGTTCATAGAAAGACTTTGGTCAGGCAAAAAGAATTTGATGTTTTTCTTCTCTTTGTCACGACTGCATATATCAGTTGCTACCTAATGGTGTTGTTCATATAATGGAATTGTGCAAAGATTTTGGTCTCTTGATGCGAGAGTTTGATGTATTAGGAGATAATGCTATCAATTAAAAAAGGCAAATTTTTATTAATTGATTTTTCAAATGACTAAATACACTAAGTTAACCATTAGTTAGTTGAAAAACACTGGCGAGATTTGAGGACCTGAACTTTCACCAAGGTTAGAGGGGGGTGAGCAAAATCGGACTCAACCTCTATATAAGCTACTAGATAGAGTTAAGTCTATCGAATAAGAATGCGTTTGGCGTTTTCTCAAATCTACTTGTATATAAAAGGTAGGATTATGGACAGGAATTCCACCACTGGCCAAATAAGCGAGCGGCAGCACTCCAGTCGATGTTCTGCCACGTTGCCATTGCCAGATAATTGCCTTGTGGATTGATGAGATACTTTAGTAAATCCGAGCAAAACAAAAACAGTAAAGTACGGTGAAGTGAACTAAACGACAGAAGAGTTGGGAGTCTTCGGCAATTTAGTCGGTGGGCTAACTGGCCATTATCAGTTAGATTCCGCGATGAATGGGACAACTAGTAAAGACCGCTTGTCTTTACCAGATACGATTTTCCCAATTTTTTCTACAACTTGTTACTTTTCTTTTTCCTCCCATCCGTTGGAACCAGATAGGCATTAAAGTTGAAAAGAAAATTTCTGGGCTCAACAAAGACTAGCATGTACGGTAAAACAATTTTGGGGTGAGGAAACGAGCGCGTGAGGATAAATGTTATAGGTTTTATATTTTAATATATAATTTTAATTTTTGTCCTTATAAGAGAGCATTCAAATTGGTTGATTAGGGTTTTTTTTTTTTGGTACTTGTGAGTCATTAATCTTTTTTTTAATAAATGTATTTATTGAATGAAAATTTTTGACAAACCTCCAAACAAAAGGAGTACAAGAAAATCAGCTAAAATACAACATTCTAGGGCCCCATTAAAGACCTCCTAGTGTACGAGGAAAAAAGTACCAAGTACCCCTAAATATGAGCTCCTAAGAATTTTTTTGGCTGAACGTTGGATTTAAGCTAAAACAAATCACCACTTTCCCCACAAAGCTCTCTGCATTTTTCATCACTCTTTTTTATAACTTCATTTGCTTCAGTTTCATTCAGCATTTGCTTCATTCTCTGTAAGTTTATTAATTCAACTGGTTTGATATGAACCATATGCGTTTATGTGAATATGGGAATGCTTGTGTGGAGTTGAGTTTTGGCAATTGGGTTTTCACTTGTTCGGCAGTTAAGATCATAGGTTTTGCTTTGTTTGATGACCTTCACTTCCATTACTTTATCCTATTGAATCTTAGCTCCTAAGAATTTTTTTGGCTGAACTTTGGATTTAAGCTAAAACAAATCACCACTTTCCCCACAAAGCTCTCTGCATTTTCATCACTCTTTTTTATAATTTCATTTGCTTCAGTTTCATTCAGCATTTGCTTCATTCTCTGCAAGTTTACTAATTCAACTGGTTTGATATGAACCATATGCATTTATGTGAATGTGGGAATGCTTGTGTGGAGTTGAGTTTTGGCAATTGGGTTTTCACTTGTTCGGCAGTTAAGATCATACGTTTTGCTTTGTTTGATGACCTTCACTTCCATTACTTTATCCTATTGAATCTTAGCTCCTAAGAATTTTTTTGGCTGAACTTTGGATTTAAGCTAAAACAAATCACCACTTTCCCCACAAAGCTCTCTACATTTTTCATCACTCTTTTTTATAACTTCATTTGCTTCAGTTTCATTCAGCATTTGCTTCATTCTCTGTAAGTTTATTAATTCAACTGGTTTGATATGAACCATATGCATTTATGTGAATGTGGGAATGCTTGTGTGGAGTTGAGTTTTGGCAATTGGGTTTTCACATGTTCGGCAGTTAAGATCATAGGTATTGCTTTGTTTTGATTTGATTTTGTGGTGTTTCTTTTTTTGGTTAGAATTTCAGATTGGAAGATGGTTTTGTGGATGACTGGATAGAGAAAAGGGAATTGAGATATGGGGTCAATGGGTTGGAAGAGATCTGTATTGGAGTGCAAGAACTTGAAGATCTATGCAATTGTTTCAGTTGGGCTAATTATGATAAGCTTGGCTCAAGTTTCTCTTGGGGCCACTAGTAATACTGATGGTAAGTTTCTTCACGTTGAATCTGATGCCTAGTGGTTCTTCAGCATTGAGATTTTGTTGTTTGGAAAGTTGGTTGGTGAAAAGTCTAAATCTCTGTATTGTTTTCTTGTGGACTTGATTTATGACATAATCCATATTCATATTGTCTCGAAACCTTCTTGTGCAAAATGTGACTGCTGTTTGGTGTTTCTCAGCAACTGTATGGCTTTGTTTTAGTGAAATTGTGTCCAAACTAGGGGTGGGCTCGGTCCGGTACGGTAGGGAGTGATCCCAATCCCGAGTCCCGGACTGGTTGGTTGGGTATGAGAAAATCGAGAGGGAGCACCAGACCGTGATTTTCGGGTACTCGAGTTTCGGAAATCCCAAGTTTTCCGATTGGGATGGTCGGGAGCGGGTGTTTACCGGAACAACATCAACAGAACAAGATTGAAAACCCAACATCAAAATTCATCTAATCCCAACATCAACAGAACAATATTGAAAAAACCAGCATCAAAAGTGATCTAAACCCAGCATCAACATAACAAAATTGAAAACCCAGCATCAAAATTCATCTAAACCCAGATGAGGACGAGATCTGCAACAGACGAGGATGAAAATGTGATCTCGGAGCTCGACGGGATCTCGTCTTGGAGCTTGACAGGATCTCGACGTCGCTGAGCACCCGGAGCTCGACTCCTATAAAGAAGCGGATCTCAGAGCTCGACATCTCTGAGCTCGACGCGGATGAGACGTCGTCGTTGTTGAGGGGGGCATCGCAGATACTGAGGGAGAGGGAGGCGGAAGATGAGGGCTTTTGGGAAGGGTCGGGGAAATGAGGGACAGCTCGAGACTGGGTTTTTTCTTCTAGGGATGCAAAATGAAAAGGAGGCATTAAGGCGTATATAAATACCCGGTAAGGTACGATACTCCCGGTTATTTGATTTTCAGTTACCAATCCCGACCAGGTAGAAGTCGGTCTGGTCTTATTTCAGTACCGGTTCCATTGACTTTTTAGTCAACCGATATTTTTTGGTCTAGGTTCCAGTACGGTCCGGGGTTTTCCGTCCAAATGCCCACCCCTAGTCCAAACATGTTTTGTTGATTATAGTTCTCAATTCCTATAGATAGTTGCTAGGGGTCATCATTTGGCCCGGGGGCCAATGGGCCAAAAAAAAGCCTATCGGCCCACAAGGCTGCCCGGCTTGGCCAATTATGGGCCATGGGCTGGCCCGGCCCATATATTATTAGGACTAGATTTGGACATCGAGTTTGAAGCGAAGCCCGGCCTGGCCCTTAGGCCTGACCCATTTAAGTTTGTATAGGCCCACTAATTTCTAATACCCTAACCCTAATGCAAAACTATTTTTCTCATTCCTTCAATTTTCCTCCTCTTTTCTACCTCTTTTTTTTTTTTTCCCTCTTTCTCTCTCGCATATTTCCCCTCTATCTCTCTTTGTCGACAATACGTTTCCCATAATTTCTTTAGAAAAAAGCTATGACGGTCCTATTTAAAATTTTCCAGTTTCCCCAGCTCTTATGAAGATAATATTTTGGACATTGAATATTATCTTTTTAAGATAACATTAAAATCTTATGCTAATATATGTACTTTTTATGAAGATGAATTTTTATTGGTGTTATTCTATAGAATTTTTAGATTAATTAAAAAAAAGTGGGCCTTCGGGCAGGCCCAACCATGGGCCTCAAGATCCAGCTCATTAAACTGATGGATCATAGAATGGGCTATAATTTTTCAAGAAAAATCCCGGGCCCACATAAATATAAATTTTTATCAAGTCCAAGCCCACAAAGCCCTGGCCCGGGCCGGCCCATTGCCGAGCCCTAATAGTTGCTATGAACATTCACTGTTTGTGTTTTCTTTTGGGTTCAGTCGCTGCGATTAACAATTTACATGCCGCACTTGGCATGCCTGTTCTTCCCGGGTGGACTTCCGCTGGAGGAGACCCGTGTGGTGAAGCATGGCAAGGTGTTTCATGCGGCGACGATTCTGTGATATTGGGAATGTATGTTAGTCTTCTTCTTGCTCTTCCTTTATAAATTGAACATGTAATTGCCAGTATTGTGATGATTATTTGATTTTTTAGAGTTCTTAATGCCGCTAATCTGGGAGGCGAACTGGGCGAAAACTTAGGCATGTTTGCTTCAATACAGACGATGTAAGTCTTAACTCTCTTTGGCTCTCTGGTGGAACTTGATGTGTTGGAGCAGCTTTCCACTTATCATAATACGTTGTCTATATCCAAATATTTGTTTTTATTACATTTTTCGGCTGTTGATAATGGTGTTTGTATGCAGAGACCTAAGCAACAACCATATTGGGGGAAGTATTCCATCCAATTTACCTGTTACCTTGCGAACCTTGTATGTTCAAATCCTCTAGTGAAATTATAAGTCTGTACTGCATATACTGTTGATTATTTACCACCTGTTGGGCGCACTTCCTTATGCAAAAATATGATAGTCTTTACCTTTGGCAGTTTTCTTTCAGCTAACCAGTTCACCGGAAGCATCCCAGATTCTCTAGCCTCCTTGGCTGAAGAGTCATTTGATTGCTTTTGGTGCATTAGTTCCTAGTTTTTTGCCTGATAATTTTTAAGATTTGCTATTTTGCCATTCAGGTCTCTTAACGACAATCATTTAACTGGAGAAATACCAGATTCCTTTCAGAAAATTTCAATCATTTTACTTTTCGGACTTATACTTTCCGCATTTAGTTGTTAAAGCTATTACCAGCTGATATACTCATCTACGTTTTTCAGAGATTTGTCTGGTAACAGTTTGAGCGGAAAACTGCCACCCTCTCTGGGAAGCCTATCAACTCTGACCACCCTGTGAGTTTCTTGTCTGTGAAAGCTGTCTTATTTATGCATATTTTGTCTCTGAGAATAGAGCTAACTCCTCTATTGACAGACATTTGCAGAACAATCAGCTATGTGGAACCCTAGACGTCTTGCAGGATCTTCCTCTAAGTGACTTGTAAACGTCTAAACAATTCATTTTTAATGTCCTATAAGAATTCAGAAGTTCACAGTTTTATCTTGTTTTGCCATTATTCGCTTTGTTTCTTTCCCATTGTAAATGATTTCCTTTCTTGTTGCACAGGGATATTGAGAATAACCTCTTCTCTGGATCCGTACCCGCAAAGTTGCTGAGCATCCCAAATTTTAGGTGGGGCTCATGGATTACAAATTTTTTGAAGAGATTACTTTGAAGTTTCACACACATTTACCTTTATCAAGCACTAAGTTTTGTTGCAGTATGCCGTATCCCATTCTTACTGAGAAAAGAGATAGCTTCATAATGCGGATGCTAACGTTATTTTTGCCTCTCCACAGACCTCATTGTTATATATGTTTACTGCAGAAAAGATGGTAATCCATTCAATTCTACTGTTGCTCCACTCCCTCCACCAACATCGCTTTTGACTCCACCCACATTGCCGTTTTGTCCTCCACCACCTGGAGTGCCTTCCTGGGAGCTGGGACCACCTCCCCCTTCTGAAACACCTCCGAGAACACCTCCTAAGGATTATAGACCATCTCAAAACGCTGGAAAAAAGAAATTTTTAACTACCAACCGGCTATTTGGAATCTCGGTTGGAGGGGCGTTGATGGTTGTTACTTTGTTACTCGCAATTTTGTATTTTATGCAAAGAAGAGTAGCTCCTGCTAAGCCCACATTCTCACCGCAAGCTCCGATTGGGTTTTGGGGGCGAATCGAAGTTTTTCTCTTTGTGATAAGAAGGTCGAAGGAAAGTTCTGGGAAATTGCCTAAAGGGTGCTGCTCGGCTGCTGAAGCCTTCAGCACCTTTGAGTGCTGAAAAGGGATGGTTAAGCCTTCCACGCTAATGCAAATTAAGATCCGAATCGTTCACGTTATTTATTACTCAGTAAAGATCATCTCTGAAAAAAATGACTTCAATCGGAGATCGTTCGGGTTATCAAAATGTGTCAAACATACGAACGGTTTAATTAGATGTTAATTAAACCGTTCGTATGTTTGACACATGTAGATAACCCAAACGATCTCCGATTGAAGTAATTTTTTGCAGAGATGATCTTTACTAAGTAATAAATAACCTGAACGGTTCGGATCATGATTTGAGTTAGTGTGGAAGGTTTCAATTTATGATTTCAGCACCAAAGGTGCTGAAGGCTTCAGCAGCCAAGCAGCACCCTTGCCTAAATGCTATTAGTTTGTTATTTTTATTAGTTTGCTTTCATTAGTGGCCAGGTGGCGTTGTGTCACTTGTTGAGGTTTGCTTCTTATAGCTGGTCTGAGGCCATTTGAGGGGCATTGTATTGAATCTTTATCTTCAATGAAAATCTGAGCTTCGGCTCTTCCCAAAAAGAAAGTGTTCTTTATTGTGTAATCTGCGTACTACAGAGATCAGATCTCTTGGTCCGATTGGGTCTTAACATTTGGTATCACCCATCGCCGATCGTTGGTTCTTTGCCTGTGTATGCCTCACCACCATCCGTACTTCTTCACCCGTTTCGCCGCCATGACTGACCGTCTTGATACCTTTGAATCCGACATCACCGACCTCGCCCACACCGTCGTCCGTCTTGATAGTGACGTCGCCGACCTCCGTGCCTCTATGACGAAGCTCGATTCTAAGCTCACCGATGGTTTCTCCATGATCACTCGTGAGCTAGTTCAACTGCGCGGGGAGGGCTCTCGCCACCCCCATCGCGTCGATGATCTCGACGGCTCTCCTTCTTTCCAGTTTGGCCGATTTCAGCAGGACCATGGCCCGCCTCCTCGGCCGCCGTTGCAGCGCCTTGAGTTCCCGAAATTTTGCGTCGGTGATGACCCTACTGATTGGATTTTCCAGGCAGAGCAATATTTCTCCTATTACGGCACAGTGGAGGCTTAGAAGGTGCCTACAGTGTCTTCCAACCTTACCGGTGAAGCTCTGGCGTGGTTCAAGTGGTCCGATTGCTTGACCAACACGCCTACCTGGACTACCTTTGTTGCGGCGTTCTGCAGGGAGTATGGGCCATCAGAGTATGATGATTACAAGGAGGCCTTGTTTAATTTTAAGCAAACTGGCTCTCTAAAAGACTATGTAACTGAATTTCTAAAAATTGCCAATAGATGCCCTAGTGTTGCCCCTGAATTGAGAAAGAGTTGTTTCCTTTGTGGGTTGAAATGGGATCTGCGTTATGCAGTCAAATTACATAAACCAGCCACTGTCCATGATGCTATTGCTGTTGCTTACCAAGTTGATATGATGAATTCTGCAGCTAAACTGCATGCCCCCAAATTAGTCTCTCCCCATAACCAATCCAAACATTTCACCAACCCCACCAATCCTAAACCACCTACTGTTCCATTTAAAGAAAATCACTCCTGATGAGTTACAGCAGCGAAGACAGAAGGGTCTATGTTATTATTGTGATGAGAAGTTTGTTAGAGGCCATAGGTGTGCTAAACAACTGCTGATGATTGATAGTGAATTTGAAGCTCGGGGACTTAGAATTTCCTGAAGAGGAGTGTGAGGTACCTCAAGGAGAAGTGGAATTACATGAGATGGAAGTTACTGCTGCAACCTATTATGGCACACAACCTCTTGATTCGGTTATGTTGAGCACAAAAAATTATACAATATATTCTAGACCAAATAAAAGCATAAGATGACATGGCATGTTATGGTCCACTAAATTATTTGGTACACCAAAGTACATTCAAGTGACAAAAGCAACGGCATAAGGACGTGCCCATGTGGCAGAAGAATTGAAGGAATTTCATCCTGGTGGCAATATGGGAGATTTTCAAATCTGTTGAGCATCATCTATCTGACAAAGAGAATATCCAATTATGTAACAACATTTATCTCATAGGATAAGGCTCTCTTATTAACACAAAACAGAAGATTGGTGAATAACGATTTCTGATAAGTCAAAGCTGGAAATGTGGGGAAAAAAAGCTATCTTATCCAACAGAAATTCAAAGAAGTGCGTGGGATCATTATCAGATGTTGGATTCAAAATTCAAAGCAATATCCATCTCTAACAGATTATCATCTCAAGTAGCCTATAAATAGAGGTTTAAAGCTCATAAATGAGGGACAAAAGAAGAAGAGAACAGAGGAGAGGAACATTGACGAGGAGCTGCCATTGTCACCTTGCAAATACAGAAGTTCTGACAGGCTGACGATTGGAGAGCGGAAACCAACCAGAAGCTTCAGCACGAAGGACAAGGTGAGGTCCGGCCGGTTCTTCGACTCTTCTCTACAATCCCTGCAACACAAGAAGAGTGGTCATTTCCCTTGTTTTATTTATCCATGTCTATGATTCCTCTTATAAATGCATGAGAGCATTTGGTAGAGAAATCGCTAACTCTGCAGGTTTAAAAGTAGAGAAAGCAAGACAAATCTCTGTCCATCAAAACAAGTTCGTTGCAAAAGGATGCCAGTCAAGGAAGATTTCTACATTAAGTTGAAGCAGGGAGACCAATGACAAAAGCCATGGAGCCTCTGACCTTCCTAAGCAGAGAAGACAACAAAAAGGGGATGTCCTAATCAACAAAAATGTCCAGCGCATAAGAGCATACCATAGCATGCATCCAACAAAAGACAATTAGTACGTGTGGTGGAGATAAGTCCAACCAAGCTAAGACCTTGCCTATCACAAACTACATGGAGAGAGTGTCAAAGATGGAACATGCTTTGTCAGAAGATGTACAGTCAAAGTCTAGCGAAATTCCAAGTCAAAAGGAGCAGCAGACGAAGTCATAGGGCATTCCTCAACAAAGAAATACAGAAGGAATCAACATCAAATTAAATTTATTTGCAGATAATTGAAAAGCTCAGATGATGCACAAATTGAGGGAAAGGAGATGTACCTGCAGGAGATCTGTTCCCCGTCAAGATCATCAACTTCCTGTCAAGCGCGTCGCTCACGAGAGGTAGCAGCCCACTTGTCCAAAAGGAAACAAAATATTTCAGCGGAATCAGAGGAGCTAGAGGAATCAACAATAAGAGTTCTGCAGTTCGAATCTTACCTAGCAACGTCGATGCTTTCGGAGACGTAATGGTGAGAGGTACTTGAAGACAGAATGACGCGGAATTTATACGGAGATAGTCTTCTCCAATTAAAGAAGCCAAACCCATCTCAAAGACTCTCTAGTAAGTCGCAAATGAACCGGAAGACTGCAGAAGTTCAATTGCACTCAAAGGCAAGCTGTTTCATTTCCAGAAGACAGAAGGCTGGAAGCGAAGTCTTCGGACGAGATACATGGACGAAGTAACAACAAAAGTTCAATGGGCTTTACCAAATTTGACGGCCTGCAAGCTCATCTCAAAGATTTCCGGAGTTGCTATTGAAATAGAAGGCTACGGAGTTTCAATTGCATTCGAGAACAAACTATTTTGTTTCCAGAAGACAGAGAGGTGGAGTCAAAGTGTTCGAACGAGTTATCTGGATGTAGCAACAACAACAAAAGTCTAGTGGAGCCTCACTACATCTGACAACCAAAAAATGTCTTGTGGGCCTCCCACAAGATTTCACATGGTCCAAAAGTCATAATTAATTGGTGGCAAGTGTATTTTCAGAATATTTACTTGTACCAAGACCGAGACCAGAAAAGCAAGAGAAGCCCAATAGAAGAATCCAAAGACGGACCAAGCAAGTGTCAACCGCTGCTACCAAGTCCAACCTAACAAAAGAAATCAAATACGGATTTAGCAAGTTTCAACCTCTGCTACAAAGTCCAAATTCAAGACATGTCAAAACAAATTTCCAAATTAAATCGAAGGCTTTAAACCTTCACCGTTTGCAAACACAAATCCCAAACTACGTTGGTTTGATCCCGAAATGGGTACGTAGGCAGTCTAGATTTATCTAGATGCAACCGCCAAATCCAAACACAAAATCGAATCCCTGGTTCACTCCAAATTCATCCAAAACCTCACCCCAAAATTGTTCAAAGCCTAAACAGTCATCCAAATTGTTTCAAAGGCCCAAACACAAATCCTTTTCGACAAAGCCTTTCGCTTGTCGAGAATCTTGAACTACGAGTGACTTGATTCCTCGATGGATACGTAGGCAACTCGAGACCACTTCTCGAGTGCAGTCACAACAAATTCAAAACCATCATTCCGCGTGGAGGACGATCCGACGACAATTTTAATCAAAGGGTGTTCTCTTTTGAAACAAGAGATTGTAATTAAGAGGCATATGCCTTGGATGGGTCGTACCTAAATTTTAAAACCCCATTATTTACATAGTGGTGGTGAAATTATGTTTTTTAGAATTTATTTACATTTTTTCTGTCAACATAGTTTTTGGCACGCCCAGTGGGACCCATTCTCCCTTTCATCTTTAATTGTCAAAGATTTAATTCACGTTTTTTACTTTGCAGAAGAGTTCGTGATGGCACCACAAGTGACAATTTTCTACCACACAATTCCATCAACTTGCGAAAAGAAGCGAGTAGGCTACCGTGTCTCATTCCTTGTTGGCTCCACCATGAAGGCATGTAACACACCAACTTCAAGCCTTGCTGTCAAGACCATGATGCCATTTGGGAAGGTGACAAAAGCTCAAGTCAAAGCAAGCATGTCAAAGAATGCTCTTAAGAATGCAAGAAAGAGGGCTGCACGTGCTTTGAGGAAAAAAGAAGCCAAGACCAAGTCTATTGAAAAAATTCTAGCGGAGTTGGAAGGACCAGCCATAGTCCATAACACTGTGACTCAAGCAAGGCTTAAAGCCTCAACAGTGAAAAAGCCACACTATGGACAAATCATCATTGGTTCCATCCCAATTAACATGTTCCATTCAGAATCTGTCTTGATGACTTCAGTTGGCGAGGAAGAACGAAATAGCAAAGAGACGAAGAGCAAAACAACAGACAAAAAGGAGGACCACTCAAGCTTGGCAAATCTAGTCCTTGAAGCTACCAAAGGAGCCAAGGCAGCACTAAAGCCTGCAAGTAAAACACATGATGCCGAGAGAAGCTTGGGAACATCACACATGAAGGAGAAAACAGGATTCAAAATCCTACGTTTCGAGACTCCACAAGTGCAGGGGACATCCTTGGGTTTCGAGACTCCACAAGTGCAAGGGGCATCCTTGGATGCCCACAATAAAGAAATATACAAAGGTCCTCTTACCCGATCAAGGTCTCGAGACGAACTCCAAATGACCCTTGCGGAATTGGCAGCTCAAATTTCTCCAAGGGGGAAGCAGACAACTAAATGGTACTCAAGCCCATTGTTCGAAAGAGATAGAGTTGAGGGACAAAGCGACAACACCATGGAACAAGACACTTCTATGATCCTAACTTTAGCGGAGCAGCCATCAGAGCATGCAATCATTTTTCCAGGTTCAGAGATTGAAGAAGGAGAAGAAAGTATGAATGCCATGATGACTGGCGCTTCAACCGACGCAGATCCCGAGAACCAGCTAGCAAATGCCGCAAGAATGATGAACGAGCTTCGAAAAGAAATGGAGCATCGCTTAAACGAGAAGGAGGACATGATAAATATGTTGACGGCTCAGCTAGCTTCTACCCAACTTACTCTCTCAAAATTAGAAAAAGGAGGTGAAGAAGGAGCTGATGGGAAAGAGAAAGGAGAAGAACGAGAACAAGTGCCAAGCTCTTCAAGTACAAATTTAACCGCTGAAGATGTCAAGGCTTTCGTTGCCGAGGGGATACGACAATACCAAATGTCCCTGGCACCTCCTGCCCTTGGATATTTAAAGCCTTATCCTGTGGACTTCGATGCCGTACCTTTTCCCAAGAATTATCAAAAGCCAATGTTCGACAAATTCGATGGAATCAATGGATCTCCACATGAACATTTGGTACACTTCTACTCCGCATGCGGTGAAACTTCTCAATCTGACGCCTTGCTGATCCGACAATTTGTCCAATCACTCAAGGGAGCTGCGTTCACATGGTACACTCAGTTGGCACCAAATTCAATCACAACGTGGAGTCAGCTCTACAATGCTTTCCTAGCTCAATTTGTGAGTTCGAAGAAGAAGGTTTTCGTCACAGATTTAGCCATGACCGCACAAAAGATAGGAGAGACTGCCAACACGTTCATCTCAAGATGGAGAAGCATGCACCTTCAGTGTGAGGAGAAGCTTACCGAGCAGGCTGCAGTTCGAATGTGTTGCAATAATTTATTACCAGACATCGCACTAAGTGTTGGGCCCATGGAACCACAAACGTTCGATTCGCTCGTGTCAAAGGCAACCATCGCCGAAATGCACATTGCTCGTGGGAAGACACCGTCTCATCACATCCAAATTGGTGAGAAGAAGGGAGATTCAAGGAAAATAGAAAACAAGAAAACAACTAAGGGAGAGTCTTTAGCAACTTTCGTTAAGAAGGAGAAAAGAAATGACAAAGAGAGGCCTAGAAGACTGTCACTCAAGGAGAGACGAGAGGTGAAGTACACGTTCCCTGATGAAATTGTTGGTGAAATTCTCGACCAGCTTCTCGTAGAAAAGGCAATCGAACTCCCCGAGCCGAAGAGACCAGAAGAAACTAATATGACTAATGACCCAAAGTATTGTAGGTACCATCGGATTGTTAGTCACCCACTCAAAAGATGGTCAATGAAGGCGATATAGAGTTAGATCCCACCGAGACTGCTGCAGCCAACATGATCGAGGAAGAAGCAACTCCCACTGTTTCACTACCCAGAAATGCAGTCCCTGTCAGTTTTCAAGTTGACAACGAGGCTACGATAGTACATGCCTATCCAGAAATGCCAAGGCCAAGGAATCCAAATATACCTTCCTTATATGAACTCATGACCGCACCAAGCCTCGATGTCTGGGAAGACTCATCCGACGAGTCAACTAACGAGTGGGAGATTTCTGCTAAAAAGCCAAGACTTCCTCGAAGCCGCATGTCCCCACCTCCTTCTAAAGTCATAAAACAAAGACAACAACTAGCCCAGGCAAAGGAAAAGAAGAGGACACGAAGACAAACTCAGGTCCCACAAGTAAGACAACATGAGCAAACCCAAAGGAGTCTTGTCACCCTCACCGAATTTCTGCCACCAAACCTCTTTCCATTAAATTATGGAGACGTGCATGAGGAGTTTAGCTCATGTCACATGGTTTCTGTGGAAGAGTTTAATGATTCCGAGGAAGATGAAGTCATCACATGCCTTGAACAATGTTGTCCACATGATAATAAGACAAAAAAGGAGAAACAAGTGGAGAATGCCAGCAAGAAAAACGAGTTGGAAATGAAAGAAAGGCAACAATTCATCCCAGCCAAAGCCACGGTGATTAAAGAAACATTGCCTATCACAAAATTCGAGAAGGACCAAGTCAACAACAAGGACACGTCGCAATCACAAGAGAACCAGGACAAAACCGTGGCAAACTTGAAACTAATCTCAACATCCCTAAGTATTCAAGAAGCTTTGCAAATGACCAAAGAGTTTAGAGAAGCTCTTATAATGGCACTAACGAGTCCGGAAGTATACAAGACTTGTTTTAAGAACGAAAAATTCAATCCTTCCTCATCAAAGATCTGTGCATGCTGTCTGACAACCATAACCTTTGACGAAGGAGATCTTTTGTTGGGAAAGAAGCACCACAACCGTCCTCTTTATGTTTCGGGCCAGCTTGGAGACATTGCCATTAATAGAATCTTATTGGACTGTGGATCAGCAGTAAATATAATTTCTTTGAGGACTTTAAAGGCCGTTGGGAAGAATGTGCAGCAGCTGTCACCTTCATTATTGACAATCCAAGGCTTTAATCAAGCAGCCCAAAAGGTCATGGGTTACATCACGATGAAACTTGCGATAGGTGAACTTGAATCAGAGGCTTTGTTTCACGTCATCGACGCCAACACTTCATACAAAGTACTGCTAGGACGTCCATGGCTCCACACCAATGGAGTTGTTTCTTCCACTTTACACCAGTGCTTCAAATTCATAGCAGATGGAAAAGTTAAAAAGGTGTTCGCTGATACGGATCCATTCAAGGGAGAAGAAGTCAATTACTCTGACGCAAAATTCTACCATTCGCCTAGTTACACTATCTTGCAATCTTCTGGAGAAGTAGAAAAGCAGGCAGTGTCACAAAAAATCAAAGAAAAGCAGTCCTCAAAGGTGATTCGAATTAAAGTGACAGTTCCCAAAAGTGAAAGCTCCACAAGCCCAAATACATCTAAATCCAAGATTGTCCTCAAGCACAAGAAGGAGCAGGTTCCAAAGACAAAAATCTCAATAAAGGAGACTATGGATGTTTTGACAACTAGCTATACTTGTCCACTACGGAAAATTAACCGAACCATACCAGGGGGCAACATAGTAGTATCCACCACCTTCAAAAAGAGGAGGCAACAGGACAAACATACCGTCATAAGAGAGCCACTCTCGTCAATGCCATCATCTTTGTTGCAGGCAAAGACCGAAAACTTTGGTCCTAATAAAGCTAAGGTGAATGTTAAGGTCTATCGAAAGAAGGAAACTCCACAAATAAAATTCGAGAAGGAGCCAGAAATTGAAGAGTCCAATGTAGAGCTGCTGACAGATCGTGAAAAGGAGATGTTCACAGAAAGTCAAGGAAGTAGTCAACCACCTCGAATCTCGGTATTTCAACGACTTGGGAAACCGCGAGTCTCAGTATTCCAACATCCTGGAAATACAAAATCATCTCGTGTCTCTGTCTTTCACCGACTTGGGAATACTACCATTTCCTGTTCACAAAAAATCAAGAAGGATAAAAGATGGAGGCTTAACAAGCAAAACAAAAGAATAACCCCTCATACAATAGGCGATAAAACCTGCAATTTTGTAGATGTCAATTATATCACTACCGAAGAGGAGGGCCAGTCAAGCGGAGCCAACCTTCCAAATGAAGAAGTCGAGGAATTTGTTGACGATATCCAGCCAGCGCCAGCCCACATGGAGGAAGGATGCCAAACTACCGTTGACGACCTCCAAGAAATTAATCTTGGGACAACGGAAGAGCCGAAGCCCATCTTTGTTAGCTCCCTGTTGACCCCACAAGAATTAGAGAACTACACTCAAGTTTTAAAAGAATATCGAGATGTATTCGCATGGGGATATCAAGACATGCCAGGACTAGACCCAAAAGTCGCAGTCCATAAGCTTGGCGTTGCAGACGGTAGTAGATGGATAAAACAAGCTCCACGACGCTTCCGACCCGAGCTAACAGTTCAAATTGAGGCCGAGGTCGACAAGTTAATTGCGGCTGGCTTCATTCGAGAAGTCAAATATCCTACTTGGCTCTCAAGTATTGTCCCTGTCAAGAAGAAAACCACTGGCAAAGTACGAGTCTGTATAGACTATAGAGACCTTAACGAGGCATGCCCAAAAGACGAATTTCCATTACCAATCACGGAACTACTAGTGGATGCTACAACTGGCTTTGGAGCTCTATCTTTCATGGATGGCTTTTCAGGTTACAACCAAATAAAAATGGCACCAGAGGATGAAGAACTTACTGCATTCCGCAGTCCGAGGGGGATATATTGCTACACCGTGATGCCGTTTGGTCTAAAAAATGCAGGTGCAACCTACCAAAGGGCAATGACGGTGATATTCAAAGACATGTTGCACAACACCATCGAATGTTACGTCGACGATTTGGTTGTCAAGACTAAAGAGAGAGCTCAACACTTAGAAGATTTAAAGCGAGTGTTTGCCAGGCTTCGTCGACATCAACTAAGAATGAACCCCCTCAAATGTGCATTCGGTGTAACATCAGGGAAATTCCTTGGATTCGTCGTCAGATATCGAGGAATCGAAGTTGACCCCGAAAAGATCATAGCCATTCAAAAGATGCCGCCTCCAAGGAATTTGAGAGAACTAAGAGGACTACAAGGAAGGCTAGCCTACATCCGAAGGTTCATCTCGAATCTCTCTGGAAGATGCCAACCATTCTCAAAGCTCATGAAAAAAGACGTGCCCTTCAAATGGGACCAATCATGTCAAAAGGCCTTTGATAGCATCAAACAGTACTTGTTAAATCCGCCTGTGTTGATGGCCCCTATCAAAGGAAAACCCTTGATCCTGTACATCGCTGCGCTTGACCGATCGCTGGGGGCATTGCTCGCCCAAAACAATGAAGATGGAAAGGAAAATGCACTATACTACTTGAGCAGAACTCTCGTTGGGGCAGAACAAAAATACACCCCTATTGAGAAGATATGCCTAGCATTGGTGTTCGCTGTTCAGAAATTGCGCCACTATTTGTTGGCTCATAGTGTCACACTAATCTCCAAGGCAGACCCCCTCAAATACTTGATGTCAAGACCGATGCAATCAGGACGACTAGCAAAATGGGCCATGCTTCTTTCAGAATTTGAAATCAAGTACGTGTCCCAAAAGGCGATAAAAGGACAAGCCCTTGCTGACTTCCTAGCTGCACATCCTGTGCCGGACGACATGGAGCTGCAAGAAAACTTACCTGACGAAGAAGTGTTTGTGATTGAGGCTTCAACTTGGCAGCTGTACTTTGATGGAGCGGCAAGAAGAAAGGGGGCAGGAGCAGGCATCATATTCATTACACCAACAGGAGGGCTAATTCCATATTCTTTCTCTCTTATGACCATGTGCTCCAATAACGTAGCAGAATACGAGGCACTCATTATTGGTCTTGAGATAGCATTGGAAATAAATATTAGTCATCTACAAGTCTTTGGTGATTCTCAATTAATTGTCAAACAATTAAATGGCGAATATGAAGTAAGAAATGCAAACTTAATCCCCTACCATGAGCGAGCCAAAAACCTCATATCACTTTTCGAAGACATCACCATTACACATGTCCCTAGATCAAAAAATGATCAAGCTGATGCATTGGCAAAATTAGCGGCATCCTTAACTTTACCCGAAGAAAGAGATGTACAAATCACTGTCGGCGAGCGTCACTTGTTACCACCGGCTCTAGGGAGGGTTGAAGAGACACCCGAGGCCAACATCATCACTGCTTGTGAAATTCAAGAAGGAGACAATATCGATTGGCGACAACCCATGATCGAATACCTTCAACAAGGAAGGCTGCCCTCTGATCCAAAGAAGAGAGTAGATACAAAACGAAGGGCCACTCGGTTTGTCTATTTAAATGGCACACTCTACAAAAGATCATTCGATGGAATACTTCTTAGATGTCTTTCCATGCAAGAATCAATGGAGGCCCTGCAGGAAACTCATGCCGGTACATGTGGAGCTCACCAAGCAGGTCCAAAGCTCGCAACTCAACTAAAAAGGCTAGGATATTATTGGCCAACCATGGTGCAGGACGCAATAAAGTTTGCAACAAAATGCAAGAAGTGCCAGCTACATGGAGACTTTAAACATCAACCTCCTCAATCATTGCACCCTTCCATTTTGTCTTGGCCTTTTGAAACGTGGGGTCTGGATGTTATTGGCATGATCAATCCAAAATCTTCAAAGTTGCATCAATACATCTTGGCAGCAACCGACTACTTTTCGAAATGGGCTGAGGCCATACCTCTAAAAGAAGTAAAGGCAGATGATGTTGCAAAATTCATTAATGATCACATCATCCATCGTTATGGGGCACCTGCAAAAATTATTTCTGATAACGCCTTATATTTCAAATGCAAAGCCATGACCAGAATGTGTGAAAAGTACAAAATACAACACGCATTCTCTGCAGCCTACAATCCATCGTCCAACGGTCAAGCAGAAGCTTTCAACAAGGTCCTGTGCAATATTCTAAAAAAGATGGTGAACAAAAACAAGAGGGACTGGCACGAACGGCTACCGGAGGCATTGTGGGCTTACCGAACAACGGTTCGAAACTCCACGGGATGTACACCTTACAATTTGGTGTACGGCTCCGAAGCGGTATTACCACTTGAAGTTCAATTGCCATCATTAAGAATAGCAATGCAATTGACAGACCCAGGCGAAAATGCAAAGGTCAGACTTGCGGAGCTCGAAGCATTAGATGAAAAGAGGCTAGCGATACAACAAAGACTTGAAATCTACCAAGCTCAAGTAGCAGGGGCATTCAACAAGAAAGTAAAGTTCAGGGTGTTCACAGTGGGAGATTTAGTCTTGACCGTTAGAAGACCAATCATTGTCACAAGAAAAATGCGTGGAAAATTCGAGCCCAAGTGGGAGGGACCATACGTCATCACCAAAGTCTTCACTAAGGGCGCATACGAGCTATCAGATTCCGAGGGAAATTGCATATACCCGTGCGTGAATGGGAAGTTCATGAAGAAGTTTTATGCATAGGAAGCTCGCTAAATTGAAGACCAACTCAAGCAAGGAGTAGACTCAAGCGCACTGTCGAACTACAGATGACTTGATCCTCGAAAGAGGTACGTAGGCAGTCTACTTATCAATTAGACGCAGTCATAAAAATCAAACCTCAATTCAAAGAGGGTGAACTACGTGCGACTTGATCCCTTCATAGGGTACGTAGGCAGTTCCAGTCCAACCAAAACAGGCTGAATGCGGTTGCAAAAATAAATTAAATCCCCAAACCTCAATTCAAAGGGGATGAACTACGTTTGACTTGATCCCTTCGCAGGGTACGTAGGCAATCTAATTCCTAGGAATTGGATACAGTCATACAAACCTCAAACACAAATCCTTTTCGACAAAGCCTTTCGCTTGTCGAGAATCTTGAACTACGAGTGACTTGATTCCTCGATGGATACGTAGGCAACTCGAGACCACTTCTCGAGTGCAGTCACAACAAATTCAAAACCATCATTCCGCGTGGAGGACGATCCGACGACAATTTTAATCAAAGGGTGTTCTCTTTCGAAACAAGAGATTGTAATTAAGAGGCATATGCCTTGGATGGGTCGTACCTAAATTTTAAAACCCCATTATTTACATAGTGGTGGTGAAATTATGTTTTTTAGAATTTATTTACATTTTTTCTGTCAACAGGTTAAGACTATGAAGGTGACAGGCTTGCTCAGGAATGTACCAGTGGTAATTCTGTTGGATTCAGGTAGTTCACACAACTTCTTGGATGGGAAATTGGTTAAGAAGTTGGGATGGCAGGTACAACCCACGAAGGAGTTTCAGGTAAAAATAGCTAATGGGGGAATGGTGACTAGTCAGGGATGTTGTAGACAAACCCCACTATCTATTGGAGATTATGGTTGCATTCTTGACCTGTATTCCTTGCCCCTAGGTGGTTGTGATATAGTGCTGGCGGTACAATGGTTGGTGACACTTGGTGATATCACCTGGAGCTTTCTTGAGCTTACAATGCAGTTCACTATTGGGGGACCAAATTCAAGCTAGCTAGCCCTTCTCCCCAACCAGCTTTGGTTCAATATGCCACATTGCAGCAAATAGAGAACGTCATGCACACTACTAGTTTGGGACTCTTATTATACTCTATGGAACCTGGGGAATTGGAAGCTTGTGAACTAAATTTTGTCCAATTAGCTGAGCTGCAGGATTTACTGGCTGCATTTGAGTCCATCTTTAAAACACCTACTACACTGCCACCACATCGGACACAAGACCACAAAATTCCACTGATTGCAAATGCTAAACCCCCTAGCATCAGGCCCTACCATTATGGACCACTACAAAAGTCTGAGATAGAGAAGGCTGTGAAAGAGTTGTTAGAATCTGGTTTCATCAGACCTAGTCATAGTCCTTTTCCTTCCCCTGTTCTCTTGGTTATTAAGAAAGAGGGATCTTGGAGAATGTGCATGGACTATAGGGAATTGAATAAGTTAACTGTGAAGGACAAATACCCTATACCATTGATTGATGATCTACTTGATGAGTTGCATGGGGCGCAATACTTTTCTAAACTGGATTTGAGGTCAGGATATCATCAAATTCGAATGGATCCAGCAGACATAGAAAAAACTGCCTTTAGAACTCATGAAGGCCACTATGAGTTCTTGGTTATGCCTTTTGGTTTAACCAATGCACCTGCATCTTTTCAGAGTCTGATGAATGACATTTTTAAACCCTACCTCAGAAAGTTTATTCTCGTATTCTTCGATGATATTCTAGTGTACAGTACTTCATGGGAACAACACTTAGCTCATTTAAAACAAGCTTTTGAGGTGTTAAAGCAGCACCAACTATATGTGAAGAAGCCGAAATGTGCTTTTGGCCAAAGCAGTGTGGAGTATCTAGGCCATATTGTGTCAAGAGGAGGAGTTGCTGCTGATCCTGCCAAACTCAAGGCTGTTGCAGATTGGCCAACACCTCGAAATGTGAAGGAATTGAGGGGCTTCTTGGGTCTGACAAGGTATTACAGGAAATTCATTCCAGGCTATGGGAAAATCTGCCAACCCCTATACCAGTTGACTAAAAAAGATGGGTTCCATTGGGGTTCTGAAGCAGCGGAGGCTTTTCAGCAATTAAAGGAGGTCATGGTATCACCTCAAGTGCTTGCGTTACCTGATTTCTCCCAACCATTTGTTCTGGAATGTGATGCATCAGGAAATGGCATTGGAGCAATGCTGCAGCAGAATGGTAGGCCAGTAGCTTTCACTAGTCAAGCATTGGGGCCTCGGAATCAAGCCTTATCTACTCATGAAAGGGAATTGATTGCAATCGTATATGCAATCAAGAAATGGCAGAACTATCTGCAAGGGCAACATTTTGTGATAAAGACGGATCACAATAGCTTGAAATATTTCCCCAGCCAACGAGCTAATACCCCTTTCCAGCAAAAGTGGGTAGCTAAGTTACTCGGATACGACTATGAAATACAATACACACATGGTGTAGATAATGCAGTTGCAGATGCTCTATCACGAGTCCCAGGTGCTGAGAAAAGGCCTGAAGAACCAGTGGAAAAGAAAATACTAGACATGGGGTGCTATGCAGTTTCTTACCCATATTATGGTTGGTTGGATGAATTAAGGAGGCACATAGAGCAAGATGAGTGGATTATTAAAAAAATTGGTGATTTAGCAGCTTCTGGTGGTATTGCAGGCCCACAATCTAAATACAATGTCGATAATGGTTTCCTCAAGTACAAATCCAGGGTGGTTATCAGTCCAACTTCACCATGGCGAATGAAGATTTTTGAAGAACACCATTTGTTACACCCCGTCCCAAAAAGGTGGGCCCCGGGATGTACGGCCATCACCCGGAGGGTGACGAAGCCTAAACTCGCACACACAAACGACCAAATAGAAGAAACAAAAACACCAACACACGCGACTGGGCCCAAACAAACACACAACACAACTGCCACCAGCATCAGAGCATCTACAACAACCCAACAGAAACAACGGAAGCTACGGACGACCTGGAACTGAACCGAGAATGTCCCCATGCTCTCGGAACGGATGCAGAGCTATCGAACTGCCTCTCCTCGCGTCTCTGGTCAACTCAGCTACTAATCCCTGAGGGGGCGCAAAACCAAAAGGTGAGTGGATGGAAAAATAAATAATCTTTCAAAAACAGTTATGAAAACATATAATATAAATCCCCCCTGCTGTAAAAACATAAGCTGTACTGACATACTGAAAATACTGTAACATACTCTGGTCAGCGCCTGTCAAGTGCACGTGATATACCACACCCAATGCCAGGGTTACGCCAGGCAAAGCTGTGTACATATGAAAATATAAACCCCTGTGTACTCACACTCACATCATCACCCCCAAGTCCCTCGAATATGCGCAGGGACCGCTATCACCGGAAATAAAGCTAGCAAGTGGGGTCTTCGGATCGGGCAACGATGTGAGAGCTGTGTCCTACGGCCGTAGTCCGAGTACTAAAATGTACGTGTGATACTACGTGCACTAGACTACTGAAAACTGATATCTGAAATCCAATACAAAAATATCTATATGCTAATACCATATATGAACTGAATGCAAACCAATACTTTAGGAAAACAAAACCCATCCACTCACAGTGATTTCCAGCCGTCAAGCTCGTATGCCAGACTGCTCGCCTATGGCGTCTCACTCGGAGCTCGGATACCTATAAGGTTCCCACGAAACAACCGTCAGAAGAACCATAATCGAATACCATCTCCGACACCCTAATTTCCATGTTTTGCTCAACCGGGGTTTAACCGTATCTCGGATGGCGAAACGGAGGTCGCCATTGGATCCGGAACGATGTTTCCAGTCGGAAAAGTGGCCGGTCAACCCTGGTCAACCCTGGTCAACGCCGGGTCACACGGCCTGGACTGACACAACGCTGAGGTGGCGCTGACGTGGTGCCCATGTGGCAGCCATGTGTCTCTGACGCGTCACCCACGTGGCAGCTGACCTGGCGGACGCGTGGCGCTGACGTGCCTGCCACATGGCGATGACGTGTCTGATACGTGGCAATCCGCCACCGCCGCCGTCACTATTGCCGGCGCCGCCGCGCCGTCGCCGGAGACCCCATCGGAATCTGGAAAATCCCAGATTCGGGCTAGTTCATCCACTCCGCCGTGCCGGCGCCGCTGAACAGCCGCCTCCATTGCCGGAAGCTGGAAATTGTCGGGCAACTATTCATCCGACTTCAAAACCCCATAACTTCCTCAAAACAACTCCAAAATCAACAAACAAGCAGTCCAAATTGAAGCCCAGACAACAAGGAATCCGAATCTACCTTCCGTTTCTCGAAACTCCGCCGGAGTTGGCCGGAAATCACCAAAACGTCGCCGGAAAACCCACCGGCCTTCTAACCCCGATCTCCCTCATCTCTGCACCAAATTGCACGATCCTTACATGAAAATTCATCTATGGACAACAAGGAATCCAATGGTACCAAAATCGGAACTCACCTCGGCTTGTGCTCGCCGGAATCACGCCGGGAAACTCTCGGTTTCCGTTCGCTCGTCGCCGGTGATCCGCCGGGTTTCCAGCTCCGATCTTTGGTGTCCCGAGTTCGCCTCATCGAGCTGAACATGATTCCAAGGTCAAAAATCCCGTTTGCTAGCCGGACGGAGACGAAAGACCGCGAGAGGCGCGCGGCATTCCGAAGTTTCCCGAAGAGGAAACTCGGGCTGTTCGGGTTTTAAACCCGCTCCACCGACCTCCACAAATATCTTGTGGCAGCCAATCATGGCTTGCCACGTGGCGCACTCACCAAACTTCCATCAATCCATTTTTCGTCCATAACTCCTTCGATATAGCCCGAAATCTAATTCCGTCTTCGCGGACGCGTTCGTATCGTCGAGCTCTTCGCATAGAGCCCAATATCGACTATGTGATTCTCGACGGTCAAAAGTCAATGTCACACTCCCAGGGGTATTCTCGTCATTTGACCCGAAATCTCGGGACGGGTCATAACACCATTCTACACCTGCAGCTGGTCATCCAGGTTATCTAAAGTGTTACCAGAGGATCAAGAGAGGGTTTTACTGGGAAGAGATGAAGAAAGATATTAAGCAGATGGTGTCATAATGCGTGATCTGCCAACAACATAAATATGAGACCATATCTCCACCTGGACTCTTACAACTATCCCATCTCAGGTTTGGACCGATATAAGCATGGACTTCATAGTAGGCCTGCCCCCGAGCCAAGGAAAGACAGTGATCATGGTAGTAGTTGACAGGTTATCCAAGTATGCTCATTTTGCTGCTTTGTCCCACCCTTATACAGCTGTTTCAGTATCACAATTGTTTGTTGAGCATATTATTAAGCTGCATGGAGTTCCTACAAGCATTGTTACTGATCGGGACCCCATATTCATAAGTGCCTTCTGGAAAGAGTTGTGGAAGATGTACAGTTCTAAAATTTGTATGAGTTCAGGCTACCATCCACAAACTGATGGTCAATCAGAAGTGGTAAATAGATGTGTGGAGACATATCTCAGGTGTTTTGCAGGTTTACAGCCAAGGAAATGGCTCCAATGGTTACCTTGGGCAGAATGGAGTTACAACACATCCTTCCATACTTCTGCTAAGGCCACACCATTTGAGATGGTTTATGGTTACTCACCTCCTGCTGTTAGCACTTATGAAATGGGAACTGCTAAGTTGGATATAGTGGAGAAAAGCTTGATGGAAAGGGATAAAGTATTAGCGGTGTTGAAGGCAAATTTGAAAGCAGCACAGTAAAGAATGCAAATCCAAGCAAACAAGCACAGGACAGAAGGAAATGAGGGGGGGGTTGCTTCCCACGGGGGGCCCCCCCCCACATCCCCTCCCCACACACTTCCCCCACCCACACACCCCCCGGGAAGGAGGGGCGAAGAACCCCCCCCCCACAACCCCCCCCCCCCCGTTCTCGGCACCCCACCCCCTCCCCCCCCTCTCCCCCCCCTCCCCCCCGCATCCCCACCACCCAAGAAAAAAAAAAAAAAAAAAAAACAAAAAAAAAAACAACCCCAACCCACCCCCCCGTTCAAAGTTTCGGTTTCGGTTGCAATTTCGGTCGCCAAAATTTATGGAAATTTCGGAAAAAGTTTCGATTTCGGTGGAAATTTCGGTAAAAAAAAGAAAAAAAAAAGACGAAAAACATACTAGAAAACCTATAAATTAATATCTCTACTTTCTATAGGCTCTAAAATCAACAAATAATGCAATTTAACACTTAAGCTATGCAACATTATCCATATGGATTAACTTTTATATACATAGGAGAGAAGAATCCGTGTTTTACATTCCAATAAGCTGTCAATTAGCACAATATCTTAAATGTTATTGTGGAATACTTAAGCTGAGTCTTATGAAACATACAATAATCATTACATTAATATTACAATATATCATAGGAGTTTTAAGGAATATAATACATCAGAATTACACACACATACTATTCTAATACATAAAACTATTACGATGAGGCTCATGTTTGCTTTTTGATATATTATCTTGGAACTGACAATATTGCTCCCATGACATTTGGTAGCAGGCAGAGTGAATGTAATATTCAACATGCATATTGTACGTGTTTTGATCTCTCCCTACCGTGTCTCCAAAAATTGGATATGCCGAGTTCACCCAATCATATGAATCATATGTATCAGTGCTTGGACCGCTATATGAAATTCGAGGTTGAGTATAATCAAAAAGACCCTAAGTATTATCAGAGCTAGATCCCATAGAATTACCACCATAAGAATAAGGAGCATGAGCACTAACATCACTAGACATGTTAGTGTATTCATTGTCTAAGCTCATTGTCCTAAAATCCGAAGAAATGGAATCATATTCAGATTGAGAAAAACCTCCACTATACCTGTCCCGCCCCCTCGGATATGACTTCCCTCCTCCCCCAAACCCCGGCCCCCCTCTCTCCACCACTATTTTTTTATATTTTGGGGGGCATGTTTACTCTATTTCTCACTAACAAATATACTAACAACATGTTAGGGAACATCATCCAAAAAAAAAGAAAAAGAAGCCTAGTGTTTTGTTTGATGAAAGAAGAAGGAAGGAAGAGAAAAAAAAAAAAAAAGAAGGCACTTTTTTTTTTTTTTTATGTTAGAAAAAGGGGGGGGGGGGGGGGAGGAAAAAAAAAAAAAAAAAAAAACTACACACACACCCACAAAAAAAAAAAAAAAAAAAACAAAATCAAACCCAAAAACACACAAAACAAAAAACAAAATAATTTTTTGATGATATTGAGATATACCCCGATTCAAATTTCGGTGCTCCAATTTTTCCGAAATTTCTGTCTTTCGACCGAAATTTTGATCCTTGGTTACAGACAAGGTTTGAAATGTCGCCAAAGTTGCTCGACATGTCGCCGATATGTCACTTTTTGGAGGCTCCGACATGGAAAGGGGGAGTGAAGTGGGGAGCTTCACCAGGAAGTGGTGATGTCGGACGAAGTCGACGGATGTCGACCGAAATATCGATAGAAGTCGGCGACGAGCTAGCTGCGTTGGTGGGTTTTTCCAGAAGGCGACGAGCTAGCTGCGTGGATGCGTTGGTGAGTAGCGCATTAGAATTCAAACACCACAGAACCAGGGGCGGAGGTACATTGGGCAGAGGTGCCACTTGGGCATACTTTGGATTTTTTTTTTTTTGTAACACCACGGAGCTAGCTGCGTTGTATTTGCTTTAAATTGATTTGTGATCAGTTTGTACAGATTATGGCTAAATGGAGTTATGATTAAATTGTTTGTTGATTAGTTGGTGTATGCCCACCAAGTGTTCGATAATATGCTCCTAAGACAACTCTCTTGCTTGAATTGAAACATACATAATGTTCTTAAGGAAAGGAATCGTGTTTGCTTCAATGGCTGTGGTATTTAAACAGTTTTCCTATCATGAAAGTCCTAGGATCTCATTTGTAGATGCGTTTGGGTTACCTCCGCTTAATTTCATTCATATTGAAACTGCTGTGTTGAATCTGTGTTATGCTCTTCACCTCGCAGCAGCCAAAATTTCCAGGATTCTGTTAACTTAGCAGCTCCGGAAAATTCAGAAGTTTGTACATCATTTGAACTCCGTTTTACTTGAAATTTTGGCAGGAGTCAGTTTTACATGCTTACTAATAATCTACAAATTTTTGTGATCATCTCATGTGTGGTTGAATTATGGTGATTTTTACAAAATGGGTCGACGCCCGAGTTTTTTGTGTGTACAGAAAGCCAAATTCGATGTTCTTCTTTAACAATGTAAACTCCGTTTTACTTGAAATTTTGGCAGGAGTCAGTTTTACATGCTTACTAATAATCTGCAAATTTTTGTGATCATCTCATGTGTGGTTGAATTATGGTGATTTTTACAAAATCGGTCGACGTCCGAGTTTTTTGTGTGTACAGAAAGCCAAAGTCGATGTTCTTCTTTAACAATGTAAACTCCGTTTTACTTGAAATTTTGGCAGGAGTTAGTTTTACATGCTTACTAATAATCTGCAAATTTTTCTGATCATCTCATGTGTGGTTGAATTATGGTGATTTTTACAAAATGGGTCGACGCCCAAGTTTTTTGTGTGTACAGAAAGCCAAAGTCGATGTTCTTCTTTGACAATGTAAACTCCGTTTTACTTGAAATTTTGGCAGGAGTCAGTTTTACATGCTTACTAATAATCTGCAAATTTTTGTGATCATCTCATGTGTGGTTGAATTATGGTGATTTTTACAAAATCGATCGACGCCCGAGTTTTTTGTGTGTACAGAAAGCCAAAGTCAATGTTCTTCTTTAACAATGTACTTGTTAATTTGTTCTTGAGAACCTTTACTTTAATCTCAGCATATTTAAGTATAGGGAGCTAGAGCTCTAAGTTCAAAGTTGGTTTTCAACAATGCTTAAAGTTTGCCACCCAAGATGCAGATCATGGGTGTAGGGAAGCAGGAGTAGGGATAGGTATTGGAAAAGATTATACTAGGAGACACCACAGCTATCGAGGATATGGAAATCCATCTTCTGAAGATTCGATGACCGCTAGTTTTGACTCAATGAGTCTAGCAACTCAACGTAGTAACAATTCAACTGATCGTTCTACTCAGGGTCAACACAGTTACGATTTATTTGATCAATATCCCGAACAGATGAACTATGGGTACCGAGGCCATGATATTCCTTTTGTCGATCAAAGCAATCCATATGCTAATTGGGTTAATCCTAATTATCCTATCTATGGGGGAATGGTAGGCCGCTCAAGAGAGATATATGAATACCATGTGCAATCCTATATTTCGACTTGGTCAAGTAACATCACTTGGATAAACTACTGTATGATGTTAGATGAAAGCGGATATAACTTTGAACCTGCTAGGCATTCTACCTTTTATTAAGGAATTCCCAAAAAAAATGTGGCCTTATTATTGAATAATTAAGTTATGCTTCATGTGTTTTGCATTGTAGCTTTTTATAGTGTTATTCTCAATCTACATATAGTTTATCTCTATACATATCATATTCTTATCATATCATTAGGCATTTTAGGATATTTATTAGTTTTAGACATGCATTGTGAGATGATTAAACACTTCCTACAGTTTCATTCCAAATTTCTAATTTTTTAGCTGATTTCCATCAGTTTCTTTGACGGTTGTCGATATCGACATCAATATCCGAAATATCCATCGATATATCCGTAAACTGAGCTATCAATATTTTGGTCGACATCGATATTTTAAACCTTGGTTACAGATGATGGATTGGTACAGGAGTCCCCCATCTCTGTCATCTCCAGGCGAATGTACAAGAAAGGTAATGTTGCTGGTACACAACTACTAATCCAGTGGCAGGGTCACACAGTAGAGGAAGCTACATGGGAGGATTATGACGACTTCGTATGCAGGTTCCCGGAGTTCAAGTTCTGAATTCCTTGTGGACAAGGAATATGTCAAGGGAGGGATAGTTGATAAGAAGCTCGAAGGAAAGTTCTGGGAAATTGCCTAAATGCTATTAGTTAGTTATTTTTATTAGTTTGCTTTCATTAGTGGCCAGGTGGCGTTGTGTCACTTGTTGAGGTTTGCTTCTTATAGCTGGTCTGAGGCCATTTGAGGGGCGTTGTATTGAATCTTTATCTTCAATGAAAATCTGAGCTTCGGCTCTTCCCAAAAAGAAAGTGTTCTTTATTGTGTAATCTGCGTACTACAGAGATCAGATCTCTTGGTCCGATTGGGTCTTAACAAAGTGGAACTGAGCCGTTGAGTTGGGATTTGGGGATTTGGGTTGGATAGGGTTCTGACACAGAGGATCTAGCGTTGAATTGGCGGTTGTTGGGGCCGTTTGGGTGGTCGTGTGGCGGTGGCGGCGGTGGGGGGTTTGTGATCTTGGTGGTGGTGCCAAAACAACAACCCATTTTGGATTTTGGGTTTTTGGGTTTGGGTTGAGGAGGGATTTTTAGAGTGGGAAAGAACATTTAAGAGCATTTCCACCCATAGGGGCAGGTGCAAGGGTGCAAAAGGCAAGGGTGCAGCCCCAAAAGCGGGTACTATTCACACAGGCCCCACCCGAATTGGTCCTGCCTTTTATTTTCGTTCCACCCAACAGGGGCAGGGGCAAGGTGCGGATACTATTCACTAAAATAAAAAAATAGATAAATATCCTAATAAAAACTTTGTTTATTTGTAATTTATAATTCAAGAAAACTAAAAATACATAAACTTTTATTTAAAATCTCAAACAAATCATTACATAAAATTAAATACAAAATAATAATTGATACAATCCAACTTATTCTTCATCAGGATTAATCCAAGTTTGCTCCGGGTAGTATCCGGTTTGATGACTTCCTTGACCAGTGCTTGACTCTCCACCTAGCTGGGGATCATCAACGGGAAACAATTCTCTACCCGTGAATCCCCTACGTTTTGCCCTCCAATATTGAGCCGTTAAAGGAGAAAACTTTGATGTATCCATGGACATAATTTTATATTCTTTGTCCTCTTCATTAACCTTGGCAATTTTATCCATTCTTTGTTGGAGTTCCGCCTTTCTGTCCGCTTCTCTTGCCATGTTGTGCTCCATAGAAAGGCGGCCTTGTTCTGCCATTTGGTCGAAGAATCTTGAATTTTCAGTGGGAGTTTTCTTCTTTGCCGCTCTTGCTTCCTTAGCCAGTCTTCTCCCTTGAGGCCTAGTTATCCGAATGGGAGTGTTATCATCGGATAAATTCTCCGGAAACTGGAGAATCTTCATCGGGCGTGTCTTCTGGGATGTGCATATTGATCGGTGTATCATCCACAATTTTGAAGCGATGGCTATACTTCACAATATCCCATAAATCATGGTTAGTGAAGTTCCTAGTGGTTTTTGCCTTGGATTTGTAAAATGCTTGTATGGCATCTTCCTACACACAAAAAAAATCATGCAAACTTAGACAAGTATATAAATATATGTTAAAAAAAATACCAAAGCTTGTGCATTTGAACCACTTGGTTGTACAACGGCTCGTCCTTGTCTAATTGCATACCGCCAAGCATTGAACTTGACGACCAAACGTTTCCAGTGAGTTTGAATACCTGAGGCGGTGCGGGATGTTCCGGGACATCGCTTATCGAATTCCTCCTTGATTTTATTCCACAATAAATCTACCTTTATCTTGTTGCCGGTGATTGGATCATGAGAAGTTACCCACCAAGCTTCACACAGGTGGATGTTTTCCTCATTCGTCCAAGTCGAGGTATCGGATGCCGACATTTTGTAACTAAAAGAAACACACAAATGAAAGATAGCAATAAGAGGGAGAGAAAATTTGTGAAGATTTGTTGTGGTAAGTGCAAAAATCTGATTGGGTATTTAGCGAAAGGCAGCATCTCCACCCTGCCTTCTGCACCCGCCCGCCAGGAACAGTACCGACCCGCCCCTCCCCGGTGGAAACACGATTTTGCACGGAGGGGCGGTTTTGCGCGGGCTCCACGCGACTTTTGCCCCCTCGCACCTCTCCCGGTGGAAATGCTCTAATGGTGAAGGCTGAGAGCCTCTTCACTCCCTTCAGTAGCAAAGCAGTAAGTAGAGTGTGACAATGGTGACTACCAGCATTTTATTTACACTCATGGATCTTATTTTCAACGCAATGCACAATCTTTTATCTCAAAATTCTCTTATCTTACCCCTTTAAATGATGGGTGAGAAAAGTAAATTAATGCAAATGAGAGAACACCCAGATCCATCTCACCACCCAAATGGCAACTCCTCCATTAGTGCAGGTGTCTTCTCCACCACACCGGCAACTTCCCCCCCCGCCGAGGCCGATGGCGCCGCCTCTTCTTTCAGATCTTGTCTCTTCCCCCCTCCCTTCAAACATTAAAACCACTTCCTCCAAAAGGATCGGGGGCGCACCCCTACCCCGGGTTCTTTTTCCCCCCTCCTTACAAAAAAAAAAAAAAGCAAACCTAAACTAAAATGAAAATGACACTCCCATTTCCCCCCCCAAACCAAGGTTCAAAGTTTCGGTTTCGGTTGAAATTTCGGTCGCCAAAATTTATGGAAATTTCGGAAAAAGTTTTAATTTCGATGGAAATTTCGGTAAAAAAAAAAAGACGAAAAACATGCTAGAACACCTATAAATTAATATCTGTACTTTCTATAAGCTCTAAAATCAACAAATAATGCAATTTAATACTTAAGTTATGCAACATTGTCCATATGAATTAATTTTTATATACATAAGGGAGAAGAATCCGCGTTTTGAATTCCACTAAGCTGTCAATTAGCACAATATCTTAAATGTTATTGTGGAATACTTAAGGTGAGTCTTATGAAACATACAATAATCATTACATTAACATTACAATATATCATAAGAGTTTTAAGGAATATAATACATCAGAATTACACACACATACTATTCTAATACATAACTATTACGATGAGGCTCATGTTTACTTCTTGATATAATATCGTGGAAGAGAAAATACCGCCCCCAACACATTGGGGGGGGGGGGGGGAGTGTAATATTCAACATATATATTGTACGTGTGTATGATAGATGATGAAGGTAGAAAGACGTAATTGAAGGTAACAAATGATTCCCCATGTAAGAAAGTCAAAAAGACTATCTATGTTTAGCACACCTATTTCGTTGAGCTTGATAATTGACGGAGGAGTGGAGGTGGTAGGGAATCATAAAGTAAGAAGAAGCCTAGTGTTTGTTTGTATGATAGATGATGAAGGTAGAGAGACGTAAAGCATAATGTAAGAAGCCTATTGTTTGTTTGTTAACTTGATAATTGATGGTGGAGGTGGTAGAGAGAAGCTATGTAAATAAAACATCTTCACCAAAGCCTACATCAAAGTTTCACTGAAATTTACCGAAATTTCCAACAGATTTCCGAAATTTCACCGAAATCGAAACCGAAATTACCGAAATTTCGGCGAAATTTCGGTTTTTTCTGATGATATTGAGATATACCCCGATTCAAATTTCGGTGCTCAAAAATTACCGAAATTTCGGTATTTCGGCCAAAATTTTGAACCTTGCTCTGAAGCATCCATTATGTAGACAAAAAAAAAAAACCTAATAAAAAAAAAAAAAAAAAACAATAAAAAAAAAAAAAAAAAAAAAAATAAAAAAAAAAAAAAACTACCCATTAGGGGGGGCGGACTCGTCTCCGGCCGACTAGGGACTGGGCAGGGGGGGGGGGGGGGGGGGTTGTTTGTTGGTGGGGGGGGGGGGGGGGGGGGGGGGGGGGGGGTGTGGGGGGGGGGGGGGGGGGGGGGGGGGGGGAGAGAGTAGAGGAGGGAAAATTGATTTTTTGTAAAAAGTAGAGTTAGATTTATGAGTTACAAAATAATGATTGGGTGGAAAGATAAAATGAATAGGTGTATGTAAAATATTGCAAATCCAACCCATTTTCATTGGATCGTAAAACAATTTATTCCTTGCTCGTACTGCGTTATGTTCTTTGATATAAAAAAAAAGTAAATTACAATTACGTACCATATGATTTGGATCAAATTTCAATATGATATCTGTATTTTTTTCTTGCATTTCGATACCCTGTACTTTCAAAATCTTGCAATTATGTTCCACCGTTTGGTGATGGAGTGGACTCTATGGGATCCATATATTCACTTTTTCCTAGCATTGGTGGTCTACAACAGGTGGTGCAATTACATCAAGTAGCCCTGAGCCATTGGCAATGGCGGAACTACCCACAAGGCTAAGGTGGGTTGTAACCAGGGAACAAAATTTCGGCCGAAATTTTCAATTTTTTGGGGGATAAAAACTTGAATCGGGGTACATATCAATGTCAGCGAAAAAATACCGAAATTTCGATAAATTTTGTGCCTCAGAAGCTGAAACTTTTCATAGACTTCCATTTCTCCCATGTGCCTGACGTGATGACTACTGGTCAATACATGTGAGCACCTAAGGAGGAGTGTGCTAAACCATTAATGATATAGGACAAATGACATGCATGATGTATATTTTATGGTTGCTCACATCATTGATGATGTAAGAGAGAGTAATTGTTTTAGAGCATTTCCACCCACGCAGGCGCGAAGTGGGCTGTTGCCCTTCTCTTGTCCGCAGGCAATGAATAGAGATCGTGGGCGCCTTCCGTCAAAAAAACAGCCCACACCCATGTAGGCGTAGGCGCAGGCGATAACTATTTATTTTTTATTTTTTATTTTCAAAAACATGTATAAAAATTATCACCAACATTATAAATTTTATTTGGAAAAAGATGGATCACATGTATAATAATTTTATGTTGTCAAATAAATTTTATTTAAATTTGAAATTTAACATTACATACTAATAAAATAAAACATGAATATTACATGCTAATAAAATAAAATAAAAACATCACCAAATTAAATCACTCTTGAGGAGGAAACCACTCGGAAGCTGAAGCCTCTTGGGCCTCCCTAAAAAGCCTCCGTCTACGAGTAATTGCTTGTCTTTCCTCCGCCCAATAGGCTTTTGCATTTGGAGTCATATAACTGCAATCCATTGCCATAACTTTATATTCATTATCCTGTTGCAGCTAAGCTACCCTTTCTTCTTCCGCTTTCCGCACCAACTTATCATCTCTTGCTCGTTCTGCAAGTCGGACCTCTTCCCTTCTTCTTGCTTCTTCAACCCGAATTGCGAAATTTCTCGCAAATTCTTCGCAAAAATTAATAGTGAGACTGGGGGGCTGATTCCTTGCTTTTTTTGCAGCCTTTCTTCCTGTAGGACGAGTCGATGAACTAGGTGTTGCAATAGTGTCAACATCATTGGCGAAATTCACTTCCATTGGGGTTGCTCCCGATGACGCTCCCATTGGGGTTCCTCCCGATGACGCTCTCATTGATGAACCTTCACCTGTGAAATCATATGGAGAAGGGGTTGGGTCTGGTATGTAGACTTGTACATACCGCTGACAATCCTTGACAATGTCCCAACCGCCCCATTGTCCGAAACTAATCCCTTTCATTTCAGATTGATACCACAGTTGCGCCTGTCTTATCTATTAAAATTATCATCAAAATTATTAAAATTATATACCAAAATATAACGTTAAAAAAACAAAATTTCTGAAATGTTTACCTCGTCATCCAAAGCATAGCCGCTCCCAGAATTTTGCGATCCTTTGTTCAATGCCTCCTTCCATGTTTTGAAGTCTTTGTTCAAATTCCTCCAATGACTTTGTAGAGCTCCTTCATTTCGAACCGTACCGGGCATATGAACAGTATAGTGTTGGGTAATTTTTCTCTACATTTGGGGCGTACGCATTTCAGTACCGGTGATCGGGCAATGACATACAAATTTCCAAGATTTGCACAACTGGATAACTTCTGGTTCAGTCCATACACTGCCCGGGATTGCTGCAGTGGCTCTGGAGGAACGAGACATTTTGATTGGAAAAAGATGAGGAAAAATTGTAGGCAAATTGACAAAGAAAGTAGCAAAATAAACCAAAATGATGGAGTGGAAATTTATTTTGGTGTATGAGAAATGATAAAAAGGATTGTATTTATAGGGAAAAATTTTTTTAAAAAAAAAATTCAAACGGTCAGTACATGTGGCAGCATCTGGACCGTTGATTGCCAATGGCTACATCTGGCGGACGCACCAGATGCTGCCACGTGGCAATCAACAACTAAAAAAAAATAGCCGTTAGGGCTGTTTTTTGTGTTCGGCAGAGGCTACCGAACACAAACCTCAGCCCACTCTCCCCGTTCGGACTCCACTACCGAACACCCACTCACCAACTGGCCCCCACGCGCGCGTGCAGTGCACGCACCTGAATAAAAAAAAAAGGAAGTGAGATTCCGCGTCAGCTGGGGCCCACCACTTACTCACCGCCCGAAGGCGCGGGCGCGAGCGACGCCCGCCTGCCGAGCTGCCGCCCGCCGCTCGCCGCTCGCTGTCCCCGTTATCTCCCGGTGTGGTGTGAATAGTGTCCTCCGCAGGCGAGCCCGCGTCGCCGCCTGCTCTGGCGCCCGCCCGGTTGAGATGCTCTTAGGGTAGGTGAAACATAATCCTCCTCTATAAAAGGAGATCTCTCATAGGTTGTAATGATATCAATCCTTCTTATGAGAGTGAAAGATTTCCTCCTCTATTCTCCTCTTTTCTTCTTTGTTTTCACTTAGTTTCACAACTTATGATTTTTTTCTTGAATTTTAGTCTCATGTACTTCCAAAAATGTTGTAACCATGTTATGCCGTTACTTTAATCGTTAAAATATGCTGACGTGGATCAAACCTAGTAGGAAACACCTAACCAGAATTTTAGCTCCAGTACGTCCGAGTACTGGTACTACTACCAACCAACAAGTGGTTCAAGCCTGAAAGGAAACACCAAACCAGTCTGGCAAAACCTTTTTTAGGATCACAGCGAAGTTCATAAGCATAAGCAGCAGAGATGGTGGTTTTCATGTACACTTTGGGATGAAGAATAAGCAATTATTCTTGCCATTAAATATTAATAAGCTGACTAACAGCAACAATCACAAGAATGTTAAAGACCCCTTTTGTGGAGCAGCTACTGCGGTATCGGATAATTACAATGAATTGAGCATACAACTGGAACAGATCATAACAAAACCATGTGAAGCTCTGGGCCCGCTATCTATAATCATCACTTGTACAATACAGAGACTGAACCGAGCGGAAAGAATACAGACCGGTACTTTATGGAAGTCGATGGGAAAGTTTCATGTCTAGAAATGATCTCACTCATCAAGACGCAGAAAGCTGGGAGGATGTAGCTCGATCTTTTTCTATCATAGATTTGATGTAGTATTCACCTGCTTTGTATGACGACCTGACCATGGGCCCAGATGCCACATATCGAAATCCCTGTTCCAATCATCATATACAGTTGATTAAACTGTTAGCCATACAACAGGGATGGATCATGAAATACTATACTTGTTACAATGAGATGGTATTGTATCCATTCATACAACGAGATGCTTGTAAACAAAGTTATATAGAAGATCATTTGCTTATCATCCCAACATAGAAAACTTAACCTAGGATCACATACCCTTTACTCTTATAAATTTATCGATCCGTAAGCACTGGGAGAAAAACCGACAGACAAGTAAATCAGAAATCTAACTATCATTTTATTGCCGATCCCTGCAAACCAAGTAACAAGAGAACACGAAATTTTTCTCAAATAACACTATCAAGGGGAAGCACAACATGGAATCACTGCTGGTTGAAGTCTTAAACATGAAAAACATGACATGAAAGAGAACTATTATATCAACTCCCTGACAATTTTGTATTTCGAAACTGCCCATAAACACTTGGAACTGAAACAGCATAGTTGTAACAAAAGGATAAAAGCATACCATTTCCATGCCAATAGCTCGATATTGCTCAAAAGCCTCGGGAGTAATGTACTCGGACACAGGCATATGGCGCTTCGAAGGACGCATGTACTGACCAAATGTAATCACATCAACACCTGCTGCTCTCACCTTCTCCATTGTCCTCACAACTTGCTCAGGTGTTTCCCCGCAGCCTAACATAACCGAAGTCTTCGTAAGTGTTCCCGCAGGAGCATACTCCTTCGCCATCATCAAAACATCCAAAGATTGTTTGAAATTGGCACGATGATCGCGCACCGTCCTCTGGAGCTCTTCAACCGTCTCGATATTGTGAGCAAGGACATCTAATCCCGATGTCGCCACCTTCTCTACGCAGCTGGAGTCCCCCCGAAAATCAGGAACTACAAAACACCAACCACATCATTGCAACCGTTTAGTCATTTCTATTCGAAACCGAGCGCTATACTAACACACATTCATAATTTCGAAAACCAAAATGCAAAAAGAAAGCATACTCAAAGCCTCAATTAGCATGGTAGGCTTGAGGGCCTTCAACTTCTGCACAGTCTCTGCAAAATGCCCACTCCCTTGATCAGCCAAATCGTCCCGGTCCACACTCGTAATCACCACATAATCCAAACCCCACGACGCAATCGCCTCCGCCACGTTCGTCGGCTCGTTCGGGTCCGGCGGCGGTGGCGTCTTCGAAGTCTTCACATTACAAAACCTGAAAGACAAAAACTAAAAAAAAATCACCAAAAAAAAACAATACAGCAGCAAACTATTTCGAAGGCGCATTTCAACGAACACCTCACCTGCAACCGCGCGTACACGTGTCGCCGAGGATCATGATCGTGGCGGTGGCCGTGCCGGTTTCGCCGCCGGACCAGCACTCGCCGAGGTTAGGGCACTTGGCCTCCTCGCAAACCGTGTGGAGCTTCAATTCCCGGAGCTTCTTCTTGATCTGAGTGTACTTCTCGCCGCCGGGAATCGACTCCTTCATCCATTTCGGCTTCGGGATCGGCTTCTTCTTGGTTCCGACCTCGACGGAGTACGGCCCTTCGCCGGCGACGAAGTCCGTCAGGGTCGGAGCCTCGGCGGCGAGGCGCGCCCGGAGGCCGGCGAGAGTTTGGGGGAATTGGGAGGCAGGCCCGGCGATTGACGACGGGGTTTGAGTGGTGGAGGAGAAGGACCGGGCGGTGGATTTAAGGGTCCGGGCGGCGAGGGTTGTGAACCGGGTCTGCATCTCTGGGCCGGATTGGAGTTTTAGCGATAAGCCGATTGGCAGAGATTTACAGATGGTTCGATGGTGAGGGAGAAGAAGAAGGTGATTTGAGATTTGGTGGTTTGTTTTGGTCGTTGGTTGGTTGGTGCAGATAGTTTTGGATCGGAAATTCGCGGCCCAAAATTGATTGGATATTAGGCTGAGACATAGAGCCCAAAATTACTTCACCAAATGACTGAGGGGTTGTTTGAGGGGGGGGGAAACGGAATAGGGAGGGGGTAATAAAAAAATGAATAAATTTAAAAAAAACAAGGGTCCTTCCTTTTTTTGATAAAAAAAAACAAAAAAAATTTTGCATACTTTTGATATTGGAAGTATTATACGTGAATTATATATGGATTAATGTATTTTTTACAAACAATAAGCGTACGTTTTAGAAATTTAACAATAATATATGTATTATTCATATATTTTATTCATTTTTTCATGTATTATTAAAAAATATAAATTATAACAAAAATATACCGTATTATTTGAAAAAAAATTACTGAATAAATAGATGTATTACATATAATGTACTATATCCATTCCGTATTTTACTAACTAGGATATGCGAAGCATTTCGGTTAAAAGCTTTTAATCATAATTACGTGGGTGGTTTGCCGAATCATACTATTAATTAGATGTGACAATTTCTTTCCACAAAGGAAGACCTTTCAGGGGTGCCGAAGTTGTTGAAGAGGATATTTTTGGACAAATCCCAATTTGGAAAGAAAGAAAGAAAAGGATGTGATCTCTCATGTGATTTGAGGAGGGAGGGTCAATTATGCAATGATGATCTAGCTAGATTATGCAGCGCGACTAGAGAAGAAAATTGTGACTCGTGAGACAAGTAGGCTGATTGGTGAGAAGTTCATAATATTGGTTTACTGTAGTAGGTTGGTACAACATCGGTCCCCACATTTGATTAGGCAATACCCTGGCGAACGACAATCATAGTGCTTATAAATTCACAAGTGGTTGTGCATTTCTTGTTGTTTTCAGTGCTGTAAGGATTCTTGAAGGTTCATAAGTCTTTGAACATCACCAATCAGTTCACACATTTCAAAATTTTTGATTTGTTAATGAATGTACTCACAATACATTTAGAATTCGTCAATTGGCTTAAGGTTTCCCAAGCGTGTTGGTTTAGTATTGTAGTGAGTTGGCCTACTCTTTCCTTTTTTCTATTCACTTTCTTGCACAGCCAATGAGATTTGGGTCATCCTTAAGTCGTCAACAAATAGCACTTATTCAAAGGTTCTTGGGGTCCTCTTGGGGGGCACCACAACAGCACCGGTCCACCTCAAAGTCTCCTCTAAATAATAGTAAATACCTTATGAGAATTGAAAGGAACAGTTTGTTGATGTCAATAAAGGATATGGTTAGGTATGTCCATGACATATATATGCATTTGTCACACCTTTAGATAACTTCATAGCACCAATGGTTAGCTTAGCATTCACCATAAATCCAACATCCCTAATATGAATGTGACCTTCCCTTTATTAATAGCTAAGGTTGCTTTCTATGTCTTTCCCCTCATACTCCAACTCCAAACTTCAAACTCCATGTATGCCCATTCATTAATTTGTATACCTAGTTTCCTCTAGATTTATCAAATTTTAGTCAATCTATGCACTAATGATGATAAGAGATTAATAAGTTAATAACATGTTACTAAACAGAAGTGAGAATGAAAATATTGGGAGTTATTTTCATTTATGGTGATTCATGTATTTACTAAAATTTTTAAATCAAATTTATTTTCATTCCTGATTTTCAAGGTATGAGACTTCCTAGATTGAGATGGTATTGAGATTCCTTATGATTGACCTACGAGAAATGAAATTTTTATGCCTAATTTATCCTAATAAATTTAATGTTGAAAAAAAATTGAAATTTGTATTGAGTTAGTATTGTAATTAATTTCTACTCTGATTTCAAAAAAATAGTAAACAATTTAATAGCAATCAACTTAATTTTCACTTCGATTATGAATGTGTTTGGGCCCGAATTGTGCAATTGGACCTAGAACACTATTGGGCTTGAGGGTGATAGGTAATTTAAGGCCTTCTAGTGGCTGAAGCCCAGCGGAAAGGCAGTTCTATGATGAAGAGTCCCACGTTTGGAAGGAAATCGGCTTGATTTCAGCGGCTAAGGTTTTGGAAAGGAATAAGGAAAGTGTTTTCCCATGGGCCGAAGGAGATCAAGTTCAAATCAAGAAGGATTCTCAAGGAAACCCAGCTTAGGAAGGATTTCAGAAGAAGAGAAAGTAGACTTCAATTGGGAGAAGAATTGCTTGCTGCCCAAGTCAAAGCCCAGTCCGTGAGCGTCCGCTATATAAGAGAAGATCTCTCTTCAAGTTAAGGATCCCCGATCCCTCAAACACAAATCCCTAAAAAGATTTAGCCGAAAGGCACCAGATTTCGCCGCAAGGCACCCAGATTTCGCCGTAAGGCACCGACGCAGAAGACGGTCGCGAGCACCGAGCTTCCAAGGGACGATCACGAGTATCGCTTCCGGACGTAGCCGATCACGAGTATCGTGCTTTCACGACGACGCAGAGACTAGGCCGATCTAGTTCTCCTTCACCCGCAGCCGACGCGCATCCCGGTTGTATTTATCTTTACTTTTATTGCTTTGTTCGTCAATTCAATAAGGATTCCATCCTTAACTATCTTTGTAGCACTTGTAGATTTTAATAAAGTCCTTTATCGCCCAAAGGCAAAAAAGAACCTTTGTCTAGACTTACTCTTTGCATGTCCCCTGTCTAGCACAATCGTTTGATAAGAGGTCAAAGACGCGCAATCACTCATTCACAAGTCCAATAGACCATCACGGTGCTATTGGTGGCACGCCCGCGCATTCAAGAAAGTAAGGTTTCCTTACGTGGAAATTAGGGTCAACATAATTGGCACGCCCGGTGGGATCAAGTGCTACGCCTCCTACATGGCGAATCAGGAGCATACCCCCGCTGGATCCAATGCTTCTGGAAGATCACGGAGCCGATCTCCTGCATCACCATCATCGGCTACGCGCGACGAGTTGATGACAGCCATCAGCAATATGGTTCAGACACAAGACAACTTCAGACAGAGCTTGAACCAGACGTTGCAGTACAGCACAAGCCAGGCCGAAGCTGCGCAAGCTCTCTTCCTGGAGAGTCAGAAGAACATCGAAAATCAGAACCGATCCATCGAGCTGCTGTTGCTATCTCTCTCAGGAAACAAGAAAGACTTTGAGAGATCCATGAGGGAAGGATTCACAGAGATGGAAAGCAAGGTTTCTGACCGACTTGCACAACAGCTGGAGAAAGCTAAAGGAATGGCCGTTGCTTCCCAAGTAGGCGAAGATCGCCCACCTCCCAATACCGATAATGGGAAAGCAAAGGTCGGCGATAGAGAAGCCATGCCCACCCTCACGTTCGGCTCAATGGCTAAACCACTATTCGGTATGCCTTCATCGGCCCAGAATAAATTAGGGGCCACAGGAAGCACATCGGCGACAAGGCATACCCTCCAACATGAGGTCGCCCACGACCAACAAACACCTGTCAGACCACTTATGGAGACTCAGTCAGGGAAGACGCCATACAATCCAATCAAGCGATTGGAGCAAACGCCTGACTGGGATAAGTGGAATACCAGAGGGGCCAGCAGCAATGGCCCAAAGGTCGATCCACCGCAGATGTCTGCATCAAAATCTTCCACACCTGATGGAGCCGTCTCCCACATTAACCTTGAAGACGAAGTCAAGAGACGAGTCGACGAAAGAGCTGCACAACAAGCAAGGGTGTGGGAAGAACGCATGCATAAAGTGGAGAATGAGTTCTACACAACAACAGGGAAACCAAGGCCTACTAGTGGCCGACCAAAGTATCGCAAACCGTATCCTGATTATATCGATGCTATGGAGTTCCCTAAAGGATTCAAAGTCCCATCTTTTTCGCTGTTCTCAGGGGAAGAGAAGAGGGCTTCAACCGTGGAACACATTGGCCGATTCACCAGCCAATGCTTGCTCCTAGAAGGCCCATATGAAGATTTGAAGTTACGTTTATTCGGAAGTTCACTATCCGGATCAGCGTTTACATGGTACTCCAATCTGGAGCCGGGATCTATCACCTCATGGGACACGATGGAAGAAGAATTCCACAAACAGTTTTACCGAGTGGAGCAAGAAGTCACCATTACAGATCTTTCTGAGTGCAAACAGAAGGAGACAGAATCCACTGAAGACTTCATTGCGCGATTCAGGAAACTACGGATGAAGTGCCGCATGCCCATGGAGGAAAAATACGCCATTGACATGGCAAAGAAAGCATTGAGATACCCGTTGAACACACACTTCAGCGAAGTCGAGTTCCTTGATTTGCAAGATATCGTGCACAGAGGCACGAGGTATGAGAAGATGCTTGCAGAAGAGAAGGCTTCGGGTCGTAACAACTTTGTCAAGCCACCTACAGCTAAAGTAAGCCAGTTGGAGCTCGAAAGCTACACTGATGAGGAAACGCCATATTTCGAAGTGGCCGCCGCCGAGATGGTTCCCATCAAGAAACCAATAATTCTAAAATCTATGGTGAGGGCCAACCGAAATCAGCGACCGGCAGCACCAACTGGGGGCATGGCTTACAACAAACCTTACGCACCAAAGGAATATCCGTTCGATATCTCCCACAGTGATCAGATGTTCGATGAGCTGCTAGCTTCCGGAGCATTCGAGTACAAAGATGGAATCAACTTACCTAAGCCAGAAGACTTGAAGGGCAAGGCATATTGCAAATTCCACAATTCTTGGAGTCATTCTACTAACAACTGCAACGGCTTCAGGGAATACGTAATGGAACAGATCGCCCAAGGGAAAGTCATGTGGGACAAACCAGTCATGAAAGTTGATTCACAGCCGTTCCCAGTCAATCATGTGGGATTACAAGGCGCTGGGAGAACTCAGCGACGACTTACCATTGACGTCGGCTACAACAATGCACGTGATACAATGCAAAGAGAAACATCCCGGGGGGTGGAGCCGTCAAGACCAAAAGCCTCAATTGTGGCTGGAGTGGTCCTTTGTAGTCGTTGTAAGTGCAAGTGTGATCTAGAGTTCCCCGAATCGGCTACTGTTCTGGATGAACAGATTGTAAAAGAGGAGGAAGAACGCTCGAAGGAGGCGCTCAAATCGTCTCCGAAGCACTATGGGCCACATAGCCCGAGAAACCCTCCACCAAAAAGCAACGTGTTCAAGAGGTTAGGAGAACTGCAGAAGAATCCCTCGCAAAGAAACGTTAGCGAGACCAGGGGCCAGATCACCAATCAGGCCAACAAGAGACTCATCCCCCAAGAAAGCCGTCTTCCACAGGCTTGGGGGCATAAAGAGAGAAAGACCAGGTAGTTCGTCGCCGAATAAGGAGCGTCTGGGAGAAAGAAAGGTGTGGAGACCTAAGGAAAAACTGCTAGAGGCTGTGGCCGAAGCGGCCAAAACTCCACCACCGATGGTTAAGAGACCCAGAAGAGATCCAACCTTGGAAGAAATACGGCCGACAGTCATTAAAGACGACCAATGGTATTTCGTTGGAAAGAATGGGAAACCAGCAGGAAAGGTGACTAATTCCCAGCGCAGAAGACTCCAACGACAGTACGCCATAGCTAAAAGAATGGCGGAAGATCCGACACCGGAAAAAGAGCACTCACCAGATACAACGAAAAACACCTCAACACTTGACCAATCGGTCAACGTAGTAGAGCTGTTCCAATGGAAACGGAGGTCAGCAGCAGGTAAATCTCCCGGAATTATCATCCAGGAACCATCGGTGAGGTCGAGGCTAGTCAGAGAAACAGTCACGATTTCCACAAGCAAAGGGAAAGAAGTCCTTCAGCCAGAACCAGTGGACGAGGACGAAGAAGGAACATTCCAGGAGTTCCATGCTGGCAGCCACGACAAAGAAGCAGGGTCTTCCACCACCCAGACGAGCGATACGCGCATGGAGGATAGTTTTGAGCCAATCAACGAGAGCAAGGGGCCCGGGCCGTCCCAAGTCACTTCCAAAGGCCAGAAAGCGATAGACGATGGAGAATGGTCAGAAGACGAGAGTGATGAAGAACCTTTTACTCTAGGACCTTTCCAGGTAAACATGGTACATTTGCTATCGTCCATTCACAGAAACACCAATTCGCAGGTAGTCAACCACATAGAAGAAGTGTTTCCAGAAGAAGAACCAGTCATCCGTGTCGCTGGCAAGGACGAGGGGCCCGACAGGAGCTTTGAAATCACTCGGGTCTTTCCAACAGGAAATCAGCTCTTCAACATTCCAACAAGGGATATGGCCGATCACTTGCAGCCACTTTATGTCCTCGCGCATATCCAAGGAGTCCCATTTGCCAAGGTCATGGTAGACGGCGGAGCCGCGGTCAACATCCTACCATCCAAGCAGCTCAAACGCCTCGGAAAGAGCACCAAGGACCTGTACAAGACGGAATACACGGTGTCCAACTTCGCAGGGGGCATAACCGCTACACAGGGCATCATCACCCTGGACGTAACCATCGGCAGCAAAACCATCACTGTGGCTTTCTTCGTGGTCGACACCAAGTCTTCATATTCCGCGTTGTTGGGAAGAGATTGGATCCACCAAAATTTGTGCGTACCTTCCACTCTCCATCAACAACTCGCAATCTGGGACGAGATTCAAGAACGTTGGGAGTTGGTAGCGGCCGATGCACGGCCATTCTTACCATCAGCCGACCACGTCGATGCACATTACTACTTGGATGACAATACTAAACCTTTCATCGTGTCAGAGTTTGACCAGAACGGCCGCCCCATAGGGGAGACGGCCCGCAGACTCATCGCCACAGGATTGTTGGGGAGTGAGGATGACCTTGATCGGCCATTCTTGCTCAAGCGACAAAGAACCCATGGATAACACGCCACACGAAGTGGCGAACCACTCAGCAGTCATAAGGTCTCTCATCACCCGACTTCTGAGGTATTGGAGCGAAAAGAAGGTCATAGGCCAATCAATGGCTATCAATATGGCAGAATTTATACATGAATCAGACTGGCCAGAAGATGAGATTCTGGAAGCAACTGAAGAAGACTTAGAATTCGAGCCAAGAGAACTCGAAGATTCACCTCCCGAAGTGCGGGATCCGCTTGAAGAAGTCAACCTGGGTACACCAAGAAGACCCGCGGCCAACATTCATCAGTGGCTTACCGGGTGAACCTTTGCGTTCACAAATCATCGAGGTTCTTCAAGAGTACCGCACCTGTTTTGCATGGCATTATTCTGAAATGCCAGGACTCGACCGACGGCTAGTAGAACATCGTCTACCCATCAAAGAAGGATATCGGCCTGTGCAGCAGGCACCGCGGAGAATGACAAGGGAGACGGAGTTCAAAGTCAAGGAAGAAATAGAGCGGCTACACACAGCCGGATTCATCCGACCAGCCAGATACGTGGAATGGTTGTCCAGTATCGTTCCAGTGGCTAAAAAAGACACAGGGGCCGTCCGAGTTTGTATCGACTACAGGAATCTCAATGAGGCTACGCCAAAAGACGAGTACCCGATGCCTATGGCCGATATGTTAATAGACGGAGCGGCCAAACATCAGATCATGTCATTCATGGACGGGAACGCCGGTTACAATCAGATACTACTCGCCGAAGAGGACACGCACAAAACGGCTTTCCGTTGCCCTGGCCACACAGGCGCCTTTGAGTATGTAGTAATGCCGTTTGGATTGAAAAATGCAGGTGCAACATACCAAAGGGCAATGAACCATATCTTCCATGACATGATCGGGCACAATCTCGAAGTCTACATCGACGATGTAGTCATCAAGTCCAAACAGAAAGATTCTCATATAGCCGATCTGCGGCAAGCATTTGAGAGAATGAAACGGCATGGTTTGAAGATGAACCCCAAGAAGTGTGCGTTTGGAGTGCAAGCAGGAAGTTATTTAGGCTTCTTGATACACCACAGAGGCATCGAGATCAGCCAAAACCGAGCAAAGGCCATCATCGAGGCCCCACCACCGAAGAACAAGAAACAACTCCAAAGCTTCTTAGGAAAAATCAATTTCCTTCGGCGTTTTGTGCCCAACTCGGCGGGAAAGCTCCAACCTTTCTCCACGTTGCTAAAACTCAAAGCAGACGAGGAATTCAGGTGGGAGACAGAACATCAACAGGCGTTTGTCGCCATCAAGCAATACCTCACCAATCCTCCGGCATTGATGCCGCCGCGGAAGGGTATTCCACTCAAGCTATACGTATCTGCGGCCGAAGCATCAATCGGCGTCCTACTTGCTCAAGACAACGACAAGCAAAAGAGCAGGCCATCTACTACCTCAGTCGCCGACTCACCCCAGTGGAGGTACGCTACACGCCAATCGAGAAACACTGCCTAGCTCTGTATTTTGCCGCCGTCAAACTACGACACTACTTACTTCCAAACGACGTCCTAGTTATATCCAAAACAGACTTGATAAAGTACATGTTATCAAGACCTGTTTTGAGGGGCCGACTAGGGAAATGGATGCTAGGACTTTCAGAGTTTTCGCTGAAGTATGTTCCACAGAAATCAGTCAAAGGCCAGGCAGTGGCCGATTTCCTGGCAGATCACCCATCGTTGGAGATAGAGGTAGACGAAACAGCAGAAGCCGACGTGGCGCAAGTGGAAATAACTCCTCACGGCCTGCAGTTCGGAACAGGAAGAACACCGTTGGATAAGCGCGAATATTGGGAGGAAAAGTGGCCGATATGGAACAAGGCGATGCGACAGCAGATCAACCAACTTGAGGTCACCCCTAGGGGGCAAAATTCGAAAATCGCGACCATATCTTTCACTCCATGACAACTGTACTTCGATGGATCGCGCACTGACCAGGCCGCTGGTGCATGAGTCGTCCTCATTGACCCACACGGAACCAGGCATGCATTCTCTTTCCAACTAGATTTTGAGAGCACAAACAATCGGGCAGAATACGAAGCTCTCATCATCGGCCTCGAGATGTTATTAGAGATGGGAGTCAAGCATGTGGAAGTCAAAGGCGATTCCCAGCTAGTAATCAAGCAGATCCTTGGGGAATACAAGTGCAGAGACCCAAACATGGCAGCCTACTTTGTGGCAGCCAGGAACCTCATCGAAGACTTCGAGGACGTGGGGGCAGAATACATTCCCCGAGACGAGAATTGGGCGGCCAACGAGATGGCCCAGGTTGCAACCGGAGTCCAGCTACTCGAGGAGGAAGACGAACGCATCATCTTGGTCCGACGCAAGGCTCTGCCATCAATATTGGACCGAGGAATGGACTTGGAAATCATGTCTACCGAACTAGAAGAAGACGATTGGCGAACACCGATAATAAACTACTTATCCAATCCCGGTATTCCCACCGACCGTAAACTTAGAACAGTTGCCACCAACTACGTCCTTTGGAACGACGAGCTATTCGAGAAGGACAGGTGATGAAATTCTTCTACGCTGTTTAGGGAAGAACGAACAGATGAGGGTGATGGCTGAAGTGCACGAAGGGACGTGCGGAGCACACCAAGCAGGGAAAAAGATGCGCTGGTTACTCAGGAGATATGGTTACCATTGGCCAACTATAGTGCCCGATTGTTTGCGGTATGCCAAAGGATGCGAGGCCTGCCAGAAGCATGGCAACGTACAGCAAGCACCAGCGGTACCGTTAAATCCGGTGGTGAAGCCATGGCCATTCAGAGGATGGGCGATTGACTTCGTCGGAAAGATCTCACCACCCTCGTCCAAGAGACATACATTCATTATCATAGCAACTGACTACTTCACCAAATGGGTAGAAGCCGCACCTCTCAAAAGCATCGCTTCAGAGGAGGTCGTCCACTTCCTCAAAAGCAACATCATCCACCGATTCGGCGTCCCAGAGACTATCACCACAGACAACGGAACTTCGTTCGTGTCAGACGAAGTACAACGCCCGGGCGATGCGTATAAAATCAAGATGCTGCAATCCACCCCGTATTTCCCACAAGCAAATGGCCAGGCCGAGGCCAGCAATAAAGTGATCATCAACATGGTGAAGAAACACCTGGAAGACAACCCGAGAGAATGGCATGAGAAATTGTCTGAGGTGCTTTGGGTGTATCGAACTTCCAAGAGAACCGCGACTGGAACATCGCCCTATGCTTTAGTATTCGGCCACGACGCAGTTCTTCCAATGGAAATCAATGTAAGGTCGTTAAGACTCGCGCGACAACATGGTTTATACACTGATGAGTACACGGAGGCGATGATGCAAGAAGTGGAAGACCTAGACGACATCAGAATGGAAGCTCTAAACCGAACGATGGCCGGGAAGCACGCAGTAGCGCGAGCATACAACAAGAGAGTTTGGGATAAAGCATTCCAAGAAGGAGAACTAGTCTGGAGAGTATTGCTACCACTCGGATCACATATTCCAGGGTATGGAAAGTGGAGCCCAACATGGGAAGGACCGTTTGTAGTTCACAAAGTGTTGGGAAAAGGCGCATACAGGCTAAAAGATCGCGATGGAGACCTCCATGAACTGCCTATCAACGGCAAGTGGCTTAAAAAATTCTACCCGACTCTATGGGACGCCACTGGAATTTCTATCACCACGGAGGTCGCCGACAGAGACGAATAAACTAGGAAATACTCCAAGTGGATTGACCAACAAGTGGTCCCAACTTTATAGAAGAATTCAAAGAGCTCAGCCAATTAGTGGCAGAAACACATGTTTAGATAATGATTTTTCAAGTGTAGAAGGCCAATTCATTGGCCAAAGCAGTCGTTCATCGGCTCCGGGCCTCTGGCCGATCCGATGAACGAATTAGTGAAGTTTCAAAGCCATTTAGTGGCACAAGGAAGATGCAAAATTGTACAAAGTAATGACCAATATAAAAGCCAAAATAGTGGTTGCAAAATTGTTCATTAAGGCGTTTAAAAGTACAAGTTCATAATTTCTTTTACAATTTGATTTGATCAATCAAATCAATGAGGAAAAGATGGTTGACTTCATTCTGCTGCTGGGCTTGCCACAACTTCCACTCTTTGTACTCAAACCGATCCCTCCTAGCCTCTTGATCAGAGATGGATGATTTTAGTGCGCAGGCTTAAGACAGCTGATGGGATTTCTCCGCCACGAGCGAATCATACTCACGACGCTTAGCCGCCAGTTGCTGCTCTAAGGCATTGATCTCCTCTTGTTTCGTAGCCAGACGCACCTCCAAGTCTTGGCCTTGTTGGATCTTCTGCGCCAGGAGAGAACGATTATTCTGAAGAGCCGAAAGTTCTGCACGATCGTGCTCCACCTCCTGGAAGAGATGAGCAGTCCTTTCTAAGCCATGGAAAGAAGTGGCAATGCATTCCTGAAAACATGTAGCGAAGGTAGCATCGAGGAGGTTGCGGTTCGACAACTGCTCCGAGCTAGCCGATAGACTTTGAAGCGAAGCTTCGTCTATCATGCCAGAACGCGCCCACCCTTGAAGATACTTCACTTCATTCGCAGCAGAAGGGGATAGGGGCGCAGGAGCAGTGGAAGATGACGGCTGCAAATTCACCATCAGACTGGCAAAAGAGGAAGAAGAAGGGCCAGCTGGGATCTCAACCTATCAAGAATAGAACCAAGTGTTAGGTTCCACATCTCCTTAGCATATTAAATAATCACAACAGCAAGGGGCAACGAAAGTTAGCACCTGAGCAGCAGAAGACGCAGGTAGGTCTGCATCCATGGCCGCTTGGGGAGCTGCGCCAGCTGGCGATGCCACATCTTCAGGAGGATTTACACCAACAACCTAGATAAAAGAGGTTTAGCTGAAGATATTCAAATTCCAAAAAGAAATGTGCGAGTAAAAGTAGGAAGATAGATCACCTCTTCAGCCTCAAACGGTTCGGTGGTCTCAGCGTTCTCAGCCTCCTCAGTGGCTACTTCTTCCACCATTGGTTCATCACCCACATCCATAAACTGAAACTGTCACCCAATTTTTTTCAGAAACAGGATTTTGGAAAAGAGGAAGATTTGTTTATAAAGACAAGTTAGAAAAACTCACTTCAGCAGAAGGAGAAGAGTTGGACGACACCCAGGGCTGACCAACGGCCTCCTCATGGCCTTCTTCCTCTTCAGCTCCATCTTCCGCTTCACGATCGTCATCTTCTCTTTCTCCTCCACCGCTTCCAGTTTCATCCTACGAATGTAGGGAGAAACAAATTTTTACAGGAGTTCATCAAGACACTGGAAGAAAAGGGTAAAAAGTGAAAATTTGGAATGCTTACCTCATCGTCATCATCCACAACGATGACTGGTGGAGACTCAGTACTCGTCGTACACGGCCGTTTGGAAGGCCCAGCCTCATCTTCTCCATCAGAGACACGTCTTCTCCTAAGGCCTGGCCACCTCCTGTTGGCCACAGCTTTCCCTGACCAAAGATGTACAAGATATGTTAGTATCAGAAGATGTTCTAATTCTGGCAGAAGCAAGAAACAGGGAAGTAACACTTACTGCGCATGCCAGGCCGCACCGGAGCAGAGGAGCCAGTAGCCTCCGCAGTCGCCGCAGCAGGAGCATCTCCGACGGGCGCATCATCCGGCAGAATTGTGGCCAGAGGAGGAATATCAAACACCACCTCCTCAAACGTTTCTTCTTCAGCAGCAGGAGGGGACGCTCCTCTGCGAGAACCGGCTGAGAGCTTTCTGCTGTAGTGGGAGAAGGGGGGTGTCCATCAGGGCCAAAATCTGCAAAGGAACACAAGGATATGAGTACAGAAACCACTTAAAGAGGAAAGAAAGCAAACATTTAGTACAGTGGAAGACTTACTCATCCTAGCCTCCTTCATCAGGTAGGAGTCCTCTCGTCCGCATCATCCATGATCGGTAGAGGAAAGCGACAGTCTTTAAAGATTCGCGTATACGCTCTGTCCCACTTCCGAGCAAAGATATATGCAGCCTTGGGATTCCACCAAGCAGAGAACTCCTTTGTGGCCGACGAATTTACCACAAAACCTTCAGGAAGGCGCACCAACCGTTTTAGCTTCCTGCTCGCCTTGGCCACCTTAGACAAAGCTTTAGTGGCAGAAAATTCGTCGTCATCCTTGTCCAGCCGACGCCAGGAAGACAGGAAGTTGAGGCTGTGGAAGAAGGGCGCAGCAAGGCATTGCACTAACCCAAACTGACGTGCGAAAAGATTGGCAACCCAAAAGAGACGACGCGCCCCACCCCCCCCCCCGCCGAGAGAGGAAAAAAGGAGTAACCCAACCCCACATGGAGGACCGGCCCCAATGGATCCCCCAGGGAAAACCCCGGAAAAAAGCAGCCCCCGCCCCCCTTTCCTCCTCCCGGCCCCCGCAACAGGCGGGGGGGAAGGGGAAAGGTGCAGGTTGGCAATGAGGGGGGTAATTTTTAATTATGTCACGGCACATGCAATCAATTCACACAAAAGATCACTTCCAGGTGACCAGTCACCTAAAGTGATGAACCTGATGCTTGTTTTAATACTTGAATCACGTGACCAGTCACGTAGTTTCCAAACTCAAGTATCTGACTAGTCACTTAAATTACAGATTGTGTATGCTTGTGAATTTGTTCAACCACACACGAATGCTATGCCAACTTAGGTCCCCAGAACAGATTCAGTGAAGATGAAATCTGCGGGCTATCCACAACTACAACCTATTCAAATCCAGCGGTTCTAATGCAACAGTTTATAGGATGACCAGTCACACAGATTTGTCCAGATTGCATGTTAAGTTAGGTTGGTGCATAATTAAGTCTGATTTTATAATTAACCAAGTGATTAACAAATCAAAGAGATGGACACAATGTTTTGGTACCCGGAAAAACCCCAAAAGGGTAAAAAACCGGGGGTCTATCAGAAGACCGGCCTTCCACTATGAAATGGCAAAAAGGTGCCCAATACAAGGTTTCGACAAGCTCAATATCTAATGTACCTAGTCTTAGATGCAGCAGTCCCTCGTGCGGCTCCTTCTTCAATCACTTCACCTCCCGTGGTACAGATGACTGGTCAATCACTTTCCAGAGAATACACACGTATGTCTGGTCAGCGGCACCAAAAGTAGTAAGCTGTGATACTGTATGACTAGTCACCAACAGAGTTAAGAGAGCTACAAAGCTTCAGTAACTCAGCCGGGTAACTAGGTGTTTTACTGCAACAGTTTATAAAACTGGGCAGAAAACAACCGAAGTCAATTGACTCCTAAATATCAACCTTGTCTCAAATTATGTGTGAACATGGGAGACAAGATTGAAGACCACTATTTCAACTTCTAAACTAAAATGAGTTTTGAAAACTTGGAAGTTGAAACGGTGAAGATGAGAAATTCTTCAAGGTTTTCTTCAAGATTGAGTTTTTGAAAGATCGGACCTTTGAAGGAATTTCACAAGCATGCCATCTTGAGAATCCTTGTAGAAACGTTTATATGAATAAAAGTTCACAAGGATGAAAGGTATAATACCGTGCAAGAAGGCAGCAAAGAGTGAGAGCTTTTGAAATATGCAAATGTGAAATCAATATGCAAAAACCCCAAATCAAAATGGCGGACAAGGTTTAGCTTTTATAGACAAAGAGGATATGAAATGAATGGCCGAGATTGCATCAAGGAACGGCTGAGATTTCCTTAACCAAAAGTAACCCTAGGCAGATTTAGTTAGTGGAGAACAGTTGACAACCCAGCGGGTAAAAGGATGTTCGGTCAAAACTGGATAATAGGGTGGTCTGTCAATCTAACTGATCTGTCGCTGTCAGACAATCTGTCACATGCGGAGTTTAGATGACCAGACACCACATGCATGAAAACGACAGTTTTTTGAAGAACATGATTTTCTCAAGAATAATCCTATGTTTATGAAATCATATGCAAACATAAATGATGTCAAATGTTGTGGAAATCTGGGAGCACATCTTCACATCTTGATCTTCAAGTCAACCACCATCTCACTTATTCTAATGTCTAAGTATTTAAACCTAAATTGAGCTTGCGAATGTTTATACAAAGTTTTTGTACAAGGATAGCCAATTTACATTATTTTCCTAAGATACAAATATCCTACAATCTCCCCCTTTGGCTTTCCTTGACAAAAACTACCCCATGTGCTTACATCACTCACACTCACCAAAGATTGACTAGTCAGTGACTAGTCACCAATTGTACCTGCAAAGCAACTCAAATAGCATGTATATTTCTATGCAGTTGCTCCCCCTAAGTAACACAATATTATCTCATTTATAGAACATGGCAGAAGGAGTTAGCATGATCATTGCAATTTATACTCCCCCTAACTCCAAACTTACTCCCCCTTTTTGTCATGGGAAGACAAAGTAGCAACAACGGAAGACTTAAACATGATAGGTAGGAGAAATAGATACACAAACTATGCAGATACAATTTGAAAATGGGAAACTCCCCCTTAATCAAGCACGAAAATTAACAAACCCTAGCCTCCCCGCTACCCCCCTGCATTTTCGTGGGGTTTTTCCTTCCTGGGGGGGTTGTGGGGTGGTTTTCGGGGGGCGTGTTTGGGGAGATTTTGTTGTTTTTTTTTTGGATGTGTTGGTGTCTTATTCGGTTGGGGTCGTTGCGTTGTTTTTTCTTTTGTTGTTTTCTTGTTCTTTTTCTTTTTTTTGGTAAAATATTAGTGTAACTTTCGACGGTTTGATTTTATTATAAAATATATAGTATATATAAAAATATAAAATAATAAAAAAAAAATATATAAAAAACTTAATATAAAAATATAACTATTTTTTTTTAATTTATTTTTTTTTTTTTTTTTTTTTTTTTTTTTTTTTTTTTTTTTTTTTTTTTTTTATATTATATAATGCAAGCATGACTAGTCAAGAAGGAACAGAGCAACACTTTCGAGAAACATGGAGAAATTAGCCCACAAAATACTTAAATGAAACACATCATAACATCAAAGTTCACAAGGGCTAGTTAAGTTACAACCTGTAGGAAACGATCATAAACTGTTCACACTGACTAGACACGAAATTAAACTACAAGAAACCAACTTAAAACACATAACATGGCACAACAATTTCAACCCATGATCACTCTTGATCAGCAGTCTGGTCAGATGGGGTCTTGGACTTCTTTCTCTTCTTCACACCAAATGCTTGAAGAAGCTTTGATGTGGCTTCCTTAACAGCAGCTTCAACGGTAGCAGACAAGGACGCTTCGTTGACCGATCCCACACTCAACTTGGACTTCCTAGAGGACTCAACAGCCTTTTCACTCTTGCGCACAAAGTCCTCAGTCATAGGACTGGTGGGAGCCTGAAAGACATCCTCAGGACCGAACATATCAACACCAGCCTCAGCACAGAGATGATGGACCAGACACGGAAACACTATTGATCCTCGTGACCCTACCATTTTCCCAGAATTCCTAGTCTTTGATACTATAGAATCGTAAATGATGTGACCAGTAGGAATGGGAAAACGATGATACAGTAAGATGGCTAGACGGGCTGCTTCTAGGGTGACATTAGCTGCATTTCCGGTTGGAATAAGATTTGTTTTGATGAAATGCAGTAGGTATCGGAAGCTAGGAGTCAAATGAGACCTAGAAGGCTTATACCCGTGGGCTAAAACCAACTCAGAGTCATGAAAGGCCAACACAGAGAAGTCATGCATAAGGTATCGACTTGACTCGTCAAGGAAATTATCATATACATCATGACTTAGCGGTGCAGGAAGAGAGAAATAGTTATAGATGACAGATGGGTTCAATTTAACCATTATACCCCTAACCATAACATCCACACCGGACTCAAAATCATCCAAGATAGGAAAATTTGCATAGAATTCACGGACAACAGATGCATTAAACCGGAAGGAACTAGGAAACCCATCAACCAATTCTCCAAGATTCAACACCCTAATCACCTCTTGGACCCAACCCAAACCTAAGGACTTGACCAATTTAGAGGAGAAGTTAAGAACTGGATACCCTCTTTCGGAAATAATCATCCGGGTGGAGACTTGGTTGAAGTACCTCTGTGCATCCTCATCCACAAACCGGAATTGACTGGACGATGACTGGCATGTGGATCCGCGAGATTTCCGAGGTTGGGCCAAGGACTTCACACGTCTGCCCTTTTTCGGTGGAGGCGGAGAAGGATTGGTCTGACAGATGAAGGACGAGTGGAGAGTTCTACAGGTGGCCCGTCGGAGTGGTCAACATCGGTGATTGGTGCAACAAGGGATTCTGACACGAATTCCGGCTGCGGTTCATGAATGGGTTTAGTCCCCACAACCAGAGGCTCTTCATCGGAGTCTGACTCAAATCTGATGTGAGCCAAATGCGCGATTAACAGAGCCAGAAACATGATGGCGGTGAGAGAAAGATGGGTTCGAGAGAGTTTCTGGAGAATTTTTGAACTTTTCAGAAATTTGGAGGATTTTGGCAAAGACTTAGAAGCGGCGGATGAGGAATGAATTTGGGAGAAGCCGAACCCTAGAATTAAATACCCACTAAATCCCTCTTCAGAAAAGCTGCCATGGAACATGAAGAAACACAATGGTCTATGACCAGAGTCCACGTGGCAGTAAACTGGGCAACTTGGGAGACCAAAGTTTTAAAGAGAAACCGGTTCATGAAACCATACCCTTTTTCAAAAATGTAACGTTCATTATGGTAGTCTACCATAGTCAAACCTTACACAAAGATATGAGGACCCACTCTTATTTGAAGAATTCGAAATAAAAAACATTAATAATCAAATTATACTCACCGGTCAACAACTTAAACATTATCAATTAGCAAGACTTGTCCTAGTTAATGCTTGAACCAATATGATGCAAACATAAATAAATCAAGTAAAATGCATGCCTTGTAATTTTTGTACTTAAACTGATTTTCACATTTATTTTGACACTCCCAATAGCATATTCAAGAGATAAAAAAGATTCAATGACTAAGTCAAACAACATATTTGGGAAGGGGATGATTAGTCATATTGAGTGTAAATTACAAGGATAACCGATTACCATTTGATAACCCACTATTTCATACACCCACAACATCTTAAGACTTTCAAACAGGTGATAACTTGCACAAATTAATTTTGAGTGTAGATCAATCACATTGATTTGAAGGAGTGGTGTAACATTGACACATCTTTATTTTGACTCAAGCCCAAAACTTTATTTTTCATTTTTTTTTTTTTTTTTTTTTTTTTTTTTTTGAGTTTAGGGCCTTATTGTCCTTCTCGTTTTCATTTTCGAGGAAAATCTCCATTTTTCTTTTTAACTACACATCTTTTGAAAAATCAAGAGTCAACATGATCAATTATCATCAAGTAGTAAGGGAATTAAACACGTGTTGAAAACAAATTTAAATCAACCATCTTTAGAAAATGCACTCTTTACTTCTTGATCAAGAGACGGGATTATGACAATTTGACTCAATCTAGTGCTTCAACTTTATCTAACAAATATCCAATTGAAAGTATCAACATAAGGGAAAAACCAGCTCGAGAAGTGTTTTTCAATTTTTAGAAATGATGCATGATATGCAGGAATTGAAAAGAGCACAAGCATTAACTGTGACTGGTCATACTAATCAATAGAACAGATTCCAAGACTTTTTCGAAGACCAGTCAGAACCTGATCCTCCAAAGGTTTGGTTAGAATATCAGCAAGTTGTTTTTCCGAGGGCACAAACTTGAGTATTAATGTCTTTGACTCAACGAGATCTCTAATGAAGTGGTGCCTAATATCAATGTGTTTAGTCCTAGAGTGCTGCACTGGGTTCTCCGAGATGCATATAGCACTCGTGTTATCACAGTATATGAGGAACTGGTCTTGAACTATGCCATAGTCACTGAGCATTTGCTTCATCCAAAGCAACTGCGTGCAGCAACTACCTACCGCTATGTACTCAGCCTCTGCAGTGGACAATGAGACCGAATTTTGCTTCTTACTATACCAAGAAACCATGTTGTTTCCTAGATAGAAGACACCACCGGAGGTACTTTTCCGGTCATCACTACATCCTGCCCAGTCAGCATCACTAAACCCAACAAGATTAGTATTGGTATCAAATGTATACCAAATACCATAAGACAACGTCCCACTAACGTACTTAATGACCCTCTTTACAGCATGAAGATGAGACTCTCTAGGATCACTTTGAAATCGGGCACATACTCCAACAGAAAAGGAGATGTCTGGTCTACTCGCTGTAAGATATAGCAAACTGCCTATCATACTTCTGTAGAGTGTCTGGTCAACACTCTTCCCTGATTTATCACTAGACAGCTTGGTGGATTTGCTCATGGGGGTCCTAGTGGGTTTGGCAGAAGAAAATCCAAATTTGCTAACAAGGTTTGCAGCATACTTAGATTGAGAAATGAAGAGACCAGTCTCTTCTTGCCTAACTTGCAAACCAAGGAAATAATTCAATTCACCAATGAGACTCATCTCAAATTCACTAGTCATAATCTTTATGAACTGTTGAACTTGGGATTCGGACGTGGAACCAACAACAATATCATCAACATAGATCTGAGCAACCACAACATCATTCTTGGTTCGTTTGATGAACAAAGTTTTGTCCACCGAACCACGAGTATAGCCATTTGACAGAAGATGACTAGACAACCTATCATACCAAGCTCTAGGAGCTTGCTTCAAACCATACAAAGCCTTTTTCAATTTATACACACCATTGGGCATATGAGGATCCTCAAAACCTTTTGGTTGTTCAACAAAAACATCCTCATTCAAGTATCCATTAAGAAATGCCGTTTTGACATCCATTTGATACAACTTGAATTTAAGATGACAAGCAATAGCACACAACAAACGGACTGACTCAAGTCTAGCTACAGGAGCAAAAGTTTCCTCAAAATCGATGCCTTCGACTTGAGAATATCCCTGAGCAACAAGCCTAGCCTTGTTCCTTACTATGTGACCAGTCTCATCACTCTTGTTCTTAAAGATCCACTTAGTACCTATGACATTTGAGGTGACTGGTCTCTTTACCAGTGTCCAGACTTGATTCCTCTCAAATTGATTCAGCTCTTCTTGCATGGCAAGCACCCATTCCTCATGGATAAGAGCTTCTTTGATGTTTTTGGGCTCTATTGTGCAAACATAACACACATGTGCTACTTCACTTTGGATCTGACCTCTAGTCCTCACACCTTCTTTTACTGACCCAATTATGTTCTGTTCAGGATGTCTAGACACTACCCAGTTTGGCTTTTTCTTCGGTGGTTGACTAGACACTTCTGAACCTTCAGAATCAGAACCAGATGACTGGTCATCTTGTTCTGTCTGAGTCTCACTAGCAGACTCAGTGACCTTCTCAGGAAACAGACCATCTTCATCTAAGGCTAACTCAACTGACGCATCAAGATCGTCAATTGTGACATTTATGGACTCCATGATGGTATTGGTTCTAAGATTGAAAACTCTATAGGCTCGACTGGTCGTGGAGTACCCAAGAAAAATGCCTTCATCACTCTTGGGATCAAACTTGGCAAGGTGTTCCCTATCTCTCAATATGTAACAAGTACTGCCAAAGACTCTTAGGTGACTGATCATTGGTTTCTTCCCTTTCCAGATCTCATAGGGAGTCTGGTCTGTGCCTGGTCTCGAGTAGACTCGATTGGAAATATAACAAGCAGTATTAATAGCCTCGGCCCACAGATTCTTAGCCAGATTTTTGCTATTGAGCATCACTCTAGCCATTTCAATCAAGACTCTATTTTTCCTTTCAACAATTCCATTTTGTTGAGGGGTAATTGGAGCCGAAAACTCATGCTTTATGCCCATGCTGGCACAGAATTCAGCAAACAAGGAATTCTCAAACTCAGTGCCATGATCAGTCCTAATTCTGACAACAGAGGGGTGACCAGTCACAACCTCATTCTGAATTTGCTTGAATACCGTCACAAAATTTTGAAAAGCATCAGACTTTTCTCTCAAAAAAGACACCCAAGAAAACCTACTGAAATCATCAACAATCACAAGAATGTATTTCTTACCACCAACAGACACGGTTTGAACTGGACCAACAAGATCCATATGAATGAGTTCAAGGGGGTGACTAGTCCCAACATCCTTGACTCTCTTGTGTGCGACACGTGACTGTTTGCCCAACTGACATGGACCACAAATGTGCTTAGACGGCTTATCTAGTTTAGGAATTCCTCTAACAAGCTGCTTTTTGGCCAAGGTGTACAAATCATTGAAATTCATATGTCCTAACCGTTGATGCCATAAAGCAGTGGTCTTATCAGTCACAGAGTGACAGGTCACCTTGGTAGCCAGGGTTTGGCTATCAAGTGTATAGCAGTTGTCATTAGATCTGCCTGTCCTGACTAGATCCCGACCCTTGCTATCAATAATCCTACAACCTTTTGTTGACATACAGACTTCCTCAGCCCACTGATCACACAGGTGTGATACACTGATAAGGTTGGACTTAAGGCCTTCTACATACCTTACATTTTCAAGGACTGGTAGACCCGGAAGTTTAACACTACCTTGACCAGTCATCTTAGCAGTTTCACCACCTCCAAATTCAACACAACCACCATCAAAATTTTTAAAATTTACAAAGACAGATTTGTCACCAGACATGTGTTTGGAACAGCCACTGTCAATGTACCAACGAGTTGGATCACGCACATTCAAAACAGACAAGGCGACTAGACACTTTTCATTTTTCTTTACCCACTTGTTCTTAGGAGCACTAGGTGAGGAAGGAGATGACCCAACAAGCTTTGCAATCCTGGTTACTTCAATGAGCAACAAATCAACCTGTTCTTTAAGTGACCCATTATGCTTAGTCTGACCCTTGATTTTAAGTTTAGGACACTTAGGCCTTATGTGACCAGTCACACCACAGTGGTGACACGTGGGTACAAATCTGGTCCTTGAAGGAACAGTGGACCTAGACGACACTTGATTGCTCATTTTATCTGTGCTGACTCTAGATTCAGGTGTAACCGAGATGACAGGTGCTCTAGACGAAGTTGCTGGAGTAGCTTTTACAAACCTAGTCTGTGAAGTTGAGGGACCAGACCCATCAGCTACAAAACCTAGACCAGTCCTATCATTGTGACTTTTTCCAACATTAAGCATCTTGTCTAACTTAGCCGATCCAATTGACAGATCATTAACCTTTACTTGCAGTGATTTATTGTATTCAACCAAGTAGACATTAGATTGCTTGAGTAACTCTACTTCTTCTTTTAACTTAAGACTTTTACTATGCATGAGATTAATATCATTTTCTGAAGTGCACAGTAGATGTCTAAGATCTAGATTCTCCTTTTTAACCTTTTCATACTCAGCACACATCTGTGTATACAAGACTTCAAAGCTAGACTCAGATGACTGGTCATCTACACTCTCCCTTTCTCTATGTGAATGACCGGTCTCGTAATCCTCTAAAGCGAGACAGAGTGCAGCATTTTCCAGTTCCAACTCACTACAACGCTTTTTCAGCTCAATGCTATCAGCCTTGATCACACAAGTTTCATCAAATAAGGCATCATACCTTTCACACATCTTCTCATAAGTCTGATTCTCTGGAAGAGCATCATAATCATGAAAAACAGGACAATACATCTCAGGTGACTGGTCATCATCAGTCATGTGTTGTGAACCCGACTCGGATTCTTCACTCGCTGAGTTGTGATCAGAAATTCTAACAACAAAGGCAACCTCATCATCTTCATTCTCTGAAGAAGAGTTAGAGTGAAGTGATTCCTCATCCTCACTATCACTCCAAGATGCTTTCAAGGCCTTATCCTTGCCTTTGTATGACTTTTTCCTATTGTTAGCACAATCAACAGAAATATGACCAGTCCCACCACAGGTGAAACACTTCACAGGACCCTTCTTGAACTTATTCTCTCTAGACCCTGAGTTCTTTTCAAGTTTCTTTTCATTAGTCATTTCACCTTGAGGTTTGAACTTTGACTCTCTAGGATAGCTTGTACTACCCTTGTGATCCTTTCTATCCCTTAAGATTCTTCTAAACCTTTTGACAAACAATGCCATATCATCATCAACAGAGGATGACTGGTCAGACTTAGAACTTTTGGGTTCAGGATGATCGGTCACACTCTGTAGTGCAACACCTTTGTCCTTTTTGTGCATACTCTCTTCCAATTTTAATTCCAGCTCATAAGTCTTTAATTTTCCAACAAGTTTAGGGAGCTTTATGTCCGACATGTTTTGACATTCTTTGATTGCGGTCTTCTTCGCGGAAAACCTCCTAGGCAACACCCTTAAGATTTTTTGAACAACTGTAAGCTCTGAAATTGGTGATCCTAGACTCATCGCTGCATTAGTGACACTCTCAAGTCTGAGATAAAAATCCGAGAAGCTCTCGGAATCAGTCATCCGGAGTTCCTCGAACTCGGACAGAACCATTTCAAGTTTTAAATCCCGGACCTGGTCATCACCCTCATGAATGACACGCAATCTATCCCAAGCTTCCCTAGCTGTTGTACAGTGCTGAATATGTGAATATTGTGCACTGGATACAGCAACAGCTATGGCGTTCCTAGCTTTCTTGTTTGCATTAGACGCATTGACTTGGACCTGTGTCCAGTCATCTCTTGGAACGTTCTCTCTCTCACCGTCAACAATTCTAAACGGAGGACGCCATTCAATGGACAAATACTGGAATGCAAACTCATCATACGCATCAAGAAAAATCTCAAATTTATCACGCCAAGCAGCATAGTTTGTGCCATCGAAGTAGGGAGGTGAATTCACCGATCCGGCTACTCGATCTCTTTCCATGACTAGACCCTTAACCAACCAGTCCCTAGACCTGCTTTAAGTATGTCTAAAGCCCTGCTCTGATGCCAATTGCAGGTTGGCAATGAGGGGGGTAATTTTTAATTATGTCACGGCACATGCAATCAATTCACACAAAAGATCACTTCCAGGTGACCGGTCACCTAAAGTGATGAACCTTGATGCTTGTTTTAATACTTGAATCACGTGACCAGTCACGTAGTTTCCAAACTCAAGTATCTGACTAGTCACTTAAATTACAGATTGTGTATGCTTGTGAATTTGTTCAACCACACACGAATGCTATGCCAACTTAGGTCCCCAGAACAGATTCAGTGAAGATGAAATCTGCGGGCTATCCACAACTACAACCTATTCAAATCCAGCGGTTCTAATGCAACAGTTTATAGGATGACCAGTCACACAGATTTGTCCAGATTGCATGTTAAGTTAGGTTGGTGCATAATTAAGTCTGATTTTATAATTAACCAAGTGATTAACAAATCAAAGAGATGGACACAATGTTTTGGTACCCGGAAAAACCCCAAAAGGGTAAAAAACCGGGGGTCTATCAGAAGACCGGCCTTCCACTATGAAATGGCAAAAAGGTGCCCAATACAAGGTTTCGACAAGCTCAATATCTAATGTACCTAGTCTTAGATGCAGCAGTCCCTCGTGCGGCTCCTTCTTCAATCACTTCACCTCCCGTGGTACAGATGACTGGTCAATCACTTTCCAGAGAATACACACGTATGTCTGGTCAGCGGCACCAAAAGTAGTAAGCTGTGATACTGTATGACTAGTCACCAACAGAGTTACAGAGAGCTACAAAGCTTCAGTAACTCAGCCGGGTAACTAGGTGTTTTACTGCAACAGTTTATAAAACTGGGCAGAAAACAACCGAAGTCAATTGACTCCTAAATATCAACCTTGTCTCAAATTATGTGTGAACATGGGAGACAAGATTGAAGACCACTATTTCAACTTCTAAACTAAAATGAGTTTTGAAAACTTGGAAGTTGAAACGGTGAAGATGAGAAATTCTTCAAGGTTTTCTTCAAGATTGAGTTTATGAAAGATCGGACCTTTGAAGGAATTTCACAAGCATGCCATCTTGAGAATCCTTGTAGAAACGTTTATATGAATAAAAGTTCACAAGGATGAAAGGTATAATACCGTGCAAGAAGGCAGCAAAGAGTGAGAGCTTTTGAAATATGCAAATGTGAAATCAATATGCAAAAACCCCCAAATCAAAATGGCGGACAAGGTTTAGCTTTTATAGACAAAGAGGATATGAAATGAATGGCCGAGATTGCATCAAGGAACGGCTGAGATTTCCTTAACCAAAAGTAACCCTAGGCAGATTTAGTTAGTGGAGAACAGTTGACAACCCAGCGGGTAAAAGGATGTTCGGTCAAAACTGGATAATAGGGTGGTCTGTCAATCTAACTGACTCTCGCGTCAGCAATCTGTCACATGCGGAGTTTAGATGACCAGACACCACATGCATGAAAACGACAGTTTTTTGAAGAACATGATTTTCTCAAGAATAATCCTATGTTTATGAAATCATATGCAAACATAAATGATGTCAAATGTTGTGGAAATCTGGGAGCACATCTTCACATCTTGATCTTCAAGTCAACCACCATCTCACTTATTCTAATGTCTAAGTATTTAAACCTAAATTGAGCTTGCGAATGTTTATACAAAGTTTTTGTACAAGGATAGCCAATTTACATTATTTTCCTAAGATACAAATATCCTACAGGCGTTTTACAGTTACCATCCACCGATTGTGAGGGAGATGGGTGAGCGTGGAGAAATAGGCCAAGCATTCTTGAGCGCTTGACTGACGGCAGAGGTGGGAGAGACCAAGTCCCATTGCAGCATTGGGATTGATCCGACTGGGATCGCTAGCAGGGCTCAACGGGGGAAGTAGACTCGCAGCCAAGTCTGGAACATCCAAGCTGGCCGAGCCAGACCCACTTGATGGGGTTGGTGGAAGTCATGGTATGCAGGCCGCGATACAAATAGGCCAGCACCAGTTGCCCCAGCGCCAAGTTGTCGCCGTTGTGCAGCATCCGCGCCAAGGGAATCCACTCTTTCGTCGGCTTCTTCTGGCTGCAGCAGAGAAGAAACTTAGAGATGAAGTAGAGCAGGAAACTCATGTGTTCATGGTCTCCTGGTGCTTCATATTCAAACTCCATTGGGCCGGTGTACTTGGCGCCCAAGGATGGCATCTCATCAACCGGCAGAATCGGCCTCATCCCAGAGTATTTCAACGTTGTCCAGTTACGAACGACGATGCTGGATGGATCGAAAGGAACTTCTTCCGAACCATCCTCGAGTTCAACCCGCATGTTGGCCCGGATGTCGATGCCGTGTGGCCGAAGGCCGAAGATAGCGGCCATGTCCAGAAGAGTGATGGACATGGGACCCACCGGAAGGTCGAGGGTGTTGGTCGCCGAATTCCAGAAGCAGAGGGCCGCCGCCACCAGACCGTCATCCTTCACGATTTTGTTCTTAGACATCTGGATAAGGTCCCAGATGCCAGAAGTTTTCCATCTGTCACCAAAGATGGGTTCAAGGCGGACGATCAGGATTGCCACTCGTCGTTAAGTTAGGCCACCCAGGAAGGGAAACCGACCAGTCGCCGAAGGAGAGGGAGCGTTGGAGGTAGCCGTATTCTGCTTGCGCCGGCCAGTCGCAGAATGGACGGAGAGATTCAGGTATCGGCCCGGTGAAAGATGGGCCCAGTGACCATTCACCGTTAGGAAGCTCAACGAGCCGATCCTCGTCAACGACGGCGCCGTCACGAGTCAGAACTTCCTTCCGGGTGTTGTGATATTTGTGCATGGTGTCGGCGTCGGTGTGAGAGACATCAAAGGAGCGGACTCCCCTTGGGAACTGGTAGAGGGTGGTAACTCCGGCAGCGGAGGTGAACGAAGCTGGAATGGAAGACATTGTCGAGAGGGAGGTTTTCTGGGAAGGTTTGGAGAAGAAGAAAGGAGTTCTTTTGATTGCAAGAGCAGGAGAAATCTCTGAAGGTTCGAAAGTAGTAAGGACAAATCTCTGAAAAGGAGATATTTAAAGGAGATTTTGGCGCAGCAACAATTAATACGACGTGAAGGCGAAACGTCAAACGGCTGAAAAGTGTGAGGAAAGTCCTTTTCGCCTCGGAAGTACCAAGTAATCATGTAAAAGTGGAAGAGTTTTCCCACTCTCCCACTAAATCACGCACGGTTATCCAAGAGACATGGGCTGAGGTGTCGCCCATGCAGCCGATTTTGGAGGAAAGTGCGCGAATCACACGCGAGCAACGCGCGGATAGGTAGGCGAACAGTTTAAGTCCCATCGGTTCTGGGCCTCTGGCCGAACCGATGCAACTTAGGGGGCATTGTTTGGGCCCGAATTGTGCAATTGGACCTAGAACACTATTGGGCTTGAGGGTGATAGGTAATTTAAGGCCTTCTAGTGGCTGAAGCCCAGCGGAAAGGCAGTTCTATGATGAAGAGTCCCACGTTTGGAAGGAAATCGGCTTGATTTCAGCGGCTAAGGTTTTGGAAAGGAATAAGGAAAATGTTTTCCCATGGGCCGAAGGAGATCAAGTTCAAATCAAGAAGGATTCTCAAGGAAACCCAGCTTAGGAAGGATTTCAGAAGAAGAGAAAGTAGACTTCAATTGGGAGAAGAATTGCTTGCTGCCCAAGTCAAAGCCCAGTCCGTGAGCGTCCGCTATATAAGAGAAGATCTCTCTTCAAGTTAAGGATCCCCGATCCCTCAAACACAAATCCCTAAAAAGATTTAGCCGAAAGGCACCAGATTTCGCCGCAAGGCACCCAGATTTCGCCGTAAGGCACCGACGCAGAAGACGGTCGCGAGCACCGAGCTTCCAAGGGACGATCACGAGTATCGCTCCCGGACGTAGCCGATCACGAGTATCGTGCTTTTCACGACGACGCAGAGACTAGGCCGATCTAGTTCTCCTTCACCCGCAGCCGACGCGCATCCCGGTTGTATTTATCTTTACTTTTATTGCTTTGTTCGTCAATTCAATAAGGATTCCATCCTTAACTATCTTTGTAGCACTTGTAGATTTTAATAAAGTCCTTTATCGCCCAAAGGCAAAAAAGAACCTTTGTCTAGACTTACTCTTTACATGTCCCCTGTCTAGCACAATCGTTTGATAAGAGGTCAAAGACGCGCAATCACTCATTCACAAGTCCAATAGACCATCACGGTGCTATTGGTGGCACGCCCGCAATGATTACTACACTTCAATGGGAGGGCTTAACTCAAATTTTTGTTCATTATGATTCATGCTTATTCCGATTCATACTCACTCCAACTCCGCGTTAATAAATGTTTCATATAAGAGTATCCACATTAGATAAGGAACTTGTACCAATTAGCTTTCAGTTGGTTTACTTGCAAGTTACCATGTTGATTACTGTCCTCTCCACTCTAAGCGTCGAAGTGTTAGCTTGTTAATACCCCCTTCATCCTCAAGGATACCACCATAGATGAAAGAATCCGACATTTTTCATTGCAATACCCCGCTTTTTTTTTTTTTGAGAAAGCAATACCCCGCTTTAATAACCTCTATATAAGCTACTAGATAGAGTTAAGTCAATCGAATACGAATATGTCTGGCATTTTCGCAAATCTACTTGTATCCAAAGGTAGGATTACGGACAGGAATTCCACCACTTTGCCAAATAAGCGAGCCGCAACACTCCATTTCTGCCACGTTGCCATTGCCAGATCATTGCCTTGTGGGATTGATGAGATACTTTAGTAAATCCGAGCAAAACAAAAACAGTAAAATACGGTGAAGTGAACTAAACGACAGAAGAGTTGGAGCTTTCGGTAATTTAGTCGGTGGGCTATTCTCAGTTAGATTCCGCGATGAATGGACAGCTAGTAAAGACCGCTTGCCTTTACCAGATACGATTTTCCCAATTTTTTCTACGACTTGTCACTTTTCTTTTTCCTCCCATCCGTTGGAACAAGATAGAGATTAAAGTTAAAAGAAAATTTCTGCTTTATTTTTCGTAAAGCAGCTTTTTCCTACCTCCAATATTATTCCCACACTCCACGTTAATGACAAAATTTTGTTCCCTTAAGTAACGCTGCTGGCCATGACGGCTAGTGGTATGTGAGTTTGGCAAGCAAGGGCTCTTTTCCATTTGAAATATTTGGATACAACTCAATAATATGAAATTTTGAATGAAAAGCAACATGAAATTTTTCATCACCGAAATCATTGCATGAACAAATATTATCGTAAAAGTAAATAATACACTATTTTATGATTTATAAGTATACTTTTTGAAAAATTTTTCAATTTTAAACGGATGTATGAATAGTAGTGTCTATATAGATATTTCTGGACCAGGACCGAAGAAACCCTCATTCTTGTTTCTCTAGCCGAGAAGACTAGACTTTATAATTCCTCCCATGTATACATTTCAAGATGTGAATATTAGAAAATTAAGGAAATACTACAAAGCGAAAATATGTCCCTGTTAAAATGGTGGACTTTTTTTACTGGCTGGCACAAAAGCCCCTAAAATCACACAGCATGTGAAGCCCATAGAAAAACTGGCGGCTATTATTGACATGTACGGTATTTTTATGTAAAAACATTTTAAAAAATTAGTTCTCCGCTTCGTTTTATTAACCACTTTACGCGCGCGCGGTAAAGCGTGGCGCCACTACCAATATATCACGCAAAGCAAAACATCCCTCTTTAGCGGAAACGCAATTATCTCATTTCTCCTTTCTCCTTTCATTTTCTTTTACATTTGGTTATGAAGATAATCTTTAATGTGTGTAATCTCATTTTCTTTTATTTGTTAGGCATAGTGAATAATTTGTAAGTTAAGATTCTTTATATAAATGGTACCGAGTAGTTAATAATATTCAAATTTTGAACTTAATTCAGTAATTTTAAGAAATTAATATAATTAGTTCGTGTAAATAAAAAATATGAACACTCTAGAAGCATGTTTACCAAAGGAAAATATTCCCTAGATTCTAAATTACATTCATCATTTATGAGTTAGAAATATTATTTTAATTGTGATAGATGGAGATTTTTTTGGATAAATCACCCTAGAAAAAGAAAGGGAGGGAGCATGACTGGTTTAGCATCTTGTGCTTGTGCAGGGAGTGGTTAAATCAAAATTATAAATAAGCATATATAGCCCTATATACAATTACTAAGATAAGCCGTACAAAATAAGATTAGCACGCGCCACATGGTGGGCGTGGTTCTCAGTTTCAACCTTCCAAAACAAGCAGATATGTATGACTTAGGAACACACTATTCCTCAGTTGAAGTTGAGAGAGAGAAGTAGTGGAGAGAGAGAACCAAAGGCACAACAAAAGAGTTTCAGAGCTCTCCAGGCCACCTTCTCCTTCCTTCTCCCCTCCTGTACCTTTTCTTTCCACATTTTCCCCTGCTTTTTCCCAACTTTCTGAATTTGTATTTTGTCCAAGGTCAGCAAACAATATTACTTAATTCTCAATCCAAATTATGATGTAAATTTTAATATTCTGTTTCACACCCTTCACTTCCATTACTTTATCTTATTGAATCTTAGCTCCTAAGAATTTTGTGGCTATACTTTGGATTTAAGCTTAAACAAATCACCACTTTCCCCTCAAAGCTCTCTGCATTTTTCATCACTCTTTTTTTATAGCTCCATTTGCTTCAGTTTCATTCAGCATTTGCTTCATTCTCTGTAAGTTTATTCACCTGCTTTGACTTGAACCATTTGCATTCATGTGTATGTGGGAATGCTTGTTTTGGCAGTTAAGATCATGGGTTTTGCTCTGTTTTGATTCTGTGGTGTTTGTTTTTGTGGTTGGAATTTCAGATTGGAAGATGGTTTTGTGGATGATTGGGTAGAGAAAAGGGAATTGAGAAACAAAGTTGAGATTGGGGTCAATGGGTTGGAAGAGATCTGTGTTGGAGTGCAAGAACTTGAAGATCTATGCCACTGTTTCAGTTGGGCTGATTTTGATATGCTTGGCTCAAGTTTCTCTTGGGGCCACTAGTAATACTGATGGTAAGTTTCTTCACATTGAATCGCATTGAGATTTTTTTTGTTTGGAAAGTTGGTTGGTGAAAAGTCTAATTCTCTGTATTGTTTTCTCGTGGACTTTGATTTATGACATAATCCATATTCGTATTGTCTCGAAACCTTCTTGTGCACAATGTGACTGTATGGCTTTGTTTTAGTGCAATTGTGTGTCCAAAGTTGATTCTAGTTCTTAATTCTTATAGATAGTTGCTATGAACATTGACTGTTTGTGTTTTCTTTTGGATTCAGTCGCTGCGATTAACAATTTACATGCTGCGCTTGGCACGCCTGTTCTTCCCGGGTGGACTTCTGCTGGAGGAGACCCGTGTGGTGAAGCATGGCAAGGTGTTTCGTGCGGCAACGATTCTGTGATATTGGGAATGTATGTCAGTCTTCTTCTTGCTCTTCCTTTGTAAATTGAACATGTAATTGCCAGTTGCCTGATGATTATTTGATTTTTTAGAGTCCTTAATGCCGCTAATTTGGGAGGGGAACTGGGCGATAACTTAGGCATGTTTGCTTCAATACAGAAAATGTAAGTTTTACTCTCTTTGGCTCTCTGGTGGAACTTGATGTGTTGTTTTTGTTACATTTTTCGGTTGTTGATATTGGTGTTTGCATGCAGAGATCTAAGCAACAACCATATTGGGGGAAGTATTCCATCCAATTTACCTGTTACTTTGCGAACCCTGTATGTTCAACTCCACTGGTGAAATTATTAGTCTGTACTGCATATACTGTTGATTATTTACTACCTGTTCTTCACACTTCCTTATGCGAAAAATGATAGTCTTTACCTTTGGCAGTTTTCTTTCAGCTAACCAGTTCACCGGAAGCATCCCAGATTCTCTGTCGTCCTTGGCTGAACTCACCGACATGTGAGTCATTTGATTGCTTTTGGTGCACTAGTTCCTAGTTTTTTGCCTGATAGTTTTTAAGATTGGCTATTTTGCCATTCAGGTCTCTTAACGACAATCTTTTAACTGGAGAAATACCAGATTCCTTTCAGAAAATTACAGGCTTGATCAATCTGTAGGTTCTTATTCTGAACTTTTCGGATTTATACTTTCCGCATTTAGTTGTTTACGCTATTACCAGCTGATATAAACATTTACGCTTTGCAGAGATTTGTCCGGTAATAATTTGAGCGGAAAACTGCCACCCTCGCTAGGAAGCCTATCAACTGTGACCACCCTGTGAGTTTCTTGTCTGTGGAAGCTGTCTTATTTATGCATATTTTGTCTCTATGAATAGAGCTAACTCCTCTATTGACAGACATTTGCAGAACAATCAGCTATCTGGAACCTTAGATGTCTTGCAGGGTCTTCCTCTAAGTGACCTGTAAACGTCTAAACAATTCATTTTAAATTTCCTATAAGAATTCAGAAGTTCACAGTTTTATATTGTCTTGCCATTATTTGCTTAGTTTCTTTCCCGTTGTAAATGATTTCCTTCCTTGTTGCCCAGGGATATTGAGAATAACCTCTTCTCTGGACCCATACCCGCAAAGTTGCTGAGCATCCCAAATTTTAGGTGGGGTTCATGGATTACAAATTTTTTTGAAGAGATTACTTGAAGTTTCACAGACATTTACCTTTATGAAGCACTAAGTTTTGTTGCAGTATGCCGTATCCCATTGTTACTGAGAAAAGAGATAGCTTCATAATGCAAATGCTAATGTTATAGTTGCTTCTCCACATAACTCATTGCTATATATGTTTACTGCAGAAAAGATGGTAATCTATTCAATTCTACTATTGCTCCAGTCCCTTCACCAACATCGATTTTGACTCCACCCACATCCCCGTTGAGTCCACCAGCACCTGGAGTGCCTTTCTGGGCACCGGGACCTCCTTCCCCTTCTAAAACACCTCCAAGAACACCTACTAAGGCTGATGGATCATCTCAAAATGATTCTGGAAAAACTAAGAAATTTTTAACTACTAAAAAGGTAGTTGGAATCTCAGTTGGAGGGGTATTGATGTTTGTTATTCTGTTACTTGCAATTCTGTTTTTTATGCCACGTGGGAAACGAAGAGAAGAGGCTGACAGAATTTCCAAGCGGCATCAGATAGGTGCATATATAGGTGACAGGGAGAACCCCCCCAGGGACAATGGTTCCTTGGTTCAACCAACCAGTCAAATACAGAAAGGCAAGTTTGCTCTCTCTATTATCCAATCTAATTCAAGAGTATATTGTAATTTCTTGATTCATTCTTATTTAGTTATGTTATGTAAGAGACTCACTGTAAGTTTGGTGAACAGTTCCGAAAGAGGAAGTTGTGAGGCCCAAAGAGGATAAGGAGACACAAACTAGAAGAACATGGGCAATTCCAAAGCCAGATGTCGACCAAGATAGAAATGTTCGTAGAATGGGCACACTAACAAAGCAAGAGTCTGATATGAGTACGCTTGATGTGTATTCAATTCCTCCTCCTCCCCCACCTGTCCCTCCTCCACCCCCTCCTCCCCCAGCGCCTGTTGAGAAGGTCATTGTGAAGCCACTTGTGCCAACTGAACTGCCTAGACCGAAGCCTTCCACGAATACTCAAAACCTTGCAATTTTTGCGAAGTCTTTTACCATTGCTTCCCTTCAGCAATACACAAACAGCTTTTCACCGGATAATCTTCTCGGATCAGGCATGCTGGGAAGTGTCTATAGGGCGCAGCTTCCTAATGGAAAGGTATTTTCAGATTGATAAATTGGTTTTGTTTTGTTTAGCTAATATAAGTCTTGAGTGTTTCACTGATATATGTGTTAGGGCACTTGGTCATTTGCATGTTTGTGTTATTTTCTTATGTTAGGTCCACCAGCATTGCTTGATTGCTTTCTACAGCCTTCTCATTTAAATTTTATTGATTATCTCCTATATGTGCTTTCAACCATCTGAGTTCTTGCTGAGCATTATGACTGACCCAGGGTCAAAATAACCATGTGGACTGGCTGCTTCTAATTCCTTATATGTAGATTTGATGCTTCATGTTCATTCTATGAAAAGTTTCTAGAAAACCAAGCCATTTTTCTCTTCATTCCAAGAGCTTAGTGTAGAGAGTTTCTGTTTCATAGAAAACAAGCGTCCCACATGCTTAAGTTCAGGATAATCAAAATCGAACTATCAATGTTGATAAGCAAATTGGACGACTTCGTAATATGAATTTCGTTTCTCAGATAGCCCCTGTCATGCTTCTATCTCTTGTGATCAAGCAGTTTCTGTGTGCTTCATAAACTTAGAATAGTCCAAAACTGACAATAATTTTTTGGAATGCTTTTATAGCTACTTGCAGTCAAGAAATTGGACAAGAGAGCTTCCAGTCAGCAGAAGGACGAGGAGTTTCTTGAGCTGGTAAACAACATTGACGGAATCCGGCATGCTAATGTTGTTGAGCTAGTGGGTTACTGTGCTGAGCATGGTCAAAGGCTTCTCATTTATGAGTATTGTGGTTGTGGTTCACTAAATGATGCCTTGCACATAGATGACGAATTTAAGAAGAAACTCCCATGGAATGCCCGTATTAGAATGGCACTTGGAGCTGCCAGAGCCTTAGAGTGAGTTTCAATTGCAACGGAAATTTCCTAACAGGCCCATATGCACCTTTTTCCCTGATCGGGAGTCTTACCTCTATCTTTCTTTTGTTTGAGAAGGTATTTACATGAGATCTGCCAGCCACCTATTGTACACAGGAATTTCAAGTCTGCCAACGTTCTCCTTGATGATGACCTTTCTGTTCGCATTTCTGACTGTGGCTTGGCTCCATTGATATCATCAGGCTCCGTAAGTCAGGTGAGTCATCGTTCTGCATTTTCTTTTCCCGAGATGATTTTGTTTCGAGAAATTGTTGTCATGAGTCCTGACCTCAAACAAACATTAACAATTGGAGGACATTTAAGTGTATTCCTTTCACATTGTTTTATTGAGTAAGAAAATTTGGTGTGAATTCTGTTCTTCCATTTGCACTTTAATTTTAAAGGATGCAATTGCACATTCTTATGTCAAGCCAATGTACAGTTGCTTTTTCCAGACAGTTTTGCAGCTTTATGTTAATTCTGTGAGTATTTTGCCTTCTGATCTTGAAGCTTGCTTATTGGACTGTCATCCCTGTTACTTCTTTTTTCGAAATACAAGCATTGTTTGAGTTGTCTGCTTATGTTTTCTAGCACTCTAGAGTAGCACAGTTGAACTAAATTATTTCGTACTCTCAGTTGTCAGGACATCTGCTAACAGCTTATGGCTATGGAGCTCCAGAATTTGAGTCAGGAATATATACTCACCAGAGTGATGTTTATAGTTTCGGGGTGGTAATGCTGGAACTATTAACAGGCCGGAAGTCCCATGATAGGTGAAGACACTAGAAATTCCTTGATTGCATTTTCATCCTTCCTCCAACCCCCTGTGGTTTATGTTGTATTTGAATTTTCAAAATACAGCACAAGGAATCGAGGAGAGCAATTCCTGGTTAGATGGGCTACTACCCAGCTGCATGACATCGATGCACTATCAAGAATGGTTGATCCTTCTCTAAATGGACAATATCCTACGAAATCTTTATCACACTTTGCAGACATTATATCCAGATGTGTTCAGGTGAGCATGCCATTGCCATCTTCACAAGTATGTAGTTAGTTAAGTCTTTATTTGATGGGTTGATAAAACATACCTACCTTACATGGTATTTTGTCTGGGCAAGATAGAACGCTTAAATGCTCAAAAACAAACTGGTTTAGCATATCAGTTGCTACGACCCCATTTTCTTATTATTATTTACTCCAGTGGCTCGGTAGAGAAACATATTCCTCACTTGTATTGTATTTTACAGTCGGAACCAGAGTTTAGGCCACCAATGTCTGAAGTCGTTCAAGACTTATTAGACCTGATACGGCGAGAACCGCTTGGCAGTGGATCAAGTCAAGATTGATATTTGTGAATAAAAGACCTAATGACCAGAGACTATCAAGGATGGGGGTGTACCATTGTGACTCCTGCTAGAACCAAGAAGATTTGTCTGTCGTTAACTTGCTGCAGATCGTCAAACTAACACTGGCAGCATTCGCATCCTGCACTTTTACGGATAGTTCTCACTTCACTTCAATCAGCTACCACAAGTTCTGGATGTGAGTAGTCCGATTTTGGCGTTCAATACTTTGCGCTCATCATTCTCTAACCCAATTGTTACGCAATTATTATTCCACTAAAATTTCTTGAGAGTGAAGTATGTTCTGCTGGTGTATCTATGTGATGCCCTACAGTCTTGGTTTCTGCCGATTGAGATGTAATCTATTCCATTCGTTTTGGCTACGCAGCCGGTGATTTGATTCATTTGAAGTCTTGTGTATTGATACATAAAGAGCTTGCACATTAGATTGAATGCAAAAGATTAGAGTACCGTTTACATGAGTTTATAACTAATACACTATTACTCCTTGAAGAAAGGAAGCTAATTGACCTGTGTGGTCAATTACCGTCTCCGGAGTTAGGAGATAATAGTAACCAGCGGCTAATCTAAGCCGTTTTCAATGGGTGGTAAAAAACTTTTGTTACATCAGTGATAGTGGTTTTACCTGACGACCGTTATTCACGCTCCCTCAATGCACTCCCCCAAAGTGCAATGGCCAGAAGGGTTAAGCGCAAATAGCTCCGCCAATTTCTTCTCTAGATATCCTGCTTCAAAAGTATTCACTCGTTTTCAAGTTCAACAATATGGTGAACAAGATTGAACCCAAAATCCTTGTATTTTGCTCTGGTTTTCACTTTCGTCCTCGTACTGCATCATGTTAGCAATGTTAGTCCAATCCGTCAAATGAGATAAACCTCTATCACAAGGGATTTATGAAATGAAATGAGAAATTTACTTATACACACCAACGTATTAAGAACCAAGGGGTAGCAAGAGAAAAAATTTGTGCCAAAACCATCTTATTTCGTATCTGCACAAGAATGAGACTATAGTGGAAAAAGAAAGGGGACTACAATGACAAAAATGCAAGGAAAATTACTAAAAAGATGATAAACTTCAGGACTATCAGTGCAATTTGGCCTAAATAAATAACAAATTTATCACATAAAACACCCAAAAATTGTGTCCCCAAATCTCACTTACAAAGAAAAGTTCCTCCATATTTTAATATCTGAAATAATCTCTGAAATTTTACTCGTCGAAGCAAAAAACCAAACGCTCCCAATTGGCTTTTTCCCCGCCAAACTAAACCCCTTTATTATCGTCCTTGTGATTTTCTCGTCCGATTTTCCCAGGAAACAAACAGCCCTCGTAAAACAAAGGCCGTACACTCCAACAAGACCCTCTTCTTTTTCTCTCGTCTCCATAAAACCTAATTACCAAAAATAAACTCTCTTTCCATTTTCATATCCATCCCCCATTGTGATCATCCCCATTGTCATCGATCAGTCACCAGCTCTCATGACTCGCTACGATTCTAACCCTTTTGCCGAGGAAGAGGTCAATCCATTTGCGGTATGTAACGACAGAGACCTACATTTCCCTATTCGTGTTTTTTTTTTTTTTTTTTTTTTTTTGTATCTATACACCAAAATCTCTATCTTCGTTTATGTGCATATACATTTGCATGGTTGTATGATGCAAGTTATACTGGGGGTGAGGGAAACCAAACTCGGGACGTCGGGATGGTTGAATGATATTGGCGATGTACTATTAGTTCGGGGTTGGGGGACCTTTTCAAACATTAGAATGGAATTATTCGGAAATGCCGCTAGATCAATTCATCATATGCTGATGCATTATTAGTTGATTCCATGGTGAATTGTAATAGTTGTAATCCATAATGTATAGCTTATGTAGCCACGTTCACCTCAAGTTTCCTTGTTTGTATCATTCAATGGGCAGTTTAGTTGATTAGAAAACGAATATAAAAAGGAAATAAATGCAAGGTTGGGGGATTGTAGAGGCTCCTTGTTTTGTGATGGTTTATGTGAAATGGAGAATTTAGTTTGAAATTAAGAGGCATTACAGTGGGGTGATTGTTCTTGCATGCTTTGCTGAGTCAAGGCTTTTCCCCGTTATGCAATTTCCCATCTTATTGAATTTTTTGGTAAATTTCTAGAATGGTGGAACTGTCGCCTCTGCAAGCTCAAGGCTTTCACCCCTCCCCCCCGAACCCTATGACCGCAATGCAACAATTGATATTCCCCTTGATAATAATAAGGTAGGTCAGCGTATGCAAAGATGTCGAATCACATTTTATTGTTTGCGGCTTGTTATTTATGATAAGTGATTTATCTTTTGTCTTGTTATTGTTGTTGTTTTTAGAGTTTACAAGCGAAAGAGAAGGAACTTAAAGCCAAAGAAGCTGAATTGAAGAAGAGGGAACAGGTAACTTCCCATTATAACTCAGATGTTGCTTGCCCGTAGCTGATAAACTATAATTCATATACTAGCAAACAAACCTTCCAGACCGACATTTTTATGGAAGTGTCAATTTTTTTGGGGAATGTTGATATTTAGTATCATTTGAGGCACCCCTATGGCATGCTAAATGTGATTTTTCCTTCAGAACAATAACAATTGACCTCTTCTACATCCTGTTTTTGGATACCATTTTGCAGTTTGTGCAGTATTGATTGTAGTTGACAAGTTGATGCTTTTGGACAAATTACTGTTCTATTTTATTAAGTTAGTGTGTGATGCTATTATCTCTTCCAGGAACTAAAGCGGCGGGAAGATGCTATACAACGAGGTTTACCACTTTCTTATACGTGCTGTGGAGAAATCATGACCCCAAAATCTGATTTGTAGTTTAGAAAATAAGTCTATTTTTTTTTTGTTTTGGCAGCTGGAGTTGTTATAGAGGAGAAAAACTGGCCTCCGTTTTTCCCTATCATCCATCATGACATTGCAAATGAAATACCAATCCATCTACAGAGGATCCAGTATGTTGCTTTCACAACATATTTGGGTATGTTCACTTTTATTGGTGTTCTTTTGTGATAGACACAGGTGTGTCAATGGCCAGATGATATTTGACTAAAGATTTTTTTTTCATTTATCACTCGTTTTTTTTATATAGTGCGAGCTAGAAGATTATTCATGATTTGTAGGAACGTAGAATCAGAGTTTACAAGCATATTCAACTTTGCTTTGTTCTACATTACTATCTGCAATTGACAGGAGTTCGGTGTCTTTTGCTTTATCTGGCCAGGTCGAGGCAATCTTGTTGGAACAAAGATCTTGTATTCCATGTTCCATGTTCCACTTTTGTTCCACTTTTGATTTGTTGACGTCTTCGATAATCTATGTTATGATCCAAACCGTTTACTTTTTTTATTGTCTAGTAAAGATCATTCTTGCAAAAAAAAATTCAAATCCGTGATCGTTCGGTTATCAAACAATGAAACATAGCCGAATCGATTTTGTAAAACATAACTGGGTCTTTATATAACCTAAAAACTCACGGATTTGAATATTTTTTGTAAGAATGATCTTTACTAGACAATAAAAAAAGTGAACGGTTTGGATCATAACACGGATTATCAAAGATGCAAAAAAATTAAAAGTGGAACAAATGTGGAACATGGAACATGAAATATGGAACATAGGATCTCCTTCCATCTTGTTGACCCTACCTTGTTTTTTGGTCTACAACTCAGGTCACCTTTTTTTTTTGGTATTAAATTAAATTGACTGTGTTTATGACATTCTTCAGGTTTGATTGGGTGTCTTCTGTGGAATATTGTGGCAGTTACAGTAGCCTGGTTCAAAGGAGAAGGTTTGATATGTGACTTAGTCAGAACCATTAACCATGAATCCATGATAAACAGACTTAATGTCTCACGAAATTTAGTCTGAACTTGTCTACTTTTGTAGGTCCAATCATTTGGCTTCTAGCTATTATATATTTCCTATCAAGTGTTCCTCTAGCCTATTTTGTCTGGTATCGGCCTCTTTATCGTGCGATGAGGTACTTACAGTTCAATGAACATGGAATTGTTTATACATCACTATGCAAAAACTGTATTTCCTAAGGCCTGTGCATTGCTTTGCTTTTGAATATTGTACACTTCTGCTTATATCACTCATGATGCTAAATGATATGAAAGGAAGCTACCTTCTGTTACATTATTTTCATCCTAACATATCACGTTTCATCCTTAAACTTGTGTGCCATCCATTACAGGACTGATAGTGCTCTGAGTTTTGCTGGGTTTTTCTTGTCTTACATAGTAAGTTTATCTTTGTTCTTAATGTAGCTATGTTTTCTGCGTTTAATGATTATGTGGAAATTGGCTCATTCATGTGCCCTGATTTCCTATATGTAGCTCCACATTGGCTTTTGTATCTATGCTGCAATTGCTCCTCCAATTATCTTCAAAGGAAAATCCATCACGTAAGTTTCTTTATGCAATTTCTACAGGATTTACTAATGATACTGCTACTAACTTACTGGTGAAGTAGGTCTATAAACAGAAAATAGTGAGCGATGTGCCAGTCCACATTTTAGTTTTAGTGTAGCACACCAGTGTCTACTTTTTGTCCAAAGCCTGTTACATAAACTTTTCTGCTTATATAAAAACATGGGGTTCTTGTAGGAGTATCAATATTCAATATGATGATGAAATGTACGTTTATCATATTTCCTCCTATAATGGTGGTTGCTTTGATCTCTGAAGCTGATTTTCTATGGTGTGTTCATTTGGACAGAGGTATTTTGCCTGCACTCGAACTGCTGAGTTACAATGCTGCAGTTGGGGTAAGAATTAAGATTTGATTATTCTATGTTGGCTTGGATTTTTTCCTCCAATTATTTCCATAGAGACAACCTAGGCTTCCACAACATTCTTGTAGAAAATGATGAGAATTTCATATGGAACAGTATGTCAGTGGCTGATCTTGAGACATTGTTTCTTTATCTCAGATACTATACTTCATTGGATTTGGGTTGTACGTCCTCGAAACACTTCTCAGCATCTGGGTTATTCAGGTTCGATCATTTTGCAAGTCTATACGTATTTCAGCTTCGATTCTCTGGAGATACTTAATCCTCTCACATTACATTTGCAGCAAGTATACACATACTTCAGAGGCAGCGGAAAAGCTGAACAGGTGAAACGTGACGCTGCAAGAAATACCATGATGGCAGCTATATGAAAATGACCAAAACCCTAAGGATTTCAGATGGTAGCTTGTTAGAAACATGGGTTCTCTTACTACCTTTTGTTTTGGTCAATGGTTTCTCCACAAGCCAGACTTACTTTGGATAGTAAATTTGTTAGGTTGTGCAGTCAGATGGATCATTGATGGTGGCTCTTTTGAGTCCCTTGATACTTTTGTTCCTTGAGTGGTATAATTCATGAGTTTTAGTCGCACGGACTATTTTGATTGCCCGACAACTTTGCCCATTTGAACATATTTAGGGAAAGGACCAATGAGGAAAACGTTACTTCCTGCTTGATATAATCTACACTGTCTTTTGGTGGTATCAATTTATTTTATAGTATATAATATAAATATATATGAGTATTTATCGATCCTAAGTTTTTCTTCATATTAAACGGCCGTTCATGCCTTTATATATGAATGAGTATTTTTATTTTTACACATTTTTATGGTGTGTTCAACACAGATGAAGTAATCAACAATCGATTTATCAACTACTCTTTGCAAAATTGAATTATTTAATACTATATTCTACTTTAATTAATGCAATTATAAATACATTATTCATTTATATTCTAATACGTAAATGAATCATGTCACAACAATACTAATCACCGCCCTAAAACATAAGCAGAAGAAGTGTTTTGTTAATAATTGAAATGATTTTGTCCGTTTTAGCCCTGGAGTGTCATCTTGTTCCTTCACAAAAGGACCAAAATCCAGGGGCTGCAACAGGAATGACCAACTTCCCATTAACTACCTCCTCCGCCATTAAACCCTAAGACCCTCTGAGCGCAAAAATTGCAGAATCCCAAGTCCCCAATTTTCGAATTGGAAGCACAAACCCAAATGATGCTTCATGGCCAGAGCTACAGCTCCATGGAATTAGGGCAAGAAAGTTTGCAGAGCTCAATCCACAACCGCCCCTTTTCACCAAGTAAGCTCTCAAACCCCCAATGTCGTTTCAGAACTAGGGTTTTTCTAGAATTCAATTGTGGATTAGAAAGAAGACAACTTTACCCTGTTCCGTATGCTTTATCCACTAATTCGCGAGCTCATAAGCTGAATTCAAGGGGTTATAGGGCTTTTGTAGGGTTTAAGCTTCAGTGCCATTCGAAAGCTTTGGTTTTGCCTGCTAAAGTTGGTTCAATTAATGGTAAGAAGAAGGGTTATGGAGGCGCGTTGCCTTCGATTTTGCGGTCTTTACAGTCTGAAAATGATGTTGAGAAGACCCTTAGTTCATTAGGTGAAAATTTGAACCCGAAAGAGCAGACTGTGATTCTCAAAGAACAGAAGAGCTGGGAAAGAGTACTGCGTGTTTTCGAGTGGTTCAAGTCGCAAAAAGAGTATGTACCCAATGTGATACACTACAATGTGGTGCTTAGAAAATTGGGTAGGGCTCAGAAATGGGATGAGTTGAGGCTTTGTTGGATTGAAATGGCGAATAGGGGTGTTCTTCCGACGAACAATACATATGCAATGCTGGTTGATGTGTATGGGAAAGCAGGTCTTGTGAAGGAAGCGCTTTTGTGGATTAAGCACATGAAGCTAAGGGGAATTTTCCCGGATGATGTTACAATGAATACGGTTGTTAAGGCCTTGAAGGATGCAGGGGAGTATGATAGAGCAGATAAGTTTTACAAGGATTGGTGCACCGGGAAAATTGAGCTAGATGAACTTGATTTGGATTCTATGAGTGATTCTGTGAATGGTACTGGCGCAGAGCCTATTAGTTTTAAGCATTTCTTATCCACTGAACTTTTCAAGACTGGTGGGAGAATATCCACTTCAAAGATGATGATCTCGTTGGATACAGGAAACTCTATACGGAAACCACAACAAACGTCTACCTACAATGCTTTGATTGACTTGTATGGGAAGGCTGGGCGTCTTGAAGATGCAGCTAATGTCTTTGGAGAAATGATGAAATCTGGGGTGGCAATGGATGTTATTACTTTCAATACTATGATATTTACTTGTGGAAGTCATGGGAATTTGTCCGAAGCAGAAGCTTTGCTTACTACGATGGAAGAAAGGGGGATATCTCCTGATACAAGAACTTATAACATATTTCTATCTCTGTATGCTGATGCAGGGAATATTGATGCTGCTCTGAACTTTTATCGGAAGATCAAAGAGGTGGGTCTTCATCCAGATATTGTATCTCACAGGACTATTCTTCATGTATTATGTGAGAGGAACATGGTCCGAGATGTGGAAACTGTGATTGAGGATATGGAGAAATCTGGTCTTCGTATTGATGAGCATTCTGTTCCTGGTATTATCAAGATGTACATAAAGGCTGGACAGCTTGATCAGGCAAAGTTATTCTATGCGAAATGTCAATTAAGCTGTGGGCTTTCATCAAAGACATTGGCAGCGGTTGCAGATGTATATGCTGAAAAGGGACTTTGGACTGAGGCTGAGGCTGTATTTTACAGGAAGAGAGATACGGTAAGACAGAAGAAAGATGTTGTGGAATATAATGTTATGATCAAAGCTTATGGCAAGGCAAAGCTTTATGATAAAGCTTTTTCACTTTTCAAGGGTATGAGAAAACATGGGACTTGGCCCGACAGATGTACATACAATTCTCTCATCCAAATGTTCTCAGGAGGTGATTTAGTGGACCAGGCAAGGGATGTTTTAACTGAAATGCGGGAAATGGGGTTTAAGCCGCACTCTTTAGCATTTTCTGCTCTTATTGCATGCTACGCTCGCCTAGGGCAGCTTTCTGATGCAGTTGATGTGTACCAAGACTTGGTAAGCTCGGGAGTCAAACCAAATGAATTTGTGTATGGTTCTTTAATCAATGGATTTGTAGAAACTGGAAAAGTAGAAGAAGCACTAAAGTATTTTCGCCACATGGAAGAATCTGGGATTTCTGCAAATCAAGTAGTTCTTACATCCCTGATAAAGGCTTATGGAAAGGTGGACTGTCTTGATGCAGCAAAAGTACTCTATGACAGGCTGAAAGATCTAGAGGGTGCTCGAGATATTGTTGCATCGAACAGTATGATCAATCTCTATGCGGATCTGGGGATGGTGTCTGAAGCCAAAATGATTTTTGAAAAATTGAGAGCAAAGGGTTGGGCAGATGAGATAACATATGCGACCATGATTTATCTTTACAAGAGTGTAGGCATGCTTGATGAGGCCATTGATGTAGCAGAGGAAATGAAACTTTCTGGTCTAGTAAGGGACTGTGGTTCATTTAGCAAGGTAATGTCATGTTATGCCATTAATGGGCAGCTGCGTGAATGTGGTGAACTATTGCTAGAGATGGTGACTCGGAAACTCTTGCCTGACAGTGGAACTTTCAAAGTATTATTCACCTTATTGAAAAAAGGAGGTATTCCAGTTGAAGCAGTAACGCAGCTGGAGTCATCTTACCAGGAAGGGAAACCTTACTCTAGGCAAGCTATCATCACCTCTGTTTTCTCTGTGGTTGGTATGCATGCTATGGCACTCGAGTCCTGTGAAAAATTCACAAAGGCTGATGTAAATCTTGATTCTTTTCTCTACAATGTTGCAATATATGCTTATGGGTCAGCTGGGGAGATTGATAAGGCTCTCAACATGTTCATGAGAATGCAAGATGAAGATCTGCAACCAGACCTCATAACCTACATAAACCTAGTAGGTTGTTATGGAAAAGCTGGTATGGTTGAAGGCGTGAAGCGAATCTACAGCCAGCTGAAATACAAAGAAATAGAGCGAAATCAATCATTGTTCAAGGCTGTTATCGATGCTTATACCAATGCCAACAGGCATGACCTTGCCAAATTGGTTAGCCAAGAGATGAAGTATGTGTTTGACTCCAAACATCAGACTGATTCCGGAACTAAAAATCAGTCTGATGACACTAATTCAGGTCTTTGAGGACTTCTAGTTAGTTGAAGTGGTGAACTCCCTTTGGTTTTACACTGTACAGAATAGCATTTGTGCATACATCTAAATCTTTGTATGTAATCTAGACCCAAAAAAAAAAAAAAAAAAAAAAATCTTTGTATGTAAGGTAGGAAAAACAGCTAAATGATTGAAGATAGTACAGGCTTTACCAATGTATTGTATTGAGCTAAATCTTGGTGATATTTCAACACTGAATGCAACATTTCAACATGAGTTAATGTGATTGATGCTGTCATAGGATCATTGATCATCTTTGAAATGAAACTCTCTTTGGCGACATTAGCCATACAAAATGACATTAAACCAAACTAATTATGAACTTTTAATATAAACGAATCTTAATATCTTATCAAGTACATAAAACAGTTCAGTTCGTTTGCCTTCAGGAAGGGGTTCAAACTCGACTGTCTATTCACTCCCATATTTCTGGTCTATATATCCCCAACACAGGAAAATCAATTCTTCGAGTAATCTCGACATCACCGACACGAAGATGAGAACCCAATTGACTAGGGGATTCAATCCAGCTCTTACCTGGCATCTTCTTGACCCCCCTATCTTGCATTATCCTCCCAATCTCTACAGCATCATTCCATCGGCCCACTGATCTGTACACGTTAGCTAGAAGAACATAACTCAAATGGTAGTTAGGTTCTAGCTTAATCATTTTCTTGGCTATGCGCTCTGCAGTAGCAGAGTCTGCACATGTTGTGCTAGCACCAAGAAGAACTGCCCAAAGAGAAGAATCATTTTTACAATCTGCATTCTCTATCAAATTCTCAGCTTCCTCCAGCTGTCCCGCACGGCCTAAAAGATCAACCATGCAACAATAATGTTCAATCCCGGGTTTAATCCCATGCTCTTTTGTCATCAAACTAAAATAGTTCCTCCCTTCATCAACTAAACCTGCATGACTACAAGCAAAAAGAACTCCAATGAAGCTGATATAGTCGGGCTTCATTTCCTCCATAATCATCTCATTAAACATTCTCAGGGCTTCTCCACCTGCTCCATTTTGCGCAAATCCACAAATCATGGAGTTCCATGTTATCAAGTTCCTAACCGGCATCTGCACGAAAACCCTACGGGCAAAATTTATGCAACCACATTTTGCATAAAGATTGACCAAAGCGGATTCCACAATAACATCTCTCCAACCACACCTCCTCACATACTGGCAGTGAACTTCTTTCCCTTGCTTTACGGCCGCCAAACCTGCACACGCACGAAGAACAGTTCCTAAACTATAGAGGTCAGCCTCTTCCATTTCCCTGAAAAGCATAACGACAGATTCAAAGTCTCCAGCTTGACAGTACACCCCTAGCAACGCAGACCAAGAAACCGAGTTCTTCCTAGTCATCCTATCAAAAACACGCCGAGCATTCTCCACTGACCCGCATTTCCCATACATGTCAACCAAGCTACTCTCAACAACCACATTCCCACAAAGTCCATACGTAATCACTTTACCATGCACTTCCCTACCTTGCCTCAGCCACCCCAAGTTGGCACATGCAGTCAAAACCGTCCCGAATGTAAATCCATCAGGCAACAACCCACAGTTCCTCTGCATCAAATAAAAGAACCCCAATGCCTCCTCAAACAAATCGCTCCTCGTAAACGCCGAAATCACAGACGTCCAGCACACAGCACCTGGTTCAGACATTTCATCGAACAACTTGCGTGCATCTTTGGATCTCAAACTCCTCCCGTACATGTAAATCAAAGCACTAATAATCACATCATTTGAGTCGAACCCGCGACTCACCACCAACCCATGAAAGCATTGACCAAGCCTCAAGTCCCCAGTCTCCGAACAAGCTTTAACCACAGCAGACAAAGTAAACGCATTTGGCTCGATCCCAAATTTCAACATTTCCCAAAACAATTCAATCGAAAGTTCGGGCTTTCCGGCCCGAACATACCCAGTAATCATCGAGGTCCATGAAATCACATCTTTTACAAATAACCCATCAAAGACTCGCCGAGTTTCGGACATTTTCGGGACCAATTTGAAGTACAGAGCAAGCAAGCTGTTACCGACGAACCGATCGGTTTCAAGGCCGGACTTGACGACATGTGCGTGGAGTTGAATTCCATGGCCAAAGGAAACAGCTTTGGTCGCGGTTTGTAAGAGGGATGCGTAGACGAGTGGTTTCAGGCGGATTTCGCCGGAATCGACGGAGTTCAGGGCCCGAATCGCGGCGGAGAGTAGGCCCAACTTGCAAAGTTTGAGGATTTGAGCTTGCTTCGATGATGGGTTTTGTGGGCTTTGGAGATTGAAGGAGGCGGAGGTGGCGAGAGAGCTGCAATGGCGCTTGAAGACGAGCTTCATGAAAATGGAGACGACGAGCTGAAATTTGATTTTTCGAAAATATATAGCCGTTATCACACTTTTTGTTTTTGTCTTTTGTACATTTTTATTAATTTTTGACCGTTGGATTGAAAGATGATAGAAAAATTGGTAATTAAGATCAAATAAGGCTCTGCACAAAAAAATGTGTGAAAATCTCTTTTCTTTGAGCATTTGTTTAAGTGAAATACCTGATCCTCTCTATTTTATATGAGTGCAAAACATTGAACAATCGAATAATGTTCGAATCGAAATTCCAAAGACACTCTACAATATTGTGGGGGAACCTTCAATTTTAACAATTTTATTTCAAACCTCAACCTTCCTCGAAACTTTGATTATGACTTCCTATCCAATTTGATAACCTAGCTAGTTTGCATTTCTTGGCGACTAAGAAATATATACATGTGCTTGTATTAACTGTATGTCACGTTACAAAAATAGATGGGAAGGAAAATGTATGGCTTGAGATCCTCCAAACCAAAAGAAGAGCTTCAAATTCTGTTGGCGGGTCCTTCAATTTAACAATAGAGATATTTCAATTGATATGGTAAACCGACCAATTTGGAGCCACAAAAGCTTAGATATTATATTATGTAGGTACACTTCTATCACCATCTTGATAGTTGATATGCCCTTTAATTCAATTGGTTGCTAACTTAAATTTTAATTGTGATGTGATGACAACTTAGAATGGATCTCTTCAAATAGTCGCGTGCTCGAGTCAATTTAAGCTAGTGTTTAAATTTGACTAATCATTTGAAAAATTATTGATCTTTCAATCGGCATGGTGTGAGTACTTATATTCATATTTACCATTCAATTCATACAAACTAGATTTATGTAATCGGTGAAAAAATTAATATGTAGGAAAGATGGTACGATATTACAAATTTACAGTTTTTAAATGATATCAGAATTTTCTTCTCACCATATGCTAAGAAGAAACTGTCAATATGTTTGTGATAGATATCCATAGAGCCTCAAGCATAAAGAGAATCTGAACCAGGTTAATTATAGCATATGCATGATCGACCTATGATAGAAAAGTCAAAACTTTTTTATCCAATTTTTCCAACATCCAAACAAAAGTTAAACTGTTTTCTGAACTGTTTCTCTTCTTTCCGAACCAATAGAGTGACTGATGACTGTTTCTTTTCAAAACGTTGACTGTACTGTAACTGTAAGTCGGCCAAAGCCCATTCCGAACTGAACTACCAACTGCCACCCACATTCACTCCCCAACAGAACCAGCTGAACGCTATTAATCACCACATCATTCTCAGCCCTCTATCTCCCGACCACGTGGACGGCCCGGATATCATACTCATCATTTACTCCCCCAGCCAGTTGGCAAGAAGAACACCGCAGCCCACCTGAGCAACTCCACCCCTCTCAACGGACAATCCAACACCAATCCAACGGTCCAAAGCAAAGATGCCATCTAAACTTGCTCGACCTTTAACGAATGTGTTGCATATATAAGCAAACTTCACATTTATCATTCCTCTTAACTTGTTTTCCCCAACCAACACATCACATTTTTTTGTGTACTCTCTCTCTACAAGAGTTGGCTAATAATAAGAGCCAATTTTCTAAACCAAAAACAGAATGGTGGTGTTTTGTTTTCTGGTGGATCAGACGAGGAAAGTGCGGCAGAGCAAGCCGGCGGCCGGAACGTGCTCGCGGTGCGGCGGGGGAGCCAGCGTGGCCGATATGAAGACGGCCACGAGATTTTGTTACGTCCCGTTTTATTGGAAGTCTTGGAGAGCCATCATATGTACTTTCTGCGGAGCCATTCTCCGTTCTTATCAATAATTTATCTATTATCAACTAATTCATTCATAATTTGGAACTCTTCATTCATGTGGTTGTTTGGATTACATACAGACACATTATGTATATAGCTAGCTAACTACGCCTTATTTGCCATATGAATGACTGAACGATGATTTGTGATGTTATTGTTGGGCAAGATAAATCTTACCGAGGAACATGTGTTTTCTTCTAGTGAGTAGAGAATCGCACTATTTTTGTGAAATTGGATCTACTTCCATATTATTATTATTTTCTCTTTTTGTGTTTTGGTTTTTGGGTGGTTGTGATCACGGCGTAAAATTAAATTGAAAGATGGTATGAAGGTGGAGGGTAGTTGGAACTTGGAAGTAGAGATATTCAAGTTTTGAGGGTGAATGAAAGCCAGAGATGATGATGGTGTTCATGCCATGAATGCAAAGTTTGGTATCAGCTAAGTTTGGTGTTCACCGCCCAATGTACTCATAAAGATAGATCATCATATATGGTTGTCTGGTTCCATCTAAATGCAATAAATACTATGCAATAGTCAACATGCTAACAAACAATGTTTATGTATCATAGTATTCCCACACGGACATTTCATAAAAAAAAAAAAAAAAAAAAATCATATTTTGACTTTTGATTTTGTGCAAGATTATTCCATATGGATATATAGTTTGATTAAACTACTCATTCTATGTACTTTGATGATGAGGAGAAATAGAGTAGTACGGCCACAAAAAAGTAATGATATAAGTGAAGAATTTGATTGGCAATTTCATGACATGTCTATTCCAAAAATTTTCAACTAAATTCAGCTTTGGATTCAATATCCAATGACAATATGGAGTTATTTTGAGTAAGGAGGAACATATATCAATATAGGGTTAGGTAGCACTTACGAACTTATAGTAAATGCTACCACATGACCATATGAAAACTTTCAATTCTGATGATGTTTCTTTTCTTAAGAGCTAATATACTTGGCATTTGCTAGCTTTTGTCAGTTTTCTGAAAAAGTCAATCAAGTCATTTCTAGTTAGTTTGCTCGAATTTTTAGTTTCCGTATCATATATAGCATTTTGATTTTTCCATATTTCTATGCCTATTGTTATGTAGTTATCTAACTTTCGACTATGGATTTAACTCCTTATTTGATTATATTGATTTTTGTGTTCCCATTGGGTTCACTTTTGAGTGCGAGTGTGTCATGATGTAATAATAACTCATGTATTATAAACTAAGTCGACGGAATTAGGACATCATCAGTAAATGAAGCAATGTAATATGTATGTAGATATATAGAACGGGGTATGAAGATGCTTTAGAATTGACCATAGGCTTTGATAATTAGTTTTTTTTCTCTCCCCTTTTTTCTAGTTTCTGTTTTGGCTGGTTGTTTTCTTCGTTCTTTCTTTTTTGTTCTTGTCTTTTTGTTTTTTGGTTTTCTTTTATTTTTTCTCTGTCTTTTTCTTGGTTGACTTTCTTTTCTTACTTTTCCTTCTCAACCCCCCCTCACTCTCTGTATTTTTGTTTCTTACCTCTTTTTCTCTTTTTCTTATCCTTTTTCTTAGGCTAGGGTTTTCGTCTCTTCTTTTTCTCTCTCTCTGCTCTTTTCCTCTGTTCTTCTTTCTTCTGGTCTTCTTTATAGAGCTTTGGTGAGGTTGTCTTTTTTCATTTTTTCCTCTATTGGGTTCTTTTCTAGTTCCTTTTTGTTTCCATCTTGTCGATTAGTCTTCTCTTCTTTTCTTTTTTGTCTCTTCCCTTTCACCCCTTTTCCGTTTCTTTCGTCTTCTTCATCCCCTCCTGTCTTTTTTCTCGCGCGCCCTGGTGTTTGAGCCGCCGGGTCCTTATTTTCTTTCTCTCCTTCCGTCTCTCCCGTTTTTTTCCTTTTTCCTCCCTTTCCTCTTTTCTCTTTTTCCCCTTCTCCTTTCCTCTCTCTTCTCTCCCTTTGTTTTTTTTTCTCGTTCTCCCTTTCCCTCCCGGTTTTCTCCCCTCCCCTTTTCTCCTCTCTTTTTTTTTTTCCCCCTCCCCCCACAACTATAATGAAAACGGCCCGCTCCTTAAGTTCTTTTTTTTGTTTTGTAGTCTATTTTAATAAGCACTTATATTATACGGGGCAAATTCATTATTTTATTTACTTACCTACTAATTTTTTCACTAATTATATAAAAAGAAAAAAAAAAAATCTTCCCCCTTTCTTTTCTTCTTCTCCCTCCCAGCCACCACAGGAGAGGATTTTTTTCTCCCTCCTTTTTTTTTTCTCCTCTCCTTTCTTTTCTTTCTATAGAATAAATAACAATTTTTGCCTCCTCGCTCCCGTGCCGCTGTGTTTTTTCCCATCCTTTTCCTTTTTTTTTATCTCCATCGGGACAGGCAGGAGGCACGGATTTTTGTTTGTTGTGGCTTTTCTTTGTCGGTTTTATGGGAGAGACAATTAAATAATTTTTTTATTTTTTTTTTTTTTTTTTTTTTTTTTTTTTAATAATATTGTATGGTTATTTAATTTTTATAATTCCTGTTATATAAAATAAACACACACTAATAATGAAAATTCACTCATGTAAACTATGATAAAATCAATTATAATTGACCACATTGCATAAATTAGCAGATACATCAACTGAACATTACGACATTTATGTTAAGAACTAAATTCGTAACACAAAAGACTTACACTAATTTGATATTTATGAAGAAAAATCCTTGCATATCTTTCCTCCCAAATTTTGCATTACACTTACATGAACTCTCATAAACATGACAAGTGGTTACCTCGAGTGTACATCAAAACGGAGTCGTTTGGTGTTTTTTACTTTTAACTTATTTGAATAAATAACGAAATTACCGAACACTCGGCCCCCTTTATATTCATCTGAGAATGTCCAAAACCCTAGCTAGGGTTTAAGCACCTGACCATTTGCAACCCAAAACCCCAAAATTATATAAATTCGCTTCCTTTTGAGCACCCATGGATTTTCGCCTACCTAATTCCTCGGCCCAATTTCTTGCTTTCTCCATTCTCAGATGGTAGGCTTCTTCTCCGAGCAAACCATCGACGACCTCGATCGAGCTTCAAAGCTCAAGAATTCGAAAGACCCACCCGACCCGGCCTCGCCCAAACCCACCAACGATTCGTCGTTTGTTGATTCGTTATTGGATTTCGAATCCATTGAGGATTGGTTTAGGGATATACCAAACCCTGATATGGCGGCTGAAACAGAGCAGCTGAAGGTTGAAGAAGAGCGCATGGTGGTGGAAACTATAGGCGAAGCCCAAATTCGTGATGGGTCTGACCCGATTGTTAGTGGGTCGGTTTGTATTGCGGAGGTGGAGCGTCGGATTCCGGAAAGTTTGAGTCTTTCTGTTGCGGAAGAGTTGGGGAAGGTTAGTTTGATCGGCTGCGGCGCGGATGAATTTTCAGTTTCCGGTAGTGGGAATGATATCAGGAGTGAAATATCTGTACAAAGTTCGGGTCTTTGTACTGTGATTGCGAATTCGAGTTCAAAGCCCGAGGTTGAAGGTGGGAATGGTGGAAAGAGTGAAGAAAGGACTTCGGAATCCGAGAGTGAAAGCTCGGATTCATCATCATCGTCTTCGAGTAGTAGTAGCTCCAGTGATGATGACAGCAGCGATGACGGTGATGAGGAGGAAGATGGGAAAAGGAAAATGCAGGTGGAGGTGCAGGGTGGTGCGGCTGGTGAGATTGAGGAAGGTGAGATAAGGGATGCTGATGGAGGGGAGAAGGCCGAAACGGCATTCGATAGTGAGTATGAGAATGATGATGATGATGATGATGATGATGATAATGATGATGAAGTGGCGGCTTGGACCGAGGCCGAAATGTATGATGATGAGGAAGAAGGTGTGAAAGGACCCATTAGGTCTAAGAATGAGCTTGCGGTAAGAAAATTTTCATTGGTTTCTCTTTTAATTTTGTAGCCATTGCTGAACTTGTTCATAGTGTGGATTGATAAGCTGCTATGAACTCGTGTGTTGTCACTGAGGACATGGTACTTCGTTAAGTCCACATACTGTCGTATGAGTTTCATATTGAGTCGAGTATTTTTGTCTGATTTACAAGCTACTCCTAGGGAATCAAGTAGACTATTTTCGAGTTAATAAAGCAGGATAACTCTCTTTAGAAGTGTTGTTCGCCAGCTTTTTCTATTTTCTGATGTCTTATAACCTTCAATGAATCCAACTTTCTGGATTACTGTCTGAGAATAGCGTGACACACATTGTTGAATTTTGCAGGAACTTCCACCAATTCCTCCGGTGAAGGTGACACTAGAACCGCATCATCAGATGATGCCTGTGGGACTTGTTTTATCGGTGAGCTCATATGGATCTAAGAGCTTAGTTCATCTTGATTATGCAAGTAGTCCTATATTGTAATATGAACTCTATTATCTCTAGTCTCAATGAAAATGTGGTATTGTTACCTGCATGAGTTTGATGCCAATTTCAATCCTACAGGTTCTTGGTACCCAAGTCATTGTGGAGGGGGTTGAGAAGCACAACCCTCTAAATGAGGGTTCAATTCTGTGGATTACAGAAAGCAGATCTCCGTTGGGGTTGGTAGATGAAATCTTCGGACCTGTCATAAATCCTTACTATGTGGTTAGACACAATTCAGAAAGTGAAATCCCTGCTGGAGTACAAGTGGGCACTTTGGTCTCTTTTGTTACGGAGTTTGCGGATCATGTGCTCAATAACAAGGATGTTTACAAAAAAGGTTATGATGTATCTGGTGCAAATGATGAAGAGATATCAGATGAAGAATTTTCAGATGATGAGAAAGAAGCTGAATACAGGAAAATGCAAAAATTGACAAAGAGGGGAATGGATGACCAGAATCTTGGCAATATGAAAAACAACAGAAAAAAGGGTAAAAATAAGCAGAGGCCCTGGAATAATGGTCAACCTTCACCTCGGCAAACACCGGATATGGGTCATTTGCCTCCCCATCAAGAGCACCACCACTTCTCTCCAGTTGCACCATCAGTTGATCATGGTCATTGTCCTTCCTCTTCCGCAGGAGCACAAGGTTTTTTTGGTGGGACTGTACCACCATTTCCAGCTGCTACACAAGTCACTGGTATCAACACACCTCCAAATGAAGTTTGGACGAATGGAATGCCGTTTCAGCCACAAAATGCATCCTTCCCTAATGGATTTCCAAACAATGGTTTTCCATGGCTTCCGCAGTTTAATCCTCAATATCCTTATCAAATGCCATTCTATCAGCCAGGTCAACAAGTGAATGCCTTTGCAGCCTCCGGGTTTTCCCAGGTGATGGGGGGTCAACAAGGCTTCAATCAAACACCATTCGGGATTGGTTTACAGGGCCAACCCACACCAGCTCAACAACTGAATACCTTTGCAGGACCCAATCAAATACCGTTCGGGTTTGGTTTACAGGGCCAACCCACACCAGCTCAACAACTGAATCACTTTGCGGGACCCAATCAAACACCGTTCGGAATTGGTTTACAGGGCCAACACACACCGGCTCAACAATTGAATAACTTTGCAGGACCCATATATCCACCGGGGCTGGTAGGACAACAAGGCTTCAACCAAAATACGTTTGGAATGGGTTTGGGTCAACAGACTAAACCATCCTTAAATGGAGACCAAGGAATGCTGTCAAACGGGTTACATGTTGAGCAGAACACAAGCATGCCACCACCTGCTGCAATTGCGGGCAGTGTGAACAGCCAGCAATTTAATCGTGGTGCATCTACTAATCGTGGAAGGGGACCCCCTCGTGGAGGGGGCCGTCATTTTGGAAGGGGAAGGGGAAGGGGAAGAGGTTGGCAGCAACAAAGGTGAAAATTGCAGCAATCTCTGCTGCACCAAGCACACTGAAGGCTATGAGAAGAGCCATCAGTTTGAAATTGCTTGGTTTGTATACGCTAGTGATTTTGGTAATTTGTGTTCTGTGATACTAATTTTGTTGTTTTTGGTATTTGCTGGTCCAGTTTATGGATGAACATAGATGGGTAAGATGATCGTCGTTTTCTTATAATGCTATGCCCTCTCTTTTAATTTATGTGTAATACCTGGAAAATGTAGATTAATGCTATGCATTCAATCTGTTGGTGCCCCTGTTTAGAAGTTGAATTCTGAAAAGAAGAGGATGAGTTAGGTTAGGTCTTGGTTTAGTCAGTTCTGTGACGTTTGTGCTCCAAATTAAAGGGTTGAAAATTAGCTGTACATAGGGATAAATCTTTTGCAAACCATTACTGACATTAATTCTATTATATAATTATATATTTGTCAATATCATTATCGTTAACAAGATGACCGCAACATGATAGCAGCTGTATTTTTGATATAGAAAGCTCCATCTATCTTAATTGGTTGCACTTGCACTATGTACAGTGTTCTCCCATTTTGACATGTTGATCTCTCGAAGACGGTATGCAAGCTCTATGCCTTGGAGCAGAATCTCCATGTGCAGAAATTCTAAATACTAAATAACAAAAACATAATCCAAATCGCGCACTAACCAAACTCAAATGATGAGAATAGAAAATTAATTAGAAGGTACGAAAGCAGTAGAGGGAACAACATGCTTTGAAATGTGACTGGAAACAAGTTTAATCAGATAGAAGGAGAATGTCAATGGAAGCTGCTTTTTAATGCTTCATTTGCATCTTCTTTTTCAATGTGGGGAAACAGGAGAGGGGGTAGGGGTTGAGGTGCTCTGACGAAGCAATAACGGGTACATATAACCCATATGATCAAAAGATAAGACCCGAGCAGAGACTTGTTACTCAAGTTTTAGCATTCATTGTGAAGTCGGTGCAAGTCTGGCAGCTGCAGTCTGAGAACCGGCAGATTTCACAGCCAAAGCACACACAAGAAGTGCAGCCTTGGCATGTTGGAGCACGGCTGCAGCTTCTGTATACCCTTCTACTTGCTCTTTCCTCTTCATTATCACATGTTACTCTGAATTATAGAAACAACATACATCAGTATTGAACCTTAAACATATGTAAGTACAACATACAAACAGTGTGAAATAGTAATACACCAAAAACATTTATGCTGGTGTGGTGGGAGTGCGAGTACTAAACATACACAGATTGATAGTTTTGGAAGCCGTATCTTTGTCAATATGTTACATATCTCATCTGCTATAACTTATGGCTCCTAAAAAGCTTCTAACAGAACTACAGCCATTATTGGGTGGGTGATTTTACCCCAGTTATTACTGCAGTTAATTTTCCAAGAACAATGCCGCATTCCATCTTTGAGTAGCTAGTCCAACTAATTCCTCACTACTTAATCATTGAAGCTGAACGAACAATATGCATCAACATAACATAGGTGATGACAATATAAGTTGCAGTACATCATTAGCATAAGGATGGAACAAGTAGTTTGCTCATCTAGTATAAGGGAAGAATACCTTGATCCATTAAAACATAAGAAGTATTTATTCAATGGATGAGAGGAACATACTTGTCATATGGCAGATCAGCACATTTCCAATTCACATCAGCTAAAGCATCATGATGAACTCGACATTCCTCTTTAGTCCGAAGACGAAACCTGCGCTCCTTGTTGCATCTAGTACAGGAAACAAACTCATCCCGGTGACAACCCCTTCGATTGTTGGATCTGTGAGAAGCGGTAGCACTTTTTGATGCCTCATTGTGGTATTTGAGCAACACTGTTTTACACAGTGGAACCTTCTTCCCATTATCAATCACCCAAATATTGTTTTTCCATTTCCTACCCGTCTCTCTTCCAGAATGTTTCTCAAATGCAGCAGGAGTCAATTTTTCTAGTCAATCAAATGCAAAGTGAAAAAAAGAAGAGTAAGATTCATAAAGTACGAAATTAAATAGGAACAAAGATCCTGAACATAAACATGAGCATCGGACACTTTAATGTGAGGTTTTCTCATCATCAGTTAAGTAGTTGCACAGTGCTAGATAAAATTAGAAAAGATGTACCAATACATGGATACTCTCAAGAGATCACGCTGGCCTAGATGATGTTATTCCAGCTATAAAACTAATTATCTGCTTGGAACAACAAAAGGAACTGACAGCACAAATACATTACTTGAAGACAAGAAGGTTGTAAGCAGCGGTATCAACAAAGAACATAGGACTCCAACCAGATAGATTTCATAAATGTCTTCTAGGCAACTATTTGATCTACAAACAGAACAACTGTCCTTGACAGACAGGTTATTTATGGTGGGGAAAATAAACAGGAAATTCAAGGTACACTGAAGACCTAGAACATTGTTATCGGATCCTCTAATGTTTTCTGTCCTTCATAATAAAGATTCCACAATCCTGGAAACAATTTTTTTGAAAGTAGTCTCGTGGGTAACACTGTGGCATATTGAGCTATGGCACAATGAGTATCAGCAATTAAGTAAAAGAGGATACACCACTTTCAGATCCTAGGTTTTCAGAAAGAACTACTCGTGAAAACTTCAACAGCACTGTAGAAGCAAGACCAGATGCTCAAAAACACATCAAATAACACATTATAGAATGCAAATTTATGAACTTTTTTTTTGGTCTCATCAGAACTCAACTACAAAGTTCATTTCCTACCAGGAAAGCTGATGATAAATAATAAAATGAATGAAAAAAAAAATTCATCAAGCACAGGTGTGCCCATTACAAGAAATGAGAAGAAAAACAGAATAGCTAAGCAAATAACACATCAAATACCACACCGTAGCTTGCAAAGTTGTGCACTTGTTTGCATATCAGAACTCAAGTACCAAGTTCACTGCCTACAATGAACTATCAATAGTGGATAAGCCAAAGAAAACAATTCCATCAACCAAAGTGGTACTAATCAGAAGAAAGAAGAAAGGAAGAAATGATACACAAAGCGCCGTATCAGTTAAACCATGCTATGAAACTCTACACCATCTAACTCTGTACAACAGAAAGAACAGAATTCTAACATCGAGAGCAAAACCTAGCAAACCAAGTCTAAAAGAGCTTTTTTGATCACTACCACAATGGCAATGCAGGTTCCATTCTCAATGCCCTCACTCAGAAAACATTTTTAGTTCGAAGACCGACACGATACAATCCGAACACAACCATATGATGCAACAAATGCACAAGTATTACAACAACCGTACGTTGTTTTGTTCACCGAGACAAAACCAACATACACTCGAACTGTATAACCACAAAAACTACAATGAACCAACTTCCAAGCCAAAACCTCGTCATCAATACCAGGTATTATCTCATACTTGATTAAAAAGGCCAGAAAATGACACCCGTCAACGTCTCAAAACCAGTTCACGATGAACTCACACTAAAACACATTTTTTCAAACATGCATTAAAAATCAAAACCCTTTTTTTACCAAAAAAAACAAACAAACAAACAAACCCGAAAAAAGTGGAGAGAGATGAAGGACCTTCATCACAGCCAGGGGTGCACTCGCAGCTGATTTCGAGGTCGCCATTGACGAAAACCCTAAGCCTACCGACAGCATCGCCGTAGCGGTGGCTCGTGCAGCCGCACGTGACCTCTATATGGTCGGAGCCTTTCTTCACGCCGCTCATCTCGCTGAGCTCGTCGTCGGAAAACAACACCAACCCATTTTCTCTCTCGACTCCGTTGGCCATTCTCGATCGAAAAGATTGCTTTTTGATCGAAACCCACGAAACCCACAAGTCTTTTCAGCTAGGAATCGGAGAAAAGGTCAGTGAAAGCGCAATAAATCGAGGGAAAAATACATGGGTTTTGTGCTAATGGGCTCTGTATTGGGAATAAGAGGAAAAAAAAGCTGAAAAAGCCCAGAAAACCACAAGTAATTAAAAGGCACGAATCTCCATGGATTTATTCCGAGAGATCTGGTGGAGGAAACGTTGAAAGTAGTAGTCTTTTTGTTTTTGGAGATAGAAAGACAAAAACTTTAAAAATTAATAAGCGTTTTTATAGATGGAGCTTAGTTTTTTTGATGGAGAGAGAAAAAGAGAGAAAAAAAGAGGTTAGTTGAAGGAAATGCGATGGATGAATTGAATGAAAATGAGCTGGCCAAGCAGAGAACTTGCAAAATGCATGATATGACATGAGATCAGGAAGGGTTAAAAGGAACAGGAAAAAAAATAATGGCTTTGGGGTCAGGGCATTTTCGTGGGAAGCAAAACGAGGTTGCGTTAATTGTAGTAAAAAAATAGTAAATAATTTCTATTCCATTTTTTTTACTGCCACCGTTTTGCTAGTTTTGGAGATCTTACTGATTGATTAAAGTTTACTGTTTTACTGTGCTGATGCTGGCGGTGAGGTAAAAAGTGGCTGCCTGCCACCAAGCTCCTGAGCTGTAAGGTTTTTTCATCAGTTGGCTTTGGACTTTTATCTATTGCGTCGTAAATACAGACAAATTTTGACAGTGATTTTAGTTTCAATGGAACAAGATATTTGATCTCAATTTTGAAGTTTTGTTCCAGAAGTAGTGTACGATACAAAGACCAAACCAACCAATGGTTCCTTTTATGTGTCTTTTCAGAATGTACGTCATTATATGGTAATGGGGCACATGCATTCTCTGTTCTGTTAACTTTGATCAAAGTTTGGGACTCCGGGAATAAGCTATTTAAAATAAATTCAAAACCTTACTCAACGAGAACATTATGGCCAAAGTTGGACGCCACTAAGCAGCAAAGCTAACTAATCATCGAATTCATATATTATCTTCTCTTAACAAAGATTGTGTTATTCAGTATGAAAGGGTCCAGAATAGTAGTTTAGCTAGGCTCTTCTTATCTTATTATATTAGAATAGCTCATTTACGACTTTCCCGCCACTAATAATTTAATAAATAACCGAGTAATCATATACGTGTGTGAGTGACTGATCTCATAATGTGACTAGTTGCCCATTGAAAAGAATTAGGCTAATGGCACAGTGATGTATAGTATAAATGCTGTGATTTTAGTTTGGTTTTCATCTAAAAACAGTTCGAACCACCTAACTCGTTCATGCTCTGGCTAATTGGCGCCGATTTGGGATCTCTGTGGGCACCTCAACTTGGTATGATGCCATCATCATCATCATCTTTTACCAAAAGGTACTTAAAGGATATAATATTTCAGTGTATCCCAAATATAAAAATCATAAGCAAAGGCTCTTTTCACTGTGGCATGAGATTCGGTTTATGATTGGTTTGACATCCATTGAACTGACCCAACTACATTTGCACAGTGGGTCGAGTCACAAATCCATACATGAACATTACACTCCTTTAGAAAATTTAAGTATTATATTTATGAGTTCAACTTATAAATTTTATATATAAAATTCATAAATATGATATTTATAATAGTAAAGGTCAATAACATTAAAGAATAAATGGAATCCACCAATTAAAACAATTATGTCAATTTAAAATAGTATAACTCTAATAAATTTTATGTTTATTGTATGTCACTGTAGCGTGAATACTATATGAATAAAACTCAGGCAATTTGAATTCCATTTATGAACATCTCTCTCACCTTCACAACCACCTTAGAAGGCCTTAGAGGTCCTTTCAGTTTGATCTCTCCCTATCATTTCAAAAGCTGTACAAATTGAAATCTTGTATACAAATGAAAATATATTACTTTGTGGCGGAGGGAAGAAGGCATGAGGGAGTGGGAAGGACCCCACTGATTTTTCAAAGAAAAAATAATAATATATATTGTAAAGATAAATTACTTAAACACCTAACAGTTCCCTTTTTAATATAATCCCCTAAAATTCTACCCAAAATTTTACCCAAAATTTTACCTTCATCCATACCTTTTCACTCTCTTTATCCATCGGTGTACTTGCTTTTGATATTAGCACTAGTACTACTTATTGCAATGGCGAGTGAGAAGCGAGTTTTTTCAGCTATGAATATTGTGAAGATTCGGTTACACAATTGAATTGGTGATGTATAGATGAATGATTGCTTGGTTGCATATATAGAGAAAGATATTTTTCATAGTTTAGATAATGAGGTCATTATGCAACGATTTCAAAAGATGAAAGGTCGTCGAGGAGTACTATCTAAATGTACCGAAGATGTATCAATATGAGATACTTTGAGATTATATTTTAAATCTCCTTGTTATTTTGTATAAAATCATAATATTTTGCTAATTTTGTTCAAAAAAATTTTTTACTAAGTACCCCCTGACAATAATTCCTAACTACGCTATTGCTTTGTATCTATTTTTTTTCATTAGGTGAAAACTCATTATGTAATGAAAGATATGTGTGCATATCCCCGATTACGTAACAGAACGTTCCCCGATACGTGTCCTGTGCATATGAAATTGGTGGATGGACGAGTGCTTCATTGGTGGCAATTCTGACTTGAAATTGGTGGGATGGATGAGTGCTATATTGGTGGCAAATCTGACTTGCAATTGGTACAAATCAAAATTTTACATTGGATTCCCCGTGACGTGAGGAACATCTGTAGCTAGCTTTATGCAAAGTCGATAGTCACTGATATTAAATTGAGGCTTTTCTCATGTTTCATTTTCTTCTGCTGGTAATTAGGCATTCATTGGATTAGTGGCAAATGGGCAGGGCTAGGTACTTTTCCAGAACAGCAAACCTTGGTTCAAATACTGAATACCGGCGGTTCCTACTACTCACCTACTCTGGAAAAAGAAGCAGCTAGTTCATAACAATCAGCTACAAACAGCTTTCTAGGCCACCCATGCAAGTAGCTTCTCTTGTTACATATAAAGCTAAACAAGATTATTATATGCAGCACAGGTTCACAGCTATATATCATATACATTGTGTTTGTCACTTAGCCCTTAAGTGGAGGAAGATTTTCCGGACAGACGGACATATGTACCCCTTCTCTTGTGTTCTTAGATCATCTCACGTGATGTGCGGGAAACGAAAAGAAATGTACAACTCGGTTGCACGCAAGTATGTCCGGCTCACTGATGCCAAATCTAAGGAATGTTGCAAATGGTGATGTACTGCATTGCTCTCTTATGTTATGTGTCGTTTTACTGATTCTCGTACTATAGATATAGTGCAATATTACTAATCATACATTTGTAGATAACAACCTTTGACACAACATAAACATATATGAAGGTTACAAGTTACAATTAACTAAGGTTGTAAATGAGCTGAGCACTAAGATGCTCAAGTTCGACTCGTACGCAATTTCTAATGTTCAAGCTCATTTCAAGTTCGTATATATTTTATATGTATTAATCTACGAGCCGAATCGAGTTTTAGTAAACGAACTAAATTGAGCTGTCCCGAGGTTGAGCGATTCATAAGTATACGAGCTTCATATAAGCTATATGAGCCAAGCATGTCAAAGCTGAATGTGAAAAATAAGTTCAAATTATTTAGTTTATGTAACGAGGAAACTTGAACGAGCCAAAAACGAGTCGACCTTGGATAGCTCGGCCAGTTTAGAGCCCTAGTTATAACGAATGATGTATAATTGAACTTATTCACGAAAGGGCCAAAACTCAATCTAAACGAATCTTTCCAACTCCAATGCTCATGAGCAAGTCGAGATGGAATCTTCAACCTTATGTATTGTATAGGGCACTGTTGCTTGAATGTCAGTGTCAGAGTTACCTAACATAAGGTCCAATATATCCCATCATCTCATGCTAGTGGTCGTACGACATATTAGGCTTCTAGCTGAGAGAAGGACAGAACGACGGCGTCGTGTGTCAATATTTCCACCTCAAAGTCAGCTTAAAATATCTCCCTCCCATTTATGATAGATCACAGAACTGAGTTGTCTCGTCTTTTTTTGGTAAAAAGTTGAATGGAACTCAATTGTTGTGGAAGGCTATCAAATTGAATTTCCGGCCCAAATCATCTATGGAAATGGGCTTTCTCCATCTTTCCATTCAACCCAACCAGAGAAACAGCTGGAATAGAAAACTTTTACTTCATGATCTTCTTCTATTCTCGGAATTTAAATCTTCTTGTGGACATACATAGCAAGTATATTGAAGGAGAAGTGGCTCCTTTGAGTTGTGAACAGATCTTACATAATTGCAATGGTAAAGTTGATTTGAAGTTTTACATAATGCAATGGCAAAGTTGAGATGTTTTAATAATTAAAGGTTTGCATCTGAATCATAAAGAGATTAGACGAAACACTCCTTTCAGAAAGCAAAATAGGTAAAGCTGATGCACTAACAAGACAAGCAATGTCTCTCCATTTTTCATTTTGTATGTGCATGTCTTTTTTTGGACAAATATGTGCGTATGTCTATGCATTGGAATGTCTGTATGTTCATGGGATAAAAAAGTAAAACTACTCAAACGACATTTGCAAAAACAGTAGCTTGAAAGAAGGAAATTGTTAAACTATAAGACTCATATTAGGTATGTTAATGCAAAAGAGTTTGAATGATGATAATGATCATGCTGAGTGTTAGACAGATATGTCAAGCCTAGTATGGTGGAGATTTGACAATGAAGTTTTGCAAGGAGAAAGACCTGCATGTACTAATTTTATCGATCATCAGCCAATTAAACATTAATACATAAATCATCATATATTTTAACATCTAATTAATCAAAGACACATAAAATTGGTTCACACAAGTCCTTCATTTGCAAAAGGAGAATCCCATAAACACTTAATTAAGGTACCGGTAAAGTATTAGGCAAAAAAAACCTTGGGATTGATGTTGTTCTTGTTAGACTAGTTGGAAATGATATAGTAACTTGCATAATGTGGTCGAAGGTTTGGAAATTTTCCAGATTTAATGATGTTTTCAAAGGGAGGCAGTTTAGTTCTTATGAGGACCTCTTTATGGTTGGATCTGATGTGCTCTCAACCAAGGAGTTGACCTTATTCACATATATCTGTTGGAGCCTTTGGCAAAATAGAAACAAGGTAGTATTTGAAAGGAGTGCTCAGCCTGCAGAGGTAATTTTTAGTAATGCTTTTCGGTTGGCTGAAGAATATAGTGATTTGGTTGCAAGAGTAATGCCAGCTAAATTACAATAGAGAGCATTGGTCTCCCCTCCAGTGGTTGTTTTAAACTGAATGTAGATGCCGCATTTATACCCGAAACTGGTGTAGGTGGTATTGGTGCTGTTGTTAGAAACGACAAAGGGGAAGTTATGGTGGTTATGGCCCTTCCTCTTGTCACCGCCTCCTCGCCCAAGCATGCCGAAATATTGGCTCTTAATTACGGGTTGCGCTATGCTTTGGATGTTGGTTTCTCTTCATTGTTTGTAGAATCAGATTCCTTGGAACTTGTTAGAGATATAAATGCAAATGATGATGAGCAGCTAGCATATGATGGGCATCTTATTCAGGATATAAAGGAGATCCTGCATCAATTTCTCAGGTGAAAGTGTCATGTATCCAGAAATTGTAACCAGGTAGCTCACCTCTTAGCTAAGGTTGCTTTGAATTGTACTTCTGAGATAATCTGGATGGAGGAAGCTCCCCCTTGGCTAGAAACCATTATTGATAATGATGCTATGAGCTCCTAATGTACCTCCTTTATTTAATGGAAAGTTCATTTCTCAAAAAAAATGTGGTCGAAGTGTTAGAGAGATATGACCTAGTGACTGAAGGGTGGTGGGGATGCTCCACCAGCTTTCTTCTTTCTTGTGGGGTTAGTATCATAGTAATCTACTTCTCTATTCAATATATTTTCTATTGGTTACCTTGTACACCAAAGTTTGCAAACCATACTCATCCATAGTCATTTTCATATAGTTAAGCCACTTAAAATATTTCAGTTCATTTAGTATAGTAAAGCCATAACCACAAAAAAAAAAGTCTGTAGGCCATAACTATGAGTTTGTAATGTTAAGGAAGGAATTTCAGATAATGTTTTATGATTACAAATGTCTTCACCAAACACAATAGTAAGCTTTACTACTATAAAGTATAGTTTACTCAGAATTCACTCCACGCGCATTGCTTGTATTGTAGCTGTAGCTTGTATATTCATCTTCTTACATAATCTCATTACTCTAAACAATTGTCAACTTGTTTAGTCTCTGTTTTTGCCTACAATTAAAGCAAAGTCTTCATCTACTTAATCTCTGCCCTAGTTTTCACTTTCAAGTTGCCCACTTTCTGATCGCCATTACCAAAAGTCATGACTTGAACCTTTGAATTTCTCACACTCAAGGTTAAAGCTTTTCTGAATCTTCTGTCGGTCCTCTTCACCTGTGTAAGCATTTCTGTTCTGTTTCCTTGAAAACCCAATAAGTTTTTCTTTGGTTGAAGCTTTCTTAAGCTTTATTCACTTTCAAGTTGGTTGCTTTGGTTGCTTTGTGTTTAATTTGGATCTGGGTTAGTTCAGAGAAAAAGACGTTTTCCATTGAAAACTGATATCTAACTCCTGTATATTTTGCATTCAGGTTGACGTTACATATTTTTGATTGCTGTATAGATATCTTGTCATTTCTCATCTGGGCTTGTTCGTTTTCAACCAATTCATCAGCTTTAGCGTCTGTTTTTGTTTCTGTGTATAAAAATCTAACATTTTTAACATACCCTTTTGGTCATCATAGCTCCTGAATGCCAAAGTTATCAACTTGATGCAGTTTTGATTGAGAACCCATGTTTTCCGCTGAAATTCTTGAACCCCTGCAGCTTAAATGTCATTAATGTATATATTAAGAAGGCGTTTATGGTTCAGTAACCGAACCTACCAGTTCCTGTTTAGCTCTAGAACATTAACAAGATTGGTGGGTGTTGCTTTGTGAGCTGATGCAGAGGGGTTTTGGTTTCTAAACCGAAATATTTGCTGGCTTAGGACCATTGATTGAGTATGAGGAAGTATGTGAACCATCACTCAGCTAGGAACTTTGGTGATAGGATTTGGGTTATTCCATTCTTTGCTAGCTTCATCATATTCATTACCCTCTTTTTCTCGGCCATTTCCGGTCTTTTTTCCTCCCCGCACATTGCAGAGCAGTTGCCATTTGATATCAGTTCATTCTCTAAATCAGATGACTCAAGTGGGTATTTTGTTGAGTCTGATTTGAAAAGTTCATTAGACACCAATAGGGGTTCCGAAATTGGGGCACCTAGATTAGCTTATCTGATATCAGGTACAAAGGGTGATAGTCATAGAATGATGAGGACTTTAAGGGCGGTATATCATCCAAGAAATCAGTATATTCTGCATTTGGATCTTGAGGCTCCACCTCGTGAAAGGTTGGAGTTGGCAAGTTCGGTGAAGGCTGATCCTACTTTTAGTGAAGTGGAGAATGTGCGTGTTATGGCTCAATCCAATTTGGTGACCTATAAGGGCCCTACAATGATTGCTTGTACCCTTCAAGCTATTTCCATTCTGTTAAAGGAGAGCTCAGAGTGGGACTGGTTTATAAACCTAAGTGCTTCGGATTATCCTCTCATGACACAAGATGGTTAGTAACAGACTTCGCTCTTGTTCATTGTTATTCTTGTTGATTATGATGAATGTTCTAGTCTTTATTGCTCATATGCTTGCACATGGTAATGGTGTGAATAGCAAGGGTATCATTTTTGTTTGAGTTTCTTTTCTCCTTTACTGCTTCTCTCATTATTTAAAGGACTTTGGGACAATTGCAAGCGCATATTCTGCTGAAATGTGACAAAGCAATTTGCATAGCTAGATGTTGTCCATTATGTTTAGTTGGATTACATATTTGGTATTTGATAATGGATTAATGTATGCTTAATGTTGATATTGATGGTTATGAATGAACGAGTATCTGTGAACTTATTATTGAGATTGATAGGATGGAGGTTTTTGACATTACATTTGGTCTTCTATCTTCAGCTGTTTGGAATTTCATTATATCTGTCAAGGCCTCTTTCTTTAACTCTCTAGTTTTCAAGTTGTTACGTCTTTACTTGCGAAAGATAATAGATTCTATAAACATCCTTCAACTTCATTTCGGCCAAAGGTGCTGTAGCTAAATCGAATACCTGTGAAGATTACTGGCCGCCGTTGTGAGATGCCTATAAATCTCTGTCGATTGATCTTCTTTGGAATTGTGGTTTTTGACTTCCATTGAAAAGCTAATCTTGCCTAATCCTCTAATTTATTCAAAATAAAAAACAAATTCTGCTTTCCGAGCTTCTCACATTTCAATTCCTCTTTAATAAAAGCTCTTGTTTTTCTTAGTTTCATGTATTATATGCATGATCTGAGAAGGGGAGAGGAGGGAAATGCCATAGGATTTTGCCTTTTCATGAGACCCTTCTCTGACATTAACAATTTTCATTTGGGTTACCTTCCAGGCAAACCTGCTTTGATTTAGCAGCTGTTTGCGTGTATCGGTGCCTACAGTTTTTGCTTTTCTTTTATAATGCACTTGGAAATTTTAAGTACAACCTCAAAGTTCACTTTGGACTTGTAAATCTGATAAATTGTAACCATGATAAGAAGATAGTAGCAGCTCATCAAACTAAATGAACCATACAAGCTGCTTTGACAAACTAGTTTACATTTTATTCGGGAAAGTATTCTGTACTCTAGTTGGAGGTATCTAGACTACCCTTTGCATAATTTTAGTCGGTAGTGGAGAAATGGTTGCTGATTCAGATTATACTTGGATCTCTCACTGCGTTATATTTGTTGATTTTGTTTGCTCATGAACTTGGATAGTGAAAGGTATCACGCCAAATGTTTCTGATGGCATGCGGACGAGAATAACCCTAAGTTTTTCCTGCTAAAATATAATACTCTGTTAGTACCTTCGAATTCCTGATTAAAGCTGTCCTCATTGACCAATAGCATGGTAGCTTCCTGCAGCTGCCCCTGCCTATGAAATAGTCGTATTCCAATGGTGGACTAGAGTCCTATAAGTTGCAGGGTACTTGTCACAGACGTAACATAACTTTCATAAGAAATTTGTTTGAAACACTACGCTCCTGATGCCTTGTCTGTATAGGCTTTCCTTTTTGGGTGCTTGTCTGGTCCTAGGAATGGCAACTGAACTTTCCTGTTGTCACGTCACTTCAGTCTCATGTGTTTAATCATGCTACTATAAAGACCACATTTGTGTTCAGCTTTGTGCCTGAATGATATCTATGAGAAGAATTTTAGTCTCGTGTTTCCTGATCTTTTTCTTAACTGTGCAGATATGCTTCACGCTTTCTCCAATGTCTCTAGAAATCTCAACTTTATTGAACATATGCAGATTACGGGATGGAAACTGTAAGTAAAATGTATATAGCTAACAATAAACTATTCTTTGTTTGTACTTTACCATTACAGATTGATAATGGTTATGATATATCTCTTCTTTTGCAGGAACCAAAGAGCGAAACCAATCATCATTGATCCAGGCCTGTACTTATCAAAAAAATCCGACATTGCATGGACCACTCAGCGTCGATCGCTTCCTACATCATTTAAGTTGTTTACAGGTAATTAGAACTGTATGTACACGCTCTTTTTCTAGCACATAAAATCCTTGGTAATTATTAGCATATTATTGCTCCTTTGAAAGGCGTCAATGCACCTTTGCTGGTTGAATCGTTATAAAGTCTTACATAGTATAAACATGTTGCCAATTTTACTATAGTGTCAAAGTTAAGATTGTGTTCAGTTTTTGTTTAGTTTGGCTGTGACGGGTAATCATCCTACTTGGAGCTGAAAAAGGATCAGATATACGTTGATAACTCATTAGATTGGATTTGAAAGTGATTGGAGTCTATTTTTGTGGAGTTAACAAATCTCGTGCAGATCAAACTATATTGCATATTGGGTAGTTCAACTCTACCTGTCTAGCTAAAAGGGCACACATATGCTGTCTTCTGTCCACCTGAACTACCCCCCCTCTACCTCAACCCCGGAAAGAGGGGAGGCATAGCAAAACAATAGGAAAGATTATATGTTGTAAACTGTTTCTTCTGTAATGTGTTAGTAGCTTTTCTGATTGAAAATAGCCTCTTGTAATTTTGATTTTGCGTTTTGTAAGTAGCACTTGACCTCTAAATAAGTAATTTTCAACTTTTCAACCATTTTCCCTTGTCTGCAGGTTCAGCATGGGTAATGCTAACACGATCCTTTCTCGAGTACTGTATATGGGGATGGGATAACCTCCCACGCACTATGCTTATGTATTACACAAATTTTGTTTCTTCTCCCGAAGGCTATTTTCATACTGTTATTTGCAACAATGAGGAATTTCGACACTCTGCAATAAGTCATGATCTCCACTACATTGCTTGGGACAGCCCTCCAAAGCAGCATCCCATCGCCTTGTCTATGAAGGACTTTGACAAAATGGTAAAGAGTAACGCCCCATTTGCTCGGAAGTTTCCAAAGGAGGACCCTGTCTTGGACAAAATCGACAAAGAGCTTCTAGGTCGCACAAGCCGGTTTGCTCCTGGGGCATGGTGCATAGGCAGCCAAGAAGGTGGGGCTGACCCGTGCTCTGTGCGTGGTAATGATACAGTATTTAGGCCAGGTCCCGGTGCTGAGAGGTTCCAACAGCTGCTTCAGACACTTTTGTCTGAAGATTTTCGGAAAAAGCAATGTTCATGACAAGAACATAGGTAACAATTTGGCAAGCCAAGTGTACATTATTATATCCATTAGATTACGATGCTGATGTAAAATGACAGAAGTTTTGTTTCAGATATATTAAATAGAGTTCACAATATCCATCTGCTTTTTCATCTCTTGGTTCTCTTGGCAAACATTGTCCAAACAATTTCTTCAGCTTAACTTCTTGCTGATGTTAGTTTCATATACTTTTCAATTATCATATCTGGTGAGTGATCACTGTCAGTGAAGTACCCCTTCTCCACATCCAACCCTTCTTGCTCCGCAAGCATCTCAACGTGGTTCTGGACTCGGTCTGCTCCAATCTGGTTGGGCTCTAACAGCATGCAAGCGATCTCAGTAGTCTCCTCACCATGAAACAAGCCCAGTGTCTGCACGGTTGGGAGTCCGCCCCCTCGGGCACTCACCATGCGTGCAATACGTCGTGCGGCCGCGACGTCTGTTGATAAAATAGGTATGTTGTACAATGCAAGCCACGGACGAGCCCCAATCATCGACATGCCTCTTGCAGGGAGTACACTACTGGGGCCTTCATCTGGTTTTTCTTGAAGAGCTTCTGGGATAGTCCATCCTGCCCATTGGTTGCCCATGAAATTGGGTCGGTAGTAACCAAGTTCACGCCTGATGGTGTCAAGGGCCTTCCCTGTTGGGTGTGCTGCTGCATACAAATATACTGGCACTGCATTGTGTAACAAAAAGCTTTTTAGGCAATGTTCAATAAAAATGGTGCTAAACAGCTTAGTACTACTAACTAACCTTGGAATTTGTTTCCCAATTCCACTGCAACTGCCTTGGCAAGCCAGGCAGCTTCATCGAGAGAGGCACGGGCCAACGGGTGAAAGAGAATGTCGTCGACAACCCCTAACCGGGGATGAGCCCCCAAATGCTGCTCAAGATTAATGACTCCAAAGGCTGCCTCAGCCATGGCTAGTATAGTCTGCTGCAAAGGACAATATATGGCACTTCCTGTGCTGTCATGCATAACATATGATACCATGGTGTAGCGGACCCTATTGTAAGCTCGGTCCTCAAACTTGTTAACAATGACTGATTCCGGATGGTGCCTGGCAGCGCGTTCAATGGCGTCGAGAGCAGCGTGGTTTCGCGATTCGGATATGAAGAGCTTGCAGCAGAGTAGCATGGACTGATCAATGGCGTTCTTCTTCTTGTCCTAGTGTAAAAATAAAAACACTCAGTGCTATTGATCAAGTGGAATAGTGGAACATTATCTATAAATTAATTAACATGATCATATACACCCGATTAATTATTTGAAGTTGTCAAATCATCACACTTTAAATATGAATCACGTGACTCATACGTCACATGTCGTGAAGCTTCCACTGACAAATGTATGGTTACCATTGTTTATCACTACTGATCCTTCTTCCAGTAGGAAGTAGCCCCCCAAGACTGCTTAACACCTCATAAGTTTACGAGTGATTTTATTCATACTCATCAATTTTATCACCATATTCATTATTCTTTAAAATCCCATTATTCATTGTACCTAACTTGAGTTTTCTCTTCACACCTACTTTTCGTTCCAACAATGACCCTAAACCACCCAAGGATCACACCAACGCAGTCACCCCCAACTCACCTTTGCCCTTGATTAGTTAGGGTAAGGTTGCAGATGAAGATGAAGAAAAAGAACCCGAAACAAGATATCAAATATGTGGGAAAGATTGGATTTAACGAGAAGTTTACAACTCTTGACGAGGATATAATAATAATTTAATAATTAAAATAAATAATGAACATGGATAAAGTTTCTCTAAATTTAATTTGTAACTTATAAGAAAATCTAATCTTTTGGAAGAGCATTATCAACAGATTAAATGGCTCGTATTGCAGTGATTCTTAAAAATTAAAGACAGTAGCCCTCCTAGAATCATCACTCCGAAGCGAGTCCCAAGTAACTAATGCTTCAATGATTCTGCATTATTGAAGTTTATTCTCATATCCTCATAAAATGCAACATCCGCATGGTTTTGAAACATGGGGTTTCAACTAGTTCATCAACCAGACATACATAATCAGCACGAAATCGATGAAAGAGAAGGAACATATGAGCAGAACAAAGACAAAAATGATAATTTATCTTCTGCTAAAACAGAGAACAATAAGAAGAAAGAAAACTAAAGCTGATTATCGATCTTTCAGTTGTCTTAGCGTGAGGTTAGAAATTGCTTATTCACTAAGCGCTTACCTTGCAACTTGGGCTGTTATCCATTTCTTCTCTTCACTAGGTGTTTAATTTTTTCAGATGAAGTGACAGTGTTTTTGTTTCAAGCGAGCAGCTGAAAGGGAAGCACTTATACTACTAAAAGCACTTCTATGAGTCAGCATTGATGAGGAATCCATATACACGACAGTCCCCACAATTTGACAGGTCCATGCTCAATAATAAGTGAAAAGGGACAACAAACCCCCAAATCCAAGCCATTTAAAAGCATATAACCCAAATGACCAGGCATAATTAATCAGCAGCACCATTTTAAGATGACTCTGCACGTGATGGTTTCTTCCTTGGCACCCTTGATGATCGACACCTAACCCGAAGACTACAAAGCGAAAACAACTAGACGTTTGTGAATACAGCATCCAATGCATTTTGTTAGAATGAGAGTTCTGATTAGGCTCCATCTATCATCTTTTTTTCTCTTCGGCTGTATCATCTAATTGAAGAGAATGACACAGATTTAGAAAGCCAACACAACCGCACAATTCATGAGAAAAGGAGAAAAAGGAAAGCCCATAGTATCAAATTATACAAGAGTCCTCAAAGCAGTTTTGAAAGTGTGGTAGACGAACCTGGTGGTTAGGTAAATATGAAACTTAACATCATGGTTGGTACTGATGTGCATATGCATTGTGGAATAACTCGTCTCTAGTAAAATTTTGAGAAATTTTACCTATAGTGGCTGTTCAGTTCTTACAACACATCATAACTGTAATCCACTCATAAGATGAAAGTTCCAGGCTAGACCTGATGACATAATGTCCTTTTATCTATGTACCCTTTCACAAAAGCCACACCTTTCTGCATAATTTCCAGTTTCTACGACCATTCACGAGGATTATTGAAGAGGGATTTGTACAACCAACCCAATATTAGTGAAGATAAGACGAGGGTGCAATGCTTTGTCGGTTCAGATAAGCACCAAACAGAAACTTCCAATATCTTGCTATAGAAATATGAAACCACATACAGCACAATGGATTAAAAAAGATATAACAGCAACGATAACCATATGATTTAATTTTAAACTATGGACCAAGTACAAAGTTTCAAATTAGTGTTTGGGATCGCATGAATCGAAAACGACGGATGACGAAGCTTCAACCAAACAAGCTAGGAAGTCTCATCACGGGTGTTGTCACTCTTTTTGATGGTATGCGTCAGAACTTGTTTGAGATGTTTTGTGCCGTCCAACTCCAACACATACTCAAAGAGATGACTTCATTTGACAGGAACATTTTCCAAGTGCTGAAGCTTTTATTTTATGCTGTGTTCTACGGACAGGAACCCAACTGCAAGTAACTTTCGATCAATTTTTCCTGGGAAAAATCGGTGAAGTACCCCTTCCCAACGTTTAAACCGTCTTCCTCTGCAAGCTTCTCGACTTCAACCTGAACCCTATTGCCTCCCACTTGCTCTGGTTCCAACAGATTGCAAGCTACCTCAATGACAGATTCACCGTGTGCAAGTGCCATGGCTTGGACCGAAGGAAGTCCTCCTCCTCTGCCACTCACTCGTTTTGCAATTCTACGAACAGCAGCAATGTCCGTGGAGAAGACTGGGACGTTATAGTTATCAACCCACCGGGTTGCTCCAATGACGATGACACCCTTATCTTCGGTGACTTGGGAGGGACCCTTGTCCGGCTTCAGCGCCAAGTATTGTGATTTCGGTCCCCCAACCCACTGTTCTCCACTAGAATTTGGCTTGAAATACCCCAGCTCTCTTCTGATTGAATCAAGTGTCCTCCCCTCATCATGGGCAGCTCCGTAGAGAAAAGTAGGAACTGCAGGCTACATTTGAGATTATTAGCACTTCATATTGTAGGAGAACTGCTTGTCAAATGTTGCTAACAATACAAGACAGCAAAGAGAATAACATTATAGCCAATATTAAAATCGCCCTGGCCATTGAATTTGGCCAGCAAATTTTGGACTTTTGAAGTTAAACAACTTTTGAAAGCATATGCATTTAACAATCTACTAATGTCGACAATCAAGTGTGGTCTAATAACTGTCAAGGGAGCATACCTTGAAGAGCAGAACCAACATCTGCAGCCAAAGATTTTGCAACCCCAGCCACTTGGTCCAGAGAAGCACCGAGCAGGGGATGAAAGCATATGTGATCCACAACTCCGAGCCGGGGATGACTTCCCGAATGAGACTCAAGGTCAATGGTTTCAAAAGCAGCCTTAACCATGGCGAGCACGGCCATCCTTAAGGAACAAGGCTCCCCAGACGGCTCCGGAACCAACTTAGAGACAAGAGTGTAACCAACTCTGTTGTAGGTCTCATCTTCAAACTTATTGACAATGCGTGCTTCTGAGAATAACTTAGCAGCTCGTTCAATCGACTCTAATGCAACCCTGTTTCTGCTTTCAGATATGTACACTTTGCAGCAAGCAAGCATAGATTTCAACATTTTCACTCCTTACTGCTCATCACCAACTGCAGAAAAAACCCATCGATTACAACAACGAGCATGCACCACTAAAAAACAGTGTGGCCAGTGTGTTTTTCTCGGACCACAAAACCCTCTAAACCTTAGCCACTAGTTCAGCTAATTACTAAATGGATGGCGATAAAAGCATCTCAAAACCACCCAAATTTGCAACACTGCAATGGAAATACAGCTTAATAAAAACTAGGCTTACACAAATTCCACTGATCTTTAGCATAATGCACCAATTAAAATCTTGCAAAGTACGAAGAAAACAACAGAACTCGCAGGATTATCATAAAGAACAAAACATTATGTACAACATTGTCAAATATCGAAAATCAACTTTCATAGTATAATTCAAACGACCAAAAAGCTTTCACCTTTACCCATCAAAACATCAATTTCAGACCAACCCATTACAGTAAAACCGATGAACAGCACAGTAAAACATGTTTGGTAAGCCTAGAAAATCTACCCAGCTCAAAACGACATCCCTTTAGCACAAAACGACGCCTCCTCGGCATCCGAACCTCCTTTCGAGTACCCTTTGTACTCCAATTTCACCCCCATTGAAGCACAGACCGCCCTAAACTTCAACCGCAGGCCCTCCATCACATCTTGGCCCGCCTCCGCCTCGGGCTCCATAACCGGGTACTTCTCAATCAGCTCCTGCATCTGCTTCACGGCCTTGAGGACCCGCGGCGAGAACCGGGTCGGGTCGACCCGGATCGCGGAGTTCCAGACGTCGACGCAGCCCCGGTAGAACCCGAGCTCCTCGCCGGCCTCGAACCCGTATTTGAGGCCGACTTGCTCCGCGTCCTCCTTTCCGGCGGCGAGGCCGTCCTTGTAGCCGTCGTCGAAGCCTTCCTTGATCCGATTCGCTTCCCAATCCACAAAATCCGACCCGAATATGTCCTCCATTGGATAACAATACAATAGAAAAGTATCAAACTTTTACCTGTTTTTCGGTTGTGGAAAACTCACCGGAGATTGCAAGAGGCCTCGCTTTTGAATGGGTGGTGGTGGTGGCGGTTGTGAGAGTTTGGATCAAAATTGTATTTGATTGGTTGAAATGGGTTGAGCTTGTAGTTGTAGATAGGGCTTCAAGCCCAACTATACAGGCTTTCAACCCAATCAAAAATTTAAAAAATCTTCGTGAGAGCACATGACCAGTTGATGAGGGCTGCTATGTACACCCGGTTTTCTTCTTTGGACACCTTGAATTTATTTATAACATGTAATTACATTTAAGTCTTTAATTTCTTATACACCCATCTAGGTTTAGAAAAAAAAAAAAATTAATCTGCCCGTTTGCACGATTCCATCTCTTGCATCCTACTCGATGTTTATAAACCCTAAATCTCATACAATCTCCTATTTTTAATGAAAGATACAATGAAAAATGATGAATTAGAAAGAAGAAAAGTAAAACCTTATTCAATATTTCGCCCTAAGTTCATGAATCGATTGACAAGTACATAGTTTTCCAGCCCCTGGATCGTGATCAGATCAGTCGTATTGTCCGCTTACAGGTAATTTCAATGATGATTCAACTCAACAACTTTCCTTCTTGACATCTCTATATATTCTCGAAGAATGATGTTAAATTTGCTTTATTGCGATGACCTCTAGTCAATGATGCTAATTGGTCAATCTTTTTTTTTCTCTCCCTATTGCTTCCTGCGTTATCTTGTTCTGTGGTAGAGGATAATTTTTTACTCATAATTTCTACATTTTCATTGTTGTTGGACCGAGTGCGAAAGAGAGTTGCAGACCACAAGATGAAAATCGAGGTCAGCGATGTAGCCATCCAGGTTCTTAGAAGTCTTGGATACGATCCAAACTACGGTGCTAGACCAGTCAAGCGGGTGATTCAACAAGGGCATCTTGAGAGGAGACTTCAGGGAAGAAGACACTACAGCCATAGACCCAGAGGTCTCAGCGTTTGCCAATGGCCAGCAACCCGAGCAAAAGCTAGTATTCATGAGGGTCGAAACTGATTCGGAATCTGCAGCTGCAGAGAACCAAGAAGTTTTCTCAGGGAAAGTGTAGATGATAGCATAGAAGGATAGTGTAGATGAGAGCAGAGTTAGGCAGAGTTAAATCATATTCAGGAGACTACTTTTGTATACAGTATATCGCATGTTTGTTACAAAAATTTAAGCTGAAAAATATAATATAATATAATATTTTGTTCATATAGATTTATACTTTTCAATGTCGTACGTATGTCCGCAGACCTTGCTTCTTCAAGATTGAAGTGCACTTTATATCTGTAAACCTTCACTTCGCTTGATCAATAACAAAACAAAGGTTCTGCTATATGAAATATTAACAAGAAAATGTGTCATTTTTTATCCAACCTCTAATGCTTCAAATAAATCTAATGAATTTATTCGAATATATATTTGAGTTTTTGGTGAATCTTATAGGTCTAATTAGGTAGGAAAAGATGAGTTTAACAAATTTTAATTTTGGGTGTCCAAAGAAAAATTTAAGGGTGCTCAAGAAAATTTATTCAATAAACAAAATGAAGGGTATAAGTGGAAAACTTTAATCAAATTTGGGTGTTCAAAGCAGTTTCATAAAAATAAGATGGGTGTACAAAGAAACTGGGTATCCAAAGAAGAAGAAATCCGGGTGTACATAGCAGCCCTCATATAACGAAAATTTTCTTTGTTTCGTTAGAGAAAGTTTCATATTCAACTCTTAATGGTGCGGATAGTATTGGATGTAGTGATTCTTATGGATGGATTATGGAGGGCTTCAAGCCCAACTATACAGGCTTTCAACCCAATCAAAATTAGAAACGTCTTCATTAGAGCACGTGACCAATTGGTTTAACGAAAATTTTTCTAGTTTGGTTAGAGGAAATTTCATGTTAACTCTTACTGGTGCGGTTAATATAGGCTGTACTAATTCTAATGATAATTTGTGGATGGATTATCGAAGGGTTTGAAAACATAGTGAAAAATATGTACTTTACTTTTCAAGTATAGTATTACAACATTTAGATTCTACAATCAAAAAATGTCTTGCTTGCAGTATTTGATCTCAGCTAGTGGTAGATAGATAGTCCGATTATTACATTTTGGAACTATTCTCTATTGTGGAACAATTTATGTTCAGTAGATAATTTTGTTTTGGAAAATAATATTCTTACATTTCCTTATTTAAGTGTACATTAAGTACACACAATAATAATTGACATTTTCCTTTATATTTCTACATCATATATTAATTACTATACTTTTTCATACATGTGGGATCAAATCAAATCAAAGTATGCCAATCCCCATGCTCTTAATCCAAATGCAAGGAAAATACTCCTTTTTTCTGCGTTTGTGTCACTAGTGCAAAACTGAGAAGGGACACTTGTCATTTGGATGGAACATGGAATTCCTCAAACAAATAAATGAAAATGTGGAGTTTCCAGAATCAGCGCCAGGGACACAGTTCCCATGCTTTCTTCCTCCTGAGTCCTCACACTCCAGTTCTTGTTAACTTCGCTCACGTCTTGTGAATTGTGCAAACACAGAGAGTAGTTGCAGGGTCTTTTTTACATGACAAGCAACACAAGCACATATATAAATAAACTATTGTACCACCACAGGTATTTCAAACTCGAGCATTATTATTGTTGTTAATTTATTAAGCCATGGGGGGATCGCATTATTACAGCAAGGGGAATGGGAATGGAAGCAGCAGCAACGGCAGCAGAGGCAGAAAATATGGGTTGATGCTGGTGATGGCGTTCGGGGCGGCTTTGTTCGGAGTGATGGTGCTGCACAAGCTCAAGGAAAGGCGCATCTTCAACCTTTTGCTCAAAGAAAAAGACGATGAGCTCGTTTCTCTTCAGCTCCTCTTGCAGGCGAGTTTTCCTCTGCATTTCATCTCTTTCTCTTGCATTGCATGCAACTCGAATTGATACTACATTTCCAATTTTCGATCTTTTACATGTTAACAAGCACACCCTTTTCGGATTTTAGTTTAGCCGAGATCAATGATCACTACAAATAAGTGGTACTACGACATTACAAGGGCCTGTTTGGAAGTGCTTCTGAAATAGCTAAAAGTGCTTTCTATCAACTATAAAAAAACATTTTAAAGAGTGCTCGCCAGGAAAATTTGAATTTTTTATGGGTCATAAAACAGGTTTTTGGCTTCTTAAGCGAAGCGCTTAGATTTTTATAAAAATTTAGATGTGTTTCTTATAAAAGGGCTTATGAACCTATCTCTAGTGACTTTGGGTGTTTTGATCTGGTAATGTACAGAAACTGTCAGATTTGTGTTTTTTTTTATTGCATTTGGTAAATCTGTTGTTATGTGTTTTATCTCACAGAAGGATAGAGACTACACAAAAGAATTGAAAAGGAAGAATGAAGAGATGAAAACAAAACTCTACTCTATGAGAACTCAAAAGATGGAACTTGACAGAAGCCTCTCTGAGTTGAAGTCCACGATTGGTTCGCTTAAAGAGGAACTACAAACAATGGAGGCTGCATTCGAGGAGAAGCAAAGTGAAATCAAAATGATGAAAGTCAATGCTGAGCATGAAAGTCCTCAAGTGATGGAAATGTTAGAAAGCTTGAGGCAGAAGGAAGCTGAAATTCAGGATTTGAAACACCGCCTTGAATATCCGGGTAAGATCTGGTCGGTCAGCACTGATGACCCATCAAAACCAGCTACGAATCTAACCTTGTCTGGAAGTGCGGTTCAAAAGGCTGATGGATTGGCAGAATCCAGTAACAAGGATAGTGAGCAAACAAGGCCAGGTGAAGATGGAAGTGGCAATAAAGTTATTAGTCTTCGGCAGGCCGACTCTACAACAGAAGTGGAAGATCAAATTGGAAATGGAGGGTCTGAACCTGACAGGAGGGAAACAATGGCCAAATCGTCAGAGAAGTCAAAAAGCTCACAAGATGGAAACATGAAAAAAGGTGGCACCGAAGAGCAGGGCCAAGGAAAGACAGGCGAGGGTTGGAAAGATGGTGGTGGTCTTGGCATTGATGATGCTATGGAGAGTAATGTTGCAAATGCATCTCAGGCAATTAGTGACACCAACGGAAAAGACACTGATCATAAGGTAACTGATGGTGAAGAAATTAAGATCACAGGAAATGGACAACTTCGAAATGCTCAAGATTCCGAGCATAATGAGAATCAGAAATTTCAGCTGACTGCTAAGGGCGGGATGAAGTTAGAAATGCAAGACAACTCGGACAACGGTGACAGACCAAAGAAATGGAGATTGGTTGCTAAGCAGAGGAGGTTGGAGAACAAGGAAAATCTGAAAAACAATGGAAGGCGAGATTTGAGAAGTAGAAGATCTTTCAAAGAAGATCAGAAAGGGTTAATTGGCCGAGCAGAGGACGCAGCTTCAAACAGGAGACTAACTGATGACAACCATCCCATGGAAGACGTGAAAAACGCGCTTGATACAAGCAACGCTAATGGTGAATCCAGTGGCGTAACAAACAATGATAGGAAACAAAAGCAAGAAGATGGAAAATCAGAAGATGAAGAAGCCATTAACATCCAACAACAGAGCCTAAACACTAGTGCTGAACATGCAGAATCTTTCGATCCACAGGACTTGCCAGAAGATTTAGAAGTTGCAGATGCTGAGGAACAAGAAAAAGATGCAACTGATAATAATATCTTTGATGAATCTGGTTTGAATTCGGAAGAAGATAGAGAAGAATACAGGGAGGAAATAGACGAGTCTGAATTCTAGCAGGTTATCGTAAGACTCCAGTTCGATAAGGGCGGGCTTGATATCTTCTTTTGTCAGTTTGATATGCTTGTTTATGTTTATTTAGCATGGTTAAGCACAGTTAATTGAAAGCCAGAATTTCAAAACCAGGTTTTAGCAATCGGTTGGTCCGAGCGTTACCAAGATTACAAGTTGCACTATCAAACTGTCAACTAAGTGGCTTTATCACTGAAACTGGAGATCGGAAAGAAAAAAGGTCCAGTACGATATTATCTCTTGCCCTCCCATCTCCTCTGGCCACAGTACAAGCTACTTTGGCATTGCCATGGGGGAGGCGGAAGGGAAGGAAACGTTGGCTAAAAGGGTGGCATGGCGGCGACCAGAGGGCCAAATGACTTATTGATTAAAAAGATGGAACCGTGAACACAAACTATTAACAGCAAATAGATAGTTTTCAATGTTCACAATCCAATCCAAGAATAAGATGGAGTTCTGATTGGGTTACTTCTCAAAAGCATAAGCAACTGCCATTTGAAGCAATCAATATAATTCGGCCAGGAAGGAGGATGCATTGTATTATTGAAACATAAACGGTTTATGCATCGAATCTCAAAAGTGACTACAAAATGGATACAATTTAACAGAAACATAAACTCCCAACAAAGCCACTAACCCCTCAAGCATATTCAATGTATCAATCTCCCGGGATTGATCATAAACCATTTGCTGACAAACAAAATGAAATGTGAAGACTTGTTATATCAAAGCTCATTATTGCGAAGAACTTCTGGGGATATCTAAAACTCCAGACCTCATTGCTTTGCTTCCACCAGCTTCTGAAAAGAGACAAGAATTTGTCAGCAACAGCTTTTACACAAGAACAATAGTTACATCATTGCTGGCATCCAAACACAGGACAATACCGATAATGTTTAACTGAGCCAATTCAAAGTAGTTTTTCAACTTCACTGATGCTAGATTTTAAAATGCTCCAACCAATACTGTTAAACACATTGAAGAAAAGAACAATGGATTGCCTGTTTCACAATAGAATCATTTCTAATAGCTTGATGCAACCTATATTGACCCCTTGCTTGTAGCAAGCATACGCTCGTGATAATGCGATTGAGATAAAATCACCATCTGCAACTTGAAGATTGCAAAAAATTTGTTGTATATGGTTCGATAATCATCTTGCAAGCTTTCTCGTATTCGGAGTACTATCAAATCAATACTAAGCCATCTAAACCATAGAACAATTAAGCATACAATATGAGGCTGCGAAACATGATGAAGGGACAAAAGGAGAACACCCATTTTATGTAAGAGAGCAATGTGGGAGATCCAATGTGGGTACTCTAATAACAAATGATACTAGTCAAGGGTTAAGAAACCATTAAGTACCTCTTCCTTCTTTTTGCCTCCTGTGAAAAACTTGAACCCACCATAGATGAGTACACCCCAGCCAGTTAATGATGCAATTACAAACTGCAAAAATACAGAAGCTAGTCACGAACACCGCAACTTACTATGCACATTAGATTCTGTGCTACAAAGAAACTGAAGTTCAACAAGCAACTAGTAAAACCACCTAGCCGTAACTAAAAGCCTCTTGGTAGCACTAACATGATATTTAAGTGAATCATAACTCAGCACCAATGAAAATGTTAAATACACTTATCTAACTAACTAAACATCGAACGAAGCGAAGTTAGATAAGCATTCTTAAAGAACCAAAATGCATACTTGTGATATCATGTTGGCTAAGGTATACAGTATACTACTACATAAGCTATAAAGATTCAATTTTTCCTTCATAATTGTCACTTTCAAACAAATGGGTAAACCTAAAACCTAACAAAAACATCAAAATCATCACAAACCATTGAAACTCCACTATAAAGTACCAAAAAAAAAATTTCATTAAAATGAACTTCATGAATGCAAACAAGAAATTGAAGAGGCTCACATGCTCTTCCTTCCATTTGGATGGGCTCATTGGGTCTTCCCAGAGGTTAACCCTAGGCGTTCCATGAGGATCTGCAAATTTCGAATTCAGTTTTGATCAGAACCAAATCAGCTCAACATTTTAGATCGAGATTGAATTCGCGGATGATTTACCAGCTGCGCCGGCGAGGCCGCGGCGGGGGACCAGGTTCGCGGCTTGAGACGAAGAGATACGGCTCGAAATAGCGGCTCGACGAGCTGCGGCGGCCACTAGAGAAGCCATGGATTTTCTGCTTCAGATGAGAAAAGGTGGGCGAAGAGAAGAGAAGCAAAGCGAAACGCAGAACAGCGTGAAAATGCTATTGAGCTATGAAGTCGTCAGGATTAATGGGAGAAGCGACGTGTCGTTTGGCTCTAATTGCTGCTGGAGCGCGCGTTTGGTACTCACTTGTAAGCCCAAGACTACATGTTGGATCGGTCTGAAGGCCCGGCATTTTGTGGTTTGGAGGCCAGCCTAGTTAAGTAAAAATGAAGTCGATACGTCAATGATAATGTGACACTATCATTATTGCCGAAAGGTATTGCGCTATATTTTGGTCAGTGTCGTTGCGCATATCAACTGTTCAATCTTAAATTGAATATTGGATATGTGTGCCAGATACTACAAAACATAGCGGGAACCATTATGTGTCCTTGTATTAGTATAATAGACACTGGATCGGCTACTTCTAGATGTTTATGTTTTATGAATCAACAACCTTCCAAGTAGTTGTTGATTGCAATTGTGAAGGTTTTTTTTTTTTTTTTTTTGGGTGATGAGGTGATCAAACCATGCAAGTCTAATAAAAGTAGAAAGAATGGAAATCTGCTTAGGGCAAACCTTGTATAATGAATTGAAATTTGGAACACAAACAACTCAATCAGTTTCTTGTTACTACAGAAAGCAATGACACATCTGTTAACTCTTGAAGTGAAGAAGAACAGGCAAAAGAACAAAGAACAGAACAAGAGTGCCAAGAACAATGGCAATGCAAGTCCACTTCCTGTTACTCTTCTGATAGACCTTAGCCACCTCAAGCTGCACATTTCCCCCCCTAACAAACGAACTAGCACGCGCGACATGGCTCTCTATGTCGTTCAGCTGCTGCCCTTGTGCCTCCACGAGTGCAGCCATGTCCAAGAACACTTGGTGGAGCTCAAGTAGGCTCTTCTCGATCTCCTTCACAGCACAATGCCGCTCTTGGATTTCGTGAACAGTGTCCAAAACTTGTCCCCTCCCCTGCTCCTGAATCGCCGTCTGAAGCAATGTCTCGCTTTCTCCAGATGATATTAAATTTTCTATCATTTCATTGTTGGCATTTTCACCTGTTATTGTGAAGTACCTTCTTTGGACTGTCTCTTTGTATTCGGAGGCAATTTTTGCCCTTAGGCCTTGAAAATCATCCATCATGTCCTTGAGCTTCTTTGCCAATCCATTAAGTACAGAAGTCCTTGTTCGATCAGAAGATGATCCCGCCCCACAGCCAGCAACTTTTCGCTGATCGGCATTGGAAATTTCAAGCACTTCGAGCTTGCCTTTGATCACTTTAGCAAGTTTCAAGACATGCTCAACATCTGAATCCATTCGAGCTCGAAGATCTTTCACGGACTTGGCATCGTGGACTTGCTTGCTCTCCTCGTTTGCTTCCTCTAACCGCTTGTAGAGCTGCATTACAGCTCTCATGTCGTGCTTGACATTTTCGACCTCCTTGAAGAAGCCATCGAGATTAACAGTCTCTTTCCAGGCCTCTCCACCAGCCTGCTTGTCATCTATGTAGACTTGGCGCTCGAGGTCCTTGTATCTCTTGAACGAATTGCTCATGAAGAGATCGTTCATCTTTCAAATCGCGGCTTGTCTTGATTCTGTTTGGTAGGTTGGAAAAAGTTGTTTCAGATATGAACTGGAGAGGCTTGTAGCTAAGAACTTTCACTTTTATGAGGAGGAGGGATTCATGGTTGCCCATGAATTTTCATCTCCAACATCATGGCTGCAAATTGAAAGAATAATTTAAATGGAAGTTGGCATGCCTTCCATAGATCTGGCCTCAAAACATGAGTACGTGTTGACCAAATCCAAATGAATTAAACAAAGAAACATGAAGAGCACTAAATCTTTTGTGGTGCTGCCCCTGTCAATTTGGGGCTTGGTAAGTGAAAATACAATAGCATAACTTACAATCCCCGCAGCTCAAGTACATGGGGGCACTTAGATCCCAAGACATATCCTCTTTGTCATATCAAACTCATCATGTGACACATACAAGTCGGTAATCGCTAGTGTTATATATAGTAAGATTACCATAAATTTCTGATATTAACATTGAAGTAGAAGATAATGAGACAGAACCCCAAACTCAAAGAGCTGCAAGACTGTAAGTACATAAGGTGAAAGCAGAACGAATTAAGCAACTTCTGTACACATGTTCATTAAGATCGATATTACACATAAAGAATATGATGAATCAAAATTTTCTTCCTCATTTACAGAAGCTTAAACTCACATTTACACTATAATGGCAAATTTTATGAATCGGATTTGTAGTCAGCAAATCATGACATGATATCTTCTTGCCTTAGTTGTTGCAACTTAATTTGCTCTTGTTTCCATACTTCCAATTGAATAGTACCACACTTCAAACTCCTCTCTTCACTCTGTCCATAAACATTCAAAAGAACCAAGTCAGATTTTGTGGATTTTTTCCCGACTCACAAGTCATAGTAGGTACAATTTTGAAGCGTTCCTTACCTCCAGTGTGGAAATGGTCCTTGAAAGCTCATGACACTCCTCTAAAAGCAGTTTCTCTTGTGCAACCACCTTGGCTAATTCAGACAGTACCGGAGAAATCTGCTCGGCCTGTTTAACAATCGGCTTCAAATGTAAGTCCACATTTGAAAATGCCAGCTACTAACTAGTAATGAGGTTGCAGAACCACAGATACATACCAAAGGCGAAAAAGTAGCCAACATCAACTTAATCGAAGCTGTGAGACCTGAAGCATGTCGTATTGCAACAGCAGCTGCCTCAGTGTCCACCTGAATAAATTCCAAGTTTGTTAGAAAAACATCTCTCTCTGGCCTAAAGAGCTCACAATCGGCTACATTTCGCCTACCTCTGCGCCTTCAATCAGCGGTACCCTACAGACAACAGCGTGTAAGCACTCTTTCATCATCCCAACCGCTGCCATATGTTGCCTTTCCATACCTCCCCAAGATTCTAATGGCTTAAGCTGCATAAATTGCAAACACATTACTCACATTTCAACACAGTTTTCTGAATCAACACATCATCAATCTGATTATAGTTTGCTACTGACTTGAGAATGAAGTATAGCATTCAGCTTCATGTCTAGCTTCCCTTTCACCAGCTTCAATTTCTTTTGCACCACGGAATGTCGTAACTTGACTATAGAATCCCAAGCACATATAACACTGATCTGCAAAATCATTCAAAAAACACACACTTTCATTTATAATCAACAAAAACACATACGAAATCTCACTCCACAAACTAAATTGATAATATTAGTACCCCTGCTTGATCAGCAATCTTCTCATTCACAATATCCGCTTTCGCATTCGCGTACCGCCACTGCATCAACCGGTTATGAAGCAACTTCAGCTGATGACCCGGCTCAGTCACACCCGACCCGAACGGATTCGAATTAGTCCTCACCAAAACCGGAGACGATTTTTTACTACTCTTGAACAAGTCCAGCCCCAAATTTAGCAGCTTCTCCACCCCTTTAGTTTTGGAAGGACTAGTAGGCGGCTTCAAGTTCAAGCTCGAAAACGTCGTCGGTACCGACTTATTCTCGACGGACATCGCCGGCGACCCTGTTCTTCCCGGCGACAATGCCCACTGCGTCGTCGCCGTTAAAGAATGCGCCCTCCTCATCACATTCTTAATGGTGAATCTGTTGTTCAATTTCGGTGACTTATCGCCCGATATCGGATTTTGGAGATTCGAATCCGACGTCCCTCTCCGATGTTGCCTCTCAATATTCATGTACTTTGACGAAACCTCCACGCCCGATTTTCTCCGGTTCGAATTCGGACCGGTATTCGGAGATTCAATCCCCGTGCCGGAGCAAGCGTCGCTGCAATCGGACCCCGTATCGGAAAAACTATCCGAAATTCGGCGAGATGGTTTGTGAGACAGAGCATTTTCGTCTACAGAAAACCTCCTCGGAGCAACAACAACGTTGGAATTACTCGAAAACTTCGACGATGACGATGATGACGAAGTTGATGTTTTCCCCGGAAATTGGAATCTTCCGGTGTACCTCATCGAACCGCCGATGATCGGGTGGTGATTTTCTTTGGTCTCCGATTCTCTGGAGCTCCTCTGCCGGTCAAAGATTGAGATTTTCCGGTCGACGAGGTCTTTGTACCGGTCGTTTCCGAGGTGGTCGGCTAAGGTGTCGAGCTTTTTGTTTGAGGTTGAGGACGGCCATAGTCCTCCTCGTACAGGAGCGGACTCGTCGAGCTGGGTTTTGTGTTTTCGGGTATCGGCGAACGACGAAATGGATTTTCGCCGGACCGGCGACATGTTGGCGGTTTCCGGCGGAGTGGCCGTCGGGGATAGAAAGCGCGAGCTTACTTCGCGGTGTTTCGGTCTTCTCTGTTTGTGCGGCTGGTCGGTCGCCGGCGGAGTGGTGTCATTCTTCATGGTTTAGTAGTGTTTGTGTTAATGCTTGAGAGGAAGTGTTGTTTGAAAAGAGTGAATTGAGGAGTTTTAGATTTTGGGGTTTTGAAAGAGATGAGACCAAAAACAAACAACCGTAATTTGAAATGGCGGCAAATTAGATCCTGTGCCGGCGGATGAGGGGGGGTTTTTGGTTTGTGGGATATTGGTGGTGGAATTACTGAAATGGCCCTGGTGAGAGTGACTTGGTAATAGGTTGTGTATGGAGGAAAATGATGTACCAATTTGTTTTCAATGCTACATGTACTAATGTTTACTCATACAGATACGTGTTACCTGAATATGCGGTCGGATACAACTAATTTTACTTGAGAGAATTTATGTTGGTTTTCGGTGATGCAAGAGACGTCAAGAAGTAGGAGACAAGATCAAATTTATTTTGAATGAATAAAGTGATAATTTGTTTGTGTTGATTGAATGGAGCCGGCCGTTAAGAGTTAACGAAGGGGTTTTGAATCTTGATTGGCATCTGCCATATGTCGGATACATTGTGCTTCTTATTTGAAACTGAATCCAAACATTCTTTCATCCAGTTTGTATTTTTCATGAATATATGAAGGAAGTAGTCAATTCAAAAATATTCCGCGGATGAATTTTATGATTTCATCACAAATGGATGTACAAAGGAGGAAAGCTCTAAGAATTTCTATAGCATATTGCTGAGGTTGGAAATAGCTATACATTATATAATGTGGCGTTGTCACTTTCGGTTCTACAACAGGATTAGGTCTTAAGTACAATGTAGTGTACTTATTCAATGGCATATAAGTTTGACAAACAAAAATGGGAGAGAAATTTAGTGGGAATTAAAGTTACATACATATTTCTACTTTTTATTATATTTTATTAGACTTTTTTAGTTCTATGATAAATTATTTTATTGATTATAGGAGAATTTAACGAAATAACTCTTAAAAAACATTGTTACTAATCCGACCTAACATGAATGCAAACAAGCAACTTGTCTTTCATTTTACCTTTACATTTGACTGAAAACATTCTATATGATCAACACTATTATGTCAAATGGAATAGTTACCTTTACATTTGACTGAAAACATTCTATATGATCAACACTATTATGTCAAATGGAATAGTTACCTTTACATTTGATTGAAAAATTCTTTTTCAAACACTGAAGGTCGTGTAAAAACCTTGTTCTTATGGTACCTTTTTCCATTGGCAAAGAAAAAGAAGTAAAAGCAAGAAGCACGCAGTTTTTTTTTGGGTAAAATAACAGAAGTCCAGTCACCGTCGGGACCTACAAATCAAATATTTTGTAAGTCATAGCTTTGATTGGTCCGTGAAGCACTGAAGGCGTTAATAGAAAGGGTCGGTTCAAAAATTGTTCAAAAAAGATAGCACGCCGTTGCCGGGGATCGAACCCGGGTCACCCGCGTGACAGGCGGGAATACTTACCACTATACTACAACGACCTTGTTGTGTGGTTAAACTCGTTTTTTCTAATTGACATATGTAAGCTAATAGTAAATTAGTAAAACTCATACTTGGCTTCTTTGATGGGTTGTTCATGAACTGGAGGGTTCTTTCAGTTTATTGCACTCTGAAGTTCACACCAGTTCTGGTTTTGCTGAATTTTCAGTTCATATTGTGTCAAAATAATGTTTTATGTTTTGTTTAGTGTCGATATGATAGTGAAAAGCAGCTCCTAAAGTTGACCGAAAACCCACTATTAAGAGGAGATGAAAATGATTAATTTTTTGTGATAGAACTTAGCTAAGCTTAGCAGTATTCCCACGAAAAGGCAGTAAAGCAAAACCTGCAATATCATGAGTATTGCAGAAGAGATCAAATCTCAAGAAAAGAATACAACAAAGGCTATGCAGTTCAAACTATTATAACATATAGCACTGATACTGCAAAAAGAGATTTTCCAAGAATACTGGTTAGAATTTAAAATCTGAATCTTATATTGAGTAGATCATCTATACTACAACACAAGTAGAGGATCAGATAAATGTCCCCATCTTACAACCATTATCCATGCTTCATTTTTCAAAATCATGCAAGCATTCCTGGCCTCAAAGAGGTTGCATCTCCTTTCTGCACCGAATCTGGCGTGCGTGGTAGAGTAGAGACTTCCATGTCCATGATCAATGGAAGTTGCATCTTTGCAATAAGGCATGAGAATAATCGACATACTTCTCCCAAAGAGGCTTGTACTTTTCCATTCCAATCTTCAGCCAGGGTTTTGAGTTTCCATTGTAGTGCAGCACGGCACCGTTCTCTATTAAATGAGGATCAACGGTTGTGTAACCCAAACCCAGAATATGCCATGAAGGTTGCAAAGGCTCTGTCAATCCATAGAATGTCAATAATCCAGGTGGCAATGTGCCAAGCTTCCACAATGTCCGATCTACATTTCTTTCCTGCCAGTAGTGGTAGATGCCAGTAACATTCCTTTTCCTCCACTGAACCAAATCAAAAACATTCATTCCAAACGCCCATCCGCATGCATCTGGGTCAAAATGTGCTCTGATCAAAGGGTGAGAGTAATTTAGATATTTATGGTATCTGTGAAATGTCTCCATGCATGTTTCCACTGCTCCATTTACATTCCCATTCAAATCGATGGAGAAAAGATCAGACAGATCCCTCTGGACCACAACATCATCGTCCAAAAACACCACTTTCTTCAGGGCTGGAAAAACTTCTGGAATGTAGAACCTCAGATGGTTAAGCATAGAAAGATACTTTGGGTTCCGAAACTTAATTGGTGTACGTCCATCATCATTATTTCCAGAAAAGTAATAACTTTGAGTTTCAGAGTCTTGCAGCTGCTTGAGCACAGGAACATAAGAAGCATTTAGCCATGTAAAATCGTCAAATTTCTGAACCTCGACTGTCACTCCTCTGAAGCTGTTTATAGTAAACCAGGCCTTCATTGCAGAATAGTTGATTTCATCTGTTACGAGATGGAAGACAATCTTATCTGGACTTTTGGAATTTATAGAAGTAGAATTAACCACAACTGAAGTCGCTAGGATGTTATCAGAGAAGACACAGAAATGATAGAGATTGTTATCCTTTAGTTTCATGTCTATATGCTTCCTGTCCTTGTGTTTCCTCTGTACATTTGGGTTTTGAAACCATTCAGAAGTCAGCTGAATACCAAGGCAGTAGAGACTTTTTGGGACCTCTTCCGCAGCAATTTGTCCATATTTTGAACTTTTCTCGCTCACTGAATTCATCTGTTCTTCTAGACCTTGAATTTTGGCTTTCAGTCTCATGATCATGGTTGCACTATCATAATGGAGCTGCTGTGCTTGGTACAGTACCAGTGCCATATCACGTATTGCAGTTTCCGATTCTTTGACTGTCAAAGGACTTCGCCTGGTTGCAGCATTTGAAAGCAAGATCTGTGAATTGCGGATTTGGGCACTTAACTCCCAAGCAAATTGAAGGTTGTTACTTTCCTTGGCAATCACAACGAAAGCTTTGGCTAGAGAAATTTGGTCACTTAGCTGCCTAGAAACTGAGTCGGGGCTCAACATCTCTTCAGTAATGTTAAGGCCTTCCATAATTCTATCATTCCTGTATCGCTGCAGAAGGAAGACAAGCACATGTATTCTCAATTTTGGAAAATAAACGGAAAACACAAGGTGGGGGAATAGCATATCTCTCACTTCCTACACAACATGAGATAACAAAACAAAGCTATATCTCGTTTTCTGAAATCTTGAACGATGATATTTGGTACCATGCCACCATATAGAACAGCTATTAAATCTCTCTACTCCCTCCCAAAACATTAACTACTCATTTTAGGCTTCTCTAAGTTATACTCTCTCTAAAGATCGTTCCAGCAAGTTCTGGAATCCGTTACACAAACCAAAATTTCTTTCACTAATATTCTGGTAGAATCCTTGCCATAGTCCACATAATACTAAACCGTAATCCTTGATGTTAGTTCATTCTTTCACTTATACTCACATAGGATACACACAATAACACGATACATAACGAGCAGTACTGATACTCAAAGCTTTCAAAGAAACGAAAGCTCCGGAGATGATCAATTCATGTGAGTTGACATCTACACAAAGCTATATTTACAACTAAATCTGAGTTCAAGATCGGAACAAGTATACCTCATCAACTCTATGCTCAAGCAGCAAAGAAGATTAATAAGAGTAAACGCAAACTACAATTACATTATCAAGCTCACATCTTATTGTTATTTTAGCTCCCAAAACAGAAAAACTCATTCCCATCCAACCAAACAATTGTTCCATTCACAAGTCAATTTTCAGCCTTTTCTACCACTCAGCTCCCAAGCAACTCAAAAACCGACCATCCAAAACTCAAATTCAACTCTTTTCCCTACACTTTCTAGGCAACCAAACAGACTTCAAACATCCAAACCAAACAACAAAAACAAAACGCAGAGAAAATATATTATATACTTACAGGTATAACCGGTCTCGACTCGATCTGACTCCCTCTGCTCAAAGTGAAAACGAAGAGCAAAATGGCAACCCCGCACAATGCCCACCACAACGCATTCGGAAACCGCCGCCGCAACGGCCGCCGGGAGTCCGCCGCTCGCCGCCTCATTGTCCCCCGCACCAATCCCAAATCTGAAGGAAGCAATGCAAATTACGAAAACGTGTTTGTTTCCCGAGAAAGTTGCGGCCTTTTGGACTCTCTCTGTATCGGAGATGGCAAGTTGGATCAAAGATCGGATCTTTTCACATAATGGTTTCGTGGGTCGGGAAGTTTGGATTTAGAATTGGGGATTTGGAGGTTGAATTTGGTGTTTCGGGATTGGCGGAGATTTAGCAATCAACAGTGAGAGCTTGTCTTCTCAGTCTTGTTCTACAGACAGACAATTACAGTTGGGAGTTTAATGTGTGATTGATTTGTGTGGAGTTGAGAGTGGTCTGCCTTCTGCTTGTGTTTTTGTCTAAATTGTGATGAATCCGTGCTCTTTCTAGTTTTATTCATTTTTCAAAGGGCATGCGTGTGTTAGTCCATGATTTTATGAGATTCAGAATAAAATAGTAACACCGAAGTTAATGACTTTAATCCCCCAGTCAGATTTCTACATTGATTGTAAGTTGTACCTTACTTCCAAAAGTGTTTTCGCCCCCAACTTAATTTTGTCCATCAAATCTAATTGCCCTACTTAATTTCGTCCATCAAAGCTACTTTAATTATTCGATTTGATAGTCGTAATGTGCTCATTAACTTCACTGAAATAAACTGTAATATTAATTCACGAAGAACACCGGTGATGAAATTATGGAATTATCTCGACTGCACAAAAAGTGTCGGCACGTATACCGTAAATTATATCACATTCAGCATATGTCCCTTTCAAACGTCAAACAAAATGTGTAAAGAATACTGCAATTCTCCTTCAATCGTCTGACTCATCTTATTCATATGTTGACATGCCTAATTAAAATCATACTGATGGCTACAGCTTACTTCTCGACAATAAGGAACTCCAGTACAAATGTATAAGAATAAGAATAACAATTAATGGTAGTACATAGGAAACTGATCTTGTGCTAACTTACATCTCATCGCCAGTAGCGGAACTAAAACAACATACAACTCAAGGGCGGGCCGGACTGATACTCTTCAGAAAGGAGGTCTATGGTAGCCTTCTACCTGGAAAAGAGTATGGACTAAAGCAGGGGTACTAAAGAATGGGAGTTTCGCATACTCGCCGGCAAGAGCACACCTTATGCATGCCAACAAGACCAAGATGTAAATGAATGCCACACCTGCCCAATACTCTATGCCGAATGTGCCATTGAAGTGTATCAGTGGGAAAAAGTTGCTCGAATGCCAGAGCACTTGCAACATTGTTTCTAATAACATAGCTGTGATTACGTGATATCTAATGAAGTGAGGCCACTCTTTTCTCTTCACCACTCCAAAATATGCCAAGAAGAAGTATATCATAGTGAACCAATACGGTAACCTCTTTACTGCTCCTGGGATATAGTAAACCAGGTCCCCGAAAAACTCGTAGTGTTCTGTGAAGGGTTGAATGAAAAAGCCCGTATCAGACATCCACAAAGCTATCAAGTAAGGGACACATGCTAAAGTCCTCCACCACCATTCTGGTTTCTCTTTCATTTTTGGAAAAGGTATACTAATGGAATTGTCCTTCTTTGCTTGCGCCACTGATGAAGATTTGCGTTGTGTAAGTAATGGAGATAGTTTGCGTGTCTGACCGCCTTGATCACCCTTGAACAAGGTGGATGACGTAGCTGAAAGGTGCAAGCTTGGCAGTCCTGCAAATTATGAGTTCATTTTAAGAAAAGAAGTTCAAGGACTGATGATCCTAACAAGTATGCATTTCATCTCCCTCGGGAATGAGGTTTTATACATATCATACTATAACATCTCATCCAAACAGAAACAATTTGTTCAAAATCTTGATGGAACTTTGCAAATATTTTCTATTTATGCAATATAAACAATGATGATGCTTAAAGAGAAATTTGATGTACCTTTGGGAGCCCAGCTATGCAGATTGTCATTAGATTGTTGTAGACTTCTGCTGCTTGATAATATAGGCATTGCATTCTGGTTAGATATGCATGCAACCCTGTTGGGGTTGTAGCGTCTTTTTAGATCTACATTGTTGTACCTAGTTGATTAGCATGAAGAGATGAGATCAGAAACAATCATGACAATGAGAATGAAGCAATCAACTTGTTTCATTAATAGAATGACTTATAATTCCCCACTCATCAAATTTAACTTTAACTTTTATAATAATCCAACTCAAATACATTCAAATCCTCATCCAAAACAGGACTCCTTATTTCTGTGCAAACACTTAAGCACAAAGAAACCAGTTAGAACCGGTTTTCCCAGGGCTCAAAAAACAGGGCTCACATATTGTTGATTCAGTACGCTCCCTATCTCCATCTCAACAAAACCTTTCTTTTGGTAACTACATATTCAAGAAAACGGTTTTTCAATATTGTCTAGACCCATGTCTGATATCCCCACATGCCCTCGATGCATACAAGCCCGGCTAATTTGGGTGCTCTGAAAACCATTCTCTCATCAAGACGTACGCTCTTTCTTAAAGTACCCACCAATCTGTTGTCTTTTAGAGGCCAAGTTTTGAGTAAAATGGTAGTCACACCAATAGCAAAATGAGATACATAACAATTGCCACCTAAATACGAAAGAACTTGATCTACCTTCAAAAACAGGTGCTAAAATTCCAAGACAATATACTTGAGAATGTTAATCCACCTCCAACATGACAGGGAAAGAAGGCTTCACGACTGCCAAATGTTCTCTTCAATCTAATTCAGACACCCACCTATTCATAATCTAGACCACTACAAAACTTGATAGAGAACTCAACAATTTCACCAACCTACTTTCCAACCTAGAATTTGAGCTTGGGAACATGAATACACCTGAATATACCCACCAACATTCAACTACATCTAACAATCCATACAACTACATAACAAAGTTTCTAAATTTCCAATTGTTCATCTGTCTACAGAGAACTCAAAATTCAGTTTTGAATTCCACAACTCAAACCCTACAGTAGTTACACCCGATACCCCAATTCATGACAAGTAATACACGATAATTTACCCAAACAAAACCCTATTACCAAAACTAAACGATATTGGGTTCGTTCTTCTGCATCAATTTCAAGCAAAGATTGAAACTTTTTTCGCTGGGGTTTTCAAATTCACCACCAAATTAACTCCTTTTTTTTCACCATTTCGTTGTAAATCGTGAAAACCAAAGTTGGCTATGGAGATAACGAGGGGATAAACGTACCGGGAGGCAGCAGGGGAGGCGAGAAAGCTGAGGCGGCTGCCCACGGCGGTCGCCATGGCTTCTGGAGAGAACGATGCGTTGTGTTTTCACACTTCAGCAAAGCTCGCCGCCTCCTCTTTTCTTTTGATGCAAGTCTTATAGGGCCCGCACTGTTTATAAACATAGGACTCTTCTGGGCCTTTCTTGACTGGATCTGTCTAAGGGACTTTATTTTTTTTTACTTTTTTTTATGTGGGAGGTGTTTTACTTTGTACGTACCAAAATTATTTCATGTTTATTTATTTGAAATTGAATGCGAACGAACCGAATTTAAAAAAAAAAGTTTGATTCCACTAAGCTCAAGATTTATATTGAATAGCTCACCTGTTGTGAGTAAATTCTAATCGAAATTCAATTTCTTATTTTAGTACTTCATACTAATTAATAAATAATATCATAATTTAATCTATTAAAGGGAATGAAAGCGATTCATTGCAAAACTTGTTGCGTACCTCTTTATCTTTGTGGAATGTTAAAAATTAAATACTCTTACAATGAACTTTATTTACAAGGCCGCACTGTTACTTTCATTCAACTAAAAGGCTAAAGAACATTGTACCAAAAAAAAAAAAAGGCTAAAGAACACAGTAACCTTGTAGATAAACGGCACCTTTGGGAAATTAGAAAACTATAGTCAATTGCCAATTTGGACTTCAGCTAAAAACAAAGAAAACTCTATAATATTGAGTGAGAGAGCATAAACAATTTCACATGTTTGGTGATGGGCACAATCAAAAGCTATAGTATTATGAACCATAATAGTATTTGTAGTCAAAGATCCCTATTTATCAACCTTTTATCTATTTACTCTTGGATTTACTGTTCTTTGGGCAAATAATTTACGGCCAAAACCCTTGCCCAAGATGAAGGAATGGCCAAGAAAGGGAACCCCCCTCAGGCCTTGACTACGGTCAGCCACTGCAAGAAGTCCTATGCAGTTGAAGTTGAGAAGTGTGAGAGCTGCCTGCACGACTTTGACGTTTCTTCCTGTATCTCCATGCTACTTGAATTCTCTTTGCTGCAAGGCCTCTCCAATATGGTGACTCATACCTAGCAAAAATGGAATAATCAGACGCTTAATTGCTGTCTTTGCTAACGATTTATCATAGTAGGCGATGTCGTCTCTCTAATTGCAAAAAGAAGACTTCAGCTGGAATAATGCACATGTAATTGATGTTAAAATTCTACAATCTCTCAATACGTGACACTGTTTACAGTTATGACATAGCTGGAGATAAGTAGAAGCGAAAAGTTACAGCAGTTGACATAGAAGTAAACCTTAAGGCTCCTTGCACGCGTGAATTCCGCAAAAATCTTGCAAAACGGCTGGTGAATTCTTCAAGGTCTTCAGATCGCAGTGAAAATGCTTCTACATTGCTTAAGCACCGTACCATCCTGTTGCTCAGCAACTTCCTACCAGGGATCTTGACTTTTATAGCCAAAAACAGTACCATGTTCAATAAGTGTATTCTGTAAAAGTTCAAGCATGTAAAGAAGTGATGAAGATCAACGTAGTTAACTACCATTGTTTAGTGAAGATTGCTCGAGACACCATGTGAGAAGTTCCTCACCGCACACATCCCCTTCACATAATGAAACAACAATCCCATCCTCCCCAATGCTCTCCACTTTCCCTCGCACAATAAAAACCATCTTCTCAACCAAGCCTCCCGGATAAAAGATCTTGCTTCCCTTGATGTACGTCTTCTGTTTGAGTTGCTCACAAATTGCATCTAAGACAGGATCATCTAGCAGGGCAAAAATCCGAACCTGCAAATTTTCATTACAATATCTGAATATTATTGCATCCAACGAACAACCACTCACATATCATGAAACCATGTCGGCATTGTCTCATTAAAGAGACCTTACTAAGTAGAACACAGGACTATGTCCTATACATACAACAGAGACCTTACTTTTTTCACAAATTTGAAGAGATGACGTCGTATATCTCTTTGAATGTCTTCAGGCAAATAGTCCAAGAGCATTTCTTCATTAACACCTCTAGTGGCAGACCAATTATATCGTTCAGCTTGCCTGACTTGCCTGCATGACAGCCAATACATACATTAAATTGCAAACAAATGCCTACGAAAAAAATTGAGACAAAAGTTGTTTTACGAACATGAATAACTGCTCAGATTCAATCTGAGGTCAAGAATCAAATGTGAAACTTGAAACAATTATTTAAAGTTCAACCCCAAACAGGTGCATGCTCAGTCTGGTCAGCAGGGTTGCTAGAAAAGTGATGCCTAAGGCCAAAGTTTTGTAGAGCACATGTTCTCTAATAAGGAGAAAGTTGCACCTTTTGGTGATTAGAACTTAAACAATATCTGAAGAATAATATACCTTCTCAATTCTTCTGGCAAGTGCCGATAACTCATCCACCTTTCGACATCACGACGTCGCATTAACATCTCAAATCTCCTGAAAGAGGAAAAATCCCCCAAAAGGGAAAGAAAAAGGAATTGTGAATGGCACGTATATGCACGAAGATAAAACACGAGTTTGAACTATGTCATAAAGTTTGAAATTCCACTGCTGGTGAACAACAGTAAAAGTAGTACCTCCTTCCAAGAGACTGAAGAAAGTTCTGCACATTTCCAATTAGAAAAGCAAAGAGCAACAGCCCAAGTCCAATAATCAACATAATAAAGAGGACTTCCCCAACATGATAGCTAGGAACTAAATTTCCTGCCAGAGTGCTAAGTTGCTTCATAAAATCACGGGAGATAATCTATCAGTAGAAGGGTAAGTTTAGCTCACATAGTGAGCATATCTCTAATATGGCATGTATTAGGCTGCCTCAGTACCATTTGCTCACAGAGAGTATATTCAGTATACAAACAGCTTATAAGGTGTGACATACCTGGAATCCCCAAAACAATGAGTACACATATTTAGTGACGAAATCTTCAGAAGTGAGCTTGACAACTTTAACATAGATTCCATAGGAGTAACTGTCTTCACTAAAACAAGCAGTAGCGTTCTCATTGTTTTTCCAGCTACTCCATGCATCTGGATCGGATGAAAATTGTCCAGTACCATACCCACAATCCATGAATTCCGTGCATGAACGGATTTTAGACGCTTGACAGGCATTTTGGAGACATTGATTAACGCTCTGGGACAAGAAAGAGGAGTAAAAAGAAAAAACTAAAGAGATAATGGAACTCTTCATGAGTGCTTCTTTAGATTAGAGAATAAAACCTCTGCGGACCTGTAATCCAAAGAGGTACCACAGGGACCCGATGACATGGCCAGCCAACATGAAAGCGAGAAGGTTCATTACAAAATTTGCCCATGCTGTCTCAAATACAAATCCATATGTAGTCTGACCAGCTAGTAGAGGTAGGAACCTATACAGCTTGGGAGCGTATTGAAGAAGAAATGCCATGCGCAGAAGATTCTTTGCATAATTTGCTATATATGATCCCGCAATGTGTGGTAAAACTGCCAGAATTATGATCTGCATACAACGGGAATTTACTAATGCATAGCAACAACAGGGTAGTAATATGACATAAAGCTTGTACACCACATGGTGGTGTTTGTATACAAAATGAACAGAAATAGTAAAGCAAGAAGTCAGATGCATCATTGAACAATTATGAAATAAATAACTAGAAATCGAGAAACAACCTTACTTGAGGAAGTGGTAATACAATGAAAAAATCAATGGTAAACTTTCCCTTCAGATAATTGAGCGCAATTTTCATCGGTTGGTTTACTATCTCCCCAGCACCAACCACTCTAGACTCAGGAGCCACATAGGCCAACCTAAACTGTGATATTTCAAAAAGGTTCTAAGTTCTAACATATTAACTAGAAGAAACAATGAACAAGTCTTTACCAAGGGATGTCTCAAACCAATTACCTGAAGAAGCATGTGTAAAATGTATACGCAGTCGATCATTGTTCTTAAAAGCACCATTATTGTGGCCATGGTCCACCTGATACATAGGCACTTATAGTCCTGCATTTTATGAATTTAAATCACAAACAAGATTAAAGGAAGAAACATCATTTCCATGCTATAGCAGTACTTAATCACTCAATGTCTCTTGATACTGCAAATCAATGAAATGACACTTTATAACTACGAACTTTGATCTTTGTCTCTTAATACAAAAAGACAAGAAAGAGCTTAACCAGTTAAGTAGAAAGAAGGAAACAAACCTGTGTTGCACATAACACGAAGAAAAACAAAGGGTCAATAAAAATTGCTGCCACGCAGGCCATTGCAAAGAACTTGTTCCACTTCCGTACACCTCTAGTATGAGGGTTCATTACACTGGGAATACATTTATTTAGAAAACAGATAGATCTTTTAAACCAGCCTGTAGCATTACTGTAGAGAGCAATATGGGTCTGCAGAAAATCACAAAATATAAGTTTTGTATAACACAAGGAGAACAGGTTACACATACATCGATTATTTTCGTTATAAGAACAACTACTAAGGTTTTATTAAAAGGGAGCACCTAAAAAGATTAGACAAGAAAGAAAAAAAATACACGACGAACAAGTATACTATATTAAAATAGCATGGAGTGCGAATAGAACTTAAGCTCATGACAGAGGACTCCACTTCGTTGATGAGCTATTATACAAGCTTTCAAAGAAATCATAAAATTAAAATGTTACACCAATCTCCCAATTTTGTCAGAAATGATTTTCTATAGCTATTGAGTGCCTACAATTTATTTAAAAGAAAAAGGTCTGAAGATTTCCTTCTGATTGTTTGCGAGGGGAATGCAGCTTTAGATGTACATCCTCCTCATATTACAACTTATAAGTACTGCCAAAGCAAAGCAACAGACATCAATTCTATGTGAAGCAAAATCACCAGCGGTACCGTTAAAGACAAAATTAGACAACCGACGATAACCAACATCATTACCCCCTCCGAAAGAGGACGAGCCTCTGCTCTGAGTCAAAAGAAATATAAGCAAAATAGCCACTCATTGTACAGTTCACCTATATATCAATATCGTTTTAATGCAGGGGGAACCTTGCAATTTCTAAAAGCACTAAGTTATAATAGACACATACGACGCAGATAAAGAGAATTAACTTTCATGAAAAGAATGAACTGGGCAAACAAACCTTAGGATCCAAAAGCTTCGAAACTAAGGGGTACTTTTCCTGCTTAGCTGATTTAAAATGCTGAGATGCTGAACAAATAGTACAATGAGGATCGTTGCATACTCTAAACCTTTGGAATGGGACACACGCCTGCATGAATGGACTTTTTCTGTCATTCTGTAAGGAATCCATACGGTCTACGCTGTTAGTCTCAATTCCAAATGATCCCATGGAATTGATATGAATGGAACTTGATGAACTCAAGGAGATGGACTCAAATTTCCAGAATTCAGGATCTGCATGTTCATCCAAGTATTGCGAATGTAGAATTGGTGCATCATCATATTCTGATGCAGCCATTTCTCATGAAGAAAACCTGCAAAGATAGCAAAACAAAGTTCAGATTACTTATGTGTACATGTGAGGTAAGTAATATGGACAGCAGAACTTGAATCGTTATTAGCCGATATGATATTGCCTATTGAGGTGATTTTAACATTTACATGTTGGAGAGAACAAATGCAGCACATACCAGATGAAACTTAGATGCCCTAGAAAGTTATTACGCCTTTACATACACCTTTCGATTTCTTGATCCAAATAGATAATGCCAATTGAGGATATGGCGAATTGCATATCTGAGACATATTGTGCAATGTTGATAAACCCTAAACCCTACAAGTTTTCAAGAGAATTATGTTTCTGTACCAAATTATGCACACCACGGCACCATAAACTGAGATAATCCGCACCAACCGCAACCAAACTACCATGTCATAATCTAAAGGTCATGCATTTCCTCCTCAAAAGACCAAACACGATTCCAAGTACAAAGTACACACATTTATCAACAAAACACTCAAAAAACTTGCTTTAATCTCTCTGTTTCCACAAAAAAAAAATAAAATAGCAGCATACATTGACACACAGATTAATCAAATAAATAACTAGAAAAAGATGGGTCCTCACTAATTGATCAAAATTTACTGAAAACAAACCTAAGTCAAAGCTGAATTCTCTTGTCTTGACAATGAAGTTCAAAGCTGCGCCAGACACCAACCCAAGGAAAACAGAACACAACACAATCCCCTCACAAGCGGCTATTTTTGTGTCAGAATCGGAAACATGTGATGAACCCAAAATGCGGCATGTTCTTTGTGTTCAGACTCAACAAACCAATCTTTCTGGGAAAACAGGAAACAAAATAACTTTTGGATCTTTCCGAAATAAATAAGATTGTATCCATTTGGAGAAAGGTTTGAATTTCCGAAGCACATAATTATTAAAAATCATGTCTTTAAGTTTAAGATAAAGTCCCATGCATGAAATGGAAAGAAAAACCAATATATTTTCTTTATCTGGTTAGAGAAATTGAAGAAGAGCGAGTAAGCCTAGTGATACATTCATCACCTAAATTGCCACCAAACCAGCGAGAATTACCGCGGAAAATCAAGGCAATCTCTGATTTATTACCTTTCCAGTTGCACAAATTTCTTTTCCCAGTTTGTATAGTTCTCCTCTTACCACATAAAGTGGGTCGGTGCTGAGTTGTAAGACTTTTTCTTGTGTAAAGCTTTTGTACTAGAGGAGAAAAAATCATAAGAATTTTCGGCATGTTTACTAATACGAAATAGAGTCAAAACGAAATTGAAATAAGAAATGAGAGTTAACCACCTGCTTCAAGCTAAAGTTTTTTTGATGAGCATCAAAATTTTATTAGAAAATTGAAATGTTTCAGAGAAAATAAATGACAAACACAAGAATTGTTAGAGCACTTGTTGGTCAATAATAGAATCACTCTCAAACAGGGCATAAAAAGGAGGACTTTCAATGACTAAGTTCATGGTCACTTCATTGTTTCAAGTTACATAGAAATCGGCACATAATTATAAGTTGTCAAAAGTTCGCAACATATCAATTTCTTAGTGATCAGAAGACATGAGCTTAGTCCAAAAAGTTTTTCTAGGCGTAATAGCGAGCAATTGGGTATAAATGGATCGAAGTCATAGAATGAAGAGAAAGATCTAAGAAACCTCTATTGAAGAACACAATAAAAGATCGAGCGAGGGAGGGAGAGAGTTTTCTAATAATTTACTATATTATTCATAATTAATGTGTAATTATACAGTACAAGATATTTATACTCTGTATTACTATACAAACTAACTGTGCTACGTATTCTAACATAAAGTTGGCGTCCAATTAGGTTTATAAGCAAGAGACTGATATTATGTGCTATGGCCAGCAAAAGAACAGCCGCCGCCAACAGTAGCAACCGAAACACAAACAAAGAGTGTAAATGTTTCAGACCATGGATAAGTGGTTGAGTCACGCGGTTGAGACGAAGGTTAAAAGAGTTGGACATCAACCTCGACGTAAGTACAAATTACCGAGTAGCACGGTTTTCAATGCGAAATCTTTTGGCTTCAATTCGTTTGAGAAATGTTCATGGATAGTTTCTCATGTCCAGCTCTTAGAAATCTGGAGATCGTGAATACTGATTTGACGGAAAATGGTTGGAAGAGGGCCTTAGTTCAAGATTTCCCCATCTCGAGAGTTTGGTATTACATAACTACTTTGCATCTGTGTACTGGGGTGGCAGTACAAGATGAACATCGACAATCACCATCTGAAACGCTTTGTATTGTCCGAAGACCGCTATGGTAATTCAATATCAATACTCCAAAATCTAGTTTCTTTTACATTTAGTACAATATGTCATTTACTTGTAAATGAATGCTCCAAATTTATCGGAGGCGACAATCAACCTAAACTACAAGTTGACCGAGTATCCTCTTTTGCTAAACTTCTTCAGAAACTTTGATCGCTCTAGATAAATAAAATAAGCCTATCGGTGATTACCGCTAAGTTATTTACATATGCAGAGGACTCTCTTTAGACTCTGTTTTAATCAAGTTGATTTGTATGGTTAATAGGTTATAGGAAAGTAGTTTCCCGAAAGGAATAGGACTTGAAGCATATCGGATTTTAAAACAAGAAATTTTGACCAAGCAAATTCCTACTTCATATAGCTTTCTTGTTTCCCAAGTTTTCCATTTACTTTTGGTCTCTACTAAAGTCAGCATAACGTCAAAGAATTGTGCCATCTTAATGTCTCTACCAAATCTAGCTGCGCGCATCATCACATTGAGACCGTTGTTATGGCCGGAAAAAGAAAAGTCGCCGGCTGGGAAAGCAGTGCAAGTACAAACAAAAAGATCAAGAGGCAGGATGATCAAGATCGTGGTACATACACTCCCCAGTTACCTGACCTTGTTGTTTGCCAAATTCTTCAACTCCTCCCCACCAAATTGGCCTTTCGGGCCAGCATTCTTTCCAAGCAATGGGCGCGGGTGTTGTCTTTGGTTCCAGTCATAGATTTCGACGATAAGAAATCTTGTGAGCGGGAGAAGAGGGCAAAGTTTCACAAATTCTTGCGGAGTTGTTTGGTGCTGCGGAAGAAGGATGAGCACGAATTGGACAAATTCAGGCTTTCCATGAGGTATGGAGGAGGCGCAAAGATCATAGATAAGTGGTTGAGCCTCGCTGTTGACCGCAACGTTAAAGAGTTAAGTATCATGCTTAGTACTAGAACAGAAGGAGGGTTCAGCGGACAATACAACTTATCCCCCATGGTTTTCATCAATGCCAAATCTTTAACCTCTCTTAATCTCAAGAATGTCCGACTACAGGACGACGACATTAGTAATAATACCATAAGCCTTCCGTTTTTGAAAACTATGTCCCTCGAAAAAATCGATCTGTGTGGGTTAAGATTTATCCACTCAATCTCCAGGTGCCCTTCCATTGAGTATTTGTCGTTAACTTCATGTGTGCTATGGAATGTTGAGGTTTCCAGTTCGAGCCTAAAGTTCTTGGAAGTTATTAACTGCATAGGAACTTCAGAATATAGAAAGTCTCGTAGTGTTGTGTTTAAAGTTGAAGCTATCAATCTTGAATCTTTTCGATTGCGTGGTTTATCATCCACAGTTAGCTCGGGCAACATTGATATTTTCTCTTGTCGAGCACTCAGATGTCTAGAGATCTTTCACGCACGCATAGATCGCCAATTATTCGATGAAGGCATCCATTCGAGATTTCCCCTGCTTGAGAGTTTGACATTAGATTCTAGGTCGCAGCCATACACGATATTAAATCATCAGCTTCTGAAACACCTCGTGATTGATGGATACTCCTATGATATTCGAGTGGTGAACATCGATACTCCGAATCTAATGTCTCTTACATTTCCTCTAACTGACTCTTTGTTGCGGTCCAACTTTTTGAACGCTCCAAATTTGGTAGAGGCCACAATCAACTTCCAAGTGCTGTGGGAGACGGAATGTGCTACTATTCTAAACTTTCTTGGAAAGTTTGATTGCTGTAAAAAATTAAGCCTAACACGCGTGAGGGGGTTCTCCAAGGTATGCAAACTCAATTTAATTACTTTTAGACTACTCTTGTCTCTATATTTGTAGGGGGGATCCTTCCCCGTCCCTCCCGATCCCCGTCCCCCGAATCCCTCCGATCCCGACTATCTTTTGCCCGTCCCGACTATCGTTTTTCCCATCCCATGATCGCGGTCGGATTTTTTTAAAGCGTCCGCATCCACATATATATTTTTTTATTAATGTTTTAATTCTTCCTTACTGAAGATACAGTGATCAATTATCTGATTTTTTGGTATGTTATAGGAATGAGCTAATGCACTTTAAGAGAAATTTTTTGATTTGACACGTAAAGTGGTCTTTTTGGCTATGCATTCACTATTTTCTTCCAAGTTCTACGTATTCTCTACTTTTTGTTTCTTTTTTCGGTTTTCTCCCCTCTCTCCCCACGCCAACACACACCTTCATGCCCACATGGCCTTCATGATAATAAAGAAGCCACACACACCCTCAAGTTATTGTATTACTATGTTAGTATGTTTTATTTTTATCATGTATAAATTGTACTTGTTAGTTTATATTATAAATTTATGCACACAAAAAAGTTTAAAATTTCATATTATACTTAGATTCAATTTCGGATTTATCGGGTTTCCAGATCAGATCCCGACTTAATGGGATTTTATTGTCGGATCCCGACTCAATCGGGATGGATTCGATCATTTTTAGCCTCTAATCGGATCGATCATCCCATCCAGCCTATATTTGTGCCACTGATTGAGTTTTTTTTTTTTTTTCCTCTGCATTCAATAGACTCTTCTAATTATTCCTGAGGAAACAAGAAAGGCATGTTCTTCACCATTGCCTAGTCTCAAGCATCTCAAGGTTATGACAATGGCAACTACCGCTACTGATGTTCCTATCTTGAAGGATTCCTTGTTATGGATGGCACCAAATTTGGAGAGTCTATATATCGATGAAACAGAAGTTTTTGCAGATCATATGGTTGATTGATGGTTATTATATGTAGCACTTCGACGGGATAGTCTATATATCAACGATGCAAAAATCTATACAGATTCTTAGGAGTTGTGAGAAATTCATTTCTTACAAACATACATGATCATGTCGAAGTTTGGTGCCAAATCAAGTTAGGATGCATTTTCACTATATAACAGTATTCATTTAAGTCCTTTTATTACTCATAGGTGAGCGACGAACTGAAAAGCATTTGTAACTCTTACAATTGGATGGCATCATAGGCCTCATCTATTGTGATAGTTGAGCATACAATTGTTGAATTTTAGAGCTTTTGATTCCATTTTCAGTTATGAACATCTAACTTTGATGTAAAAAAGTTGTGTTTATAACAGACAGGATTTGAGAGGAGAAACAGAAATGAACATAAGTTCAAAAAGCATTTAGCTCTCGTGAATATTTTCAGTGTTCTTTACATAACAGTGTTCTGATTGTACATATAGCGGAAGCAAAAGGCTTAAGCCTAAATATCCGGAAAGTGAGAAAGTCGGTTTCTAGGATATTTTCCCAAACCAGATCTTTTACATAAAGGTGAAAACAGATGTTTTCCACCTTCTACCTTACCTAAACTGACATAGCTATTACAAAATATCAATTTAGAGTAGTTTAAAACAAGTTAACCTTGATGTGATAAGGATTAAACAAAAAGCTGAAACTGTTTTGTACAGAATAGTTTTGTAACTTGAGATGGAAGAAAACATGTTCTTCCACTTTTCAAGACTTGCTGCATCATTCCATCTTCATGCAGCAGGAGTACTTACTTCAACAACAGTAACTTTTTACTTGGTAAATCATGGCTTCACTATAGCCTATAGGAAAGTAGTTTTCCTCAAATGAATAGAAATTGAAGCAGAAGATTGGGGTTTTAGCAAGAAATTTCCCTCTCTGTATGGGTAATCCATATTCTAGACAAAGTAGGAAAGGCATTTTGGTTCATTATAAAATAGAAGCTTTCTTGTCTTCTCCAATCGTTCAATGGTCACTCTGCTAGCTCAGTTCTGCATCGCAAAGAGCCTACATCATGGCTTTGAAACGAAAACTCAGAAGTTGCCCCAATCTCAGCGAAAATGTAAATAAAAAGATCAAAAGGAAGAATAAAAAGCCGTCTAATCAATTACCTGACCTTTCTGTCTTCCAAATTCTCCAACTCCTTCCAACCAGACTTGCCGTTCGCGCCAGCACTCTTTCGAAGCAATGGGAAAGCGTGTGGTCTACGATCCCAGAGTTAGATATCGACGAGTATGATGATCAGCCATGCAATACTATTTGGTGCAGTCCTGAGTACAGGAAAATGTTCAGACACTTCTTGAAGAGTTGTCTGAAGCGCCGTGAAAAAGATAAGTATGCGACCTTGGACAAACTTAGGATTCGCATGAGGTTTTTTGGTGCGAATTGTAGTATCATAGATAAATGATTAAGTTTTGCGGTTGAGAGAAATGTTAAAGAGTTAGACCTTGTTTTCAGAGTACATTGGAAGTCCCAAAAGGCCATATACAACTTATTGCCTGCTGTTCTCACTTCGAAATCTCTAACCACTCTGAGTTTGGACAATGTGCAAATAAAGGATGATAGCAGTCCTATAAGCCTTCCGTCTTTGAAAACTATGTCGCTCAATTACATATATTGGGAAAACATGTGGTTGGAGCGCTTAATTTCCGGGTGCCCTCGCCTTGACCATTTGTCATTGAGTCGTTGCGAGTTGTTTAACGTTAAGATTTTGAGTTCCAGCCTCAGATCGTTGGAAGTCACATTGTGTAGCGGAGGGATAACTGAAGTCGAAGCTGTGAATCTTGAATCTTTCCAGTTTTTTGGATTTGGAGATTTTTCCATGAAGAACATCAACATTGCCTCTTGTAGAGCCCTCAGGAATATGGTCTTCCATGATGAACCACGACCTAAAGTGAAGAGGACCTCTACATGATTTCCTCTGCTCGAGTGACGAGAAAACTGTACAGATTGCTATTTAATGACTACTGTGCTGTGAATAAAAAAATTTTGGGTTAATTCCTCTGTATAGCAATAGGACTTCCAATTTATTTGTCTTCTTTCCCACTATGTACATGATCTTTTATTCCATTAGGAAATTTATTTACTGTTTGTACTATTTGTTGAACTTCGAGGCCCAGAAGGGTATTAGGAGTGAAATCATCCACATATTTAAGGTGGGATCTTATTCTCCAACGCTAATCTTTTCGAAAAGTAAACTGCAATGGAATTTGTTTGTATGTACTTTGTCACAATCCCTTCAAGAAAAACACAGAACGGAAATAGAAAAATTAAGTAATTCCTTGCATTACTAGCATGTTTACTAATTCAGAATCGGAGTAGGTATGAATCAGAATGAGCAGGATGAATCAGAATGAGCAGGAATCGGAGTGAACCACTCCCATTTAAGCATTTACTAATTGTCCATAATCAGAGTAAAAATTAAGTTGAATGTCAGTAAACTATTTACTAATTTTCATAATCGAAGTGAAAATCAATTCAATTACTAAAATACCATCAATATAAAATTAATGTTTTTCGTCAACATAAAGATGAAAAATTTAAAGTTTCAAGTTTTACTTAATAATATTTATATGCGAGTACAATTTAAATTTTGAATTATTCGGAAAGCATTGTAAGAAGATGAAAAAACATTAAAGCTATTAGAATTTATTTCTTATATATATGTACAACTTTTTCACCGGGGTACAATTAAAGAGATTATTAAATTTGTGGGGTTAACTTTGACATAAAAGTTTCATTCTGGGTGGAATAAATTTTCAGAAATCACAATACCACCTCCCCTCAAGGAGTCTCATTCCTTGAAAATCAGGATTGTGATTCCTGATTTTATTGTGAGTTTCATCATAAATTTGATTCCCAAATTTTAGTAATACATGAATCACCTGGTGTGGGAGAGAATGACTCTCAATACTTTCATTCCCACTCCTGGTTAGTAAACACGTGATACAAGGAAAGGGAATCAAAAGAGATTGGTATGTTTAATGAGCAAGGAATTGGCCTCTTTGTGGATATAAAACTGAAAAAAATTAAGTGCAGGTTTGGCAGTGAAGAAGATCAAGAAATTCGTGTTTAAGGGTTGCCTTGTGTCCTGTTGTTCTTTAATTTATAGTACTATGACCACGAAAAGAAAAATTGGAGTTTGCAGTGAAATTGCAAACAACAGTAAGAAGATCAGAAGGCATTACCAAGGACAGAACCAAGATGCCATGGTTGTGGACATGTACAGACCCGAATTCCCCGAGCTTGTTATCTACAAAGTTCTCAAACTACTTCCCACGAAACTCGCTGTCCGAGCCAGTATTGTCTCCAACCAGTGGCGTCGCGTGTGGTCTTACCTTCCAGTCTTGAATTTTGACGAGGATATGCAGATATTTAAATCAGAGTATGGCCTTGACAGGAAAAAGTTCCTCAAGTTCCTTCACAGCAGTTTGAGTTACCGTAAGGAAGATAAGCAAGACTTGGACATGTTCAGGATTCGTATGAGGTACTCTGGAGGTTTGAGGACCATAGATAAGTGCTTGAGTTTTGCTATTGAGAGAATGGTTAAGAACTTAGATATCAGCCTTATAAGAAGAAAGAAGGACAGAAGCAAAAGCTACTACTTACCGGGGATGATTCTTAATAATGCAAAATACTTGACCAGACTAAGTTTGGAGAATGTGAAAATAAAGGATGAGACCGGTCCTATAAGCCTTCCGTCTTTGAAAACTATGTACCTCAGAAACATGAACTTGGAGCACTGCAATACTTTTGTCCAATTATTTTCGTGCCCTTCCATTGAGGATTTGTCGTTAGTCTCGTGCTGCCTAAGGCATTGCAAAGTTTCTAGTTCCAGCCTCAAATCCTTGCTTGTTACGTCATGTGATGATGTGGTACTGGAAGTTGAAGCTATGAATCTTGAATCTTTCAGATTTTGGGGTAGTAGATCTAATGGATTTCCAATGCACTTGGACAGACACCTTAAAATTGCCTCCTGTCGATCGCTTCGATATCTGGCGTTCTGGCATACACAATTTGTGGGCCGGTGGTTTGAAGACGGCCTCAATCCAAGATTTCCCCTTCTTAAGAGTTTGATCTTATACAAATGCAGAAACGCGTTCTCAAACACACTCGAAATCAACAGTCAGCATCTGAAACGCCTTTCGTTTGGCGCACTCGACGCTTATAGTGTGAACGCTAAGATCCACACCCCAAATCTTGATTCTTTTACACTTTGGACTGCTTCTGATGGCTTAAGTGCCTTTGTGTCCAATTTTTCTCTCCATGCTCCCAACTTGCAGGATGCAAACATCAACTTCAACTTCAATTTTTCTCTCCATGCTCCCAACTTGCAGGATGCAAACATCAACTTCAACTTCAAAGGGAACGACTTCTCCCTCCTGAGAAATGTTCTCAGACATTTCGATTGCTCTGGAAAAATAAGCCTATCTGCTAATGAAGCTGAGGTATGTCTGTTCTATGTTGCATTCTTAATCTGCATTGATTGTTAATCGATTTCTGATTTTTTTCAAAATGTACATGTTTTAGGCTCTTATCTTTCCAGAAGAAAAGAGAAACACATGTTTCCCGCCGTTGCCTGGGGTCAAACATCTTGAGGTAGCACTACATTCTTCACCAAAGGTCGACAACAATGCCTTGATGGACTCCTTCAAATGGATGGCGCCAACTCTAGAGAGTTTATGCATCACAGATGTATAATAAGTTCAACTGATTTTTTTTTTAACAAAGTTTTCATTTTATTACATATATCAGAACATTTATTTTAATAAATTTCAGAGAAGAGACACGATAAACAAAAGAGCAAATATCGCTAGACTAACTGCATAAGTAACTGCGGTTATAAAACACTTGATCCCCAAAGCCCAAACCAACTAATGGGTTCACACAACCTGTCGAACTTCCAACGTTTGCTTTCTTTCACCAAGCTCTTAACTTCTCACGTAAGCCAAGGCCGTCACGACGAAGCCCTTGCTCTTTTCCACCGAGTGCAGGCGTCGCCGCCTCTCCCACTCGACGCCCATGTCTTTTCTCTTGTTCTCAAGTCTTGCTCCGCCGTCCGCCGCCGTCAACTCGGCGTCTCCGTCCATGCCCATGTTGCCAAATCCTCAATGCTCGCAAACCCATTTGTGGCTTCCGCTCTTGTTGACATGTACGGTAAATGCGTTTCACTCTTGAGTGCGCGTAACTTGTTCGACGAAATTCCTCACAGAAACGTTGTTGTGTGGAATGCTATGATATCGTTATATACGCGCAATGGCAATGTGCTCGATGCTTTGGCATTGTTTGAGGCTATGGATGTGGAGCCGGATGTGTCGACTTTTAATCCCATTATAGCCGGGCTTTCTGGGTTGGATGATGGGTCGTCCAAGGCTGTGGATTTTTATAGGAAAATGAGACATTGGGGATGGAAACCGGATTTAATAACACTGCTTGCTCTGTTACGTGCTTGCGTTGGTGTGGCGGCATTAAGGTTTATTAAGGAAATTCATGGCTATGATGTAAGGCGTGAGATTGACTCGCATTCCCAATTGAGTAGTAGCCTAGTGGAGGCCTATGGGCGTTGTGGTTGTCTTGAAAATGCGCGTAATCTGTTCCGCTGTATGAAGATTAAGGATGTGGTTTCATGGAGTTCTTTGATATCTGCATATGCACTTCATGGGGAGGCAAGAACGGCATTGCAAGTTTTTCGAGAGATGGAATTGGCCAAAGTAGAGCCTGATGAGATTACTTTTCTTGCGGTTCTGAAAGCGTGTAGCCATGGAGAAGGCTTAGCTGATGAAGCTCTACATTATTTCAGACGGATGGGTAAGGATTATGGTGTCGAAGCAAATAGCGATCACTATTCTTGTCTAGTAGATGTTTTGAGCAGAGCCGGGAGGTTGAATGAGGCATATGAGGTCATAAAGCAGATGCCCGTAAAGGTGACTGCTAAAGCTTGGGGTGCTCTTCTTTCGGCATGTAGAACTTATGGAGACGTTGAGCTTGCTGAGATTGCAGGGAAGGCTCTGTCTGAAATTGAGCCTGATAATCCTGCCCATTATTTATTACTGGCAAGGATGTATTCTAGCTTAGGACGGCACGAGGAAGCTCAAAGAATGAGAAGGGATATGAAGGAGAAGGGAGTACAAGCACCATCCGGTAGTAGTTGGGTGGTATATCAAGACTGAAAGCTTTCGGGAAACTTTAAAAACTTCTACACGGCCTATTCAGCTAAAACTTTTCAGGTGAATTCTACTCCTATTGTTACATTACAAGGAAATGACGTGAACATGTGTGTAATGGATATAGCACGAAAACCTTTCTTGGCTTTCCCGATCACACACATGTTCACGTGATGGAAACCAACATCTGATATTTTTCTTTGGTTGAAAATCTGTTCAAGAAAGCCATGAAAGGGAAAAGTATTGGAATTAATGCTACTGATTGCCTCGGATGCGAATTAAGATCTAATCTATTGACATAAGTAGAAGTCCCGACGTACATCCTGCATCAATGGCGAAGAAAAGGAGCTCAAATAGCAGCAACAATACAAACATAAACAAAAAGCCAAACACAAAAACAAAAAGCATGAAGAATAAAGACCAAACTGCCATGGCCACGAAGAAATATATACAGCAATTACCTGACCTTGTTATGTACCAGTATCTCCAACTCCTCCCATCAAAACTTGCCTCTCGGTGAAATTTTCAGGCACTTATTTCCAGTCCATACATGCTCTCCATCATTACCTCGTCTCCAGCATCTTAAGATAGATATAAATTCGGAAACAAGTCTAGATGATGCCTCTGCGGTGAGGGACTCAGTGCATTGGATGGCACCTTCTCTGGAGACTTTATCAATTGAACATGACTCTACTGTTTCTGTATGCCGATTTCTTAATGTAGCATTTACTGGTTCTTTTGTGATGAACTGAGCAATGCAATATAAATCTTTCTTGCTAGAGGTGTCTTTACTAGTGCATAACTGATTTAGATAAACAATGCATGAGTCATGACAGAGAAAAGAAAAATCCAGATGAATTTAATTTGACTCGGGATCAGTTTTAATCAAATCAAGAACAGTCTGTCGTCCTGAATTCATGTCTAAACTTGCTTTGAACTCCAAGTATGAATCTTGTAAACCTGTAGTTTTTTGTAGACTTATCTTGGAATCCAGGAGAGATTAAGATTTCAATATGTAATCGTGCAGGGCTCTTGTGCAACAAGTAAGTTAAGAGGATTCTATACAAGTCAATTACAACTCAACTACAACAGTAGTGTCATTGATAGATTTTATCTCAATTGGGATTGCAAAAATAGCTATACAAATAGACAATTATAAATCAATAGTCTGCAAAGATACTCTGTCATATGGCTAAGAAAAGAAGCGCAGCAGGCAGAAGCAACAATGACAGCAAACACAGAAAGCGCAAACACAATAGTCAAGAAGATGAAAACGGAGAGGCCATGGCTGTGGACACATACAAGCCCCAGTTACCTGACCTTGTAGTGCACCAAATTCTCCAATTCCTTTCCATCAACCTGCCATTCGGGCCAGCCTTCTCTCCAAGCAATGGGCAAAGATATGGTCTTCACTCAATGTCGAAGTTTTTCATGAGAAGGGTTACCTATCTGAAGATTGCATAAAGTTCTTGCCACTCTTGTGCAGGCGTTGGAAGAAGAGCGAGAAAGATGAGCAGGATTTTGACAAATTTAAGCTTTGTATGAGGTGCACCAGAGGCCGTGGTACCATAGATAAGTGGTTGACTCTTGTTGTTGAGAGAAACGTCAAAGAGTTAGATATCAGCCTTGGAGATAAAACTAGAGCATGTAAATACAACTTGCCAAAGACTCATCTCAATGCGAAATCTTTAACCACTCTAAGTTTAGAGAATGTGAAGATAGAGGGAAGAATATGCCTTGCTGGTAGTACTACTATAAGATTTCCGTCTTTGAGAACTGTGTCCCTCAAGAATATGCATCACAAGGATTCCGGAGTCTTCCAATTAATTAATTCTTGGTGCACCTCCCTTGAGTGTTTGTCACTAGTTTCATTCGAAGACTTTGGGAGAAAAAAAGTTTCATGTTCGAGCCTCAAATCCTTGGAGGTTATAGATTGCCCATTTACGTCTATTGAAGTTAAAGTCATGAATCTTGAATCTGTTAAACTCAGAGGTGACCATAGGTATGACTACTTCGACATTGCCTCTTGTTGTAGACTTAGAAATCTAGAATTGGTTTCTGCATACCTTACAAGCTACCATCCAACTTCATGCACATGGTTCGCTGGCCTCGATTTGAGATTTCCCTTCCTTGAGAGTTTGATTTTGCATGAATGCAAAGATTTGCCGGTGCATATGAACATTGTTCATCAGCATCTGAAACGCCTTGTAATTCATGAATGTGAAACTGATGAGGTGAAGAAGGTCACGATTAACACTCCAAATCTACTTCTTTCACCTTCAAATGCAATACAAGTAATTGCCTTGAAGAATGTTTGCTATCCAACTTTTCTTTGACTGCTCCGAATTTATTGGAGACTACAATCAACCTCAACTTCAAATTTCCTTGCACGGTCCTCCTTATTAAAGACTTCCTCAGAAATTTTGGTTGCACCACAACATTTAGTCTACATGTCAATCTCGCTGAGGTATATATGAAGCTAGCTAGAGCTAATCAAGTTCTGTAAATCCTCACATGCATTGACTAATAGTTCTATTTTTCTTGTATGCTTTGTGATTGGTTAAATTATAGGCACTAGTATCTCCAGAAGAGGTGAGAAAGACATACTCTCCGCCATTGCCTAATCTCAAGCATCTTAATTTAGTGATAAGTTCTGCAGGAAGAATAAGAGATATCTCTGCATTGAGTGAGTCGTTGTGCTGGATGGCACCTTCTCTGAAGATTCTGTCAATGAAACAGGTTTCTAAAGAAATCACTCGGGTTCTAACATCCAATAGTCTTCCTTGCCCTCCTCTGGTGTTGTAGCCTTGTAGTTGCTTCTAATGGGAGGTTTTCTGACTTTTGTCTAGCCGTTGTGCACTTATTCTTCATTTTCTGCTTTGTTTGGTTCTTTGGAAAACCGCACATCGTTCAGAGTCCTCTGCTTCATATATTACTCAGAAATTTGATAAAGCTCAGCTGGCTTAGTTTCATATTGTTGTTTTCATGTTATAGCTAACTATGAGTTGCTTAGTTTATTTAGTGAAGAATGGAATTTGAGCACCTTATACATAATACAAGACTCTCTGATATGTCGTGCAAATTGCAATGTACCCTTTTGTTTTAGTGCAAGCAAAAGATTTAGCACGGAGGGTTTAGAATTTTGGACCTAACTTACTTGTAACTATCATCTTACCTAATCGTTAGCTTAAGGGCATGCTTGCTTACCATTAAAATGGGAAGGTAATTCATAACTTATTCACCTCCTTAATTCTCTTGCTTTTACTTATCCCACTTCAAAAGCAAATCCCCTTCGACAAGTTGGCAGCCACCCTACAAAGCTTTTATAAGCCTCCGGATAAGCACGACTGAAACAAACTCAGCCTTCGCATAAGGTAGAGGGAGGCAGTACTGGTATCATACATGACTGGTTGAATCTTGCTGTTAAGAGAAACGTTAGAGTATCAGCCTTCAAAATGCAGCTAGCCGATCATATGACATATATGAATTACCAGAGACGCCTCTCAATGCAAAATCTTTAACCACTCTAAATTAGACAATGTGGAGATAAAGGGAAGAATATGCATTGATGGTACTGTTGTCCTTCCGCCTTTAAAAACAATGCCCCTTGAAAACATGGATTGAATGGATTCGGGAGTGTTCTAATTAATTAACCCTCGGTGCCCTTCCCTTGAGTGTTTGTCATTAGCTTCTTGCGAAGACTTTGAGAATGCAAAGATTACATGTTCGAGCCTCAAATCCTTGGAGGTTATAAGTTGCCTAGATAGCGTATTACAGTTGAAGTTATGAATCTTGAATCGATTAAAATCTGTGTGACGATCAAGACTTCGACATTGCCTCTTGTTCTCGACTTAGGAATCTAGAGTTGGTTTCTCCATTCCTTAATTTGTGCACATGGTTCAATAGCTTCCTCGAATCAACATTTTCCCTACTCGAGAGTTTGATTTTGAACGAATGCAGAAACTTGCATACCAACATATCTTTCATCAGCATTTGAAAGACCTTTTAATTCATGAATGCAGAACTTATGATTCCAAGGGGCTCATGATCGACACTCCAAACCTACTTTCTTTCGAGTTCAGTGGTGTTGTTAATGATGCAAAAGTTTTCTTGTCCAACTTTTGTCTGACTGCTCCAAAATTATCAGCGGCTACAATCAACCTCGACATTGAAATCGCAATGGTTAGTTCACCTTCAGAAATCTTTCCTCCAAAGTCTTTATCTACGTGTTAATCGCGTTGAGGTATGAAGCTAGGTTTGAATTAAGTTTTGTCATCCTCATATTCACTGACTAGTTGTATCTTGGATGTTTTGTGTGTGGTGAAAATTATAGGCTCCGCTATTATCTCAAGCATTTTTATGTAGCGATAGATTCGTCAGAATAAGAGATACCTCAACGATCAGGGACACGTTGCATTGGGCGGCACCTTCTCTGAAGATTATATCAGTGAAACAGGTTTCGAGACAAATTCTGTATGAACTATGAAGCAGCTTTTGATTTTCGCATTTTTGTTTGAACCTTAAGAAGACTGCACCTTGTTGTGAGTCCTCTGATTTATTGTTTTTTTTTTTTTTTTTTTTTTTTTCCCCCACCCAACACACCCTTCTTTTTTTTTTTTTTTTTTTTTTTTTTCCAGAAAATAAGTAGACTAGATGTATTACCTGTCCAACCCGCCCCTTTTCCCTACGGCATAGCCATCAAGAAAGAACGCGGGAACCTAGTCGACCTCCTTACGGCCTAACCATCAGAGGGAATTAGGCCCAGCCGGTCTACACCTATTTCCTGAAAAGAGCGCAAAAACATCATCCTCAAGAACAAAGAGAAGGGGGAGGACAAAAACTAACCCTTCTTAACAAAACTAAAGTAACTGTTTCAGGAGGCTAGCCGATGCGGTAGTGGGAAACCCAGAGATATGCGCAAAAGGCATAGCAAAGGAGGACAAATCCCCATGAGTGCCGGATTCCCTCCGAAATTAGCAAGACAATCAGCAACTTGATTTCCTTCCCTAAGAATGTGAGAAACTCGTACAGTCATTGAAGAAATAAGAGAACGGCAATCAGACCAGCTGACTGCTAAACTCCAAGGAACCTTGTGGTGAGCATCGGAAAGGAAAAGCACAGCCAAAGCAGAGTCACATTCAATCCATAGGGAATGCCAACCATGATGCCAAGCAATAGTGACTGCATGAATAATTGCCTGAAGTTCTGCTTCCAAAGCAGAAGCAACACCAAAAGAACCAGCAAAGCATCCCATACAGCGGCCCAAATGATCTCGGAAAATGCCACCAAAACCAGCAAACCCAGGAGAACCACGAGCAGCTCCGTCGGTATTAACTTTCACCTCGAAAGCACAGGGAGGACTCCAAAAAATCTCACGAATTCTAGGAGCCTTGGCAGGCCTCCATACACACGGAGAGAGCGAAGAATGCATAATTCATCAACAGAATTTTTCATATGGCCCATCCCCAAAAATCAACTTCACGAATTTGTAAATGGAAGAGCTCAAAGGAATTTGATAAAACTGATCAGCATTGCAAACAAGCAGCTTGTTGTAAATTTCAATCGTCATGTACTTGAATCTCAGATCTTGTTATATTAATTTAGATGTACATTTGTTTCATTGTGCAAGGGAATGATAAGTAATTAATATACTCTCTGTTCTTGTCGACTGACAAGTGAAAGCTTTACCTCGACAGCTTTTGAACTCTGTAACTTAACCCATCCCTACCCCAATAGCATAAAGGGATGCGTGTAAGATCGGACCCTATGACTAAACACATAAGCATTAAACATATGTTACTTAAGGACCAAGTAAGAGCTTATGTGGATTACCTATACTAGTTATCCTAGTCAATATGGTATTGATATTGATTAGGAAGTGTCTAACAGGACTTGTCCTGGTCCTCCAAGGACTGTTACTTAGGTTGCAAGTAAGTCAATTAGGGATTAGGATTTTATTATGGGTGGGCCTAATAACCCTAATTGCATTACTATATAAGCAAGGTCCCTACAAGCAATACAGCTATCCTTTGATTCAATATTCTGCCCCATAGAAGAGAATCACAAGTATTGCTTTGTAGAAGACCTAGCCTATACCAACGCCATTCAAGATGTCTTCTGATCCGATGCCAAAACAAGGTATTGTACTTTTTTATGTTCTTTATGCTTTTGGACTAATCTATTGATGTGCTTGTGTTTATGGATGCTAGATCACGTTTGTATTCATGGAGGTTTACAATGTGCACTTACAAGTTACATCCAATAAGAATTGGAAATTCATGTATATTCACATTCCTTATCGCTTAGGTACTTTGACTTATCCATTACGGAATAGGAAATAGGTAACTCCAACTTTACAATCGGACTGCGTGTAGATAAAAAGGTAGATAAAAAGGAAGCAAGGTTACTTTCAGCCGGACTCTAAAGCTTTTGTGAGTCCTTGCACCAGCCAAAAACCAAGTAGAGAGATACTTATGTTATGGCCGAAAAAAGAGGCGCAGACAGCAATCATACAAGTGCAGATAAAAAGCTCAAGCTGAAACACATCAAGCCTGAAGATGATGAGGGAAACGCCATGGCCGTGGACACATACTCACCCCAATTACCTGACCTTGTTGTGGACCGAGTTCTCCAGCTCCTCCCCACTAAACTCGCCATTCGGGCTAGCCTTATCTCGAAGCAATGGGCACAGATATGGTCTTCGCTCAATGCAGAAGTTTTCCATGAGGAGGACTACCTATCCGATCATCTAAGCAACCCCAACCGGAGATACTTCCTCGCGCTCTTGCGCAGGCGTTTGAAGCAGCGTGAGAAGGATAAGCACGACATAGAAAAATTCAAGCTTCGTATGAGGTACCCTGGAGGTGGTGATATCATATCTAAGTGGTTGAAGCTTGTTGCTAAGAGAAATGTCAAAGAATTAGATATCATATTTCGAACTAAACGTGGGGCACGGGCATATGACATATTCCAGTTGCCGAAGGCCCTTCTCAGCTCGAAATCTTTAACCACCCTAAACTTGGAGAATGTGAAGATAGAGCAAAGAATATGCCTTGATGATAGTACTATAATCCTTCCTTCTTTGAAAACCCTGTCCCTCAAAAATATGCATTACGCTAATGACGCGGGAGTCTTCCAATTGATTAATTCTTGTTGCCCCTCCATTGAGTGTTTGTCATTAGCTTCTCCCAAAAACATGTCGAGGGTAAAGATTACATGTTCGAGCCTTAAATCCTTGGAGGTTATTGATTGTCAATGTATGTCCATTACAGTTGAAGTCATGAATCTTGAATCTGTTAAACTCACTGGCAAACATTTTTACTTGTGCTTGGACATTGCCTCTTGCTGTCGACTAAGGAATATAGAGTTGGCTTCTCTATACATAGACCCCGACAACCAATTGTGCACATGGTTCGGGAGCCTCGATTCAACATTTCCCCTCCTTGAGAGGTTGGTTTTGCATGAATGCGAAAAGTTGCCGGCTCATACCAACATCTTTCATCAGCGTCTGAAACGCCTTGTCTTTCATGAATGCCGAATTGCTGAGGTAGAGGAAGTCGCGATCAGCACTCCAAATCTTCTTTCTTTCACTTTTAATGTCAATACAGGAGAATGCCTTGATGATGAAGGCTGGACAAGGTTCCTGTCCAACTTTTCTTTGACTGCTGCAAATTTATCAGAGGCTGCAATCAACCTCAACTTCAAATTGCCATGGACATATCCCCTCAAATCTTTCCTCCAATCTTTTCCTTGCGCAGAAACAAGGTATGAAGTAAGATCTAGTTAAGTAATCCTCACATATTTATTGACTAAATTCTTTTATTTTTCTTATGTTCTTTATGTTTGGTGAAAATTGTAGGCTCTTGAATCTGCAGAAGTGGTGACAAAGCCATACCCTCCGCCATTACCTAAAAGCATCTTGATGTCGTGAATAATTCAGCTAGAATAAGAGATATCTATGCGTTGAGGGACCGTTTCTTTGGATGGGACTTTATCTGAAGATCTTATCATCAGCTAAACAGAATTCTACAGAATTTTCTGTGAAGAACTATGACAAGCATTTTCTATATCATATTTGTTCTCAGAACTTTCTGACATTGAGCAATGCAAACAGTGATTTTACTTTTCAGAGGTGTCTTTATTAATATTTGTGCATTACGATAAAATCGGGCATAGACAATTTGTGATCATGTCTGTATTCAAAATCAATAGCAAAGTTGTCAACAAGAAAAATGAACGGTAAAGCATAAGAGAAAAAGACAAAAAGATCTAAATTCTTAGCCCCTCACTCACGCTTGAACCAAGAGTTTTCAAGACACCACCAACAAATCTATCATACAAAACAACTTAGAAATAGAATCAATCTAGCTTTTTCCCCAATTATATTTGGTTCTGTAGTTTGTCCAAGTTTCTGGATGAAGAACCATTTGGACTACTGGCTTCCTCTGCCAATTTCTTCCACTCCAAGGCTTTATCCTTCATCTTCCTGCCCTTCTCTCCCTCCATTAACTCCCTCAAGAGCTTCTCCACTTCATCTCTCTTCACATCATTATCAATCTCCATGCCAACTCCCCACTCCTTGCAAGTATACAAACAATTTGTTTGTTGATCAGGAAAGAATGGCCAACAGAGCATAGGCACCCCTGCTGTTAAACTCTCCATTGTTGAATTCCAACCGCTGTGTGTTAAAACCCCGCCCACTGAAGGATGGTTAAGGACTTGCTCTTGTGGACACCAACTTGCTATCAGTCCTCTTTCCTTCATCTCTACAACGAACTCAGATGGCAAAATCACGGATAATCACCCACAAGAATGGAAGCTTGCTATTTGCAAGTCCCCAACCGAACTCCACAAGCTAAGTTGGTGTCATGACAGTTATATTTCCAAAATTCACATAAACAGCCAAATATTTTTCCTTGGAGTTTAGCCATTGGAGGCAACCAGTCTCTTCTTTCCATACTGTATCCTTTAGGACTTAAAGGGTCTTCTGGGATCTGATTGAGAACTAATTCAATAGGGCCAATGGTATAAACAATTGGAAGAATAGATGACTGCAGGGCATCCAAAACTTCTTGCTCCAATGCATCAAGTGTAAGAACAGCAATTGCTGAAGCTTTATCAACTTTATCAGTAGACTCAATGCAAAAGTTTAACATTGTATCATCAGGATTTGTAGTTCGAAACAGTGTTGGGAGATCCCTTAGATGAATACCTTTCATTCCCGGAATCCAATCAATGACTTTGTCCAAATATCCATTTGTCAAACAGCTATCATCTACAAGGATTCAGCAAGCAGATTGATTACAAATTCAATTTTGTTTGTAAGTCCAGAAACAAACAGTTAATAACCATAAGATTGCAGAAGTACTTCCTTCTGAGACTGTTTAAGAACATGAGGCATTGCTTAATATTAATCATAATCATAAGTTTATTATGGTTGTTTTACCTTTAAGTGGGGCAAGTCCTTTGTCGACCAACACGCCAAATTGCTTAAATCCCATGAAGCTGCTTGCTGAAACAGTGTAAAACAGCACGATAGGAACCCCGATTTCTTCAGCTGCCATGATTGTAAACATGGACAAGAATCCGTCAGAAACAATGCAAGTCACCGGAGGAGTACTACTTGCCCTGCCATTGAGTTTAGAAAAGGGAGCCAAGAAGTTCTTCCTAATGGAGTCACAAGTGACATTTTGAGTGGCATCCGCATCAGAATCCGGAAGGCCATCTGGAATGGTTTTGAATTCAAAACCACGAAAGAATGTCAAGGGAGTACGGTCCAAGAGAGTGGAGAAAGCGTTTGTGGTTGTACTCGGTGTTGACAAATGTTATGTGGAAGCCTCTGTGGTGGAGGAGCTTTGCTAGCTTGAGGTTTGCCTTTATGTGGCTTTGAGCTGGAAATGGAATGCAAACAGCATGAGGCTTGTTTGGTTCTGCAGAGGATCCCATGTCTTAGATTTTGTATGTTGAATGACTGTAAAACTTGTAGATTATGAATTTATAGGCTAAGTTAGCTAGCTATCTTTGAATGGAGCAGGTTTTTGCTATCCAATTCTTTTGTATATATATCATATTCGATCGATTTTCTTGTCTACATATTCTTATTGAATTAAAACGTGTTTGTCTCATTTCCTTGTATTTGATTAGATTAAGTCTTGTGGAGTCCATGAATAGAAGCTTAGCAAATCCATCCGTAAAAGGGCTTCTTCAATCATGCAGCTGTCTTTGTTAAAAAAATAAATAAATCATGCAGCTGTACCCCAATGAATGTCACTGGTACACAAAGACATGATTAACTTATCAACAAAGAATGTAAGGAGCTGATAGTTTCACCTCTATATTCACTATTACTGGGAATCTTGATACCATATGAATATTATTTGCAATTGGTCTTAATTAAGCAATAAAGAAGACATGAATATAGAACCATTTTCTACGATTCTTGTGGATACAACATCAAATTAGCTTTTTCTTAGTAGGACTTGATTGACTAAATTGTCTAAGTTTTTGGATGAAGAACCATGTGGATCAGTTGCATCTTCTGCAAGTTTCTTCCACTCCATGGCCTTATTCTTCATTTCTTTCCCCTTCTCTACCTCCATTAACTCCCTAACAAGCTTCTTCACTTCATCCCTCTTCACGTCACTATTAATCTCCATGCCAATTCCCCATTCTTTGCTAGTATACCGGCAGTTCATTTGCTGGTCGGCGAAAAATGGCCAGCACAGCATAGGCACCCCTGCAGTCAGGCTCTCGATAGTCGAACCCCAGCCGCTGTGTGTCAAAAAACTCCCAACTGATGGGTGGTTAAGGACTTGCTCTTGCGGACACCAACTTGCTATTAGACTTCTCTCCTTAGTATCCTGCACAAACTCAGCCGGCAGAATTGCAGATTTGCCAACCACCAAATCAGGCCTAATCACCCAAAAGAAGGAATACATGCTGTTTGCAAGTCCCCAACCGAACTCCACAAGATGTTCTGGTGTCATGACCGCTATGCTGCCAAAATTCACATATACAACTGAATTCGGCGCCTTGGTGTTGAGCCACTGTAGGCATTCGGTTTCTTCTTTCCAAAGACTGTACCCCATTTTCAAAGAATGTTTCGGAATCTGATTGAGATGTAGCTGAAGAGGGCCAATAGCGTAAACGGGTGGAACAATAGTAGAGGAGATAGCATCCAAAACCTCTGCCTCCAAGGCATCAAAAGTATGTAGAACAACTGCTGAAGCTTCATGAAGTCTATCTGTTGCTTCCATAAAGAAGTTATACATGAGATCATCGGGATTTGTGGTTCGAAAGAAGCTTGGGAGATCCTTTAAACAAATATCCTTCATTCCAGGAATCCAATCTATTACTTGGTCCAAATAGCCATTTGTCAAACAGCTCTCATCTGCAAACACAACACCTAAAGTTATGATAGCTTATATTGGAAGAAACATTTGAATTGCAGGTTAGTTTGAGTATGTTGGAACTTTTGGGGGTATGGCTTTAGGAAGAATTTAAAGTTCGAACATGAAGGATGAAAGATAGTATATAGGATATGATTGCTTCAAGGCACGTAGGATCTACGCTATCTTTCAGACTCTATTTGCCCCCACCATCGGTATGCAAAGGGGTTATAATGCAAATAAGTCTTGTGGATACAATGAAGCCCGGTGATCAACCGTTTGTTAGCCTGCGTTTTGCACAACCGAAAGCTAACCAAACACGCAAAATTGATAAACAAGAACGCTCAAGAATTCCAGAAACTAACGTTGCAACGAATTAGTTTCTAGAGGCTTTTGTATTTGAAAAACCAAAAAATAAGATGGAAGAAGTCTTTTGAGAATCTGATGAACCAAGTCATCCCTTTCTTTTTCATCTCTTTTTCATCCGTAGGAAACCTCTCTATTTATAAAGATCATGATGGCTCTTCACAAGAGGAGATACCTCTTCACAAGAGGTGATACCTCTTCACTAAGAGGTCTCAACTCTTCATTAACCATTGGATTAATTTATAGCAATAATCTAACGGCTATTATTCAAGTGTCAATGAGACACAACCGCTGCACCAAACGGTGGCATACTGCCAATTTTGAATGCAGCCAAATTTGTGCAATCAGTTGAAGAGATACATCTGTTGAATTCAACCATTCTCATACGGCTTGAATTCTATCTTTCCTACCAATTCAAAAACTGTCTTTATATTATGAAAATATCCAACAGTCTGTATGTTACCTTTGAGTGGTGCAAGTCCTTTTTCGAACAATGAGCGAAGCTGTTTGAATCCCATGAAGCTGCATGCAGCAATGGTGTAGATGAGTACTATAGGGACTCCAATTTCTTCAGCAGCTGTGATTGTGAAAGTGGACATGAAACCGTCCGAAACTATGCAACTCACCGGAGGATTAGTAGTGTTTGATGTTGCCACGGCGTCATTGTTGAGTTTTGTGATGAGGGTCCGAAAGGAAGGCAAAAATTTTAGATTTCTGACGGCCTCACAAATCAAAGGCACATCTTGGGTGGTATTTCCATCTGCTTCCGGTATGCCATCTGGGATCGCTTCGAACCTAAAATCAGGCAAGCCGTTGAGGGAATTGGAACCAAGAGATTTGAGAAAGCGGTTGTGATTGTACTCCGAGTTCACAAAGGTTATGTGAAAGCCTCTGTGGTGGAGAAGCTGTGCAAATTTGAGCATTGCCTTAATATGGCTTTGAGCCGGAAGCGGCATGAAAACAGCATGTGGTCTATTCGATACTGCTGAGGAACCCATCTTAGATTTTGTATTGCAATGGTTTGTACTGGCACAAATGCAGACTACTTATAGTTGAGGTCCAAGTTGGACCGTCCAACCATAAAACTCATTGGACCCTGAAAATTCTTACAAGCCCTCGCGATGTTTCTGAACTTTGAAATGTGTGACATTCTTTCACGTCTCCACACACGTGATCGCCTTTTCAAGACGTCCTTTTTTTCCATTTCTGTTTTTGTCCGAAGTACTGGGGTTATCTATCTGGTTGGAGATCTCAAATGATTGCTGTTACGTTGTGTAGTCAATTTAGTGGAATTTTTATATCCTACACTTTGGACTTATTTATAGTTATTCACTTTTTTTTTTTTTTTTTTTCTAAAATTGACTTGTTATTAATAAAAGAAAGGCGTGAAACGCCGTAACGAGTACAATAAGTGACATGGATCCATAAGATCTAAGCCACGCTAAAAAACTCACAACACATGAGGGAAAGAGTACACCAGAACTCCAAAATAAAACAAGCAATCAAAAATGACAGACGGATAAGCAGGAAGTGTGAGGAACTTAATCTGAAACCTACCCCTCTTCCCTATAGTTATTCACTTGCTTTATCTGAAGATCTGAACAAGTAATAAATAACGAATGGGAGGAGTTGGGAAGAAAGCTCAAATAGCAGCCAAATTTTGGACACTGAAGGATGATGCCAAGAAAAGTAGTGTAGCGTTTTTCAAAGAGCAGCCAAATTTTGGAAACTGAAGGATGGTGCCAAGAAAAGTCCTGTAGCCTCCAAAGACACGAGAAAGCAAAGTAGGACTGGGATCTTCTCTTGGATTTTTAGCCTGTTATTCTGTTCTTTCTTAATATGAATCTGATTAAGAATTAAAATATATATAGAGGTTTGCACCTCTGATGATAAGAAAACTTCACCACCGTCGTATCTACAGCAAAAGTTCAACTCTTGTTCTTGTTCTCCTCCAAAACATCAACTTATTTAGTACTTTTCAAATTGGATGGTTGATTTTAGTGACCACCATTTAGACAAGGGTTTTTATCATGAATGATATCTGAACTTTCACTTACTAGACTTCATAGTACCCGAACTTTAAAAGTGATCAATTTGGTACCCAGACTTTCAAAAACCGAACTTCATAGTGTCGGAACTTTAAAAATAATCAATTTGGTACTCAAACTTTCAAAAAGAAAATTATGTGGTACCTCCTTCAATTTCAAATCAAAGTTATGTTAAAATGTGCATATATCTATTGTAGAAAAATAAATAAATGATTAACGAAAATATACTCGAATGTTAATAAAGATTTCAAGTATAAATTGAGTAATATTTTACGAAAATATAATTTTAGTCATCAATTTATTTATTGATTAACGAAAATATACTCAATTTATGTTAGAAATATTTTTTAATATTTGAGTATATATTTATTCATCAATTTATATATTATTTTGCATAGCCATATGCATATTTTTTTTAAACACCATAAACACATTTGTGGGGTTCATGAGTTAATTTGTATTAGACTAGTGTAAAGAATTGGGACCTTACCGACCTACAAGTATCTGCTTAAAGAAAACTCAGTTAATTAGACGACAAGGCAACTAATTCATCATGAGTTCACGACTTTTTGACTCAATTATTTAGTCGGAATCTATCTGCATATAGGCCCCCCACTTTATCATTTCATAGACGCTCGTCATTTTCGTTTCTTGGTTCTGATGGATAAATCGAAAGAGAATTTCAATTGAAGATGATCTTATCTATATCTTGGAATTTTATCACTAGATTTTAAACTTAAATCAAATATCTCATATTCCAAACAAAAAAGTCAAGTTAAAACGAAGAAACGTCACAAAAGGTAATCAAACTGCACACATTAATGAGAAACATCAAAGAATAATGCTTAAAGCCCAATAGAAGCTACTGGGCAAAGCATGGTACGTAGCTTCTTTTTATTAGTTTGGTTTAGGGATGTCAAAAATCTACACAGGTATGGGTACCCGTGGGTATTCGCCCCTGATGGAGCGGGTATGGAGGCGAGTATGGAGATTTTTGAAATCCCCATGGTGGGTATGGGGCGGGTATGGTATTACTAGTCTCCAACTCGAACCCGGCCCAATTATATATATATATATATATATATATACACACACATACTAGTGTAGGCTTCATAGAGAAAATCTGCTCTTTTGAAGTCATGAGAAACTAATTTCACTTTTTGGTTACTTATGTATTGCAAACATGTTTGTAAGTCATTTTTACGGATCTCGCTTTATTTTTAAAATTGAAATATGAAGATGAATAAAAAAAATAGATTATGATTATTTATGGAACTTTTTTTATTAACATTGTCCATTTTTTTTTTCATACGGGGTGGGTATGGAGGCGGGTATGGAAATAGTAATCTCCATGGAGACGGGTATGAGGATACCCGATTAAAAATTAATGGGTATGGGTATGGATAGAGTACTACCCTGACCCGACCCGACCCAACCCGACCCATTGCCATCCCTAGTTTGGTTAAGAGCATTTGTTTATGTATCTAGAGTCTCGAGCTTGATAATACATTTTGTTAGCCCTATACATAACTTTTTCTTAACTACATTTGATTCACTATGAACAACCATCCGGACCAGATGCTTCTTTTGCCAATCATTTTATTGGGGTTGCTGCTAGCACAAATGCTATAGTAATGGCTTTGTAAGAGATTAAAGTAAGAAATTTACTATTAAATACAAATTAGTCATGAAGTAGAATAATCCGGGGGTTATAATTGAATTTGAAGGGTGTATTACGTGTAAACAACTTCAAATCATGACCTTTACGTAATCTATTGGACAACTGAACTCAAAATTTCTCTCTTTACTTGTTGTTGAGTTCAGTTGTTCGACAGAGGTGACGAACATCTTGATTTGGGTTTGTTTACATATAACACCCTTCAAATTCAATTGCAACCCCAGATCGTTCAATTTCACTATTAAATTGGTATTTAACAGTAAATCTTTTACTTTTAAATTCTTACAATAGACGCTTACCACAACCTTTCTCCGCTACTTAGACCCCGTCTAGTTGCGTCGTACTTGTTTTCTTTGTTTGGGCTTTTATGCCCTTCCTTTGTACCAATAAAAGAAAAAATTAAAAAAAAAAAAACTACATACTGAAAATGGAATGCAAGGCTAAGAGCATTTCCAACGAAGATGTCAAATCTAAACATCAAATTTAGTTAGATAATTTATGTGGCAATTTGACTAAAACAAGAATTTTTTCTTCCATTTGATATGCCAATTATAGGTAATAAAATAACAGTTAATTTGTAGAAAGTTGCAGACATGCTGCCACATGTAACAAATATAAAGATCAAGGATGCTACTTGGTGGGCCAACTGACTTTGAAAATTGTTGAAAAATAGAATCGACATCTGAAGCTTGTGGCGTCAATTATAAAGCCACCGAAGGACAAAGCCATTACAGGTCGGCATTAAAGCAGTTCGGTTGGATGGATTTCACAGTCAATTTGAACAGCTGTCAAGTCCACGTTGAATTTAGCTATTCGGATGAAGATGCTCTAAAGGCTCAGAGACATGAATGGCATATTTACTTACTAAAAAAGGGAATTGAAGTAATGGAAATAATTCCGACTCTTTCCTTCCTTTATATTTACTAAAGCATTTAGTAATGAAATTTCAGTGGAACCCATCACAGTATGCAATTTCCATTCCATATTTCCTTTTTCTATTTTTAGTTTGATTCCCTCTTTGTAAGACATGCTAGAAGATCACAAAATGCAAACCCCACCGACCCACTGCGTTATTTGGGGATTTTAGAAATTAGGGATCCCAAGAATTATAGAATTGGGCAATGCTAGCGCCGCTGATGGCGATCCGACATTGCAATCGCAGGACAACAAGTCACTCTACCTCTGCTTCCAGACGGCAAGAGCCTGGGGTCCGTACAGCACTAAATACGAAGTCCACGCCATCAAATTGTCGAAGCTGATATGCGATCGATGCTCCTCCGGCAGGTCCAGTAGCTGCCAGCGTAACTGCTCCTCCTTCTCCCAATCCGAATTGAAATTGGAATCTCCATGGAAAGCCATCGCCGGCTACCCATTTTCCGGCTTGGGTGTCTACGGGTCCAGTATAGTCGTCGCCGGCGGCCTAATCAGAAAGTTTATCGCATGAGGGATTTTACCATCTAGTGTTGCTGCTAGAGATGTTTTCTCGCTCGAGACCGGCAATAGAAAGGAGAGTACTCGACCCTGTTTCGCACGCTTCAGAGTCGGGAAAGGTTGGCCCATCATCGTGGAGGTGGGCCACAAATTCTATGCCCTCCTCGCCGGCTGGTTGCATGATATCCATCCTATGGATCTCCACAACTGTTTCGATGTGTATGACCCCGAACTGGAGGCATGGTCTCTTCTTCCGTCGCCTGCGTATCTCAGCCTAGACCTTTGAAGTATCAGAGGACTTCCTACGGGGTTTTGCGTTGCCGGCATCTTGTCTCTTCGGGCCGAAGCTTGAGCTTCAACACTTGCACTCGAGAGTGGGCAGAATTGAGAATTCCCTCCTCTGACTACTTCGACATTGCCTCTTGTTGTAGACTTAGAAGTCTAGAATTGGTTTCTGCATACCTTACAAGCTACCATCCAACTTCATGCACATGGTTCGCTGGCCTCGATTTGAGATTTCCCCTTCAAATGCAATACAAGTAATTGCCTTGAAGAATGTTTGCTGTCCAACTTTTTTTTTTTTTTTTTTTTCCAGAACTGTCCAACTTTTCTTTGACTGCTCCGAATTTATTGGAGACTACAATCAACCTCAACTTCAAATTTCCTCGGACAATCCTCCTTATTAAAGCATTTTAATTTAATGATAAGTTCTGCAGGAAGAATAAGAGATATCTCTGCATTGAGTGAGTCGTTGTGCTGGATGGCACCTTCTCTGAAGATTCTGTCAATGAAACAGGTTTCTAAAGAAATCACTCGGGTTCTAACATCCAATAGTCTTCCTTGCCCTCCTCTGGTGTTGTTGTAGCCTTGTAGCTGCTTCTAATGGGAGGTTTTATGACTTTTGTCTAGCCGTTGTGTCATTGAGCTTATTCTTCATTCTCTGCTTTGTTTGGTTCCTTGGAAAACCGCACATCGTTCATAGTCCTCTGCTTCATATATTACTCAGAAATTTGATAAAGCTCAGCTGGCTTAGTTTCATATCGTTGTTTTCATGTTATAGCTAACTATGAGTTGCTTAGTTTATTTAGTGAAGAATGGAATTCGAGCACCTTATACATAATACAAGACTCTGTGATATGTCGTGCAAATTGCAATGTACCCTTTTGTTTTAGTGCAAGCAAAAGATTTAGCACGGAGGGTTTGGAATTTTGGACCTAACTTACTTGTAACTATCATCTTACCTAATCGTTAGCTTAAGGGCATGCTTGCTTACCATTAAAATGGGAATGTAATTCATAACTTATTCACCTCCTTAATTCTCTTGCCTTTACTTATCCCACTTCAAAAGCAAATCCCCTTCTACAAGTTGGCAGCCACCCTACAAAACTTTTATAAGCCTCCGGATAAGCACGACTGAAACAAACTCAGCCTTCGCATGAGGTACTCTAGGGGCAGTACTGGTACCATACATGACTGGTTGAACCTAGCTGTTAAGAGAAACGTTAGAGTATCAGCCCTTCAAAATGCAGGTAGCCGATCATATGACATATATGAATTACCAGAGACGCCTCTCAATGCGAAATCTTTAACCACTCTAAATTAGACAATGTGGAGATAAAGGGAAGAATATGCATTGATGGTACTGTAGTCCTTCCGCCTTTAAAAACAATGTCCCTTGAAAACATGGATTGAAAGGATTCGCCAGTATTCTAATTAATTAATTAACCCTCGGTGCCCTTCCCTTGAGTGTTTGTCATTAGCTTCTTGCGAAGACTTTGAGAATGCAAAGATTACATGTTCGAGCCTCATATCCTTGGAGGTTATAGGTTGCCTAGATAGCGTATTACAGTTGAAGTTATGAATCTTGAATCTATTAAAATCTGTGTGACGATAAAGACTTCGACATTGCCTCTTGTTTTCGACTTAGGAATCTAGAGTTGGTTTCTCTATTCCTTAATTTGTACACATGGTTCAATAGCTTCCTCGAATCAACATTTCCCCTACTCGAGAGTTTGATTTTGAACGAACATACCAACATCTTTCATCAGCATTTGAAACACCTTGTAATTCAGTGGTATTGTTAATGATTCAAAAGTTTTCTTGTCCAACTTTTGTCTGACTGCTCCAAATTTATTAGAGGCTACAATCAACCTCGACATCGAAATTGCAATGGTTAGTTCGCCTTCAGAAATCTTTCCTCCAAATTCTTTATTGCGCCACAACATTAAGTCTAAGTGTTAATCTCGTTGAGGTATGAAGTTAGTTCTTAATTAAGTTCTGTCATCCTCATATTCATTGACTAATTTGTGTTTGGTGAAAATTATAGGCTCCGCCATTATCTCAAGCATTTTAATGTAGCGATAGATTCGTCAGAATAAGAGATATCTCTGCGATAAGGGACACGTTGCGTTGGGTGGCACCTTCTCTGAAGATTATATCAGTGAAACAGGTTTCTAGACAAATTCTGTATCAACTATGAAGCAACTTTTGATTTTCGCATTTCTGTTTGAACCTTAAGAAGACTGCACCTTGTTGTGAGTCCTCTGATTCATTGTTTAGGAATTTGATAAAACTGATCAGCATTGCAAACAAGCAGCTTGTTGTAAATTTCAATCGTCATGTACTTAAATCTCAGATCTTGTTATATTAATTTAGATGTACATTTTGTGCAAGGGAATGATAAGTAATTAATATACTCTCTGTTCTTGTCGACTGACAAGTAAACTTCGACAGCTTTTGAACTCTGTAACTTAACCCATCCCTACCCCCCAGTAGCATAAGGGGATGTGCACTTAAAAGTTACATCCAATAAGAATGGGAAATTCATGTATATTCACATTCCTTATCTCTTAGGTACTTCGACTTATCCATTTCGGAATAGGAAATAGGTAACTCCCACTTTACAATCGGACTCTTTAACTTTTGATTGCCAGTGGCCTTCTATTTGGACCTTGCACCAGCCAAAAACCAAGTAGAGAGATACTTATGTTATGGCTGAAAAAAGAGGCGCAGACAGCAATTATACAAGTGCAGATAAAAAGCTCAAGCTGAAACACATCAAGCCTGAAGATGATGAGCGAAACGCCATGGCCGTGGACACATACTCACCCCAATTACCTGACCTTGTTGTGGACCGAGTTCTCCAGCTCCTCCCCACCAAATTCGCCATTCGGGCTAGCCTTATCTCCAAGCAATGGGCACAGATATGGTCTTCGCTCAATGTAGAAGTCTTCCATGAGAAGGACTTCCTGTCGCTCATGCGCAGGCGTTTGAAGCAGCATGAGAAGGGTAAGCACGACATAGAAAAATTCAAGCTTCGTATGAGGTACCCTGGAGGTGGCGATATCATATCTAAGTGGTTGAATCTTGTTGCTAAGAGAAACGTCAAGGAATTAGATATCATCCTTCGAACTAAACGTGGGGCATATGACATATTCCAGTTGCCGAAGGCCCTTCTCAGCTCGAAATCCTTAAAAACCCTAAACTTGGAGAATGTTGAGATAGAAAGAATATGCCTTGATGATAGTACTGTAAGCCTTCCTTCTTTGAAAACTCTGTCCCTCAAAAATATGCACTACGGTAACGACTCGGGATTTTTCCGATTGATTAATTCTTGTTGCCCCTCCCTTGACTGTTTGTCATTAGCTTCTCCCAAATACATGTCGAGGGTAAAGATTACATGTTCGAGCCTTAAATCCTTGGAGGTTATTGATTGTCGATCTATGACCATTATAGTTGAAGTCATGAATCTTGAATCTGTTAAAGTCACCGGCAAACATTTTTACTTGTGCTTTGATATTGCCTCTTGTTGTCGACTAAGGAATATAGAGTTGGCTTCTTTATACATAGACCCCGACGACAAGTTGTGCACATGGTTCGGTAGCCTCGATTCAACATTTCCCCTCCTTGAGAGTTTGGTTTTGAATGCATGCGAAAAGTTGCCGGTTCATACCAGCATCTCTCATCAGCGTCTGGAACGCCTTGTATTTCATGAATGCCGAATTACAGGGGTAGAGAAAGTCGCGATCAACACTCCAAACCTACTTTCTTTCACTTTTAATGTCAATACAGGGGAATGCCTTGATGAAGATTGGACAAGGTTCCTGTCCAACTTTTCTTTGACTGCTCCAAAGTTATCAGAGGCTGCAATCAACCTCAACGTCAAATTGCCATGGGCAAATCCCCTCCAATCTGAACTCCAAATTTTCCCTTGCGCAGAAACAAGGTATGAAGCTAGATCTAGTTAAGTAATTCTCATTTATTTATTGACTAAATTCTTTTATTTTTCTTATGTTCTTTATTTTTGGTGAAAATTGTAGGCTCATGAATCTGCAGAAGTGGTGACAAAGCCATACTCTCCGCCGTTACCTAATCTCAAGCATCTTGAGCTAGAATAAGAGATATCTATGCGTTGAGGGACTCATTGCTATGGATGGCACTTTCTCTGAAGATCTTATCATCAGCTAAACAGAATTGTACAGAATTTTCTGTGAAGAACTATGACAAGCATTTTCTATTTCATCTTTGTACTCAGAACTTTCTGACATTGAGCAATGCAAACAAAGCTTTTACTTTTTAGAGGTGTCTTTATTAATATTAGTGCATTACGATAAACTTGATCTGGCATAGACGATTTGTGATCATGTCTGTATTCAAAATCAACAGCAAAGTTGTCAACAAGAAAAATGAACGGTAAAACATAAGAGAGAAAGACAAAAAGATCTAAATTCTTAGCCCTCAGTCACGCTTGAACCAAGAGTTTTCAAGACCCACCAACAAAGCTATCATACAAACAACTTAGAAATAGAATCAATCTAGGGGAAAGGTTCAGTAGTTTGTCCAAGTTTCTGGATGAAGAACCATTTGGACTAGTGGCTTCCTCTGCCAATTTCCTCCACTCCAAGGCTTTATCCTTCATCTTTCTGCCCTTCTCTCCCTCCATTAACTCCCTCAAGAGCTTCTCCACTTCATCTCTCTTCACATCATTATCAATCTCCATGCCAACTCCCCACTCCTTGCAAGTATACAAACAATTTGTTTGTTGATCAGCAAAGAATGGCCAACAGAGCATAGGCACCCCTGCTGTTAAACTCTCCATTGTTGAATTCCAACCGCTGTGTGTTAAAAACCCGCCCACTGAAGGATGGTTAAGGACTTGCTCTTGTGTACTCCAGCTTGCTATCAGTCCTCTTTCCTTTGTCTCTACAACTAACTCAGATGGCAAAATCACGGATAATCACCCACAAGAATGGAAGCTTGCTATTTGCAAGTCCCCAACCGAACTCCACAAGTTAAGTTGGTGTCATGACAGTTATACTTCCAAAATTCACATCAACAGCCAAACTTTTTGCCTTGGAGTTTAGCCATTGGAGGCAACCAGTCTCTTCTTTCCATACTGTATCCTTTAGGACTTAAAGGGGTCTTCTGGGATCTGATTGAGAAGTAATTCAATAGGGCCAATGGTATAAACAATTGGAAGAATAGATGACTGCAGGGCATCCAAAACTTCTTGCTCCAACGCATCAAGTGTAAGAACAGCAATTGCTGAAGCTTTATCAACTTTATCAGTAGACTCAATGCAAAAGTTTAACATTGTATCATCAGGATTTGTAGTTCGAAACAGTGTTGGGAGATCCCTTAGACGAATACCTTTCATTCCCGGAATCCAATCAATGACTTTGTCCAAATATCCATTTGTCAAACAGCTATCATCTACAAGGATTCAGCAAGCAGATTGATTACAAATTCAATTTTGTTTGTAAGTCCAGAAACAAACAGTTAATAACCATAAGATTGCAGAAGTACTTCCTTCTGAGACTGTTTAAGAACATGAGGCATTGCTTAATATTAATCATAATCATAAGTTTATTATAGTTGTTTTACCTTTAAGTGGGGCAAGTCCTTTGTCGACCAACGCGCCAAATTGCTTAAATCCCATGAAGCTGCTTACAGAAACAGTGTAAAACAGCACGATAGGAACCCCGATGTCTTCAGCTGCCATGATTGTAAACATGGACAAGAATCCGTCAGAAACAATGCAAGTCACCGGAGGAATACTACTTGCCCTGCCATTGAGTTTTTCTAGGAGATTAGAAAAGGGAGCCAAGAAGTTCTTCCTAATGGAGTCACAGAGTAAAGTGACATTTTGAGTGGCATCCGCATCAGAATCCAGAAGGCCATCTGGAATGGTTTTGAATTCAAAACCATGAAAGCTATCAAGGGAGTTCGGTCCAAGAGAGTGGAGAAAGCGTTTGTGGTTGTACTCTGTGTTGACAAATGTTATGTGGAAGCCTCTGTGGTGGAGGAGCTTTGCTAGCTTGAGGTTTGCCTTTATGTGGCTTTGAGCTGGAAATGGAATGCAAACAGCATGAGGCTTGTTTGGTTCTGCAGAGGATCCCATGTCTTAGATTTTGTATGTTGAATGACTGTAAAACTTGTAGATTATGAATTTATAGGCTTAGTTAGCTAGCTATCTTTGAATGGAGCAGGTTTTTGCTATCCAATTCTTTTGTGTATATGTCATATTCGATCGATTTTCTTGTCTACATATTCTTATTGAATTAAAACGTGTTTGTCTCATTTCCTTGTATTTGATTAGATTTAAGTCTTGTGGAGTCCATGAATAGAAGCTTAGCAAAACAGACATATTCTTGAATAATTATTTTAATAAACTATTTACACAATAACATATCATATATCCATCAATTTGCAAAAAAATCAACACAAAATTAATACTTCTCCAATAAAACTTTACTAAATTTTATATAGACATTTGAAATAATATAAATTTGTATGTATACTTTATTGTTATGATTTTAGTATAGAACCAAATAGATATTTGTTATAATATAAACTTTTATGTACATACTGTTATACTATAGTAGTACAGAACCAAAAAAAAAAAAATTAGAATAGAAACAAAATAAAAATAAAATACAGAACCAAAAAAAATTTCAATCACCCATCGTCGCTCGGCGCCGCCCGTTGTCGTCCGGTTTCTGGGTTGGTCGCCGTCGTCGGTGGGCCATCGTCGGCATCTGGACGTCGTCGGGTCATCGTCGGCGTCTGGGCGTCGTCAGGCATCGTAGGATCTGATGGCAATTTTGTCGTCGTCTGCGGCGTTTGGGCTGCGTCGTTGTCTGGGAGTCGTCGGCGTCGGCGTCTGGGCATCGTCGCGCCCTCTTCATCCTCTGGCCATCATCGTCGACGAGGTACCAATCGATGAGTTTGATGGCATTTCAAGTACAGTGAAATGTTAAGGAAGGACATAATAGGAAGGAAAAAAATTCATTAAAAATTTTGGTAACTCCCAGCGTGTCCCAAATGAAAGCTGCTTTCGAAAACTACTCCTGACTTGCTTTCAATAATCTGCTTTCGCAAAAGTACTTATGGCCCGAAAGTACTTTCGTTTGCGTTTACCAAACGCTTTTTTTGACCGAAAAACTTTCGCGAAAGTACTTTCGGGCCATAAGTACTTTCGCGAAAGCAATGCCAAACTGGACGGTGTTAGTCTTCCGCATATGTGGAAAGCATTCTGAATTTAGTTTCCGACTACTACAAAAACTGAAGCTGCCTCAAGACCTATTTCAGCCCAATTTTCGTCCAGACCAGCACCAACCGGTCCATCATGGGGGCCAAATAGTCTGTCTTGTTTTGAGTTTCCACTGCTGCCTCAGTGAGTGCACGTCGATTAGTACTACTGATGAACCTGATTCTCAAGACTGGATGGTTGTAGCCATAATTTTTGAATTCCGTGAGCAATTACCTGATACTTGTACTACTGATGACTCCTTGGATTATAAAGTCCTGGCCGCTCATATTTTTGAATCCTATTCTTGAGAATTTGCCTTCAGCCTTTTTTTAGGATGTGGAGCACGTGTGTGTCTTTTTTTAGCATGGCAAATCTGGCTCTCATACCATAATGAATGTGAATTAGGTTCGATCCCAAATTTAATTGGCAATGGTGGGAGTAATAATTCAACTCCTTATAAACATTTCAAAGTCTCTTTATTTTCTAATGTGAGATAAAAATTACATTCTCAAACATAATGAATCTCAACTTCGAATGGCCATGGACACTCCCGCTTCTTAAATCTCTCCTCGGAAGTTTTAATTCGCCCGGACATTAAGTTGACGTGTTAATCTCGTTGAGGTATGAAGCTAGGTATATCTAGTTAGTCCTCATATTCATTGAATAATTAGTCATGGGGGCTGTTATTTCCACCCCCCCATCTCTCTTTCCCCACCCCCCATTTTAAAATTAATTCTAATTAAAAATCCAATGTTATGTAAAATTACAAAAATGTGCAAACCAAATGGTGCTTGGGTCCAGGCCCGGCCCGACTCCTACCTCTTCGCCTCCATCTCCACCACCGGCCGCTGCTTCAAGAAATACAACGCCGGGCCGGAGATCCTCTCCTGCATCCACCGGTCAAGCAGGGACTTCGGCAAAATCAAATCAGCTAGAGTGTTGGAAACTACAACTTGGGCATGGATGAGTTTCCCCAGAAGAAAACATTCAACCTGTACACACGTTCAAAACCATTGAAAATGTGAATTGATGAACAATTCCAGTCCCCAACATACCACTAGAAACACAGAGCCCTTCCTCGGTCTCACCATTCTTCAAGCTCCCAGATAACATAGAATTCCAAGCCACAACATCTTTATCCACCATCCACCCCAAATTTCACTACTTGGGCATGAATCAAAGAACCCACCAACCAATCCTCAAGTGTATAAGAAGCCTGAAGCAAGCTCGTGAAAGTCGAGCAATTTGGCCTAAGGCATTCAACCAACTCCCATTTGATGAAATAGCATAAACGCCAAACCCGCACTATGCGAATCTCGAGAATGAGCCGCAACGAGCGCACTAAAGGAAACAAGGTTTCTTTGAGGCATTTTGTCGAACACGTCCGGGCATCTCCTAACATCACGTTCCCAAGGGAGCTGGTGGTGTTCGATCTCCAGTACGAGACGCTGCTATTCTCCGCCGCGTTGCCGCGCGGCTGCCGCAAGTTTGTTGATTTGTTTCCGGACCCCAACCATGAGTTGCTCTATTGCGCTCATCTCGACGGCAAGCTCAGTGCTTGGCGGGGGCGAAAAGTGTGAGTTTTCTATCTTTGACTCAAGCACCATTTGGTTTGTCCCTTTCTGTAATTTTACATGATATTAGATTTTTAATTGGAATTAATTTTAAAATGGAGGGTGGGGAAAGAGAGATGGTGGGTGGAAATAACAGCCCCCTTAGTCATTTTTCTTGTATGATTTATGTTTGGTGAAAATAATAGGCTCTTGTCTCTCCAGAAGATGTGAGAAAGACATATTCTCCGCCATTACCTAAGACTCGTTGCGTTGGATGACCAAATTCTCCTAGTCATCCCCTCCAAATTCGCCATTCAAGCATTCTCCATGGAATGGGGACAGATATGGTCTTCACCCCATCAAGCATTATGTTTACTCTTTGGAAACAACTTGGACAAGGTGCAATATACAGATATGGAGGCCCTGGTTGCTTTGCAAACCACTTGGTGCCAAAATCAATCCACAAGAAGGCAAGCTTGCTGTTTTTATGCTATATATATATATATATATATATATATATATAGTTGGGTTCAAGGGACACACCATTTTCAAAAAACACTCTTTCTTGGCCGTTGAATCGGCAACTTTTTGTGGGACCCATTGATAATGGGTCCAATCCAATAGCCAAGAAAGGGTGTTTTGAAAATGGTGTGTCCCTTGAACCTAACCCTATATATATATATATATATATATATATATATATATATATATATATAGGGTTAGGATCATGGAACACACTATTTTGACACACCATTTGAAATATCCCTCTTCTTGTCCATTTATTTTGCAATTTTTTGTGGGACCCATTAATAATGGATCCAATCCAATGGACAAGAAGGGATGTTTCAAATCGTGTGTCAAAATAGTGTGTCCCTTAACCTAACCATATATATATATATATATATATATATATATATATATATCTCTTATTTTGAACAGCTTGTTTACGCTTAGTAAACAATGGACTTTGAGTTTGAACAGCTTATTATAGGCTTAAAGTCTGGAGAAGTGCAATATACATACATAACACGGCACTTTGTTATCTGTTTTGGGCGATGTTGAGCAATGCAAAATAATTATTTCACTTTTCCAAACTGAGCAGCCTCACCCCATGACTTTCCACAAACTAAGTATTTACATCTAGTAAGTGAATAATTGAAGAGATTCGTTTATAACTTTGAATTCCACCAAAACCATTATCTGGTCTAGCCGTTAGTGCCCATACAACTTAAAACCAAGGATTAAAGTTTCGGTTTCGATGGAAATTTCGGTAGTCAAAATTTCCGAAATTTCGGTAAATTTCGGTGAACTTAAATAGTTTCGGTCCTTGAAATTTACCGAAATTTCGATGTTTTGGTCAAAAATTTTTTCCTTGCTTAAAACACCTTTAACATGTGGTAGGTGGCTGCTGAGAACACCTTCACATTGCAATAAGTTGGCATCGAAGATTCCTTCAAATTTTGGTAGGTCGTTAATGAAACCTACTTCAATTTATAGTAGACAGTGGCGGAGCTTCTAGTTGACCAAAGGTGGCCATGGCCACCACAAAATTTTCAACTCCTCCCACTAAAATTATAGGCATACAAATAAAATTGAAACAATGCGTAGTAATGGCCCCCACAAAATTTTAAACCCCTCTCCCACTAAAACTATAAGTATACCAATAAAATTAAAACAAATAGTAGTAATGGCCCTCATTCAAATAATTCCTTAGAGACTTCAAGTAAACAATGCCTTTCTACCCCACTAAGCAGATTTGAACTTACAGTGGATCTCTTCATTTTTAGCTCGGGTTTGGATCCTAGGGATGGTTACAAGTTCCTTGATACTGATCGAATTTGTGGTTTTACAGTTAAGTTTTACCATGTAAATTTTAGTGAGCATGAAAAAAATCTTTTGAGGTTTCAATTGAATCATTATAAACTTGAGGTGCCATATCATCCACAATTGAATAATATGTCTACACTTTTTTATATGACTATATACAATGTTTCCATCATTTGTTGTCTATATTGTTTTCTTTACATATACTTTTAAAATTGTTCTTAGCGTTATGAATTGTCTCTCAAATTTTTTTGTTTATAACTTATTCTTATGAGCGGCCCCTACTAGTTCGAAGGCCTAGCTCCGCCACTAATAGTACATCATGGCTACTAAAGATGCCTTCAATTTTTCGATAGGTAGATGACTATTAAAAATGACTTCAATATTCAGTACATGACTACTGAAAAACGCTTAATTCTTAAAATGCCCTTGGCCCCCTCCCCCCTCCCCCCCCCCCCCCAAAAAAAACTCCGAAGTGCCGTAATTCGCCCCCTCTAACTCAATTCTGTTAAACCGTTGCCCCCTTTGAGCTTTTCCATCCAATTTTGCTGAGGTGGCAGCCACATCCTCAAAATTGGGGCCCACCCTTGTCCAACTAAGCAAAAACGTAAAAAATTTATTTAAAAAAATACAAAAACAAAACTGCAGAAATTCACTCACCGGTTGGGCGTCGAGATCTAGCTTTCAACTTTGCGTCCAATCCATTCAGTTTTGCTTTCAACTCAGATCTAGCTTCTCAGTCCGAGTCGTCGTGCGGTGGCGTCGAGAAAAAGGTGATGGCTCGACCGGTTGGGCGTCGAGGAGTATCGGCGGCTCGCACCCGCTGGCGCGAAACGCTGGGCTGCGCTCGGCGGCGGCGGAATCGTCCTGTCATCGTTATCAATGACGCCAGCTTTGACCATGACGGAGTTGGGGTCGGATCGCTCATCGGAGCTCCCATCTCCACGACAGAGTTGAGCACGTCTCCGGGGACGAAGATGCGTGGGTCTGCGCGTTTCGAAAGAAGCCGTCGAGGCTTTTCTTGATCGGAAGGTTGAAGGAGGGCGGTGAGGTTGGAGTTGCGGCGGCGGAAATGGAGGAATAGGGTTCGGTGAAGGTTCTGGAGTTTCTACAATCTGAAGCTAATTGGTATAAAGCTGTGATTTTTTCTTTGAATTCGTTGCGGATTTGCTGTGAAATTGCTATATATGAAATGGATTAACGGTTTCGTAGTCTATTGCTACTTGTTGAGTGCTGCCGGCTGTGAATTTCGACGGAGAATCTGTTCATCTCCAATGAGAGCGTCTGCAGATTATTCAATTTCCCAATTACAGGTGGGATTTTCCCGGAAATTTGATTCCCGGAAAGCCTGAGAATCCAGAGCGAGTCCCAGTTGCAGGTGGGAATTTCGCTGGCAGATTGATGAGCTTGATATTCTGCAGCGCCGAGAAGCTCGCCGGTATCTCGTTGATGGAGCGGGCCGCTAAAGTTCTTTTCTTAGTTGGATTTTAGGGTCCTACTTTTGGACACATGGCGGCAAGTGAGACCCACCTATAATGCCACCTCAGGAAAATTGGATCGAAAAGCAATAAAGGGGGCAACAGTTTAACAAAATTAAGTTAGGAGGGCGAATAATGGCACTTCGGAGTTTGGGGGAGCGAATTTTTACGGAAAGTGAATTTGAATAGGCATTTTAAGAATTAAGCGCTACTGAAAAGCACCTTCAAACCTTCAATTGGCGACTGCTGAAAACATCTTTGTGGGTTGGACTTGAAAAGTACGCAATTTCAGTTGTCAAGTTTGGGCTCAAAGTACAGAAAGTCCAAACTTCTTGAAGAACTCAAAGTCCAAACCTTCAAAACCCCAACAACCAACACATCGTTGATGCCGATAATGGCAGCAAAACCTCTCTAACCCCCAACGGCCATGGCGACCACCATTCCCGTTCTCTCCTCCCCAACATGCCCCTATACCCTCCGACCTAAAATTGCTTCATTTTCTCCTCTCAGCTTTCGACACCATAACCAAACCATTCCATTTCGATCTTCAGCTACCAAAATCCAATCTTTGAACCGGAAACAAGCTCATATTTTTTCTGGGTTTTGCGGGAATTCAACTGGGCTTTTGCTTGAAAGAAGTTTAAGGGTTCGTGTTGGTGCGAAGAATGATGGTGGAGTTGGTGAAGTTGGGGACGAGGATAGAGGGCAGAGTACTATGCCGGAGCGGTTCAGGTACTTGACCAAAGAAGCTCCTGACCCTCCGGTGAGGTGGCCTTGGCTTGTTGGTAAGATGTGCGCTATGCTCTCGTGCTTTCTATCTGTTTGTTTGCTAAGAAAAGAAGTTGAAAGTTTGAATTTTGAATTTTGTTGGATTGTAAGAAATTGGATACTTGTGGTAATTATGTTGACTGATTTTGGGCAAGAATAGCATTATGATTAAGGAACTTGGGTTTCATGTTAAATGCAGCTTATTAGGTTAGTCTCTTGTTGAGAATTATATGTATGCTGACATTTCTCACCATGACTTGCTCCAATCTACAAACTTTTGCCTCATAAAGTAGTGAACTTTGAGAGAAAACATATCGGATGTGTGAAACATATTATATGAATTTGGTACAGCGGGGTTAAATTTTTACGAGTTTGAAAAGAAGTCTCATAGTTCTATTTTCTGCCGGTTCTGGCTTATACATTGTGACTAAACCTTTATATGATATAACATAATGAAGTTTATTGACTGATTGTAACATGCAAATGTTGAAGAGTTGCGTACTTTATGAGTTGGGGTTGATGACTTTGACAAGTGCTCTGATTATTGTGTCTTAGTTCTTCATGTGGATGGTATTCTTCCACAAATGGTTTTTCGCCTATGTTTGTATGAATGTAGAATGATTTGCTGAATCTGGATATGTAGCAAGTTTGAAAATTTAGGTGGAGGGAAGAAAGTTAGTCATTGTCAAAAAATTTGAGAGCTGAGGTTCTCTATGTCACTTAAACTTCAGTTGATAGAAGGAAACTAATCTATTTTGGTTTTAGACTAATCAGTTTGTTGTCACTGATTATAACTTTTCAAAGCCTCAATAGAAGCTCCATATACAATTGCTGGTTGAGGTTTGCACAGTAGCATAGCATATGCAGCTGACTAAAGGATTATTGAATGGAAGTGCCAACAAATTGTTTTATTCATTCACTTTCTTAATTTCTACAACCAGTGCAACTCTATTTAACTTTCTGAAGTGCTATTCCTGAAATTTTATTATTCACAATAGTATAGCATAAGAGCTGAGTGAATGTCATTGATCATGCAGCATTGGTCTTCCTTATCTATGCATGGAGAGCTGTCCTGCTGGAATTAGCTAATTGGAGAAAGGCTGCACTCGCGGTAGTCCAGTTTGTTGGATACATCTTGAAACTTATCTTCGCCCTAATCTTCCATTTCGTAGGTGATCCTGTCACTTCCACAATCAGGTTCATAGAAACAACAATCTACACCATTCGCTCCTTTTACTCTGGCATAGTGGCATACGCTCCAGTTCCAGAGTTGACCACGGTAATCATGCTGGCATCAACTGTTCTTGCCATCGCAGAAGCCGTTGCACCAAACTCTATCAACTGTCAACCTTTGCTTCTCACAGCATCTGGTGTAGTAGGCTATGCAGCCGTGACAGGCTACATCTCAGAGCCTTTCTTCTGGACGATTCTAGTGGGATTATATGGCTACTCAAGATTAGTTAAAAAGAGGGATGATCTTACATCTGCATTGCCTGCTGCAGCTGTGCTGGCTGCTGTAGGAGAACCATGGATAAGAGTTTTGGTGATCGCATCATATCTCGCCTTGGCCATTTATCAGCATTCAAAGAAGCTCCCGGAAAGCAAGGAAGAAATTGTGGTGACTGATAGGAAGCTCCCGATGCCCTTGCTCGGTGCAGGCTTAGCCATTGGAATTCATCTTGCCGCTAAGTGGGCTGGGTACCGGCATCTGACATGGATGATAGTATGAGTGTACAATACCCTTCCTTGTCGACTGAATTGAAGTCAATTATCTCTTGAATTTAGATTAGAGTAATGATCCTGTCTTCTGCTTTCTATTTTACACTTCCATTTTGGGTATCAGTTTACTAGAATTCAACTATTGTACTACTTCCGAACAGTGGCTAATAATAGGAATTCCAGTTGAGAAGTATTTATCTGGCTCATGTCAGTATATCAGTAGTTTGCTTCTACTTCTTTTGGCATGAAGTATGACTGATTCATTCATACATTTGCATGCACAAAGGACAGACTTAGTCGGAAGTCAAACGAAAAAAGAGATTCAAAATCAGATGCATTGATGAGAAAACACCATTTTCCCAGCCGTGTGTAACCCACCAAATTCATAACACGATGTATTGTTCCTCTGCCACCGTGGGCATAAAGGACATTGTACATACTGATTCAAATTCAGTAGGGTTTTGGGATATGCCTATATAAACAACACTAAGCGCCTCCTTGCTCGTATCTCCATTCTCCATCCAATCGAAAAGCTTCAATCTTTGCGTTCCAATTAGGGTTTCAATTTACGCACGATGCACCCCGGGCTTCTCTGAGAGCTTAATTCACTGAAGAAGAAAGCCCCAATGCTCGTGCTAAAACGTCGCCGTCAAGTGTTGCAGTTCAGCCTCGCTCTTCCCTACGGCTCTTCTGTGTCAAATCGACGGCCACATCTCCCCCCTAAAGATTCAATCTTTTCCCATCAATTTCAGCAATTCAATTCAAACGTGGGGGTTTTATCTTTTTGATAGTTTTGCCTCTAAAAACGTCCGCTAGATTTATTTTATTGATTTGGTTAAATCTCCAAATTCATGGGTTTTTTGATGAATTTTGGCTATGATTACAAATTATCCGCGCTTCTGAGAGCAATCTGTGAAGCAGAATGTGATAATCAATGGTTGAATTTCTTGATATGAGCCTTTTTATTTGTGTTGAAAAAGTTTTGCATGTTTTGCTTATCAGTGTTGGCGGTGATGACTAAAACTTACAGCTTTATGCCAGTTCTGCTTCAGATAATCCGTGATCGAGAGAGCTGTTTTATACTCTGAGCCGACTGTTGGCAAGTTCAACTGCTTTGTTCTAGTTTAACATTAGTTGAGTTTGTTTGTTTAAGGTAAGTTTTGTTCTTATGTTTTTTGTGATCTTATGTTTATGTGACCGATGATGATCCAATCCGCTTGTTGGAGGTGTAGTTGAGCTGAGACCCTGTTCACAGGGAGAACCCCTCAGTGAAGCTACATTTCATATGACATTAATGGATTTAACTGAGGTTTTGTGAACTTACTGCATTCAAATCCAATGTTGTTTGTGTGTCAATTGCTTGTTGTGCTGCATTGAGTTTAGTTGTTTGAGGTACATTTTTTTTTCATTGTTTGCGGTTTTTGTTTTGTGTTGTGTGTTAATGTTGATTTTGAGTTTTAACTATACTCTTGACCTTTTTCGATATGGTTTATGGGTCTGAAAAACTCAGAAATTTTGTGTTGTCATCAACTTCGTCCCTGGATATTGGTAGGGAGTGGAGACAAACAACAACACTACATCCGATCTCATGCTTGAAGTCCTTTGTGTTTTTTTACCTTTGGTTTAAATCATGCTAGATTGGTTTTAATTTGGATTGCAGATGAATTTGGATTGATGGGTGTAGCGCAGTCGCCCTTGCCTTCATAGTTCTCGGTATGACTTCTACATTCAACTTCAAGTACATTGGACCTCATTGGTTGAATGAAGAAGCAAAATCTATAGCAGACTAAAGCTAAAAATATTGACCTGGGATTGCAGAGACCTAGTGAAGGAAAGCATCAAGGAATTTACATTGGTCACAACAACATAAACATTCCGAACAATGTTGTTCCAAACGAGAAATAGCGAACTAGAAATGTGAGACAGAACAATGTGAAAAATTACAACAAGGAACATCCAACTAGAATAGAAAGTTGAGACTGAACAATGTCAAATCTTACAAGAAGAAAAGGCCAACTAAAAAGCTGAGAAGCGTCAAGAGTCTGGTTTTGATCTAGAGGACTCATCTTAATCAACAACAAACAAAGCAGCTAATTCATATTACCAAACTAATCACTAGGTTGGGAGTAAGGTTTGTTCTGCATAATGAACTGAACTTCACCTTGAATCGGCTCAAAAGAAAACCACCCCGCCAATCGATTGAACTACCATTTCGGTCCTTGAGCGTTAATCAATCATATTATGATTGGAATTGAAGACTTTGAAGATAAAATAAAGGTTAAAGACGAGAGAAAATAATATATATGGAAGACTTCTCACTAGATCAACATCATTCCTAATTTACAAGATGGATTATCATTTTCCCTATAGAATTGATTGCAAATTTAGATCGCATAAGGACTAATAACCTCAATGATCAAAACAACACTGCCGCTGAGTCCGCCCATCAAGTAGAACTTTTTAGTACTTTTAGTGAAGAGAGAATATAGCTTTTGGTCAAGTAGAGGGACTGATTGATTATGCTTCTTCAATGAACAAACACAGCATCGTACAGGCATTGAGACCAAGAATATGATTCCCATCACCTCCACTGTAATCATCAGTTTGACTGCAGATAGCACCACTAGGATCATCAACTTGATATCCAGCACACGTTTTCTTTTGAGTTTTGGCATCAACGTTGTCAAAAACCTTAGAACCATGATTACTGTTTTAGGGCTAGTTTGGTATGACTGAATTTATTGTTAAAGCTGTTTCAAAAATAAGTTGATTGTACTTTGAGAATAAGCTTGCTTTAAAAAAAAGCTGTGAATTGTTTGATAAACTTTTATTTAAAACTTTTATGAATGTGTATAATGACTAAAAAGGTCATAATACAAAATATGTGTGTAATGTAAATATGTGGACATGCAATGTAAATAAAAGAAAAGTTAAGGTCATTTTGTATGGGTGCAAAGTAAGTTTGCAGCTTAAATAAGAAGCTCCCTTTTGGGAACTTTTAAGTTTGTCATTGTTAAGTGGCTTTTAATCAAAGCTACTTCAATAAAAAAAGCCTCATCTTTTTTTGTTACCAAACACAAAATCACCATTTGGTTAAAAAAAAAAAAAAAAACTTTTTTTCACCCAAAAGTCATACCAAATTGGCACTTAATGTTGATCTTAACCAGAAAAAAAAAATGTCTTAATACTTTCTGATAATTCCCAAGTACATGTTTCAAGTTCTTTCAAGATTCTGAAAAGGCTGCTTGCTTAATACTCATACTGTCAGTTTGGCTTTTTGTAGTTGTGTTTTGTTTTACTTCCTGCTTTTGATGTTTCTAGCCACAATTTTCCTAATCAGCGCTTCAATCTTTTTATTTCCTGAGCTGTTTCTTTGTTAGTTTTCTTGTTCTCTTGGCCTTTGTTTAGTCAATGTGTGACCTGGTTCTTTATTGTTGGGCGAGCTTGTTCATGTTATACAGTATACTACCCTATGCGACAGATGACTCACAAACAGGTGAGATCCCCTAATAGATAGACTCAATACACAAGAGGATGTCATACATCGGTCTATTTATGTTACTCTTTTCTTTTATTGTTTTAGTCATTAGATGATTTTTCTTTTATTGTTAGTCATTACATGAAATAATAGTTGATCAAACGAACTAAAAAGCCAATGTAGACAATACACCAGTACATTCTTGGAACAAAAATAGACAGTCAACATCCACCTCATTGTTGAGTAGAAATCAGATGTGGCAGCTAACAAGTAACAAAGTTCAAATCCTCATCTCCAACAACGTTCCCTCAAACTTTGTTAGGTTATTCACTTTATACACATTATGATTTCATTATCTTGAACAAAGAGGTAGATGCTGATGGTTTATCATTGCTCCGGGGAAGTAACTCTCGCGCGACATATAGCTCTACTGGAGACCAGCCCCACCTTTTCCCCCCCCAAGCGCCCGCCCCTTCCCCCCCCCCTCCCCCCCAAAACAAAAAAAAAAAAACTGTCTGGTTTGATTCTAAATTTTGGAAGAAATTCGTAAGGCCGTCTAATTCTGATCAATCCAAATGATTTACAAGTTCACAAATGAAGGAAAAGTTAAATAACATTGGTAGACTTTATACAAGGTAATTATAAACACTCAAAAGTCATAACATTATAATTTGTTCACACAACAATATTTCATTGTTTGATCAATCATCTCGAATAAAATAACTTGAAATGCAATGCACATCGACAAAACTAACATTGAGAAAATTTGTCCTATGCCTAAAATAAAAATACTATTGACCAAATACCATAAACGCCACGTGTCGACTATAGCCTATAGCCTACCGACACCTATGGAGCTCCCAACGTAACTATGCTCCTGTCTTTAGGACAAAACTCATTTTTTTCCCTCTTCCCCAGCAAATAACTGAACTCAACAACCGCCACGCGGCATTTAGATAATGACTAAAATAGTATAGCAACCAACTGGGAATGAAACGACTGAGGCAATCAATCAAATGCTTTGATTCCTCGCTTTTGTCTCGAAAACACTGTGAATCTCTTCACTTTCTCCTCTGATCAGGGTTTCAAATCTGGTCAACAGTAGTCCAAATGACGATTTCATCCTTGTTTAGCAGAGCTTCAAGGGCTTTCAATGCCCACCCTGCTGGGCTTCTGGTGCTCTGTACTCTCAGGTTCTCCTTGTTCATTTTCTTGTTTACCATGTTTCTCTTTTGATCTGTTTGGCTGCTGAGAAAATGTAGAATTAGGAAAAGAGGTGGAAAATCGGATAAATACTGATTCGTTCTGATATATGTTATATTTGACTTAGTTCATGTGTCCAAGTATCTAGTTTTTAATCAGGTATCAAAGCACAATGGCAGGATTTATAAACACTGAATCTGAGTTTTTATTTGAACCTCAGTTCTCATCCACCCAACACTTAGCTTTTGTTTGGTTACTGAGCAAATGTGCCTTTAAAATTTTTTGTTAGTTTCATTTGATCATTCTCTGTGGCATAAAATTCTCACTCCTCACGTTATTCCTTTCCTTGATTAGAGGTAACATGATATAGATCTACTAAGAAAAGCACTGTGTTGAAATGGCGTAATAGCTTATTAAGGTGTTGTTTTTCCTCAATTGTTACCTTGTCATTAGTTATAATAGAACTAAACTTGTATGGGAGTAGATAGTAGTTTATTCTTGGGTCAATCGGGTTGGCAGCAGTCTACATTATTATACACAAGAAAACATAGAAAAAATCTACAATTTTTGAATAGCGAACTGACGTTGCACCCACTTAACCTCATTGCTGATCATATTTCTTGTTCTGGGGTTGCCTTTTGGGCTATTGCAGTAGTGGAGGTCTTGTGGCTTATGCAGAATCACAGTCAGGTGCTGTCCCTTCGAGTATTGATCCTAATCAAAATGATTTGCGGAAAAAAAGAGTGGTGGTGCTTGGGACTGGATGGGCTGGTACTAGTTTCCTTAAGCATCTGGATACTTCCACTTACGATGTTCAGGTTGTTTCACCCCGAAATTATTTTGCCTTTACCCCTTTGTTACCTAGTGTTACTTGCGGGACAGTTGAAGCACGAAGCATAGTGGAACCAGTTCGCAATATTGTAAAGAAGGTAATTTCCAAACCAGTTAGATAAATGTTTTATCTGTACATGTGTATTAGTTGCTTGAAAAGTTTGATCATCTATACATGTAAATTAGTATATGTTGCAGGAATTCTTCAGCATTATTTCATGGAGATTGGATGTTCATGTTTCCTTTCCATTTTTCATGAGTATTGTCTACTTATTTCATATGTGGTGTGTGTGTTGGTATATACTTCTATGTCATGGCAGAGAAAAGGGGAGATCAAGTATTGGGAGGCAGAATGTGTCAAGATTGATGCTGCAACTAAGAATGTCTTATTGCGGGCTAATTTTGACAATTTGTTCGGGAATGATGAATTTTCCCTTGAATATGACTACTTGGTCATAGCTGTTGGAGCAGAAGTAAACACCTTCAACACCCCGGGTGTCAGGGAGAACTGTCATTTTCTGAAGGCAAGCCATTTTATATTATGAAAGTAGAAGTATGCAGCATTTTCTTACAGTAATGCTCTTGCATAAGGTGCTGATATGAAATTTTCATGATGACGTATCCTTTACTTCATGTACAGGAAGTAGAAGATGCTCAAAAGATACGTACGAGCGTGATAGATTGCTTTGAAATGGCTGTACTTCCAAATCTAAGTGATGAGGAGAGAAGGAAAAATCTTCATTTTGTAATAGTTGGAGGGGGTCCTACTGGTGTGGAATTTGCTGCAGAGCTGCATGATTTTCTTGAAGAAGATCTAGTCAAGTTGTATCCAATGGTCAAGGATCTTGTGAAAATAACAGTGATCCAATCAGGAGATCACATCTTGAACATGTAAGATAGGTCTACTTACATTTCAGGTTATTGATTGCTTTTGGAAACATTTTAATAATAGCAAAGCTTTGAAAATGAATTTATACTCCTGCTTCATTTCTGTGCAGTCTCAGTCGTTTGCTTCTTTCATATTTAAGTATGGGATTGATAAAACTATACCGATAAACAGTGTTTTCCTTTCAAGATTTTACACTTTTCTTATTTCCCAAGGTAAATAGGCAAATGTACCACGGTGGACTCATTAAAATTCCTAATGTTCTTACTGTAGGTTTGATGAGAGAATTAGTTCTTTTGCTGAGAAGAAGTTTACAAGAGATGGTATTGATATTCAAACAGGATGTCGGGTTGTCAGCGTTTCAGATAAGGAAATCACAATGAAGGTGAAATCCAAGGGAGAGATATGCTCTGTACCGCATGGGTTGGTTGTGTGGTCTACTGGGGTTGGGACTCGTCCAGTTGTGAGAGACTTTATGAAACAAATTGGACAGGTTTGTTGCATAAGTTCTGTGCATGTATGAAAACTGGCGAAATACTGAATAGAATCAATTGATCTTGTCACATAGGGTCTTCACAATCTACTTGGACCTATATGGATGCTAAATTATTTTTTTAAGTCCATCATAGTTGTCACCATGTCTGACATGCTTACTCAATTATGCTGATGTTATGCTCCATGTGCAGGCTGATAAACGCGTTGTTGTGACTGATGAATGGCTGCGTGTTAAGGGATGTGAAGATGTGTATGCCATTGGTGATTGTGCTTCAATTACTCAACGTAAAATCATGGTATGCAAATGCTCACCTCTTCTATATGCATCATTTGAGTTTCGGGAGGTGTTGGCATTGACTTAATCTCTTGAAAGCCGCCATTGACTTGGTCCAGTTGGCACTTAGGCATCATGTTTCTGCCATAGTTAAAAGACTTAAACTGAAGTGATGTTATAAACATATTTGGCATAATTGATTACCATCCTGTAATCTTCAGGAAGATGTTGCAGCCATTTTTAAAGCGGCAGACAAAGATAACTCTGGTACCTTAACAGTAGGCGAATTCCAAGATGTCATCGACGACATTATCATAAGGTACCCCCAATTGGAACTCTATTTAAGGAACAAGCATCTGCATGATGTGGCTGATTTGTTGAAAGACCCTGAGGGTCATGAAAGGAAGGAAGTGAATATTGAACAATTTAAGTTTGCTCTCTCACAAGTGGATTCAGAGATGAAGACACTGCCTGCAACTGCACAGGTATAGGTCTTTAATGTTAGGGATGATTTGTTATTCGGTATGATTTCATGTAGTCCAAATATCAGAAAGGTACCCTCAGTTAATGGACTCTTTTGGCATTCAGGTTGCTGCTCAGCAAGGGGCATATCTTTCTAACTGCTTTAACCGGAGAGAGCAGTGCAAAGAGCATCCTGAAGGTCCTAGACGTTTTAAAGGTTCCGGGCAGCATGAATTTCGTCCCTTCAGGTACGCTATATGCTTTAGGTTCGTCTCATACATATGATATTTGGCGTTCTGCTTGTGTTATCAACCATATTCATAGACTAAACTCCCGATATACATGCAAAGGGTTGTTTCCATGGTGTAGAAACCAAATGTGCTCATTCGTAGTTCACACATAGCTTCACAAAACTCTTATCCCTAATGGTTAGTACACCACATGGTAGCAATTGCTAGCTGATTGGAAACAGAGACCCAAACTTTCATATTGCATCTTTACTGTTTTTCATCCTAATTCCTAAATTTCTAATCTGATTCTATCTTCATTTGTTTCCGTCCTAACCAATATTGTTTTCCATCCTAACCAATGAGTTGCTGGTGTGAGTCACTAGGTACAAGCATTTTGGGCAATTTGCACCCTTGGGGGGAGAGCAAGCGGCAGCAGAGCTACCTGGAGACTGGGTTTCCATGGGTCATAGCACTCAGTGGCTCTGGTATTCTGTATATGCAAGGTTAGCTTCACTCCCTAGCTTCTCGCTTCTGGTATGTGCATTGGTTGGATCTGATATCCTTGTTTTTCATTATTCAGCAAGCAAGTGAGCTGGAGGACTAGGGTTCTAGTGGTATCAGATTGGACAAGGAGATTCATATTTGGGAGAGATTCAAGTCGCATTTGATCATTTTTGGGTGCAATTTGGTGTACCATTTGTGTGGTTGCAATATAAAGTGCTTGAGAGTCCTTGTTGTACAAAAACTATTCATGGCAGATGTTCCATTTCTCCGTGTGATCCATGCACCACAGATGGAGAATCACCAGTTAGTAACTTGTTCTATAGAAGAATATCTACAGAAAATGTTCCAAGGGGAGAGATTCAAGTCGCATTTGATCATTTTTGGGTGCAGTTTGGTGTGCCATTTGTGTTGTTGCTTCCTTATCAAATATAAAGTGTTTGAGAGTCCTTCTCGTACAAAAACTATTCATCGCGTATGTTCCATTTCTCCTTGTGATCCATGCACCCCAGATGGAGAATCATCAGTTAGTAAACTTGTTCTATGGAAGAATATCGACAGAAAATGTGCCAAATATTGGTGAGATAGGGAAAACCGGTTTCTGTGGTGTTGTCAATTCAAAGTTATAACACATGTCTTTACTGTGATTATCACGCCATGACATAGGTTATACATTGCAAATTCAGTCATTATGGTAGTATACTTACGAGGGAAAGTGAACCTGTTGCATGCAAACGTTAAAAGAGTTGATGTATCGTATTCCTGTAGAGTTTTTGATGTGATTGAGAATTGCAGATGAATTTATAAGCCCTGTCTGCTTTGGACTGTTGAAAAATTACATTTACCCTACTTTTCTGGTTTGCCAAGTCAACCTCGGACCCAAAAGAATAGAGTCTGGCCATTTATGTAGGCTTCGGATCCTCTCTCTATACCACAGGCCATTAGAACCTGTAAGATCAACCCAGTTTTTAGGACAACTTGATCACTGTCTAAATCCAATAACATAAATTCTTTGATTATAGTTTATTTTTTCCTTTTCTTTTCCCGGAAAATTCAGAAACAGAAGTTTGGGTTTTCACAATGTGGGAACATTCTTTCTATAAGACAGCTTCTAGGATTTTTCATCAGCACTCTTCCCTGTCTAAGTTTCTTCTTGTTGTCACTGTCAGGTCTTTCACTTCTCCTTCTCTCTCTGTTTGCACTCGGCAATGGAGACTTGCATTTTGTAACTTTCCCTAAGGAGTTAATCTAGATAAAGAAATATAACATGTGTGTATTGTACGGATGAAGCGAGGATGTTTTAATGCCTTCTCTGACTTCGCATTGTGTATTGCAGTACTGGGGTAGGTCTAGCTGCAGTACATGAAACCCGACCAGTCCATCCTGTGTATGCTGATTCAGGCCATGAGAGCGAACTAAGGAAGAAAAAGAAGGTGGTGGTACTTGGAACCGGTTGGGCTGGTATCAGTTTCTTGAAAAATTTGAAGAGTTCTTCTTATGATGTTGAAGTGGTGTCACCTAAAAACTATTTCATGTTCACTCCTTTGCTACCGAGTGTTACATGTGGCACGGTGGAAGCACGCAGCATATGTGAACCGATTCGCAGTATTACAAAGAAGGTATGCACCTATAGGATAGTTCTGATTAATAATGTGATTAATTGATTGGAGAAGGGCTAATTACCTTTAGTTTTATGATATGATAGAAAGGTTTGGATGCTGAATTTCGGGAAGCAGAATGTTACAAAATCGATCCACAGAAGAAGAAAGTTTACTGTCGATCAACTCAAGACAACTTGGCTGGAAAAGGAGGCGAATTTAGTGTAGATTATGACTATCTGGTGATTGCCATGGGAGCTAAATCAAATACATTTGGCACCCCTGGTGTTGAGCAAAATTGTCATTTCTTGAAGGTATATCTGCATTTAACTTCAAGCATTCTACTTTTATATGATAAGAATTGAAAGTGAATTTCTGTTGTTGGGTTTGATCTGTTAATTTGCAGGGAATAGAAGATGCAATGAGGATCCGGGAGTCTGTAATTGACTGTTTCGAAAGGGCAAATCTTCCTTGCACAAGTGAAGAAGAGAAGAAGAAACTTTTGCATTTTGTATGTGTTGGTGGTGGTCCAGCTGGTGTGGAATTTGCTGCAGAGCTTCATGACTTTGTTCAAGAGGATTTAGCCAATTTGTATGGTTCGGTTATAGATTATGTAAAGATTACTGTGATTGAGGCAAGCGATCATATCTTAAACATGTAAGGCCTGCATGATTCGATATGCATGTGTCAAATCATTATGGTGGTTTAATCTGGGATGTTAAATCTTTCAGGTCAGTAATTCTTACATATTTTTGGTACTACAGGTTTGACAAGAGAATTACTGAATTTGCAGAACAGAAGTTCTCCAGAGACGGTATTGAGGTAAAAACAGGTTCAATGGTGGTAAAAGTAACTGAAAAGGAAGTCTCCACTAAAGATAGAGAAACGGGAAAAGTTACAAATCTACCTTATGGGTTGATTCTCTGGGCAACTGGTATAGGGCCACGCCCCGAGGTTACTGATTTCATGAAGCAGATCGGTCAGGTTTGTTGATCATTAACTTGTGCTTGGCTTTCACACATTACAGTACAAACAAAAATTGATCAAATGTTGATCACAGGCGAACAGGCGCATTTTGGCTACTGATGAATGGTTGAGGGTGGAAGGATGTGATGGGATATATGCTTTAGGTGATTGTGCAACCATAAATCAACGCAGGGTCATGGTATCAATCTACAAACAAGCCGTGTACTTTATATACATATGATAAGAGTAATTTCTGGAGTCATGTTTCATTTGCTAATAGGCCGCATGTGATTTTTTTTTAATGAGATTTTGTTGTCATTGTGTATTCTGTTATCAGGATGATATTGTAGCGATATTCAGAAAGGCAGACAAGGACAATTCTGGCACTTTAAGTCTTGAGGAGTTTCACGAGGTGATGGACGACCTCGTGGAAAGGTATCCTCAATTGGAACTTCATCTGAAGAACAAGCATATGAAGACAATTGATCAGCTACTAGACAAGAGTTGGCAAAACAAGTCTGCAGAGATCGATATTGAAGCGTTTAAGTCAGCTCTTTCTGATGCAGATTCTCAAATGAAAAACCTTCCTGCAACAGCACAGGTGAACTGATGATATTCACTTCTTTTACATCTCATATTCTTAATTTTTAACTCAAATGTCCTATATATTTGACTCGCATTTCGATCTATTCCAAATTCTTGATACTTTAGGTAGCTGCACAACAAGGTGCCTACCTTGCCAACTGTTTCAACCGTATGAAGGAGTGTGATAAGTACCCTGAAGGTCCTCTCAAATTTAGGGATGTGGGACGCCACCGATTTCAACCCTTCAGGTATAGTTTTGTTGCCAATCTCTTGTTGAATATCAAATCTAAGCAGAACACGAATAAGTTTAATATGATCCATGATCTTGTTAGAGGATTGAGCTAATAGCATTTCAAATGCTGATATATGTGACCATTTCATTCTACCACTTCTGTGCACCTGAACCTTTGATATGATTTAACCCGAAGGTATAAGCATTTTGGGATGTTTGCCCCACTGGAAGGAGAACAAACTGCAGCTCATCTACCAGGAGATTGGGTTTCAATTGGTCATAGCACCCAGTGGCTCTGGTACTCAGTATATGCTAGGTAAGTTTGTGCTATTCATCTGCTTTCAGTCACCTAACCGGTCATGATCATATAGTCTTCCTCTTACAATTCTCTTAACATCTGCAGCAAGCTAGTGAGTTGGCGTACTAGGGTGCTGGTGGTCTCTGATTGGGGAAGGCGTTTCGTATTTGGGAGGGACTCAAGTCGCCTTTGAGAACCAGATGGAAGCACACTCACCATCTTTGTCTTCCAATACTAGGCAATGCATATGTTCCATGGATTTACTAGTGCCAAATTTGTAATAGGATTGAAGCTAAAGCTCTTATATTTTGCACTTAACTAGTGGTTTGCACTTAACTAGTGGTTTGTTTGTACTACCGTACCACTAACATGGCATCCAGGATGTACCTATCAACAATGTGATGCAGCACAAGAAATCAAAGGCTTGCAAACGTAAACCGAAAATAACCGGAGTTCTGGAGTCCACCAGAGAGTTTGAGAGAAATCTCAATTTTATTGATAATATAATTCATCATTCCATAAGACGATAACAAAGGATGCTTAAATACTAGCTAATCAACCTTAGGGCACTACCAAACGACCTAAGTCAAGCCCGGGGAAATAGTAAAGCCCAAACATAGGCAAACCGAAAATAAACGAAAAAACTTCAAGTTAATTAAAATATTAAGAATCTGTTTCGAGGCCTAGAAAATCTCAAATGTCTCAAAATCCATCTTTAGTAGCGGCAAGGCTGTGAGTGGAATTTGTGAGCCGATTTCCTTATCAGAAAAGCATTATGTGCTCCAAATAAAGCTCAGACGCCAAATCTGTAAATGTTCACTTCATCCTTTGTCCAAATTTCTTTCAAATTGTTCTTCAATCAAATATGATATCAACGCAATATAACTGTTTGAAAGTTGGCCAATATTTGCAAAGCGCTAATATTCAAAACCCGCGGAGTCGCGCCTCATTCGCTTGGGCATTTGATCGAACACCTTAGCTGCACATCCGAAAACCCCTCAGAATATCAAGAGCATGCTATCATATTCTTCTTCAAAGCTTTTCCGATGCTACAGAGCCGCCTTATCACACCTATGCGCCTCCACCTTCAACCCGTACCCGGCTTCAATTCGGTACCCGATTCTCAACCCCATACCCGTATCCGCCCCAATTGCAAACCCTTTGTTTTCCTTCGCCACTGGGTTCACCAGCAACTCTCGCGCCTCTTCTTCATCGGAAGAAGAAGAAGCTATTCTGAGTAAAATTCTCTCCGCCGTAGACGGCGCCGTTCCGGTACTCGAATCGTTATTCAGCAACCGCGTCTTCCTCCGCCCCGCGGCGTTTAATCGCATCCTCGCCGCCGCCGCCGCCGCCGAAAGATCCGACCTTTCCCTCTTATCTGAGCTTTTTCTACTTGCAATTGCTAATTCTCACCAATCATTGAACTCGGCTTGTTTTCTCACAGTCGCTAAAGCCTTCGCAAAGTCATCAGATAATTGTGTGGAGCTGCTGAGATTAACCAAGCAAGTAATGGAGCTCACATTTCCGAACTTGACCACAATCAATAGGGTTCTCTTTGCCTTCGGTCAATGTGGGGAGACCGATAAGGCGATTTCGATCTTTTCCCAGATGAAAATTTCCGATTTTGAACCCGATTTATACTCCCACAACACCATTTTAGAGATCTTGGGTTGTGCAGGTCGCATTGATGAAATGCTGGTGCAGTTTGGGGCCATGAAAGAAGCCGGCATTGCCCCGGATTTGGTGTCTTACAATACAGTGTTGAATAATCTGAGGAAGCTCGGGAAAGTCGATTTGTGTTTGTTTTACTTCAAGGAAATGGGTGAGAATGGTGTGGAGTATGATTTGCTTACTTACACAGCAGTGATTGAGAGCTTGGGGAGATCAGGACATGTTGAGGAGGCAATGAGGCTGTTTGATGAGATGAAGGTGAGGGGGATTCGTCCTTCGTTGTATGTTTATCGGTCGCTGATCACTAACTTGAAAAGGATGGGGAAGGTGGACTTGGCATTGAAGCTAATGGAGGAGTTGAATTCATCTGAAACAAATCTTGCCGGTCCTATGGATTTCAAACGGAGTAAACGCTTGTAAGTATTTAGTGTCTCTTGCTATTAGTATAGTTGTATAGAGGTATGAATCTGCTGTTCGCTCTCTGTGGTCATCTGCAAAGGAATGCTTATCATTGAGACATTGTGTAATCAGATCATGCTTCTTCATTTGGCATGCTCGGATGTATGTTCATGGTAATGTGATATGTTGTTGAAATCCGTAAACAAGGTGAATATAGTCTAGATTGTTGCATGACTCAAACTTGTATGCCATGATGGAAAAAGCATATATGGAACACTTTGCTTCAGGTGTAGTCTAGTTTGCTTGTATGAGAACTCTGATGCCATGATGGAAAATGCATAACACTTTGCTTCAGGTACTATAGAAGACAATGTGCTTTGCAAGAAGTTGTATTGAATGAACAAACTAGATATGAAAGAATTGAGCAAGCAAAACACAAGTCAAATTATGTTGGTTCCACTTGTTGTATTGAATGATGAATAAACTTGTACAATTTCAACGGTGAAACCGACTAGCAAGTAGGAACAAACAGCAGCTAGTCGATTTTAATACAAAACACAACTGAAATTGTTGTAATTGCCTATTGGTCGACAGGGAAGTGCAATCCATCAAGATAATGCCTCAGATTGTCTAGACTGAAACGAACATATCTTGCTAGGATGCAAGAAAAGTAGCTTTATCTATTATTGGATAACAGAGAAACTAGACTTACAAACACATTAACAGGAAGAAAGAAAAAACATACTTACTCCCTCCATAACTAGAGTTATGGCTCATGAAAGATCAAGCTAAACTTCAGATGGAGGTGTAGTTCCTCAACTATTCCACTTATTTTTCCTCATCTTCTTCTGCAAAACTCAATTCTTGGCAAACCTCCTCATTGGTGCTAAAGTAGGATTTCATCCCAACCAATTCAGCAACCCTTTTGGCCGGCCCTGAACCCCTTGGAGTATCATTAGCACACCGAACAGTCCTAATCTTCGGAAGCACGTCAACAATCTCAGCAACACTACAGGAGGACTTATTATCATCCTCGCTGCCTTGGAACACCACTATCTCACTTGGAACCTCCCACCTCTTCTTCACACGGCTCTCAGGTCCTTGACTCCTTGACGTCTCCCGGCCAGTCCCACGTGGCTTCCCCGCCAAGGACACACGCCTCTTGTTCTTACCGTCATCCTTATCATCCTCAGGCAAAGACCTCTTCCGGCCATCACTCACTGCCGAATTGGGAATCTGATTGTACCTGCTAGCCACAACCCTTCCGGATTTGAACGGCGTCTTCTTAGCAACCGAAGACTTCTCTCCCCCATCTTTGAAAAGCTTCTTGGGTTCAATTGATCCAAGAACCTTGTCTTCCTTCTTCACAGGCCTTTTAGACCCTCCAACAGTAGTTGCAGCCTGCTTAGGAACCTGAACCTTGGATACAGTCTTGCGCGATTTCGGGCTCAAACTCAAACTCTTTCCCCTCTCCTTTGTCACTCTCAACTCATCAATATCCTGAAGCTTCCAAAAGCAAGACTTCCGGCGGCTCTGCGTCCCCTGTACAGGCGTAATCTCAAGCTTACCCGGCCTCCGAAACCCGGCTGCAGCCATAATCTCCGACGGCCCCAAACTCATTCCTCTCCGATTAGGCTTTGTTCCTGCACTCATCATCAAAGACTCAATCTTTTTCAACCCTTCCAAGTTCTTGAAACTCGTTTTCGGCTCCATGAACTTCGCCGCCACAACCCTCCCCCGCTTCTCCACCGTCTTCTCATTCCTCTTTGCCTTTTCAAGTTTAAGCTCTTCCAGCTTCGAAGACAAACGCCTAATCTCCTTCTCAATCTCTTCGATTTCCGAATCGATCTTTCCGTCGTCTCTTTCTTGAACTTCAACTTCAAACCCCTTCTTCCTGGGCACCACATCTAAGGGCTCCAGAGCAACATTTGTGTTTAAAGGCTTAAATGGAACCGAAGATTTGACACATACCGGAGTTTTCATCACCGCAGGGTTCAGATTCTCTTTGCTGCAATCGGACTCGATCGACTCCGATGACCGATTCATCAAAATGGGCGGCAGTAGGTCGGACCAAGAAGCTTTCACGGCGGAGCAGTCGGAGCCTTCGTCGTTGTCGAACGCGGCGTTGGTCCAAACCTGAAGCTCCGGCGCGTTAATGGCGTCTGGGTATTGCACAACAGTCATTTTCGCTTACTGGGTTCGATCAATTTCGGGCGGAGATGGAAATTGGGTGGTGAATTTTGGGTTCTTGAAGTTTTGGTTTTCTGGTGGTTTTGTGATTTCTTGGGTTTAGAGAGAGAAGAAATGTTGATTTGGGAATTTGGGTTAATTTCTTTTTGTATTTTGAGATTTTTGACCGTTGGGAAATTTGGACGTTGGGGGCGCTATTAGGCTCCGGGTAATCGTACCCGTTGGATGCGAAACGGCTCCTGTAGACGCTCCTGATTTGATTTAAAGTCTTATTTCGTTCTTTCGTTTTCTTTGTCCATTATGAGCTTATTAACTCATTGGCCTAACTCCACTAGAAGAGCATACGATTCTATGTGTGTAAATATGACATCAATATAATAGTGACATTTCGACTTAATCTCAGCCCATTATCGATACACACATAGCAAAATTTTGATGTTCAGTTGTACATACAATTCTGATTGATTAAGATGACTCCTCATTTTTAGAAAATTAGAGGCATGTAGGAGTGTCTTCAATTTTGACATACAATTACCGATATACAGCGTGACATTTTTAATATAACATCAATATAGTATGGATTACTGACTCACAAAGACATAGAAAAATACCTAATTCTATCATAGGACATGTAGTTCAAATAATCTCCCACAAGAACAAAATACCTAATTGTACATTAAAATATGCAAAAAAAAACCCTATACACCCCCGCGCGGAGCCCATCGTAGTCGTCGTCATCATCACCACTGTCATCCCCTAACCGAAACCCTCATTTTTCTACCACCGGCCTCCGCTGCAGGCACCGCCAAATCTACGGACACTAGCCTCGTTTGATGCTAGTAGTCCTCTTTTCAATTGATGTGGCGACAGCTTTCGGCAGCAATTAATTGGGTGCTTGTAGATCTATGCATAATGCATAACCTGGGGACAGATGGTGAAGCTCAAGCAATACACAAAGCAATTGCATGTGCATTGTACTCTGATATGATTAAATAATTCATAGTTTTGTCTTCATCTCTTTTTAGGATTACAGATTGATTTGTTTTTCAAAATTGAGAAGCTTGTGTACATCAATTTGCATACGTGGGTGCAAATCGTGCTCGATCTCCACAGCAATCGGACCCTTCACCATTGGTAATTTTCAGCTCTTAATTTATGATGATCAAGAACTTGAACACATTGAGAGAATTTGCTTTGTTTTTATTTGGCATGAACTGTATTTATGTTTGGCATGAACTGTTTCCGTGTTAGCATGAATTGTTTCTGTGTTTGGCAGAAACAGTTAACTGTTTATGTGTTTGACAAAAACTGTATCTGTGTTTTGCATAAATGTTTCTGTGTTTGGCTGAAACAGTTAACTGTTTCTGTTTCTGTGTGTACTGTTCATGTGCAGTACTATTCACGCGCGCGTGGTAGTGCTCGCCGACAACTGTTCACGTGCTAATCTTTGATTGGTCCAATTATTATTTTGTCCTTGTAGGAAATCATTTAAAATAGTTGTCCTTACATAAAATTGGGGTATTTTTTTTGTCTTTAGAGGTCATTGTCCCATATAGTATTTATGTTTTGACGACATTAATTTTGATATATTATCAATGTACAATGCAATATTCTGATATATATTAAATCAAGCATTTTGTACTTATATTGATTGATTATGGTTATGATGTCCCTATGTGTTACGATGAACCACATTTTCACATCATATTTTGCCATTTGCTTTCAGAAACATTGTAGAAAATCACTAATGTGGCTCCACAGTTTCAGAAAATTAGGGGCATGTAGGATCCATGCCATCAATCTTGACTAGGGGTGGGTATGGTAGGTATACCGTACAAAACCCCTAATACCGTGTACCAACTGTACTAAGGGTATTTCTACAAAACGACTACCAATACCGTACCTAAGTTTCGGTATACCAAAATTTTGGTAAGGTATGGTAGTGTTTGGTATTGGTACAATACCAAACTATCTACCTATATATTTTACAAAATTAAATTCAAAGTCAATATTATCAATCCACCATGTTCAATGTACTAAAACTTTCAAAGTGTATCATAGTTTTACAACCTAACATCTAAATAACAAATTGCATAATTCAACTTCAAAATCAAATGCAATAATAATCTCAAAGGTCGTGATGCTGGAGGCGAAGAGGAAGAGGCGGGGAGCTGGGTTTCGGATCGGAGGAGGTGGGTCGTGACTCTCGAATTTGTCTGGGTCGCGGAGGAGCTGGGTGGCAGATCGTGAGATTTGCAAAGAGAATTCATGGATGGGAAGAAGAAGAAGAAGAAGCTTTGACTTTGAGTGCACTATGTTCGCGAAGAAGGAAAAAAAAAGGCAAATAAAAACAACATATGCATTATATATGTTATTAAAAAATAAAATTATATATATAATTCGATACTCGGTATACCATGGTATTGGGTATTGAATATCGTGTACCGTACCAAAGTTTCGGTATGATAGTGTACTGTACCGAACAGTAATTATACTGAAATTGTACTGTAACAATCAGTATGGTACGGAAGGTATTTGGTAGTTGGTATTAAAATGCCACCCCTAATCTTGACATAAATATCAAAGAATGACATTGGTGTCATTAAGTAGGACGCAAAACGTCGGATCACTATTAATCTTGAAGTGGATCAATTCAACCAAACGCTTAGGCCTGTAAGCTAATTAAGCCCAAAAGATGCTACAAAAGAAATAGTTAGCCCAAATCTAGTATCCCAACCCAATACAACAAACCGGACAAAGCAAGCCGGCAAAACCCAAAAAACACCCGCCTTCTTCCCGGCGTCGCCGCGTCTCGCTTCAATCAATGTCCAATAGATGAAACTGTCGACAGCTCTGACATCTGAGCTCCGGCGTATCGTCCTCTACAGCTCAAGGTCTTGCAACCCCAACTTCCGGATTCTTCTAGAGGGAACCGCTTGGATGTTCGGGTAGGATTTCGGGTCGGGTTTCGGGGACTTTGAATCCGAAGATGGATCCGGGGAGGCAGGTCTTCACTGTCGATCTCCTAGAGAGATACGCGGCCAAAGGGCGCGGAGCTATCACCTGTATGGCCGCCGGAAACGACGTCATTTTGCTCGGAACCAGCAAAGGTTGGATCATTCGTCACGATTTCGGCGTCGGCGACTCGTACGGTGCGTTGTTTATTGTCAATCCTGTTTTTTCGGATTTCAATGAAGTTCGTGCAATTTGATTGATGCTAAAGAAATTCAATCTTTTGGTGTGGAAATTAGTGATTTTGAGCTGAAATTGATGATTAATGTGATTATAAACTGTTTACTTGATTGATTATGCTAAGTTTAAGCTTTAGCTTGGACATCTGATCTAAAAGTTGTTTGCTTTAGTTATGGATTGACTTGATTTGTTGTGCTATTTTCGGTTTCGATGTTATGTTTAGGCAATGCTTGATGAGTGGTTGTTCTATTGTGGTGTAGATGTTGACCTGTCTGCGGGTCGTCCTGGGGAGCAATCCATCCATAGAGTTTTTGTTGATCCTGGAGGGAGTCACTGCATTGCTACTGTTGTTGGTACCGGGGGCGCTGAGACGTTCTATACTCATGCGAAATGGCCCAAGCCCCGTCTTTTGTCCAAGCTAAAAGGTCTTGTCGTGAATGCTGTTGCCTGGAATAGACAACAGATAACAGAAGCTTCGACCAAGGAAGTCATTCTCGGTACAGACGATGGCCAACTGTATGAATTTTCTGTGGATGAGAAGGATAAGAAGGAGAAATATGTCAAGTTTTTGTTTGAGTTGACAGAACTTCCCGAGGCTTTCATGAGTTTGCAGATGGAAACTGCTACCATGTTGAATGGAACTAGGTACTATGTAATGGCTGTTACTCCTACACGGCTGTATTCTTTCACTGGGATTGGATCGCTGGAGACTGTTTTTGCTAGTTACTCTGAACAGCTGGTGCGTTTTATGGAACTGCCTGGTGAAATAGCCAACAGTGAACTGCATTTCTATATGAAGCAAAGAAGAGCAGTACACTTTGCATGGCTTTCTGGAGCTGGTATCTATAACGGAGGTCTGAACTTTGGGGGACAACATAGTTCTGCTCAAGGAGATGAAAATTTTGTGGAGAACAAGGCTCTTTTGGCCTACTCAAAATTGAGTGACGGTTCTGAAATTGTGAAACCTAGTTCTATGGCAGTCTCAGAATTTCATTTCTTGCTTCTTATTGGGAATAAGGTTAAGGTTGTCAATAGAATAAGTGAGCAAATTATAGAGGAACTGCAGTTTGAGCAAACATCTGAAGCCATTCCAAGAGGTGTCATTGGATTATGTAGTGATGCCACTGCTGGGTTGTTCTATGCATTTGATCAAAACTCTGTATTTCAGGTGTCTGTTAATGATGAAGGCCGAGATATGTGGAAAGTATATCTGGACATGAAAGAATATGCAGCTGCTTTGGCAAATTGTCGTGACCCACTTCAGAGAGATCAAGTCTACTTGGTGCAGGCTGAATCTGCATTTGCCTCCAAGGATTATGTCAGAGCAGCATCTTTCTATGCTAAGATTAACTACATATTATCATTCGAGGAGATTACTCTGAAGTTTATCACTGTAAATGAACAGGATGCTTTGAGAACCTTTCTATTACGGAAACTTGATAGCCTTGCGAAGGATGACAAGTGCCAAGTAACAATGATTTCAACATGGACAACTGAGTTATACTTGGACAAGATAAATCGGCTACTATTGGAAGATGACACTGCATTGGATAATCGCAATTCAGAGTATCAGTCGATCATTAAAGAATTTCGTGCATTTCTTAGTGACTCCAAGGATGTACTGGATGAGGCAACTACTATGAGACTTTTAGAAAGTTATGGCCGTGTTGAAGAGTTGGTGTTCTTTGCTAGTCTGAAGGAACAGTATGAAATTGTAGTTCATCATTATATTCAGCAAGGAGAGGCAAAGAAAGCTTTGGAGGTGCTTCAAAAACCTTCTGTTCCTATAGATCTTCAGTACAAGTTTGCCCCGGACCTAATCATGCTTGATGCATATGAAGCTGTGGAGTCATGGATGACAACAAAAAACCTCAACCCTAGGAAACTCATTCCTGCCATGATGCGTTATTCAAGTGAACCACATGCAAAAAATGAAACACATGAAGTCATCAAGTATTTGGAGTACTGTGTTCATCGTTTGCATAATGAGGATCCTGGAGTTCATAATTTGCTTTTATCGCTATATGCCAAGCAGGAAGATGATAGTGCACTTCTGCGTTTCCTACAATTCAAGTTTGGAAAAGGAAGGGAAAATGGCCCAGAGTTCTTTTACGACCCCAAGTATGCATTACGCCTTTGCCTTAAGGAAAAGCGAATGCGTGCCTGTGTTCATATATACAGTATGATGTCCATGCATGAAGAAGCAGTTGCGCTTGCCCTACAGGTTGATCCTGAGCTTGCTATGGCTGAAGCTGACAAGGTTGAAGACGATGAGGACTTGAGAAAAAAGCTTTGGCTCATGGTTGCCAAGCATGTTATAGAACAGGAAAAGGGAGCGAAAAGGGAGAACATACGGAAGGCAATAGCATTTCTTAAAGAAACTGATGGCCTTTTAAAGATAGAGGATATACTACCATTCTTCCCAGACTTTGCCTTAATTGATGACTTCAAGGAGGCAATTTGCTCATCATTGGAGGATTACAACAATCAAATCGAACTACTGAAGCAGGAGATGAATGATGCGACACATGGTGCCGATAACATTAGAAACGACATTAGTGCACTTGCTCAAAGATATGCTGTCATTGATCGTGATGAAGAATGTGGGGTATTACTCTCACTGATGTTCTTGTTCGTAATCAGATTTGATAAAGTGACAACTTATGTTGCATTCTCGTTTCCACATAAATCTAGTTTCCTCATTCCACTCACCTTCTAGACAAAGATAAAAAATTGAAAATACAGATAGATGCAGAATGCACATGGTTTGCTCTATAGATTTCTTCTTTTTGACACATTCAGGAGTTGTGAGTGGCTTCATTATGTATTGGGTCATAATGCAATATGTTCATGTTTGATTGATACTTGTTTTTGCTTTCCAAAATGTATAAAACAGTTCATTCCGAGGATAAGTCTGACCTTCTGTTCTTCTTCTCAGGTTTGTCAGCGTAAAATTTTGACTGTCGGCAGGGAGTATCAGTTGACTCGGGGCTACACATCAGTAGGCCAAATGGCCCCGTTCTATGTCTTTCCATGTGGACATGCCTTCCATGCCCAGTGCCTAATTGCGCACGTAACACGTAGTACAAATGAAGCTCAAGTAAGTTGAAGCATTGTCTTCTGTATATCATTGTTTTCTATTCTCTTTGGAATTATTAACGGATTGATTATGAATGAACCAAATGGTCATTCAGATTATGGAGTAAAATGTTTTGTTACTTATATGTTATATAGCATGATAAACATCGAATTCTAGCTTGCTTCCAACTTTGACCGATAATTTGATGTGACTGTCATCAACTTAACTTTTTAGTCACCTGTGGCTACCCTTATGCATACTATCAACGATGATACTGGGACAATTTTTCTCAAGAAAAACCCTTCTAATCAACTTTTGTCATTATTAGCTTCTGGTAATATAGTATTCTGCAAAAGCTTCTGATAACTTGAGTTTGGAGTATATTCCAGTAACAAAATCTTTTCTTTCTATTTTTTGTCTTGCTTTCAGGCAGAGTATATACTGGATTTGCAAAAGCAACTTACTCTACTTGATGGGGAAGCTAGGAAGGGTTCAAATGGTAGCCTAACTGAGGAAACCATAACAAGCATGGCCCCCGTAGATAAGGTCTGCATTTCGATCTTATTTGGCTCCATCTTGTTCTGCTTTACAATGCATCTGTTTTTTTGTTTCATCCATTTTCTGTTTCATGACTGTTATATGAGTCTATTTGGTTATTAGCCATTTTCAAAAAGGATTTTTGTTTTAAAATGAATCACACTTTTTTGGCTTGTCAGCAGTGACATTCCCTCAGCAGTACAGTAATTCCCTTTGATATACCACTTTTTGCTTCTACTTGATTCATAGTATATTTTCTATTTAGTGAACTAACTCGATTATCCTATGTTTTAATGATTTGCAGCTACGTTCACAGTTGGATGATGCCGTGGCCAGTGAATGCCCATTTTGTGGAGAATTAATGATCCGTGAGATCTCTCTGCCTTTCATCCTTCCAGAGGAGCAGCAGCAGAATACTTCCTGGGAGATCAAACCACGTAATCTTGGACACCAGAGAAGCCTGCCTTTAACTTTTTGATCACATTTCTTTGCTTATTGGCTCATGTTGAGTTATGTCCATAAATTTCTTTGTAGCCAGTTGTTGAGATTTGGCATATTTCTTATTTTTATAACCTTTATTGGTGTGAATAGATTTAGGGTTGTTAACAACTCCCTGGTTTATTGTATAATCTTTTTCGGCTTTTCTCAGAGGGCTGATTTTGCTTCCCCCGTCTTTACCATGGGGTTGGCCCTCTCATGGTATGTAATTACAAATTGGTTTCAAGCTGTTGTGTCTGTTGTGTAACTTGTAAGGGAACTACGACCGAACTAGTTTTGAAAGAGAAGTTCAAATTTTTCAACTTCTCTTGAGTTATTTGATCAGTTTAACTAATTGAATTAGAAATTTCCAAAATTCGAAATTGGATGCAGGGGTGGTGATCAAATTGCATAATGCACTGGGAGGTTATGACATTCCGTAGTGAAGATAATATTACATTGACCACACCAAGATTCAAGCAGATTGCTTTTTAACAATGTAAAACATAATTATGAAAAACATGGTGGAGACTGGAAAAGGACATAGAAAACACCAAGAAACTAAAGCTTGCTTCTTTGCTCTTTGTGCATGCAGTTATTTCCTTGGCTTCAACTGGAGTTCTACTTGAAGCTGCAGCTTATTATGCTTTCCCAGCAATGCAAAGCCATTGACCCACAAAGATTTTGTTACAGTTGATGTTAGGGTTGATGGCAAAGAAGTTAGCAGTAAGACTGAACTTCTGCATGACACCATCGCAAGTATCACCAGCTTCCACCCCATAAACACTGTGGCATCTTGGAGGCTTCGCAAATCCAACTGCAACATTCACAAATCCAAACACAATTTGGCAACATATTATTAGCCAAAAGGAAACTCAAAAATCGGATACAAAACTATTGTATTAATACTTCAAAAGTTCTATTCCCCATATATGTACGTAACGAATAATTACTGACAGATATTGGTCATCAACTATGATTAGACAAGTGAAACTCTACTTCTGTATAAAAAAAATAAAATAAAAAGTTTTAAAAAAAAACTTACTGCCTAAATGTGATCTGCCCTCAGCAAAGGATATGATGAGGAAAAGGTAGAGCACAAGAACCAAGTTAACGGACATGGTAAATTTTTTGTTAGACTTTATCACAGCCATTGTTAATGCTTGATCTAAAGGTAATCTATATGTAATTGTGATTAGTTGAGTAAGAAGTGTGTTTAGTGGTGGTTGGTGGTTTGTTTTGCAGAGGCATATTTATAGTTGGAGATAGTAATATCCAGTTAGAAGAAGCCGGCCAATGTCCATAGTGTGTTTGCTTTGGTATCTGAATTTCCCAAAGTAAATATATATTTGTTTAAGCAATAGTCTTCGTGAATGTGAACAACATGTTGTGTATTATTTGGGAATGATAGTGCATTGAGCATGCTTTAGATATCTTTTATCAACAACCTGCTAAGTTATATCTCTTTCTTTTGGCTTTTGTTTTTGTTTTATCGATTTGCTACAATCTTTCTGTTTCCTAGTATATTCTTCTTCAATGATCTACAAGACATATTATTCATTGTCGTTGTGGAAATCCTATATTCTGTTCACAGTTGTCATTCACGTAATTGGATATAAAGAGTCGTTGGTTACTTACAAACTAACGCATACCAATTTGTTCCACATTCTACATTGGTGGCCAGTGAGCATCACCATTGCTCACCGCCTGTGATGAGGACTTAAATGTGGTTAGAAGTAATTAAGTAGTGTATAAGGAGAGAAGTAATTTTCAAAAATGCAGAAATGCATGTGACATGACATATCAATCTAATGAATTTTACATGATAGGAAATATCCTTGTTTACATGTGACAATGGGATATATGTTAGTCCTATTTTCCCTACTTTATATACATACATCTTGAAAATAAGATCAAATGATCAAATCTGTTCTCATTCACTTAACTATGTACACAGAAAACTTGGTCCTACAAATTCATATGAGATATTGGAAGCAACTAAAAGCACATTCTGTGTAAATTGCTTTTATTAATTGGATGGTCAATGATGGCATGCTGATTTGCATTTATTACGCACGCTATCTCCAAAACTACATATCACAATTGAAGATCATTCCCTGTTGACATTTCATAAGTGTTTCAGCTTATCTTTCTCTGGTTTAGCTACGAATTCATGTGGACGATATGTGTAAATGCAAATGAAACCGCTATTAAAGAGGACATGCAGACCAAAGCCAACGGAATGATATAGAAAATGCAAAAATGAAACCGCTATTAAAGAGGACATGCAGACCATGTTGGAACTTTTGGGGGTATGGCTTTAGGAAGAATTTAAAGTTCGAACATGAAAGATGAAAGATAGTATATAGGATATGATTGCTTCAAGGCACGTAGGATCTACGCTATCTTTCAGACTCTATTTGCCCCCACCATCGGTATGCAAAGGGGTTATAATGCAAATAAGTCTTGTGGATACAATGAAGCCCGGTGATCAACCGTTTGTTAGCCTGCGTTTTGCACAACCGAAAGCTAACCAAACACGCAAAATTGATAAACAAGAACGCTCAAGAATTCCAGAAACTACGTTCAACGAATTAGTTTCTAGAGGCTTTTGTATTTGAAAAACCAAAACATAAGATGGAAGAAGTCTTTTGAGAATCTGATGAACCAAGTCATCCCTTTTTTTTTCATCTCTTTTTCATCCGTAGGAAACCTCTCTATTTATAAAGATCATGATGGCTCTTCACAAGAGGAGATACCTCTTCACAAGAGGTGATACCTCTTCACTAAGAGGTCTCAACTCTTCATTAACCATTGGATTAATTTATAGCAATAATCTAACGGCTATTATTCAAGTGTCAATGAGACACAACCACTCACCAAACGGTGGCATACTGCCAATTTTGAATGCAGCCAAATTTGTGCAATCAGTTGAAGAGATACATCTGTTGAATTCAACCATTCTCATACGGCTTGAATTCTATCTTTCCTACCAATTCAAAAACTGTCTTTATATTATGAAAATATCCAACAATCCTCCACCATTTTCAAAATATAAAGCATAACATAAATACTTATAAGCAGAAAACATTTTTGAAAAATTCCTTAGCGATTTCTTGAAAGTCTTGTCATAGACTAAGGTGTCTTATGGACTTGAACCTTAGCTTAGTGAAAATACATCAAAGTTAAATCGAGATGGCGAAGTAGCACAATGCCTTGAACTTGCGATCCCATAGTGACTTAACCGGACATATTTCACACACATACTTTAAACCCCTTTTGTGTTTTATAAAACCGACACGTGGATTGGCCTTGTTCTATATCCACTTTCATGAGTGCTCTAGAGACAAGCCCAGGTCGCATAGAGGGCGGCACCACCCTCACACTCATATAGGTAGACATGCAGTATAACCTGTAATAAGATACTTTCAATCATGTCTATTAAGAATTAAGCAATTCACCCTTCCCCTTTTCCGTTACAGGTACCAAGCACTTTAACCTTTGGATGGAAAATAAATTATGTGTGTATCTATTTATATAGACTGCACCAAGTGCTTAGCCACAATCTTTTGATGTACTTTGCTCATTGAACTCAAGGACTTGATGTTTCAAGTTGTTGAGTTATTTCCATCATTGGTGACTATAGTAGTGGACTTTAACCCCATCCCTGTGATGTAATTACCACATCAAACCTTTGTAAGTTCATTTCAATACTCTTACAAAGAAAATATAATATTATTACCATATAGCTATGTCCTTTTAGTTTGCCTTGCCACAGATGGCCAAAAAACACTTGTAGTCATCTATCAATGATTTCCTTTCATTGAGGATCCATTTCTTGATAATTCAACACATCTAAGAAATTTTACATCCTCTAAGAAATCGTCTAAATCCATGATTTGGTTTGTCCATTGACATTTAACTAGTATTATGTCACTACTCATTATGATCACTCATGAGTAGTATCCACAAACCTTAATCGAATTTAGTCATTGGGTGCATGTAGCAAACCCAAAATGCCATCCCCTTGAACATTAATGCAACTAAACGTAAACATAACTTTGCACTTCTAATGCTCATTTGGATCCTCTAATAAATATTTCATCATTAGGTTATCTAAAATAATATGGCTAATCCTTGATTCTAACAATCAAGTTATTTTAACACGTACATTGCGTTTTCCAAATATAGTACTGTTTACATTAGCCTTCATTCATTAGACATCTAAGAGACGTGTATGCACATACATGAGTGCATTCCTTGAATCGGTTTTCAAACCATTCAAATGCTTGTCTCATTTGGATTATACCTCATTCTAAGATGTACCACTTCATATGAATCACATATTCTATGTAGGATTATGATTCTCACATTATAACCATGTTCTTGAAGTCAACTTATGTGCTTACATAAGTTCCAATCCAATTGACATTAATAGACACTCATCTTTGTTAGAAGTTCATACCAATAGTACATTCAACTAGTCACCACATCAAGGTCGACCAATCACTTGAGACAAAATCTCATTCTCTTAGATCTTGAGCAATACAATTGGTCTCACCAATTGCAATTTTTGCTCACCGTGCATAATCGCACCAAATAGTTTTGGTCTCACATAAAAATAGTTATAATAATATCTTAAAGCATTTAATGATGCACGCTACAAAACATAGACAAAAGAATATCTATACATCTTATAGTCTACACACATGTTTTGCAAAACATATATTCAAGAATTGCATCATCTATAACTCCTAGAAATAAAATTTTTGTAGCAATTGTAATAGGAGTTCACTAACCAGCCATAATAAACTAATGACATGCAAAAACGAACTCCATACAACCAAATATGAACTTGGAAACATGCAGCAATAAAATCATGAACATGCACGCATTCATTTCATTCCAAAATTCAATAATAAATAAATAATAAACAATAATAAATAAGTGCAAGAGATAAACTGCAGAAGATATAACCTTTGATTGATAGGTTATTTAACTTTCGGAGTGGTGTGATACCACTTCCAACATGCCTCTTCATTTGGGTGAGAACTCTCTTTTCCTAGAGTTCCCAAATTTTGAATATTAGTGAATATACCATTCCGATCACCCAATCCAAGAGGCAACAAAAGGAGAGACAACTCTCTGCCAAGAGGCACATAAAAAATGGTGCAAAGCTTCAATTTGAATTCAAAGTTTGAACTCAATTTTCTTCATTTTCCAAGAACCGTTTCTAAGTACTTCTTCTTATATCTCTTTGCAACGATCATTTAACATGACATGGATAATGAAGTAGACATACCAGTATATCGAAGACTAAGTACATGTACTACCTCCACCAAATTGATGCTTCCGTCTAATTTGAATTGCCTCCGTCAAATGTATTGTGAGAACACTTCTCAAGTATGCAGCGCCTCCACCTTATTGATCATTCCCTCAGATTGTAACCTCCACCAATCAATGTATCCACATTATAACATTCGATATTAATCGAATAAAGCAATCTCTCCCATTATCCTTGTCCTCCAATTTCACAAAGTACACAATAAACTCTTCCTTTGTACCCAAAGCCATAGCACAAATTAGAGTCTGAAAATTGTTGAAACTTTTGGGGGTATGGCTTTAGGAAGAATTTAAAGTTCGAACATGAAGGATGAAAGATAGTATATAGGATATGATTGCTTCAAGGCACGTAGGATCTACGCTATCTTTCAGACTCTATTTGCCCCCACCATCGGTATGCAAAGGGGTTATAATGCAAATAAGTCTTGTGGATACAATGAAGCCCGGTGATCAACCGTTTGTTAGCCTGCGTTTTGCACAACCGAAAGCTAACCAAACACGCAAAATTGATAAACAAGAACGCTCAAGAATTCCAGAAACTAACGTTGCAACGAATTAGTTTCTAGAGGCTTTTGTATTTGAAAAACCAAAACATAAGATGGAAGAAGTCTTTTGAGAATCTGATGAACCAAGTCATCCCTTTTTTTTTCATCTCTTTTTCATCCGTAGGAAACCTCTCTATTTATAAAGATCATGATGGCTCTTCACAAGAGGAGATACCTCTTCACAAGAGGTGATACCTCTTCACTAAGAGGTCTCAACTCTTCATTAACCATTGGATTAATTTATAGCAATAATCTAACGGCTATTATTCAAGTGTCAATGAGACACAACCACTGCACCAAACGGTGGCATACTGCCAATTTTGAATGCAGCCAAATTTGTGCAATCAGTTGAAGAGATACATCTGTTGAATTCAACCATTCTCATACGGCTTGAATTCTATCTTTCCTACCAATTCAAAAACTGTCTTTATATTATGAAAATATCCAACAGACCAAAGCCAACGGAATGATATAGAAAATGCAAAATAAGTTTGTAAGACTAATATCCATATAGCCTTAGCTTTAGTTGGTAGCTGAGCTTGTAGTTTGGCTTGCTGCAAAAGGCAGCTTAACACACCTCAATGACTTGACCGATGACAGTGTGCACTAATTGACAAGGTATTGTAATAAAACACCAAAGAAGCAACAACACTTGATATAAGATCAACAATAATGCATTCAGAATTTGAGAGGACATTAACACTATCAATAAGCTCATCCTCATTATTCATACAAGTATTATATTCCTTCATGTATATCGAACATATAGGAATCTATTTTTTGTAGCTGATCAGTTGGATGTGCCATCAGTACAAAGCCATTGTCCGACGAAGAAGCTATCGCAGTTGATGTTAGGATTGATAGAGAGGAAGAAGTCGAAACTCAACTGGAACTTATCGATAACAGAACCGCATGTGTCACCCTCCTCTGCACCATAAACTGACTCGCAAGACAGGGAACTTTTGCCCTTTCCAAATCCAACTGAAAAAATATGAATGCATGTATATCAAAACTGATATCATTTTTTAACATATTTATGTGAAACTAAAGAGAAATAGCCAAAAGTAGATCAAGTACTTAAGCAGAGTTCTTACTTGCTAGTTCGCTGCTCTCAGCTGTGGAAATCATTAAAACGAGACAGAGGACCAGAATCAAGTTTAGGCTACTGATCGTCATCTTAGCCAGAGCGATTGATTACCACCTTCTTTCGATTCTCTAGTGATTAGTAAATTTAAACTCTCTGTTTTCTCTTTGGTGGTGCTGCAAAGAGTGGCTATGGCACGTATATTTATACAGAAAATCTCACAGAAGAAAACAAAGTTTGTGGCACAGAGAACTAGCTAGAAACTGAACATTGTTAACTTTGATTCCTTTGATCCAAGATGGACGCCTTTCCGATCCCAATCCAAGAAACTACGTATTTGTTTAAGCAAATCCTTGTGAATCTGAACAATATGTTGTGTACATTGGGAATCATTTCGCATATTGTGCAGGCTTAGCCACTTATGTACTGTTTGCTATGTGTAGCTCATTTTACTTAACGATTCATTTCTTCGTGCGTACCAATTACAACTGGCGAATGATAAAAATAAAAATAAAAAAAACAAAAAGCAAAAAACACTTTTTTCATACATGTGAAACAGTGATTTGTCTGTAAAGACGAAAACCTTCCACACAAATAAGAAGCCAAGTGTTTTTCATTACTATATGTACGGCGTTTCTCCTTATAGCTAACTAGGTCACCATATGTATTCATAAGGGGGAGAACAAACGGGTGTCGTTCAATACAGTATAGTATATGACTTATAAGAGCCCAAGGCGTATAACTCATTATGGATATCCCTTTTTTTTTTTAGCCTAAGCGCTCTACGTCCTATATCTGAAGGGTGAGATTATTCCAAATTAGGACTCAGAAGAGGCTTGTTGGAAATTACACTCGATCGCTAGTCATCAGCATTAAGCATATTATGTTTGACGTAGAAATCTTGATTAACTAAAGTGCCAGTAATTGTGGCTCATTACATTTACAGAGTCATTTGTTCTGACTTAATTACCAATTACAAACGAAAACAAATGGGTTGATATTCCAAATTGGTGGTGAGCAGCAGTAGCACTTCATTGTGCACCACTGTAAGTTATAACTTAATGCGGTTGGAACTTGGAAGTAAAGTTGTGTATAGGGAGAGAAATATTAATTTTTTTTTCGTGCCAATAGGAGAGAAGTAATTGCATGAATTCACAAATGTATGTAACATGAAAAATCTAATGGAATTAACATGATACGAATTATTCTTGTTTAAATGTGACGGAAGTCTATAAATTCATTAGTCTTCTTTTTATCTTTTAAACACTATTACAAATCTTGAAAGATGAATTCCATTCTTCAGTTATATATATATATGTATATATCTAGAAAACTACAAAAGTAGATGATACATATATATAATCATGAGATGTTGGAAGCAACTAAAAGGATCTGTTACGTATACTACTTTTCTTAATTTTGTATTATACTGGAAGGAGTAATTTGTTTAAGTCAAGGAAGCACCGAAACGCCAGCTATGGGCTATTTCCCGTTTTGGAAACGGTTTCGGACACGATACACCCTCGAAACTCATTTTGGAGAGATGGCCAATTCGAAAAGCCGCATAAACTGTCTGAAACCTTAGGGAAATGTTCATATCGGCACCGGAAACGGCTCTGCGTCAGTCCACCATTTTTTTTGAGATTTTCTTGTCAAACTACGCAGCATCGTTTGTAAATTTGTTTGGGTTATTCATTAGGCCCAGACCATCTTGTACTCATTCGCATCAAATTCAAACCCTGGGAGGCTAAGTCTCACCTGTCTTTAGAGTTCTCATCTTAATCTTCTGATGTTTCGTTGGGACCTTACTGATATGTTTCTTCTTCTTCTTCTTTTTGCAAGCAGTGCATAAAAAATATGTTAAATGAAGTGATGATGGTGATGTAGTCGAAGTTGAAGCATATTATAATGATATATACATATAGTTGTTGTATTATTTAAGATTTGAATAATATAGTATGTGGTGACCAGTTGTGATCATTTTATTTTTACAATAGTATATTGATCACTTCAGGAAAAATGAGTGGTATTTTGCCTCTATCGGTGGTTCAGTTCCTAGTTCTTTTACTCTGCTGCAAAATAAATCGATGACAAAACTCCATTGTGGCATTATGTTAAAAAACAAGACAAAGTTGGAGGCAGTGAGGGAGCTGTGAAGTTTGAGTGCGATTTTTGCAATCAAACTTTTTCTAGTTCATATACTTGAGTAAAGGCGCAATTTTTTAATATATGTTGTTTTATTGGGATTTTCAATTTTTGGTATGCTATGGAGGTTAAGAGTACTAATTATTATATATTTTTCATGATTTTTAATTAACGTTTCGATAACATTTCGTATCGGATTTTTTTGATATATGACGAATAGTTGTTTCTTATCGTATCGTTTGGCCGTTCTTGTTTCCGTTTCCATGCTTCATAGGTTTAAGCAAACAATCAAGATGGTTTGTCTGCAGAAATAACTATGATTATTAAGGTTTAACTCATCGGTGTCAGCTTTTTCACTAGTGTTTCTGTAGAAAAAATATATTGAGCCAAAATGAATATTCAATAAAGCATACAATGGTACATATACAAGATGCATCCTTGCTCTGCAAGGCTTCGGCTACAACTATGTAATACAATAAAGGAAGGTAATCAACACCTAAGCAATTACATATTTACTTTCCTAACCAAATTCAGAGACTTTCTAACACTCCCCTCAAGTTGGAGAGTGGATGTCAAGAACTCTCAACTTGCGCAACAAAGTTGAGAATTTATCCTTGCCTAATGGCTTGGTGAAGATATCGGCTAGTTGATTTGAAGAAGTAGTGAATTGTGTAGCAATTGTACCATCAACTATCTTTTCTTGAATAAAATGACAGTCCATTTCAATATGGCGAGTCCTCTCATGAAAAATAGGATTAGCTGCAATGTGTAATGCTGCCTGATTATCGCAATATAAATGTGACGCACCTGAATGAGGTAGGTGCAAGTCCTCCAATAAATAACGCAGCCAAGTGAACTCACATGCGGTACCTGCCATGGACCTGTATTCGGCTTCAGCCGAAGATCTTGAGACCATCTTCTGTCTCTTGGTTCGCCATGAAATCAACGAGTTACCCAAGAACACACAATAACCCGTGGTAGAACGACGAGTGATAGGACAACCTCCCCAGTCATAATCACAATAAGCAACCAATTTCAACTGATTATCGGATGGGTAAAACAAACCTTGACCAGGGGTGGACTTCAGGTATCGAACAACCCTGAGGGCTGCATCCCAATGAGGTTGTCGGGATTGGTGCATGAATCGAGGCAAAACATGCAGTGAATATGTAATATTAGGTCTCGTGATAGTGAGATAAATCAATCGCCCAACCAACCTTCGGTACTTGGCCAGGCCGTCAAGAATATCGCCCTTATCAGAGAGTTTATCTTCCTCCATTGGAAAATCCACAGGTCTAGCACCAAGGAAACCGCAATCTTTAATAATCTCAAGAGCATATTTTCGTTGTGAAATATTGATACCTTTCCTGGATCGGGAGAACTCAATGCCCAAGAAGTACTTTAAATCACCAAGATCCTTAATGCGGAACTGAGTATGTAGGAATTCCTTGAGGGAGTTGATGGCATCCAAATTATTTCCTGTAATGAGAAAATAATCCACATATATCAATAAGGCAGTATACGACGTCCCATCCTGTCGTGTAAACAGAGAGTAATTAGCCTTAGATTGGGAGAATCCAGCAGCAAGAATGGCTTCAGTAAACTTAGCAAACCATTGTCGGGAGGCTTGCTTGAGACCATATAAAGATTTTTGGAGGCGACAAACGAGATTCTCCCCCTGTCGCCGAAGTCCAGGAGGAGGGGACATATAAATTTCTTCATTCAAATCACCATGAAGAAAAGCATTATGAACATCAAGCTGATGGATGAACCAATTTGACTAGCTGTAATGGCGAGGCAACAGACGGTGATCATTTTGGCCGTAGGGGAAAAAGTGTCATGATAATCAATACCGACAGTCTGGGTGAATCCCTTGGCGACCAGGTAGGCCTTGTAACGTTCAATAGAGCCATCAGCTTTGCGCTTGATTTTGTAGACCCACTTGCAGCCAATAGGATGCTTGCCCGGAGGGAGAGGCATAAGAGTCCAGGTGTTGTTGAGTGCAAGTGCTTCAAGTTCAGAATCCATCGCCTGACGCCAATGGGGGTTGCCTTCAGCCTCTGCAAAAGAAGAAGGCTCCACATCTCGACTAATTTGAGCAACAAAAGAAAGATGTGATGGTGAATAACGATGATATGAAATAAAATTACACAATGGATAACGAGTACCTTTCTGTGGACTTGGTGGCGAAGACGACGAATGTTGGTGTGGAGGCAGTATCACCTGCGAGCAAACATAATCCTTAAGAAGGACGGAGGGTACCTTGGTACGTGTTGAACATCGTAAAGGGGCAATGGGAACAACAGAATTTTCCGGAGGTGGATTTGGGTCATCATTATTTTCAAGGGAAGCAATGGTATCAGACATAATTGGTGAAGGAGGCCCAGAAAGAGTATCAGAAGCAGAAGCTATTGAGATAGGCTCAGATAGGGGAGGTTCAGAAGCAGGTTCAGGAGAAGGTGTGGGTGTAGGCACAGGGGCCGCATCAATAGATGGTGGGTCCTGCGAACGTTGGGCTGATGAGTAGATTGGGCCTGGATCAAATATTAAGGGTAAAGATGGGTATTGGGCTATGAAAGGATCGACCGGTGGGTCAGTTTTGGGCTGTTCGGAAAAGGGAAAAGAGTCTTCCATAAAAAAGACATCCCAATTTGTGAAGATTTTATGGGATTTGAGATCATATAATTTATACGCCTTTTGACCAGGCGGATATCCAACAAAAATACACTTATGGGAACGAGGAGAGAATTTTGACGGTGGATGGAGAGATGTGGCATAGGCTAGGCAACCGAAAACCTACATGTGTGAGTAATTTGGTGGTTTTTGATGAAGGATATCAAAAGGGGTTTTCTTGGAGAGTAAGGGTGTAGGGAGACGATTGATGAGATAAAAGGATGTAAGAATGCACTCCCCCCCAAAATTTAATTGGTAAATTTGCTTGGAAACGCAAAGCCCGAGCTACTTGAAGAAGATGACGATGTTTTCGTTCTACAACACCATTTTGTTGGGGCGTGTAGACGCATGAATGCTAAAAAATGATGCCATGTGCACTGAAAAAATCCCAAAGTGAGTGAAATTCACCACCATTATCACTACGAAATTGTTGAACTTTGGTGTGAAATTGTGTTTCAACATAGGCAAAAAAAGATTTCAATATGGATTGTGTTTCGTGCTTGTGACGCATAAGAAAAACCCAAGTAAAACGGGAATAGTCATCCACAATAGTTAAGAAATAATGTGCACCAGTAATAGAAGCTATCTTTTGAGGTCCCCAAATATCACAATGTAAAAGGGAAAAACATCATGAAGTTGAAATAGAGCTAGTACCAAAAGGTTGACGAGTTTGCTTCGCCAACGGACAAACATCACAATGATGACTCGATGGAAAGGAAAAATTTAATGATGTATTAGCAAGATATTGAAGACGAGCGGAAGAAGGATGACCTAGACGGCGATGCCATAGATCTGCTGAAACAGAAATGGAATTGCATGAGAGTTGTCGTTGTGATGAGGTGGTGGAGGCCAACGCCACAAGGTAATATAGGTCTCCTCGTCGCTTGCCCATACCAATTGTCATCTTCGAAACCAAATCCTGCAATATACACCAAGTAGGGTAAAAGGTGACTGAACATTGTAACCCATATGTAATTTTACTCACGGATAAAAGGTCTACTTGAAAAGTAGGAACACACAACACATCTTTCAATTGTATACTAGAATTCAAATCAAGTATGCCGGTTGAAACAATTGGAGCCTTCTCCCCTAGGCAAAGAGACCGGCGGTAGAGAAGGATTCTGAACATGGTTAGTCAACAAATCAAGTGATGAAGTAATATGATCCATTGCTCCGCTATCGACGATCCATCAATCGAAAACAAGCGGTGCCAAACTTGAAAGATCGGAAGTGGAAGCCACATGTGTTTGCGGATGGGCCCTTGGAACATTTACTTGCGGCTTCTAAATGGCAATAATTTTTTGGTATTGCTGCTCACTTAGGTTTGGCAGTGCATGCTGAACCTCTTTAAGTGTCAAAGAGGAATCTATGTGGCATGCTGGAGGTCCATGGGAATAATTGCAACTTTTGTTGTCGGTTAGATTTTGGAGTATACTGGGGCTTTTGCAATAGGCAGGGGCCTTCTTTTGAATCGGTGCTCGGTAGTCATGGCGGATTGCCATGGATAGAAAAGGGTCTGCCGGCTGGCGGCGGTAGAAAGAAAAAAGCTAGGTCGAAACCTGCGCTGGTACCATGTAGAAAAAATATATTGAGCCAGAATGAATATTCAATTAAGCATACAATGGTACATATACAAGATGTATCCTTGCTCTGCAAGGCTTCGGCTACAACTATGTAATACAATAAAAGAAGGTAATCAAATTACATATTTACTTTCCTAACCAAATTCAGAGACTTTCTAACAGTTTCAGCTTTTTATTGTTTATTTGGTTTGGGAGTTCATATATATATGAGTTTTTGTAAGCTAGTTAAAGAGGAAGGGTACAGTAATGGTTGAACAAATAAGTCAAATTTTGCATTTGCTTAATTACAGCAGTTTTGCATTTCATGCGTTATATAGTTTTGATTTGGTAGTTAATTGAGATTGTTTGCCCTTCCTCATCATCGGGCTTGTTTTGCCATTTGATTTGATAGTTTTAGCAGAAGAAAGTACACCATACGAATTGCTGGAAGAGGTCGCTATATGATACTGCAATATAACACTTGATAACCGTGTCCATCAATGGACAAGGTAATGAAGTAAAACATCAAAGAAACAACACTTGATACATAAGATAAACAACGCATTGAGATTGACACGACATCCAAGCTAGATAGCTCATCCTCTTTATTCATACAATTATATACTATATTCCTCAAGCATCAAACATATATCATGAATGCGTCATTTATAGCTCAGTTGGATGTGCCATCAGTGCAGAGCCATTGTCCAACGAAGAAGTTATCGCAATTGATGTTAGGATTGATAGAGAGGAAGAAGTCAAAACTCAGCTGGAACTTATCGATAACAAAACCACAAGTATCACCTTCCTCTGCTCCATAAACTGACTCGCACGACAAGGAAGTTTTGCCCTTTCCAAATCCAACTACAACAATGTTTATGCATGTAGATTAAGTATCAAAACCGATGGATGTTCCTTTTTAACATATGTACGCAAAACTAGAAACAGATAATGTACACGAAATCATGTAGAAGCATTCTTACTAGCAAGTTCTCTGCTCTCAGTCATGGAAATCATTAGAACAAGAGAGAGGACCAGAATCACGTTCAGACTACTGATTGTCATCTTAGCCATTGAGATTACGAACACTTTCTTTCTATTTTCTGACGATTTAGTGAACTGAAACTCTGGTGGAGCTGTAAAGAGTGGATATGGTGTATATAAATACAGACAATCCCACAAAAGAAAACAAAACTCGTGGCAGATAGAGCTAGCTAGAAAACTGAACATTGTTAACATTGATTCCTTTGATTCAAGAGGGCCGCGGCCGGCTTTGGGATCCTCATATTTCTTTAAGCGTATCTTTAAGAATATGAACTATATGTTGTGTACATTGGGAATAATTTCATACTAGGCAGAGCTTAGCTGCTTTCGTATTATGGATTCGCTATGCGATGCTCTTTGTAGTGAAGGAGTCATATTTAGAGCGTGTTTATTTTTAAGAGGGAAATTGGAAACAGGAATCGAGAATGGAAATTGGATACCAATCCCACTAGGATATCTGATTTTCAATCTTTAGGGTGTTTTTGTCCCTAAAGTGGAGTATGATCCATTAAATTTTTATTCTTAAATGAGTTAGTAAACATAAAGTAACTAAGAAAACGAAATGATTCAAAACGATTTACATTCCTTTTATTCCCCCTACCTAGTAAATAAGAAGTTTTACATTCCAATCCCAGACTGACTCATTTGCATGCGTGTGAGACTGTGATATGCCTACGAAAGTTGGAATCGTGTGAGACTGATTAGCATGCTAGTGGCTGGCAATGTTTGCACGTGACAATAGCCTATATATACATTAGTTTTCTCGTTTTCTGTCCTTTCATCCTACCATGGCACGTCTTGAATTATAAAGATCAAATCATCAAGTTTTTCATTAATTGTTGGGAACAATTTGAGATATTGGACGCAATTGAAAGAATGTTTTGACTGTGTTCTTTGAGTTATGAGTGAACTCTATGGTCCATCATTTCAATCTGGTGTAAGATTCAGCTCCCTGCATTATAATTTATAGGGGGGAGTTATTATAATTTATATGTATGTAGGAAAATGGCTGCACTTGAAATTAAAATGTGCAGATGCATGAAGGATATAAGGCTTGAAACTTAATGGTGAAAATAAAGTTAATTGCGTAGTATGTACAAGGACGTCGATCAATGCACCATTTAGGACTGGCAAGCAGTCTTGGATCACATTGGAAGACAACTTCATGAACCCGAGAGAACAATCCAAACTTTCACACGACTAATTATTCTTCTTAATTTGAGTTTATTTGACTTAATATGGTTAATCTGGCGAAAATTAAAAATAGAACAAATAATGTGAGGGTTAGAGCGAAACAAATTCATATATTAACTTACTATTACCGAGCTTAACGAGTACAAGAGAAAAAGAAGAGGTCTATTATAGAAGATGAAACAGTGTCCATCAATATGGAAAAAAGCATCAACGAAACAGCAAATTACTATTCTAACAAAAATAAATAACAATTACAATTCATAGATGAAACAATGCATTGAGTGGACATCTAAGCCAGTTCTCATCCTCTTTATTCATAGTTATACTTTATTATTTCCTCAACCTCAAGTATCGGACATGATCAATTTGATAATTGCAGCTCAATTCTGGGTGCCATCAGTACAAAGCCATTGACCGACGAAGAAGTTGTCGCAGTTGATGTTAGGATTGATAGCAAGGAAGAAGTCGGAAGTCAGTTGGAACTTGTCAATAACAGATTCGCAAGTGTCACCCCTGCTCTGCCCCATAAACTGACTCGCAAGATATGGAACTTTTGTGCGCCCCAAATCCAACTGCATCATACAAGAATCAATATCAAAATAACTTCAAAATACTGTTGTACTCACTATTCCGTAGGCACTAATGCCACGACTACAACAAAAAGAACTGTTGTGTTTGCTAATCCAATAGTGTGAATTTTTCAACTGAACGAAAAAATGTTTTTAAGGAAACAAGGGAGTTGAAGAAAAATTCTTACTGGCAAGTTGCCTGCTCTCAACTATGGAGATCATCAGAACAAGAGAGAGAACCAAAATCAAGTTAAGATTGATTGCCATTTTCGCCATAGCCTTGTGTGAATCTTCTTTCAATTATCTGAGTAAGTAGTGAACTAAAACTCTGTTTTCTTTGGGTTGGCTTGTAAAGAGTGGTTAGGAGTCCTATATATAGATGAAGCCCACGAAAGAGAACAAAGTTCGTGATAAAGGGCTGGTTAGGAACAATGTTGAGCTTGATTCCATTGGTTCAAGAGGGCCGGTTTCTTAATTACAAAAATGCATTTAATCATGCTATGCCCTAATTTCCACATTTGTTAAACTGCAATGAGATATTTAGAGGATGATTAGTTTTGTATTATTCGATCTAGTGAGGAATAATGGCCGCTTAAGGTTAAGGTAATGGCCGGTTAAGGCATGGTATAATTTGGAGGATCAATAACGATACGATTACCAGCCGTCTTGCAACAATGTTCATTTCACTACTATTGGTTCTGGAGAAGAAGTTACGGTTGTTTTTAACCGGGAAGTGAATAATTCACAAGTTATTTATGTAGCATGGCATAAAGTTGTGAGTGATTGGAATGACATTAACATGAGATTGGCTATCCCACTTTGCTCGTGATAGCATCCTATATGTTTATAGCTCAGACATTTATGCTCTTCAAGCTATAACACATTTGAGAGAATAAATTTCATTTGATTTGTAAACTGAATTTCTTTGGTATTAGTTATGCACCAATTCGAGATATTGGAAGAAACTAAGATTCAAAGGATTCATGAAGTATAGTTCGAAACTAAGATACAAACGAGTTGATCAAGTTTATCGACGGTGGATGATACCGGATGTGGAGGTGAATAGAAATCTGCACTAGGTGTGTCCTACAACTAGATGGGTAAGAGTTGATCAAGTTTATCGACGGTGGATGATACCTGATGCGGAGGTGAATAGAAATCTGAACTAGGTGTCCTACAACTAGATGGGTAAGATGGGTGTCCTACAATTGGATAATTGTACAAAGATCTGCACCAGATGGGAGTACTACAACTAGATGAGTGTAGTTTGAGGGTAGAAATTGTGTTTCCTAGTGTTTTATTTAGTCTCAATTCCAGATTTCGATTCGGCATAATTTTGTATTTACTTTTTAGTTTTGGCCCCTATTTTAACGGATTGAAAAAAGAAAAAAGAAAAAAGAAAAAAAAAACAAAACAAAACAGTTTCAATGAGAAAAGGGGTGATCTTTTATTCAAAATCCCTCCTTTTGATCTTGACTATTTGGAAGGTCTTTGTACAATTTACATGTCATGATTCATCCGAGCAACTCAATAAAAATCGAGTTCTCCCTTTCCTAATTCGCCCCCATCTCGAGTCAACATGGACTCCGAGGTCGAATTTCCAAATCATTCCTCGCCGGAAAATTGCATTTGCCGGTGGTCTTAGCCTTGCCCCCAACAGTTCAAATACATGACTTTTTGGAGAGAATCGTCTGCCTGGTGACGCCTCTCCTCGCAACTTCCCATAACTTCTGAAAAGTCAGACCCAACTGAGCCGGAGAGAGGTCGGAAATTGGAACCTTCCCCGCCGGCAAAGGAGGATCGCCTCCTGCATAGCTGGAAGGATTTAAGGCCGGATTTCCACGTGTGTCCTTGATCCGCCGGGCCTTGCGCCACGGGCACGCTCGCCGCCATCCAAACTCTGTTCAAATGATTCATTTTCTTCAATTGATTTCTCAAACTGGAATTGGAGTAGGAATTGATTCTTGTTCTTCTTGTTGTAAGGGTGAAAATGAGGAGGGGAAAATGAGTTGATTTATAGGGGAAGGTGGTGGGTGGCTTACGATAAAGTGGTGGGGCATAGTGGCCCACCTTGTTTTGGCGCTTTCTCTTGCTTTTGGAGGCATCGGGAAATTTTAATATCTGATTGCGTCCAAACTCGGCAATTTGATTTTCTCCTGAATTTCTCGAGAGCATTATCTGATTGTTAAATTGTTATGTTAATCATGTTTCCGTCCCGGCTTTTTGACTTGTTCTTAATGATAAACTTGTTTTAAATTTTCGATAAGTGAAGTACCAGATGGTTTATAGTGCAATTGGACAACTAAAACGCTTGGGAAAGAATTAAGTAATTTTGGTTTTTGCAATTGGGCGCTTCAGTATACAGTTTGAGCATCCAAAATTTAAAATAATTGACTATAATTACAATTTAAAAAAATTTATGTCTTCTCATATACCTAAGCATGTAAGAATAGTTAAGTGTAAGATTTTAAATGAGTCTTTTTTTTCATATAGATTCCTCTTGTCTAACATGATGTTATTTAATAGTGAGCTATCATACAAAAATAAAAATTATAAATAAAAATGAGATCGTACATTTGGGTTAAAATAAGACATTTTATTAAGAAATGCCCCAATCATCACAACCACGAGTTTACAATTGACTCATTTCGTGAGCATTAGTTATCACTAGAAAATGAGATTTTGACAGAAGAGATGAGAGACTCTTTTGTTTTTGTACTAACTAGTAACTAGGATAGGACGCAGTCAATGAGAAGCAACAGGTGTCGAACTTATCCGAAGAAATCTGAGAAATCTGATGACTCATCAAAAATGCATCCAATTCGTGTCCAACAACGTCAAAATACTCCATCCTACTTCACTCGGGATTCGTATCCTCCCCATCATGGGCCTCGCCACTCGTCCTATTTCGAGCTATCGTATGTCTAATCAGTTGTCACCCGTCCTCTTCAGGGGTACTTTTGTCTTTCCACGTAAGACCAGAGGCGTCACGTGAGCCGATAGTGGCTTCCTTAGCCTTTGGCACTATTGCGTGGTCATTCTCGCGGGGTGGGGCAAGGGCAGGATGGCCATCACGTATAATTTTCTTAGGGGTAATTTTGTCTTTCCATGTGGGACCAGAGGGGCACGTGTGCGGACAGTGGCCTCCCCAGCTTCAAGCGCCATTGCCTGGTCCTTCTCGCAGGGGCAGGATGGCCATCACGTGCTGATGTGGGGCCTCTGGGTTCTTTCGTCCTCGGGTATTTTGTTTTATGTTTGAACGGATGAGATTGAATCCCACTGTATTCTGAGGTATTCGCTACACGATCCGACGGTCAGATTATTTTCTTCGTATTGAAGCTAGACCGACAACATTAACATTTATTATTATCAAACGGTCAGTCTGTTTCATGTTTTCATATGCGTTTTTGGTTGTTCCTCAATATAGTTGTACGGTATTTATCCATCATGCTGATGTTGGAAGCGGCTCCTCTGTTGAGCTGCTCCCTATTGGTCCGGTGTTGATCCGGCCAAATGGCACTGTTCCGATCACTTAATCAATGATCGGAACCATTGAGTTTATAACTAATATACTAAAGATCATCTCCACAAAAAATGAATCAATTCCGACACTTTTTGATCACCTAATTGTGTGAAACATATACCAAATATATGAACGGTCCAATTGCGTGACTATATTAGCCGTCCATACCTTTGTTATATGTTTCACACAATTAGGTGATCAAACGGTGTCGAAATTAATTCATTTTTTTGTAGAGATGATCTTTAGTATATTAGTTATAAAATCAACGGTTCCGATCATTGATTAAGTGATCAAAATAGTGCCATTTGGCCGGATCAACACTGGACCAACAGGGAGCAGCTCAATAGAGGAACCGCTTCCGCTGAGGTTGTAGCCTCGTGTTCTAATTTTGAGAAAATTGGTTGTCATCATCTTTGGACTAGTAGCACAATAGATGCTTGTCTCCTTGTTCGTGCGAACATGAATGACAATCCCTCCTTGTTCGTAAAAAAAAAAAAGCGAACATGAATGACTGTTAGTCTCTAATTTAGACCATAATAACATCACCTAATAACATTTCAACTAAAAAATGAGTATCTAAGTATAATAAATATATAAACATATAAACACATAATTACATACAATATTATCAGGAAATGATATTAGTGGTATTCTTTACCAATGAAATGTGGAGGGAAATAGCGAAGGGGAGATACAGTGAATCAATTGCAACTTGTATAATACAATCATATAGGGCATGCAGCATATTGCTTATTGTTATACCTTTCGTATAAGTCTTTGTAGAGTCTTGACCAAAGAAAATATAAATCTTCTAGAGTGAGCTGCCAACCAACTTGGGGGTCCATGGAGAAGATTAATTACTAATTTGAATATCTCTTTTTTATATGAATCCACTGCGAAATAGAGCTTCTCAATCACAGATATGGCTTTTAGGCTTCAAGCTGAAAAAGAGATAATTAACAAATGGAAAAGTAAAAAGCCAATTGTGTTATATATTAATCCATTGCTTTCATTGATGGATTGATGGCTTGATGGTGATATGTTTTGATAGCATGCCAAGACAGTGAAAGGCACCAATCTTTTGATATTATCCACCCATGATGTTTATTGATTATTAATCCTTTTTTGGATTTGAAAAACAAAAATGGTACTTAAAAAAGTGTTGAGCTGTGGGTAGTGGTACTTTTCAATTGGAAATTACAGGCTGCAGGTAGGAACTTTCTCTAATCCATTTGTTCAGTAGATTATGAAAATAGGGGATACTTGTGGGATTAATTTATAGTTAGAGGCAAGTAGCTATCCATTACATTGGCTTACCATCCAATTCATTGGCATACTTGTGGGATTAATTTATAGTTAGAGGCAAGTAGCTATCCATTACATTGGCTTACCATCCAATTCATTGGCTTACTATCCAATTCATTGATTAAGTAAAATCAACAGATAAGATCTTCTCTTGATTATACTTAACAACAAAAAATATCTTCTCTTGATTCTCCACAATATCACTTATGTATTCTGTATTGAAGATGACCTCATTGTGTCTTAAGGTTACAAAAATGCAAACACTGACTCTCAAAGATCATGCAATCTAAAAGGTGAGCAAGATATTTCCACAAAACTAAAGGCCACCAGTCCTTCCCCATTGTATAATCCATGGGCAGGTTAAGAACAGCTCCACCGTCGAATGTTCTTTAAATATAAGACCTTAGTATATTGGATCGATCTTTCTAGGCAACAATATTGTTGTTTACCCTTTGTTAACAACCAAACATCTTCTATAAAGTTAGACGATCACTAATAGATCTGACTTTCATTAAGTTTCTACTAATCTCATTCAGAACCTTTGTGATCGATATATAATGTATAGACATGTACACACGGCAGCATAATCTTTTTCCTCTATGGCACTTAGCATACCAGCACAGTTGTTCTGTACTTAAGACAATTGTTTGAGCAATCTGACCTAAGCGAAAGAAAAGAGAGGTACATAAGATCTGGGACAGAAGTTGAGATGCCTCCAAGGTTCATGTTACACATCTGAAGACCAAAGTGGGCCAAACAACCAGCTATAATAGAGAGTATACGTTCTGTCAATATTACCATTGATTCTTCATTGATGCTATCTACAGGTAACAGCGTTGGAAACCCGAATCAGACCTTCATACCAGATATGAATAAGGGAGAAATCAACATCACATACAGAAACTTCCACACTAGAAAGAGAAATGCTCTAAACAAAAGCGACCACAACTCTACACTGAATCAACTCCTTCAACCTGCTGCCGGGCTAGGTATCTTTCCCTGCGCTCTTTCTGCAAAGGAACCCGGACATACCACAAGTAAGAATGTGCACAAGAAATGTATCATGCTCACAACCATCACCCTATCAAAAGAAACAAATGCATGATGGAGGCCTCACCCATTCATCTATGACAAGTCCTTCCCCTACAACAGGAGGGCCGGTTTCTTCTGGAGGCTTCTTACGTGATTCAAGGGCAGCCTCAGCCTCAGCCAATTGCCGTTTCAGTTTTTCCATGGCCTTAACAAAAATTGTAGAAAGTGGAGAAGCTCAACTACTGAGGCCAAATTCGTTCAGAAAACCAAAAATTTATAGATGAAAAATGACAAAGATGTATCCTTACAAGGGTAGGGCGTTCTGGGTCCAGGAAAACAACACGCAAAACTTGCTCAACCACGACTTGGTCCTTCTGCTCATCAAACTGGATACATGCATATAAAGTTAATGTTTAATATCTACATATTGTGTTTGCACAATGGTTTCCATTTGGTCATGAAACAACAATACGGAGCAGATTTCAAGAATAAATTTGCATTTTAAGTAACATCAACCTGCTGCAGAAACAGAAGACATATGTTCAAGATTAAAGAAAATTCCAATTAGAATTTCTACCACAGATTTGACAATGTAGTGCATGACAACTGTACTAATTATGTGTTGCAACATGCTATAGACAACAGAAAGTTTCACACTTACGAGAATAACTATTATTGAGGAATAGCAACGCATAGCAATGCATGTATTAATCTATTGGAAAAGTGATACAAAATGCCTGAAAGTATACCAGCTCTGGTACGTAGTCGAAATCTCCTTTCACTTTTAAGCTCATGATCTTGAACTTAACCCTGCTCTTCTGGTCTACTGGTTTTTCATTGCTCTCGGCCTCAGGAGGTTCCACAAACTTGAATACTGTCAGTCAAATTACAATGTGAGACCATTAGCTCACTAAATTCTAAAGTAGCTACCATCTTGTTTGTTGCAAATGGCAATGGCCAATAACACGCTAGAAACAGAAGAAGGGGGAGGGGCAGCAAAGACCGAGAGGGATCAATGAATTACCTGTGGCAATAAGACTTTCACCAGGAGCAAGTATTCCCCCAGGAGGACGCATGTAACAGCTCTTCGGTGCAGTTGTTTGGAACTAAAACAACCAACACATAAGCAGTTAGATGGTTCTATTGGGTAATAGCATAACAGATCAAACTACTTGATCGTAATACCGGATGAAAGGTCAGGTTTTCCAACTAGTCATGATTAGTTTCTTGAATGTAAAGGAGGAAAAATACTTGAAGATGGAGAATGAAAGGCACGAGATGGTAATCTAGAGGATTCAATCCATACCTTGAAAGCTACATTGGACTTGCTTGTGTTCTTAATTCCAATGGCACTCTTGACCTGCTTACCAGGTTCATCTTCAAACAAAACAATCACAATCACAGAGTCAAAACATATCTAGCATGAATGTTCGTCAATCAGCAAAGAAAGAAACTCAGCCGACATTTCACTTTCCGAATGATTAGCAAATATGTCTAAATGAACATCTTATACGAAATCCACGGGTGAAGCTACAATGTAAGAACAAACCGACATTCGATCAATGTAACCACTCTAAACTACATAAACAGATTCAGCATAAAACAGTTCGAACTAACTATAAGCTCATAACTCATCAAGTTCCAAATAAACAACTTAAGCAGATCAAACAACTGAAAATGCAGCTTTATGTACTAAATATATTAGAAACCCACATAAGTATATGGCAAGTGAAACAAAAATTTCTAATCTTTATTCCCCTAAAGTTTTCACAAAACGAAATTAGACGAACCAAATCAAAACCAACAGATAAAAGGCCTACATGGAAAGAAGAGCTTATTGGGAGGATCCAGACGGAGCCGCCTCCTTGCAGGAAGCAAAGACTTGGCCACATACGACGCCGTACTGGTCGAATGAAGAGCCGCCGTACGCTCCACCGATTCATGAGCTTGACCCAGCTGGTGAGCGCTGTGCATAGAAGCCAAGGTTGAAGACGAAGATGCATTTCTCGACTGCCCAAATGGGTTTTTGAACAGACCCCACAGCTTCCCTTCAGGTCCGGATCTCTCAGTTTCCACCTCCATTCTCGACCAAACTCGCCGGTAATTCACTTGGCGGTGGTTTCCGGCAAATGGGTTTCGCCGGGGATGCTACGGGGAAGAAAGAAAAAAAAAAGAGAGATTTTAAAGAAAAAAAAAAGAGAGATTTTGTTTTGTGGTGAAAGATTGAGGCTTTGGCGCAATTGGGTTTTGATTTGTGTCTGTAATGGTGAAAGCGAATGGGAAATGTGGGATTATGAATGCGACGTTTCGCAATGGACTTTTTTTGGATTGTCGGAATTGGCGGTGGTTATCTTTACTTTTTTCACTCACTCACTCACTCTGTTATGAACTTATGGTTTGCTGGCAGTTGGCCGCTGAGGTTCAAGTTTAAACTCTAGAGCTTGTGGGCTAAAATATTATACTTTTTCTTCGAATCAAAATGGTGATTTTGCTTGGAAAAGAGAGTAAAGGTTGATTCGAACTTGAAACATCTTTTACCATCAAGATTAGGAGTGCTATAAGACTGAAACTAGTCATACTTGAGAACGAGCTCAAACTTGGAAGATATTCCAACATTAGGGAGTGAATTACTATTAGATTGAAGCTAGTTTTAGGATGACGGGAGCCGCTGCATAGAGGTCTTTCAACATTATAAAGAGAACTACTAATAAAGATATAATATAAACGGAATTTGAATTTTGAACATCTTCCAGTATAGAGTAATACTTGAGTAAAATAGAATTGTTTCAACCATTTTCATTTTCTAAGACTAATAATTGACAACTTGATAATAATTTACCAAAAAGAAAAGGTTGGACAGCTAGCACAATACTAGCTAACCCATTGGTGGAAGAACTATAGCTTCGGATATGATCAGTTCCACCAAGTCGATATTCTCTATCACATCTTCATAGGATTCCTTATTCTTTCATCTCGTTTTATTCTTATGACATTAGTTAATGTACTTTTTGGTTTGATAGAATGGATCACTCACTCCGAAGGATGATCTGATAAAGGCTTAAAGAGCAGGAATTGAACTAAGCTATGATGTTAGAAACTTGAAACATTTAGAACATGTTCTTGTTGTGGTGCCTTCACTTATACTCCCATGTGGCCATCTTGTGAAAGGCATCTCATAGATCAATGAAATTATACTTCATATCTTTTAAGCTACCATATGCAAGGTGCCTGTCTTATTTGACATGCTTCCGATCTTAAATACTTCTTTTTATATGTGTTTTTCGTATGAATCTTCTTCTTATAAGTTTTTTTTTAATGAAAATCACTTCTTGAAATTAAGATGTTAGAACATCTCCAATCACGGTGGGTCAAACCCAAATTTGAGATGAAAATCCTCCCAATGGAGGTATTGGACCGTATATGCTGGCTCAAATTTAAGTTTAGTGTCAAATTTGACTCAATTTATAACTCCAATCTCATAAATAGAGCCCACCAGGAAAGAGATTAAAAATTTGGATTCTTGCTAAAATTGTTGGGCCCAATATTAGCAAATGTGATTTTATGAGTCGCAGCTCATATTTTGCCTTTATTGTGTGCCTCACATCTACTGGTTATTAGAATCTAACGGCTCAGAATTGAAAATAAGTTTTAACTCGATTTTAGACCGAATAACCAAAAAAATAAAGTTTTACAGATTTTGATTTTTTTAGGTCCGAATGTTCATAGTTTTAATTCAAGAAACTCCAAACAAAAATAAACTCAATAAAAAGTTTAATTGAAAAATAAATTGAGGTTAAACTCAATTAATTGAAGTATGGAGTCAAATTTGAGTCTTTCATCCTTGGGAACAATATTAAATTCGTACAGATAAATAATTGTATTTTGTGATGTTAAATTTGGAATAGTAGCTCTCCAACGAGATGATCTTAGTAGTACTATTTACAAAAATGGCTTTTCACATAACCGAGTGAAACCGCTTCCTGACCTACATATACAGGATGATGATTTGCCAAACATGGCAGCATCTTTCCAGCTCAGTTGGGTCCCCATCAAGTCAATTCATTATTAGTCCAAGTGCTTGTTCTGATTGCGTCCTCTGCTTGCAATCTTTCTTTGACACCATTTCTTATAACATCGTTCAAAAGCTAATATGGTCTAGTTCTTTAAAACATTATATAACTGTCTATATTATCTGTAAACCTTAATCAGCAGTAGCATGAACACATGTATGATCGGATTGGGGCAAAAAGCCAGACAATTAAGTCAAACAAGAACAAAGATTGTAATTGCAAACCATATGTACCCAATTACAATCTACAATGAGCTTAACCTCTACATTAGTTTTGTTAAGATTTCAGAGTCACGGAGCAGCGGTCCATAACTAATTCGGTTTCATCAGTTGGGACCCCAAGAATTAAGATACATGATTTTCCTCATGGACTCCTCTGCCTGCTTTGCTTTTTCTTCTCTCATCGTATTCGAAACCACAGAAGCAGATGGAGAAGAAAGCTTCTTGGCCTGAGAAAATGATCTCAGGTGGTTCTTGGCCTGCTGCTGCATCAACCTCATTGGATAGTTCCACCTGCATACCCCTTGGTCTTTCAACACCTCCACAACTCCAACTGTGGCCCCCACAATCCAAGCTCTGCGTGCTGCACTCATCTTCCTGATTCTGCTTTCTCTCGAGTACTTTTCTTCTGATCTGTATTCAACAAATTACGAGAAAGGTAAGTTTGTAGTGAAATGGTTGGTATAAAGGGTGTGTTATATAGATGGGAAAGATGGAGTAGTTTGATTTGGATACATGAATGAAGGGAACAAGAAATAGCCAAGATATGGGAAAAACCGGAGGCTTGTTGGAGTTTTGCTGGTTTTGAGCTTAAATCCACTGGCGAGGCAGACTGAATGGAATGCAAGATTAAAACCATACTTTATTCCAATGAATAAAAAATTGTATGCGATGAGTGTGGAAACATAAATCAAACCAACCTATAAGAGCATGATATACAGCAATTTTTCTTTCAAGGTGTTTTGATATGGAGTTGTATTAAGGAATTTATAATAACTAGTAAGAAGAGAGAAAATATACAGACTCTAACTTCAAGTGGACGCAATTGTATGCAATGCACGCCCACGTGGCTCATACAAGCATGTCTGCATGTAAGGCTAACGAGGTCTCGTACCATAAGTACAAATATCAAAGGTATTAACTTTATAGAAAATCTGACTTTGGTCCTTGAATATTGGCACTTGTAGTAAAAGACCTGTTATTTTTAGCTATAGTCCACACAATTTTAAGAAAAGTCCTATTTGTGTAACATGTATTTATTTTAAAGGAAAATTCGGCTTTAGTCCTTACCTTTATGGTCCCTTATTTTCTAGTCTATTTTTCCCTTTTAGTTCCTTATGCAACTTTCTTTATTTCGCATTATAGTAGGATATAGTTTTTGTTTAAAAAAAATGTTTCTATAATCCTTTTTTCCCCTTTTTTATTTTTGTAAAAAATTTCTATAATTATTAAATATTTTATTTTTTATTTTTTTTCTCTAAACCTCTCTTTTTTTTTTCTCTTTTTTTTTTTTTTTTCCTCCTTTTTTTTTTTTTTTTTTTTTCTTAAGAAATTAAAACTCAACGTATTATATAAAAAAAAATGTATCTATTGCAACTTTAAATAATAACTAAATTTTGTTAACCTTTACCACCACCTAAGAATCAGAGCTACCTTCATAGGTAAAAATTCTGTGTACACTATATAGCTCTTTGTCAGAGGTAGATGAGCCCCCCAGAAATTGTGTACACTAACTAGCTACCTACAGAGGTAGTTGAGCCACCTCCGAAAACCCCAGAGTAGTCCCTTACCGAAATGAACCAAAACTACTTACCAAAGGTATAAACAATTCTTCAATGCCTAAAGTAAACCTCCACAACAAGAATGAATATACATATTTATTTTAGTCTTACATATCTTCAAAAAACTTATACATTAGATATAATAACAAAGAAGAAAAAATATAAAAGTATTTATCCAAAGAATATCAGCAAAGCCCTTATTTTAATTGATAGTGCGTCTTTTATAATTTTAATTTTAACTTTTAAGTACCTATATTGCCCTTTAACAATTGTTGGTCAAACAATTATAGCTTAATTATTGCAAGATTTAAGCTTTAACTTTCATGATTTGATTTAGAGGCTTGCATTCGGCATAGTTATTAGATGAGTTGACTATTCCTTATCAAAGTATCAAGGAAGACAAGTTTTGGTGATATTGTTCTTAGCGTATATCATGTTTATAATTGTAACACATCATATAGGATAAATTTTAGTGATTATATTCTTAACCTACATATCAGGTAATAAATTTTGGTATTATACTTTAAACCTATACTTTAGGTAGGATACATTTGATAATTGATAGCCTAGCTATATATCAGGTAGGATAAATTTGATAATTGCTAATCTATACATTAGGTAGGATAAATTGGATAATTGTTAACCTATATATCAGGTAGGTCAATTATCATTTGATATCCCTGTAGTGGATATGGACTATCAATTCCACCCCTGTGATGGAGAAACTCTCAATTACATCCCTGTGGTGGCTATCTATTAGCAATCCACCCCAAATCACCAATTCTGTCAAAAATCCGTCAAAATGGAGGGGTAAAAGAGTAATTTGTGCACATTATAGCTAAAAAATTATATTTTTTTTAGGGAGCTGTTAGTTCCACCCCCTTGTCTTATCTTTCCACCCACCAATCTTAATTAAATCTTATTTTAATTTAATTTATTATAATAATCCAAAATTACCCCTCTTAATTCTAAATATACAAAAAAAAATTTTAAAAAAATTAAAAAAATGGTTCAATTCTATCTAGCCCCACTCAATTCTATCGGCACTCAATTCTATCGGATTCAGTATTTGACAATGAACAAGGTGGAACAACCCCACCTGCAAGTGGTTCTTTACCTTCATTGATCTCCACAATTGAGCACATGGGTGATCCCATTCTCTTTCAAAACCTCACGGTTCTTTGCCACATCAAAACCTTCCTTTCACCCACCTGAACATATATACTTATGCGGTTCTTCGCCACATGGTTCTTCACCCACCTGTTATTGCAGCAGATTTATGGATTGTTGTTAGGCTTATTTGGTGACCGGTCAGACCACGAAACTGACCTCAAATACATTTTCTGGGTATTTCCGGCCCGCCGACTCTTCTCTTATTCCCCTAACATCTCAAAGAAAAAGTTTGAACAAAAATTTCCAAAAACTAATTGATACCCATTGACGCTGACGGAACCGGTGACGATTAGAGTTTTTGAGGTTGAGGGCAACCTGGAAATTGAGATCATAAACCCTCTGTAGATAGAATTGAGTGTGGTTATACCCTATATATAGATATGAACAATTTTTTTTTTGTTTAGTTAGAATTAGGAGGGGTAATTTTGGATTATAATAATAAGTTAAATTAAAATAAAATTGGTGGGTGGAAAGATAGGACAAGAGGGTGGAACTAGTAGCCCCTTTTTTTATCAGCACCGTTGTTTTCGTCGGACGGAAGAAACGCTCCATCACGATTTGCTGTGTTTTCGGCGCCGCCGTCCATGAATCCGCAACAAATCCTCAATGATCACTCCACCAAGCAATTTATGCGACGGCAAAACGGCGGCGGAATTCGAGGCTTGCCGCGGAGCGACATGCCGTATTGGCGCATCCGGTAAACTCTGCGGCCTGGGGAGGTGGGGAGCGAAATTCGGAATTGGAATCTGATTACGAGGGCAGAAACGATGACAAATTGGGGAGGTGTTGGGGATTGAAGGTAGGGTCTTGTATTTGGAAATTAGGGTCTTGGATTAGGAGATTGTTGAGAAGGGAGTTAAGCAAGAGATTTGTATTGTATCGGGCCCGTTGTTTCCGACGGCCTGCCGTGGATCCGTCCTCAAGCAATTGAATACTGAACAATACCGAACTCTATAAACTTAAAGAAACAAGAGTTAAGCAGCATCTTGAACAAGGAATCCGCAAGTAAAATCAATGAATGTGTTTATATAGTTCTTGGGTATACAGCTTTTCTCAAGCACTTATACAAATATTTGCACAAAATTTTCCACCGCTCTGAACGAATTCTTTATATGTTATATGGACCGCACAATATTTGCACAGTAGTCTCCTCCTCCTCACTGCTCTGCATCGCCGCCAACACTCTACAAAACAATTCCACATCGCAAGGAAGCAAAATCCGCCAAGGTAAGGCTTTCGGAAGCCCAAGGGGTCCAAAGAAATTGCTTCCCCCTCAGATCTGAACTCCATGGCCGCCGATTGGGAGCTTTTGCAATAATGTGCACAAATTACTATTTTACCCCTCTATTTTGACGAATTTTTGACAGAATTAGTGATTTGGGGTAGATTGCTAACAGATAGCCACCAAAAGGGTGTAATTGAGAGTTTTTCCACCAAAGGGATGGAATTGATAGTAATGTTAAAGGAGAGGATATCAGATGATAATTGGCCTATCAGGTAAGATAAATTTTGGTGATTGTATTCTTAACCTATATATCAGGTGATAAATTTTGGTATTATACTCTAAGCTTATACTTCAAGTAATTAATTTTGATGGTGTTCTTATATCAATTAGCTACCTAAGGATCAGGTAGCCATGAGCTGTGTGACTCATCCATCGCCAATGAGCCCCATCGAAATCCCAACTCTCTTCTCCTAAATCCACAAAGAGCCCTGATTCTCTCATAATCTCATTTTTCAATTGAAAATGGCACATCTAATTGGGATGCTAGACGTACTCTTGACTCACTGTTGGCTTATTCATCAGTTTGGTCCACATGGATTTGAAGCCACCTGATGCAAACCACCAACACCCCCTTCCTCCCCATACATATCTATTCCCCCAACCCCAGTGTACTTCGTCCGGAATTTACCTAACGTGGAGAGCCACTCCCCATCTCCGTCCTCCATTATTATCTTCATACATAATACATATGATGAAGAACACCCCCCACCACCAATACACCCCCCATCCCACCCCAACTCTCATGACTCTTATTTATAGAGAAGTTTATCTTCATTATCTAGTCAATTTGAATTTCAAAAAATTTGAAAACGGCCGGTGATGAATGGTTATGAAACGTTTTTAAGGGCAATGTGTGTAATTTTTCAGAAAATGATGGCTTGAGTTTTGTGTCATGGATAATTTAGTTTTTTCTTTAATGTTTATTAGGTTTTATATTTATAATATATGTAAGAGGAATAATCCTAAAAGTTATGTTTAGAATTGGACTAATATCACATTGCCAACTACCTCTATAAATAGAACCACCTATTTATCATTTAAGGTAATTACAAATCCCTCTATAAAACCTAAACTCTTAGAATTTTTCTCGGACTAAGGCATCGAAGGCCCTTTGCCTAACACCCCATCGGTGTTGGTTCACCTTCGCTGTCATTGTTTGCAGGATTTGTTCGTCAATCAATCCTTGGACGAATTTGGCTACAACAATCAGCATTATTGCATACTTCATTTTCGCTAGCGATGGACAAGGGTATCTTACTATGTAATCAGTAGTAATACTATAACGCAGGATCTATACAGAAAGTTTGATTTTAACCCCTTCCTTTCCTTCACAGGCCTTAGAAACCTACTTTTTCAATGTTTAGAAAGTCCTAAAATACAATGTGCATTGGCTATATCAGCCGACTGATTCAAGTTTTCTTCTTACGGTGTAGAATAATATTCAAAACCGATTGAATTTGTGATGATTGTCATGCAATGATTTATGGTAGAAAGACTAGAGAAATTGTGATCTGATTTTTGCCCCTTTCTCTCCTTAACAGGCCAACTGCAAAACCTCAGTAGCTTGATTACAGTTTATGGTAAACCAATTAAACTGCTTGTGATGTATGTTGGGAAAATTGCACACAAATTCACAAGAAATTGCAGAAAGAATAAGGCTAATGAGATTCTGATAACGTATGGTAAATAAATTCTCATTCTGAATGAAAATATCACAGAGAATTCAGAGATAATCTACAATTTTACAACCATTTGATGAAAAACAAATGAACAAAAGGGTGAACTCAGTTGGGACCCCAGCAGCTTAAATACATGACTGTCCTCAAAGACTCCTCTGACTTCTTCATCTTTTCGTCTCTGACTTGGTTCATCAAAGCTGAAGAAGAAGATGAAGAAAGCTTGTTGTTGGCCTGAGAAAATGGCCTCATTTGGTTCTTAGCCTGCTGGTGGATGGATCTCAGAACACAGTTCCATCTGCAAATCCCTTGGTCTTTCAGTGCTTCCACAACTCCCACACTTGCTGCCACAATAGCCTTGCTTGCACTTGAACTCATGATTCCTTTTTGTTTTCTTACACAAAACTCTTGCTGGAAAGCTGGAAATGGATAAAACTCTGATGTTTTGAGGTGCTTGGAATTTTTGATGAAGTAAATGGTGGTGGGATGGTTCTAATTTTATATTGAGGGAGTAAGGAAGAAGGAAGCCCATAACCTGTGGGAAAAACTATAAACCAGGGGCTGTGTTTTGGCACTTTTTCTGGGGAAGCCAATGGTTTCAAGTCTTGACTTAGCATACGTGCACATATTCATTGATGGAGACAAAATTGGGTTGGGTAAGACTACAAAGTGTGTACACGGTTTTGCTTCTGAAATAATTCATTTGAGCCTAAAGTATGGGAGGAAAAGACCACTTGCTTTATTTTAGTGGAAACTGTCACATTGTTTTGGGATGACAAACATATTGGCAAGTTCTGTTAAAGAATGGATGTAATAAAATTGTCATCTCCTAATGTTTTTTTTTTCTTTTCTTTTCTGTTTTCCAAGTAAATCTACAGCTCTAAGATTTAAAATGGGCAACTGGTCTAAGTTGCTCATATATTGAAGCAGAATAATAAATTCTTACTGCACGTACGTAGGTCACAAGTAAGTTGGAGTTCCTTAAGAGTATCAAGTCAATCATGAAAGATATTTGGTGTTTGTGGGAGCATCTATATCCCACCATCATCAAACGCGTTTTGATAGAGGCCAACTGGGTAACAGACGGTTTAGCAGACTGATACATCAGTACTAACTTTGTCGATCCCTTGTAAGGATATAACATTATATTTATGATACAGAATATTATGTTGAAGTGATGAATTACATAGAGGATGATAAAGAGGGAGTATAAACATCATCCAAAATCCATGTGGCACCAATATTTCTGGGAAAATTCAAGGTTCTTGCTTTTTCTAATCATCAACCATGGAGACTCAATGATTGACAGACCAGTAAGTTTATAGCTGGTATTCAACATCTCAACTTCAAATTTCATAAGAAGTTTCCTTATTCATATATACTTTGTAGAGCATAAGCAAATTGGACTCAACTGTAGGATGATAAATCTTCCACTCAAGACAAAATAACCAAATGGTGATGAAGGCAGCAATTCTCAGAAACATTTCATTTCTATATAGCAATTAGTTGTTACAAGAACAAAACAAAATTCACACCAAATTGGCCTGATTTACAATGCAATAACTCCAGAAGCTCTCCTCGAATCAGTTTGGACCCCAGCAGCTCAAGTACATTACTGTCCTCAAAGACTCCTCTGACTTCTTCATCTTCTCATTTCTGACTTTGTTCACCAGACCTGAAGACGAAGATGAAGAAAACTTGTTGTTGGCCTGAGAGAATGACCTGACTTGGATCTTGGCCTGCTGGTGCATGGATCTCAAAACAGAGTTCCATCTGCAAATCCCTTGATCTTTCAATGCCTCCACAACTCCCACACTTGCTGCCACAATTGTCTTGCTTACACTTGAACTCATGATTGATGATCTCTTTTCTGAACACAAAAGTATTGATGGAAACTTGGAGATGAATAAAACTATGATGTTTTGTGTGTTTTGAGCTTTTGATGAAGCAAATGGAGATGGTGTTGCTTTTATATTGATGTGAGTGAGACTGCAGTTAAGTTCATGAATGTAAGGAGGAAACAGCACATAATTAATTTGTGGGAAAAACCAGGGGCTGTAAGCTGTGTTTTTGGCACTTTTTGCTGGGGAAGCCAATGGTTTAGGATCTTGACTTAGCAAACGTGCACATATTCATTGATAGAGACAACATTGGGTTGGGTAGGTGTAGGACCAAAGAGCCACTCACTGCCACTAGACTACAAAATGTGCACGCGGTTTTCCCTTATAAAGTATTCCATTTGAGCCTCAAGTATGGGAGGAAAAGACCACTTGTTTTACTTTAGTGGAAAATGTCACATTGTTTTGAAAGACAAGCTTAATGGCAAGCAAGTACTGGTTAGAAAATGTTAGGGATGATACCCTAACTGTGTTAATAATTGTAAAATAAACTGTGTTAATAATTTTTGGTGGTTTGTTTTCTATACTGGTTTATGTTATGTTTTTTAAAGTTATTGAATTAGGATATGATTGAAAATGAATCACTCATCTAAGTAGAAAAAGATTCAAGAGATTCAGAAGTTTCATTGCAAGTAACAAAGAAACTGGAATTTCTTGGAGCACCAAGTCAATCATCCAAGACATTTGGTACTTGTTGAAGCAGCTATATCCAACACTCATTAAGAAACATTTTCAGGGAGGTCAGTATGGCAGCAAGCAAATTTAGCAAACTGGAGATTATCAGTACCAACGTTTGTTGTATATGGTTTTCTGATTTTTTTTTATGTAGGATGATAAAGATCATCGTTACAAATTCCCGATATAGCATCAACAATCTAGACTCAAGGCTTGTTAGGCCTATATTCTAGCTACTATTCAACATTTCAACTTCAAATTCCATAAGAAGCTTCCTTTATCATATGCACTTTTGGAGCATAAGCAAACTGGACTCAGACTCGATAAACAAAGATGATAGTGAAGGAGGCAGCAATTCTGAGAAACGTTTCTATTTTATACTCAACTAGTTGCTACAAGTTACAAACCAAAATTTACATCAAGTTGGCCCAATTTACAAATCCTCAAGGGAAAGCCAATAAGCTTATATCCTCATTTGATATACTAACTCAGGCAGCCATTGATGGGCAATATTTCCTCTGTTGAAATGAATCAGTTTGGAGCCCAGCAGCTCAAGTACATAACTGTCCTCAAAGACTCCTCTGACTTCTTCATCTTTTCATTTCTGACTTTGTTCATCAAAGCTGAAGAAGAAGATGAAGAAAACTTGTTGTTGGCCTGAGAAAATGACCTGACTTGGTTCTTGGCCTGCTGGTGCATGGATCTGAAGACTAAGTTCCATCTGCAAATCCCTTGATCCTTCAATGCCTCCACAACTCCCACACTTGCTGCCACAACTGCCTTGCTTACACTTGAACTCATGATTTCTTTTCTTTGATATTTTTGAAAGTTTGAAATTTTTGATCTTCTCAGTAGTGAAATGTGAACGTTTTGATTGTGTTGATAAGAAGATGAAGATTATCTGTTGTATATATAGGGGATTGGAAAAGGTGGGTTTCCACCAAAAACCAATGGCAGTTTCAATCAAGAGAAAAAAAATGCCAATGGTATTATCAAGGACGTGGATTATGCACAATTTACTCTTTTGTACTTGTAGATGCAGGGGATGATGAGGAATTGACAGGGGTACAATTGGATTTTGAGTTAGATTTTGGGATTTTGGATAAGCACAAGATCTTGATGCCTCATAAGCACATGGTTTAGACTTTAAATTACGTGTTAAGGCCCGCTGTATGGGAGAAAAACCATTTGTCTACTTGCTTGTTTGGTGTGGAGTCTCTTTCCAACCTTCCTCCTTTTCTTAATCTGTCTATTTAGGCCCCCAGTCTGAGAGTGAAACCAGTAGAGTACTGGGGACAGTTTACTTGATACGTGGAACTTGCACGATTGTCACAGGTTGTTGACAAGCATTAGAATTATTTCGATTACTGACGTCACTTGATTTATTCAGACGTACATGATATATATGTATTATGTGTGTAAATATCTGTTATCTATGTAAAACTGGGAATTAGATTGATAAGGAGTGCTTAGTTGGTTTCGTCACACATTCAATTTCACTCGCTTTGCTAACTTTTCCGATTTAAGACTTCCTCCATTTCACAGAAATAAACCTGTCATACGTACATTTTATTGTTCACCTGGTTGAAAAACTAAGCAAAACTTCATGTGCATTTCTAAGAGAATTAGAGAACTCTTTTCATAAACCTGCGGTCTTTTCTATTGGGGAAAAATATACATTCAAATAATGTATACAGAGCTTCGATTCAGTCTATATTGAATCTACAAAGTGGGTAGATCCTCAGCTTGTACACTCGAAGGATTCACCATGAGCTCCAATATGTGTCAATAAGGTCCCCAGCAGCTCCAGTACATGACTTTCCTCAGAGATTCCTCAGCTTGATTCTTATTTCTGGACTTCATCTTGTTTGTAATCGTAGCAGAAGACGCAGAAGAGAGTTCCTTGGCTTTCAAGAAAGATCTCACATTGTTCTTAGCAAGCCGCTGAACAGACCTCGCGGTGTAATTCCATCTTCCAAAGCCTTGATCTTTCAAAGCCTCAACTGCTCCAACACTAACCGCGACGATCCAGCCTCCTCGTGTTGCACACATCTTTGATTCAAACAGAGCACTCTGTTTTAACTGTTCTCAGCTTTTGTTTCTTGGTGTAGATCACTTTGCTTTGGACCCTCAAAGTGAAGTCATATATATAGGGGAAAAGGAAGGCCAAAGCAAAATGGGAAAGGACAAATGTGTTGTGAGACTTGTGAAATACCGGAGGCTTTCCCTCATTTATTTATTGCATATAGGACAAATTGTGCAGCGGTTTGTATCAAACAAGAAGCAGAAACAAGTTGGCCATATTAGTGGCCTCAACTATTTGTTTCAGTTATCTTCATTGCTGCATTTTGAAACAGAAGGATATGAAGGCTTATCCAGATTTCGACATGGTCTTCTGATACGTACGATCCATTCGTGCTGCAATACATACATTGTACCCGATCTATTTTCATTTGCTCCATTTCGCGTCATGCTCGTGCCATCCTGACCTGTTGTACCTTTTTCTAGATAAGGAACTTTTGTGCGATTTATGGAAATGGAGATTTATCTTTTTCCAAATGCTTAAGTTGAAATTATCACTGATTTAATCCTATATGTGGTCATCAGTAGTTAAGTTGCGTCGACGAATTCACTGATTTGGTGTTTATATGAATCAATCAACATGATCCCTCTTACATAATGCAGCATATGATGTATATAGACTTTAGTAATTATGACATAAGCAATAAAGGCTGCGACATGTGTGTATATATATGCAGCAGGGCAATAGAAATCAGTAAGTAGCTACCAGAAATGCACTAAAGAGGCATCATGATGACTACTATCATGCCTACTCAAGAAAAACTTAAACCAGAATCTGATCACCACAAGTCTTCTGAAATTAGACTTCCTTCTACTAGATTTGATACCATGAAGAAGAAGAATGAAGCTGAAGAGAAACGGATCAGGTTGAGAAAAGCTGAAAAGGTTGAGAAAGTCATGAATCTGGTGTGCTGGGGACCTAATTAGCCTAGCCAATGTCACTATGATCTATCTAGCTATCTCTATCTGCACGCAATGTATGGCTTAACAACAAGCATGCCGATATGATATATGTATACTGTTTATGTAATCTCCTCCATGAATAAATAAATGCATCCTTACCAGTACTACTTCTGCAACTTTCTTCTTGACCACTGAGTATGTGAGATACCCACGGGAGGACTATTTTTAAATTCCCCCCCCCATTGGTGATTCCGCCGCCCCCACCCATAGCCCCGCGGTACCACGTTCAGTATTATTGTAACTTCTAGACATTATTTCATTTACTGCTCTCTACATACTGCTACATGATCACCAAGTACATTACTATCTCATGATTTGGTCCAAAAAGATCAGAAGAAGGTACAAAGTAATGCGAAAATCAGACTTGGATTGGTTAATTTACAGGGGTTGGAGTCATGTATCTGGCATGATCAAGAGTAACAAGACAGAAGAAATCAACAAAGACACATAAGAGATAATTATACATAACTCATTGCGCTCATTGGTAGTGCTATAGCTGGGCCTGCTCGCCTAATCCTCCATTACTCTCGTTATCATATGAACAAAATATGTGGAACTCATGATTTAGGAGTTAGTTTGGACCCCAGCAACTCAAGTACATGACAGTTCGGAGGGACTCCTCTGCCTGCTGCTTAAGCCTTTGATCACTAGAACTGTTGTTGTAAACAGCTGCTTTTTTTAACAGTGATTTGGGTATAAGACCACCACAAAGTTCAGCAATTGGCCCAGAAGTAGAAGAGGAGACAGAATAGTTGCCTGGTTTATCACCAACTTGCCCATTTGTTCCTTGCATTGTCAGTGATTTGAGTTCTACCTCCCTGCACTAAATTATGGCAAGTACTTGAAGGCCAGGCTTCATATATATACACACACAGAGAGAAAGAATATACAGCTGGAAAGCAAAGCAACCTTAGTAATTTTTTTCTATTTTAAATTATAGAATTAAACGAGATTAGCTCTTAAATGAGGGTCACGAGAACCTACACCCTTTAGCAGTCCCTCGCCCGTCCCCTATATTATACTGCAGATTTGGTAATCAAAATTGTTGATTTTCTGGGTCAAGATCTTAAGCAGGTCTAGTGGAATTTAGTATCCTATAATCAATGATCTTGGTATTCCACTTGATAAAAAAATATGTTCACTCCAAATTCAAGAATCTGTGGAACTAACCAATTTTAAAGTGGATCAAAACTATTGTTATGATCACATATGATTAATCTTTACTGTTCACTTCCTTTAAGAAAATAGTTTTTAGACTGGAAATCAAAAAACAATGGAGGAGCACGTTGCCTCCATCGACATTGGAGCAGAGGAAGGCATATTGCCACATGAGTACCTTGTTTAGCATAACACGTTTTAGGCCTACAATTGGATAGGATTGACACCTATGCTTTTGGTTTTTTTTTTGGTCAAGAAGTTGCACTTCTTTTGTTCTTCTTAAGACTTTGAAAGCTCACCTCTAAAAGCTATCGTTTGATTATGTTTCACCATGTATCATATCTTGATTGAATTAGAATAAAATCACCATGTATCAGATCTTGACTGCATTAGAATAAAATTGAAACAAGTGTAAGCAAGAAGAGCTTAATTTTTGTTCTTTAAGTAAGAAACTTTATAGGGCTTGGAGAAAGGCGGGGCTAAAGTTTTATAGATTAAGTGTTTAAGTGTTTAATTTAGGAAAATATTCTTATACGAAATCAAAATACAAAAAACAGTGTTTTAAGTGTTTAATTTAACGCTACTAGATCTCTCTACAAACTTAAACACACCCATAACTTTCTCATCCGGACTCCGTTTGACACGAAATCAATTGGGTTGGATTCGTCTCGTCGCCCTCTTTCCATAGACACCAAGATTATAACCCCAGACCCACTGTAGAGAGAGATCAGAACCGCAACATCTTCACGTTTTCCGGCAAAATTCTCCGATTCCGCGACAAATGGGACGAACCACCACCCAAACTTTATCCTCTCATCATTCTAGACACAGCCCAACCAATATTGAGCTTTATTTTGTAGCGGATCATCCCCGGTGAGCCTCACATATTGGTTGAAACCGAGAGTCTTTGAATATAAAAAGCTTTGTATGGGTTGTTTAGAAGAAGATTAATAGAAAAATCACACGAAACGAAGAACACAGCTATTCTTTCTCCTTCATATTTTTGAAAAAAAAAAAAATCACATCCTTCAAGTTTTGAATTTAAGGAGCACATCCTTCAATTTGAAGGAGCACATCCTTCAATTTGAAGGAAGTGCTCATTCATAAAAACCTTCCTTCTTTGAGGACCTCCTTCAATTGAAGCACTTCCTTCAATTTGAAGGATCACATCCTTCAATTGAAGGAACACATCCTTCACCAGTTGTTCCTTCATTTTGAAGGAACACATCCTTTCAATTGAAGGAACACATCCTTCAGAGTTGAAGGAACACATCCTTCAGATTGAAGGAACACATCCTTCAGAGTTGAAGGAACACATCCTTCAAGTTGAAGGAACACATCATTCAGATTGAAGGAACCGATCTTACCCAAATGTATTAATCAAATTTTTTAGAGTTGCTAAAGTTGAAAGGGCAAAGGAACACATCCTTCAAGTTGAAGGAACACATCCTTCATTTTGAAGGGACACATCCTTCGCATTGCGACGGACCACATCCTTCATTTTGACGAACAAGAAAGGGGCGTGTGATGTGGGGCGCGTGAATGTCACTCACACGGGCTGTGGGTGGGTTTGTTAGTTTGGTTTGATATTAAATTGTAAAAGTAGTAGTAAATTGTAAGAAAAAAAGTGAGGTAGTGTTATTGGGTATAATAAAGGTGAAATAGTAGTTTTTGGGCATAAGCCCTTTAATTTAAGCTAATATATGGATGTTTCATTTTCACTAATAACATATCTTTTTGAAAGTTCCAAGAGAATAATCAAAGTCACAGAAATTGAAGCGTATAGTGAAAAACTCCCTCATAGATATAAAAATGTCTATTGCTCAACTATTTACAAACGGAAATATGAGTGAGTATATTATTCAAGAGAAAATTACACTAATAAGAAACAACATAGTCCATATTAAGAATCTCTTTTTGTTAGTTTAAGAAGTGAAACCCAACTTATATTGCTCCGTGGTATGGTAAGAAACTTTATAATACCTTTTTTTTATATTTTTTGATCAAAACAATAGTAATTTTATTGATAAAGATTTGGCCAAAAAATCAAACAAGGTGCACGTATATATACAAATTCGCCCCGGGGCCTCGTTAAAAACCTTGCAATAGAAAAAGAAAAATGTTATTGACAATCTAAAAAATTTATGGTAAAGTTTGCTTTCCTGTAACATATTGAATAAAAATGACACTAGATGGGCGGGAAAAACTCAAATGCAATATTAAATACTTTATATAATCACTTAAGTCACAACCCGAAATAGTTTTGATTAAACACATCACATCGTGGTCCATTATTACTAATATTATCATCAAGTTAAACACTTAAAAAGCTTATTATATGTGAAATTTAAATCCCAAAAATTCTGTGTGATAATAAAATTGAAACCACCCATTTATTAACTCTTCAATATCGAATTTTTCCATTTCGATACATCAGGCCCTATTCTTTCAACCGTTATCACCAATTTCTCCAAGCAACAAGGTGACTAACTATTCCATCTCTATCAATGGACTCCACCACCAAACAACAGGTCTTACCGACTGCCCAGCTGAAAATCAATCAGTCCAGTCCAATCCAACCCGACCCATTACCATCCATCCCTCTCGGATCCCACCAAAAGTCCACTTGTCGACATCTGACCGGCTCACAATCCCTTCAACAACACCGGATAAGCCTCTTCTCTCGTGGACCTCTATCTCTCTCACACTTCTCCCAAATTAATTTATAAATTAAAATCCTCAAACTCCTCGAAATTTTCTCTCCCCTCTTCTTCGCTATGCTCAAAATTTTCCCGGAAAATTTCCAACTCTAGATTATACCCTCCTCCGCTCTCCACCCGAAATGGCGGCCGTTGCCTCGCTGTCTTTCTCGGCGCTGACGCAATGTTCCGACAGAAAGACTCTAGCCTCGTCTGCGCGGAGCTTGGCTTCCAACTCCGACGGCCTTCGATTCCGTACGAGCTTGTCGCTGCAACATTCTGGTACGCGAACTGCCAGTTCGAGTTCTCGCATGGTGGTTCATTGTATGTCGACCTCGTCAGGTGGGTTTTTTGTTTGTTCCCTTTGTTTGATGTTCATCAGATTGTTATGTAAAGTTGCTGCATTTTTGTCTGAACTTCACTTGAGTGAGCTTGATTTTGTAATGCTTTTTTTTATAAAGGCATCAGCTTTTCTATTAATTTCAATTCTCTGTTGTGCATTTGTACTTGACTTGATTAACATTGTCTTAAAGGGATAAGCTTTTAGTTTGATCTAATTTAGCTGTACTAATGCTAATCATAATATAGAGGAGCCTTCACTATAGATGATTAGTTTGGTTTCTCAATCAAGTATGCTTGAATTCTATCAGTGCTAAAATCAGTTTAAGTTTGCTGCATCGAGTTCTGTTATGGAGTTTTGAAATAATTGGTCATCACTTTATTGGTTCTTAAGTGGTTGCTAGCCTTGATGTGCAGAATTGCCAACTGTAGCCGACACAAAGTTGAATTTCCTTAAGGCATATAGGCGACCGATCCCTAGTGTTTACAACTCTGTGCTGCAGGAGCTGATTGTCCAGCAACATTTGACGAAGTACAAGAAGTCATACCGGTATGACCCTGTGTTCGCGCTTGGTTTTGTCACTGTATTTGATCAGCTCATGGATGGATACCCTAGCGATGAGGATCGAGAGGCAATCTTCCAAGCGTATATCAAAGCATTAAATGAGGACCCAGAGCAATACAGGTTTGTCACTTGTGTTTTATCTTCGTTTGGGACTCCTCTTCTCTACTAATTTTTTTTTTTTTTTGCTGATATAACTTTTTTATACGCAATTAAGAAATGTGGTTTGTAAGCTGGGACGAACTGATAATCACATATTTGAGGTCTAAACATTATGAAAATGGAGTGAATTTATATGCTGCTACTTGAGATTTTGATATATCAATAACGTATTCCTTTATGTGATGACTATGGTAAATCCCATCAAGAAGATATCTTTTGTTTTTCTGTCATAAATCATGATTAAGAAGATATCTGATTCACATGAGCTGCGTAATGTACATCAAAGTTTCTTAGTTTATAGCAGAAGGTTGTTGATAAAAGAATCCGAGACATTTCTATTGAAGGTACAGTTTTGACATTGGAAATGGAAGGGAAAACGACTGATTATAAGACTAAGAGGCATTCTAAATCGATAAAAAGAAAGCTATTTTTTTTTAACTGTTCTGTCATTCTCTTTCTTGGATTGAAAATTAATTTAATTTTTCAACCCAGTATGACAAATTTCTAGTGCATTTTTGGCCAGTAAGGATGTATGAACTTTGAAAATTGGTGTTGCATATAATGAATCTCTTTTATATATATTTGAGAAAAGTCTATATCTTTACTAGATAAGTTTCCATGCTAAGCATTACAGAAATGATGCACAAAAGTTGGAAGAGTGGGCTCGTGCACAAACTTCGAGTACATTAGTTGAGTTTCCATCAAAAGAAGGAGAAATTGAGGGGGCACTGAAGGACATTGCAGAAAGGGCAGCAAGCAAAGGAAGTTTTAGCTACAGTCGTTTCTTTGCAGTTGGGCTCTTTCGTCTACTTGAGTTGGCAAATGCAACTGAACCAACTATATTGGAAAAGGTTATACTTCCCAGTCCTCTCAACGTTCTACTCAACTCAATAGTGTATGCGCAGTCTAGTGCTTACGTTACTGTATCTTGTGCTTATTTGAGTTAATGACTGTATCTTGACCAAAAAAAGAGTTAATGACTGTTATCAAATAATAGGATGACATAGTGATGTTAGTATGGTGAACTTGAGTCAATAGATTTACATACTAGACATGTTTTTCTGTTAATCTTAATGGGAAAAAACTTTTCGGCCTTATGGGTTTTCACAAAAGGAAGAAGTTAGTGCAGTACTGTGTGCTTATGTGTTTGTTTCGGCAATGTTTGAGCATTTGCACCTGTTTTACTGTCCAACAGTTATGCTCTGCCTTAAACATTGACAAAAGAAGTGTGGACCGGGACCTTGATGTGTATCGCAATCTGCTTTCCAAGCTGGTTCAGGCGAAAGAACTGCTAAGGGAATACGTGGCCAGGTAACAAATCTCTCAGCATCATGTCAGTCATGATTTAAAGCATTGCCTATGGTAGATAAAGATGTAGTAACAATCTTCTGGGTTTGAACCTTCTCAAGTTCTAACCTTACTGCAAGGTTCAAAATCTGTAAACATTAGCATGCACTGCAGGTAAGTTCTGTAATCATAGAGTTTTTCACTCTGAAGGTGTATTAGAATCAAGTCAACACAAGTCAACATTATTAGCTGTGGTGTGCAAAGATGTGTATACTCTAATCACACATCAACAAATTGAAGCCTAAACATCAAAATGGTTCCTTAGACCTTCTAAAACTGGTTTTATTTTGATTATCTGTAGATAACCTTTTCAGTGCAATGTATGGCTTTTGGCTTTTTTATTTTTATTTGTGTGTAGTGTATGATTCACTACGGATGGGAGAAGCTTTATGCTTATTACTTCCCAGTGAGTTACTTCCCAGTGAGTAACTACAGTAGCTCATTAAGGTGATTTTGTTTTTCAGAGAGAAGAAGAAAAGAGAAGAAAGGATGGGAACACAGAAGGCCAGTGAAACGGTTGCAAATGCTGTTGGCCAGTAGTCGAGTGATGGCTCCTTCTAAACTGATCACTCTCCGCGAAGCAGCAGATCCCTGAATCTTAAAAGTTTTTCGAGGCAGACTTGGAGTTTTTACACTTGAGGCTTGTACCTTTCATCAACTTGTAGGTTTGCATGTGTAGTGTATTGCTTGCAATGGTGATCCAGCAACAGCCGATGTTCCCACATGTCTACATAATTATTTCTCATTGATCTTATGTTTTACAACAAATGTATTATAGCTTGTAACTACAATTCTCGATGTGCAATATTCGCATCGAGTTCTCCATATTGAAGCTTATGTGCATTAATCAAGCCAAAGTATCTACGCTTCCATTTACTATTCACACTTGCCTTGATGAGATATTTTTTACCTTCATGAGATCTGTTCCAACGAGTTGTGGGAGAATTATTTGCATTCATTCACATTAATCAATAATGTACATCTAGATAGCAATGCTTCACAAAAGAATAAACATATACGATGATACTAAGCTAAGATGAAAATCAAATTCCACGAGAAATCTCATTCGTTCTAATGGGGAAATTGGAAGGGGCAAACAAAGTAATGACTTGAATAAGTGGCTAACTAAGTTGAGATATGTCAATTTCATCCGGGAGCTTGAATGTGTCAGCTGCACCAAACTTCCTATACTCTGCTGATTCATGAGTTTCTTCTTCGTCCCCATCATCTTCGTCAGGTCGGGGTGACGCAGGATTGTTGACACTTTTAGCCCTAGCTTCATGAGTGGCAAGCATGTTCACCTGGCGAAGATGAGAGATTTCTACCATGACAGTTTCATCATCAACTGGGAGGGGTTGCTTCCATGGTTCCCCATCGATCCTCATGTAGGTATGATCAATTGCACCCTTGTGGAACTCGAAGCGGATTCGGTGGGCCTGTCACCAACAAAACAGCAAGAGCAGAGCATAAGAGACAGATGCTGGATAATGTATAGAATTAGTCTTCTATGAACATATCAGCTTGATCAAGATTCATTTCTGCATATTTTCGCACCAAAACCATTTCATATATCTCACCTGGGCAAGACGAGTCCCATGTCCCTTCGGTGCAAGCAAAATAAGTCCATGCCAAGCATCTCTAAAACCAACAACCTCAATACGGCCATCATCAACATATGGTGGAGTAAAATCTTCCTGTAAAGGAATCCACCAAAGTATTTGTTAGATACAATAAGAAAGAACTTGGAACAAATTAAGGCAACGATCATTTTCAGTAAGTGATGTTGAGAACCTACATTGCACTTTCTTCTAGATGGTATTCCCCAAGGATTAAATCCACCAGAAAAGCTAGGCAAATTGAGGCACACAATTGACTTGATGCTGTGCATTGAAACACAAAGGAACAACATAAATAAGAAAAGAGGAGATAAAATATAGCAGTTGGTATGAACCCAGGATCAAGCAAGCTCAACTCAGTTACAATATAGACACCACTGTACCTTTGAGGAATTTCGAGGTCTTGCCATTCACCAGGGGTTTTCATGATCTTCAACTTTGCAAATTGCGCTATGCTCCTATGTCAAAAGATATGATTAATTTCAGATTCAGTAGAAAACAAGGTTCTAGAAAGTAATCCCTGCTAGAGGGCCGTATCAAGATGCTCACCCGCTAGAAGCATGATTAAGGGAAGACTTAAACCAGCCTTGTGAGTGGGTAATCTTTGCATAAGTAGTCTGCATTTAGGAGTAAAGAAAAGAACGGAGGAATAAGTGGTGTTGCTCTGCATAAGTAGTTTCCTCATTTTACTCCCTGATGCGTACATAAATTAAAATGGGTTGCGCAGGAAGTATATGCCTGATTTGATAACTGATTTTTAAACTTCTCCGGATGCAGCTTTCGCTCAGTATGAAATGCATATGATACTTGAGCGTCCATACCTAAAATACAACCATAAACATTTAGAGTTCATTTCAGAAACCACAGTTGAGTAAAAAAAGAGATTGGTCAACAATTATCTGGCTTATATACAGGAGAAAAAAGAGGAAGATGTTATTCAAAATATCATTACTGAAAAGTGACAACAGAGGGATTTAAAGGACTCGTACAAAAAGGAGATATTTTCTAGAAACAATAAGGTAATTTTGCAGATTAATACTTGGAAGGACTGCAAGGTAAGAACCCTTACCCATGCTGAAGTAGTTCCAAAATCCCCCACGAAATGTATGGAAACCTTCCTGCAAAGCACCCACATGTTTGTGCGTATGGTTCAGAGCCAAGCATGTGCATAACAAGAAAGAGGACAGACACGTGAGATAGCAATTAGATGGGGCACGATGATAGTTACCACGTTCATCTCATTTGAATCAGAGACACGGCCAAATGCATGCAAAGAGTGCGGGAGCTCAAGAGGTGCAATGGGATCACAAGGACCTCCTTTTGGAGTCCTCATCCTCATGAGTATGTGCCAGCTACAAGAGCACAAAGGAACAAGAAATTTACAATCCGAATTGACGAAAAAACAGAGAGGAACTAAAGAACAAGGACTGATAAACTACTGACCAATGAGATCTCAGTCATTTAGGAAACCATACTTGCAATGCATACCAATCAAATTTGACAAAAATTAAGAAGTAAAATCAACAAAGTTGACTGACACACCTGTCTATTTTCATTTCCTTGGCCTTCTTTACTTGATACAAAAATGACTTCACAGATTCAGTATCTGTCCCCGGATTCTTCTTTCCCTGCCAATTCGCAAAAATTAAGAAGATAAATAAGAATTACACAGTGTGCTATTTCGTTGAGTGCATTGACGAAAACTCCAAAGACATTTTCTTTTTCTGGATCTTTTGTATACAGGATATTCGAAAGTTTCTCTTCATTACTGATATATACACATTGAATATAAGAGAAAGAACTATTGATATGTATATGCACAAGCTATATGCATGGAATTCACTTGACTCAAACAGCGCATGTATGATTTGGCCCACTTCCTAGTGCAGAAAGACAATAAACTTAGTATGAGTTGCAGCAAAAGCTGAGTGCAATCTTTAGAAATTGTAACGACTGACTTCCTGCGTAACATCAAAGCATATTGTGGCTTGCACACATGACTACTCGACCAGTCATCAAGACATTGCATTGGACATTGTAAAATAAAAAGCTATTCAGGGCACGAAATTCCTTACCCAGCCAAATGCAAAAGGAAGATTGTTTCCAGTTCCCAAGGGTACTGTCGCTACTGGTGGTGAGTGAGATAATTTGAGATCAGAAACAACTCCAAGCAGCCATCCAGCAGTTCCATCACCACCTGCAACCTAGAGGGCTTGGTTCATGTCAGAAACATGAAAGGCTGATAACAGCATGCTATGTCATGAACAATGACACCATAAGATTGATTCTAGTTTGACTCACAATTATTCTCAATCTCTCCTGAATCTGTGAAGCAAATTCATCCCCATTGCGCTTGAGCTTTTCAAGATTTGCATAGATTCGGACCAGCACCTTATCAGGAGCCTCTTCCCCCAAATCAAAAACCTAAACATTAGCAAGTTTGAGGTCAGCACTAACAACGAATACGTGCTAAAATGCATCCATTGAAGTAACAATCAACCCATAATTCAAATAAGAAACCTAACATCTGATCCAAACCTACCTGATTTACGCTAAGAAGGGAATGGTATGTTTTAAGAAGATCCCCACCTAGCTGACCACCGCTTCTGGAGTTGACAAACACTAAGACTGGACAACTTGGAACATCAGGAACGCTTTCACTATTTGAATCAGGCACTAGTACATACTTAGGAATTTGGAAATCCTTCAAGAAGTCGGGCCCAACGTTAGAATTCGCCATTTTGCCTCCAGCTGACATATATAAACCATATTTGGTAAGAAACTTACTGACAAAAAGCATCAAAAGGACCATGTCTGCAGTCAATATGTATTTGAAACTTTGAACAAAAGGCTAAAAGTTCAAGCTTAGAACTTGGAATAAAAATCGAAAAACTTTCACAGTTCATTCAGTCTACACAAAGCATCTAAAGATTCTAAACCTCAAAAGGGCATGAAATTCTTCACATAATCTGTTTGGATTCCGAGAAAACAAATAGCAAGCACACAATGTCAATCACTGGACACAACACAAAGTACAAACCCATCAAGGAAAACTAGAAAAGATTTCGAATTTCCACAAACAAAAGCAAACCCATCATTCAAAACCAGAAAAGATTTCAAATTTCCATTATGATAAGTGATTACAGAAAGATGAGCAGCAGTACCTATTTTGCTGAGGAGCTCTGAGCCCAAAACCATGAACAAAAGTATCTGAATAAATGCAGAGGGATGACGAAACGGATTCTGAACTGAAATATAGTGGAAAAATAGATCAAATCTCGGAGAGGACTTCAAGATAGGCTTTTCGGATCGCACGAACCACGAGTCCAGAGAAGACGCGGATTGTGGAGATGAATCATTTTGCAGTTGACTTGTTCAGCGTCCGATGAGAGGTGGAACTTTATCGTGCCTGAGATGCGTGAAAGTGATCGTGAGCTATCTAAAACGTGAAGAAAATTTATTATTCAAAGAAAAGTGTCTTGGGTTGAAATTTAATACTCGTACATTGATGAGCCTCCCCTATTCGTTACGATTTGAACGAGGGACTGTGGAACGAAGTTTCCAAATTCCTCTGCTTCGTAATTGACAAAATAGTACTGCATCATCGCATTATAGCAGAATTGTATCCTGCACTCATATTCTCTTTACACTCAATTTTTTTCGGAAAATTCATCATTTATTTTAGTTAATTTGAATTTTCTCTTCTATTCTTCTTTTTTTTTGTCAAAAAATCACAATCAAACTTGGAATTTATATTCCATACGCGGCCTCCCGCTGGCAGCCTCCACCACCGGCCGCCGCGATGTGGACATTCTCATTTCATTTGACTTTTTAAGATTTCGAAGGTGAGTCTACTAGCAATGCTGCTGTATACTAAGTTTGGGTCTACAAGCAATATTAGAAGCCATCCTTTACAAGGTTGACTGATGTTTTTACAGACATTATACTAAACAAACATTAACCATTTGAAATAAAGTTTTTTTCCCTTTGGCAAAAGGGACGAAAAATTTTCTCGCCCACATCTTTTTTTTTTTCTTTTTTTTTTTGTTTTTTTTTTTTTTTTTTTTTTTTTTTTTTTTTTTTTTTTTTTTTTATTTTATTTTTTTTATTATCTCTCATTTTTGTTTTCTTCTTAGAGATCTATTTTCATTTTAAAAAAAAACTTTTAAAAGATTACAGTAGGATAAAAAAACAAAAAACTTTTACTCAATAACAAAAAAAAAAAAAAACTTCTTTTTTATTTCAATTTAATCCAACCAATAAAATAAAACCCTCTTTGAAAATAAATTTACTGACAATTTGTTTTACTATTTTTCAAAACCTTCCTCACACTAGTTATCCAAATTTAACTTATCCAACCAAACAATTAACCAAAGATTTGCAGAATTACTGTACAGTCTTCTCTAGTCAAAGACAATTCTGACTATACTAAATAAGTTGTCTATATTAGAGTTGGATGAATACATGTATACTAAGATCGTGTTGGCGATAACGGATGTAGCCATAAATTCTCAATATTATTGGTCGTTGAAAGTAATTTTGTATTATAATTTAATAATTTAAATAAATAATGAAAATAATGATGAAATTGAATAAAATTTGGATGTTGTTATTGACACTCCAAAAAAATTATTATGCACTCCATTTATGCATAAAAACAAAAGAAAAGTGGAGTGCACAATTACCATTTTAGAATGCAAATAACATTTTCCTAAAATTTTCGTGGATCTTTAATTTAGTCTTGTTAAATTAATGATAAAATTGAATAAAATTTTCATGGATCATTAATTTAGTCTTGTTCTAAGGTCAGATTCCACTTGGTACGCTGTTCAACCTGTGCGGGATGCTGCTGATTCGTGGATTCTGGGATGCTACTGATTCGTCGTTGATCTGGAGCCCACAATCTGCATCAAAATGTGGTATTGGTTTGGAGTTGAGTATCTTAAGGGGGCCCCTTATCTTAATGACTTGATTAGGCAGGCACCCTCAGGCTAGATTCCCTCATTTTTACACAAGATACACGCATCATATAAGCATCAATATCATTGGGAAAATGTGGTGCACGCAAGGTCACGATATAATTGACCTAAAAAAAAGGTCCCGCTATATGAAGTTTCCACATTTTCGTAGTTTGTTATTTTATGATTTTATCCCATTACACAAATAATCAAATTTTCTACTATTAGTTAGATTGGCAACATATCCAGACGGTTAATATTAAACTTCATTTGAATGAAAGAATTTGAAAGAAAGGAGTGACAGAAAGATGGTTTATATTAAGCTCTACTTGTTTCAAAACTTCAATTATTCAAGCTATTGAGTTGGTTTGGGTTAGGGACTGAAAGCATATTTGGTTAGAAGTTGACTCCTTTTTGGTTCTTCATTTTCTCCGCTCTCCTCATCTTGTGCCATGGCAATTTTGGGTGAAGTGGAAAAATTGACCTTTTGCCTACAGTCATCTATTGTGATTTGGTTTTATAGGAACCGTCAAATAGTTTCATTAAATATTACACTTCCATATTTTTCGCGAGGGTAATCAAGTTGCAGATACTTTGGCTAATTTTGGGACGTATTCTTCAAGCCTCACTTGGTGGCACTCTACTCCACCTTTTGCTCTTTCTCTTTCTGTTCGTGATTTGATGGGTTTCCCCAACTACCGTTTTGCTTGAATTTGGAGATTTAGAACCTAGCACTGTTTGTTATTTGGTTTGCACTTTAGTGGATTGGATGTAGATCGTAGTCTGAGCCTAATTCCCTATGATGGTTAAGCCGTAAGGAGGTCGACTAGGTTCAACTTCCTTTCTTGATGGCTTTGCCGTTGGGAAGAGTAGCGGGTTTCGGACTAAGTAATATATTCATTTATACTTTTATGAATGTTTTTATTGAATATAGGGGTACTAGGCACTCTTTTTCTCGTACACTGCGAGGTTTTTAATGAGGCCCAAGGCCATCTATTGCTTAGTTGTTTTCCTTGTATCTCTTTTTTTTTGGCGATTTATCAAACTTTTTTATTCAATAACTACATTTTAAAAAAAAGACATAGGTTTGGTGTACAATATGGATTTGAACTATGCAATGAATCAATTGAAAGTTGAAACCCAGCATTTCTTTTTGTTGATGGAGTTGGATTTTCTTATCTCTCCCCCCAAATTTCTGAATTAGAAATCACTTCATCGAAAAAGGCCTATATTTATCTTTCAATTGTGATTCTTACTCTCCTGTTAATTGTCCAATCTTCCTCAACTGGAATCAAACTCCAAGTGTCTGTAGTTGTATATATCTCTTTTTACATGTGTTCACAATGCATCAATTACAGAACTCTTCACCAATAACTTCTCGAAAGTCCCTTAATTTTACGTGTGACGCACAGATTTACACGCATTCATCTATACATATTCATCTTTGAAAATTTTATACACTACTTTGTTGGCATTAGATACATGACTTTCATCTATACATGTTCGCCTTAGACATTTCCATCCAACCCACTTTGATTGGCATTATATACATGACTTTTATCTAAGATACTTGTACTACAAGTTCAAACTCAAGTATCATGGAATTCCCATGACCCCCAACAAAAAGTACAGCTTAGCACTTATATACTTCAATCACATTGGCAATTAAGTTAGTTATTCTTAGAGTTTATAAACACTCCAGTCTTTCTTTTCTGATTTGTAGCATAATCCTTACAGATCCAATGGCCTGCACACATAAACTCATAGAGCAATCCCAAATTTCTCCACCAAAAGAATCAGTTCCCACAACCTCTCTTCTCCTGACTTTTTTGGACATACCTTGGCTTGGCATGTCATACCCTGTTCAGCGCCTCTACTTCTATGAGTTCCCTCACCCTTCTCACCATTTCACACAAACCCTCCTCCCAGATCTTAAACACTCACTTTCTCTAACTCTTCAGCACTTCTTCCCGTTATCCGGCAACCTCCATTGCCCCCCACCTCCCACCATTCCCTACATCCTCTACACCGCCGATGAATCTTCAGTCACATTGAGCATTGTTGAGTCCACTGCCAATTTCAACCATCTTGTAGGCAACCACCCAAGACATGTCAAAGAATTTCATCACCTTGTTCCTCGTTTGCCCAACCCGAAGATTATATCTTCCAATTCCAATGACACAAATGACACAACCACATTTGTGTTTCCCATTCTTGCTTTACAAGCAACAATCTTCCCCAACTCTGGCATTTGCATTGCCATAGCGTATCGCCACATTGTCGATGGACGAATTGCTAACCATTTCATGAAATGTTGGGCTTCTGTGTTCAAGTCCAGAGGAGACTTATCTTACATACATGAATCTCCTCCATTCTATGATAGAAATGCGATCAGAGACCCAAAAGGATTTGAGCCCATTTTGTTCAATCAATACATCAACTTGAGACCAAAGTGGAAAAATCACCAAATTGGCCAATCCGATTCAATTGGTGACGACAACAATCTAAGGGCAACATTTGTACTAGGAGAAGAACAGATTCACAGACTGAAACAATTTGTTATCACTCAGTGCAAGATTGCACATGTGACACCACCAAAACACTTGTCCAAATTTGTGGTCACATGTAGTTTTGTGTGGTTCTGTTTGATGAAGGCACAAGATGTTAGTAAAACTGGTGTGACATCAATGAAGGATGATGAACTCTTGCACATTACGTTTGCCGCCGATATTCGGGACCTTCTGCCACTTCCAGTACCCGCCACGTACTTCGGGAACTGCTTGACAGCTTGTTATGCAGCAGAGAAGAAGGTTGAGCTAGTGGCGGAGGACGGGGTTTTGAAGGCGGTGAAGGCGGTGGAGGGTGCGATTCTCGAGCTGCAAAACGGGGAGTTTGAAGGGTTGAAGAGAATGAGTCCATTCAGAAGGGAATTGGTTGTGCCGGAGAGCGGTGTGGGGATTGCCGGATCGCCGAAATTGGGGGTTTATGGGACTGATTTTGGATGGGGCAGAGCAAAGAAGGTTGAGGTGGTGCACTTCGTTGATTCTGGAGCCTTTTCTATTGCTGAAAGTAGAGACGAGGAGGGTAATGGCATTCAAGTAGGCTTGGCCTTGGGAAAAGATACATTGGACGAATTCACTCGCTTGTTTGAACAAGGGCTAAAAGAAATGATTTTGTGTGACGATAGTGGCGGAACTAAGAATTTATAAAACACGGACTTCACTTTATTTTTTGTTTTCCATGCCAATTATATATGAGTGGGATGACTAACATTGTCTTGGGAGATAGGAGTAGGGCAATTTCGCTTTAAGTGAAATAAGCTAATTTTAGCATCATGTTCTGTTTACACGATATTGTACTATCTACTAGTACTACACCTACATCTAGTCTAAAGGTGGTTAGGTCCACTCTTGTGTGTGGTCAGAGTAATATTGTGTTGATATGTTTATTATAATCTTAAGCCTAAACAAAAAGGAGAATTGACAAGGCAAAATGTAAGCTTGATATTGGATTTTTGAAAGTTTGAAACATCTCCCTCTTGAAAGTTGAAAGTTGAAAGCATTCAAATGAATTTGGGTCTCAAACTTGGTGTCCACTAGCCCAAAACCAAATCAAGGAAAAGCCCAAGTAAATGAACACAAAACGGGTTGGACCAAGTCCAGGCCTCTTTCAACATCAAAATGAATTTTTTGATCAGTAAAACACACAACAATTTGAAACCTCTCGTATCTCACTTCAAGGTCAAAACTAAGATTGTATATACTCGATACAGGTTTCCCTTACGCCAGATGTCTCCATGTGATATGCTAATATAAACCATTGATTCAGGTACCCATATTTTATGTAATAGTATAAACTATGAAGACAACATACAGCACAGTGGCCAAAAAGGGAAAGGAAAAAAAAAATGCTTGGTTGATGAAGACCAGAACAACCAACAACGTCCATCCTATTTACGTGTAATTTCTCCATGCAATATTTTTGGTCACCACAATCCGAATCCACGTGTTTACAAATGACAACAGCGATATCGCGAGGTCAACGCTCCATGTAAATCTTCATATATATTAATTGATGTGTATATATATAGTGCAGATCTTGTCGACAACAACTTGTTACTATAAACAATGTGCATGGATGATAAAATACTTTGTGTTTCTTCCACAAGAACCTCGACGGATCGTATCCATGTATATATATGTACGTACCCAGTAAAATATACGATGGAAAGAATGGAGTGAAATATATATTCAAAGTTTGTTGGAGTTTTGGAGGCCTGATCATCACTTGAACAAGTTAGCTAGCAACGATCGTTCATACGATACAATTAACTACCGAATTTTATATTGTTTTCATTTACCAACCCTGAATTTGTGGCAAGTAATTACCTAAACTGGCCTACGTAGGCATAAGGCATGCTTCAAATTCATCATAAAAATAATTGAAAATAATTAATAAGCAACTTAAGTGACGACGCACGGCTGCACAATCTTTCCACGTACGAACACAGTGGATTATGGGTACATTGTCATGTGTGACCTAGCTGATCGAAATCGAGCATCTGTAACTGCTAGATAAATTCTTTGCCGAATGTCGTATTGGTACTTTCAGTTCCACAAATACGGATACTAGGTGCATAGTCATGCATGACCTAGCCAATTGAAATTGAGCATCAGTAACTACCAGATAAATTATTTGCCGAATGACAGACTGAGGTCATCTGGTACTTTCAGTTCCACAAATACGGATAATTGGTACATTGTCATCTGTGACTTAACCAATTGAAATCTAGCATGTGTAATCACCAGAGAAATTCTTTGTTGAATGTCAGATTGCGGTTAATTAGTGCTCTCATTTCACGAATTATAGTATGAGTGAACAATTTAGTAGTTCATATTTCGTTTAAGTAAAAGAAAGATAAAATATTATAATATAAACGGATGGGTAATATCACGGGACAATATGATGGTCTGATTGATTAGATGACCAAAAAATTCTCTAAATGCTACATATCTAATCCAGATTAAGAAATAATTTGCTATTTATGTATGTCTGTTAGACATCAAACAGGGAGACAACGAAAACGATTAGAGTTTTCTTAAGAATTCATTTATGGTTCGGGAGATGCACTAAATTATTGATAGCGTATGAGCTGCACTAAACTAGTAGATTCTTATAGAAATTCAACAGCTGATATCATGAAATTGAAAATCAAGATCAAGGGACTTTGTGTGTGCGAATATTTTAAGGTGGCGAAAAAGCAGAGGATCGACGTTCATATTCTTCTAGAATTTCTGTTGGCTAGTTTGGGAAGGCAAGGTGAGAATTGGAAAGAAAGACAAGCAAGCAATGTTTTCAGCAGCAATTTGACATTTTGACCTGGAAAGCCAGAATTTGAGTTGATTAAGATTAGTGTAAGATAATATTTGACCAATTTGGGTAATGTTAGATAGAGGGTGGATGGACTGTAGGTACCTGATTTTCAATGACTCAGAACAAATTTGATTTTGCAGATCGATGTTGGAGTATTTGGCCTTACAATATGGCTGCGTCCAGATAGTAATATCATAATACAACATGAACACTTGTCAGTTTGATATCGGAGGAGATGGGTTGACTTTGTTGTTGGAAAGTAGGAAGTACACCTCTCTCTGTTTGTTACGTGGCTTCATTTTAATGGAAAGTAAGCAACGAGGTTGTGAACAAGATGCCACGTCATCGTAAAAATTTCGAGCATGTAAATGTCGTGGTGATACAATAATGCTGTAGAAATCCACTTATTGTACATGTTACATGTATGGTATTCTGTTATAGGAGAATATGTTGTTTCATGCTAATGCAGTTCGAAGTCTCAAAAGTAGTGTACTAAGTTAGTGTCTCTACCACTTAATTTTTGTGATTCATCGTAAAGTGTGCTATGTTCTGTTAATGTTGAGTATGCATGCACTACATTTGGCAAGCTTGTAACAAGATTTCCTTTCTCGCCAATGATAGGAATAGGACTCCATTTTTTAGAGTGGTAGTTTTTGTCTTTGTTTTTTCTCTTGTTGATAACACAGCACATAAAGGCACGAGGTTCACATATCATTTGTTAAATTTTTTACTAAATTTTGGTTTTTGAAGTTGTCAACACAACTGAAATTTTGTCAATTATTGTAGGGCCAAAGCTAGAGAAGTATATCAATTATTCGTAGTAGATTCCAACCAATCAAGAAATTATGTGTACTTTTAGAAAAAAAGACAAAGATGGTCCAAATATTCAAAAATTATTATGACAATAAGACATAAAATGCATGGATCACACTATCGTCTCCCCTTTTCTATCCTTAGATAATGTATCCACAAATATAATTGTCTTGGAAATTATGATCTAACAAAGTTGCAAACTTTTGTTGAGGACGATATTGTCCACGCTGACGCGAGCTGACATAAACGAAATGAGTAAGGCCTTAGGGTGCAAGTAATCCCAGAAAATTGGTAGAAAACGATGTAACAGTGAATATGAATGAATGAACAGAGAAAATCAGGGGAGATCAAGGTTTTCTCCTTGTTGATAGAAGCTCTAACAACCTTACCGCCCTATCATTTTCACCACACTTAGGTACATTAATATTTACGTTTTTGGACAGAACAAACAAAAGGTCAACCCTCTAATCCCCAAAGCTTTGTTTCTATATTATTGTTTCTACCTGGCACAATCGTATCCAATCACATATCATAATATTGATGAACGATAATGTTGATACATGTGTGTTATAACATGAGTGAATCAATAATATCACGTGATATGATAACTTTCGCTTAAAATTTCCCAAGAGTAGACAGTGTATGTGGCATCTTTTGAATTTTACATGTGCTCATTCCTCTCCCTTTTCCTCTGTTTTTTTTAACGTGTGCTTATGACATAAGTAAATCTGCATAAAATTGCATTCGTATTCCATATGCTACAGAAAAACGGACATGTGGCAAAAAGGCCGGCGCCAAATCCCTTTGACTTGAAAATTGTTTCTCAAACTTCATCCACTCCACTATATATATGTCTCCTCTTTCCCTTTTGGTCATCATCAACTTATAATTAATCACACTGCTTTCTGAGAAAGTCACAAAAAACAAGTCCTAGTACTTTCAGAAACTCAGCTCTCCAGTACCTCAACAGAGTATTGAACATGGGCAGAGCTCCTTGCTGTGACAAAAATGGTCTCAAGAAAGGTCCATGGACCACCGAAGAAGACGCTATGCTCGTCGATTACATTCAGAAACATGGCCCGGGCAATTGGCGCAACCTTCCAAAGAACGCAGGTATATACATGATCTATCAACCAATCTGATTAATTTCAATTCTAAAAACACATAATAACAACTATCGTTCATGAGATTTGAATAGTACTGATAAATGTTTTGATGCAGGGCTTGAGAGATGCGGGAAGAGTTGCCGCCTTAGATGGACTAACTACCTGCGTCCTGATATCAAGAGGGGAAGATTCTCCTTCGAGGAAGAAGAGACTATAATCCAACTCCACAGCATTCTCGGAAACAAGTACGTACCTAAAATCAATTAAGTATGCGATTCTAAATTATATTAACACAAATTAATTAACCGAATTATACTAACTTTATAATTTCTTGGTTTGATTAATATTAGGTGGTCAGCTATTGCTGCTCGCTTGCCAGGAAGGACAGACAACGAAATCAAGAACTACTGGAACACACACATCCGAAAGAGGCTCCTTAGGATGGGCATAGACCCCGTGACACACGCCCCGCGCATCGACCTTCTGGACCTGTCCTCGATTCTCGGGTCGTACGTGTGCAACAATCCGGCCGCCGCCGCACTTCTCAACTTGTCGAGCCTGTTGGGTCAGCAGCAGCCACTGGTCAATCCGGAGTTGTTAAGGCTAGCAACCAACCTGTTATCAATCAAACAGGAAAGTCCGGAGCAGCTGTGCCAGCAAAATTACAATAATCTCCCCGGAAATATTGATCAGTTGCAGAATTTAATCCAGGGGGACTATTCGGCTGATGTGGCGGCCAACTTTAGCTGCCCCCAACAAAATATTAATGTGCCTTCAAATTTGAATTCTCAAGACGCTGGGGCTGTTTCTGAATTACCAAACTATGTGCCTTCAAGTACTACTACCACCAATAATGTTCCTAATTTCCCGGACAATTCATACTTCCAGTCTTTGAATTACAACAGAAATAGCGATTTCAGCTTCGATTCTGTTATGTCGACGCCTTACTCGAGCCCGCGGACAGTGGGGAATTCTTCGGGGACCAACTACGTCAGCAGCGGCACGGAGGATGAGAAGGAGAGTTATTGCAGCAACTGGTTGAAGTTTGAAATCCCGGAGAGTGGTTTGGATATCAGTGATTTCATGTAATGTAATATTGTGGCTTTTTTGTTATTTTCTAGTTTTCATTTCATGTGTAGCTAGCTAGCTACTAGCTAGTATAGTTGATGTGGATAATGCGATTCTTTGTCATTGTTTATCTAACTACACTTTTTTTTGTGTGTACCAAAATTGTAGTAGTACTATTCTATATTGCATGCATTAATTGCTAAAGTTTTCTTCCATGCACGATCAAGAAGCTTATACTTGTCAAAGCACACATATATTATCTAGCTAATTGCTGCTTGATAAACTGGCTATGTATTCATGTTTGTCCAATGACCGCGCCTAATTTCGATATCAATTTGAATCTTTAAAGGCACAATAAAAGAGAAAACAGTTCTCAACAAAAAAAGAAGGGTCATAAATTACTTTACTAATGCACAAGGAATACATACATTACATACATATAAATATGTAAGTCAAGGATTCTAAGATCTCTGCAAATTCTGAAAAATGAAGTTCATATTTCACTCATGTTTATTTTCTCTGATGCTTATTTATGTTGCTGTTTATTTTCAATAGCAATAATAAACTGACTCTTCATTAGTTTACTGAATAAAAGATATATATCACAGGGCATTTGTCCTTTAATGAAAAATGAACTATGGTCAAGACTACGACTCAGCAATCTATATTTTACTAAAGAACGAATGTCATCATTGTCATATCAAGAGAAATGGGTATACAATAAGATGAAAAAAAGAAGTTGAAGTATGGTGGTTGGAGATGAAACTTCCTATAATTCTACATATATAACAAAATTGTGCTATATCTCAGTGATCACCATCTAGTACGATTGGGTGATCTTATCTTGGTGGGTAGCATAGGCCCATCACTTAGAAAGTCAAAAGAATTTTAGAGAAGCAAAATTAATACAGCTCTTCTGTGAAGAGTTTCAAATTCTCAGTTGGTACCTTCCCCATACACGGCAGATGACCTCCAAAAAGCATCGGTTCATTTTCCCTTTTTTTGTTTTTTTTTTTTAAAATCTTTTCTTCGTATTGGTTGATCTAATTTCTACGCGTTAAGCATTAATTCTTGGCGTACACAAACGTGCTTTGGTAGAACTCTAATGATTGATCGATCTAGAAGTAAATTTGAAGCTATACGTGATCGGTTAGTCTTTTCATTTTGGTCAAGCAGCTACACATTTTGGAGCTACACATTTTGGATCTACTTTCAGTCGTTCTCTGTTTCCATTTTTCTCGACCGCCCAATGGGTTTGTTGTCCACACAGCCATTAGCCCACTTGTTCGATCCAAAATGCAACTTTGATTTCAAACCTCAAAAAGGATGTATGCTACTCAAAAGTGTGTATTGTCTTCACATGCCGATTTCTCCACTAAAAAGCTATTATTCATGCCTGAATATTTGCTCCAATTACACAGAATATGTGCTACATAATAATTGCTACAAAGTATTTGTACATAGCTAGCTGTCGTGCCACTTTTAAAGTAGAAAACATATAATGTAGAACATTTTTTGCAATCATGTGACAGAATTTATTCTGTGTATTATAATATAGGTTGTTGAAATATGTTTACATCCTACATCGGGAAAAATCACAGTTATCATATATAGTTTAAAATAAAGTGGATTCCTTCTTTATAATATTGATGTCTTTAAATATAAAACCACACACTTGAAATTGGCAAGTAATTAAGTGAGGATAATATCGATGTTGAATGCGCATATTTTCAACCCGATGTTGCACCACTATGAAATTCAACATAGGGGGACCAGATAGTCTATAAGGTATAAAATCCCTAAATATATATGTTCACAATGGAACACGAAAAATAGCTAATCATACTACTTTACCAATGATCCCAACAAATGACACTTTAAAATGAACCATTTAACTGTAATTTTAAATTTTTTTCACATGATGAATTCAAGAATCAAGCAAAGCATTACATAATAATGCCCTAAGAAATGTATATGCCTAAGTCAAACTTTTAGTGGGCGGGAAGACTAATTAGTGCGGCTCAATTGATTGCTTCTTTTCTATATTTTCCCATGTTTTTCTTCTTTCATAGAGCAAGGCAGACTCACATTTGGGTCAAGATTCCTTTCTTTTGTGGCTAGGAACGAAAAGGACGCTCTAATATATTTGATGACATCGACCCTATAGCCTAGAGGTGACAAGTGTTGAGAAGGGTGGCCGAGAGCCACGAATGGGCTTCTTCACAAATCTAAGGTTTAAACATGAAAGCGGCCCTGTGTTTACGATTGGGCTAATACGCTTACACCCAAACTAAAACTTGGAGTGGCCCATGTAAGATTTTTTGAGAACTCTTTAATGATCCAATTAACACCTTAATTAATACCGTTACAACCTATACAAACGTAAATTAGCAATAGAAGACACATAAAATTTAAACATAATTTGAATATACAATGATGTAGTGAGAAAGTGAGAAAAGAGGAGTAGACTCCTCATTTTTTATTGATTAAATAGAGTACTAACATATTGTGTATTCAAATTGTATATATATTTTATGTGTCTCTAGCATTTTCGTTAGCAGTAACGTGAAATTTTCCAGTGGGGAGTCTTGAGAGTATTGTAATACAATGAACGGTGTACGGTCGCACTCAATAATTGTCGGTGCAATTCATTTATAAAAAAGCGCTTGCTATTCAACACATGCAAATTGCAATCAACAGTTTGACCAAAAAAACTCTTGCAATCAACAATGGCCTGCATCTCCTTGGAAGCTAAGCACACATGGAAACTGACCCAAGTACAAGACACCATATTATGTCTTTTCTCTCATGCATACAATACAACACACTTGGGCCAATATTCTAGATTTGTAACACCATGATTACACCTTTTAGGCTTTTCTTCTCCTACTTTTGAAGCTCCATTACCAAAACTTTCCAAGAATCATCTCTCGCTTTTTGCCTTTGAACCTAATCTTCTGTATAATAATCTCCATTCAAAATCAAGCATGCATATATAAGCTCATTAGCTGTTTGCAAACTTTGAATGGATCTCCAATAGTTTTCAAATGGTGGGACAGTAGCCCCATCCCAACCCGATACCCAAGGTGGAGATAAAAAAGCCTACCAAATCCAAGCTTTAAAAATGAAGGTAAAGAAACCAGTGGGGCGAACTAGGAGAGAGTATTGAGCTTTTCCCAAAGGGACTTTTGGTTGGAATAATTTTTTTCTTGATGGGCTCTTTATGTTTGTCTTGTCTGAAACCCAACCTTATAATCTCCTTGGACTGTAGTCAACACTTCTATAGTCTCCACATTACTCTTTTATCTGTTCTGATTTGGAACATACTTGGGTTCGTGCTAATTTGTCCTCTGTAGAAAAGGGAATATTAACATTAACCCTGGTAAGATTAGGATTACCTATAACGCTAAGTGTGATCACCTTGTAACTGATTTCGGATTAATTTGGCTTATTGCGTTGCTGTTATGACAGTGTTTGAAACTTTGGGAAGTGGCCTGGCCATTCGATTTGCATGTGAACTGTGATGAAATGTCATCTGTTCTCTCACTATTCTGAGCCAATTACATTACTTTATGTTATCTTTTAAAAAAGAGAAAACAAATTGGGGAAAAAGTTAGGTGCTTTGGCTATCACGATTTTTGTTCTGGGAAAGAAACTGATGATAGAGGAGCTGTACCCCAGTAAAACCCAGAATTTATCCACACGCTCAAGGTCACGCATATGTTGCTTGCTTGAAAGAGTTTAACACAGAAAAGGTCAAAATCCCAAGGATGCCCTCCCTTCCCAAAACTGCACCATTTCTTTCCCTTTCCAGGCTCAAGTTTCTATGCATCCTCTCCTTTTGCTTTCCCTTTCTCTTTTCACTTTTGTCCTCTGTTTTCAGCTGCATATTTTACCTTGTTCATGCAATGGCAAGGTAAATTTGTCATTTGTAAATCATTTCCTCTTGGCCATTTCTTTTCTTTTGGGAGCAACAATAGACATATATATGGTTACGCATTGATTGGATAACTCCTACTAACATCAAATCAAGATTTGTTTATTCCAAAATCTGATTCAATGTATGTAGTTCCTATGCTCGAGTAGTATTGTTCTGGATTAGTATAAATGTGGTTGTAATCGATATATTAACGTAACTTTTTTTTTTAATCAAAAGAGGACTAATTTTATTGATACTAAGATCCCAACATGAAAACTAATATAGAAGGACAAATGAGACATCAACATTCTTGATATTTTTTAGCGAAATTGATCGATTTCGGTCAAATTCAACCACCCTAAGGTCAAGTGAGGCGTCAATCTTCTTGTTTCTTCAAGATCTACAATAACCATAACTTGTTTTCAATTTTGATTTGAGTTTTTGTAAAACTCATTTGAAATACCATTGGACTTTAATGGTGCCGCTTCAACTACTTCTGTATTGGTATGAACTATTTATGTCGTGACATAAAGTGTTTTTATATGGCACAAACTGCTTTCGTATTTGTAATTTTTTAAGAAAGCGATCATGTGTGTGGATTTTATTTGGTTGTCAAGAGTGATTTATATTATTTTATCTTTAAAAGTGTAAAATTCAAAATTAATATTTTACTATAGAATTAGATTCTTTATTTCATCCTTAAAAATAGGTATCTCTAACCAAAATATATAACCGATAGAGAGACTCGATGGGGAGCGGTTCTCATATTTTGGAGTGATGAGGATAGAGAATGAATAGGAAAGGGACAACAGCACAAGGTGCCAAATCTTTAGACAGCCTTTTACCATGCATAACCCTGCACTACTACTGCTACTACCCAGTAGAGCTCCTACCAAACGAATATCTCCAATTTCTCCATGGACCCCCCCACATTTCTCCTTTTCCTTTAAAATAATTGAACCCAAAGTAGCAGTGCTAGTTTATATTAGTCTCACAAATTGATGAGTGCCCACTTTACTTCGTGAACCACAGAGCGTCTTCTCTGCATACAAAATCGAGAAACAGATCTTTCATTTCACAGTCAGCTCACGGCTTTTTCATCTGGATTATAAACCACCCCTATCAAATCACCATTTCCACCAAATCCTAGAGAGAGAACGCTCTCTGATTCCGTTTCGTCTCTAGAGAGAGAGAGACCCTCTGCAATTTGGGTTTTTGCTCTGTTTTTAGGCTTGTGGAGGAGGCACTGTGCAGCTTTGCAGCCTTCTATAAAGCTTCAAAGTCTCCTCCTTTTGAATCGCATCAGAATCTCCATCCTTTTCCCAACTTTTTTCCATTCCATGATTTCAAAACAAGCTTAAAGTTGTCATCTTTCTCGACCAAAATCCAAAAGTCCGAATCTTTCCCACACTTTCTTTTCTTCCTCATCATCATTTTCCCAGGAAACAACAAAAACACAACTTTAACTCCCCAGAACCCGAAAATGCCATCATTTCCACACTTCACTTTCATCTTCTCTCTTCTCTTGATTTCGAGCTTTAACATTTCCCGAGCCGGTTTACTCGCCGAGCCGGTAAACAGTCATCCCAACCCGCTTAAACCTGGCGAATACTCCGGCCCAAACTCCGTCCCGGCCCTCCCGGCCCAAACCGAGACCCTACCCTGCCACCTCGACCTCTCCAACGAGCTCTTCGGCGGCGTCAGCCACGCCTGCGGCGGCGACCTCGACCGGAGCCGCTGCTGCCCCGTCCTCGCCGCCTGGCTCTTCGCTGCGCACGCCCGCTCCGCGCTCGAACTCCCCTCGTCGGCGCCTGCCCCGTCCGACATCGGCGGCGAGCAGCCGATGAGGCCGGACGACTCGCAGAGGTGCGTGAACTCGCTCCAGTCGTCGCTGGTCAGCCGGAACATTCGGATTGCGCAGCCGAATGCCACCTGCGACGCCGTTTTGTGCTTCTGCGGGATTCGCCTCCACCAGATCGGGTCCCTCAGCTGCCCTGCCGCCTTCAATGTCTCGTCGGGGTTTCACAACGCCACCCCCACCGCCGCCGTCAAGAATTTGGAGAAGAACTGCCGCAACTCCTCGTATTCCGGCTGCACAAAGTGCCTCGGCGCTCTCCAGAAGGTCAGTTTCGTCTTTCTAATTTAAAAAAGTACTTTGTCCAAATTGTATGTATAGTCCCTATAGTTAACTTGAAGTTTCAATTTCGTCTCTATTTGTTTTTTTGTTTCACTTTAGTCCTTACTATTTTTGTTCCACTTTTTGGCCAAATTGCACTATAGCCCCCGTAGTTTACCTCTGATTCCACTTACGTCCATGTTGTTTTACAGGTTGGTCTTTGTAGTTCCATTTAGATTTTTACTTTAGTCTAATTCATCAAAAAAAATATTTACTTTTCTTCCTCACACTTTTTGTGGTTTAAAGTGACGAAGAAAAGCTACACTTCTTAACGAATTCAACTGTAGTGAAAACAAAACAAGTGAAGAACGAAAGTAACTCGGATTAAACTCAAGGGATTACTAATGCAATTCACACTTGAGTTTTATCCAATTCGTCAGAAAAGATGAATTTTTTTTTCCTGTTTTTCCAACTATTATTGGGATTCTTTATGGTTTGGAAGCAATGCAGCCAAATACTTTACTTGTTGGACCAGAATGCCCTCTGACTAGTTTCACAATTACAGCTCAAGGGCGGAAGCAAGAACGGCACGGCGGCGGACAAGTCGACGACCGAGAGGGCGAACAAGATGTTCAACCGGGACTGCCAGCTCATGGGGCTGACGTGGCTCTTGGCCCGGAACAAAACGGCGTACATCCCCACCGTTTCGGCCGTTCTTCGCGCCATAATGTACAGCGCGCACCCGCCGCACGAGAACACGTGCAGCCCCGACCAGGAGAACATGCCGCTGGCCGTCGATTCGCTGCAGTTCGAGAAGTCTCACGCCTCCGCCGCACCGCCGCCGTCCATTTTGTTGCTTACGATTCTGCCCCTGGCGATTTGGGCGTCTCTGTTTGTTTAGTGGGGGAATCGGAATCGGATTCCGAGTTTGGTTTCTTGCCCAATATTTTTGGTAGTCCCTGTCGTGTCGGGTCACGTGATGCTAGTGTACAAAACGGGGCTGTTGGGTTGTTTTTGTCATTTTGCCCACTGTAAATTTCAGCTCCGGTCTGAGACTTGTTTAGCAGTATAGCAGGGGAAGTCTTTTACCTTATTTTTCTTTTACCTTATTTACCCAAATTTCTGAACTTTTCACCCCCCCAGGAGGCGTCGACATGCGCATACCTATTAACTGATGCTGAGATTATAATGATATTGATCAATTATCGATGAATTTATTGCGTTATAGGTGCTCTTGTGTTGCATGGGCAATTGAGCCAATGGGAGTTAGTAATGGCGGTCTGGGGTGTGAAATTCTATTTTTGTTACTGGTGGTACTGAAAATTTCAGGGGATACATTAATGGTAAATGATTTGGATTTAAGAATCAGGGGCTGGAGAATTAAAGAAATGGGGGAGTGGTATCCAATGGCAATTAATAACCATTTGCCTAGAGACAAGGGCAACTTCCCAGGACTGAGTATGTTGGTCGTATAGTAATTCAAAGTTTTGGGCCCAGATGCTAAGAATTTGGGGATTAAAAAACCCTAAACTTGGGTATTTGGTGAGGATATAGATTAAGTAAGGTGTTTTGTGGGGGATTAATAGGTTGTTTCACATGTTCTGGGGAGGGAATTGCGGATGAATGATTGTTGTGATGTAGGCTGTAGCCCAACTTGGATAAATGTTTGTGCTGTGTACATTGAGAATCGTGCACGAAAATACTTTCCTTTTCCAAATTACTCTCTCACTTTGAACAGAAAAATTATCGAGTGAGTTGACAAGTCGTTTGCAGGTCGTGTTCCTATTAGTTGTTTTAGTTTGCAAGTCGTTTCTTTTGGGGCCTTTATCTTCTTATTCTGGTCCAATGTTTAAGCCCAAAAGTGGGCTTGGTGCTGATGGCTCAGATTTTGAATGACTTTTTGGACTATATTTTGAAGTGCTTGTTCAAATGGTTCCATTTCTGAAGAACAACACTTCACACCCATGATGCAGTCTACAAATACAATCCAGAATCAAGAGCTAAACATATTTGCACCATTCACTAATGAATCAATGTTCTAAAGAACTTGTAAATCCAGTTTTATCCTGGAAAAACTCGAAGAATAAAAATTTACAACTTTGAAAATCAGCTATAAACAAATCTTTACCACCCTTTGCCTATAAGCCACAACCAGTCAAGTGTCACCCCTGCAAATATGCCTCCTAGTAGGAACAACACCAGAAGATTTCCCAAAGCATTCTGCTCTGGCCCCTGCAAAACCCGAATTCAGAGAAATCTTTGAGCTTGACAAATCTATTTAAATTTCCAGAACAATCATATGCTTTACACTACATACCTTGTAACCCTTTGGTGCTGCAGTGAGGACACAGACAGTGAGGTAACCGTTGGTTAAACCCAGGAAGGATGTAAGAAATATCATCCAGCCTTGGTCACCATACTTGGCAGTGAAGTAGAATGCCGGGACAAGTAAGAAGCGAGCAAGAATCACAATCATGAGTCCTTTACGCGATTCCAACTTCAAGAAATCCAATAGTGGAATGTATCTCCCGATCAGATCAAAGACATTGTACATTGCAATCAAAACGAGCGCATACCTGATGTATGTCAAAATGTTAGGGTAAATTCTTAATCAACATTGCTAGGCTACGTATATGTAACGAGTCATTCTTCCTCACAAATAAATCATAGTTGCAAATAGGCAGAAATAGCATAGTACACATACCATGTACCCAAACTGTGGGATCCAGTGTCTTCTGATAAGAATCCAGGGAAAATGGACAGTGTCAGAACATAGATTAGAAACATATCGAGTGCATAATCTATGTTTTGAAGTAGCAATTGTTTGTTCCCCAGCCGGTCCGTATTCTTTTGATCTTCCTCATCCTGCATAAGATTAGAGTGTTTTCCCACCAAACATTAAGCAAGAATATGCTGGGGGATCATTTAAGCATAAATGGGACCAAAGAACATACAGCTTCATTCGATGTGTGGATACCACCAGCCGCAAGGTCAGCTGAAACTGTTTTAGATCCTTCCGAAGCTGCCTTGTTGCGGTAGTACTTAACAATTGGTAGTTTTGGAAAGGCAAAGGCATAAAGGATTACACAGAGAAGCTCAAAGAATGTAGAGATGGAAAAGAACATAACTGCAATGGACAGTGAAACATAGCCACTTTAGTAACCCTGAACATCAAAATGTTCAACAAACATAAGAAATCGAGTACTTGAACTTACTAGCTCCCTTGCGAAGACCGTTAGTGGAATTCTCAAATGCTGCCTTTGTAATCAACCTCAAAGCAGAGGTTAAGGCCCCGGACGCAGCCAATCCGGCAAGGAAAGACTGAACATAAATAAAAAATGCACAAATTTATAATAGGTCCGTAAATTTCAACTATAGATAGAGGTATCCAGCGACTTAGTGTATGGCAAAGATATACTGACTTGGATGAGTTCTCCTGACATGAAAGAGAGGTCTCCAACCATTCCTCCTTGCACATGAGCATCTGCAATTCCAAAGAAGCCGCTAACCACGCAAACTCCAATAAAAGTTCCAAGACCTCCTTTTCCAGATGTAGCCAAGTCCAACTAAGGCAGAACAATAGAACATTAAGATCATGCGAAGTAAAGAATTATAGTGAAAGTAGAGTTTTTGAAGATTTGAATGGCACTTACAACTAGTACCGCCAGAGTACTTAGGAAAAATAGAGAATATCCAAATAGGTTCCTTTTCCTTGTGTTGATCTTCGCCTCATGATATGACAATATGATAATCGTTAGGAACGCAAATGGCTGGTATACCAGAGTGAGGACCCTTGCTGGATGATACCTCTGCCAATAGCAACAAAAAAAAAAAAAAAAAAAAGAAATCAGAATCTTGAGTAATGAGGCAATCCATTGATTACAAATGCAGCAACTATCTAGACATATAGTCAACTTGCAGTTCACTTCTCCATTTAGAGAAGTGTCAGCTCTAATGATAATCCTCCATGAGCCACTTCTCTTACTATATCTCATAGTATCCAAATGCATATCTCATAATATCCAAATCCAAATATTTACCGGGAACAAGTTGACGTAGTAATCTTCAATTGTAAGCATACTGTTCCAAGAGAATAGGCAACCATTTCCAAGTAGCCAACAGATCACCATTGCAGCATACTTTCCCTTCATTCAGAATAAATGCATATCACAAACTGGTTCAAGAAATCAAAGCTAATCGACTGCAAATGCATTCTGACTAGTTTTATTAAGAAATTGAAACAAAAATAAGTTTACAAAACCTCAAGCTTTGGTGGGGATCCATATACATCAGGAGTTGCCATGACTGCTTCTTCTCAACCAGCTCCTCTCTACAACTACAAGTTATGGCAAATTAGCCCACATAATCATAACCCCACTCTCTACAACTACAAGTTATGGCAAATTAACACACACATATAAATCATAACCCCACTTAATTGAAGACAATTTAATATAATATATTAATATAATAAAAAAAAAAAAATGTATTATTTATCAAAGACTTAAAGTTCAAATTGATTCTGTCCAGCTGTTGCCTAGATATCCACTACACATTCTGCTAATCTAATTGTTTAATTTGTTGACCTTACTAGAGGTATCTTCTAACCTTAAATCCGAGTGTGAATCTGCCACTATGTGCAATTATTGTAGTCAACTCTCCCCTTTTTCAATGATTTTGATTAAGTATTTCCTCACCACCCTTGAAATCTTTTTTTGTGCAGAAACCAGCAAGTTGGGGCGATCGCACTAATAAATTTCTCCTCTAATAGGTTGAGCTAGTGTTGGTCCAGCACTCGTCTACCAGAATTGCAACAAGGCAAAAACTGTTAACTCTTTACATGAAGTTCCATCAATTGCTAGAAACCTAGAAAGAACAAATGACATTCCAACCATCTCCAAGGCTCCACCTTGCTATAGAAGCAACAAAAACAATAACTTAAACATACCCATTACAGATTTCTGAGCTGCATAAAAGAGATGATCATAAAAATCGAACCTTTGATTAACTGAGGATAGGTAAAAACTTACTTTTGTTGCAAGAAGAGAGGCTCTTTGGATTCCTCTGAATCCTTCTATCAGAATCAGAATCAGAATCAGAATCTTATCTGTTTTGGTTCTGTTTTCGATCATCCACCAATGGGAACTGGGAACAAAACAGAACACACCTTTTCACAAAAATAATAAAAAGGGAAAACCCCAGAGTAAAAGTCAAATCCTTGGTTTGGTTTAACTTATTGCTATGATGTCTGATTCTGGGTTCTGTTCTGCACAATCCGGCTATATTTTTATATTCATTCACCAAAAGCCGTGAGGATTTAGGAATCCAACATCTAATCTAATCCAAATCATACCCTTTTTTGTCTCCCAGGAAAGCATCTGAATTATCGCAACAGAAAACAGTTAAATTTTTTTTTTTTTTGTGAAAAAAAAGAAAACAGTTAAATTTAGAAAAGAAAACAATGCTGTTGTTGATATTTATTTTCTTTTTTGTCACACTCCACAATATCGTATTAGTATATGAAGAAATTTTTTAAGTGTCAATAATATTTATATAGAAGTGATATTTTTGGCACTAAAGTTTCTTTCTACGCTCCACCGTATAGAAAGAAAGATGAGAAGAAAGAAAGTAAATGCCAATAATATTTTTCAAAAGAAGAAAGGAAAAATTTGAAAATTGATTGAGAGTGTTTGAATTTTAGGGGGGTGTATTCAATTGAGATTTGGAAGAATTTTAAATGGGATTAGAAATTTGGGTGTATTCAATTAGGAGTTTAGAAGAGTTTATAAAAATCCAGGTGTATTCAATTGGGATTTCAGAGGACTTTTTTTAAATCCATCTAAATCCTAGTGTATTCAATCGTGTGTTTTTAAAAATCCATCAAAGTTTAGGTGTATTCAAAATTTTGGTGATTTTAAAGGATTTCATAAATTGATGGATTTGGAGGGGTTTGGGTGGATTCATATAGTGTAATTTGTTCTTGAACAAATCCCACCTCAACCCTTGAGACTTTGGTAGGATTTTTATTTTGCTCTCATTCCCTCTTCCTCTCCACCATCACCACCCTGCTGCCTCCCTGCCTTCAAGCACAATGACATCATCTCTAGTGTTTTTCCCTCGGCAACAGAGGACATCATCAATAACTAATCAGTGTTAATTCTAATCCACCGGTGATTATGGCGACGATGAGCGTTAATTCCCTCTTCCTTTCGTTCTTCGAGCTTCCGCGTACTTGTTTGCTTTGTCCGAAGGGAAACAAGCTCATGGGAATGCTTTGAAACTTGGGTTTGGTTCGGATGTTTATGTTAACAACAGTTTGATTCATTTGTATGCGTCTCGTTGGTTTTTGGACTTAGCACGGAAAGTGTTCGATGAAATGCCTGAGAGAAGCGTTGTGTTGTGGAATGTGATGATCGATTCGTATGTTCGGGTGGGGGAGTTTGAGACTGCATTGAATTGCGGGTGATTGTTAAGACTGATGGGTATACAATGCACAGCGTTGTGAATGCTTGGGATTTCAAAGGATTTTAAAGAAGTTGAAACTCCTCAAAATCTGTTAAAACCCATGTTAAAATCCATTAAAATCCATAGTCAAATTTCTTTAAAATCAGTCAAACTCCTTTGAAATCCATAGAATTTGAAGGAGTTTTAACTCATTTAAAATCCTTCTAAATCCCAATCGAATACACCCCCCTTAAGCAGCAGTTGTTGGGTTTCCATAAAAGACAGAAAGAGGGGAAAAGACTGGAAAATGACGTTTCTGTGTTCACATTTTAGAGAGGGGCATTGACTCTGCCGTCACGGCCCCTATTGCTCATCTCTTTCACATTAGTGCACGTGTATTTTAATGTAGGTACCGTATGGCATTCTATATGCAAGGTTTGAAATATCGGAGGACATATCGTTTTTTCCAGCCTTCGATATGGAAAGGGGGGGTGAAGTGTTGTTATCTTTCACCCAATATCGCGATTTTGGCTAAAAGTCGATGACAATCGATGAAATCGACAACTTATCGGTGATTTCTCCGATATTGAAACCCCAAACATTCCCACAATTCAACTCAAATTTAGACAATCAACAACCATTCCTAGATCAGACAATCAATCAAGCTGATTCGGATGAAAACAACATCACATTTCTGACTCACGGCGTCGGTGCAGGCGATTAGGCCGCGGAGGATGATGTTGAGTCGACGCAGGTGATTAGGCCGTGAGGATGACGATGTTGAGTTGGCGGAGGTTCAGCAAGCGGGTTGAGCAATCGGCGGTGATTCGCTGAGCGATTTGAATTGGGCAAATATATGGGTGATCGATTTTGGATTTGGGTTGGGGGAGAATATGCGTTATCGATTTGGATTTGGATTGGCTGTAGAAGATGGAGCAGCTGGGGAGAAGAAAGAAGGAAAAAAAAGTGCGGAGTCTGAGAGTGCGAAGTCAGAGACGTTTTGGTGTGTTTTGGCATGCTTATCCCTTCTTAATTCTGCAATGGTCACTTTAAAGTGTTTGACTGGTTTTGTAGATATTTTCATAAGCAACTGACTGTTGACTTATGTATCTGTAAACTTTTTGGGCGGCACATGTATACAAAACGGGACAACAGGACATGACAGGAAATACATTGGCAGAACCGGTTCTCTCCCGTTTGAAACGGTCACGTTTAATACACTATGAATTCAATCATGGTATCGAGAAGTGTCACAAAAACTGCAAGGCTGTTATTATGAATTTCGATGTGTCCCGTTGATTGAATTATTATTAATGAAATTATGTGTAGTTTTAATTCTGCCTATCGTATGTTTTATATAAGTACTCATAATTAACATGTACTTAATTCCTATATAATGTATGCATGTTGATTATACTTAACATATGATATATCACCAATTTTAATAGTCTTAAATATGCATTGTGAGATGATTAAACAATTCCTTTAGTTTCATTCATCCGAAATATCCGTCGATATATCCGTAAACTGAGCTATCGATATTTTTGTCGACATCGATATTTTAAACATTGTCTATATGTAGCGTAGTGCTAGTGTATTTTAAGTTCCGAACTAAACCAAGAGGAAAAAAGAGATCAATTTTTTAGCGGATACCGTGCTACAACAATCCTACATACATTAGAAGTATCACACATAATGGGGGGCCGATTTCATATAAATAAAGAGGGCAAGTGTTCGAGATGATAATTTTATGGCCACATGTGCTTATCTAAGGGATCAATTATAGAGTAGCAGCAATGTATATAGTGGTTTAGGAAAAGAACTCAATTAGTGTTCAGCCTAGTTACATAACGATTTCATCCAATTGTATAATTTTTGTTGTTGGTAGAATTGTTTTTGTACTTCTTTGTTGTTGTTATAATTGTTTCAAGAAGCTATAACTATTTTTGATGGAACAATATGTTTGGGACTGGACCTAATGGTTTATTAGGTTGAAGGTACTCCAACAATTGTCAGGTTGTACTTCAAGAATATACAACCATAATGATGTGGTGGGGGTAGAACCAAGTGATCAATTGGTTGTACAAAGTTCAAGAACATAGATTCAGAAAAAGAAAAAAAACATTATTTTTAGAAGTTAAAATGAAATTGATTCTTTGTTAAATGAAGATATATGTTTATGAATTTGGAATCGGAATGAACAATACTGAGAATCGGCAAAAATTGGAATGAGCATGAGTCAGAGTAGGCTCGTGAGGTTGCGGGTTTGCTTTATGGGTTGCAACCGGTAGGTTCTGGTCTTGCTCTCACTCATGTGCTTTTTGCTGATGACTCGGTATTATTCTGTCGGGCAACTGTCGAAGAGGATTTGGAGATGCTTGATCTGTTACAGTGCTATTCTGAGGGCTTGGGTCAGTTGATAAATTTCAGTAAGAGTTCCCTCTACTACAGTGCCAATTGCCCGACAATTGTTCGTAGCCAAATGTAGAATATCTTATAGATCACGCAAGAAGGATGGTTTCGGGAAATACCTTGGCCTACAAGCAGATTTTGAGCGATAAAAAAGGGTCGTGTTTGATGATATTCGTAAAAAAATTGAACATAGGGTGAATGGGTGGGCGGAGTCCTTCCTTTCGCATGCTGGAAAGGAAGTCTTAATTAAGTTAGTGGCAATGGCAATGCCAGTGTACTCTATGTCTTGTTTTATGCTACCCGTTGGCCTTGGTAAGGATATTGAGAGCATTCTACTGAAGTTTTGGTGGTGTAGTCAGCAAGACATGAAAGGTATTCCCTGGGTAGCTTGGGAGAAGATGACCCGAGCTAAATGGCATGGGGGGCTTGAATTTTGGGATCTTATCAGCTTTGACCTGGATATGCTGGCAAAAGTAGGGTGGCGGCTACTTCAAAAACCAAATTCCCTCTTGGCTAGAGTATTACATGATAAGTAATTTGCCAACCAACCCCTCTTATCTGCAGGTTTGGGTAGTCGACCATCCTGGGGTTGGCGAAGTATTATACAAGGGTTGGCGAAGTATTATACAAGGGTGACTTATCCTGGAGTCGGGCCTTCGTTGGCGAGTGGGTGATGGGAAATCTATACGCACAATGGAGGACCCTTGGTTTCCAGTCCCGTATACTTTTCGTCCGAAAGCCAGACATGTCGAGCTATGTTGCTGATTTGGTAAATGATAACACTCATGACTGGAATGCACCCCTGGTTCGGCGTCTTTTTCCTCCTGATGAAGTGACCACTGTCCTCTCCATCCCCGTTAGTTGGCTAGGGTGTCCTAATCGATTGATATGGCATTTTTTTGGAAAAGCGAATTTATACGGTGAAGTTGGGATATGGTGTTGCCACTTATCTCCGTCGTAATGCCATGTTAAAACGCAAAGGACAAGGTATGTATAGTGGTGGCCACGATTATGGACCAGCTTGGAAAGCTATATGGGGTTTAGATGTTCATAATAAGATAAAGTGTTTCGTGTGGAGATGTTGTATGCATGCCTTGTTAGTTAGGGGTAATTTGAAGCATCGAGGGGTGCAGGTGGATCCAGTATGTCCGGTTTGTATGCAGGGGGTTGAGACAGTTTCTCATTTAATGTTTGGTTGTGATTTCGCTCGGGCATTCTGGTTTGCTATCCCTCTCCAACTTCCTATATGGCGGTTCTGCAGCCTTGATTTTCTCCAGAATTGGATGTCGATATTAGATTACTATAAGGATTATGCCGACTGTGATGCCATCTTGCATGGTATTGCCCCTGGGTCTTTGGCGGCCATGGAAGTGTCGAAACTCTGTGGTTTTTGAAGGTTGTCAGATTTTGCCTCGAGTTACGGTGGACCTGCCGATGGCGCAACAACTGGAGTGGCAAGAGAGCAAGGTGGAGTCTGATGAGATCCCTCCCCCTTCTCGTTCCGGTCGGGGTAGTGTGTTGCCCGGTCCCTCTTTAAGGTGGGTACGGCCGGAGTATGGCTTTGTCAAACTCAATTGCGATGGGGCATGGAGTGCGAAGACTCGGAGTGGAGGTGTTGGTTGGGTTGTAAGAGACTTTACGTGTTGGTGTCGGAGTGTGGGTGGTGAAGGAGGTTTACTGGCTACTTGTGCTTTGGCCATGGAGGGTGAGGCCATTGGGGGGAGGGGGGCTTGGTTGCGTGCTTGGAGGGTGGCTTTTTGAAGGTGATCATGGAGTCGGATTCAAAGATGCTTATCGATGCTCTCAATGACCCTGTGTTGGGTCATGCTGATGTGGATTGTTTAGTTTTTGATATTCGTCAATTGATAGCTAGTTTCGAGTCTATCTCATTCTGTTATATCTTGCGGGATTGTAACTGAGCAGCTCACTTAGTTGCTTCTTTTGTTAATAAACATTCATGTCGTTGTTCATGGGATGATAATCATCCGTCTTGGCTCTTTAATCTATTTAATATCATTGCGGAGGATGCTAATGTTTCTACCCGACTTTAAGCCTAATAAAACTGCTATCTTTGTCAAAAAAAAAAAAGAGTAGGGCAATTATTGAAGCATTTACTAACAATTTTGAATCGTAATGAAATAAAAGCTGACTTCTATTGAATTGCTTACGATGCTCTCTGCAAAAAACATTAACAATTTTATATGTTTATTAAAAATTAGAATTAATAATATAAATAAGAAACAATTATATTTTGACACTACTTGAAGAGCCAAATACCCAAAAATACTACTACACTTTAAACATTACAATATAGTACTATTTTAATAGCTGTCCACTATTCTTATTCGGTTTCCGATTTGCATTTACGTCTTTTTCTCTCCTCTCATTTTGTGTGTCCAATTTTTTTTTTCTTCTCTCTCCTCCTTTTCTGCAGCCAATATTATTTCTTTATTTGTCTTTTTCTTCTTTTCTCTCCTCCTTTTATTCATTCAACCTCCTTAAAATTGAAGGAACAAGAACAATTTCCTTCAAACTGAAGGAACACATCCTTCAATTTGAAGGAACATGAACAACTTCCTTTAAAGTGAAGGATGTGTTCCTGCAAATTGAAGGAACAAGCACAACTTCCTTATGAACAACTTCCTTCGTAGTGAAGGAACAAGCACAACTTCCTTTAAATTTGACATGATGTTACATCAAAGAATCAACTATGGTATGTAAAATAAGAAACATTTCTCTTCTGAACTTTCAAAGAAAATGTAGATATGCCATTTGATGATACTTTGACTAAACCCAATTTTTGCAATATTCACAGCGACCACCTCCGCTTCCCAGAGAAACAAAAACTCAGACTTGTTCTTCACACAAAGATTTGCTGATGAAGTGCTCGGATCGGGTGAGGGCCTCCGCGCGGTACCAGGATTTGCAGACCAATAAGGCGTTGCGGTCGCGGTGGGAGGTGAGTACGACCACTCCAGAGCAGTTGCGGACCTTGTTGGAGATGATTGGGCCGTCGATGAGATCCATGGGCGGAGATCGGTCGTCGTCCTCGGAAATTTGGGACGAAGAAGACGAAGGGAGCGATGGGTCCTCTCCCATTAAGCTCACCCCACAAACACAACGCCGAGCCTTGTTTCTTGTTTTGAATTTCTGGGCTGATCTGCTTTTGGAGTTTTGATGAATTTGAAATTATCAAAGATGGAATCTTTTTGTGTTTGCTTTTGTTGGGTTGTGAATATTTTAATCTAATGGAAAATTTTCAGATCATGTTGTGAAGAGGAGGAGAGTGTGGGAAAATGGTGGGAGGTTTGGGGAGGTGGGTTGTGATGTAGCAGAAACGGAGAAGGTGGGTTGGGGGGATTATTTTAATTGAATTGGGTCACAGGAGAGTGAAAGAGCTGTAGCCTGTAGGGTGGAGTGTCTGCTGTTTGTGTGAAAACGTGGTGGTCCACCTCTGTACGTGAACATGGTATCAACAATGCAGTGCTCAATAGATTATGTAGCTGATCTACCGACATATACAGGTAATAAAGTGTAAAAATAGTAGTTAATTGTAAGAAAAAATATGGAAGTATTTTTGATAATACCAACATATATATAATAGTTTTTAGCAAAAGCCCCTATAAATAATAATGATAAATCTATGAAGTTATTTGCTATTAATATTTTGTAAAAGTGATTACATTAAAAATATGAGGGTAGTTTGGGAAGAATAGTTTGACTCCATCATAATTTATAAAGGGGGCTGTCCTTGTCTTATTTTTCCACCACTAATCTTAATAAAATTATAATTAAAATCAACTTATTTTATTATTCCAAAATTGTCCTCATCATCTTCCCTCTTTTAAACCCTAATTCTAAAAACACCAAAAATTATGCAAAAATTGCTTCTTGACATCCTCCATGATGCACTCACCCGACGAGGTATTGAAGGTGATGAGGAGTTGAAGGTGATGGGGGAGTCGCAGTTTTGCCTACAAGCACCCGAATGCGAGTAATTTCGGGATACAAGATGTTGTGGGCGTTGCACTGGTATCATTGGCCAAGCATGTCAACAAACTGATTAATTAGTTAATCAATTGGGCATTTGATTTGTAACTGCGATGGAATTGGAATTTCTGTGTGTTGAGAGAAGGATGAACAGGTTAAAGTTTGATTAGTTAATTGAGTATGAATTGGCAACTACACATTTCCCACCTTGCCGACACTACACATAAAGTTAACTTTCATCAAGGATTCGCAGACTTTGGTGATTGGATTTGAGGAGAGAGTCGGCAATGAGGAGGGTGAATGCATCAGGGAGGATGTCGCGAGGAAATTTTTTTACAATTTTTGATTTAGCGTTTAAAAGAGGGAAGAAGATGAGAGCAATTTTGGAATAAGAAAATAAATTAATTTTTATTGAAATTAATGGGTGGAAAAATAAGACAAGGAGGTGGAAATAACAGCCCCTTCATAAAAACAGGAGGGATTTATAGAAAATCAAGAGTGATTGCTACCTATCAAAAAAAGGAAAAACAAAAGAAGAGTGATTGTAAATTTTGGTGTAGATCTGAAGTGGGAATAACTTCTCCACTCTTCTCATTCTCACTCTTGATTGAAGATATACCGAAGTGTTTCTAGAAGAACGCACTAGTTGACTTGAGGAATGGTGGTTTCTCCATATATATAATATATATACAGTTGCACTGCCCCTACATTATAATATATATACAGTTGCACTGCCCCTACATTAATGTCCTTCGACCAAACTCTTCCCATCTAAATTCATTAAAACCCTTCTTGTTGTTATAGTGAGTTGCCATATATTATTGTTCATTTATCTAAACCGATTTGTCAAGATAACCTTCAACATCTTGGAAGATTACATATATCTATATGTTTGTACTTTATTATTCGTGGACCGTTGTTACTTCATGCACATGTGACCAAGACGACTGTACTGTGGCAGGGATGCATGACAAGGAAAAATGTCGAGAATGACTATTCTAGTCAATCGAACAAGTCAATGCGGAACAATATGGCCAAATCCTCTTAATCGCCGGATGTTAGTGCTTCCACAACTGTCGACTCCTTAACGATATTGTACGCTTTGTACGCTATTCACATAATCTCTGACATACAATTATATATTAAAAAAAAAAAAAAAAAATAAACCACAGACCGGGATGACATCCCTTTAAAGGGCAAAATTTGCCTACTCAATGTTGAGAGTATGAGGTTCCTTCTCAAAGATCATTTTCTCAAAATGCAAATATATATGGGATCATTTGGTCTTTTAAATGTATCAAAATATGTAGATGATTTTTTTAATTAATTCCTCATAATTAGATAATTAGATGATCTCATATTTGGTTCATTTTTTTTAGGAAATAATCTTTACTAAATAAGTTATAACATGAACGATTTTGGTCATAATATACCAAACGTAAGATGGAAAGAAATAAAAACGAAACGAGAAACTCCTACTCATAAATGAATTGGTAAGCTTCCCAAAATGAATATTGTGACTATTGGACATCATGAGAAGTTGGCATGCCTAATAATGTTTCAATATCCAGGCATATCCTTGGAATACTATATTTAGCATAAGCTACTTGACCCAAAAAAATAATTATTATTATCTGAGATAGCTATCTACCACCCACTATATTTAAAACCTCGTTGTTGTTGTTATTATCAAATGCAGGTGTCCAGTAATATTCTAATTAAATTCCATGACGAACTTCAACAATTGGAGAGATTAGATTTTATTGACATTTATTTTTCATTATTTATATGTGCCTGATTGATACACGTGTGTGGTATGTGCGCACCTGATAAACGTTTGGGTTGACTATTCCTACCTCTCAATTAGGGTTCTGCAACTAATTGATAACGAAATCTCATTTTGAAAACGATTCATAACAGCATCTTCAACAAGAGTATCTTCAGAAGACTCTACAAACGACTCTATAAACTTAGTTTGCAGAGGACTGCTGTAAATAACTATGCAAATTATACAGAGATGTTGTAAGAATGGGGTCTATACAATATATTGAATTGAAAATATTGAAATCTCCCACTTCTCATGACAAATTGAGTTCACATGAATTTAAAGTGTACCATACACAATATAATACTAGTTTGCTCAACTTATTTGCATATTCCCTTTGAGTGATCAACTTTAAGAACTAGGTAAATGAATATATATGGTATCATGTCATCCATCAAACTACATATTTGCCTATTATGCTTATAAGATGCTCTACTATGCGTACACTCAAATTTCCCTTGCAACATTTGTGCTGGCCCAACTTTGCTCACTAAACCGTTTTCTTCTCTTCTCTTGCACTGAGGTTCAGAATCCAAGTTTCCTCTTTATCTCTATTGTATTGGAGGTACGTCAAAATAGTCAATCACGACATTTACAAAATTCAAAAAAGTATGTGGAGAAATATTTGAAGAAAACCCCTCAGGGTACAAGTGCCCATTCGATAAGTGCTTTTGAGACAGAAGCACTTTTAGATTTGAAGGAATTCATATGTACGCTTCATATATATATATATATATATATATATATATATATATATATATATATATCAGTGATTCTAGAATACGGACGTCCGCATTTTGCTTACAGTCCGGACCCGCCCATTTCTTACACTTTTCCTGCCCCAAATTGGTTGGATGATACCTCTGATCAATGCACTAATGCATTGACATCTGACACTACATTGTAAATAAAAATCCAATTCAATTCGACACCTTTTTCACCTCTTCTTTGACTAGCAGCAGAAAAAGCATAGAGGTTTTAACTTTTCATTAAATTTTAGTTGTTGACAACTTTATAAGTCTGCTGTAATACATAGCATGCATTGTTGTTGTTAGTTGTCAAGAAATCAGCACGTTTGGGGCAGGAAAAGTGTAAGAAATGGGCGGGTCCGGACTGTAAACAAAATGCGGACGTCCGTATCCTAGAATCACTATATATATATAATCAAAGATGCTTTTAGCTAAGTAAAAAAGTAAAACGTACTTAAAGTATACAAACCAAATGGGGGTCGCATTTGGATCGGATAGTGGTCGACCCAAATTCGAACCATCTATAATCGATTATCAAGTTCATATTATATTCAAATCATCAGATTCAGCATCTCAATTCGTATATATGTTAAGTTGGATTAAGATTGAATTCGGATCAAAATCCGATCCATGGCCTAAAAAAAGTTCATTTTGTAATAATTCTCAACCCATTTAATGTTCTAACGGTTAGAATCACCCACTTCCTCAATGATCACCATCTCCTCATTAATATGCAACAGCAAGATATCATCAGATAACAAAGCCTAGTTGTATACTAGTAGTACTGTCTCACTGACAAAACATATTACAGCCCACTATATAATGTCACCCTAATGTCAAATATCATACACCACACCGTTACTACTACACAAAAATTCTTGTTTTTCCAATCAAAATGGGAAGTCTAGATTTGATCCCCACGGTCGACTCTTCCTCCTCCTCCGCCGCCGACGTCTTCAACCCCTTAGACCCGGAAGACTTCCGAAAACAAGCCCACCAAATGGTCGACTTCATCGCCGACTACTACTCCCAAATCGAGTCCTACCCGGTCCTCACCCAAGTCCAACCCAACTACCTCCGCTCCCACCTCCCTTCCTCCGCCCCTTACCGCCCTGAACCCCTCCAATCCATCTTCGCCGACGTCACCGCCCACATCATGCCCGGCATCACCCACTGGCTCAGCCCTAACTTCTTCGCTTTCTTCCCTGCCACCGTCAGCACCGCCGCCTTCCTTGGCGAAATGCTCTGCACTTGCTTCAACTCCGTCGGCTTCAACTGGCTCGCCTCCCCCGCCGCCACCGAGTTGGAGATGGTCGTCATGGACTGGCTGGCCAACATGCTCAAGCTGCCTCCTTCCTTCATGTTCTCACCAACCGGTGGCGGCGGCGGTGGCGGTGGCGGTGTCATTCAGAACACTACAAGTGAATCCATCTTTGTAACCCTAGTTGCCGCTAGAGACAAAAAGCTTCAATCTTCGGCGACAAACGACATGAAAAAGCTTGTCGTTTATTCTTCTGATCAAACCCACATCACATTCACCAAAGCCTCCAAGCTCGCCGGAATATGCCCTTCCAACATTCGGTCCATTCCGACAAGACAGGATTCGGGTTTCGCTTTGTCTCCCGAGTTACTTCGCAAGGTGGTGGAGGCTGACGTGGCATCGGGGCTGGTCCCACTCTATCTATGTTTGACCGTGGGGACAACTTCGACCACGGCCGTTGATTCCATTGAGCCCCTTGCCCACGTGGCAAAGAATTACGACATGTGGGTCCACGTTGACGCGGCTTACGGTGGAAGCGCTTGTATTTGTCCCGAGTTCAGGCACTACTTGAACGGGGTGGAGCAAGTCGACTCGCTGAGTCTGGCCCCGCACAAGTGGCTACTCAGTTATTTAGACTGTTGTTGCTTGTGGGTCAAGCAATCTAAGTTGCTGGTCAACGCGTTGAGCACGAACCCCGAGTACCTGAAGAACCAACCGAGTGAGTCCGACTCGGTGGTGGACTACAAGGATTGGCAATTGGGCACTGGTCGGAGGTTTAAGTCACTTAGGTTATGGCTTGTGTTGCGTAGTTATGGCGTTGCCAATCTCCAGAGTCACATTAGGTCAGACGTTCGAATGGCTAAAATGTTTGAGGAGTTCATTAAATCGGATCCCAGATTCGAAATCGTTGTGCCTAGAAAGTTTGCATTGGTGTGTTTTCGACTTAAACCGTTCCCATGGGCCGAGTCGAGTTACACCGACTCGTTGAACCGGAAGCTACTCGACCGGGTTAACTCAACGGGTCATGCTTACATGAGCCACACTGTAGTCGGTGGGATATACATGTTGAGGTTTGCCGTGGGGGCCACGCTAACACAAGATAAGCATGTTGTTGCCGCGTGGAAGTTGATCGTGGAGGGAGCTGATGCATTGCTCAAACTCAAAGGTATATGATCAAATGCATCTATCAAAATGTACGTGGCCCAAAATAAAGAAAGATTACAATTTACAAGTATAGCCAAAAACATTTAAGTGTACAATATTAGCTACCTATCTATGGCTGTATGATCTATGAAGACATAAATTTCATTGTATTTGTTCATCCCTTGTTCATATGTTGGACGAATTTGTAGTTGCTCCAACTTCCAACAGTGTTTTTGTTGCTTCTTTTAGTCGGTACATATCTTCATTTTGTACCAAACCTGGCAAAATCCGGGGTGTATTTGTGTAATTTTTCTCATTAATATATATGTTCATGTGTGTAATATGTTGGTAAGTACAGTTTTCCATCCCAGAGAAAATTTTAGTTTTCCATCCGGGGTGAAATGAGAAAAGGAATTTAGTTTTCCGCTGCAGCACAAACGAATGTGTTTCAAAAAAACTATTGATTGGACATAACGATGAGAAGATGGCAGGTTCAAAAAATTAGGTCCTCCTTGAATATTATATGCTTGAATGTAACAAAGATGAACCTTATGATACAATTTGTCTGTGAATGAAGCAGAATATAGTGGAACATTTCAGATTACATATATGTCATGCGGGAGGGATGGTTTGTGATGTTCAAGACCACCATGGAGCATCGCCGGTTCTGAAATCAGTTTCAGTCCAAGGAACAAACACTACCTTGCCATCATCAATATCAGCATGAGCCAACGCCAGAGACTGTTCCAACAAGTATAAAGATTGGTTATGAAAAAAAGAAGAAAAAAAAAGAATTAAAGACCAGTTATTAAGTAATGACAAGATTAAGAAGCAGCATTTCATTTCCTAACAATTATGGGAAAAGTTGGAAGAGCAAATGATTGCATGTTCCTTGACTTTCACAGAGTTCTGTATGCAAATTGCAGAAAATATTTGATCTTCTCTTCTCGGTTAATATACCATCAAGACAAGAACTTGAATTCGTGTCCTCTAAAAAGAGAAGACGGAGAAAAATATGAATTGGGGAGATATGATCATAGAAACTCACCAAAGGTGCAGGTCCTCTGACAACCCTTCCTTGTTCATTGTATTGGGAACCATGGCAGGGGCATATGAACTTCTTCTCATTCTGGTTAAATGGTACGACACAACCAAGGTGAGTGCAGACAGCATTGATTCCATATGTGGCAAGAGTTCTATCCTTTTCCACAACGAGGTAAGTAGGATCACCCTGATAAGCAAAAAGTTCAAATTAATTGACATTCTACACATACTTCACCTGTTTCTCAATCAAATATACGGGGTTCGTTCGCCACAACACATCTAGAAGTATTATAATGCTACAGGGTGAATAGAAAATCAGAGTTGAACTTTTCATACAATTGAAATGCAGGAAGGCATTCAGTATCATGAGTAAGATGTATTAGTACAGTACCTTCAATCCTTGTGTAAGAGTCCTGTCACCAGGGCCGTGATTCTTAAGCCATTCAGCAGCGATCACATCATTTCCAAGAGCATCCTTAGCAACTTGACCACCAGCACCAGCACCAGAGCTATAATTGTTCTCAAATCAATCAAAGAACCATGGAAAAGAGCTAATGATACGCAATTTAACTCCGACAAACTGTTTTGATATGATAGAGTATAAGATGATTGATGAGTACTCACATCCTAACAATTTACTGCTAGGAATATAGTAAACTAGAAAACTTTATCTTGGTATCAAGAGGCCTTGTAGTACTAGTGATCTACAAACGGACATGCTCTCTGTCAAAGTATAGATTTCTGTCGATAAATACAAATTTGAGTGGTTGTATAATGTTGTGGAGTTGAAAGCTGTGAAAAAGTTTGAAATTCGTCCACATTTACAAATCACACAACAAAGGACATAGTTAGGTACATTGGTGAGTGACTTCAACACTTAAATACGATTTCGAATGATAATAATCCAATTTCTTACTCAATAACAACGGCAAGATTTATAGAAGATTAGGCGAGCAAAACTACACATCTAATTTCCGTCATCAAAAGTACCAATATTATAGTAACCCAATTATAACAAACCACCCAATAACAAGAGCAGAGATTGCACCACCAATCACACATAAACATGCAAGAGTATAAAAAAGAACTTGATATATATAGAGGGTAAAAGTAAATCTGTAAACTCACTCACCCAGGTGGGGCAAAGAAAGTGGCATAAGGAACCAACATGAAACCACTGGGAAGAGAGATAGCACCCAGAAGCAGCAAATTCATAAGCTTCCTCTTTTCCATGTCCGGCACTCGATCAGCTGAAATACTGGCCGCCTGGCAAGCGATTCTCATTCCCTTTCCCTTCCCGCCGGCCACCTGGGTCCTCTTGCTCTTCACACCAAAAGCCTGTGCTGATGAAGAAAACATCGCACTCTTGCTGGAGCATAGCTGCAAAACCAATAATCAAACACAGAAGACCATTATCAACTAACTAACTAACAATTACTGCATATTTGTAGTGTTTGTTTTTTACCTGCGAAGTGGTAGCAGGAGATAGAGTGGAGGAAGCCATGGTTCTTGGAGATGATAGCTTCTTTCTAATTTTCTGGTGCAGTTGAAATTGGGTTTTGTAACGCGCACTACAGCCATTAGAGAGTGGATAAGGCGCATAGCCAACAGGGTGATACGTTACCACCACATGTTCAAGATCAAATTATTTATTTTTTTCTTTTCCTCTTCTATAAACTTCGAAATAAAAAATAGAGTTGCCCTTTTTATTATTGATGGGCTGCTAATGAGTTGATATACCCATGTTTTGGATGGGCTACAGATAGAGGGTTGTGGTTATCTTGCCCAACAAGTTTGCATTTGGGCTTGGGGTATTGGGGTTTGTCTCTCTAATGTGGATAATGCACAATTCATAACTTTTGTTTTTCTGCACAGTTCATGACTTTTGTTTTTCCGCTACCAGAAAGACAATCCAATCTGGAATGTCTTCCAACATCGGTCGAATCTGAAACATCTTCTAACATCGGTCGATAAAAGATGTACCATTACATTAGACTACCTACTAGCTGAGTTCAGTGTCTAACATAGATTTGCTAACATTTTGCTACTGAAAGTTGAACCAATTTTCTGTACCCAAAAAAGAAAAAAGTTGAACAAATTTCTGTATGAGAATGGGAATTGTCATTTTCATGTGTTGGATGGAACCATGATTGTTGACTTGGTCAACTGTCAACAGAACAAGACAGAGTTTCCTGATAGTAGAAAAATGTGAACATGAGTTTGCTAAGTAATCACAATGTCTGATCACAATCGATCACTATATCATGATTTCACATATACCAAAAGTCAAATGCCAATAAGCAATGCACCACATCTCTTTTTTCCGTCACTTGATCAAACCAGCCTTTTGTTGACAGTAAAGCAAGAGCATAATAATCAGTTCTCTGCAACTCCTCCACTTTTAAGTTTTTGTTTATGCTCCTTTATCCTAAAGTCATATTGCCTTGACCATTGAACAATCGAATTTTAGTGCTCAATTACCGTAGCTACTACCGTTGAACCAAAATTCGATAGTTCGCATTCATAAAATTGATGTCAACGATGGAATTTTGGTAGGAACTGTAATCAACTACCCCAATGCGTGTCCTTCTGTAGAGACTCTTGCAAGTTGTTTAAATTGGTGCCAATAACTCTCAAGTCTCAAGAGAAGTTGAATAGTAGCTGTATAGCTAGGTTTTCACTTTTGTCCCGAAAGTAGAACAAGCCCCACTTTCTTCTCTCCACAACCATGAATTTGCAAAACACAAAAAGAAAGAAAAATGAAATAAGAACTAAATAATGATGATGTTATCTGCATGGGGGTATGGCGTGACATATTTACTCATCATGGGCTTCCAAATCTCTTCCTCCTCTTTGTCCAAGCGTGCACTGTTCTCCACCTCTTCATATCTCTCTGCCATTTCCCAAAACTTCTCTTGTAAATGACTTCAAATTTTCTCAGTGTTTCTGTTAAGGGCCTCCTGAATAAGCCCATGACAGAAGCATATTTTCTCTCTCTGTCAATCGGTCTGGTAGAGAGTAAAAATTAAACTTTCATTTTGAACTGTAGGATTTGATCATGTGGCTGTAAAAAATTCAGATTTTCAAGTGGGGGTCGCTGAAAAAAAGAGAGAGGACCGAAGCACATTTAAACTTTGTTGCAAAATGTTATTAGAATAAGTGCTTTTAACTCTTTCAGACGTATTTTCAAACGTACATACACATTGATCTTTATCAATGTTTATGTAGCTAGAGAGGAAAAAGAAGTAAAGAAAGTTTTTCAATTGGGTTTCTTTTGCTTTCTCTTGCACCGACGTTGAGAATCCATTGTTTTCGTCAAAGATGAAGACACCGAACAAAGAAAGTAAAAGAAGGAAAAAAAACTATAAAGGAACCCCAAATCAATGATTAAAAGTAAGGTTTCGAGATGGAGCAAGCTTGAAGCAACACCCCCCCAAAAAACAATTCGGAACGTTCTTTAAAGCAAATTAGAGGCATTTCGATCCAAGTGATAAAACACAGCACCAAATTTAACGTTATTTGGCTTCTTCTGGTATATTTACATACTTTTTGTCTCCCAACTTACACAAAATTTAGATCCATTTTTAGTTTACTATTCCTTATGAATTGACTCACACAAGTAGAATCCTATGGGGGGTTATAGAATATTAAACCAAATTTTGCTCAAATATGCTTGTGCCATACAACTATACTTGTGTAGTTATGGTCTTTTTTTGTCAAGGTCGATACAATTAGCGTTAATTAATCTCAAAGTCCAACTTTTATAAGAAGAAAATCCGTAAGTTCGGGGTGATCAGGATTAAACACGAATACAAAATTATACTACCAAAATAGGGCAACTTCACCTCATGAACAATGTAAGGTGTTTTATCATACGTACAAGCACTCGATGACTACGCATAATCGAGGAAAATGTGCAACAATAATAGTGTAACCAAATTTCTAAGGTGCTGGGAGTACACACTTTTAGCAAAAAGAAAATTTTGGAAAGGACACTAGGTAAATAATTGGTAGACATGATGATAACAATCTATTATTATGTACTTTGAAGACTAATTATGATGCACCTGGATGTGCCTCTTCTTGAATGGCATGCACAAGTTGCTAAACAATTAATCTTTGCTTTATTTAGTAATTCTCAATTGACATTCTATCAATATAACCAAGAACTTTTTTCATACAAGCCATTGTGGATGGGGAGAGGCTCTAACCCGAGGACATGTTTAATCACGCGCCCACTTTATTATAGGCTTGACATTCATGATCCCCAATTGAAAGTCATGTCAAGTTTTTTTTTTTTAAATTTTTAACAAAAAGGGCCCCTTAAAAAAAAATTTTGGTTGGCCAAAACCCCAAAAAGGAGTACATGAAGTACAATGGAGAATTAAGCTCCAAGTGCCTCATTAAAAACCTCACAGAATATGAGGAAAAAAGAGTGCCCGATACTCCTACAATAAACAAAAGCATTCAAAGACAAAGAGATATAAACATATCGTCTGATTCGAAACCCGCCCCTTCTCCCTACGGCAAAGCCATCAGGAGATGAGAATGGGAACCTAGTCGACCTCCTTACGGCCTAACCATCAAAGGAAATTAGGCCCGAACAAACAATATACCCATTATCTACATATGTGAATCTACATAGAGAGTTGTAGCAAGCCAAGGGGGTCCATCCTCCACCCAGAAACCTCCATCCTGAGTAATAGTAGCCTCTCTCGCAAGCACATGCGCCACTATATTCGTTATGTGGTTGTTGGATGACCATTTGAACTCCCATTATACTACATAACCCCTGAATCTCCTCTATTATCCTTGCATAAGGATGACCTGCATGCCATCTCAAATTTACACCATGACTCACTTCCAAACAATCAGTCACTACCTCAGTAGGATAAGTATTCAAGTTAAGACAAAATTGAAGACCCATTCCTAAACTCAAGTTACATGTACACATACACATAATCTAGTGATTTAGCAGTATTTCTTCTCTAACCTTTGTTTAATACAAGTGATTAAGTGGTTTAGCACTATTTATTCTCTGACTTTTTTTTTAAAGAGATCTTAAATTTGACTCTCATTGATGCAAGAATCATATATTATGCTGAGTTTGATCTTGGATTATGAGTCATTTGGCGCTTGTTGAGGCTTTGATTAATGGTCTTTTTAAGTCTACAAAACTAACAGTTCTACTTAGCTTGAGCCTTATTTAATTGGGATTTTTTTTTTTTTACTAAATTTACTTTTTTTTTCTTTATACACAAGACTAACAAGGCAGATAAATAGTGAAAGGAACAAGAGGGAGCTCCAATCCTCCGATGTGGATTTGAGGATCAAAAGTGTTAGGTCAAAGTATTTAATTTGGATTGATGAATAATTTCAAAAGTAGGTGCATTTGAGGATGTGGGGGCCTACATTTTCACTTAACACATAAATTATGCTTATTAATATTTCTCTGTGTTCACAATAGAGTTCTGTAATTTGGAGTTGATCCATTAGGAAATAAAAGTAATGTGTATATAGTGTATATTCCTTAGTCCATAGGCCATCCAGGAAATAAGGGACCACGGCTAGTGTTGTAGGGGACCTAATTAAGTTAATGGAATCAATAAGCAGACTTTTATTTAGAAAGTTGTTAATGATCCATGGTCCTTTCTGTCTGTCATGCAGTCAGAAAATAGTGCAACACCGCCAATTTTGTATTACTAATCCAGCTTAAGGCCTAATAAATGGTTGGCATGGTATTTCTCTAGATAAATTAAGTTTTATGATGATGTTAGATTTACGATTCATGGTTTTATCCTTCAAAGGAACTTGCGTTTAAGGGGTTTTGAGAAGAAAGTTTAATTGGAAACTTAGTGTTAGAGTTGTAACTCCTGTGATTAGGCTTTAATTGTCATGAGTAACAATTGAAAGTTAACTAAACAGTTATTTCAAAGCCTCCTGACAAATTGGTCTCTGTCATTGTTTCATTCTACACTTCATGGAAGCCAAGTGCTGGTAGAGTTGAGTCATATGACTCTTAGGCTAGTTTGGCTACTTATTTTAACCTTTCCTTAACTAAAATAACAGCTAAAAATAAGCTCGAAATGTTTGGAAATATTTTTGAAGTTATTATAAATAACAAACCATCACCTTCCTGTTTCCATTCAACATATTACCAGCCACAGACCAACACCTCCATAATCAAATTCACATCCAAATCAAATTCACATTCATTCATCACTCGTCCCATCCAACCATTCATATCAAATTCCATTCACATCCTATCAAATTCAACATTTCCACGACCGCACCCATCGTCTCCCCCCCCCTCGTCTCCGCCCATTTCTCCCCCCGCACCCCTCCCCTCGCCGCTCCCCCGCACGCCTCGCCCTCCCCGTCCCCAGCCCCTTGTCCATCGCCCGCCCTCCATCCTGCCCTCCCGTCCCGCCATCGCCGCCCATCATCCTTCATCGCACCCACAACTCACCCCATCCGCCCGCCATCAACAACCACAACAAAACAATCTAAAAAGAATGAGGAGCCCAAACTCAATATTAAAAAAAGCAACGACATTCACCGCTTCTCGTTTCCTTCTTTAATTCCCAAAAAGCTCTTCTAAGAGTCGCTTTTTTCATTCACCAACACAACTTATTTTAAGCGCTTATTTTATATTACCAAACCCCCACTTAATATTAGTTTACTCTGATACCATATTAAATTTCAAAGTAAAGCAGTAACGGACTGAAAGAGAAGTGGATCTAATACCGATATTGTTTTCAAGTTAATCATTTTGGTGATAGGTGTGGAGTTTCCAAAATGTTTCGGTGTAATTAAAAGTGAATAAACTCGTTATAAATTGTAATGTTTTATGTCAAACTTTGAAGATGTGAGAATATATACCTCAAAACCTATCTTCCTAATATGTGGTTATTCCTTATTTCAACATGTGGCTTTCTCCTCATTCACTTCAGTTGATTGAAACCATCAAATTTTATCATATTCAGTTCCCTGTGATGCATCTGTTCATGCATATTTTGTGCAAGTGTAAAGCATAATCTATACATATAACACTAGACATATTTCTTTGTCGTTTTGGTAGTCTTTTGTATTTGGAAGGAAGAAAGTAGGACTCATTCAATTGGGCACATATGCTCGAGCTGTCACTCTGCCTTGGCCATGAAAAGACTGAATTTCTATTGTTTGTGTTTGGGGCCATTTCCATTAAATTAAATTTTAAAGAAAAACTAGTATATTTTCTTTTCAAGAAGAAAAATGGATCGATCTTCGAAGACTTTCACTGGAGTGGTTACATAGTTTGGTGTAAAGCGGCAACGTTTCAGTTTTCAAACATTTGTTGTTTGCCTTTCTCCAATAATCTATCCTTGTAATGTCAAATTTGGTGTGGGATGGTGTGGATTTCAGCCCCACTTGACTTCCATGGGTTTTCAAGGACTTGACGAGCTTCCTACTTGCCTCTCTGTCTGTCAATATGAAGACAATTTTATAATACGAATGCAATTGTAGTCATTCACTTGACCAGATGTCCATTTTTTAGTGGAATATGGATTAGCGTTGAATAGGTGGATTATATTTGTGCTACAAGAACAGATTTGCATCTTCGATAGGTCCTTCCAGTTTTTTATGTTCATTGTACTCATTTTCCATTAGTACCGTCTTTATAGTTGTGTTTTTTGAGTACTGAATATCGAAAGATATAATGCGTCCACACACATCACAATGGTTAATTAGTATCGGGGAATACCTGACCTTCCTTATTCCAATTAATAAATTACGGAAAAAAATAAAAGATGGAACACATAATTACAATCATAATCAGATGAACAAAGTTAAATCAGTGAATTGCAACTCATCAATGTGACCATGTCATCTGATTTAGCGAGCGATCGTGAACAAGAATAATGCAAGACAAATTGAGGTTCTCAAAAAAAATTGTCAGATAAATGTACATATGCTTATCACTTTTAGATCCGATATGGACGATTAGTTCTTTCGAGAATATCCAACAGTTGGATATCAAAAACATGTTTATCATTCTAAAGCGCCATGTTTATATATCACAAATCTTTTGAAAAAGAAAACAAAAGAATAGTGACTTCCAGAGTAATTCCAGTTTTTCACCCTGCACTCTTTCATTGGTATTCCGCTTTCTGCAAGAGGAGCAAGGCTACGTGTGAAAATCACTTCCAAAAAACCCAAATTTACTACGGCAACCAATCTTTTGGCTGAGGTGCATGCTACACTCCATTGAGCCCCAACCCATCTGATCAAAACCCCAATTTTCCTTCCCAATGTGGTCTGTGTTATGTCAATGCACATTGCAAAACACTATAAGATAGAGTGAGATATAGCTAGAGCTGTAAAGGAGTGAAGTCCAAGTCTTCACTGACTTCACACCCTTTCTTTCACCAAAAAACAAACACCGAATTCTCTGCCTTCTTTTTCTTTTATCTCCCCACTTGCTTTGCTTCATCTTCTACAATGTCTTGTTTCACTCACTAAAAACTTCAACCAGAAGAACCCATGGAGTTTGACCTCGAAAACCCACTTACAATTTCCCATGACATCAACTCAGACAGCGTCACTTCTCTGTTTTACACTGAGTCCGATCACATGCCATCGGAAATTTACTTTCAAAGCCTTCAAGCTGGAGATTTCGACATCTCCATACGAAGGGAAGCCATAGCTTCCATCTCGCAGGTAAGAAAACTTAAGTTGACTCGAGCAGTGTGCTCTCGATACTTTAGATTAGAGTAAACTATTGCTTGAATCAAACTAGCTCACTAACTTTGGTTCATTGCAGCTCTGTTGTAACTATGATGATACCTTTTTAGCCTACCTTGCTGTCAATTATCTTGATCGGTTCTTGTCACTCCAAGGAATGCTGGTAAAGATTAACAATTTGGAAGCAATTTTCTTGCTTTTCAAAACCAAATTTTGCATTAATTGGTGAGATCTAAATTTTTTGCATGGTTAATAACAGCAACCAAAACCATGGATCATAAAGCTTCTTTCAATCTCCTGTGTTTCTTTAGCTGCCAAGATGAAGAAAATCGATTTCTCTCCCCTTGATATTCAGGTAAAACTAACAATTCCACTTTTTTCTGACTGAACAAGTAGCGGATGATGGAGATTAGATTCTCAGTCAATCAAACAGTGTCCAATTGATGAGCCTGTTTTGGACTCTATAGGGGGATGGAGGTATGATTTTCGACGAGCAAACGATGCAGCGAATGGAAGTACTGATCTTGGGAGCTTTACAATGGAGAATGCGGTCCATCACGCCGTTCTCTTTCATTTCATTCTTCATTTCTTTTTTCAAACTAAAAGAACCACCTTTGCTTGAGGCCCTCAACGCCAGAGCAACCCAAATCATCTTCCAATCTCAAAAGGGTACTATTTGTTCAACATAAAATTTCAAATGGGAAATTCAGTTTTTGTTAAAGAAGTGAAATTTTTGGCCTTCATGAACAGTTTACGAAATCTTTGAGTTTTTTTTTTTGGGCAGATGTTGGTCTTTTGGTGTTCAAGCCATCAGTTATTGCTGCCACTGCACTCCTCTCTGCTTGTCATGAGTTGTTCCCTATGCAACTTCCCTGCTTTAAAAAAGTTCTATACAACTGTTCATATGTAAATAAGGTAAAGTTCCATTTTTCTTTTTTTATAAATACGGCTGATCTATATATCCGAAGTTATGTGTTTGATTCTCTCTTTTCCTTTAATACTGTTTCTACAAATTACATCTAACAAGTCAACTATGCTTTTTCTTTTTGTGTAGGAAAACATGGTGCAATGTTACAATGCAATGCAGGAGATTGTGGTTGATGTGTTCGAATTCGATTCAGTGGTGGAGGTGGTGTCGAGTGCCACGACACCAGTGAATGTGCTAGATCAGACTTTTTCGAGCTCTACCGAAAGTGGGAATACCACAGTCACCAGCATTACAACATTAAGATTGGAGAGGGACAATAAGAGGAGAAAAATAAGTGAATACTGTAAAGATCATAGGGTCCAAATTTCTTAGATCCAGCAATGCTGAGTGAGGCCTAGTTATCTTGTAGCTGTCCGAATAAGCCGAGGAAGAATAGGGAGGAAAACAATTAGAGGCAAGAAAAATGAGAAAGAAAAACTGATGGGAATTGAGAGAGATGAAGTTATTTTCTCATGGAAAAAACAAACTCTGTCAGTGGACATTTTATTGGGCAGAAGAAGAGATTAAAAGGAATGGGGGGCTCTTGCTTCTTTTTGTTCTTTTGTAATTTTGAAGCTACTCTTTTTGTTTTCTTTAGGAACCAAATAAAGACAAAATATATATAATAACTTCGGACTGTAGGGTGGAATTGGATCTTGTTTTTATCCTTGAATGAGCTGTTTTATATATGACTTTGGACTGTAGGGTGGAATTGGATCTTGTTTTTCAATCCCTGAATGAGGCTTTTTTTTGGTTTGGTAGCATTTAATAGAAAATGTGCCAAAATTTAATTGTAACTCGAGTTACATTAGGAATTTCAGAGATAGATTTTGTCCTCCTTAAACTTTGACTCAAGTGCACTAATAGAGTTACCGATAAGATAATTTAGATTCAAGACTTATAATGCAGTGACAAATGCTCTTAATCATATTAAGTTCTTATGGAAAAACTTGTTTCTTCATTTCCTTACCTTCTGAGACCTCACTTCACCTGTAGATTTCCCCTAAAACAGTGTTTGATGGGTTCTTTGCACAAATAAGTTGGACACCTGCAAAAGCAAAACATTCTGTGTTCTCTTTCTGGGTAATTAGGGGAAGGTAAACGACATTTAATCATCCGAAAAAAAAAATGACATTTAATCATGTGATGGGTGGATGTGAGCCGTTGGATGGTCCCCCACAGATGAGATATCTTAATCAAAGATATCTGGACAAACTTTTTGAGATCTCTGTGTTCTGTACCTGAAAGATGATGGCAACTGCACAGTGGAAAATTGGACCACAAGGAAAGATGTATTCAATATGTACCAAAGAATAAACAAAGACTCACCACATCAACAACATATAAACAACTAACTATACAAATGTGAATTACCCCTGACTAATTACACAAGACACCACATGTTTACACACAAAGATACTAGATTTAGACCACTTGGCTTTTAGTCGTCTATAAACAGTTAATGTTACCTCAACCTCAATTTCGAGTCACCTTGTAGACTCGGAAGTATAGTCAAGCACTAGAATGCCCCATAATTTTCTATTTCCGTAGCAAACTTAATTCTGACATGTAGTTGGTGATCTGAGCTATTTTGCCCGTAGATTGAAGGGACCATCGTTGAATAATTCAAAGCTCAAACCCATTGGTGAATTTATATAAAAAGATGGTATAGAAGTTGTGTAAAATTCTGTTTTAGAACTGAAAGCAATGGACATCTTCACCTCTGGATGATCTAGGGACCATATAGCTGAATAATGCGCTTATTTCCTTTCCTTTTTTTTTTCCGTAAATGTTGGGTATCCCAAAGTTTTTTTAAATAAGGACTAATTTGAATAAGAATCCGGGAGAGACTAGCTGAGAATTGCATTGTATCCCTAGCCAACATCAAGCAGATTGCTTCCATTGCATTTCGAATCGGAGACCTCCCCTTTAAGGAGCCGGCTCGAGTGTTTTTCCACTAGATCAACTCGTGTTGGTTGCTTATTTCCTTCCTTTGGTGGTCACTACATGCTAAGACTTTTACTTTTCTATTTTGGGAATTTAGCACCTTGAGTGTCCCATTGTAGAAATAACGATATAAAGATATACCAACACATGCCATAGCATCTAATTTTGAGGATACTATGGGCTTAGTCATGTTATGCCGGTGCCTGATCAGATTTTACATTGTTTCCTAAATCATGATAGCCCGCATTATCCTTTTGGGGGGAATTGATTTTTCTTATCATAAAGTTTGTCAATAATTCTGTCAAACCCAATTAGGTTACTCATTCATTTCTGTCAAGTACGACTCCTATCAACGTTTAGGACGGACTTTGTAACGAACTTGACCGTTGAGAGCAATGTTGGACAATTAACATTGGTCAATGACGCAATGTAAGTTTTTTTCTTACATTCATGCACTACATTCATAATCGAGTTTTGTTTTGGGAAAGTTGTTTAATTAAGTTGTTGGACAATAGCCACAAATCAAGAGACCTTATTTCGTTATATCTCTTATATCACGAATGACAACAGAAAATTACGATCACAAACTTATTGGTTTCAATGTTGAAGTTATCTACAACTGATGACAACAGAAACCAATTTTTAACAGCATATTGTAGTAGGACCAAGGGATGATAAAAGCGACTGGTAACCCAATTGCCTATGCCAACTAAATCCCACAGCACGAAATTAATAAATAGCAGAAACTTCTCTGGATTCAGTTGTCTTAACTTCTGGGGTTTTATTTCTCTTATGATCTGCACAAAGTCACATGGATTCCGAGAGGGTCTCTTACGAACATCAACTTAGCTGGCCTGGCCACAATGATAAGAGCTTCCAAACTTCATTTATGGCGGTTCCCTCGAGGATGGCTCCGTGTCTCCTCTGCGGTTTTAATGACCGAAATGTTACATTTGCATATATAATTGCATTGGAATTGATTTTGTCTTCATAATTTTTTGTAGTACTACGGTGAAAGCTTAGGTGGGTAGGTAATCTTAACTCTGAAAAAGCAACATGAGTTGTTTAGAGTAACGGCAATCTTACACAATTTGGAAGCCTGGTTCAAAAAAATTGACTGAGGCCCTTCCATTGATCTTCAAAACAACCATAATAATTATTTTCTATGTCCAATGTATTATTTAGGGAAAAGTAAAATCAAATCAAAATAATAATTATAATAAACTTCATAAAAGAAGGTTCAATCCACACAAATCATATTACGAATAAAATAATAACATCAACAAACCTAAAGCCTTCAACATTTTAGTAATGACAATACCAAACATGGGTTGGGGTTTGAGGTAGAAGAAAACAACCGACTGAAAACTTGATGTGGGGGTTTTAAATAGACAATTATTCAATTAAATATTTATATTTAACAGTAAATACAATACATTACAAAAATTCAAGGGGCCCACTTAAATTGGGGGCCCGGTTCTGTGTAGCCTACTGGAGCTACCTCAGCCACGGCACTGGTAACGCGTGTTAGATCGTTTCTTACCATTAAGAAACGATGTCATTTGGTTTCAATCTATAATGTTTTTAAAGGTATGGAACAAGGTTTGGTCTTATATTTCTATTTCAAAATGTTAGTCTGTTTCTAATCTGCAACACGCCATGTTTGGTGACATGCATGAGATTCTTTTTCTATACAGAGTACTACCGTTAAGAATCAGTTCATTGGGTCATATATTTTTAAAAAATCAACATCGTTTAATCTCATAATAACCTCAGTCATATTTTCATTTGGAAATGGTAGACTTTTTTGTACCAGGAAGAAACATGACATCTATCTTGAACTTTAGGTCCAGAGGAATCCACAACCAATATTACCGATACTGTCTTCACTTAACCACGTATTGCGATGTTAGGTTTTATATTACAATGCATCAGTTATATTAAGGATGAAAAGCCCCACATATTAACTTTTCATTATTTGGTATTTTGTCTGGTGTGTGATCCTATTTTCCAACACATCCCCTCACGAGCAACCCTTCACGGAGGGCACATGCAAACACTACAGATCAATCAGCAGGAGCGGACATCATTCTTTTCGAAGCCTATTACATAAGTTAAAGTAAATGCCCAAACGCCTAGAAACCACACGTTGGAGCCAAAACCATTCTTTTCGAGGGCCCGACCATTTATTAGAGCCAACGCCAATCTTTTTGATGGCTCCAACTTTCGATTCGGGCCCATCGGGTACATGACGCGTTGAATGAATAACCCACTCAAATACTATGTTAAACTTCAGGCCCATCATGATCCACCGCCTTGATATCACCGGCATTGCACCACCGATGTCACCGCTAATATCACCGGCATTGCTTAACCACTTACCTCCATGTGTGTGAGATTTTATATTAAAAAACTTCAGTTATATTAAGAATGAAACCCCCAACATACTAACTCTTCATTATTTCTTATTCTCCAACAATCTAGTGACACATGAAAATGAAGCTAAAAATCTTGCGTCATATCATGTATCTATATAAGATTATTACTTTGTTTCTTACCGTTCGTTAAGTCTCGTGCTTCAGTTTCTAATGGTCTTGTTTTTTGGCGGTAAAACCACATTCAATTCATTTCTGGCGCACAAGCGTCAAATGCACTACCAAAAAAAAGGGTTATGGCATCGGATATTCTCCACAGCCTATTCTTATAAGCTGCCGAGGTAATGGGCAGTGATGCCTAAAGTGCGAAGAAAAGGCGTCATTTAATATCCGATGCTGTTTAATATATACAGCGACGTTCTTTATATATAAACCGATGCCTATAGGGGGTTAAATATTGACTTTATTGGTATTTGGGGTTGACTTCTGATGCCTAAAATGGTATTTGGCATCGCTTATTATATTTGTATTGAAGCTATAACGTTAAATTGGCAACAAATGTTTTGTATTTTAGTGACACATATTCAACGTTGTTTTTTCCTGAACAGGCATCAGCGTATAAAACTGGTTCGGAATCCTGTGAGGTTTTTTTCCTTAACAGCCATCAGTATATAAAACTGGTTCCGAAGCCTGTGAGGTATTAATATGCATCAAAGGCATCAGTATTTTGGAACTTTCCAAATCTTGTGAGGTATTAAGATGCATCAATTTTTTCTAAATTCACATATAACAATACACTTATAATTCCACCAAGTAATTTACATAGATAATTAATACTAAAAAGTGTAATTACATGAGATTAAACTCATCATTTCAAAAAAAATATGAACTTCAAAAGTATGTATATGAAATTGAAGTTACATATATATACATATATGAGTATTATATATACTCATATATAGCTAGCAAAAAATTCCTACACTTTGATTAAGTCATGAACCTAATCAAACCCACTTAAACACCAACTCCGCCCATTCTTCTCGAACTTCGTCAATTTGTTCTTGTGAATAACTGCGCCTATTAGAACTGCCAAACTGTATGCAAGAAAATAAATTGTATAAGCATATATATCTTATAGAGTTCACACAAGAAAATAGACTTTAACTATCACATTTCAATTCTGATGATTTCAAAGTATATCAGCCATGGAAACTCATCAATTCTGCATTCTCTATTTGCAGCTTGCAGCAGTATTGTTTCAATGCAACTATGACTAAAATATTGATCACTCCAACATATATAACATAAATCAGCCAATGAAGTCAACTCTGCATTCTCACTCACATAGGCATTATTTCAATGAAACTGTGACTACAAAGTACTGATCAATCCAACATTATAATATAAATCAGTCATCAACTCATCAATTCTGCATCTCAGCTTCAAATATGTAAGCATTATTTCAATGAAACTACGAGTACAAACCCCTGATCAATCCAACATACTGATTTTTTTTTTTTGAGAAAATGATATTTTATTGAAACAAGGACAAAAAGAGAGAAGTGAACCAGAAGTCCACGCACAGAAAGATAGAACAAACTCAAAAAAAACAATAGAGCACCCAAAACCCCTAACACAGACAAAACCCCCTGACCAAGAAGCTAAAAGCCACTTTGACCAAGAAAAGAAGGTGAAAGCCCAAATCAAAAGCAAAAGCCAAAGCCAAAATTAACTAATGGCAGCTAACCAATTAACCCAAATATCTGAGAAAGATAAACCTGTAAACTCAGAAGAAACAGAAGCCCAAAGAGAGGACCAAAACCAAACTTTGTCCCAAAGTTACAGATCAATCCAACATTCTGATCAATCCAACTTATGTCATTTCAGCCATGGAGTCAACTCTGCATTGTCAACTACTCACATAGACATTATTTCAATGAGACTATCACTACAAAGTAATGATCAATCCAACATTATAATATAAATCAACCATCAACTCATCAATTCTGCATCTCAACTTCAAATACATAAGCATTATTTCAATTAAACTAAGACTACAAAGCACTGACCAATCCAACACATACTAATCAATCCAACATATATCATTTCAGCCATCTCACTTATGTAAATTACCTTTGAAACAAATGACAAACTATGATCTTCAATAATCTCCTTCATATATTTCATCACATAGTACCCACATTCTACAGAACCAGGTTGTTTGGGAGCACCCTATATACAAATACAACCAATGAAAATTTGGTATTTATCGAGTAAATTGATCAAATTAAAACAGACATGTAAACATACATTGAGCGGCCTCCAAGTAGGCAATGTTCTACTTGCTTTCCCAATTTTGCCATAGAAGTTATGAATTCCCCTACACCAACCAAATAAGGTATAATCATGGTAATCATGTTATGTAACCCAAATATCAACTGCTATATGTACAAGTTAGTTAGATAAACATACTTGTTCACAATCTTTTTCCAATCCTCATCACGCATACGACTACCAAGAGGATCCATAGAGTAAACAACATCTTTATTCTCACCAATAATTGTGAGAATCCAATGCATCCTGCAAATTTTGATAAGCATGGCAATTAATTATAATTGACTTCGAAATTTTAACAAAACAGGTAGAAGCTTAGAGGCCAGATTCACATATACCCAGTGTTATAGGGGATTAAAAAAATGCAGTCAGCAGCAGCATCATACAAACAATCTGCAGTGTAGTCAGATTGGGCATCCCTTCTTGCATTTGTTTCATTCCTAAGTTTGTGGAACCTTTCGGGATTCATAAAACCAACCATCATGGCCTTGTCTGCTTTCTTTAGCTTTTCATATATGTGGCTGTCAAGTAGATATATGAAAGTAAAGTATGATGAGGTATATGTATTGTAACTCCAATATAACATCAGTCATGAAAAAGAAACTTAAGTGTAAACAATTACCTCATGTATGCTATAATAACATTTTGTGCAATTTCCTTCATTTCCATAAAACTAGTGATATCTTCCTTGAAGATATAGGTAAGCTTTTCCTGCCCAAAAATCCCATCATCCAAAACTATTTTGATTGAACTGCCATCAACCATATGCTTTTGAGCGTGTCGGTATAGATACGAGCATGTTTTGGGCAAGTGTTCATCAATTGCACTGAACAATGATTTTGCCTTGGATATTTTCAACTTTTCCTATAAATTTAGTTATAAAAAAGTTAAAACTTCGGCACTTGGAATATTATAACAGTGAAATAAGTAAAGAAAACAGCTTTTACCTCTTCACTGTCCATAACAATCAGATCTGTTGGCCAGCCAACCTGATATCCAATTGCATCATCAACACATTTCAGCTCGTGGACTGGGAAAATCAGTTTAGCATCTCTGACAATTGCTGCATCAATATTCACTATAGCATTGCCCTCTCCCACTTCACATCCATCCAATAAAGCTTCAGGATCCTCATCGATTATAGTCGCATATGCAACTGGGTATGTCTTCTTTCCTACTGCCAATTTGCATGATTTATTCTTCAAGCAAAAAACAAATATAAACCAAATCAGATTCATATGAGTACAGATAAGAATCTCAAAAAGTTGAAGTAGCAACAGAAATCATACCTTCATATTTGGAAGCCTCTGCACTACCACATCTTCATCATCTGGAAGGCAATGTGTTTCAGGGGTCATTTGCTCTCTTTTTCTCTTTAAGTTCGTAGAACCATTCCCCGAATCAATGGGAGATAACTTCAAAGCCTCTAGCACAGGTGAACCAGATAATTTACTCATTATCAACACTGTTAATTTGTCGATTTGTTGTGAAAGTTGCGTAGTGGTCGCCACATGCTTTTCTTCAAGCATCTTAGTGGTCGCCTTATGCTTTTCTTCTTGCTCTCGTAGCAATTTCTTTGTCTGCTCAAGCAAGTCATCCTTTTGTTGTAGCCTCTCCTTAGAAACTGCCTCCCTTGATTTTCTTGGCAAGTTGAAGTAGCAATTTGGCTTCACAAAGCCTCCCACACCCCTAACCCTTCCAGCATGCTCCACGGTTCCCAACGCCATTGACAAAACATCGTTGGAACCTGATACCTCTAGAAGACCTTCATCTTTCTTCTTTAACAAATCATTCTGCCATTAAAATAAGCACTTAAGTGTTAACTTAATGAATCCAATGCTGAAATTATTACTAATAATACATACATAGTCACCGAATTGACAATCTTTGATAACTTCTATGAACCCCAATTCTGAAATATTAATAATACATACATACATATTCACAGAACTTACAATATTTTCAGATATCTCAGCAGCTTCTTCATCATTTATAACCCCTTTTTTGTCTTCTCGAGCTTTCTTCCATAGAATAGCCCGATCAATATCATCATCTTCAGTTATTACATTTTGCTCTACCTATTAGTACCAAAATTGAAATTTAAAAGTAGTGAGCATAGTCTAAAAAATAACAAACCACTTGAAAACATCAATAGGCAGCAAGAATATAACAACGTACCAATTCTTCTTCCAAGCCCACATACCCCTTACGACCTGTTTTGTGGTGATACTTGCATTATTCACGCCTTTGCTTTTGCAATTTATGTTTCTCCTGCGATATATACGCGCATAAGAGCAGCACACATAAGGAAAGATAAGAAACCACCAAGAGGATCGTAATCTGAAACTTACTTCCCAATCCGGTCCTAATCTCAATATTACAAACTCCTTCCAAACATCTTCATTTATGATTTCCTTGTATAATTCAGGGGGTGTTGCCAACACATCTGGGTCACTTCTATTAGGCCAAATGTAATTATTTGTGAGCTTTGACTTGAACTGCCTCCATTTGCAGCTTGCTGAGGCCAATATATGTTTCCTGCTTTGTGGGGCTATTTCAAATACATCCTACCAATGGTAAATGAAAAATTAGCATCTCAGAAAACCAGTAACAAGAAGATGAAACAATTTGAAAAACTGCTTGTCCTTTTTCCTTTGAAAACCAGTAACAAGAAGATGATACAATTTGAAAAGCTGCTTGACCTTTATCAAAGTACTTGGTGCTTAGCTTCCAGGCAGCACCTTTTATATAATTTAAGCTAAAATAAGCAATATATAAATTAACTAGTAATGCTTAGATTCTAGTTAGCATTTACTAGTAATGCTTAAGATTTGTATGCATAAATTGTGTTGTTTCCTCAGTTCTAAAGCAGAAAAGATCATGGATTTTTATTAAACTCAAGAGAAATAGAAGCTTAATAATAAGTTTACTAAAAGAAATCAGAATAACAAATATCATTTGACTTACAGTTATATCTTTCCAGATGTTTGCTTTGGTCTGCTCGGGGACATCAGGCCATGCTTTAATGGTTATAGGAACTTGGCTTCTAGCGCAAACTCCGGTGTACGAGGCCAATTTTCTACCCACCTTGCCACGAGGTTGGCCTTTCTTGTTATAGATCACCTCTAACTTTTGTCCTTTCTTCTTTGTGATTTCAAAAATGGACATCTCTGTTGCCCCACGAGTCTTTCTACTTGCACATGAGCTAGTACTTGTTTTCACTGATTGGGGTGATTGATTTCCTTGGGAAGCATCTTCATCTGTTTTTGATCTCGAATCAGACAGATTGGGCTTCCCCTTTAGGTGCTTTCCCTTTGCCTTCTTGGGTGAACCCATATTCTGCAAGTAGACCACCTTGGATCCTGAAACATGATACATATGAAAATAGAGTTAGACAACTACAAAGATCTCCCAACCACATTAGCTATTATAGAAATGTTGATTACCATAATCTATATACAAACATACAAACACAAAGGCAATAAAGTGAGAACACAGAACACAAACAAAAAGATATTTGATTTATTCAAGTAAAAACTACAATCCAGATGCCAGAAGGCTTTCCAAATATTAATGGAACACTACCACAAAACAGATTCAAAACAAACAACAGTCAAGGGAAAGGGGATCCATAGTCTGCTCATAGCAATGCCTTCTGTTTTTTGGGGTTAGGTACCCAAACACCCTTGCAATCAGTTCGCATGTACTTTGCATCGCCCTCACCAAGCTTAAACTTGTATTCAGCAACAGGTGGTAATCCATCAGTAAACGACTCATGATCCAACCTTGTATCCCCTAGCTCATCACCATCACCATCACCGTACACCCTTTTAGGAGGAGAAAGCACAATTGACCAGCCTTCATTTTCTGGGTCATCCACATAAAATACCGGTTTCACTTGAGTTGCTGGAACAAATTCATCTTTTCTATAACCTACCCTATTAAGGTCGACCAAAGTGACACCAGATCCATCTCGATAAACGGCTGTTTTTCTTTCATTCCCCACCCATGCAACCTTAAATATGGGATACTGAAAAAGCTCATAACTGAGTTCCCATATTTCTTCGATAACACCATAAAAGATCATTTTTTCAACAATGGGATTTTTATCGGTTGATTTTTTTGTTAGTTGCATCGTCGTTGCAACTAAGCAAACCCCACTGTTTTGGACATCTCGGCCTTCGTCATGTGCCTTCGTGTGGTAAGGGTATCCCTGGATTGAGTATCGACTATATTTGATAACTTTCCGTCGTGGTCCTTGAGCAAGACAGGTCAAATCAGATGATATCTTAGATGTCTTCATATCAGCAGCCACCTAGTATTAATCAATATTGTTAATAAACAATCAATTTCAATTTCAAACGTGTGAAAAAACAGAAATCACTAACCCTATCACGGAACCAGCCGTTGAATGTTCGATGGTGGAGATCTTGTATCCACTTATCATCCTTTGCATTCCTTGGATTAGTTTTCTTCAAGTACGATTTATGCTCACTACAAAAAAATTACAGCAACCATTAATATCTACATCAAATAATCTACATAATGAACCACAAAACAGATTTAAATTGTTAACAATGAATGGACTTACATTGTATATGGGTGAACAACATCATTATTTTGCAGTACAATTCCATGTGCTCGATCGAATGCATCATGAGGTACTGATTCCACAGAAGCTTTAGACATACCAAAGTCCACTAACCTCATGTCAGAAGAAGGAACACCAATTGGATTCAAATCTGCAATGTACTCGGTGCAAAACTCAACATCTTCTTCCACTCTATATCGACTAACAATGCACCCGTCTGGATAATTACGGTTCTGTACATAACTTTTTAAGACCTTCATGTACCTCTCAAATGGGTACATCCATCTATAAAGAACTGGTCCACACAACCGCACTTCTCTAACGAGATGAACTGTTAAATGAATCATTATGTCAAAGAATGATGGGGGGAAAAACTGCTCAAGTAAGCATAAAGTCGCCACCAAATCAGCTTGCATTTGGTCTAACTTCGAGACATCCACTTCTTTTTTGCACAAGTCGTTGAAGAAATAGCAAAACCTTGTGATAGCATAACGCACAGGTGGGGGCAGCAATCCATGAATGACAATAGCCAGCAACTGTTGCGTCAACACATGGCAATCGTGTGACTTTAGCCCAGAAACTTTTAATTCTTTTTCAGATACTAGATTTTTAATGTTTGAGCAGTAACCTTCAGGAGGCTTGATACCTAGCAAAGCTTTGCACATTGAAGCTTTCTCCTTCTTACTCATTACACATAAAGGTGGGGGTAAATATGTTTTTTTTTCACCGACTTGTGGTGCCAAACTGGTCCTAACTCCCATCTTAACTAGATCTAAACGAGAAGCAACACTATCTTTGGATTTCCCTCTAATATTCATAACTGTCCCCAACAGACTCTCCAAAGCATTCTTCTCAATATGCATAACATCAAGACAATGTCGCACATGGAGAAATTTCCAATAAGAGAGGTCGTAGAAAATAGATCTCTTGTTCCAGCATCTACCAGATTCATCTTCTTTTCGTGACATCTTCCCCCAATTACGGTTCAGAGCTTGGACTTTCTCAAACACTTGCTGCCCAGAAAATGGAATTGGTGCAGATTCATGTTCTACCTTACCATTGAACTCTTTGGTTTGCCTTCGATAAGGATGATACCGTGGCAGGAACTTGCGGTGTCCAGTGAAAGACATTTTGCTGCCAAATTCTAACCTCTCTGCATGTGTATTTTCACTACATATTGGGCACGCTTTGTAACCATGTGTTATGCACCCCGACAAGTTACCATATGCTGGAAAATCATTAATGGTCCATAATAAGACAGCTTTCAAAGTAAATGATTCTTGCCGGCAAGCGTCAAACACTCCTTCAACTCCATCCCATAAGCTTCTTAAATCTTCAATTAAGGGCTCTAAGTAGACATCTATATCATTTCCAAGTTGTTTAGGACCAGAAATGAGCATGGTTAACATGATAAACCTCCGCTTCATACACAATTCGGGAGGAAGGTTATAAGTCACCAACATTACAGGCCAAGAAGAATGCTTGCTACTTAAGGAATTGTGGGGATTTATTCCATCAGCTGCAAGAGCCAACCTAAGGTTCCTAGATTCCTTGGCAAATTCAGGCCACATATGGTCAACCAACTTCCAAGAAGGAGAGTCGGCAGGATGACGCAACTTCCCATCTACTATTCGATCATCGGCATGCCAAGTCAGATTTTTGGATGTTGCAATAGATTTAAACATTCTTTTAAATCTTGGAATGGGTGGGAAATACCACAATACCTTTGCAGGGACCCCTTTCTTCTCTACTAGCTGCTTATTCGTTTTCCACCGTGAAAGGCCACATGTAGGGCACTTTGTAGCCTTCTCATATTGCTTCCTATAGAGGATGCAATCATTCAAGCATGCATGTATTTTCTCATGTTTTAACCCTAAGGCACATAGTGCCTTCTTTGCCTCATACAGAGATTGGGGAAGTTCTTGACCTTCCGGAAGCATATCACCAAACTCAGTCAGCAAATCTAAGAAACATGCATCATTCATTGCATGTCGGGCTTTAAGGTTGTACAATCGAACTAAAGCAGACAACCTTGTGTACTTTCTACAACCAGGGTACAATGGCTTCTTAGCATCCTTCACAAACTTCTTAAATTGGTCTGGATTACTACAATACTCTTCGTATGCAGCTTCGCACATCTCTACAGTTTCACCCACAAACTCAGGCGACTCACCTACAAACTCAAACTCTTCACCAGCAAACTCATCCTCTTCGCCCACAAGACCACCATCGAATTTCATCATATCTTCCATGCTTGGACTAGCATTATCAGACTCAAGACTTTCCCCGTGCCACATCCAAGTTTTATAATTTTGATCAATACCATTGAAGTATAGATGCTCCCTTATTTTTGACACACTAAACTTTCTAGTATTCCCACAATGTTCACATGGACAACAAATGAAATTAGGATCAACAGCATTAGCTAATCCAATTCTCAAAAAATATTCAACACCATCTTCATAATCTTTACTTCTTCTATCAGCATGCATCCATGCTTTGTCCATCTCCCTTACAGTATTAAAACACAATTTTAACAAATAATCTACCAAACATGCATTGTAGCTAAAATGACAACAACAATATACCAATCGAAAACCAACTAAACAATCCAACACCAAATTCAATGAGAATCAAAATCTATTACCAATCTAACCCATTTCGGGAATTCAATATCAATCAATCGCAAAATCAAGCATGATAGTTAAATATTAATTTGTATGAAATTTCAGAATTTGTGTACCTGTTCTTGGAGTCGCAAGCGTAGACTTCCTCAGAGGTGAAAACCCTAAGCCCAATTATCCTTTATTACTGCACAGCAAAAAAACTTAATCAGCAAAAAAACTAAGCGTAGACTTAGTCAATGGAGACGAAGAGCGAGAGAGAGAGAGAGAGAGAGAGATGAAAGCTGATACCGTGGCTGGACGGAGACGAGGCTTGCTTCAGGATATTTGGTAGTTGTTGAAGACGGCGACGAGTTTTGCTTCTGGATTTGAGGTAGAGCTTGGCGAGACAGTGGGTGGATCGATTTCTGGGTGTTGGTGGACGGAGAGGGACGATGGTTGATTCTCCAGAGTGTGAGCACTGTGTTTTCTTCGAGACTCTGTGTGAGTACTGTGTTTGACTCTGTGTGAGTACTGTGTTTTCTTTTGGGAGTCAATTAGGTCACACTTGTGAAAAATTTCCCCAACATTTTAGAGGGAAACTGAAAATGCTTCTGGCGCCAAGCATAGGTCAAACACGTTTTGTTAAGGCATCGGTACATAATATAAGGCATCAGTACCCAAATCATTGGATATTACTCATACAACAAAAGGTTACGCTTTTATCTAAATGCGATGCTAATTCAAAAATAAAAGGCATCAGCAATATAAACTGGCGATGCCTTTATAACTTTAGACTCTATCATTTAATTTTTCAATGTCTATCTGAGCTATAACATCGATTTTTATATTTGACGAAACCTATTAGGTGTAGTCTATTCCCTTTTTTTTGGTAGTGATGGGACATATTTGTGACCGTCGATTTACAGGACAAGCCTATATACGATGGGCCTGGTCCTTTTGCTCATAAATTGATGGGGCCCCTAAATTGATCCACAAAAGCAAATACTAATGGCGATGGGCTTGACCATTTTGTAGTGTTTTTTTCCGTTAAAAAATAAAATATTTATAATTTACAAAAGTTTACAGAAAACTCATAATAAGCATAAATGACTTACAAATGGAAAAACAGCCACATTGAAAATATACCTCACTCTCATGGTCATTGTAAGTCGAATCTGAACCCTATGTAGTTCAATATTAGCTTCAATGAAAATATATTCTCATTCTCGTCATCACTGTAACTTCACTCCGTTGTTCAACAATTGTTTCTTTATAGGATCGGGATCTTATTATGCAGTTACGTGTAAAATTAGGTCAGTGTGAAAAGAAAAAGAAACTTTAGTATGAATAATGTTTTATACAGTACTATGCTGTCCGTTTCTTATAGAGATGCAGTAGAACCGAAGTTTCAATCCAGACACGTTACAAGCATTAATAGCTAGAGTTGACTGACCCGAAAGAGTCTTCCGCTAATGTCGAAACAACTTCCGTAATGGTCATGCCTACATTTTCTCCTTGACAAAAAGTAATTTTGAGGTAATATATACAGTAGTCTAGCTGAGACCTAACTTTAAGTCCGATATTTTCTTCATTAGTTTGATCTTTTTCGTCACACGACCACTGTTCCTAGTCTAGGTCTCTCCTAGAACGACTATGATATTTCAACCCAAACATGTCGTGTGTTTCTTGTTGCAGCAGCCAGCACGAAGTTTGCCATCACGATCATTAAGGACAGTGGGCCTATTCTTTTCGATATGGGCTCCCTTGTAATAAACGTATTTCTTGATGAGGTGGCGGCCGGCTGAAGGAAACCACATTAATAACTTGTGATCAACCTACTAAAAAATTTATAAAGGTACTCGGATTCAAGATTAGTAACCTTGGTAGATGATGATGATGATGATGATAATGAGCACTTGGGAACAAACAGCTAATGACTGAGCTTAATTAGCATGTAATTATCTTTTATGTCATATTCTATGTAAGAGAAAAAAAAAATACTTTTACTCATCACAAGTTCTTCGATATCATTGAGAACAAAACTTGCGTACTCCAAATAGAGTAGAAGGTCATATTTTATTTCTTTTATTCTCTCAATTTTATAATATTATATTAAGATCAAAATCGTTCATCTTATAAATTATATAGTAAAGATTATTTTTTAAAAAAATCAATTAAATTGGAGATCGTTTGATTATTTTTTTTAAATGCAGTTATTGAATAAAAAAGTTTGACAAATCGCCAAACAAAAGGAGTACAAGGAAAGCAACTAGAATACAACATCCTGATGCCTCATTAAAAACCTCGCAGTGTACGAGGAAAAGAGTGTCTAGTACCCCTAGATTCAATAAAAACATCCGTAAAAGTAGACATGAATATATTACTTAGTCCGAAACCTGCTACTCTTCCCTACGGCAAAGCCATCAAGAAAGGAAGACGGGAACCTAGTCGACCTCCTTACGGCCTAACCATCAGAGGGAATTAGGCCAATGCTAAGATCTATATCCAATCCACTAAAGTGCAAACGAAATAACAAACAGCACTGCAAGCCTGGCAAAATCTCCAAAGTCAAGCAAAACGGTAGTTGGGGAAACCCATCAAATCACGAACAGAAAGAGAAAGAGCAAAGGGTGGAGTAGAGTCCCACCAAGTGAGGCTTGAGGAAGACGTCCCAAAATTAGCCAAAGCATCTGCAACCTGATTACCCTCGCGAAAAATATGGGAAGAATGAAACTGCATTTGCGAGATACGAAACAGACAATTTTTCCGCTGCACCCGAAATTGCCATGGCACAAGATGAGGAGAGCGGAGAAAATGAAGAACCAAAGAGGAGTCAACTTCTAACCAAATATGCTTCCAGTCCCTAACCCAAGCCAGCTCAATAGCTTGAATAACCGCCATAACCTCAGCTGCGACTGAACTTGGAATATCCAAATTGGATGAAAAAGCACCAAGAACCATTCCCTTATAGTCCCGAAAGACACCACCAAACCCACCTTTGCTAGTGGAACTTTTCCAAGCACCATCAGGATTAACCTTAAAGAAACCAAAAGGAGGGGGAGGCAAAGTACCCCAAAAAACCAAGGGGGGCTGCGGGGAAGAAAAGGAAAAACAAAAAACCACAAAAAAAAAACCCCCCCCACAGAAAAAAAAACACAAACAGGGGAAGGCGACTAGAATCACGAACATGGTTCTGAATCAGATCACAAACTTGGTTTACATTAATTTCCACTCCATCAAAACGAGTTTTGTTCCGAGAATGCCATATAAACCACAATGTGGTACAAAAACAAGAAACCCAAAGATCATGAACCTGTTGACTGCGTCCGATCATAAGACCCTTCATAAGAAGGGCCAAAATTGAACTAGGGAGAGGCATTCGAAGATCAAAGAAATTCCACATACGAGCCCAAATGGAAGAAGCAAAGGAGCAAAACAAAATAATCTATACAAAGGAGGAGCAATGTGGTTACAGATCGTTTGATTATTTAACTATACAAAAATATATAGAATACTCATTTGATTACGTAATTGTATTGTTCAATTATTTTACGCGGTTAGATAACTAAATAATCTCTGATCTAATTGATTTTTTGAGGAAATTATCCATACTAAATAAGTTACAAAATGAACTTTCCAATCATAGTATAACATTGCAAAATAAAAGAAACTAAAATATATAGTATGTGCTTCTATCCTATTTAGAGTAGATAAGTTTTATTCTACCATTGAATCAATGAATGAAATCACTTCACTATTTTTAGAAATCTCACTCATCTATAGTGGGGGTGTGGTGAGCAAAACTTCACTCCAAGGACAGATGAGTAGACAGGAGTTAACTTATTCATAGTTGAACTTTATTTATTTTTTGATAAGTAGTTGAACTTTATTGATTAACTATGGTAAAAGCTTTCTTGAATGATTGATCTATTAAATATTAATTGTTGATGACATCACGTGTGTGATTCGATGAATAAGGACAGACAGCGCATACATCAGACATGCACATGACGTAGAAGTTGTGATGTCATCAATGGTTTGACCAAGAAATTAATTTAAGATCCAAGGTGGAAGTAGAAGCAGAAGAAGCAACAATTTAGTATACGGTTCCACACCAATTTGGATTTGAATTGGACCAACGGGTTCAACAAAAACAAAAACTCCTTTCACATTCTTGCAAATGTAGATTGGTCCCAATCATCTTTGCTTGTGTAAGTCATCTTTCACGAATGATCCTTGATTTTTTTTTTCTTTCCTACTTAGTTTTTTATACGTGTTCTTTTTTAAGTTTAATTATCATGGTTTGAATTAGCCTAAAACAAGGACGTCAATACGCGCGGTTGATCACATAACAACAAGTGAAAGAATTTCGCTTTCGAACAAAATATACTTCACTGGACGAATTTCGAGGAAACCATATATAGGGATTATTTTAGTAATTAGGATGTGTGTAACACATGCTTTATGTAACGTATTGAGTAAATAATCACATGTTAATAATCAATTATGGTGGCTGATACAAGTAAATGATTTCCAATCAAAAGAATGTATTCTGATAAGACATTATATATGATCTTTTAAAATAATAATAAAAGACGAGAGTATGTGACGTAAGGATATATAAGTAGTATGATGTTGGACAAGGTAATCTATATACGACAAGTTATATTCTTCTTTAAATGGATTAGGACCTAACTAGTGGCGGATCCAGTCGGGTGTAGGAGTTAGCGCCCGCTCCCTTGCTCGTCGGTATTGATATGAACTAGAAGCGAGTCTGATTTACTCCTCTCCCCTGCCAAACCCAGAAGAAGAAGAAGGGTGCCTTTTTCTTAAGTTTTTATCAAAACTATCAAAAAATTGACCCTCAATTTCACAAATGTCAGTTTTTATAAAAACTTTCAAATATATACAAAATGTCACTTGAATAGACTCAAACACCCTCTAAACTCAACTGCTCTGTCACCTCTCCCTCCGTCATCATCTCCCTTACGTTTCCATAAATCCAATCCTTTCGAATTCCAACTATAAAACTCCAAACAATCAAAACCCATAAACCAAAAGTCCCCCAAAATGGACTCCATTGGGGTCCTCATGCCAATCCCACTGTCCACCAATTTAGAGCAGGAGCTCGAGAGCGCTTCAATGTCTTCAAGCTCTGGACAATCCCTCAAAAAACCCAGTTCAATGGTTGATCTTTTGATGAATAAAAAAAAATTGCATAAAAATATAAGGGCCCGTTTGGATTAGTGGAATTGGAATTGAATTTCAAAACCATTCAATTCAAATGTATGCATTCCAAATCCAATTGTTTGGCTAGAATTTCAATCTAGAATTTCAAAATCCAAATAATGGAAATGCTCCCACGTTTCATTCGCCGTTTCCATCGCCAAAACAAGCCCAGCCACCAAAACCAAAGCAGTGGAGATCCTCTGCAGTTGAACATTAGGCGTCGGTATTGCGTTGAAGCCATGGCAACTCACCTTGCGCGATGGACGATTGAAGCGTTGGCGGCGGCAGATGCTGGTCAAGTCGAATGAAGGAAAAGAAAATGATTTCATTTTGATGTTCAGTGGCAGGCTCGCAGCCAAAGGGTCTAGGTTTTTGGGTGTAATTGTGGTTTAATTTGAGGGCATTTAAGTATATTTAAGTGATATTTTGTATACATTTGAAAGTTTTTATAAAAACTGACATTTGTGAAATTGAGGGTCAATCTTCTTGTTTTTTCTTTAACTTTCTCAAACCAAAACCACATCGTTTTGGTATAGATCATTTGGGAAAAACGACATCGTTTTTGAGCCACCGGGTCAAGGGGTACAAACCTCTTTCCCGATGCCGTTTTGCTCACTCCACCAGCCGCAACAACCACAAAAACTCCTCCACCCGTTGTTTCCTCACCCTTTCCTAATTTGTTGGAAAGAATAGATTTTTGGGTATTTCTGTTATTCGTTTGTAATTGTATTGGTATGTTCATGTTTGATTTCCATTGGTTGATAGTTGGGTTGTGATTGGCGTACATGCCAATCAGTAATTACAGTAGATTATCCAATGATTTTGATGATTCTGGTCCCCAGGTGAGATCTACATGAAACCTGGATGAAGGGAGTAGTTATATTCTTTGTGGTTGCTTTGTCTCATTCTAACTCTGTTAGTACTTGAAAGGAAGAAACTTCAAACTTCTGCTAGCATTTATAAGTCTCAACACATGTCATTTAGGAGAAAATGGGAAGTTAGAAATTGTGGGTCAGGAATTGGAGCCGAATATACAAGTATGTGTACTTGCTTATTACATTGGCTTTGATTTTACCGTTTGCAACTGTTTCAGTGGAAAAAGCATTATCTGCTATGAATATTATGAAAACACTATTGCACAATAAAATGAGAAATCAATGGTTGAATGATAGCTTGGTTATTTACATTGTGAGAGATGTTTTTGCTTCTATTAGCAATGAACCCAACATTTTAATGGTATGAGAAAACGTATGCTACCACTTTTGTAATGTTATTTCATGCATTTAACGCTACATTTTTATATGAAGTATTCATGACATTTGATTTATTTAAATTCTAAGTTGTTCTTTAAATTTTTTTTTGGAACGCTATCTTTTAAGGTCCGTTGTAGTGGTGGAAAGTTCATGGATCCACCACTGAACCTAACACCAAATGATTAACCAACACAGTAACCCTAATTAGAAATGTTCCCTAACAATCATTTTTGGATGTGGAATAGGTAGTCACTTTTCACATAATTTACTCCAGCTCAAACTCTTACTATATAAGGTTTATTATTTGTGAACGATATTAAGGATCGAGAAGCATGAATCATGGTCTTAAGTCCGGATGATCTGAATTATATATTTTTCTTTTGACAAAAGCAATAAAATTTATACTAAATCGGAATAGTATAGTATAACTGCAATAGCAAACAACTAACTGAAAAGAAAAGTGAACAAATGACTGAGCAACTAAAGGGGGAAACCAAAGCAGATGACCAGGGCCAAAACCGGTGAAACTGCAGCAGTTTTTTCCTGACTGGACCACACATTCCTTATCCATAGATAAAACTGACTCGGATCAAAAGGGATAGACCTAGGGCCGCAAGCGAAGCAAAATCCACATGCGTCAAATGCAAGGTGCCAATCGGGGGATTAACGATAGTGAATGTTCTCGAACACTTCTTTAAAAAAGTGATATCAGCTGCTAAGATATAAGATCTAACCATTCCTTTAAACAACTAACAACTGCTTTGATAATCAAGTGCTCTAATCAAATTAATCAAACACACTTAAATACTTAAATGATGTCTCCATGTTATGCACACTAATTAAGTCCTACTAATCAGAAGGGTCCGTGTATAAATAGCTGGAACTCTCCCACTCCTTGATTTCAAACATCTCTAACATAAAGTTTTGGCATATCTTAATTTAAATTCATACATTTCTAAACAAAACAGTTCACAATATATTGCATTTAATATAGGCTCTCACAGTTTGTTTGGTACAATAGATCAGCATCAAAGAGCGGACAGAGAAACTCCGATTCCATCAAGCTGCTGGGCGCGAAAAACCCACCCGGGTTGTAGGAATTATCTGCCAAAAATGGCTCCGTCCAGAAATCGTCGCTGAAGTATTGATCCACTTGTCCAGCAGCATATGTTTCCATGGAAGAAGTAACCACATTGTCCTCCACTTGACTAATAATCCAATCATTCGCGCCACTAATAACAGCTGCAGCACTACTATCCCCAGTCACAGTCGACACTTCACTCGAAGAAGGCTGTGGCGAGGACAGCTGGAAGGTGTCATTAACATCAGTAGCTTGACGGACTCGGGGAGTAGTAGTGCCAATTTCCATATTTGGCAAGATATCATTCTCAAATGGGTGATCCCATACTACTTGCTCTACTTGGTTTGAGTAATTGGGCTTTTCTTGATCAATCGCAATATCTTTGATTGATGATGATGATGACGATGACTTCTGTTTAGTATTCGTCAAGCGTCTCTTGAGGTTCGTATGCCAATGGTTCTTGATCTCATTGTCCGTTCTCCCCGGTAGCTGGGCAGCTATAGTAGACCATCTGCAACATTAATCACAAAAAACAAATTAGTCTATTCATCGATGTTTTGCGCACCTAATTATTAACTTATAATGGTGGATTACAAGAAGAACCATGTGATTTCATGTCCTCTTGACCATGTGATCATACAAGGTCTTCATAAAATGCAATAAATATAGAAACCTACCTATTGCCCAACTTTTGGTGTAATTTGATGATAATTTCCTCTTCTTCGGGGCTGTAATTTCCTCTCTTGATATTCGGCCTCAAGTAATTCATCCACCTTAGTCTGCAACTCTTCCCACACCTCTCTAACCCTAGATCATCAAATACAAAACCGTCAAGATTAGTTAACATAATTGCTTAATGGGAGAAACAATTAAGGTTGGTCATCCGCTTAATTAGCTAACTAACAAATTTTGATTATGTGGATAATCATCTCACCTGCAAACCTGGGGAGCTGGCGCCAATTCCAACAGCCGTACCTAGTGACATAAGCAGTTAGCAACCGATCCTCCTCCGGCGTCCACGTGCCCTTCTTCATCCCCTTTTCGTCTCGGCACGGAGTTCGAACCATCTTTCCTGATTAATTTTTCTTTTTTCTTCTAATTTCTTCCTTTGCGTATGGATCTCTGCTCTCAGAACTCTGATGAGTGAAGAAGAGTGTTTGTGGTGTGTGAGTTTGAGATATCTAACAAAGAAGTTGAATCCTCACTTATTTATATCATTCCCAAAAACGTGTTTCACATAATAAAATATTGAAGCGATAATAGAAAAGCCATGTATATCTCTGTTTTCGGACCCCACACAGACAATTGTTTATGCTTCAAAGTTCAAACATGTGAAGGGCCCCATTTGGAGAAGATTCATTGGAGGTCCAAATTTCTGTGTTTGCATTTCTTTTTTGTAAACGACTGACTTGACTGATTTGATTTCAATTCGAGTAAAGTAAAGAAAATAGAGAAGCTCGTGTTAAATTGCCGAGCTTCAAGGAAAAGAGCCAGCGCAGAGTCGATGCTCGCCAGCAGCTTCCTAATAACCACATGCGAGTATGCACCAGAAAATGCTTTTTGTGTGTGGGGCCCTGATTTTATTTTTGGTAAGCTACACAAAGTCAACCTGGTCCTGTCGTTTCTGAATGGAAAAATTAGGATTCCAACATTTATTATTTTTTTTATTAATTCTAAAATAACATTTAATAGGTATTAGCATCCATTTCATTTTTATTTTTCGTGAACGCTATTTTGGAATTAACCGATGAGCCAATGCCGCAGCCGATCTTTTTCCTTTAAGAATCAAGGTACACAATGTTTGGACAAAGAAAATAAAGCTAGCCATGAACAATCAAGGGGAAAGGTAGGTTGCGGCATCGGTTCAGCAGTTAATTTCAAAAATAACAATCATGAACAAAAAAATGTGGCGGATGGTAAATCTATTAGGTGCTGTGGTTGGAATCACTTGAACAACATGTGCTAGAGCCGTAATTTTTCCAATAATAGAATTCCGGCACGACATTCCAAATTAGTGGAGTTAAACTCATGAACTGAATTGATGGGTACCTAATAAGCTTACTTTCTATTTCTTTTCGTTTTTTTGTGTTGCTTTAAGTTAATTCAAATTAACTATTTTACCAATAATAATAATAGTAATAATATTGTCTTTCTACGAGTCAAGAGAAACCCTCGGGTAGCCACCACGCTCCTTTTTGAGTAGACGAGTTGTTGATTATGTCGGTGCGCCATCAATTTAACCATTGATGTTGGCTATGACTTCTCCCAATCCTCTTCCTGCCTCCAGGGCCATTCACGGCCAAACTAGGCCACGAATGGATGTTGCTTTCGCCGCGCTCCCCTATTCTGGTTGCACCCTTGCCATTGGTTAGAGTGTATGTTTACTGGAGTCTGCCTCCACAGTTCCCGCCTCCACCGATTCACCTCAAGGCCTTGTTGTCCTTTCTCAACCAGATCTGTGCAGTCTGGTCTTAGGCCATGTTGATCAAGAGGTCTATCAAAGGCACTTGTTAGGGTCCAGCATGGTTCTACATGCTTGACCCAGTCCATTCCGGTCCCTCCAAGATCTGCATATGCTGTGTGTTGCCGCTCCTGCCGGTTGACTCCAGTTCGTCCGCCGGACACAGACTTAGTTTGACCTAAAATGAACCGACCTAGCGTAAATCTGGTTAGTTGTAATGTTGTTTCAATTTTGGGCTTTTGAGACCCGTTTGAAGATGGGTTTGCAGCTGAGCTCTGTTGAGGTCGTTTGTGCGATTATGATTGTGGAGGCGTGGCATTTGCCGATTCTAACCCCGAGTAGTTAGCAAGGACCAAGTCGAATAAAACAGACTAAGTAGGTCTCTGAATGAGAGAGGAGTTTTTAGTTTACCCCCTAGTGGACTAGTTGACTAGTTCGATTTTACTTTTCGTTTCGAGTATGACATTGGGTGGTTACTGTAACAGTTAACACGTATGGTAACTAGCCTTTTCCTTGTAATTGAAATTAAATTAATTAAATTTGCCACGCATCTGTCGAGAAAAAAAAAAGCTAATTCAAATCAACATAATTACATTCGAAGCTTCTCAGCTGGACCTTTGAGCTTGAATTAAATCAAGATTTACATGGTTTTTGGTTGGATTTACTCGGACCTAAGACAATGTCTTATCAATTTGAACTACAAGGCCCTTGCATCTTTTTATCTCATTATTACAAATTAGAAATTAGGAAATCACATTTCTTTTGATAAAACGACAGTATACTTGTAAAATTGATTAGATGTATACTTGTAAAATTGATTAATACACAGTAAGAGTATCTAGTGGCCCCTGGTGTTATTACGCGTATGAGAAATCAAGAATTTGAATGATTTTCTTTCTCAAAGAAGTTGAGGTTCAACTACTAACCAAATTGGCAATAAATTGAGAATAGCCCTTGCAACTTCGTTCACACTCATATATCAGTTATTTCCATTGAGATAAGGCATCTAATATTGAGATAAGGCATCTAACGTATGTGGTGGTTATACACACAGAAACAAAAACATAACCCTCACAAAATTAATTGAGTCACCGACTATCGTGTTAAATTGTACGGATGGAAGAAAGTATAGTTTGTCAACGATCATATAGCAACAATTATCTACATTAAAATATATTAAAGTAATGTTTCAAAACTTCACACCCAACAAATATTTATTAAACTAATGCAACAGGTAATGCATAAATATTACGTGATGTACCTGACGATAGATAACAGAGCGACGTACGAAGGTAGGGCTGATTGTTTAATGTTACCAGTGGTTTGAAGACGGATGGAAGCAACCTAGGTGGTAAGAGGTTTCACACCACCACGTGTATTAATGAGATTTGTTCTTACGTGGCTTGAATCACGTTTGGCTCTTGGTCAATTTCCAAATTTGAATTTCCTTATCAACAACACGAGGAGGTAGTTTGGTTTGTGGGAGGACCCAAATGTTGGTTTGCAAAAAGGTCCTTTTTATTTTCTAGAATTGATTTTTTTTGGCACTATACTGGTTGAAAGACTCGGATTGAGAATGTTTTCCCACCCTTAGTTTGAATTGAACCCTTTGTCTGAGGGCGGGGTCCGGTTTTGACAGGCAACAGCACAGGCCCACACCACAGAAGCAAGATAACGAAGCAGAAAGAGTGTTGACTTTGAAGTCAAAGTCCAGAAGTTTTTTTTTTTTTTTTGGGTAAATTCAAAGTCCAGAAGCTTTTGATTATGCTCGATCAAGATTATTGTTGATCTTACATTTTATTTTCATGTTCTCACTTTGTCCCCTTCCCACTTCCCCCTCCACACATAACTGCCCCAATACGCTGTGTACATCATTTAAACCCTAAACAAAAATACAACTTACTCTACATTTTACTTTTCTTCTGTTCACATACATCTTTTATTTGTCAACTGTTCACATGCATCTTAAGTACTGTCATTGGTATGAACATGGCAATTGTTTTTGGACGTAAGGGAACAAAATTCTTTTATGTGGTTTTGTATATCCACTCTTGGAAAATCAGTTGTATAAAAAGTAGTTTGATAAAGGATACTACTCACGTCATAAAATATTACCGACCTTATAGTACATATCTTATAACGTATATTTTCTCGGCATAAGTCCACCAAAAAGCCACCCAGGCAGCCACACCCTTATATAGGTGGGTAGCCAAACCATTTCATTCTTCATGAAGGTTGAGAAATTAAAATCCTTACTAGTACAAGATCAAGTACTCACGTGTAGCTGCGTTTTTTTATGCAAAAATTTTTATACAAAATGAAATCCATGAATGAACTTAAGATATCGTGGATGATGGAGGGTAGGTTCGGGGGATGGTTTCTATTTGTTTGTGGGAGAGAGTTTCCTTCTATGTAGTAGAGCGGGTGGGTTCTTTAGCGCTTTGGAGTTTTTTTTTTTTTTTTTTTTTTTTTTCCAATCGACAGGCTTGTTATTTTACTATTTTGTTCTTAATTAAATTTTTTTATTTTGTTATGGAAAAGGAAAATTTTATTTATACCAAAAAATTAATGAACTCACCCCACATTGAATCTTTTTCTCAAGTTTTCAATTTTACCCATATTTTTAATAATTAATCAAAACTTCCTTGCAGTCAATTACGAACAATCATCACCGCCCCACCACCCTAATCTACTATCTCCCCTCCAAATTCTAATAAAAATTGCAAATTTAACCTTTCAAGCTACAAACTATTAGACCCAAATTGCAAATTACTGAAATTGAACCACTAGACCTATCCAAACTACGCTTACCATGCTTGGTGGCCATCCCATCACCTACCGATAAGATATGAGAGAAAGAATAAAACAAATATGAAGATAACTAAAGAACAAAATAAAAAAAAAATAATAAAAAGGGATGACAGTGGAGATGGAATGGTGGTGGCTGCCATAAGTTTGGGTATTTAGTTTGAATTTTAGGAAGGTAGTTTAGTTCGAGTGGATTCAATCAAGTACATGAGGGCAAATTTAGAATATTTCTAGATTATTTTAAATTGGAGGTGAATTCAACAATTTATGGGTGTAAATAAATTTTTCCTATGAAAAATTAGAGATGTTTCGCCATTTTAAATATTTCACCATTTGGTAATTAACCGCTAAAATCCTTCCTAGATAGTTGCGAAGTCAACCACCACAAAGTATACGTACGTGGTACCCTAACTGTGTCCGTAGAATTCAAACTGATGTACGCGTTTTAGTATTTGTTGTAGGACTAAGTCAAGCTTTAAGTAGTTATTATTAGCAGGAGGGATTCCGCAGATCCATCAGGCTTGACTGAGAATTAACTAGCTCTACTTGGTTTTATATTTTAAAGCGACTTCACTAATCTGAAACCAGCACATCATTAGTGTGTTTAAATGCTCACTTAATAATTTGAAAATGTCATTGCACGCGTTTGCGTGGACGGAGTTGATTCTTTGAATCCAACCAAGAACTTGTTCATAATTTAGTTTAGCCAAAGTCCTTTTTTATTTCAGAAAACACCTTCAGAGAGTTTGTCTTGAGCAGCTTTCTGAATTTGGGCTGGGCCACGAAAGTCTAGGCCTAAGAGTCATTCTTGGTTGGTTTGTTTCATGTGCTTGTTGATCTTCGGTTGGTGTCTCCCAACCCAATTTTAACAACAGATCAAGTCATACCCTCAACTCAAACTGAATCTGTTCACTGACATACAATGAATCCGACCCGTTTGGGGAAATACTGAATGGGCTGGGGAACTCTAAACCCATGATTTCAATCCTCCTAGAATCACTTCCCAATTTTTTCAACTCATTTTGACATATGTTTTTTCACCTTGTGCATATCTTTGTTCATTTTCAGCCATTGGATTCAATGATGAAAGATTAATTACAAGAGTCAAACACGGATGTTTAGAAGTGAAAAGAAGTGTGTGAAAATCAATTCTTTTTTTCTCTGAAATAGCACATTCATTTTTTGCTACATGAAAATTGTCGATATGATGATGTTGAAAATATATTGAAGTTATTGTTTGTAATGCCAATAACACAATCTACACACAGAGCCGGCTCATGGGGTGTGCGAGGTGTTTGACCGCACAAGGCCCCCGATCAAAAAGGGCCTCAAATTATATTTTGTTCAGCACATACTTGAGTAATAATAAAATTCAAGGTAAAATAAAACCAAATAACTAGCTAATTGGTTTTGATGCGTTTCTTGTTTAGAAGCCACCCGAGTTTGGTTTTTCGGAGTAGTTTGTGGCCCTTAAATTTTTTTTTCTTTTTTGGTTTTTTTAATAGAAATTTGCAGATGCCTTCAAATTTTAGTTTTTTTATTTTTTATTTTTTCCGCTAGAAACTTGCAAAGGCACTCAACATTTCAATTCTATTATATAAATAAACTCTCTTCACCAAATCATCATATTTAGTAATGCCATAATTTTCTTGTGCTAATTACCTTGATAAAGTCAAGAAATAAATTGTAGGGTTATTTAGTGTCATACGACAATATAAAATAAATGTCATATATTGACAATATAAACGACATTCATTATAAAGAATTGTCATCCATGGCTATAATAGACCATAATTTAGCTAAATTTCAACAATTTTGACATTATTAAAGACTGTAGTATATTAACTTGCAATAGATGACAAGACCATTTACGAGATGACGGTTTTTGAGCGTCGTCTATAACACTAGTGCCCTATGCCCAACAAAAAAAGGCCTCAGCTTTAATTTCGAACGGGGCCTCTGAAGTCATTGGAACGGCTCTGTCTACACATGCAATATTTTTTACTCTATCCACTATACATAGACTATTCCTTTACAAATAATATAGATTCTCTTCACCAAGTTTAGCAAACGTTTGGTAACTAAAAGCAAAAACAATGTTGCCCTAAAAACCCAAAAACCTATCCTATAAACCCATATTTTTCATCCAAATGTAAATAATGTTGTAAAATTTGGGTGTATAAACCCAAAATGTGGGTGTAAAATGTAACTTTGGGAGCAAATATACACCCTCTACTATCGTTTTCACCTTGAGGTGGCGCCTACATGCTCCATCATTTTTTGTCTTTCTTCTCTCTTTTGCTGACATTTGGTACGCTACCTTCACCGTTTAAAAATATTTGGCTGTCATGCATCCCACGCGGTAAAAAATTACAAAAAAAAAAAATTTAAACATTTTTTTTAAAAAAAAAAATTCTAAAATTACCATGAGCTATAACCAATAATCTTGTTTCTCTCTACTCATTGTAATTTATATTTTTTCTTGTCATCCAAAGCCAAAAAATGGAGGAGAATTTCAAAAGTAGTGGAAAAGGGCCAAATTTTCACCATTTTTTCCCCTTTCATCATTAGAAAATTATGCCATTTTTCCCCCTATCTTTTTCCCCCACATTATTTTTGCTCAATTCATAAATATAATTACAGCTCGGTAAATTTTATCCCCACTCAAAAATTCTCTTTTTCCATCCAAATAACATTTATATTTTTCCACTTAAACTCTCCATTTTTCCCAAACTTCTCTGTTTCCACCTTACAAACTTTTACCTGTTTCTCTTCCGACAACGATGAGGAAATTCACTGCCATCTTTTCTCCAGTAACTCTGTGTCCATTTCTTTCTATATTTTTCTCTTCTTGGCTCTGCAATTGAAATTCGTCTACGTGTGCTCTTTGACGTCAATGACATAAAGTTCTCCAGCTCCCTTTTCTCTCTCACCTCCTATTCCCTACATGTCACTAAGCTTCCATAAGCAGTAATTTGAATTAAAATGAAGTAATTTTCAAATTATTTTCACATTAGAAGTTGATTCATAATAAATTTTTGAATTATGGGTATATTCATAATTTTATAAAGTTTCAGTGAAACTTGGTCGAAATTAACCAAAATTTTGGTGTTAGAAAATTGAAATATATTCCTTTTCAAATTTCGGTAGATTAAAAATCCTAAAATTTTGATTGAAATTTTAGAACTTTTGGCAAACTTTTGAACCTTAATTATGACTATATATTTCATTGACGTCCTTGGTGATCCTCGACACAAAACTAATATAATGACAAAAATTATCACGTTGACTTGACGAAAAATTGGACCATAGCTAGCTAGCTAGCCAGATCTGAGTAGTCTTTTGTAGATTTCCATTTGTATTGAGTTGACGCAAACCCATGTCAGAAAGTAATTATTAGTAAAACAAAAAGAGACTAATGAAAGTTGTCTGAAAAAGGAAACACTTATTATCCATTTTGCCCCCTTCAACTCACTTTGAGATCCCTTTTGCCCCCTGCAACTCTATTTGTATCCCATCTGCCCCTGCAACTCATTTTTTGGGAATTTTTGCCTCTTTTCTGTTAACTTAACTATTTCAGTTAAGTTTGGTGACGTGGCATGTCCACATCAGCTGCCATGTCATCTTAAAAAAATATTTTTTTTTATTTTTTTATTTTTTTTATATTTTTTAAAAATAAACTTTTTAACAATTAATTTTTAATTTTTTTTAAAATTTTCCACATACAAACAATTTACTTGTATTTCAAATTTGTACACTAGTATGTTGGAAATTTTTATAAAAAAATAAAAAATTACTTTTTAAAAAATTTAAAACTCTTTTTTTAGGCTATGTGAGTGGAAACAATAAATTTTTAATTTTTAAAAAAATTTCTCAAATACAAATAATTTGCTTGTATACCAAATCTATCCACTATTGTAATACAAGTAAATTGTTTGTATGTGGGAAATTTTAAAAAAAATTAAAAATTAATTGTTAAAAAGTTTATTTTAAAAAAATAAAAAATATATTTTTTAAGATGACATGGCAGCTGACGTGGATTTGCCACGTCAGCAAACTTAACTGAAACAGTTAAGTTAACAGAAAAGAGGCAAAAATTCCCAAAAAATGAGTTGCAGGGGGCAGATGGGATACAAATAAAGTTGCAGGGGGCAAAAGGGATCTCAAAGTGAGTTGCAGGGGGCAAAAGGGATAATAAGTGAAAAGGAAAAGGAGAAAAGGATATTACAATTTCGATTTTCATCAATGAATTTTTTGTGAGAAAAATATATATCAAAGAAAAACTGTTTTTTGTTTTTGTTTTGTTTTCAGGTCGGGAGAAACTTAGGTGCTGACCCTTCAGTATCTATGAATGCTAATGGATGATGTGGACAAATCAAAGGATGACATCTGTTCCTTGAAATAGTGCCTAAACCTTGTAACCAAAGATCAGTATTCTCCTTGTTCTCCTTGCGTTCTCTCCTCAGCAAACACAGATGAAATCTCCTCCGCCAATTCCGCCGTCGACAATGCCGCCACTGCCATCATCAACAACCCAAAGAAATTGAAGATAACGAAACCAAACATACCGCAGCAAAACCCCCCACCCCGTTTCCTCCGTCGCTCTCGCCGCCGTCAAATCAATTGGGGCACTTGCATTTTTGTTGATAGATTTGGAGCCTCGAACAAGGAAAATTGCTACTTTTCTCTGTAAGTGGCTCGTCTTCGTAATCAAAGCTTGAAACTTTGTTGAAATATTTATCTGGGATTCTGATTATACGCTTGTTGTTACATTGTTGAATTCTTGTATTCTCAATTTGATCAAACGATTGTGTTTCTTTTCCTTTTCTGGGTTTTCTTTATCTTACTCCTGTGAAGTGAGTCTTTTTCCACAATCAAAGGTTCAAAATTGGATGAAAATTTTATATGGGTTTCGCCAAATTGTTGTCGGGTTTTGTCAAATTCTTCAGATTTTTCCATTGATTTGACGGCGGCGAGAGCGACGGAGGAAACGGGGTGGGGGATTTTGCTGCGGTATGTTTGGTTTCGTTATCTTCAATTTCTTTGGGTTGTTGATGATGGCAGTGGCGGCATTGTCGACGGCGGAATTGGCGGAGGAGATTTCATCTGTGTTTGCTGATGAGAGAACGCAAGGAGAACAAGGAGAATACTGATCTTTTTTTTGAGCAAGAAGAACAAGGAGAATACTGATCTTTGGTTACAAGGTTTAGGCACAATTTCAAGGAACAAATGTCATCCTTTGATTTGTCCACATCATCCATCAGCATTCATAGATTGTGAAGGGTCAGCACCTAAGTTTCTCCCTTTGAGGTCAACGTATATAGATAAGTTAGATGAAGGGTTCGATGTTTTCTAAAGTAAGCTGCATGATTCATACAAATTCAAGATCAACGTCAAAGGAGAAATATATCAGAATTTAAAAACGGCATATTCATTAGATCAATTGGTATCATCAAAAGAAACGGAAAACAAAGGAAAGCTGTAAAAAAAGACAACCAAAAATGTCAAGTTCAAGTTCACATTAATTTAATTCACGTATATATAGCTAATGTCATGGAAAACATCTCATTCAAAATTTAATGGACGGCTATTCTATTTCAGTATCTCAAACATTCAAACAAAAAATTCCAACCACGCCAACTGACTCATTATAACCATTAATCTTAATCTCATTTCTAGCTAAAACGGAGTATCCTAATGACATAAGTTTACTCAAAATTGCAGTATACAAAGTTGGATTTTGATTGTGGATATTCTTTGGAAAGATAAATTGAGATTCCCTTATAACATGTTTATTAATTCGAAATTAGCAGTTTCTTTTGATAAAAAAAGGGTATTTGCAGTCATAAATCAATGGTACAATGAAAATGTTCCCAACGGCCCCGTAGGATAGGACAGCTGAAAACCCCTCAAAGACCCAGGCCACTTACGAACACGAAACTAGGGGAAAACTGGAAAAAACACCTCAACGTTGAAGCGGTTAGAGGATGACAGCTCCCTAGCCTACCTGAGGATACTGGATCACATCATCAATTAGTTTTAGGAGCGGCATCAGCGGCTGCTCCTGCTACGCGAACAACAGTGAACGCATGTTCCAGCGTCATCTTCACCGAACTCTTCTTGTTCAGACTTTCCAACCAAAAGCCCATCATCAACCCAACCACGCCCACGAACGGACCAGCTCGGGGCGTCTCGAATCCGAGTTAAGTGAGCGAACAAGTCGGGCGGGCGTGATCCGGATCGGAGGAAGCAAATATTAAGGCAAAATGGGGAAGAGCTTGAGTTTGTCTATTAGTGATAGAGTTGGATTCTAATTGCAGATTACTTACTCACTTACTAATCGTGTCGGCATGCTTACTTATGTCTAATGATAATATGAGGAAAGTAAACATTCATATATTACTTACTTGCTTACTTTATATTTACTTTATTAATATTAGTAAGGAATAAAAAGCAAACGTGTCTCACCTCAAATTAAGTAATTCCTTTCCTCCAGGGAGAGTATCTTATTCACCCATCAGAGCAAAAATAATGTAGGGAAAAAAGACAGGGGGGAAAAATGAGTGGGGAAAAATGACATAATTTTCTAATGATTAAGGGGAAAATGATGGGAAAAACATTATAGAGAAGTAAAAGTAAAGAAAAAGTTGCCAAATTTGGTATTAAATATAGTATGTGGGCCAATTGTAAAGAATATCAGCCAAAAAAATGGAAGTGGGGCTCTTTCTTCACGCACCTACTAGCCCACGCCTCAATCAGGTGTTTGCGTGCTGAGCACGCGCATCCTTTTATCTTTCCATTGTTGGCAGGCTTTGCAGAGCCCACCTTCATCGAGTCATGGTGAATTCTGCAAAGAAGGGGCCAAATTTACCCCAAAGATACATTATTCTCCCTCAATTTGGGTTTATTCACCTAAATTTGACAATACTATTTGAGTTTAGGAGTAAAAAAGAGAGTTTTTAAGATGGTATGGCAAAAATAATGTTGAGGTAAAAACCCCAACATTATTTTTGCCATACCAACTCATTCCTTTCTCGATTTCTTTTTAGTGTTAGAGGTCTCAAAGGGATGTTATGCTACATGTGCCCCAATTAGTGCTAGACTTTAAGAAACGAACTGAGCATAAACACCAAAACAAATCATAGAACCTTGGATCGCTATGCAACACACAAAATCATTTGAATTCTTAACTTTTTTGGGGGTGAATTGATAAACAAAACTCCACATGGTGCACTCCGGTCAAGAGAGAGAAAACAAGATAAGTATAAATCAACCCCCCTAGTATAAAACTCCCAAAGCCAAACTCCCCAAGTTCCCAACCAAACACCCCACACCTTAGTTGTCTTTGTCTTAATTCAACAAGACAACAATCACCATGCCGGCCTCCATCAGCCAAAACGCCCAAGTCAATCCAGAACCATATTATCTCTGTTTCCTCGTTTTAATCAAACCTTTAAACCCACTTATTACTTCCACACCCAATATAATGTCACAATTGTAACCTCCTCCAAAACCCCATTAATTATCAATCTTAAACACTAAATCAAACACCCGTTTCTTTACAGAAGACATAATGAAAAGAAACGTTCCGAGGCCGAAGCCCAATAAGTTTCTCCACTGTTTCCGACCAGTGGTGGACATCGACATGGACATGCTCGACCAGAAGAGTGTCCGGTCTAAAAGTTCTGTCCGTACAGTCGAAAGCAAGGAGGACAAGAAGAAGGTTGCTAAAACTATGTCTTTGGACAGAGGTTGCTCTGCTATCAAATCTGCAGAGAACTCGTCCAAAATGCCTCCTCGTTCGAGCAAAACCTTGTCAAAAGCGATCAAAGCGGTCGTCTTTGAGACGATTTTGGTTAGTAGTTCTCAAAGTTTCAATCTTGCATCCTATAGATTCTATAGAATTCTGGGTTGGTTTTGGTTGTTTGATTTCTGACTATAAAGTTTTGATCTTTATAGGCCAAGAGAGCTCGTGATCGAAAAGTTTACAGGCAGGACTCGTTCGGATCATCAAACTCAAAACGGTGTTTTTCGCTGAGAAGCGAAGGCTCTTTGGATTTTTTGGGCGGTGGAGATTTATTGAAGATCGAAGACATCAAACCCAATTTGGAGAAGTTGAAATCTTCATCTTCCAACACGTCAGCAACAGTCTCACGTTGTCCAAGTTCGATTTCGGAATCGCAAAGGTTGTCCCGAAAGTTATCAGGTTCAAAAAAACAGAGCATGGATAAGAAAGAGTGTGTTGAGATGGACTCCTCTGTTTTCAACAATGGAGTGCTTTTTCTTGTAATTAGCCTCGCAATTACGGTGTTTTGGGGCCGGTTTTTAGCAATCTTAGTGTCATCAATCTGGCTCTACTTTTCGCCCCGCCGCAATGTTCCTCCGGAGAATGCAGTTAGGCGGTGGTCGGCGGCGGAGTGCAGGGACAACAACAAGAGGGTCATAATGGAAGGGTTGATTGAAAGGAGGAGCCACCACCACCGGCCACCGCTACTGGCGGAGAGGCAAAGGGCATTAAATTGTTGACGTGGAAATTCCCTGTTTCGTGTGGTGATGCAGTTTCTTCTCTGCTGTGTTTCTGGTTGGAAAGGACAATAGAGGTTTCTTGTGTAGGTGCCTTGTGGCGTAATGGAGGAGGAAGAAACAAAGAACAATCTGTGTTTACATTTACTTCTCCTCTGTTTTTGTCTGTTTTCTTGTGTATTCATGCAAGTGGTTAAGTATAATCATACTCCTACTAACCATGCCACAGATATTTGGAAGTGGTCCGGCTCATTTGTGTCCAGTGTTGTACCTACGTTAGAGCCGGCTCTGAAATTTCGGAGTCAAAAATGGGAAACTAGTTTAGTTGTCTAGGGCGTTTATACGTGTTGTTTGGGAGATGATGACCGTCACATTATGTGGTAGAAAATTGGAGGAGAACTTGGTCTATGTGACTAATGTATAGACTTTCTTGTTTCCTGGATAATGACCGTCACATGATGTGGTGGAAAAATTGAAAGAGAACTTGGTCTATGTGACTAATGTATAGACTTTCTAGTTTTCATATTCAGGGAGATTTCAATTGTTGTAATTTGTAACTGATCAATTGTGTCAAGATTAGAGAAATTTTGAATAAGCCGATGATAACACTGGATAAATTAATAACACTATGTGGCAATTTTGCACGTTCACACCCTATTGCTTAGAGAAACATCATTTGCCATACCTATCATCATGGTCTGTGGTGGGTTTGACAATGTTGATTTGAGCAGTAAATACTTCCACATAAACTGCAACTGATGTTGATGTTTGCCTTTATTACTAAAGATACTTGTCCAATTTGTCACCGTAGTTTATTGAGGAGGTCAAGGCATCTCTCAAAGAAGCATCGAAGTGACTCAGCCGGATTTCAATGCAGTATCTATATATGTTTATTTGTTAGTGCTTTGGGCATACAACTGTGCCTAAATACAGCAGATTCTAAGCATTTTGGTTGCATTTTACAACATGGTTTTGATCACAGATGGCACCGACATTTCATATTTGAAATGGAAAACGTGAACTCGTCATATTCGATGGTGAAAAGACTTAACACACTATATGCATTGTAGTACTGCATCGTTTCTTACCTCTATTAACTTTACCAGTTATAGCCTCATCCTCATGTAGGCTTTAGTTTATAGCCAAGCATGGAGTTATATTTAAAACCACGAAACTGATCTCATCAGTAAATATCGACAGATCTGTAATTTTAATAACATTAAAGGGGGCCATCACTTCTTCACACAGCCCTTCCAAAATCCCAAAGTAGATGGTTGGATTTTGGAGGCTTTTTGTGTCATAATATTACTGCGCGTTGTAACATTCGACCAGTATAATTAAATGGGGTTGTGCCACCTGGATTGGAGGTAGCTGAAGTAATCCTTGTTAATGTTTACCCGTGAAGCTTCTAATCGTTAGTCTTTTCAAGATGGTTGGGATTAGTTTCATTCTTAATTGAGTCTGGTCTTAAAGAGCAAAAGCTCTCAACATGATAGAAAGCTTTGGTGGAGGAGTGCAAGAAACAAGATATGCATTACATGACTCTGTGCCATCACAGTTCTTGAACTTTCAAGTTTTCAATACAAATTAACAAAAAACGATTATCCGCTGCTCTTTTTCTCCACTTTAACTAATAAAGGATCAAGTGACAAATCAAGAATTATACAAGGTTCCGATCCGTAAAGGAAGATCAGAAAGAAAGCGATAGCTAGAGTGCTGGCTTTATAATGTTTATTGCAAAAGCTGGAGAAAAGGGTTAGGCCATTCACCCAATACTCAAAACAAAGAAAACCCCCGAAACAGAGGGTTTTTTTTTTTTTTTTTTTTTTTTGGCATCCAGCACTTTTTAGTGTGCCATTTAAGGCACTGCACGCTGCCGCCTGGCAATTTCTTAATCCTCGACGAAGACGTAATTAGATGTAAGTACACAATTTTTCTATGTACAGAACATCATGTATTTATGGCCGATGTTGATATCCTGATTGAAGCCCTAAAATAGGGTTTGATGACAAGGTTGAAATATAAAGGCATCCAACTCTTCTTCTTTTGCAGCCTTGGATTTCACATGTTTCTTGGGTTTTTTAGTTAAAAGTTTGAAGTGTTGTATAAAAGGTAGGCCAAGGTGATAAGTCCTCCCGTGGCACTTTGCACACTTTTGAAGGAACTCTCATCAAAGAATAAATATGATAAAGGAACATCACTAAATTGAAATCAATAACTGCACAACAATACAACACAACACACAAGTTCCTTGTTATCTACAAAACAACGACCCAGAAGTACAGAAAACTGCACTGATCTCTCTTTTCACCCTTTACAGATCTTTTTCCCTTTACAAATGTTCATTATGTAAGTAAACACAGCTACACAAATACACAACAGCCAGGACCATAGAATGGTATTATCTGTATGTAACTATTTATAATGTGGTTTTCGAGATATGAAGAACTCATAATCTGGGTGCCTGTTGGACACCGTGACTTTATCCTTGCAGACCAGACCTCTAGCAAAATGTAATGCATTATCCTCCAGTGTTCTCAGCCTTTTCTGGAGAATTTCTGCATTATTTGAAGATGTAGACTCTTTCGAAGAATATTCATTAGGTATTCTAGAATCAAACCAGCGTTCACCCTACAAGAACGAGAACATGTATCATTGTGACACATTATGCCAAAAGACAGTAATTTCTAACTTGTAAGTGGGACCCTCTCTCTCAACAAATAATCATTCTTGAAAGCAACCATAAGAGTTGAATTATAACAGTAAAGTTTTACATATACTGGCTATGGTTCCAGTGCTAAAAGGACTTGAGTTCTTGAAGTAGATCGTCAGCTATGGGGCTATATATACCAAGTCTTCACCTTTGCTAAGCCTCGTACTAGAAATTCATCAGATCTTAGATCCTATGTTTTGAACATCTTTGCCACAGTGAACCGTATAATAGTGGTGGTTGCCTACATCTTTGTTTCATGCCTTATAGTTTGCTTCAAATCCTTTGTGTGATTAAGTCTTACAAGTAAGAGCAATCTTGACTATATAGTAGAACATGAAGATAAAGCATACCTGTGCATTGTAGCTTTGCAATCCCAACACAGGGAAGAAAATGTGACTTGTGCACTTATTGGAAGCATCAGTTGAAACAGGTCTCTGAACAAGATATCCAAGTGAATGGTAAGTCAAGAACGATGCACGAAACTTCCCTTCTGGAATTTGATATATAGGATACCATGCCACTGAGAACCTGAAAGCCACATTAACCCTAACTTTCTTCAATACGCTAAGATTAGTTATCAAACCAGAAATGACTAGCAGAATTGATTCTCACCAAGATGCGGGATGTAAATCACGCAAGTTCAGGCAACCTAGTTTTGATGGGTCACCGAACATGTGATGATTAGAAGTTTTAACACCGATCAGCTCCAGAACTCTGCAATCATTTAGAAATTAGGAATGTCTAACCAGTGACATTGTACATCAAAACCAAAATGATTACCATGCCAATGAGAGAAGTGGGACAACTAAGAATTTCAAAACGTGAAACTATAACTGGACTCAAAAGGCAACTCAAAGCAACATAGTTGAAATAATCATTTGGATTTCTTTGTGTGTATCTCGCCGAGCCAAACGAGCCAGACACAGGCCTCAAAGCAACATAGTTGATATAATCATTTGATATAATCAAGGTAGAAAAACACAAAACAACACACCCCCAGGTAAACCACACTCCAAAATAATTTGATAATTTGTGTACAGAAAGTGAAGAGCTAGACAAGCAAATAGATTTTGTGAGCATCAATCTTAGTGGGGTACTTTTCCAGCAACTTGCTACTGCAAGATGATGAGAATGGCATATTGCAAAAAGGAAACATCATAAGACTTGAACATACTTATTATGGAAAGGCTTTCGCTGTTGTGGCTGCTCGGATTCAAAATATTCAAACACGAGCTCAGGATCAGGTAAACAATCTAGACCGAAGGGGCCACTTCTGTTGCCTAGGACAATACCTAATGAACCAAAAGGCTTCTTGACCAAGTCAAAGTTCTCTGTCCCTGCTTGCATACGGTTCAGCATTGCTGCTTCAGAAGAATGTCTAGAATATAAAGTTTTAGAGTCGCGGTTGTGGGGTTGAAACAACTGAACAGCAGAAAGGGAAGGAAAAAAATATGCATGGAATGACTTTGGGCCACTGAGGTTCTTAGAGTCATCTGCCTTGACATCCAATCCATAATTCCCTGGTTTCTCGTACCAGTTCCAAACAGTGCTAAGTGGTAAATTTGGTATCTGGTGCTTGCATATGAAACTATGAGACAGATGATCGTCCAAGCAAACAGAACATCTTTTTTTCAAATATGAAGAAGCAATAACAGGAGCAGCGCAGTGGACGAATCTTTCAAACTCTGCAAGTGGATACCCCACTGTAAGCTGAACAATCTCAGAAGCTAATTGCATTCTGTAAGATATACTCAGAGTTTCCACTGCCCTCTGTGAGCCAATTAGCAGCTCATTGGTGTCCTTTGCTATTCTACCCTTGGTTCCACAAAATTTACTTTCAATCCTCTGACCTGTTTCAGCAGCAGACTTACGCAATTTTGGGTGATCATCATTATAAGATGAAATCACTTGCGGCCTGGATGTCGAACTTGTGCATTTAGAATCAGAAACTGTAGCAGACGATGAGAAAGGAATTGAACTTGTTTCCAGAAGGCTACTATCCATCCCCTTGCTTAAAACTGGTATGTTAAGAATTGAAGAATTGCAAGTATCAGCGGAGCAAACCCCATCCATTGGCCTGGACTCTTTTGTACGAACAGGTCTCCAACTCATTTTACTTGCTCCAAGAGTAGCATCTTTCCTAAGCTTACAACTTGGTTGCGAGAAATATCTATACAGACCGCCATTCAACCGATGTTGAGAACCAGCCCAGGCATTATAATTCTCTAGTGTGTGAACATGTTTCGCCCCATATCTATAACTTGGTTCCTCCACCCAATGCCTTTGTGCACATTTGGCATTCTGTGGCCTATTCTGCTGTTTCCAACCTGAATATCTATTTCCTTTTCCATTGAGAGCGCAGGCTGTAGCATTTCCTTTCTTAATATCTTCGCACACACTAGCATCAGAACCTGGGATTCCAACTTCGCTACATTGACGTACAATAGCAGGTTGAATACCCCCAAGATCCTCAGGAAGACCACTATTCTCCAGTGAGTGAACAAGTTTAACCTCATATCTGTAACTCGGTTCCTTCACCCAACGACTGTTCTGCCAATGACAACCCAAGTATCTATTCTCTTTTCCATTCTGATGAATACAGCCTCTGCCATATCCCTTCTTTGTATCTCCACAAATACTTCCATCGGAATCTTGAAGTCCAACCTTGATGCATTGTAGGAATGTAGAGGGTGGACTGCCCAGAATACCCCCAAGACAAGCATTACTCCTTACTTCATCATCCCCTTGATTCACAATCTTTGAAAACCCATAACAATCCTGCCTACCATATGATGAACCCTTCTGGGTATCATCAGGAAACCGATCACCGCCACCCGAAAAATCACAATTCTTAGCTGAATTTCTCTTCTTCCAATTCTTTTTCTTCCCCAAAACTTTTCCATCAGAAATCTCAGTCCACACAGATACAGGTGTAGGTTCAAAATCCCCCCAATTTGGGTTCATTATCACCTCTGCCATTTTCCTTAAACCAACCTAATCACAAACCAAGATATACAAAATTAAAAAAACAAAAGATTTATGAAATTATCAAGAAACTAGCAAATCCACAAGACAATTCAACTTCATTTCAGATAAACCCTAACATACCCAACCCTTATATTGTTCGATTTCAAGGAAAAGTCCAGTCTTTTCCAGTAAAATTCATCGAAACACATTTGGGAAAACCCTAACATCCCCAATTTTCAACGAAAAATCAGTTTTTCTTTGTTTTTTTTTCTCAGTAAAATTCACGGAAAATGATAGGGCGGAATGCATCGAGAGCTATAGAAGATTGAAATGAAAGTATTTTATGGCGCATTTCGTAATTCTAGAAAGGAAATTGAGATAGTTGCAGAGAAAGTACCAGGGGAAAGAAAGCAGAGGGCGCGCGAAGAAAAGCGAGTTTGAAGAGCAAAGCCAAAATTAGTTAGTTGGGATTTTGGGGTATAAAGGGTCGATCAAGGTCTACTTCCTTTTATTACGACAGTTTTGGTGTAAATAATAACAGAGACATCGACTTATTACCATAATTTTTACGATACCAAGTTACTATTTATCGTTGCATTGTTTCAAAACGCAAAAACGGGCTAAAAGTTGTCTTAATTGAGTGTGAGATGCACTATGTGGATGTATCTCTATGTATTAAGTAGGTGGGCATTTAGCAATTGAAAATGGCAAAATATTTATAATAATAAAGCCCTTCTTGATTGAAAATAACAAAATTAAAATTAAAATTTTCCAAAAAAATAGTAAAATTGTAAAAAGGGAAAATTGCACAAATGACACATGAAATTTTCTATTTTTATGCATTTACCACCCAGATTAAATTTTTTTACAATTCACCACCTGAATTCTTGTGACATTTACAAAACACCACATTCGTCTGTTTGTCATCCAATCTGCCGTTAAACTCGGCATGTGAGAGGCATGTGGTCCACTGTTTGAGGTTATATCTATCAATTCAATTGCTCTTGGGGTTTTATACACACCACATCCAAAATGTACCGCCAACAAAGATTTTACAATAAGCATATAAGCTCAAAACTAAAATTAATAATATTGTGTCATTTCCTCAAAACAAATTCAAATTCATCTAATGAACTGAATAATCATTAGCTCAATTCAATTCCAAGTCTACTGAATTGAATTGAAATAGTCACTTCAAAAGACTAGTTCTTGAACACAAAACAAAGAAAGACTTTTGAGTACATGACACAACAAAACAAAGGAAGTTCAGTTCATATCTATGGTTTCCAAACCCTCTTCTTAGCATGAGACGCACTGTTAACCGTTGTACCCTTCTTGGCATTGGTAGTAACACAAGACACGAGTTGCGATCCCAAGTTGGGTTGGCTAGTTGATGCATTGGTCGATGCCAGCTTTCCAAAGCTTGGTTGGGTTGTAGCAACAAGACTAATGGAACATCTCAGCAAAGAGAAAAGCAACAAGTGAGAAGAAGGGTACAACGGTTAACAGTGCGTCAACTAGCCAACCCAGCTTGGGATTGCAACCCGTGTCTTGTGTTACTACCAATGCCAAGAAGGGTACAACAGTTAATAGTGCGTCTCATGCTAAGAAGAGGGTTTGGAAACCATAGATATGAACTGAACTTCAAACGGATAGATATAACCCTAAGAGCAATTGAATTGATAGATATAACCTCCAACAATGGATCATGTGCCTCTCACGTGTTGAGTTTAATGGCAGATTGGATAACAAACGGATGGAGGTGGTGTTTTATAAATGTCACAAGAGTTCAAGTAGTGAATTGTAAAAAAATTTAGTCTGGGTGGTATATGCACAAAAGTGGAAAAGTTCAAGTGGCATTTGTGCAATTTTCCCTTGTAAAATTACAAATTTACTATTTCAACATGCTAAATAAAACCACATCATCACCGTCCAAAAACTAACTCGACATCACATCCGAAACAAAAATCGACAATATTGAAATGTAACACGAAAAGACCGGTCAAGGAAAAAAAATCTTTCGCATAAGCGTATGAGGCTAGTGTTATTAAAGTCAAAAGATTCACATACACTTTTCACTAGTAAAAGTCCCAAGTTTCATTTGTGTAGCATATCAGTTATGAAGCACGAAAACTTGCAGATCAAATGGAAATCGCCATTTCATCTTCCAAGACTTTGATTTGGAGAAAGGCTTTTCAAATACTCAAACAAGGAAACAATACAATTATCATACCTAATCAAGAGAAGCTATATATACACACACTTATTTATGCGTAGACATTTACTTAAGGATTAAACCCGATGACCTATTGGAGAAAGGCCATTCATGATGTGCTGATTTAATGCTCTTCAGATATCTTGGAGTTGGAGATGGTTGAAGATGGGGTGCTACCTGCGTGAGAGGAAATTGTTGTTGATGTATTATTGCTCCTATGGTGTGAACTTTGGCTCGAGGATGACTCAGTGAAGAAAACTATGTGCTCCTGTTCGCCTCCGAAAACTTGGAGAGATCTTGGAATTGGTGGCAAGTTGACATCCAAAATCCCCTCAAGGATTTGCACCACCTGCCCCATTGATGGCCTTTGAGCTTCATCATCTTGGACACACCAGCAAGCAACTCTACAAGCCCTTGTGAGCTCTTCTGCGTCAGCATTTCCATCTAGTTTCGGGTCTAATAGGTTCAAAACATCACTTTCTGGAGTACTTATGAGGCTAGCAGCCCAAGTTGGGAAGAATCTCACTTTGACATCTTCCGATTGCTCAGCGTTTCGCCTGCCTGATACAAATTCAAACAGCATCATTCCATAGCTGTAAACATCTGCTTTCGCTGTGATTGCCACGCCTGAAATCCACTCTGGTGCAAGATAGCCCCTTGTCCCTCTCATGGTTGTTAGAACCCTGCTGAAGTCTCTCCCAACAAGCTTTGCAAGGCCAAAGTCGGCAACTTTCGGACAAAGTTCTGCGTCTAAGAGAATGTTCTCTGGCTTGATGTCACAATGTATGATGCACTCTCTGCATTTCTCATGAAGATAAGCCAGTCCTCTTGCTGTCCCAAGAGCAATTTGGTATCTAGTTTTCCAATCCAAGACCTTTGAAAGCTTGTCGTTGAAAAGCTGTGATTCCAAAGATCCATTAGGCATGTAATCATAGACCAACAACCTTTTAGTACCTTCGGAGCAGAACCCACGAAGACGGACAAGATTGACATGTTGGACTGTCCCAATCGTGCTAACTTCTGTTCTGAATTGTTTCTCTCCTTGGCTAACACTTTCGAGCTTCTTTACTGCTATGACAGATGAATCAGGCAAGGTCCCTTTGAAAACAGAACCAAAGCCTCCTCCGCCCAACTTTTCTGAGAAGTTCTTTGTTACATCTTGGAGATCTCTGTAGCCAAAGGCAATTAAAGCACCCTCTTTTCCCATTCCCATCACTCTCTTTCGTCGTCTCAAGATCACAACCCCAATGAGGCCTACAAGAACTGCTATCCCGGCAGCTAAACCCACCACAACTCCGGTAACCATTCCTTTCTTACTCTTAGGATCCTTAACCTCAGAAGCTGCAAGTCTGATGTATAAATTTGTTCCTTGACTGTCACCTGCTGTTAGTTGTTGCAGATTCAAAAGTTCTCCAATCCAAATTGAGCATCCGTTGCTGTCATAAGCATAAGCAGTGCAAGAGCAGTTATTGAAGCAAATTGATTTACATTCTGAAATACTCCCAATCTCCAACGACTGCTTATTTTCGGGCAATCTCATCCTAGGCATTTCCAGAAACCGGTCTGGCTTCCCGTTAGCACTAGTAGTATTCCCACAATTCAGGCTGGTTCTTCTTGAACACCCACTTGAGTAAGCCTTCATATCCCACTCTCTCTGTGACTTTGGCTCGAAACCTGTCAAGCAATTGCAGGAGAGCAAGCTCACCTCATTGCAACTCCCATATGCCCCACATAAATTATAAACTTCACATGGTTTTCTTGGCTGAGACCAAAACAAATTCCATTTCTTTGAAAGATCCAACCATGTCAGTTGCTGAATCTGGCCAGAAGTATACATTATGAACCGCGATATGCTCTTTGGATCATAAAGAGAATAGGTGAAGTAACTTTCATTTACATTAGTGACATAGCTGAAATTGTAGATGTAATTAAGCCTCATTTCAGGAACCAAGCTGAAAATCTTAGAAGTTGCATCCCATGATCCACTAGTCCAATACTGCCTAGACCTATTCCACAGTATCAGATATGAATTGCTTCCATTAGGGTCTAACTCAAGCGTAAAAAGACCCGGTGCAGGGTCCTCTGCACTCTTCCATGAAGTAAGAATTGTGGTTAGTTTTCGAACTTTGTTGAACCCGATTCTTGCTCCAGGAAGCCATGTATGTGCAGGATGATCAAAGCTTTGCCACAAAGGCTCTGATATAGTATCACTAGACCCATTATCCCTTAACACAAGATTTCCACTATCTAAAAGAACTGCTTCTACAGAAGCTGAATTGGTGATTGAGGTTAAATTTGTGGACCAAATTGGGGTTTTGGACTCATTGAATAGAACTAAATTACCATTTGAAATCCTCAAAACTGCAGAGAATCTATCAATCACTGGGTTCTCCCTATTTGCAACCCAAACTATGGTCCTTTCAGAAACTAGTTGCTGGGTGTACCACATGCCTATGTAGTAGTTTGGAGAATTACCTGGTTTGAAGAAACCCAGCTCAAAAACCCTACCAGCAGAGACAAGGGTCTGGTCTCCAGACAAAGTTTGGTTTGCTGTGATGGTGTCTACTGCATAGGAAACATGGGTTTTGAGTAGGCATATGAGAAGAACCAAAAGCACCAACCTTTGCTTGGTTGTAGCATACATGGCTGCAAAAACCAAATTTGATAGACAAGTTGAATAAAAAGAATCAAACTCGGAACACGAATGGAAGAGTAAATCTGCAGACAAGTTCAGATATTTTTAAGGTACAAGAACAAGAACTTGAATTTCAGAAGGCAGAGACCTAGAAGATTTCTAAATTCTAGCCCAGTCTTTAAGTTAGTTTGGTCCATTTGGTGGAGGGAGGACTTGTCTACGGCTAAAAGTCAAAGGTAAGTTTTTTTTCCCCAAATCCCACCATTTTCCATTTGCTTCTGCAAGTAAATATTTGCAACTTTTGGAGAAACTGTGGTCTTGTGGTCAACCATTCATGCAATAGGATTGGACCACTGACCACCACAACAGCCATGTGAACAGAGCTTGATGAAATATGTAAGCTTTCTCTGCCGCAACTGACCTGGTCAATTTGTCTTCCAATAGCTATGATTGTAGTGAAATACAATACAAAGCACGCCATATTCACGTTTGAACAAATTCATATGCCATCAAACGCAATATCTCAGTCATGATTGATGACCCGATCAACTAGTATAATTAATTAGTCCAGTGGTAATCATTTCCATTTGATAAGATCTTAAATTTGACTTATGTGGTGATGAATTTGACACTTCATTGTGCGTGGGTCGAATGTAAAAACAGATTTTGATTAATTCCACATAAATCTACCCGAAAGATTGAACAAAAATTTGGAAATTGGACCCATGACAACATTTTCTCTTTCTTTTGCCAGTCGAAAAGGCTCCACAAATCACTTTCTTCATTCATTGCTGATATTTGTTGTTGTGTGCTTTCTTCTTTACAGGGCAAGTACTCTTCCAATCAAGGAAAGGTTATCTGTAAACTTGTGCATGGCAGTTCACCACTAAACGGATTACCACATGGGAGCAATCTAGGCCATTCACTCGTGGTGCATCATAAATGCCTTAACCTACATAGTACATCAGGTCATCAAGTCCAATAAATTAATAATAAAGACTTGTGGATCGTCAGCCCTGCATTCGTTTGGTTGGAATGGAAGGTTCCATCTTGAGTCTTGATCTCTCGTCCAGTCTCTTCAAAGTTAGGAATACGACAAATTGCTAAAAAACTAATATTGGCGTATTCAATTTAGAAAGTTAGAGATTTTAGTTGGTTTTAGTGGTCATTGAAATTTTAGGTATTTTCAATTTAGATATTTTAGGAGTCCATCAAACTATAGTTGTGTTCAATTAAAATTTCTAATGACTTTTTAGAATGAGGGCTGTTAGCACACCTCATTGTTTTATTTGTACACTCATCTTATATTTATACCCCCACTAAATTACAAATTTTTTTTTCCACCCACTAGTATTCCTAAAATGCCTCTAATTTAAAACTAATTATGATTACTTCCATTCCAACAAGATTCTTGGAAATGACATAGACCCTCAAATCAAATCCCAAAATTGCATAAGCAATTGAAAAAGAAGAATGATTTAAAAATTTGATGAACATACCAAAAAAAGAAAAAAAAAATTTGATTACCTCTTCGTTGGAAATGTTCTCTTCAGCATCCATTGTCTTCTTACTTACTCAAAATTAATGGAATGATTTAATGATCTGATTAATAAAAGAGAGAAAATTGTAGAAGGTTTTGGAGGAGGGGAGATATGGGAGACGGAGAAGTTTTGCCGGGGAAACGAAGAGACCGAGCAAACATAAAATTTACGTTTTTCTTTTTTTGTTTGCCACTATCTTTATACGTCATTTCGTAATAAGGTTATAATTGTAATTAAAATTTTAATGAAATTGTGGGTGTGTTCAATCATGACTTTTTCATGGTCTATGAAAGTTTTGGTGTATTTAAATTATCACTGATTTTATAAGACTTCGCTAAAAACTGGATTCTTATGGATTTGTATGGATTTTGATTAATTTTCAAGAGAAAAACGTGTCTAATAAATCTCGCCTCTCCCTTTAAGATTTATATGGATTTTGATAGACTTTTAATTTATTTTTCATAATTATATTTTAAACATAATTTTTTGTTCAACTTATGAAAATGAACACCACCTGCATCATCGATACCTGATCGTCATGCCACCATCATGATATTATCCCAATTATTGTAGGCTATTTTGTTGCCAACTAGTTGCCACCACCACCATCTGCCCAGGCTGTCATCACGATCACCACTACCATTTATGAGGTCGTCACCACCACCACCATATCGTGCCACCACATGTCGCCTCCATTGTCACTATAACAACCACACCGTTATCTTCGCCATTATCAACGCTTAAGACACAATTGTTATCTTGCAATAGCCTCTGTTACCATTATTTTCGTCACCACCAAGGTCTAAACTGTAATGTTTTGCCACAAACATCACAATATCACTACTACTACTCTACTAAGATTGAAAGTGTGATGAGAATGGTAACTAAATTGACTAATAAAAACTCTATGAAAATCTATGACAAAAGTCCATGAATATCTAAAATTAAATTATGACTAAATCTATCTGGAATCTTTGATAATCTGTGAAAATCTACTAAAATTAATGAAACTCTACAAAAATTTGTCAAAGAAAAAGTATGTAAAAGTACATAAATATTGGTTTGAATACATCACGTAAAATACGATATGATTTAATTAATATATGGGGTTGTGCCCAAAAAGTCCTATGAAAAATAAAGTGTTACTAAAATACATATATCATTTTTTTCTTTACCAAAAAGTCTTAATCTTACCATTTAGTCTCACAGCTGCCATGGGGGGACCACCATCAGCAGCGGAAGTGCAGATTCAATTAGGGGCACGTGTGAAACACGCGCCAAGTGTCCCTGAAAATTTGATAATTGTTCATGCAAATTTCACAATTGTTCCTGCATTTTTTCACGACTGTTCCTGCAAATTTCATAATTGTTCCTGCAAATTTCACAAGCAATTTGTACAACAGTTCTTGCATGTTCACAACTGTTCCTGCAATCTTTCATAAATTTTCTTATGTCACCTAAGCCACTCGGGCCTTATGTTTCTATCTCTCCTTGTGCCTCGTCCTACCACTCGCGATCATCAACCCGACCCGGTTCTGCGGCGAGCTCACTTACTCCCCTACGACGGCAATGACCATAGTGGCAATGGCGACCCAGCAGCCACATTTGGTTTTGTCCGAAGGGAAAGAAGATTTAGGGCTCTGGCGATGTTGGAGATTAGTGTGAAGAAGCTCAAGAGCCCCAAGACTTCACCGTCGCCGGCGCTACGCAAGACCCAGGTCGACTTTGCCCTCAATTTTATGGTCGATTGGATTTTCAAGTCCGGCGGGTCGGTCACATTTTCGAGCCTCTGCCACCCAATAAGAGCTTTCCTCAACCATGTGGCTTCCGTTGATTTCTGGGCAAGAATTCACCGAGCTGAGGCTGGAGGCCAAGTTCGTGGAGGCAAAATCAGAGTCGGAGGCCCGAATTTGAGATTACGTCCGATCGGTGGAGGAGCAAGAGCGGCAACTATGGTCTTGTGAACTTGAGTGTGAATTCACCGAATGGGACATGTTTATATAGGAGGGTTGTGTCTGTGGGGAGCTCTATGCCTTCAGATTATGCAGAGGAGGTTTTGTGGAAAGCATTGACTAGCATTTGTGGGAATGATGCGAATCCGAACACCTCATCAAAAAAACACTACCAAAATCACCACGCGTATCGGGGCATATTTTCACCCAAAATAGCTCCGCGCAATAATACATGGACATATGTCATATTAGGACTAAATGGTTAAGACTATAATGTAATGAGTTTTTTAGGTACTAGTGTTTAATAATAGGACTATATTGTAATAGTTTCTTTATATATAGTAATAATATATAATAATAGTAATAATAATAATAATAATAATAATAATAATAAGGTTGATCCTGAATCTATTTGATTTTCATATCTTCATTTTATAAAACGGTTTGATTTTGAATCTATCTAATGCGTTATGTGTTTCTCTTGCTGCTGATTATTGAGTGAGCTCTTCTCTCGATTGAATTTGAATTCAGGATTTCGATGACTTGCTTTTCTTCAGATTTTGATTTGAGGTATGCGATTATAAATTTTTGCGAGTTTGATTAGCTTTTAGATTTTCTTTTGAATTATAGGAAAAACACTGTTCATGCAAAATTTTGAACGAAATTCATGCAAAGAACCTGCAGAAGTTGTTGATATGAATTTGGTTTGCAATTTGTTTTTTGAATTTTCATTTTTATTAAGGAAAACTAATAAAAAGTCCTTAGATTAAAATCCTTAGTATAATAAATCCCTACTTCTTCTAATGTTTTTATTAAGCCCTAATATTTTTTATTTTGAATTTTTTATTTTGGTTATTTGACTTCCTTGCCCCTAGCCCTAGTGGCTTTAAAATCCACCATCCCCACCTCACTCGCCAAAATTCTCCAATCGCACATCGACCTCCATTCCCCAATTTCTTCAATTTTGCTTTATTTATCTGCACCACAGAGCCAAGCTCGTCAGTCGTCGGTCGTCATCACTCGCCCCATCGGCCCTCCTCGTCGCTTGCCCCTCGCCCCTTGCTACCCTCTCTCCGCCCTTCGCTGCCTCTCGCCGTCATCGTCGATGATGACCCAATGGTCAGATCATGCGCTGGCTGAAACATTTTCTTTGTGAATTGCAGCAGCAAACACAAACATACATCAAAATCAATCGTTTCCAATTACTTTAATTCTCATATTTCACTGAAAACCAATGAGTGGGTTAAGGGAATTGCAATACTTTTTAGAATGTAATCGTGCCTTTGAATATGAGTGGGTTAAGGGAATTGCAATTGTTTATTTCTTAGATTGCATTTGTCAGTTTTGAGACTAAGATGTCCAAAAAATGAAGATCTACCTTCTGAAATAACAATTGGCAATTGCAGTTTATCTAAAACATGTGAACAAAGAATTTTTGAAACAACAATTGCAGTGTACTGTAATTGTTGTTCATGCCGAAGGCTTGGATCCAATTACAGTATACTGTAATTATGTTTTAAAATTGAAAACCTGATATAACAGATAAAGGATAAGTTGTGGAATTGAAAAAAGCATCTGATTGGTTAAACAAGGGTTTGGGGACTTAAAACTATGCACATTTTTAGTTGGGATTTTATAAAACTATAAAGTAGTGTACAAGGGCTTAAAAATTAATACCCCTTTTTATTTTTGTAGGAACAATTGCTAACTACTCCTTCAAATTTCAAACAAAATTCATGTTAAGAACATGTGCTACAATAGCATATGTTGATAATATGAAGTTTGCTTTCCTGGATATTTTTATTGGCAATCATTGCACAAAAACATTGTAATCAATCACACGCTCAATTAGATTAATTAAGATATAGTTCTAGATTTAAAAATGTGTTGATTGTGCTTGAAGATCGAGGATTGAAGAATTTGATGATCCTCACATGATCATATTTTAACATTATATGCATTCATATAGGTTTTGTCAATTTAGGTTTTCAGGAAAAGGCTTTCAAAAATATGAATTTTTCATGTTTTACGTTACTGGTCATCTTATTCCCTCACGTGAACACTTTCCTGAAAGTAGATTCTGTCAGCTTCTTTCCTCACAGTTTTTTTTTATTTTTTTTTTATTTTTTATCTTTTTGCTGAAGTCAAATCCAGGTCAATCACTTTCGAATCTGCATACACTAAACGATTATTGCTAAGGAACTGATTACATAACTTCTGTTAACTTAAGATAAAATCAAGTGTTATTAAACTGTCATGTTCATCGCATCAGGTGATTGTTCATCTGTGTGATTTGTCTATGTTGTTTGATTGAATTGAAGGGATTTATTTAAAAGTACTCCCCTCATTGCTAACTTGCATAGAAGTTGATATAAAAAAAGTTCTTTGTTTCCCATCCTTGGTCAACCTATTTCTTAGACTAATACATTATGAATTTGAAAAGTTTTATTGAAGGACAAAATTAATGCCAGCTGCCACATAATATCTAATTAGCACACTAATGTACCCAAAAAAATACTATTCATGCCACTGATCATCTTGTTGGCAACGTTTAGGTAATAGATGGCCCTATAATTGTTCAAAGCGTATATAATAATCCTCAACTACCATACATTTGAGGGTTGTATTCAAAATGAAATAGTTGGGTATAAACCCCTTTTTAAAAAGGTACACTATCGATCTATAGGTTTAGTGATTTTATCTTATATGGGTACAATTGTTCCTTCTTCCATTGGGTCTATTGTTTTTCTTTTTCTTCATTTGGGTACAAGTTATTTCTTCCTTTGGGTACAATTTCTTTCTTTCATTGGGTATATTGTTTGTTCTTCATTTGGGTACATTGTTTGTTTTTCACTTGGGGACATTCATTTGGGTACATTTGGTGCATTATTTTCACTTTGTGCATTATTGGGTACATTGTTTGTTCTTCAGTTTGGTACATTCATTTTGGTACATTTGGTACTTTTCATTTGGGTACATTGTTTGTTCTTCACTTGGGTACATTTGATACATTGTTTTCATTTGGGTACAATGAGTATGATTGTTTTCATATGGGTACATTTTTCCAGTGCAAGTTTTTCATACGTGTACATTATATAGTCCATATTTTATAAGTATGTTTTCCTATGGTTACGATCGATTTTTATCAAATGGATAATTTTTTACATGGACATACATTGATCATATGAGTATGATATTATTTTCATGAGTACAATTTTAAGTTTGTGTTCACAAGTATATATGAGCACGCACCTATCCAAGTATGCATATAAGACTATGCTTATGGGGCATGAAGTGTAAGGATGAAAAAAAAATTCGTTGGAGTATTGAACAATGAAAAAATGTTTGAATCAAAGTTGAATTAACAATTGATAAGATAAATATGGTATACAATTGAAATCTCTTGAAAAGAGGTATTATATGTTATATGCTAACCTTAAATTCCTAATGGCAATAGTCAAAACTTACCCAAAGAGAAAATGTTTAGAAGTAAAGGGTAATATAGGTACTGAACAAATACATTTATTAACCTGAAAATTAATCAAGCTGATATGGAAATACGTTTATTGTAAAATGCTGACATGGACTAAACGTTTTGTCCTTCAATCTAAATTTGAAAATTAACAAAGTTTTTGTCAAAAATTCTTAGTGGGGAGGATGGCAACCAAATTTCCTCTAAAAAAAATGCAGAGTGAGAAATTGAAGTTCAGAAGTTGAAAATGAAAATTTAAGATGATGTCAAGAACTATTTATGTATTGCCAAAAAGATGTTGGGTCCGGTTCAAGGGACACACTATTTTTGACACACTATTTGAAACATCCTTTCTTGTCCATTAGATTGGATCCATTATCAATGGGTCCCACAAAAAGTTGTAAAATCAATGGACAAGAAGGGATGTTTCAAATAGTATGTCAAAATAGTGTGTTCCCATGATCCTAGCCCAAAGATGTTTCTGTATTGGCACGAATCTATATATATATATATACACACTTGTTCATGCATAGACATTTACTAAAGGATTAAACCCGATGACAAATTGGAGAAAGGCCGTTGATGATGTGCTTATTTAATACTCTTCAGATTTGTTGGAGTTGGAGATGGTTGAAGAAGGGGGGCTGTTTCTCTGAGAGGAAATTGTTGTTGATGTGTTATTGCTCTTCTGGTATGAACTTTGGCTCGAGGATGACTCAGTGAAGAAGACTATGTGCTCCTGTTCGCCTCCGAAAAGTTGGAGAGATCTTGGAATTGGTGGCAAGTTGACATCCAAATTCCCCTCAAGGTTTTGCACCACCTGCCCCATTGATGGCCTTTGACCTTCATCATCTTGGACACACCAGCAGGCAACTCTACAAGCTCTAGTGAGCTCTTCTACGTCCGCATTTCCATCTAGTTTCGGGTCTAATAGGTTCAAAACATCACTTTCTGGAGTACTTATGAGGCTAGCAGCCCAAGTTGGGAAAAATCTCACTTCGACATCTTCTGACTGCTCGGCATTTCGCCTGCCTGATACAAATTCAAACAGCATCATTCCATAGCTGTAAACATCTGCTTTCGCTGTGATTGCCACACCTGAAATCCACTCTGGTGCAAGATAGCCCCTTGTCCCTCTCATGGTTGTTAGAACCCTGCTGAAGTCTCTCCCAACAAGCTTTGCAAGGCCAAAGTCGGCGACTTTCGGACAAAGTTCTGCATCTAAGAGAATGTTTTCAGGCTTGATGTCACAATGTATGATGCACTCTCTGCATTTCTCATGAAGATAAGCCAGTGCTCTTGCTGTCCCAAGAGCAATCTGATATCTATTTTTCCAGTCCAAGACCTTTGAAAACTTGTCGTTGAAAAGCTGTGATTCCAAAGATCCATTAGGCAAGTAATCATAGACCAACAACCTTTTAGCACCTTCGGAGCAGAACCCACGAAGACGGACAAGATTGACATGTTGGACTGTCCCAATCGTGCTAACTTCTGTTCTGAATTGTTTCTCTCCTTGGCTAACGCTTTCGAGCTTCTTTACTGCTATGACAGCTGAATCGGGCAAGGTCCCTTTGAAAACAGAACCAAAGCCTCCTCCCCCCAACTTTTCTGAGAAGTTCTTTGTTGCATCTTGCAGATCTCTGTAGCCAAAGGCAATCAAAGCACCCTCTTTTCCCATTCCCATCACTCTCTTTCGTCGTCTCAAGATCACAACCCCAATGAGGCCTAAAAGAACTGCTATCCCGGCAGCTGAACCCACCACAACTCCGGTAACCATTCCTTTCTTACTCTTAGGATCCTTAACCTCAGATGCTGCAAGTTTGATGTAAAAATTTGTTCCTTGATTATCACCTGCTGTTAGTTGTTGCAAATTCAAAAGTTCTCCAATCCAAATTGAACATCCGTTGCTGTCATAAGCATAAGCAGTGCAAGAGCAGTTATTGAAGCAAGTTGATTTACATTCCGAAATACTCCCAACCTCCAGAGATTGCTTATTTTGGGGCAATGACATCCTAGGCATTTCCAGAAACCGGTCTGGCTTCCCGTTAGCACTAGTAGAATTCCCACAATTCAGGCTGGTTCTTCTTGAACACCCACTTGAGTAAGCCTGCGTATCCCACTCTTGCTGTGACTTTGGCTCAAAACCGGTCAAGCAATTGCAGGCGAGCAAGGTCACCTCATTGCAACTCCCATATGCCCCACATAAACTATAAACTTCACATCGTTTTTTTGGCTCAGACCAAAATGAATTCCATTTCCTTGAAAGCTCCAACCACATCATTGGATGAATCTGACCAGAAGTCGACATTATGATCGGCAATAGGCTCTTTGGATTATCAACAGAATAGGTGAAGTAACTTTTATTTACATTAGTGACATAGGTAAAATTGTAGAACTTCTTATACCCCATTTCAGGAACCAAGCTGAAAATCTTAGAGGTTGCATCCCATGATCCACTAGTCCAATACTGCCTAGACCTATTCCACAGTATCAGAATTGAATTGCTTCCATTAGGGTCTAACTCAAGCGTAAAAAGACCCGGTGCAGGGTCCTCTGAACTCTTCCATGAAGTAAGAATTGCGGTTACTTTTCGAACATTGTTGAACCCGATTCTTGCTCCAGGAAGCCATGTATGTGCAGGATGATCAAAGCTTTGCCACAAAGGCTCTGATATAGTATCACTAGACCCATTATCCCTTAACACAAGATTTCCATTATCTAAAAGAACTGCTTCTACAAAAGCTGAATTGGTGACTGAGGTTAAATTTGTGGACCAAATTGGGGTTTTGGACTCATTGAATAGAACTAAATTACCATCTGAAATCCTCAAAACTGCAGAGAATCTATCAATCACTGGGCTCTCCCTATTTGCAACCCAAACTATGGTCCTTTCAGAAACTAGTTGCTGGGTGTACCACATTCCTATGTAGTAGTTTGGAGAATTACCTGGTTTGAAGAAACCCAGCTCAAAAACCCTACCAGCAGAGACCAGGGTCAGGTCTCCAGACAAAGTTAGGTTTGCTGCGAGGGTGTCTGCTGCATAGGAAACATGGGTTTTGAGTAGGCATATGAGAAGAACCAAAAGCACCAACCTTTGCTCGGTTTTAGCATACATGGCTGCAGAAACCAAATTGGAAAGAGGCAAGTTATATAAAAACAATCAAACTCGGAACACGAATGGAAGAGTAAATTTGCCGACAAATTCAGACACTTTAAGGTACAAGAACCAGAACTTGAATTTTTAAAGGCAGAGACCGAGAAGATTTCTAAAGTCTAAGGTCTTGTGGTCAATCAATCATGCAATAGGATTGGACCACTGACCACATAGCCAAGTGAACAAAGATTTATGAAATACTGACCTGGTCAATTTGTCTTACAAAGCGCGCCATATTCACGTTTGAACAATTTCCTATGCCATCAAACGCAATATCTCAGGCACGATTCATGACCGACCAACATGTAGTATTAACTAGTCTGGTGGTATTTATTTTCATTTGATAAGATCTTAAATTTGAGTTATGTGATGATGAATTGAACACCCAGAATTTGAGAAAATTAGGATAATAAAGACTAGTGGTTCTTCATAAGCGCCTTAACTTACATTGTACGTTGATAATAAAGACTTGTGGTGGATCGTCAGCCCTGCATTTGGTTCTCGGAAGGGTCCATCCTGAGTCTTGATCTCTCGTCCAGTCTCTTTAAGTGAGGGATACGGCGAAAGGGTCCATTCAACTGAAGTCTTGTGTATGCTTCCCCTTTTGTCTCGCGCCCAATTTTATTGATTTTGTAGCGGGCGGCTGTATATTGTTTGGTTCTTTTTGTGATTAGTGGTATTTTAGATTTTCTTTGTTAGGTGTGATGATTTTCTCTCACGTTTTCCCTCCGATTTTCTCTCGTTTTCCCGGCCTAATTCCGCCATTTTAACTCTTCCGGGGCGATCCCTCTTCCCCCCCCCCGGCGCGGCCCATTAAATAGCTTGACTATAATACCCTTTTGGGTCACCTCCTTACATAAAGGTGCACCACATCAGACCAGCGCCGCCAGCTCCCTTCACTCTGTTTTAACCCAAAAGCCTTTGTGTTGGGATACAGATGTTTTTACAATAACTTATGCGATATAAAAACTCAATGAAATCGAGAGGAACCATCATGTTTTGGAGAAAGAAAAAAAACACCACCGCCATGTGATCAGATCACCGACGGGCAAAGGGGCCAACATGTACAGGCACAAATAGAAGGTGTAGGATTCTATAAACCCACAAGTTATTGATAAAAGTGAAGAATTTGAGTATAATTTCATATATGTACTGCTGCAATTTTGTTCAATTTCAGTTTAGGGATTTTTGAAATTGTAGAATTTGATCTTGGTTTGTGCAACGTTGATGGCAGGGAAAAGCTCTGATAAGAATTTTCTAAGATTTTCATTGAATGAAAAAAAGTGTAGAAGATGTAAATCATGTAATTGTGCATTCCATAGAACAGACGGAATACAAATACCGCTCCTTCAGCAGGATTTCAATTCGGCCCACAGGCGGAATTAATTCCGTCTCTTGGTTTCCTTTCCAAGCCTTAAAAGTCAATTAAACTATAGAAAAGGACTTTATTTCCCATTCGTGCTCCAAATTCCGGGCAAATAAACACGGCCGATGCGGCGGAGGCGGGATGCTTTCGGTTGTTTTTTTTTTTGGTACAACGGAGGGTTTAAAACCCAAAAACCAAAAGGTTAACTAGAGATGGCACGAGGCCGAGCTTTACACATAATATCATCAAGGATGATCGCCTGCAAGTCCTCGTTAGCAGAAGAGATCTCATGATAGCCCAACTCTAGATCAAGGGCATAGGTAGCAAGATAATCAGCCGCAGTATTGGCTTCTCTGTAAGTGTGAGAGACGAAAACATTCCAATCTCTTTGCAGCATCTCTTTACAGTCAGCAATCAGACACAAATTTGGGTGAGAGTCCGATGCTTGCGGTTTTGGAATGAGGCGGTTTGGGGTAGTTTTTCCGGTTACATTTTTTTGGATAAACATTCTTTTATATAATGTAGGATATTTGTATCTTACACATAATGTAATATTGGCTATCCTTGTAACAAAAACATTGAAAAATCATTCACATGCTCAACTTAGGTTTTTAGTGTTTAGCTTTAAGCTTAGTGATAGGTGATTGGTTTGAAGATTAAGAAATGAAGACATGTTCAGATGCATTGTGATTTAATCAGCACCTAACATCATTTGCATTTGCATAAGTTTTTCATAACTTAGGTTTAAAATTGGGAAAAATGTGTTCTTCATAAAAAACCTAGTTTTCATATGTTGGTGACTGGTCACCTTAGCTTTGCATATGACAGCTCAGTTCCTGACAGCGACTGTTGATCGGTTGCTTGACAGATCATGTTTTTATCCGGGTTTGACTGAACATCCTTTTATCCGCTGGGTTGTCAGCTGCACCCCACTTTCAGATCTGCCTAGGTTGCACGTGATTATGTAGTCACACTAAACCCTAAAGTCATTGTGTCCACTCATATCCTATCTTCTTTTCCTATAAAGCCTAAACCTCACCTCTAACCTCATTAGGGTTTTTGCATTCATAATTTCATTCTCTTATCTTTCAAAACCTCTCAAGCTATTGCTGCCTTCTTGTTCGGTATTGTACCAATAATCCTTGTGAGCTTTCTTTCATATAAAGTGTCTACAAGGATTCTTAAGATGACATGCACTTGAATTTCTTCTAAGTTTCGGTTTTCATTTAAACTCATTATTGAAGGAAACCTTGAAGAAGTTCTTATCTTCACCGTTTCAACTTCCTTGTTTTAAAACTCATTTAGTTTAGAAGTTGAAATAGTGGTCTTCAATCTTGTCTCCCATGTTCACACATTATTTGAGGCAAGGTTGATATTTAGGAGTCTTTTTGACTTTGTGTTCTCTGCCTAATTTTCATAACTGCTGCAGAAAAACACTCGGTTGTCCAGCACACTTACTGAAGCCTTATAGCTCTCTGTAATTCTGCTGGTAACTAGTCACATATTATTCACTGCTTACATAATCGGTGCCGCTAAACTGAAATACCTATGTATTGTCTGTTTGGTGAATGACTAGTCATCTGAACCACTTGGCGTGAAGTGATTGAAGAAGAAGCCGCATGAGGGACTGCTGCATCTAAGACTAGGTACATTATATATAGAGCATTTTCTGAACCTTGTATGATCTTTTTGCCATTTCATAGGCTGCATAGCTATTTTTACCCTTTTGGGTTTTACTACCAAAACATGTGCTATCATTATTTGATAACAAGTTGACTAGTCATAAAATCAGATTTAATTATGCATGAACAACTTGAAATGCAATCTGGGCATCTTTTTGCCAATTACTAACCGCTGGATTTGAATAAGTTATAGTTGTGATTTAGTTTAGGACCTAAGTTGGCATAGCATTTGAATGTGAATGAACAAATTCACAAGCATACACAATCTGTTAAGTAAAGGACTAGTCACTTATTGCAGTATAGAAACAAAGTGACGAGTCACATAGTTCAGTATAGAAACAAGTGTCAGGTTCATCACATTCACCTAAGTGATCTGTTGTGTGAATTGTTTGTACTTGCCGTGACTTATTTGAAAATTACCCCCCTCATTACCAACCTGCATATAAGGCCACGTGGATTTCTTTTACAAAATGTTAAACTACCTCCTCTTTCTTTTAATTGGGCCATATGGGGTTTTGCTGGCAATTGCATAATAGATAAGTACATTTTTTCTTTGAGAACTGCTATGTACACCCAAAATTTATCTCTGGACACCCTAGATGTAATTGAATTTGTAATGACATTTATATCCTCTTTACAAAATGACCAAAAAGTCCTCTATTTTATCTTTAAAAACCAAAAATTTGTGAAACCAAGAAAAATAAAAAATAAAATCAAAAGAAGGCATCGGAGGCCTATCACCCACCCCCATTCCACGCCAAATTTCACTTTCTCCTCTATCTCCACCCAAATTAGGGGTTTTTATGTTGATAAAATTAGGGGCTTTGGCGTTGATAGAGTAACCATTGTTGATCTAATATCAAATGCACATACAGACTTCTTTTGGGTCTCTACTGTATCACTTGAAAGCTATTCATTCATCTTAGCAAACCACATGGAGAACTGGGATTTGGATATGTTGAACGTCACAATCTAATTTGGAATGTAGTAAAGAGTGGAATATCATACCATAAAGAAGCGTAATTGATGGAATCGGCGAGATAGGAATGCCTATCCGGCCAACTACTGATCAAGCTTGTAATTCAATCATACCTCAATGTGCAATTCCAAATACCAATATTCATTCACACAAAGAATTGCCTACAATAGCAATCACAAAACTATATGCTTGGGGTGCATCAATTTGCACTGGCACTTCATGCAGCATATAAGAAGAGTTCGTTATATATGAGTCAATTTGAATTATGTATGTTTTGTGCATTTGATAATGTGTAGGTAAGTGCCTTGATCTATTTAGCACCTTAATATTATGGGTGGGCATACTGACCCGCATACCCGAAAACCCGGTCAAACTGACCCGTCGAGTAGGGTAGGGTTGGGTTAGGTTTGTTGACCAAAAAAAGTCAAATGGATTGAAAACCCGGACCGAACCGAGGAGTTTTGGGTCGAGATCGGGTTCTAGAATCCAGGACCCGTGGGTACCCGAACCAACCCGAAACAAATATTTTATAATAATACCCAAAAAAATTGAAAATTACACCGATGTTGCCTCCTCCTCACCTCTCAGCAAAGACACTTGACTGTCTCTATATTCAAAACTTGGGAATTTTTTTGCAAAAAATATAATCAATATGGATCTTAAAATGTAGATCTCACTTCTAAGAATCCATTAGTTAAAACGAATTTTCATTACGACTTCTATATTAAAAGTTATGATTAATTTAGAGAAACAAAAAAATTGAAAAAAATAAGAAATAAAAGAGAGAAAGATGATGTCCGTTAATGAGGGTTAGTTACTTTTGCTGAGTTAGTATCAATTTTGAGTTGATTTTGGAGTATATAGATATTTTATTCCTTTTTAGATATTTAAGATCTTATTTTGCATCCTTAAGATACCGGCCCTTTATAAAATACTTTTTTTATATGAATTAATAATCTCATTACCCATAAAATAACTCATTTTTCTATTATAGAACATGAAATTTAAATCATTTTATAAAAGGACAAAAAGACATGTGACATAATTATACTGGCCAATTACCTTTTTTTTTTTTTTTTTTCACGGGCAACCCATCCTTCCCTGCTGTTTTTTTCCTAGGGCTAGGCATTTGGACAGAAAAACCCGGACCGTACCGGAATGGTATTGAAATCGGGATCGAAATTTATCGGTTGACCAAAAAGTCAACGAAATTGGACCGAACTCTTGACGTGTAATAAAATAAAAAATAAATTTGGTCGAGGGAATAAATGGCTGCAATACCCCCTGTGAATACTCCACCGGGTCATAATTTCCAATATGAGTACTGCGTCCAATGCGAAACCGGCCTTAATCGAGTCGGGACTAGTTCTTGAAATTCAAACGCAGCGGTAACCCGAACCGAACGGGATATTATAATTTTATAATAAATTTTATATCCCCTAAAAAACCCAAACACCCTAATACATTTTCACTCCAAACCACCCCCCCTCCCTTCTTGTCAGTTTGAGTCTCCCTCATCTGCAGCTCCAAAAAACCAATAGCCGCCTCGCCTCCCTCAAAACCCAACCGCCTTGTCTCCCTCCTCTCCCTCACCTGCAGCTTCAGAAAACCAACTGCATCATCGCCGCCTTGTCTCCCTCATCTCCATTGCTCTCTGATCTTCACAACACGACCAGCTCCGTTGCTTTCGGATCTTAGGGACACAAGTGACTCTGTTGCTCTCGGATCACGGCGACACGAGTGGCTTCGAATCTGGTTTCGCGAACTTGAAAAGATGGAGTGATGGATATGGCTGCCGTTGCCTTCTGAATCCAACATGCACAAGGACTTGGTGGACACGTACGAGGACTTGGGGAAACGAATGGTCTCAACCTCGATCCGATCCGAAAATTTGGGTTCACGGTTACTTCGGTCCAATTCCTCCTTTCAATTTTCTCTTACCCCAAAAAATTCAGACCGGGAGTCCAATTTGGGCTCACTCCAAACTGATCGGGACCGAGCCCACCCTCAGTTTTTCCTCTACAAATTTTCACAAATTTGTTTTAATCATAACTCTTTTATTCGGAGTCTAATTGATGGGAGGTCAGTAGTGGTAGACTCGTATCGATATCCATTTTCTATTAATACTAAGATCATAACATGATAATTAGTATAGAAGGAAAACAAGATATTAATATTTTTGACTTTTATCGACAAAATTCGACCGATTTCGTTCAAATCTGACCATCTCAAGGTCAAGTGAGGTGTCAATCTTCTTATTTCTTCAAGATCTACATTAACCACAACTTGTTTTCAATTTTGATTAAGTTTTTATAAAACTCATTTGAACCACCATTGAACCTCAATGATGCTGCCACAATTGTTTCTGTGTTAGTATGAATTGTTTCTGTGTTGGCATGAACTGTTTTTGTGTTTGCACGAATTGTTTTTATGTGGCACAAACTACTTCTATATTAGTAAAAATTGTTTTTGTGTGACACAAACTAATTTGTTCATGTGATTTTTGCGAAGGGGGTCCCGCATGTAGATTTTGTTTGGCTGCCATTGGTGGTCCCCGTTATTTTATCTTTAGAGGTGAACATTCAAAATAAATGGTCTATCATAGAATTAAGGGGTCTATTTTGTCCTTATATGTCATTACCCCTTTTTTAATAGGATGTGAAATTCAAAGTATTCCGTGTGAGGACAAAAATACAGGTGGCAGAAGGTCCAACCATTTACGTCCTATACGCACAAGCATTCTTCACGCACACCTCTCGCTCACCCGCTCATCCCTAATACACCTCAAACTCTCTGTAACCACCAACTCCCACTGCAACTGCCCAAATTAATGTCTCGACTCTCGACAAAATTTCCTTGCCTCTAAATGTGATCTATTTGACTCGAGGATTGATCGACTTTTGGGGCACCGATGAGTGATGGAGCTCGGCGAAGATAGAGCGATGGAGACTGTGGCTGAGAAAGAAAGCGAAGAGGAGGAGAAGTTGTAATTTTTGTGAGATTCAACAATTGATCTGGTTAATTCTGCAAGGAATTGATACCAAACCCTGAGGGCCGAATTTGGTTTGGGAGTGATGGAATTTGATTTCGGTGTGATGAAAATGAGAGCAAAAATGAGATATGTCGGTGTTGGGTGTTGATATAAAAAAACGCATAGTAGGAAATTGAAGTTCAGAGATTGAAAATGAAGATTTGAGATTATGTCACGAAGTTTTTCTGTGTTGGCAAGAATTGTTTGTGTTTTGGCACACGATGCTTTTTTGTGGGCATGGATTTGTGTATCTACAACAACGTGCAACCTTAGAAATACTTTGTGTTTGATAAGAACACTTGCTTTTGAAAAATAAATTTACAGTTTGACAAGCTTGAAGAAACGGCCTCTCTCTCCACTAGCAAATCCATAGGCTTTCGTGTTTTTGATTTCTTTCAAATTCCATTTTTGAAATTTGGATTGAACTCAGTAGATATCACGGTCATCTAGAAAAGTGAGTTTCATACATGTTGAAGAGAGAGAATCAATGGAGGAGATAGATAAGCTTTAAATGTGGGAACAAAAGGAGGCAACTAGAAGAAGCATGTGATCGGCAAAGGTGAAGGTGGCAGATATTGTTAGGTCAAGAAGTAAGAGGAGAGAGAGAGAAAGAGAGGTAAGAGAAATGGGTAGTGAGATAGAAGGGAGGAGAGAAAAAGGAGATTACGATGAGAGTCGTGGGGAAGAAGCACATGTGGGTTTCTTGCATTGGATCTACATGCGAGACACATTATTTAGGTGGTTAAATGCTTATTTCTCCTTAGAGGTGAGCATTGGAAACTATTATCCTACTGTAGAAACCGAGTGGATATTTTGTCTTTAATGGTCATTGTCACTAATAAGAATGGCAATATATCACCTGATCCTCGAAAATCTCCATAAGGCCCGACCCGATTGGGCTGGGGATGGATATCCCCATACCCATCCTTGCCCCGAATCCCCTAATTAACTAAAAATATAACTAAATATATGTATAATGTTACATTTTTGTACTTAATTCATACTTTGTAGTATAAAATTATGTCTAATTTCTAACTTTAGTGATATGATCAGATGATCAAATGTTGTACTACATAGATTAATGCATGTTTTTCATTTTTCTCACAATATATCTTGATTTTCTAAAATGAAAAAAATATCAAGAAATATCAAGAAATATAATTTTGGGGGCCCAAAGACCCGACGAGTATCCCCGAAACTTGAAATTTTAGGGATGAGAAAGCTATCCTCATGCCTGGCCTATTACCATCCCTAGTCCCTAACAATAATCAATAAAAATCATCGAAACTTGAATTATCAAAAGCAAATCAGACATAGCGCAACATACAATATTAGGAGAGCTCATTGTGCTCCACTACTAACTTGTGCATCATTGTGAAAGGATTTTTCCAATAGCTCTATCAGGAGAAAAACTTAAATCCAATGAACTATCTTTATTTTGGACATCATTTGACATGCACATTTTCATTACTGGTCATAAATTTTTCATGAATTCTAGCCCTAATGATCTAAGTTTCGGACTGTGTGTAATAGACATAAGAAGAGAAGAGAGGAGAATTTTGAAATGGAGACTTGAGGTATTCAACAGTACAAGAACTGATAATATGGAGAGAGGAGAATGGATATGGGCTCTTTTGAGGATTTGGTAGTTGTTTCTTGTTGTTGGGCGTCAGGAGCCATTAACACCAAAAGAAGGAACCAAATGATGTACGTACAAGTAGTTTTCTTGTCATTCTCGTAATGTCACATGATGTCTTCCATAAGCTATTGACCATTGCTTCCTCAAACAAAACAATCGCCTCAACCACGTATTCTCCATGAGGTCATATTTTTCGAGCATTTTTTCCCAAGCAATTATAAAATCATCTTCATCTTCGTAATCATATATGCAGCTGCTAAAGTCTTTGAACTTGTCAAAAACGCTGCTAAGTGACTGCGCTGCATTTTGGTATATGTGCCAAATGCATAAAAGATGACATGTTTCTGGCCATTTTGCAACCAACGCTGTTGCCATTGCTGCATCTTGGTCTGTCAGAATAGTTCTTGGTTTCTTTCCAGACATAGACTTGACAAAAGTACCGAATAACCACATGAACGTGTTGGCCGTCTCATCATACAACAATGCAGCACCAAATATAACTGTTTGCTTATGATTGTTGATGCCAACAAACATAGCAAAAGGCCTACCCTCTTTATTTTTTCTGTAAGTAGTATCAAAGCATACCACATCACCAAAATATTCATAATCCACCATCATCTTTGAATCAGCCCAAAAGATATTAGTGATCAAATCATCTGCATCCACTTGTATAGCATAAAGAAAATTGGGATCATCCGATTGCATTTTCTAAAAGTATTCTAGCATACCACTTGTATCCCCGACTTTCATTTTTCTTGTTCTCTTAGTATGTAAATAATTATTATAATCGTCATGAATGAATCCAAGACATTCACAGCCACCAACTTGTTTACTAAGTAGTTCAATAGTTGCTTTTGGAGCAATTCTTGAACTATTAGCCATATCTGCTTCACCTTTTTGTGCTACGGATATGATCCTATGCGACCTAAAAAAGTGAGTCTTACGAGGACTTGTAGTCTCATGGGTATGCTCAGGAACAAACTGAACAACACAATACTTTCCATATGCTCGACAACTGATTTTCATCCTTACTTGACATTCACATCTCGTCGTAGCATGATGACATTTCACATAAGGATCACGCTTACCTGTTTCACGTTTACCTTCAGCAGAGCAAACAAAAACTCTATCTAATAACTTACCATTTTCTATATGTTGACTACTTTTTCTAACATTAAAACCAACAGAATATGCATAAGCCTTGTAAAACACATAAGCTTGTTCCTCTGTCTCAAATTCCATTCCACATGCTGGAACTAATTCTTTCTGCAGCTTAGAATGAAGCAACTTTACATTTCCTGAGCACTTAATATACTTTTTGCCCCCTACAACTCAAGTTGAGGGAAACTTTTGCCCCCTTCAACTTAAAATCAACCTCTTGTGCCCCTTACAACTCATTTCAAGGGAATTTTTGCCCCCTTTTAACACTTTCCGTTAACTTTTGCTGCTGTAGCAAAACCATTTGTTCCCTCTGACCCTCTTCTCCTTCCTCTGAAACTCTTCTCCTCCGTCACCAACTCCACCAAAAATAAAAAAGATAAACCCATCATTTTCCTCTACCTCATCTCCATCCATGTCATCTGGGATCATCCATTTCACACAACACTGATGAGATAATCAAAGCAAACTCATCAATTCAACCAAAAATCAAAAACCCATGAAAATGGTCTGGCCACAAACTCATTGGTGTGCACCAAACGCCCAGGGAAAAATGCTGCCTTGCCAAATGGAACCCACAAAAAGACAATCAAGCAAATAACTTCAATTTCTACGGAAATTATATTGAAAAAAAAGAGGGATTTTGAAGGGGTTGGGGATTTGGGGTAGATGGTTTTGCTGTTGTTGTCGGCGGTGAAACCTCGAAGCTGGTCCAGCTGCTGCCGGTTAGGCTTGGCTGCCTTTTCCATCGTCGCCGGTAAACCCCACCCGTCGCCGCTAGTGTGAAGAATCTTGAATTCTCTTTCTCTGCTGCAAAATCAACGAAGCTCCCCGTTTAAGTTTGAAAATGGGCAAAACCGGTTGGTGTGAAGATCGTTTTGGTAAATCAATCCTTGAAATTTGGTTGGGTTTGTTAGATTTTTGAGTTGTTGGAATGTGGTGTAATTGCAGATGCGGTGGAGTTGGCGATGAAGGAGAAGAGGGTCAAAGGAGGAAGGAGAGGTCAGAGGAAACAAATGGGTTTGACACGTCAGCAAAAGTTGACGGAAGATGTTAAAAGGGGCAAAACCACAAAAAAATTTTCTGAGCATTTGGGGGTTTCTGGAAATTCAGTTTCTTCATTAGTTTCACTATCTACTAAATAAGCATTTGAGTGAGTACCTGCTTCAAAATTCAATTTCTGACGAGCATTAGTTCCATCAAGTTCTGTAAAATTTTCTTCTCCATCCATGTTCTTCAGAAAGTAGACAAAAACAACCACACATAAATACCAACGGAAAACATTAAATAAATTACATAAACTCAATTATGAAATTAAAGAACGAATTTAAGATGAAATCAAAAGGGTGTTGTGTAGCTTTGCTTACCTCCTTTAGGAGAATTTTGTTCTTTGCAGAGAACTTTGTTCTTTGTAGAGATTATGAGAAAGGAAATTTGGGTTTTGCAAGGGTCCTATGAGTAGGGGTGGGTATGGTAGGTATACCGTACCAAACCCCCAATACCGTGTACCAACCAAGTTAAGGGTATTTCTACAAATCAACTACCAATACCGTACCAAAGCTTCGGTATACCAAAGTTTTGGTACGGTACGGTAGTGTTTGGTATTGGTACAATACCAAACTATCTACCTATATATTTTACAAACTTAAATTCAAAGCCAATTTTATCAATCCACCACATTCAAACTAAAACTTTCAAAGTGTATCATAATTTTACAACCCAACATTTAAATAACAAATTACAAAGTTCAACTTCAAATTCAAATGCAATAATAATCTCAAATAAAATAAAACACACTAGGAGTTTTTTGAAAGGAAAAAAATAGTAAGTACACCATATTCCAAAGCTCTATATATGCGGCACGGCGGATGCATTTGAACTTCCAAGTTGGCTTAAACTTTTTCAAGTTGGCTTGAAGAAAGTCTCATTGTTTGCATAACTACATATAAAAAGATATCATTAGAATATGAAATAATATTTGGGTAGGATAAAAATTATTCTTTGAAATTTAAATACTTACATCTTTCTAGTTCTTCACATTCCTTATACAATTTAAGCTCATCTTCCATTGGCTCTTGGTACAAGTTAAACCCTTCCGCCCTAAGCCAATCACTAGTGCACACTAAAGCTTCCACCATTTTAGGACTCAATGAAGCTTTAAAAGGATCAACCACTCTCTTTCCTAGGCTAAATGCACTCTCACTTGCCACGGTTGAAGATGGAATGGCCAAGACATCCTTGGCAATATTTGAAAGAATGGGGTATTTAGATTGGCTACATTTCCACAAATCCAAGAGGTTGAATCTTGAGTTTTGATACTTTCATGAGGGTCGGTAAGATACTTATCCACTTCATTCTTTATCTCTTGAAGCTTTTGCTCTTTCCTTTCTTGCATAAGGTCTTTTATAAATGGTTATTCATCATCATCAATCTCTTGATCATCATCCATGGGTTCAATACCATAATATGCATTTATATTTTATATATATATATATATATATATATATATATTAATTAAAAAATAAAATAAATATATATTTCGGTACTCGGTATACCGTGGTATTGGGTTTTCAATACCAATACAGTACCAAAGTTTTTCGGTACGGTAGTGTACTGTACCGAATAGTGCCTATACCGAAAATGTACCGTACCAATCGGTATGATACAGTATGGTACGGGAGGTATTCGGTAGTTGGTATTAAAATCCCACCCCTACCTATGAGGCAACATAATGCCCTGTGAAGAAGAAGAAGAAGCTTTCTTGCTTCCGCTGAATCCCAATGTTTTGGGGATTTTTTTTTATTTTTTATTCTCTTACTATAACCTAACCAGAGTTAAAAGAAACTTGTCATTTTCTTGTAGCAGAGACACGTGTCGATATAGGGGGGTCGGAACAAAAGTGAAAGAAGCAACTTGGAACAGAAAATCCGCTTGCTGATATGATGGGGCAATTTGTCTCATCATAGGCCTAATGACTCATAATTCGAGTCCAGACCAAACAGCATCCAAATTCCAAAAGCACAAACCTCATGAATGATGTTTAATAGATTCTAAGCATCAAACACCATAAAACCCCCAAAAGTAGCCAATAATTAAGTACCAAAACCGTTATTTCCGGCAATGAATTCCTCCCCGCGATTCCCGCTTACCACCGCCGCAATATCCCCTGGTCCCCAGCGGAAGGTCGCGATCGCCGTCGATTTAAGCGACGAGAGCGCCTTCGCCGTCCAATGGGCCGTCCAGAACTACCTCCGCCCCGGCGACTCCGTCGTCCTCCTCCACGTCCGCCCCCCCCAGCGTCCTCTACGGCGCCGACTGGGGATCCGTTGACTCCAGCGCCACCGTCTCCTCTTCCGAATCCCGGCAGAAATTGGAAGACGACGCCTTCACCGCCGCCAAAGCCGCCGACCTAGCTCAGCCGTTGGTGGCGGCCCAATTTCCGTTAAAATCCACATCGTGCAGGACCTCGACATGAAGGAGCGGCTCTGCTTGGAGGTCGAGAGGCTCCAGCTCAGCGCCGTCGTCATGGGCAGCCGCGGCTTTGGCGCGGCCAAGCGGGCCGCCAAGGTGGGCTCGGCAGCGTCGCCGACTACTGTGTCCACTACTGCGTCTGTCCCGTCATCGTGGTTAGGTTCCTCGATGACGGGGCCGGCGGTAAATCCGATGGGCTGGACACGGTGGAGCTCGAGGATGACTCAGTGAAGAAGACTATGTGCTCCTGTTCGCCTCCCAAAACTTGGAGAAATCTCGGAATTGGTGGCAAGTTGATATCCAAAATCCCCTCAAGCATAAGCACCACCTGCCCCATTGACGGCCTTTGAGCTTCATCATCTTGGACACACCAGCAGGCAGCTCTACAAGCCCTTGTGAGCTCTTCTGCGTCCGCATTTCCATCTAGCTTCGGGTCTAATAGGTTCAAAACATCACTTTCTGGAGTACTTACGAGGCTAGCAGCCCAAGTTGGGAAGAATCTCACTTTGAGATCTTCGGATTGCTCAGCATTTCGCCTGCCTGATACAAATTCAAACAGCATCATTCCATAGCTGTAAACATCTGCTTTCGCTGTGATTGCCACACCTGAAATCCACTCTGGTGCAAGATAGCCCCTTGTCCCTCTCATGGTTGTTAGAACCCTGCTGAAATCTCTCCCAACAAGCTTTGCAAGGCCAAAGTCTGCGACTTTCGGACAAAGTTCTGCGTCTAAGAGAATGTTTTCTGGCTTGATGTCACAATGTATGATGCACTCTCTGCATTTCTCATGAAGATAAGCCAGTCCTCTTGCTGTTCCAAGAGCAATTTGGTATCTAGTTTTCCAGTCCAAGACTTTTGAAAGCTTGTCGTTGAAAAGCTGTGATTCCAAAGATCCATTAGGCATGTAATCGTAGACCAACAACCTTTTAGCACCTTCGGAGCAGAACCCACGAAGACAGACAAGATTAACATGTTGGATTGCCCCAATCGTGCTGACTTCTGTTCTGAACTGCTTCTCTCCTTGGCTAACGCTGTCGAGCTTCTTTACTGCTATGACAGATGAATCAGGCAAGGTCCCTTTGAAAACAGAACCAAAGCTTCCTCCCCCCAACTTTTCAGAGAAGTTCTTTGTTGCATCTTGCAGGTCTCTGTAGCCAAAGGCAATCAAAGCACCCTCTTTTCCCATTCCCATCACTCTGTTTTGGCGTCTCAATATCACAACCCCAATGAGGCCTAAAAGAACTGCTATCGCGGCAGCTGAACCCACCACAACTCCGGTAACCATTCCTTTCTTACTCTTAGGATCCTTTACCTCAGAAGCTGCTAGCCTGATGTATAAATTTGTTCCTTGACTGTCACCTGCTCTTAGTTGTTGCAGATTCAAAAGTTCTCCAATCCAAATTGAGCATCCGTTGCTGTCATAAGCATAAGCAGTTCAGAGCAGTTACTGAAGCAAATTGATTTACATTCAGAAATACTCCCAATCTCCAAAGATTGCTTATTTTCGGGCAATCTCATCCTAGGCATATCCAGAAACCGGTCTGGCTTCCCGTTAGAACTAGTATTATTCCCACAATTCAGGCTGGTTCTTCTTGAACACCCACCTGAGTAAGCCTGCATATCCCAATCCCTCTGTGACTTTGGCTCGAAACCGGTCAAGCAATTGCAGGAGAGCACGGTCACCTCATTGCAACTCCCATATGCCCCACATAAACTATAAACTTCACATGGTGTCTTTGGCTGAGCCCAAAGCAAATTCCATTTCCTTGAAAGATCCAACCATATCAGTTGCTGAATCCGGCCAGAAGTAGACATTATGACCCACGATATTCTCTTTGGATCATGAAGAGAATAGGTGAGGTAACTTTCATTTACATTAGTGACATAGCTGAAATTGTAGATGTAGTTAGGCCTCATTTCAGGAATCAAGCTGAAAATCTTAGAACTTGCATCCCATGGTCCACTAGTCCAATACTGCCTAGACCTATTCCGCAGTATCAGATATGCATTGCTTCCATTAGGGTCTAACTCAAACGTAAAAAGACCTGGTGCAGGGTCCTCTGAACTCTTCCATGAAGTAAGAATTGTGGTTAGTTTTCGAACATTGTTGACCCCGATTCTTGCTCCAAGAAGTAATGTATGTGCAGGATGATCAAAGCTTTGCCACAAAGGCTCTGACATAGTATCATTAGACCCATTATCCCTTAACACAATATTTCCATTATCTAAAAGAACTGCTTCTACAGAAGCTGAATTGGTGATTGAGTTTAAATTTGTGGACCAAATTGGGGTTTTGGACTCATTAAATAGAACTAAATTACCATCTGAAATCCTCAAAACTGCAGAGAATCTATCAATCACTGGGTTCTCCCTATTTGCAACCCAAACTATGGTCCTTTCAGAAACTATTTGCTGGGTGTACCACATGCCTATGTAGTAGTTTGGAGAATTACCTGGTTTGAAGAAACCCAACTCAAAAACCCTTCCAGCAGAGACAAGGGTCAGGTCTCCAGACAACGATTGGTTTGCTGTGATGGTGTCTGCTGCATAGGAAACATGTATTTTGAGTAGCCATATGATAAGAGCCAAAAGCACCAACCTTTGCTTGGTTTTAGCATACATGGCTGCAGAAACCAAATTTGATAGACAAGTTGTATAAATAAATAAAAAATCAAACTCCGAACACGAATGGAAGAGTAAATTTGCTGACAAGTTCAGATACTTCAAGGTACAAGAACAAGAACTTGAATTTCAAAAGGCCAAGAAGATTTCTAAATTCTAGCCCAGTCTTTAGAATAGTTTGGTCCATTTGGTGGAGGGGAGTACTTGTCTAAGGCTAAAAGTCAAAGGTAAGTTTTTTCCCAAATCCCACCATTTTCCATTTGCTTCTGCAAGTAAATTTTTGCAACTTTTGGAGAAACTGTGGTCTTGTGGTCAACAACTCATGCAATAGGCTTGGACCACTAACCACCACAATAGCCATGTGAACAGAGCTTGATGAAATATGTAAGCTTTCTCTGCCACAACCAAGGAACAAAATTTCGGTTTCGATGGAAATTTCGGTAGTCAAAATTTATGGAAATTTAGGTTACAATTTCGATTTCGGTTAAAATTTCGGTAAATTTTGGTTTTAAAAAAAGAAGAAGATGAAAAACATATTAGAAACCCTATAAATTAATATTTCTACTTATTCTAGGCTTAAAAAACAACAAGTAATGCAATTTAACATTTAAGCTATATAGCATTGTCCATATGAATTAACTTTTATATACATAAGGGAGAAGAATTCGTGTTTTGTATTCCACAAAACTATCAATCAACACAATATCTTAAGGTGAGAGACTCATTACATTAACCATACATTAATATTACAATATTACAATAACATACATTAACCATACATTAATCGTTCAATGTATGTGAGAAAGCCAAAAGAGAAAATAACCATGATTAAAGAAGGCAAGAAAACACAAAGAAAGTTGTCAGGATTCAAGAATATTAAAGGTAAAGAAGCCAACAACTCTTTGATAAGTTATATAAAGCATTCACGAAATTTAACCAAAATTTCCATCAAAATTTCGGTAATTTCGGGCATTTTTAGCTTCCGGCACACTATATTTCCGAAATTTAACCGAAACTATCGAAATTACCCAAATTTTGACTGAAATTTCGGTATTTTTCCGCTGATATTGAGACATACCCCGATTCAAATTTCGGGACCTCAAAAATACCGAAATTTCTGTATTTCGGTCTAAATTTTGTTCCTTGACCACAACTGACCTGGTCAATTTGTCTTGCAATAGCTATGATTACAGTGAAATACAATACACAGCACGCCATATTCACGTTTGAAGAAATTCATATGCCATCGAACGCAATATCTCAGTCATGATTCATGACCGATCAACTAGTATAATTAATTAGTCTAGTGTTAATTATTTCCTTTTGATAAGATCTTAAATTTGACTTATGTGGTGATGAATTTGACACTTCATTGTGCGTGGGTCGAATGTAAAAACAGATTTTGATTAATTCCACATAAATCTACCCGAAAGATTGAACAAAAATATGGAAATTGGACCCATGACAACATTTTCTCTTTCTTTTGCCAGTCGAAAAGGCACCACAATTCACTTTCTTCAGTCATTGCTGATATTTGTTGTTGTGTGCTTGTTTCTGTACAGGGCAAGTACTCTTCCAATCAAGGAAAGGTTATCTGTAAACTTGTGCGTGGCGGCCCACCACTAAACGGATTACCACTTGGGGCATGTTTACTTGATGGGAATGAAAATGAAGGAATGAGAATCATTTTCATTCCATTTCCATTTCCATTTCCATTTCCATTCCTTTGTTTACTTGCAATCCAGAATGAAAACATCCATGGCCCCACATCCAAAATTGATTCCGATTCTGGGTGTGGAGTGCATTTTGATTCCCAAGGGGGGAGGTGGGTTTGGGAAAGAAGGAATGGGAATGGAATTTTCATACCCAAATTGCCCTCTTTCCTAAAATCACTTCTATGTTTCTCATTCTTTTTCTACCCAAATTTTATGAACAAATCAAGAACAACAAACAAAGTTTGGATAAAATAAATAGAAACTTCTTGTGGGGGACCAAAGTTCATTTAGTTAATTGGAATACAATGTGCAATCCTAAATGGTCAGGTGGCCCTGGGATAAAGAAAACAGCTATGATCAACCAAGCCTTGCTAGCTAAAACTGGTTGGAAACTTGTTCAGCAAAATAAGGGATTGTGGGCCCAAACTTTACGAAGTAAATATTTGCGAGGCGACTCTCTTTTAAGTAACGAGGGTTGCTATGTACACCCGATTTTCTTCTTTGGACACTTAATTTTTTTGAACACCCATATTATTTTTTTGAAATTACTTTAAACACCCAAAGTTGATTAAAATTTTCCACTTATACCCTTCATTTTATTTATTGAGTGTGAACTTTTAAAGGTTGAGGTATATCTTTTGTTGACATCTGAGAAAGGTTTAAGACATGGCCATATGATCAGAAACCAACCAATTTCGTAGATTGCAACTGAGCATTGATATACCATATATATATATAACAAAATTTCAAGTTGCACAATGGCATACCAATTGAAAATAGAGGTAAGGTAATACAGAACAACAACATTGTTGGCGAGCGGTCGACGTCGGCGAGGCGGTGCTCGTGCATAATCCAGTTGGTCTTTTCGCCACCTGGCACTTTTTCGGCGTAGAACACCAGAGCCTTCTTAATCCACACCGCTTTCGAGTACCAATCGGGTTGTCGGCATGTTAGTATTTCGAACAAACACCAATTACCCAGAGCAGCAATTTGCTTTACAATCATAGTTCGTAATCATCAAAACCATAATTATACATGTTGCACCAAATACCACAATAGAATCTGACCATACAAACACAATTCACCTACATTAATGTTGGAAAGTCTACGAGTTTGATTAGGAAACTAGTTGTAGAGTTTGATTTACTTTCCTAGTTGTATATGTCGTGTTTAATTGTTTCCCTTGTAGAACAAGTAAAGCTTTGTATATGTATCTTGTATCCACCTTAATGAGAATTATTCTGGGAAAATATTCTTTTCTACATGGCCTCAGAGCAGGTTCAACTATCCACAAAATAAACCAAAAAAAAAAAAAAAAAAAACCCTAATACACTATCTCCCTTCCGCCGCACCCAACAACCATGGGGACGGAGCAACATCAAACCCATCACCCAAACCTACAAGCAGCAACCCTGCTGCCGACCCATACTACCTACATCACTCGGATCACCCAGGGTTGACACTCGTTTCCACCAAGCTCAATGAGCAAAATTACAACACATGGTCCCGTGCTTTCAGGATCTCCCTAAGCGCCAAGAAGAAGATTGGTTTTGTTGATGGAACACTCAAGAAGCCTTCATCCGACACACACCCTCAAGAAGCCGAAGCTTGGCAACAATGCAACGATATGGTCCAATCATGGATCAATGGCGCTGTGGAACCTGAGATCGGGAACAGCATCATCTATGCACACTCGGCCCATGCCGCATGGGAAGAACTTCGTGAGCGATTCTCACAGAGCAACACTCCCCGCATATTCCAAATTCAAAGGGATATTGCGTTACTGTCATAAGGGCAATCATCCGTGGCAACATACTACACCAAGATCAAGGCTCTTTGGGATGAGTTGGAGTCATACAAAGAAGCCTCCGCATGTGTTTGTACAACGCACAGTGAGGGCAACAAACTCATGCAATTCCTAATGGGTTTGAATGAGTCTTATAGTGCTTCACGAGAGCAACTCTTGCTCATGAAGCCGCTGCCAAGCGTCCGAGAAGCATATGCATCCATCGCACATGAAGAGAAGCAGCGCGAGGTCAACGCTCACCGAACCACCAACGACATGGCAGCCATGGCCATTCGGAGTGAATCAGCCAACCGACCAGCAGCAAAGACCGATTCACAGCCGCGGCCAGAGAGTAAGGGCAGTTTATATTGCCCTAAGTGCAATCGAAACGGACATGACCTCGCGGGATGTTTCAAAATCATTGGATATCCCTTGGATCACCCAGCTCACCCCAATAACCGCAATCGAAACAACAATGGAGGAAGAAGCGACTCTTACAACAATCCCAACCGTACCGACCAAGGCAGCAATTCAGGGCGCCCCCGAGCCAATAACGTGACTGCCCCTACCCTCCAAGACGTGCAGAAGGTTATGCCAAACCTCACCGACACTCAATACCAACAACTCGTCAACATGATGAGTGAACCAACAGGTCCGAGTGGCTCACAAGCCAATGCTGCATCCTTGGGCGCCTTCTCTAAAGGTTTGACATCGGTTGGCTCGTCCCACAATCAATGGATCATTGATAGTGGGGCAACCGACCACATTGTATCATCTCCTAACATGTTACATGCTTGCACTACTACTACTTTACCACCTGTTTCTCTTCCAAGTGGAGCTAAGGCTTCTATTACTTCGATAGGCACAGTTAACATAGATGATGTACAATTGAAAAATGTGTTGTGTGTACCGAGTTTTAACGTAGATCTTATCTCCGTTAGCAAAATTACTGATGGGTTGAATTGTTCCGTAACCTTCTATCCCTCTTGGTGTGTTTTACAGGACTTGGCTTCGAAGACGACGATTGGTGTGGGTAAACGACGTGGAGACTTGTATTACCTAGAGACGTTGGCAACCGCTGCTTCCACCCTACACCGCCACCCTTCCAGCCACCTTGTCGACTCCACTCAGCTTTGGCACCAACGTTTGGGTCACCTTTCTTCCGCTCGTCTACAATTTTTAGCTAATAGCTCTTTGCATTTTAATACCGAGTCTAGTCATGTTTGTCAAGTTTGTCCTTTGGCCAAGCAAACTCGCCAACCTTTTGGCATTAGTTCTATTTCTTCAACTGGTCCTTTTTCCTTAATTCATTGTGATATTTGGAGGCCTCATAAAAACCCCTCAATTAGTGGTGCATCTTATTTCTTAACTATCGTTGATGATTTCACTCGTTTCACTTGGGTTTTTCTCATGCGCCACAAACACAAAACACAAAATACACTCATGAATTTCATTGCTTTCGTTGACACCCAATTTGGTAGTAAAGTCCAACAAGTTAGGACCGATAATGGAGGGGAATTTCTTTCTATGCGGGATTTTTTTGCAACTAATGGCATTCTATACCAACACTCTTGTGTTTACACTCCTCAAAAAAAAGGGGTTGCGGAGCGTAAACACCGTCATATACTTGAAGTGGCTCGAGCCCTACGCTTTCAATCTAGTGTGCCAATTAAGTTTTGGGGGGAATGTGTTCTCACCACCACCTATATCATAAACCGGCTCCCCACACCACTCCTCCACCGTCGGTCTCCCTATGAACTCCTTTACCACACGCCACCTACCTATGATCACATGCGCGTGTTTGGTTGTTTAGCTTATACTACCAATGTTCACCCCAAATCCAAGTTTGATTCCCGGGCACATAAATGCATTTTTGTAGGTTATCCTTTTGGTCAAAAAGCATATAAGTTGTATGATTTGGAATCTCACAAGATCTTTACTAACAGGGATGTTTCTTTTCATGAACATATCTTTCCTTATTCCACCTCTGCAGCCAAAACACCCTCCATTCTTGGCCCCCCACCGGCTGCAAACCCTACCGAACCCTTACCATTCCCTTTGGTCGTTCCCACCATCCAACCTCCCACCGAAACACCTACCGAGTCCACCACCCAAACACCTGTTGTAAGCCCTACCGAGACCACCACCGAACCCACAACTGACCTCCTTGCCGAATCCCTTCCTCCCACTACTTCTCTTGACTCGACTTCTTCTTCTTCGCGCCATTCTACGCGTGTTCGTCAACCTCCTACGTATCTCAATGACTACGTCTGTTCGCAGGTGATGCTGCCACCACATCACTCATCATCGTCTCCTTCGCCTTGTCCGCCTAAAGGTACGCGATACCCATTATGTAATTTTTTGTCATATCATCGGCACTCACAATCTCATCTTTCTTTTGTTGCATCTCTAAGTCGAAGTGTAGAACCTTCTTCATTTGCAGAAGCAGAACAGGACCCCCAGTGGTGCCAGGCTATGGAAGCTGAGCTGGATGCCCTTGCCGCCAATGATACCTGGACCCTTGTCCCCCTTCCACCTGGCAAGAAGCCGATCGGCTGCAAGTGGGTCTACAAAATTAAACACAAGGCTGATGGCTCTGTGGAGCGTTACAAAGCACGGCTTGTTGCCAAGGGTTTCACTCAAACAGAAGGCATTGACTACCATGAAACTTTTTCTCCTACCGCCAAAATGGTCACAGTTCGTTGCCTCTTAGCTCTTGCTGCATGCCAAGACTGGTCTCTCCATCAGCTTGATGTGAACAACGCTTTCCTTCATGGTGATCTCCAGGAAGAAATCTATATGAATCTTCCCCCTGGTCTCCGGCGACAGGGGGAGCCTCTGGTATGTCGCCTCAACAAATCATTATATGGTCTAAAGCAAGCTTCTAGACAATGGTTTGCAAAGTTTACAGCTGCAGTTATTGATGCCGGTTTCATTCAGTCCAAAGCCGACTATTCCCTCTTCACATGTAAGAAGGAATCATCTTTTACAGCCTTGTTGATATATGTTGATGATATTGTTATTGCTGGCAATGATTTTGATGCCATTGATTCCCTTAAGCTCTTCCTCCAAAGTCGGTTTCGGATTAAAGATCTTGGACCCCTAAAATACTTTCTTGGCATTGAAGTTTCCCGATCCAAGAAAGGTATGTTTATATCCCAGCGAAAGTATGCATTGGAAGTAATTGATGACGTGGGTTACCTAGGAGCTCGGCCAGTTGAGTTTCCTATGGAGGAGGAGAAGTTATCTAGTAAGGGGGAGTTGCTTAAGGATCCTGAAAAGTATAGACGGTTGGTTGGTCGTCTCATCTATTTGACCATTACACGTCCGGATATTACCTACTCCGTACATGTCTTGAGTCGTTTTATGCACGAGCCGAGACAACCTCATTGGGAAGCGACATTGAGAGTTGTCCGTTACCTGAAGGGTGCTCCAGGACAAGGTATGTTTTATGCTAGTAATGGTGAACCGACATTGAAAGTGTATTGTGATGCAGATTGGGGAGGATGTCCCGTGACACGCCGCTCCACTACTGGTTATTGTGTATTACTTGGTGGTTCTTTGATTTCCTGGAGAACTAAGAGACAGAAGACCGTTTCAAGATCCTCAGCAGAGGCGGAATATAGAGCCATGGCAGGGGCAAGTTGTGAGGTTACATGGTTGCGATACCTTTTACGAGACTTGGGAGTCCCACAGTTGAAGCCGTCCCTAATGTTTTGTGACAACCAGGCAGCACTATATATTGCAGCCAATCCTGTTTTCCATGAGAGGACTCGGCACATCGAGATCGATTGTCATTTCATTCGTGAGAAGATCGTTGATGGTACTATATCAACGAGATTCGTCGGGTCTAATCAGCAGCTTGCCGATATGTTTACCAAGCCCTTGGGAAGAGACAAGCTTTCCAATTTGGTGGACAAGTTGGGAGTTACCGACATACACTCTCCAACTTGAGGGGGAGTGTTGGAAAGTCTACGAGTTTGATTAGGAAACTAGTTGTAGAGTTTGATTTACTTTCCTAGTTGTATATGCCGTGTTTAATTGTTTCCCTTGTAGAACAAGTAAAGCTTTGTATATGTATCTTGTATCCACCTTAATGAGAATTATTCTGGGAAAATATTCTTTTCTACAATTAATACATACAAATTACAAAAAAGTCAAGAATTTAATCACAGACCTCTGGAATTCACCAAATTAAAGGGGTCAATATCCGCAATAAATTTCTAATACAATCAATGAAAATTCTTACCTTTTCTTTTTCAAATTCATCCTTTTTCATTGTGTATTTCATCAAAAAGAGGAAATTATGTGAGATTTAGAGTTTATAAACATACAGTAGGATGCAAGATGGAATGGAAGAAATTTTTTATTTTTTTAACCTAGATGAATGTATAAGAAATTAAACCCTTAAATGTAATTTTACATATGGATATAGATGTAATTATATGTTATAAGAAAATTAAGGGTGTCCAAAGAAGGAAAACATGGTGTACATAGCAGCCCTCTAAGTAAATTAGCTGTTGATGCTGGCCCTTGTTCTAATACTTGGAGGGGTATTCTGCATGGAGCCCACATTATTCCAAATGGAATTAAATGGAGGATAGGGACAGGCACTCACACGTTGTTTTGGCTGGACAATTGGATTGGAGTTGGCCCTTTGCTGCAGTTTGCTACTATACATGTCTCTGACGATATGTTGGACTGGAAAGTGAATGAATTTATGGATGATAATGGGTGGAAGCTGGACTGGTTAGACCATATTCTTCCTGACAATATTGTTCAGCAAATTGCTAGTATTCATCATAATGGAGGGGGTACTAGGTCTGATGCTGCGATTTGGAGGTTGACTCGAAATGGGAAGTTCTCTGTGAAGTCTGCCTTCCTTTCTCTATTGCAGAATGATCAGGAAGTTGAGTGGCCGTGGAGTTACCTATGGAAGTTGAAACTTCCTCCCAATTTACTCACTTTCCTATGGATTGTGATTCATGATAAGCTGTTATCTAATTTTCAGAGATGGAAGAGGTAGCTGACAGATGACCCTCTCTGCCCGCGATGTTCTCAAGCAACTGAAACTCTGGACCACCTTTTTAGAACTTGTCCTTATGCAGCTCAGGTTTGGTATTTAATCCCTTTATCTATGGAAGCTTGGCAAACTTTTGCTTTGCCTTTTGAAGAATGGTTGCAGGCTAATTTGAAGAGCTCCAGATTATACAATCAGCATATCTCTTGGCCTCTATTGTTTAGTAGTATTTTGTGGCACATCTGGAAGTGGAGATGCAAAGCTGTTTTTACAGGGCAACACATGAACAGTAGTAACTGGTGGGAGATTATTCTACAATTTGTATCTGATTGGTCTGCTGCCAATGCTAGTATTTCTTCTAAACCTGCTCGAATTCTTAATCTGATTGGTTGGAAAAAACCAACTCTTAACAAAGTTAACAATGTGGATGGGTGTTGGAACCAGTTGGAGAACCTCATTGGAGCAGGAGGCCTTATTCGGGATTCTCAAGGTGATTGGCTTATTGGCTTTGCTGCAAATTTAGGGAAGGGGCAAATCCTTCAAGCTGAACTCTGGGGATTGTACTATGGTTTGAAGCTTGCTTGGAAAAAAGGCTTTCGTGCTATTGAAGTAGAATGTGACTCCAAAGCCGTTATTGACTTGGTAACCTCCCCCTCTATTGATTCTCATCCTCTTTGGAATTTAATTACTGACTGCAAAGAATTTATGGGTCTCAATTGGGATGTCACTTTATCTCATATTTATCGAGAAGCTAATGACGCTGCAAACCATCTTGCCTCTGCCTCCATGTCTCTAATGCTGGGTTTTCATGAGCTAATGGCTGCTCCCAATAGTATTCAGAACACTATCCTAAATGACAAAAGTTGTAAGAGTCGTACACGAGCTGTAGTTGTGTAGGCTTTGTTTTTGTTTGTTCTTGGCCTCTTAGCCCTCCTTAGCACAAAAAAAAAACAAATATTTGTACATTGAAACAAAAATTTGACATATCATTCATCAACCGGAAATTTACCAAAAAAAGAAAATTTGACATATCATTAATATAATTAATTTTCCATGTATGATAATTTGTAGAATTTAGGGGTATTAATTTCTAGGTCCCTCACTACTAACTTCTAGTTTTAATAAATCCTAAGTCAGAATTATTATAGTTTTAGGTCCCTAGATTCCTTTTCAATCAATCAAATAAATACAAAGCTTATCATTGTTAATAAAACTTATCCTAGCCATTGAAATCACAATTACTTGGACTTCTTCGAACAATTACAGTATTCTGCAACGCTTATTTCAAAATTTATCCACGTTAACAAAGTCCTTCATGTCCTTCAAGTTTTAAAGCACAATTTCACCTTAATGCAATTGAAGTTGAGAAACCTACATGTTTCATCACAAAACGAATAATTACAACGTACTGCAACTATGGTCGAAAGAACCATGAGATTCATCTCAGAGAGAACAAATGCAGACAACTTTAATTGTCTTCCCGTCCTAAATGCTTTTCGAAAAAGAAAAAATTACAATAGTAGTTTGAAAGCAAAACAACCACAATTGCAGTATAAGAACATGATGGATTCATCATTCACTAACAATTGTAAAATTTGTTTGGGAAGAAATTATCATCAATTTCAGTTGGATCTAATGAAGTTAACAATAGTTGCAATCTGCAACTAATAACCAGAATTGTAATTCCCCGAATTCGACATGTTGTTTTTGCAGGTGTCGAAGTGGCTGCCCGAGTCCGTTTCGGTAGCGATGTGGAAGGAGGTGGACAAAGGCAAGCGACGACTGCGAGGGGTGACAGCGATGGGCGATGGCAACAGCGAGGGGCGAGAAGCGACTAAGAGGGGAGAGCGTCGACGGTACTGGGCGCAAGGTAGCAACGAGTGTCGACTTCGAATGGCAACAACGATGGCGATGGGCGAGAGGTGATGGAGTGGGGTGGGTGCAACAATAGTATAGAAGGAAAGCGAGATATTAATATTTTTGATTTTTTTCGGCAAAAATCGACTGATTTCATTCAAATATGATCACCCTAAGGTCAAAAGGTGTCAATCTTCTTGTTTCTTCAAGATCTACATTAACCACAACTTGTTTTCAATTTTGATTAAGTTTTTATAAAACTCATTTGAACCACCATTGAACCCCAATGATGCTGCCACAACTGTTTCTGTGTTAGTATGAACTGTTTCTGTGTTAACATGAACTGTTTCTGTGTGGCACAAACTACTTCTGCATTAGTAAAAACTGTTTTTGTGAGACATAAACTAATTTGTTCATGTAATTATTAAGAAGGTCTGCACGTAGATTTTGTTTGGCTGCTATGGGTGGTCCCCGTTATTTTATATTTAGAAGTGAACATTCAAAATAAATGATCTATCATAGGCCGAGCTTGGTAGCGTGAGCTTGTAACTAAGCAGGGCACTAAATGATTGAATGTATGATGGATGTGTGGCTAAGCATTAGGCCACACAAACCACAAAAGCTTACCATTAAGGGTAAGTAGCAACAACATGGTGATAATGATGCAACAACAACTCTCCTTAATGGAGACTATCCACATGGGTAGGTAGTTTTTTTTTTAAAAAAAAAAAAAAAAAAGATCTATCATAGAATAAGGGGGTCTATTTTTGTCCTTTTGTGTCATTATCCTTTTTTTAATAGGATGTGAAATTCAAAGTATTCCATGTGAGGACAAAAATACACGTGGCAGAAGGTCCAACCATTTACTTCCTACAAGCACAAGCATTCTTCACGCACACCTCTCGCTTACCGGCTCATCCCTAATCCACCTCAAACTCTTAGTAACCACCAACTCCCGCTGCAGCTGCCAAATCAATGACTCGACTCCCGACCGGATTTTCTTGCCTGTAAATTTGATCTATTTGACTCGAGGATTGATCTTTTTTGGGGCACCGATGAGTGATGGAGCTCGGGGAAGATAGAGTGACGGAGGCGGTGGCTAAGAAAAAAAGCGAAAAGGAGGAGAAGTTGTAATTTTTGTGAGATTCAACAATTGAACGGGTTAATTCTGCAAGGAATTGATACCAAACCCATAGGCTTTCGGGTTTTTGATTTCTTTCAAATTCCATTTTTGAAATTTGGATTGAACTCAATAGATATCGCAGTCATCTAGAAAAGTGAGTTTCATACATGTTGAAGAGAGAGAATCAATGGAGGAGATAGATAAGCTTTAAATGTGGGGACAAAAGGAGGCAGCTAAAAGAAGCATTTGATTGGCAAAGGTGAAGGCGGCAGATGTTGTTAGGTCAAGAAGTAAGAGAGTAAGAAAGAGAGGCAAGAGAAATGGGTAGTGAGATAGAAGGGAGGAGAGAAAAAGGAGATTACGATGAGGGTCGTGGTGAAGAAGCACATGTGGGTTTCTTGCATTGGATCTACATGCGAGACCCATTATTTAGGTGGTTAAATGCTTATTTGTCCTTAGAGGTGAGCATTGGAAATTGTTATCCTACTATAGAAACAAAGTGGATATTTTGTCCTTAATGATCATTGTCACTAATAAGGATGGCAATATCACATGATCCTCAAAAATCTCCATAAGGCCCGACCTGATTGGGCCGGGAATAGAATCGCTATCCCCATACCCGTCCTTGCCCCGAATCCCGTAATTAACTAAAAATATAACTAAACATATGTATAATGTTAAATTTCTGTACTTAATTCATACTTTGTAGTATACAATTATGTCTAATTTCTAACTTTAGTGATATGATCAGATGATTAAATGTTGTACTACATAGATTAATGCATGTTTTTCATTTTTCTCACAATATATCTTGATTTTCTAAAATGAAAAAAATATCAAGAAATATAATTTTGGGGGCCCAAATACCCGACTAGTATCCCTGAAACACGAAATTTTATGGATGAGAAAGCTATCCTCATGCCCGGCCCATTGTCATCCCTAGTCCCTAACAATAATCAATAAAAATCATCCAACCCCGAATTATCAAAAGCAAATCAGACATGGTGCAGCAGACAATATTAGGAGAGCTCATTGTGCTACACTACTAACTTGTGCATTATTGTGAAAGGATTTTTTCGATAGTTCTATTAGGAGAAAAACTTAAATGCAATTAACTACTTTTATTTTGAACATCATTTGACATGCACATTTTCATTACTGGTCATAGATTTTTCATGAATTCTAGCCCTAGTAATCTAAGTTTCGGACGTGTGTAATAGACATAAGAAGAGAAGAGAGGAAAATTCTGAAATGGAGACTTGAGGTATTCAACAGTACAAAAACTGCTAAAATGGAGAGAGGAGAATGGATATGGGCTGTTTTGGGGATTTGGTAGTTGTTTCTTGTTGTTGGACCTCAGGAGTCATTAGCACCAAAAGAAGGAACCACATGATGTACGTACAAGTAGTTTTCTTGTAATTCTCGCAATGGCACATGATGTTATAAATTTAGTGAAAAAGCACGTACCAGTTGTGTTATGAAACTTGACAAAAACTTGAAATCTCGTCGGACATTGGTGAGTCTTGCCAAAAGTATGGAGTGGACTCTGGCAAATTTTCAGCTTTATACGGAACTCAAGAAACCAAACCACATTACCAGTTTCTCAAAACGGTATGGTTGAGAGAAGAGTTTGATGTTTCAGCCAATAGAGGTGTTCCGAGCCCAGCATTAGTCTTTCTCATCCAACACCAAATAGTGCATAGGTTTCCGGCTAGAGAGACATGAGAGGCTTTACAGCTACGTCCAGCTTCATTGTAATTGACCATTTGATAGCTCTTCTCCCTAAAGCTGGCAACAACCAACACTAAACCAACAGCAGTTCATGCCCTGGTCCTCAAAATGACTTCCCTCTCCCAGTTTGGCCCCATTTAACAACAATCAATCGTTGGCTTCTTGTCCAGCAGCTACAAGTCCAAATCTCTCTCTTTTTCAACTCTCAATCAGCCGTACAAATATCTGTACCCTTTTTAGCTTTCCCACTTTGGGTTTAATCAGCCGCTGATGATAGTCTTTGACCCAAAAAAACATACGGCTGATGATAGTAAAATGACAGTCCTCGGGTACATGGAGCTTGACATCCCTTGCAAAAACCCAATCAAAACACCAAGGGTGAAGCTACCACAAATGTTGGTTCGATAATATGATGGGGCAATTTGTCTCATGTAGGCCTATGATGACTCATAATTCTCCATAATTATAGGAGTTCAGTTCAGACCAAACAGCATCCAAATCCAAAAGCAGAAACATCATGAATGATGTTTAATAGATTCTAAGCATCAAACACCATAAAACCCCCAACAGTAGCCAATAATTAAGTACCAGAACCGTTATTTCCGGCCATGAATTCCTCCCCGCGATTCCCGCTTACCACCGCCGCCACCGCAGCAATATCCCCTGGTCCCCAGCGGAAGGTCGCGATCGCCGTCGATTTAAGCGAGGAGAGCGCCTTCGCCGTCCAATGGACCGTCCAGAACTACCTTCGCCCCGGCGACTCCGTCGTCCTCCTCCACGTCCGCCCCACCAGCGTCCTCTACGGCGCCGATTGGGGATCCGTTGACTCCAGCGCCGCCGTCTCCTCCTCCGAATCCCGGCAGAAATTGGAAGACGACTTCACCGCCTTCACCGCCGCCAAAGCCGCCGACCTAGCTCAGCCGTTGGTGGCGGCCCAATTTCCGTTCAAAATCCACATCGTGCACGACCACGACATGAAGGAGCGGCTCTGCTTGGAGGTCGAGAGGCTCCAGCTCAGCGCCGTCATCATGGGCAGCCGCGGCTTCGGCGCCGCCAAGCGGGCCTCCAAGGTGGGCCGGCTCGGCAGCGTCACCGACTACTGTGTCCACCACTGCGTCTGTCCCGTCATCGTGGTTAGGTTCCCTGATGACGGGGCGGGCGGCGAATCCGATGGGCTGGACACGGTGGAGCTCCACCCGGTGCCGGAGGAGGACCATGAGGAGCTTATTGGCACCTCCGATGACGATGACATCTGAAGGTTTGGCTGAAGATTGACCAAGTCTATGGATTTACTTTTATGTTGCAGACATTAATTAAGAAGCAGAAAGAATAAAAGGTTGAATTGTGTGTCAGTAATACTTCTGTATGTGTTGTATACTCTGCTGCATTTGCTCACTGTAAATTGTAAAATATGTTAATGAAGTTATGGTGTTCTGTATAATCACTCTGCAATCTGAAAGTTTTCGTCGTTTTCTGTTGTTTCATCCAAAAGTAAATAGAACAAATCGAGTAATTGGAGTAGTAGATTTCAGCAGAATGGTTATAATACGTGACCGTAATACCACAGGATACCACAGGACGGGAAAATGAGACACTATGCAACTGTAACAAAAGGAAATTCAATCATTTATCAAACAAATAGGATGTTCAGAAAGCAAACAAATGTAGAATCTCACAGAAGTCATACATAATAATGCAATCCAATAGAAATCCAGATAAGCCAACACCCAAGCAATGTATGAAGTACTGGTACAAAGCAATAAAATGAAACCTCAGATAGCTGCCATGGTTCCCTCGCTCCGGCTCCTGCGCATGGAGAGATCCTGTTTTAGGTTCAAGAGCTTGGCGCCAAGATCAAAGTAGTGATGCCGACTGTGCGTTGTTGCCTTGGTTCCAGTGGGAGGAAGGTGACTGTGCCTGCCTCGGGACTTTTTCACTGGCGCTACTACAGATTGGTTTCCATGACCGTGAGTTGATGAAGTTGAGGCGCGGTGAGATGACACACCGTGACTAGCCTTCCTCGGGGCTTTATGATCAGGTCTAACGCTACGATCAAACTGGTGGTTGCTGATGCCCAACCGTACTGCACGATCTCCAGCATCCTTCAGAGTGCTAGTTTTGATTTGCTGCCTGTTGTAGTAAGCCATGTGGGGAAGAAGTCCTTGCAGATATTTCTTTATTTGGTCATCTCCGACATTCTTCTGGGCTGGGTTTCCTTCCAAGCTGATCGCTTGCAAGGAGTTGTAGTTAGCTGCAAGTTGGCCAAGACACTTTGCTGTCTATATTTTATTAAATTGCAGATCTAGAACCATCAGTTTTAAGAGGCTATGAAGACCCTCCACCTCACTGATTTTGTTTCCAGCCAAGTACAACTCCTTCAAAGATGAACAAGAAGCCAGGCCTTCAAAAGAATTAAGAAAAATGGAACCGTTAATCACAAGAGTCAACAAGGAGCCAAAATACACAGGATTCTCATTCAGAATATCTACCATGTCCAATTCTCAGAATCCTGTTGTAGCTTAGGTCCAGTACACGAAGTCTTGTTAGTTCACGTAAACCTTCAATAGTGGAGATATTGTTCTTTGATAGATTCAACATATGAAGTCCTCGAGGAAGAGCACCAGCAGTAATCCTTACTGCAGCAAGTACGCAAAAGTATAAACGCACAAGCATGCTGAAAGTAATAACAATTACTCGGGAAAGATGAAAGTTACAGTAAGAGGTACAAACCTATGGCATTGCCGGATAAATTGAGCACTTTCAGATTCACAAACGCACTAAGGAATGGGATCACTGCCAATCCATGATTTGCCAGCTGAGCTGTGGTGGCAGCAGCACTCAAAGAAGATATGTATCTTTTAGCAGCTTCCATGCCAGGAGTAACTTTAGCATCCAGTTTAACAGCAGCCAAACCATTCGGCAAACCGTTTGACTCAGTGGAATCTCTCTTCACCTGATCAATAGATTGGAAAACCTCATTTGTTTCGTCCATTGAGCTGCTATGCTGCAGATTATTAACCCAGTCCTCAATACGCTTGATCTTAAAGTCCTCGCTTGGCAATTCATCCCAATGGTGTACTGAAGACTCTCCTTGCAGGGCTTTCACTGTGCTTACCTCATCTTTAACCGGCACTATCCAGTCCTTTGCAGAACCAGAATAGTTACAGGAATCATAACCATCGTCAATAGAGTTTTCAATACTTTGGTTCTTGGCTTTTCCTAAGACATCAGCCCCTTCTTGTTCTTGCATTACCTGCATGTCAGCCTTATGTACTGAAACCCCTCTGAGCCTCATGCCTAGAACATGTAAGTCCTCAGAAGATCTTGATCGGGCTGCTAAATGATTAATAGGAGAATTCTCCCCAGGAGTCGGGGAAGCACTAATGTTAGCCAAAGAACGTGACTTAGTAAGGCCTTGTGGGGCAGGAGGTGTATGTTCACCAGAGTCAACAGCAAAGTCTCCAGATACTGGAGTATCAGAATCTTCCTGGACTTCCTTTTCTGATTGTAGCTGCGCCCCGATTGAGAAAATTGATTTTTTATTGACAGTTCCAGAATACTCTGACCTAGGAATTGTCTGACATTGTTCAGGTGAGCTTTCTCCTCGGCCTCTACTTCCATCTGGTACCACCGATCCATTCTGATCTGGAGAGCCATCATAAGAGAATCCTTGATCTGTTTCATCCTCAGCGTTATTGTTAGCAGAAGCCCTCCCCTCCAGGCATAACCCACTTCCTAGTGACTGACTTTTTTTGATGCGCACTGTCAGATTACCTTTGATATCAGATTCACTAATGAATTTGCTTTCCATATCACCTGATTTCCAATCAGCCTCAAGAGAAGATACACGTTTTAAACTGCTATTTATATGAGAAACCCCATCTGCCTGTGATAGATTTAAGCTTGTTTTTCCAGATGAATCCTTCACAGCTTGATTTTGAGAACAAGCTTGTAATGTATAATGCATTGCTTCAACAGACGGTTGAACAGCTTTCTGCTTGGAGAACAAAATAGGACTCAAATAAGCAAAGAGTTATCAGCAAAATGATAATAAAGCACAAAAGTTTCGATGATATGAAGCAATGTTTGGTCCTTTTACCTTTGGTTTGGGGCAGTGAACATTAGCTTGGAAACATGAAAACCTAACCATTACTGGCAAAATCATAGAACTACATCAAGACGTGAATTACTTTTGACAACACCGAAAAGTATCAATGACAAACTACTGCATTCATTTCTGTCTGGAAGCCTGTATGAACATGGTCTTTCTAAGTAAAGCTTCCGCAATCTCAACCACTAACGGCATTAGCCATAATCAAGCGACAAACCCACTGAAACACGGCACAGTCTCCAAATGTGGGAGGATCTCGATCTCCTTAAAACACAAAGAAAAATCACTCTCTCATTATTACCCCACACCCTTTTAGAGGTGCGAGAAGAAGTTAGCTTTGCTGCAGCGGCCAGACTGAAAGAAAATGTCTCTCAAATGGAGAGCCACAAGTAGAAATTGAACGAGAGAAACTGGCCTGATAAACAGAAGGAAAACACAATCAGTGCCTTCAAAGTATACGCAACGCACACCGCAATCATATAGGAACATACTATATTCCACAGCAACCAAGACTTCTGAGAAGCAATTAAATTACAGAAAAAAAAGATGGGAGTAAAACCTCTTGCTTGGTTACATGTACACAGAAATTCTGGAGCATACCATGCTAATCATCTTAATCATCTTAAATTCTTCTTCTGTTGAAAGTACATGTAACACGCAGCGCAAGCATACAGGCATACATACAATAGAAACTTCTAAGAATCCATAAACAATTGCATACACACAAGAAATAATCGACTGAAATCCCATGCTTGCTTATTATCTACACACCAAAAGCACATAAACTCTAATGTGCAAGTCATCTTGGTTCATCTTAGATTCTGCATATCATTGACAAGAACAACCAACATAATTGCATAGTATCATCAAACATGATTTCAGCTGATTGCTTAATCCCAGAAAGATCGAATTAACATTGAAATTGGTGGGAAGCTGACAAACAAACAAAACATAACCCAACACAGGTTAAACACGGAAGAACAAGAAGAGATCGAAAGAAACAAAAAGAACACACTTTTCTCATCAAACATCGAAAACCCAGAAAAGAAACACAACCAAACGAATGAATGAAACAGTAGATCTGACCTCGCCTTAGCCAGATTGTAATGGAGGAGGAGGACACGCGCTGCACAAGAGAGGAGACCCTGTTTTTCTTCTGCACCTACACAAACAAACTTGCTCTGACGTATTTTGTTTATATATATTAGCATGTGGTTTCGAATAAACGGCGTGCGGTTGTATCAAGCTAAAGGCCACTTAAACGCTCAACCCTACGCTCGTGGCTATGATTTTGCAGCCCAAAATCGACGGTGCAGATTTTGTTTTTATTGGATGATGAAAATGGTGGTGAGAAAAAGAAAGATTGGATTCTGGGTCAGTGCATATTTTTGATTGTTTGTTTTGAGGGTTGGGAAGAATTTGTGCTTGGTGTTTTTTTTTTCTTCTTTGTGTTAAAAATGGAGAGAATTTGCATCCACAAACACAACGAGCTATGAGGGCCAGTCCTCATGCACCCTACGCAAAGGCATTTTTATCGGTTTTTTCGTCCTTGTGATCTCTTGTTTATTAGCCCTCTTTTCTCCTCTCGATTGGATTAATGTCTCCTTTGTTTGCCATTAAAGGATTCTTTACCAATGGTGGCATAAAATGGACGATTGTGAATGATTTCGATTTTTTCCAACAGTACTAATCTATTCTCCTATGACGCATCTCGCATTCTAACAAATCTCATAATATTGTACATGTGTATCGCATGTATTCGTTTAGGAACTTAAAAGAGGTTGACTGATTCCTTTTTTAGCTATTGAAGCATAAGTAGAACATTCACATTGGTAATCTCACTTTACATAGGAGACACCTAGATGGAAGGTGATGCTTCCAACTCATGTTTTAAATTGTCACACCTTTCAGTAAATTATCAGGCCTACCTTATGTTCATGGGCCACTAAGTTTATGTGGTTCGATTGGACGCGGACTACTCAATCGAAAACGTAAAATAAGATAATTGAATTTGCAAATTCAAACGTAATTAAATTGATTAGAGCAATGTGTTTATTCAAGTTCAAGCTTCCCAACTCCAAAGCATATGTGGCCGAATAAACTAGGCTGATGGGCTTACGTCGTGTAATATTGTCGTAGGCCCAGTCTCCATCTTCAACCTCGAGCTCTGGCTTCAGAAAAGCTGTTGGCTGCTTCGCTATGGCTTCCAAGCTGCTACCGTTGAGAAGGTTCTCGAGGCTGCTCCGACCTCCATCTTCGCCTTCTTCCTCCACCTCCAGGTCGTGTTTTCACCTTCTAGAAGCTTCCAAGTCTCTACATCTCTCTGAAAACTCTCACGAACCTCGCTATCGAATTGCTTCTAGAAGCTTCTGCTCGAGCCCTTTGAATCTCGACGACACCAAAGTCCCCGCCGCCATTGATTATAGGTGAGTATCCATTTATTTCAACGGAATCGTAAGTTCTGTTTGGTTACTGAGAATCGTAGAGAAAGAAAGTTTTGATCTTTGGGGGGTTTTATGTAGTATTGTTGCTTCAGCTCAGTTTCATTTTCAAAGTTTGGTTATTTCAGTTATCATCTGCTAAATTTGTTGAATTTTGTGGTGGAAAATGGAATTGTTGTTTGTAAAGATGCTTTAAATGGATTTGGCTAATAAATTGATGTGAATACAGTTCTGTACTGCAGGAGGATGAATTTCATAAGCTAGCTGATTCTACAATACAAGACCTTCAAGAGAAATTTGAGGTAATTCTTTCGTTTCAGGTTCGTTTTAATGCGATAAATTCGAGTTTCAATCACATTGTGCATTGCTTTGTTCCTTTTGTGGGTACATTATAGCACATTATGTATTGTTATCTCGTATCTTCCGTTAACGATTATACTTGGACAGGAATATGGGGATAATGTTCAAGTTGATGGCTTTGACATAGACTATGGGGTGAGAATGGCTGATTGGTATTTGCATTTGATTAATTAGTCAGGAAAGCCATGTGCTTTTGTGTAAATATTTGGGTTTGAATTTTGCAGAATGAGGTGCTGACGTTAAAACTTGGGGATCTTGGCACTTATGTTTTGAATAAGCAAACACCAAATAGACAAATTTGGCTGTCCTCTCCTGTGAGGTATGTTTTTCTACTGTCGCTCTGATAGGTTTTAAGGGTGATGTGGTGATTATGTAGCATGTCTAAAACTGTAATTCTGTCAAGCATATGTTGGCTCCTCGAAAATGTTTGTGAATCTTTTGATACACTGGTTTCATGACCTTGCTTGGATTTTATGTTAGCTGAATTTGTAGTTTCTGCACGAGCAGTGTAGTAATCTTGAAAACTCATTGATTGAGTCCCATCATTGAAACTGTTTTATATCCTTATCAGTCAAACCGTATGGGCTAAATCGGCTGATCTTTTACACTGTACTGTAGTGCATGGATGTTGGAGATATAGTGATCTCTGTGATTGAAGATGTTTATCTTAACAGGATGTACTATTCCATGTTTAGTCTATGATTTTGCTACTGAATCCTCGGATTTTTAGATTTCCTTGATAGAGGCCCTATTATTTGGAATTTTTTACATGATCTTGCAGTACTTTTGTCAAGGTTACTAGCTGAAGCAATGAGATATATGAAATGATGCACGCTTGAAATATCTAATTGGAGAATGAAAAATCTCCTAGAATCTTTCAATAGGAAAATTCAAATGGACCGATAATTTTTCCAATGGATTCACATAATTTAGGAGATATGATCTTATTATTAATGACTTTCAGATCCTTGAGTGCCTCCCTAGAATTTGGTGTACTTGCATCCATAAAGGTTGTCCACATGGTGAATCCCATCCATATAAGCACATTTTTGTATAGATATCAACAAGTTTGGTTGAGTCCTACATCGGTGCACCTCTCTGATGGGAGATAGCTTTACTAGTTACTGTTGTGCATGAGCCAATATTCTTATCATGTCTTTAACATGTTTATGATCTGCTGGGTATTGATATTCCTTTTGAGAGGCTAGTGGAATGCTGAACATGTATTTCATTTAGAGTGCCATGTGAGGGAGATTGGTCTCATGAAGTCACCATCTTGACAAGTACCTGTACTGATATCTCTGATATTGTAAAATCATAATACGGTTTTGTTGTCTTTCTCTTCTCTGCATCTTGCTTGTCTTTGCACTGTCGAAAAGTCCACAACATCTATTTTGTTTTACTTCTCTTTGTTAAAAGATTTATCTTCTTCATGCAGCGGCCCTTTCAGATTTGACTGGGATCGCGACACCCAAGCTTGGGTTTATAGGAGGACCAAAGCTCATTTATTGGAACTTCTGGAAAGTGAGTTGGAGCAATTGTGCGGTGAATCGATCAACCTTTCATAATGCAGCAACAGTAGGGCAATATAGTTTCGCTTTGAAATTCATTTCAACACTGATCTTGTTTTCTATAGCAGTTGAGAACAATATTTGGAAGTCCTCCATAGTTAGACGCTTTGGTCTTAGTGTTCAGATGTATCTATCTTCAGTAACCTTTGTCACTAAATTTATTACTTTTACAATTTGTTTTTTCTAATGGCGATTTTCGCGAGCTTATTCTAATAAGCCACGAGATATAAGCATCATGCAATTTCTCCAATTTTCCTATCCGTACGATTGGAGAAATGAAGTGCTCTATGTGCATAGGTTCACAACTGCAAATGTGTAAATTAACTTCTGTATAAGTGCTTTCTGCATTGTGCATAGCATCTTAATGCAAAAGCACCTCCTTTAACTTCATGTATTAAAGAAGTAATTAAATTGCTACAACCATTTAGCTCGGAAGTGTCCGCCAGTTTTCCGAGGATTGATCAATTAAGAAAGTGTTGTTAAAGTTCGCCCCTTTTGTTTATAGAAAAGGTTATCTGACATTTTGAGATAACATAGGATTGAGATGGGATTCGGCTCCTCTGCAGACCCAGAGTCTGCAGAGCCGGTGCTGAGCAGGGCAAACGGCGACCTTCCATTGCGTGAACAGTGATCGGAACCGTTGAGTTTGTAGCTAATATAATAAAGATCATCTCCACAAAAAATGAATCAATTCCGACATCGTTTGATTACCTAATTGTGTGAAACATACACTGAATATATGAACGGTCAATACGTGACTATAGTAGCCGTTCATATATTCGGCATATATTTCACACAATTAGGTGATCAAACGATATCGGAATTGATTCATTTTTTGTGGAGATGATCTTTACTATATTAGCTACAAACTCAACGGTTCCGATCACTGTTCACCACCGTGGAAGGTCGCCGTTTGCCCTGCTCAACACCGGCTCTACAGACACTGGGTATGCAGAGGAGCCGAGCCCGATTGGGATCAGATTATTCCCCTCTATGTAATTTAAAACTGATTGTTTGTTGATGATAGTACTGATCAACTTTTATAAATGTGCAGTGTGCACACGTCGAAAATGAGATCAATAATTAAAAAGTTAAAACACCCCCTTGATTCATTTAGTTCTGGATACCAACTTGAACATTTTGAGATAACATAGGATTAAGATCGATTATTCCCCTCTATTTAATTTAAAACTGATTGCTTTTTGATGATAGTACTGATCAACTTTATAAACGTGCACACGTCGAAAATGAGATCAATAATTAAAAAGTTAAAACACCCCCTTGATTCATTTAGTTCTGGATACCAACTTGAACATTTTGAGATAACATAGGATTAAGATCGATTATTCCCTTCCATTTAATTTAAAACTGATTGCTTTTTGATGATAGTACTGATCAACTTTATAAATGTGCACACGTCGAAAATGAGATCAATAATTAAAAAGTTAAAACACCCCATTGATTCATTTAGCTCTGGATACCAACTTGAACTTCTTAGTTGTTGCTGCATAAAACCATATCACCATTAACAGATGCTGTAATTTTCTAAAAAGTTAAAACACTCCATTGATTCATTTAGTTCTGAATACCAACTTGAACTTCTTAGTTGTTGCTGCATAAAACCATATCACCATTAACAGATGCTGTAATTTTCTGTCAAAGCTAAAAAGGGCAAACATAGTGAAAGTATTCCAAGTAGTCACGACTCACAAGCAACTCACTTTGTGTAGTTGATTCCATATCCTCTCAAATATGCATTACCCATTGTGTGGCCATAAATGAGAAGTGAATGTTAAGTTGAACCTCCATCGTTCAAGGTGGAATTACATGAGTCACTGTGGTGATGCCCTAAGTAGATACTGTGACAGGTAGGCTCAGCGCCGCGCAAGTTTTTCACTTACCACAAAAGAGTTTTTAACACAAGATTTACTGAGCATGATGTAGATAAACTGTCTTTTGTCACCATCAAGGTGTCACGTTTCATCAGTTCATGGTCATTAAAATCCTAAGATACTAGGCAAAGTCCAGTACAACGTCTGTCTGGACCCTTGTGGTTTTAAACAAATTTCAGAACCACCACCACACCACCACGCAACCATTCATTCTTCCAAAAAGCTAAAAACAATTCTCCACCACATGAACCAAATACCAAACCACTACACTCCACCATTTTGATCATCTTCTTCTTTCCCAGTAGCTGCTGCCAACTTCATGTTGCCTTCCTTAATATCAAGTAACAACCACCGCCTTAATAAAACGAACCCTGCAATTAAAATATATGATTGGTTGATGAACATGTGGTCTCTGCTGCTGACAACATTTCCCAACCACAACCAGTTTTCTTGGAGCTTTTTCTATATTTTTTATACACTAATCTATGATTAGGAGCCATGTAATTGAGATATTCCCGGTTTAAATAAATTTCAATTCTTAATTTGCACAAACGGTTGCCCCACCTGTTATGATGGCCGACCGAAAACTTTGATTATTCATTATTCATTATTAAAAAAAAGAATAATGTGGAAATTCACTATTTAATAGACCAATTATATTTACGAAGATGAACGAGTCCAAAGCTATAACTGAGAGATAATAATTGTTGGTCGACTGCTAAGTGGATGCAAATGTTAGGCAATCAGTGAGAAAAGATTACCAAATAGATGTTAATCTTCCCATTTTCCATTGATCAACTCTTAATCCCAACAGATATTTTGTTGAGAAAACAATAAAAAAGTTGCAAATATCTATTAATTCTAGCCACCAGGAAACTCAAAAGATTTGAAGTTAGGTTTAACCTAATTCCTATTCAGCACAAAAATCTACAAGAAAAACGTGCGTTACATATGAAGCAATTAGCTTGAAAGTTGGGATACCAAACTAACCAATCAGCTCAATGCATATGATTCACAGATTTCTGAAAATTTCGTTATGTGGTTGGCTGGTTGCCCTCTACTGGGATCTGAGTTGTGAGGTCCCAAGTGTTCCTCTCTAAATGGCAATATCTATTAGGCTTAATCCCTCTAGTGCTCTCAATCAATTCACCAAGTTAAGTCAAGTTTCACATTGTTTTTCAAAAATTATAATACTTTATGTTGGTTTAAGTCGTGACTTTGTGAGGTTCGAAGAGTAAAAATGGGTTAGAGAGGATGGCTTGTTTTGTTTGCGTACGCATGGAATTGACCATGCCATTTTCTCTGACATGTATGGAAGGGCCATCACGCCACCTCCGTCGACTGTGATCTCTGATCACACAATATGTACTATGTGCGAGCCTTCATTGTGCTTCCACAACCATACATTTTTAACAACAAAATCAATTTCCTAATGCGATCAAAATAGTCCGTCATTGTGTACGAAACAAAAGAGGATTCAATTGTTCAAGAGAGTAGTCAACCTGAACCAAAAATTAATTTCCATCACTTGAATAGACGACTAAACTATTCGGATTTCTAAGATTGAATAAATTTGGTCTGATATCATCCGACCCTAAACTTAGAAAAGCTGACGTGCTTCGGGCAATCGATCTGGAAGGAAGTCGTGCTCGTTGTCTTCTGGATTTATGACAAATGGTGCTTATCATTACTAAGTCGTAATGCGGCAAAATTAGTCAATAACATGTTTACCGATCTGTAATCGGGTAATAATCAAAGAGTTCCATTTCACCAAACAATATCAGATTACCACCACCAAGACTCCCATTTTTCAATCATACACTAATTTAGAAGCAAAAACACCATAAGGATGAAATCAAATACTCAAGTGGAACTTGCATATCCGATTCTCATTTCTGATTTCTCATTCCTTAATTTTATTTTCGAATCTCTCTTCTAAGTAAACACACCCTTAATAAACACAAATTGATATTTGAATTCCTACTCTCTATTTTAATGTCACGTTGCATACTAGTTTTACATACCAATCTGCCATCACTTCTCTACCACTAAAAGGTGGAATTATGCTCGACATACTTTAGACATTTCTAGCACATTCTGCTATCATGTCATCCATTTGGACCACAAGTTTCACCTTGCTTTTTATCGTATTATAATTTTAGACCACATGTTCATACAAAATAATTTTTTTTTGTCAAGAAATCATACAAAAGAATTTGATTGGTAATATTTCAGATTAACAGATCATTATGACCACGACACCTTACTTAAAAGGAAAATAAATTAACAGAACCATAAAAATTTCCATTTTCCCGCAAGAACAAAATAAGATAAAAATCCTACGTACTAGTACGAAATTGTGTTTATACAATATGGCACAACATAAACATGAAGAATGGGATTACATTTCTACTAAAATTATGGTAAAAAATAAATATAAGAAAAAATTGTCTTCACTAATACAAGTTTAACTACTCTTCAAATCCGGATGAGTTGAGTCTCTGTGGTTAGGTAGGGAAAGCGTATTTAACTAGGAAAAAAAATTATTACCATAAACTACCACCTCATATCTGACGGCTAGATTCCCTCCGAAGCGTCAAAGATCGACGGCTTCACATTCTTCACTAAGTTTACGGGTATCTTGCCGGCGATATCTCATCTCGGACTCAATAGCCGGATCCGACGGCGAACCCGGCCCGTTTAGATCGATTCTCCGGTCTTTCCGCGGTCCCGATGAGTCAACAAGCAAAGCGGCTCCGCCGTCGGGTTCGGACCGCCGCGTACGAGCTGCCAAAGCTGATCCGCAACTCCGCCGGCCAGATGAACGGTCGAGATCGTCCTGCGAGATGAAAACCCGCGAAACTCAGCCGTTGATCGAAAACGAAAAAAATATCAAAAACAACAAAAACCGAGAGAAATTAAACGTACCGGAGGACGGAGATCCGAGGCTTTTTCTCTGATTCGCTTCAAGGAGACGGCGGCGGTGGCGGTGGGGGTTACGGAATCGCCATTATTGACCGCATTCTCGGCCTCTTCGTTGTTCGACGAGCTGGAAGACGACGGCGGAGGAGGCGGCGGCGTCGGCACCACCTGATTATCTCCGTCCTCGTCAAAATCGACATCTCCGACGCCCAAATCGCCTTCATCGTCGTCGATTTCATCGTTGTCGGAATCGAATTCGTTATCATTGCCGCCTTCGGTCTCTTCGCCTTCGCCTCTGGTCGCGTCTCCGACGACGCAGCTTGCGCACACCGAGAACGTACGGCCGAGCTTTGCCCCGGCGGCCGTCCACGGCGTCGGTGACTGGCACGCATGGCAGAGGAGGGTCCTGGAGTGGCGCGCAACCAGGAAATTGGCGCCGTGAACCTTGGCGTCGCAGCCCCAGCAGAGCATCGCCTGGTCGGAATCGCAGAAGATCCTCGCCGGAAGCCGGCACAGCTCGCAATTCTTCATCTCTCTTGTGGATTTTTCTCGGAGTTCGGGTTCGGGTATTCGGACTTTTTCTCTCGGGTTTTTTTGCTCTGCGTTTTATCGGAATTTGATTTTTAGTCTTATTTCTGAAAATACGGGGATGGGTGGGGAAGAAGAGAGTAAAAGAGAAAGAAAGGGGGCCACTTGCAGTCATTTATAGCAACACCTCTGCTTTGTATCTAATTTACGAGTTTACCATTCTAGGTACAATCTTGTTGACACATCAACCTCCCATTGTTTTTAATCCACAAGAGTTAGGTTCATGGTAAAGAGGGGTGAGAAATGGCGTACAACTACATGATATTTTTCCTCCATTTTGCAAGTTTGAATAATTGCACGTGTTTAATCTTTGAGTTATTGACCTAATGAACTCATTATATATTTACTAATCAGAAGTGAGAAGGAAAATATTTGAAGTCATTCTCACTCCGGATAACTTATGTACTTATAAAAATTTAAAAATCAAATTTATGGTGGAACTCGCAATAAAATCAACAATCACATTTCTGATTTTTAAGGAATATGATGTGACTCTTGGGTTGAGATGATATTAGTACTCCTAAGGATTGACTCTATCAGAAATTAAATTTTTGTGTCTAAATTATCTACATAAATTTAATGACAAAAAAATTGAATCTTTTTTAATTGAGAGCATGTTAGTAATGTTATTGATTTTCACTCTACTTACTGAAAATTTGCAAATAATTTAATAATAATCAACTTAATTTTTTATGATTTTGGATAAGTATTAAACACTTAAATGTGAATGCTTCACTCTGATTCATGCTTATTCTGATTCATACTCACTCTGATTCATGCTCATTTTGATTTCTAATTACTCCGACTCCAAAGTAATCTATGTGTCATTATTTGTTGTCAGAAGATAAATTTCTCACTTAGAAAACTTGTATATGTGAATCAACATACATACACTATGCTTGTGATTGTAAGTACTGGAACTTATTAACCGGAAAAGGACATGAAATCTAATTTCTTAGCTATGGAAAAAACTTGCCGACCAAATTTCACAAACAACGAATTTGTATATATATATATAACGAAAATGACTCAGTGTTACATATAATATGCTAATAATTGTATGTATTCAAAACTTACTGTTCGAATGAGGAAAATAAATTTGATTTCTTGACTAAAAAGATAACGTTGTCAACCAAATTCTACAAATTTGACCACTTTCTTTCTCATATCTCTTCAACAGATAGAAAATAATTTGAAAAAAATGTGTTGGAAATACCTAGTCAAAAAGGGTAAGCAAGTCATTTCCCTCTTGGGCTGTGTGTTCTCCAGAAGAATGGTCTAAAGAGGTTCAAACCTTCAAAGGTACAAAGGACCAGAGGTTTAAAAGCTGTGGTAATTCCATGCACCAGGTGTCGCCTTCCCAAGGAACAAGAGCTTCGTGTGGTCTGAATACTACCATGTGGGGCCCTTGTTACTTGCTTTGGATATTTTCGCAAAACCCTCGGGCCCGGCGACTGACATGGCGTCCACATGGCAGATATCAAATATTGAGAGATTCTTCGCGTACGTGGCGTGATTTGGGCCGCCGAATCACGTGGGTCTGCACTCGCAAAGCTGATTTTGATCTGTTTATTACGTGTACGCTGGGCCCCGTCGCTGTGCGATTTCAGCCCTGCGTTTCGCGGCTACGAATCTTGTCCTCTAATTCTTATCGCTGCCTTTTACTTTTTAATTAAAAAAGCTTGTTGAAAGATAATCGTGCATTGGAAGTCCATACGATAACTCAATACGCCAGTGTATGAATGGCAACCGATCGGTTGGGGAGTCTATCTCATCATCGTTTAAATTATGGCATATCTAAAGATTTCTATAATATATGGGGAATCCATCCGTCCTTTAGATAGTTAGATCGTAATTTTTAATTAATTAAATTAAAAATTATTAATGATCATACTGGATAAATTCAGTTCACATCAAGTTCATATCATACATTAACATAATAATATTAAACTTGTTTAGAGCATCTACAGTGGATCCCCTAAAATTATTTTTAAGTTAAAATTTATGTAAATGTTGACAAAAATTGCTCCAGCGGATTCCCTATATTTAAAATTTTTTTAGAGTTCTCCCTCTTGATCCCCTATATTTAACATAGTTAGAGCATCTACAGTGGATCCCCTATAATTTTCGTTAAATTTGACTGCAATGTTAAGTTTAGGGAGCCATGCCAACAAGGCGTCTCCAGCGGATCCCCTATAATCAAAGAATTGGCGTCAAACTCAACCGTATGTCTATGTGGCAAAGCTAACAAAATGTTACATTCTCTCTCCAACTATGTTAAATATAGGGGATCAAGAGGGAGAACTCTAAAAAAATTTTAAATATAGGGAATCCGCTGGAGCAATTTTTGTCAACATTTACATCAAATTTAGCTTAAAAATGATTTTAGGGGATCCACTGTAGATGCTCTTAGAGAGAGAATTTAACATTTTGTTAGCTTTGCCACATAGACATACGGTTGAGTTTGACCCCAATTCTTTGATTATAGGGGATCCGCTGGAGACTCCTTGTTGGCATGGCTCCCTAAACTTAACATTGAAGTCAAATTTAACGAAAATTATAGGGGATCCACTGTAGATGCTCTTAGTGTTTAACTGTACTATTTATGTTTTTTTATATATGATCTAATTATCTTTTTTTAGAGATTATCTATACTTCCTTCTCAAAAGAGAAAAAAGAGATTATCTATACTTAGTAGGCATTTAATGCCTAAGAATAAAATAGATCCTTTAATTTCATAGTAGATCATTGATTTTAAATATTTATCACCTTGAGTATAAAATAATGTGCACATTTCCAAAAATCACGCACACAAAAATAATTCGTGAGATAATATCAAATCTTCATCTTCAATCTCGGAATATCAATTTTCTCTCATCTTGCTCTGTGTTATTTTCTTCAACACCCTGTACTGACATATCTCAATTTCATCAAACTAAACCAAATTTTATCACATTCAAACTAAATTTCATCACAATCAAACTAAATTCGGCCCTCAAATTCGAAATTAAGTTGGAGGAGAAGGAAGAGTGAGAGGATTTCGCTCCCAATTTCATCGCACCAAATCCAAATTCCATCGCATCCAAGTCAAATCAGTCCCCAAATTTGAAATTAATTTAGAGGAGAAGGAGGAGTGAGAGAGGCAGAGAGATTGGAGGGACAAAGTAGTGAGAGAGAGAGAGAGAGAGAGAGAGAGAGAGAGAGAGAGAGAGAGAGAGAGAGAGAGGGGAAAAAGTAGGAAGAAAATGGGGGTGGCGGCTGGAGGAAAAACGAGTAGATCACATAAGAGCATTTCCACCCTTTGCCTCAAGGCAAGAGGCAAAGGGCACGAAATATTCCCAAAAGGTAGGTACTATTCACGGTTGGCCCATCAAAATAGTAATTGCCTTTCGTTTTTTGTTCCACCCGCAAAAGACAAGGGCAAGAGCGATTACTATTTATAAATTCATTTTTTTATGCAAAAAAGATAATTTGGTATTTATACTAATCGAATAATATAAGTAAGCGAGAAAGAATTTATGATGTTTTGAAATGAAAATTGATTTGGGTATTTATAGAAAAAATTAATTTTCTATCCGAATTATTTGTAGTCGTCGGATTAAAAATATAGGACTCATTGGAAACTTAAGTGCATTTCAACGGATCTAATTGAGTATTTATTAAAAAAAATTAGAATTTTTTACATTTTTTACCTACAAATAGTCTCAAATTTTGGTACTTAGTACTAATATGCATACAATAAATTTTATTTAAAAGCTCAACCAAAATATTACATAATTTTTTTGAAATTATTTCACATTTTCCTTTTCTTCTTTTTTTTTGCAATTTTTCAGAATTTTTTCTCATTTTTTACATAATTTAAAAAAAAAAAAAATTTCGCCGGAATTTGCTTCCAAAGATCCGACTTTACGTTTTGCTTCACCGGCGGCAAACCACTGGGAGTTTGGGGTTGAAACTTCGTGGGAGTGTGCTCTGGGATGTGTGGAAACTAGTCGAGGTAGTGGCGCACGGAGAAGGTGGCCGGAAAGAGAGCGACGGCGGCAAGAAGTTCGGCAGCTCCGTTTTGCGTTTGGTTTCACCGGCGGCGTTTCACGCTGTCTTTCGCTCTGAAATTTTGGGGATATATTTTTGAGGTTGAGAGAGAACTTTTTTTAGTTGGGGTCGTCGTCGATCTATGGCCAGAAAAGGGAGAACGGTAGCGATTGCCCTTCCAAAGATCTGACTTTACGTTTTGCTACGCCGGCAGCAAACCACGAGGAGTTTGGGGCTGAAACTTTGTTGGGAGTGTGTTCTGGGATGTGTGGAAGCTAGTCCAGGTTTTCCGAACGGAGAAGATGGCCGGAAAAAGAGCGACTCCGGCGAGAAATCCGGCTGCTCCGTTTTGACGTTTTGTTTCACTAGTGGCGTTCCACGCTGTCTTTGGCTCTGAAATTTTGGGGATATATTCTTGAGGTTGAGAGGGAACTTTTTGTAGTTGGCGTCGTCATCGATCTATGGCTAGAAAAGGGAGAACGGCGGCCGAAGCTTTTTTCTATTATTTTCGTTTTTTTCATTATTTTTTTGGCAAAAAATCATTGTCCGTTGGATGTGGAAACGGAAGCCTCAGATCACGCAGTAGTGCGCTGACGTCAGGGGAGGCAAGAGGCAGGCCGAGAGGCAGAAACCTGCCTTTTGCCCTGCCTCTAGCCCTCTCAATCTGTGCAGTAAAAGGCGCCTTTTGCACCGGTGGAAACCCACATTTTTGCAAGGGCAACATTTTCCTCTTGTCCTTGCCTCTTGCCCTTGCCCTTGCCTCAAGGCTGGAAATGCTCCCATGAGGTAAGGGCAAGAGAATATTCCCAAAAGATGAGTACTATTCACGTATGTCCCACAAAAATAGTAATCGCCTTTCGTTTTTGGTTCCACCGCAAAAAGGCAAGAGCAAGGGCGATTACTATTTATAAAGTTCATTTTTACTTTGTTATTTCTAATTTATATTGATTTTATGTATGTTTGAACAAATTCGCTAGTTGAATAAATTGTCTCAACTATCCTAAAAGTTTTCACCACATATATCTCTAAATTGTCCTCCAAAATTTCCAAATTTTTTCAATAACTTTTCTATAATTTTCATAATTTTTTTGGGCCAAAAATCCTTGTTCGTTGGATGTGGAAACGGAAGCCCCAGATCACGCCACGTGGCTCAAAAGAGCCTTTTTCTTTTCCCCCGTTCTGTGCTTACGCACCCCCATGGCGTGTGTTGTACACGCCCCTGAATAAAAAAAAACCCCTACTGTGAGTGCGCTGACATCATCATGCCAGAAGGCCAGGAGGCGGGCAGAAACCTGCCTTTTGCCCCGCCTTTCGCCTTTCCAAACTCAACAGTAAAAGGCTGCTTTTGCAGAGGCGAAAATGCATTTTTTTGACAAAGGCAGGTATTCTCAACATTTTTTGCCTTTTGCCTTTGCCTTTTGCTTGTCCGGTGGAAATGCTCTAACACTTCTATTATTTTTTTTATTTTTTTTTTTCCGGGGGAAGATTTGAATTTCATATTTTATAAATAAAAAATTTCTATAATTTTAGATGATGAGGTTATTTAGAATATAAATTAAGGGAAATCACCTCAAAGAAGAAAAAAAAAAAACCTAATTCTAAGATAGGACAATAAATTCAAAAAATAACCTCAAATAACAAAATATGGAGACCACACTTACACCTCATGTCCCCAACCACGCGCATCAAGAGTAACTCATTTGCAACAAATTTTTTTTTTTTTTATAAAGGATATTAGTTCGCACATAAACAATTTCTACCAATTGTCAACACATAAGCAGTTTCTGCCAACTGCCAACACAGAAACAGTTTTTACCAACATGGAAAAAATTTCCGCCAACTGCCAACACAGAAACATTTATTCCAACACAAATAATTTATGTCAAACACAGAAACAGTTCTGCCAAACACAAAAACAATTTTGCTAATACATAATAGTTCATGTCAATACAGAAGCAGTTCATATCAACACATAAGCAGTTCATGCCAACACAGTAACAGTTCATACCAACACAGAAACACTTTATGACAACTATTAGATTTTCAATTTTATAAAATCAAAACCTTCAACTCCTCAACTAAACGAGTTAAACTGTACCAATAACCCTCCATCAAAGCCCATAGAATTGACCCAAAAAAAATAAAATTTAAAGCCCATGGATAAAGACTTCTTGAACCACCTCGAATCCTTGTTGACAAGCTCCTAAAAATATCCTGGTATGCCCAAGATCTTCCTCATCGCCTTCAAACACAATATCACCTCCACCATCGTAGGCCGCCTCTTCGCCGTCGACCTCACACACTTCGCTGCCAACACCGCCACGTGGGAAACAACCATAAAATTAGCTGGAGGCCCGATTCTCAGGGTCGTAGATTCCGGCGTAGTCGCCGCGCTTAATCATTGGAATCACCCAGTCCACCACCGCAGACGGACTAAAGTTCACGTCAATCGCATTTCTTCCGGTCAGAATCTCCAATATAAGTATTCTGAAGCTGAAGACGTCACTCTTGGCACTCAGATCCGACGACGCAAGATAGCCCGGGTCGAGGTATCCTAACATGCCTGCCAGTGGGGTGCACTTGATGACGAAATTAAGAGAAAATCGACGACGATGAACACGAAGTTGAGATTAAAGGGGAAGCAATCGGATGAGACGATGAAAAACAGTGTAAAGAAGTTAGAGATTTGTTGGGCGCGCGTAAAAGCGGCGTATGGCACTTCCGCTCAACGCGTGTGGAAAGTTAAGTTTGGTTGGGTATCAAATTTGGGGTTTCGTCCTTATTGGAGATAATTTGAATGTAGTGGATTGTGAGGAGAATGAGTTATATATAGGACTAGTGAGTCATTTATCCTAGAAATTACTATCTCTATTTAATAATGTATAAATGAACGATCTCGATAATGTTATAACAAAAAAGAAAAAAAAAAAAAGAAGAAGAAGAGATACCCTTAAGGACAAAATAAACTTACTAATTCTATGGTAGGCCATTTTTTTGAATGTTCACCTTTAAGAACAAAATAATAGGGCCTACCCTGACAGCCAAACAAACTCATGGATCAGATCCCTTTCTCAAAAATCACGCACATAAAAATAGTTTGTGCAATGCATAAATAGTTCGTGTTACTACAGAAGCAGCTTTTGCCAACACATAAACAATTTTGGCTGCATCATTGGGTTTCAATGGTGGTTTAGCTGGATTTTACAAAAACTCAATCAAAATTAAAAACAAGTTATGAGAATTGTATGTCTTGAAGCAACAAGAAGATTGACAACTCACTTGACCTGAGGGTTGCCGAATTTGACCGCAATAGGTCGATTTTGCCATAAAAATGTTGAGAATATTATTGTCTTATTTTCCTTCTATACTAGTTTTTCAAGTTGAGCTCTTAGTATCAATAGAAAATGGAGACCGATACGAGTCTAACGCCACCAATTTCGCATCAATTGGACTCCGAATGAAAGCATTATGATTAAAATAATTTTGTATAAATTTTTAGAGGAAAATAGAGGAAACGAAGGGGGAGAATGAGATGATGCATGCGGAACAATAAAAGTTTTGAGTTAGTGTAATTATGCTATGTGTTTTTTTGTCCTTATATGAGATGATTTAAATTTCATGTTCTATGATAAAAAAAAAAGAATTCTTTTATGCACTATAAGATCATTAATTCATGAAAAAAAAAATAGAATTGAGAGGGCCGCCCCCCTCCATCGAGGAACCAAACATTAATAAACACGAATGGCTTCTATTAAAGAAGCCCAAAGAGGCCCAAAATATGACTCCATTTGAAAGTGTTCAGCACCAGAAAAGCTCTTTCCCAAGTCGTTTCGTTCTCTCCAGTCTCGACGCGCCTAATTTGGGGGAAATTGGGCGCCTAAAACCTCTCTAGGTTGCTTGACCAAAGAAGTCTGTGACATTGATGAAACAAAACCATTACACGAATACCAACGTTTGAGAAAGATGAAACAAATGAAACTGGTCGAACGTTCACATTCCACCAGCTACTTTTCTGTCAAACATCTCAGTGTAAAAAAAAAAAAGAAAAAAAAAAGCATCGAGTTGCTATAGGAATCTGCATTTTGTCTATCTAGATGCAAAGAAAAGGCCAGAAACAGAAGCAAAGCAGTGAACACAAAAAAAAAAAGAAAATAAACGAGCGACGACCACGATTTTACATTTAGTGAGTGATTGCAACGGACTCTACTATCTCAGGTATTTTGACATGGTTTGGTATGATTTGTTTTAAGTTGCATAGAAATGGTTCAAGATGGGACCGGATTAGCTATCTGAAGCAGACTAGTCTTTGCAATGAGAAGATGCTGTTATCGCTTACTGCAAAATGAAACAGGTCATGAGGCCATTTTTGTACCATTAGCTTTCATGATGGCTTGCAGTAAAATACGGATGGTTGTTCATGTTGTGTCCCGGAAAAGAGGTGAAGTTCGATCGGATACTCTTGTTTCAGTTGGACGGAAATTTGAACTGGGATTGTTTACCCCTTCTTCTGAGAAAGCTCTGGTCTTAAAAGAAGATATGTTGGTATTTGGTATCACAGGTTTAGTCCATGGTGATGATGATCAGTTGGCAGTGAATAATATTGTGCCATAGCTTTCAGAATCCAACTAATATACACTCGTTCCTGAGATGGTGATTGATAAGAGTTTAGAATTGACTTCTTGGGAACACCTAGATGATCCGGGAATGGGGGAACTTCACCTTCAAACATCAAGAAGGAGATAATCGGTTTACGTTATCTTAAGAAAAGTTAAATCATAATTGATGACCAAGAAAACGTTACTGCTGAACATAAACAAAGATAAATGTGAGGCATAAGCGGCGACATCTCAGCTGAGCTGAAATACATTCTGTAATAGATTACGTGTCCAATTTTCAGCCAAAGTGCTTCCGCGGCTAGAAAGCCTACAAGTCGAAAGAAATGTTACAAAAATTTAACTAGTATGCCAAGATCCGATTACAACTGTATACAATAAGAGCATTTACAACTGTATACAATGGTGATTACTATTGATAAAAAAAAAATGAGAGAAAAATATCCTCAAAGTTTCCACCAACACATATCTCCATACATCCCATCGAAATTTATAATTTTTTTTCATATTTTTTTGGCAAAAAATTATTGGCCGTTGGATGTGGAGATTGACGCCCTGAATCGTGCCATGTGGATCAGAAAAAGACCCGTTGCTCCATGTGGATCAGAAAAAGACCCGTTGCTCCATGTGGATCAGAAAAAGACCCGTTGCTCTTTCTCCAGCTGGGTTTATGCGCCCCCAGTCAGATGTAGTACACGCACACCATTAAAAAAATAAAACAGAGCCTTGAGTGAAAGATGACGTCAGCTGATGTCACTCCACCTGGGGGCACCCTGCAGGGCGATTCCTTGCCCCGCCTGTTGCCCCCTTCATCCTCTACAGTTCGGACAACTTTTTGCCCAATGGAAGCCATTTTTTCTAACTTGGGCGTGGCACCTCATACAATTCTCCTAAAACCCCTTGCCTTTTGTCATCTGGTGGAAATGCTCTAATGGTGATGTTTTACTGGGGAGCTATTGCCGTGAAGAGAGGCAACGCTATCAGCACAGCTTTTTCTTCCAGTACGTCAGAAATGTTTCTGAGATAACTACTACTCTAGTAGAAGGTTAATAATTCAAAGCATTGGTCCACTTGTCTTAATTTTAAGTAAAACTTTGACTTCTTGGACCTCCTATTTATCTTTGTTTATATCTAGCAGTAACTTTTTCTTAGTCATCAACAATGATTTAACTTTTTGCTGGGTGCTCGAATGCTTTCAAGCGGTAATTGTATTGGCCTTTCTCTAGGTAGGTCACAAAAATTTTGACCCCTTTGTAATGTGACTTGGATATTTTGAGTCTTGACCCTGTTAGTAACCTATGATGATGCAATGAACGTGGAAACGGACTAATTGTCTTCTTTTCTTGGGATTGAAGCTAGTGGTCAATGAACGTGGAAACGGACTAACCATGAATTCAAGATTCTAAGTTGGACTCTCATATTTTCCAGACAAATGTGTAACAAGTGAAAAAAGGTATCTATTAATTAGCACTTTGTTGCTAACCAATTTTCTGAACACACTTCCAAATGTTTTTCCTATAAGCATTCGAAGGTTCATAAAAAGTTTCAAAGTGTTTAAAACGCTCGGTGCCGAAGTGTTTCCTAGAGAAGCTCCGATCGGGTAGGGGTGGCTTAAGGATTCCCATGGACTTTAAAGTTAGTTTTGGTTGTTGGCGGTCGGCTGTCTGTCATTGACAAATTGGGAGCTTTGGACTGCCATCAACGACCCTACAAACAGGCGAGTTTACACCCTCTGGTAACTTTTCTCTCTTTCTTTTTACTTTTCCCCCAAATTAAGGTTACGGATAGATTCAGAAGCTCAATGCTTTTGCGCCTTTTATGTTCCAAAAACCCCACATTTTAAAATCACGCAGTTCAAACTTTAGTCTTCAATTCTTCATGAGTCTCTATCATCCAAAGTACTATATTAGTAAACAATCGAGATAGGGTGCACATGTTTAATTGATATATATGGAAATTCGCGTTAACCCATGTCTCAATTTCCTCCTCACATAAAGAGGAAAAATGCGAGAAAGAGAGAGGCAAGGGGCCACAAGATTAAAGTAATCACATGAGATTAACTATAGTTTTGTCCCATTTTCTTGACCTGGTTGTCCCTGCTTTGCTATCCCAATAATTCAATCTGGTGTGATTGAACCCCACTCAATTTTTTTTTTTTGGATCTGAAAACCCCACTCATTTTGCAGATTATTGTAACACTGTCCTGTTAGTTTGGTGTTTACTTTAACATGGCAGCTGCTTTTAGCCGGGTTAGGGTAGGTTATTTTGGTAGAGCGTGTAGGTGTGTAGAAATGAACGGAGGCGTTGATTTGGTTCTGCGAGTCAGCTAGTTCAAAAAATCATCTATGTTATTTTGTAGCATTATATGGTTCACTAGGAAGTTTGGTATCTTCTTCTTTTTCACATTTTTTCTTTCCCTCATTTTTTCTTTCCCTTTATAAAGTTTCACATGGATTTGGATAGTGCTGCCTGCTTCAACTTTCTTTTGCCATTATTTATCTTGAACAATGCATTTTTGGGAGCTCTATGTAGTCGCTTTAATGAGAATATATCTATTTTAACTATTGAATAAGATTGCCTAGTCACCTTCAGATGACAAACGCATCAACAAATCAATTATTGCTATGCGCATTGCGAATTACAGCTTGCAAAGGTAAACTTCTAGTCACCTTCGGGTACTTTTGAAAATGGAAAACAGCAGCAGACACTGTAATTAACTTTGATGATTGTTAATCAGTTTTCACTGTGTGCCTCCTAGATTAAGACAGATGTTCTAGCTAGTTGCTACTATCATTATGGTAAGCAAAAGAAAGATCAGGAAAATAACCATCATTATTTGGTCTGCAAATCACATGTTCTTTATGTTCTTTCAGTACTTTTTCTTGTTTTGCACCTCTCTTCTATGCTGCATTGCTAGAGATACCATGACAGTTAGCAATTTGATTAGTGATGACCAAGGTGATACAATTGTCTCATCAGGGGAGAGATTTGAACTCGGCTTCTTTACTCCTAATGGAAGCTCTGACAGTAGAAGATACGTCGGAATATGGTACTATGGATCGAATCCAAGAACTGTTGTGTGGGTGGCCAACAGAGACAAGCCACTAACAGATGGCCATGGCGTGTTTGCTATTGCAGAAGACGGAAACCTTAAGGTATTGGATGGCAGAAGGGAAGCTTATTGGTCCACAAATCTTGAAAGTTCATCATCAATGTACAGGACAGCAAAGCTCATGGACAGTGGCAATCTTGTTCTGAGTAGTGAAGAGCACGGAAACCTGAGGATTATGTGGCAGAGTTTTGAAAATCCCACTGATACATTTCTTCCAGGCATGAAAATGGACGAAAATTTAGTACTGACTTCGTGGAAAAACGACGATGATCCGGCACCAGGGAACTTCACATTTCAGCAGGATGAAGAGGGAGCAAACCACTTTGTTATATGGAAAAGATCGATGAGGTACTGGAAAAGCGGAGTTGCTGGGAAATTCAGTAGTTCGGATGAAATGCCTTCTTCATTTATTTACTTGCTATCAAATTTCACCTCTGCCGTCGACAATGACTCTGTGCCACATCTTACATCCTCGATGTACAATGCCACACGACTTCTTTTGAGTGTTTCAGGTCAAATTCAGTATCTGCTGTGGGATACTGAGAAAGTTTGGTCTCTAATAAGGGCCGAACCTCAGGATACCTGTAGTGTGTATAATGCATGCGGTAACTTTGGCAGTTGCATAAGTGAAAATGGTTTGGTTTGCAAGTGTTTGCCTGGTTTCAGGCCTAGTTCACCAGAGAATTGGAATGCTGGAGATTATTCAGCTGGATGCACCAGAAAGTCAACTATATGTGGCAACAATGCTGTGAGTGACACATTCTTGAGTTTACAGATGATGAAAGTGGGAAATCCGGATTCTCAATTTGATGCCAAAGATGAAATGGAATGCAAAATAGAGTGCCTTAACAATTGCCAGTGTCAAGCTTATTTATACGAGGAGGCTAATATCATACGAAGAGGTGGGAGTAGTAGTTCAACTTGTTGGATTTGGTCACAGGATGTCAGCAATCTTCAGGAGGAGTATGATAATGGGCGGAACCTACAGGTTCGTGTAGCAATTTCAGATATAGGTATGATTCTCTTATTTTCAAAATGCTTCAGTTAATGGCCATGCGAAAAGTATTTAATGTAGTGTAGCTCATTCGGTAAACGTGATGTTAAAATCAACACTTAGATAAATGGACTGACTTATAGTTATAGCCCTACAGATCTAGTTTTCTTAGTTTACGGCACTTTTTGAATCAGATATGATCTGCATTTTGTCAAATCATTGCTCTTTACTGCTTTTAATTTTGAGGGAATTACATATTTGCAGAATCAACGTCAAGGAGCTGTAAAACTTGCGGTACAAATCTGATCCCCTATCCCCTAAGCACTGGACCAAATTGTGGTGATCTGACATACTATAGTTTTCAGTGCAACATCTCCTCTGGCCAGCTTAGCTTTGAGGCGGCCAGCGGAGCCTACCAAGTCACAAGCATCGATCCGGACACACGGAAATTTGTCATCCAAGTCAAAAATGCAGATAACTGTAATAAGAATTTCCTGCTGTTCAACGAATCATCTCCATTTCATGTGATTAGTAGATGCAATGCTGATTCAGCCAATTTTAGATCTGACATGTCCCTTAAAGGAGGAAATGAAGTTGAAATTGCTTGGGAGCCACCATCGGAACCATCTTGTTCTTCAACTGCAGACTGCACGGACTGGCCCCATTCAACTTGTAATGCTACTCAAGATGGGAAGAAAAGGTGCCTCTGCACTACAAACACTAGATGGAATAGCTTGAGTTTGAATTGTACCCGAGGTAATCATACTTATACTATGCAAAATTTAGCCATGCTGTTCGTTTCAATTTTCGCTCGTGGATAAAGAATGGGTTAGTACTAGTAGAACGTTGCTAAGTTCAGATATTTGACTGATATTCGTCCCATTGAGACTGAATTCACCTCGTGCAATGCTACAGTTTAGTTGGCGTGACAACCACTTTGGTGTCCTCCCAAAGTATACTGATAACCATATAAACTGTTTAATTGCAGAGGACATTCATTATCTTTCTTTTTTCTTTACTTTTTGCAGTTGGTTATAGTGAAAAAACTGGTGAGCAAGGAAAGATGAACCTGGCTCTGATTATTGGAGTAGCTTTTATAAGTGTAATTGTTCTAGCTATCTTCTCAAGCACCTTTGCTTATATCTATGTATGGAGAAGAAGACAGGTCAAGGGACAAGGTAACCTGAATATCCACCTGAATATAGTTCCTTGCGGTTTCATTGGTATATATGGCTGAAGTCTAACATTGTTGAGTCTTTGAATTCAGGAAGCAGGGAAATCTATCAAAAAAATTCAGCACTTCACTTTTATGAAAGTGAGAGAAAAGTTAAGAACTTGATTGAATCAGGCCGATTTAAAGATGATGGTACAGAATGCATCGATGTACCCTCTTTTGATTTCGAAAGCATACTGGTTGCTACAGGTTATTTCTCGAATGCAAATAAACTTGGACAAGGGGGCTTTGGCCCTGTTTACAAGGTACTATACCTATAATAGACCAATTGAAGACTTCAATATCAACTGTTCCTGTTAATTTATAGAACTTTGTTCAAATTAAACTATCAGGGTAAGCTTCCAGGAGGACAAGAAGTCGCTGTGAAGAGGCTCTCAAGATGTTCAGGACAAGGCTTAGAGGAATTCAAAAATGAGGTTTTGTTGATTGCCAAACTTCAACACAGAAACCTGGTTCGACTTTTGGGATACTGTGTTGAGGGGGATGAGAAGATGTTAGTGTATGAATACATGGCCAACAAAAGCTTGGACTCTTTCATATTTGGTTAGCCTCTAATCTAAGTTCTAGAGTTTTTCATTCATAATATCCTGTCCCTTGATTGACAGAAACTAACTTAGACTCTTGGATGGAAAATAATACCTTGAAAGATCGAAAGCTCTGCGTGTCACTGACCTGGGAGATGCGCTTCAACATCATCTTGGGTATTGCTCGAGGGCTTCTTTATCTTCACCAAGACTCTAGGTTAAGGATTATTCATAGAGATCTTAAAACCAGTAACATTCTACTGGGTGAGGAGATGAACCCCAAAATCTCAGACTTTGGTTTGGCGCGGATCTTTGGAGGCAAAGAAACTGCAGTAAACACCAACAGAGTAGTTGGGACATAGTAAGTTTAAAATAGATTATAGTCAACCTTTTCAGAAATGCCATCAGACATATAACGAACTCACTGATCTATCTATATTTCTTCTGCTGCAGTGGCTATATGTCTCCTGAGTATGCATTAGATGGGTTATTTTCAGTAAAGTCCGATGTCTTTAGCTTTGGTGTAGTTGTAATTGAGATCATCAGTGGGAAAAGGAACACAGGATTCTTTGAGCCTGAAAAATCTTTGAGTCTTCTAGGCTATGTAAGTGCTTGTAACGTTTAATCCCCAACTAAAGTTTATTTCACCTCAAATGTCATTACATCTTACCGTTTGTACTTTGATACCAGGCATGGCATTTGTGGAAACAAGAGACGGCATTACACTTGCTGGATAAGACACTCTGTGAAAGCTGCAACAAGGATGAGTACTTAAAGTGTGTAACTGTTGGGCTATTATGTGTACAAGAAGACCCCGCTGACCGCCCAACCATGTCACAAGTAGTCTTCATGCTAGGCAGTGAAGCTGCAACTATTCCAACGCCTAAACAACCAGCCTTTATTGTCAGGCGATGCCCTTCTCGAAGTAGCAGGGCTTCAACTTCAAGCAAACCAGAAACATTCTCTAACAATGAGTTAACTGTCACACTGGAAGATGGTCGGTAACACAGGCTGTCCTAGTGTGCCTTCTCTCCATCATTGTTCTTAAGTTATTAGTGCATCAACATCAAAGTTTTATGATATTTTTTGTTGTCCATCTGTTGATGTATTCTTTTCTCATAATGTGGCAAGTGTAATGGTTGGATGTTCTGTAATATTGAGAACTTTTGTGACGTACACATCAGTTTGGTACCGAAAGTTTTGTTTCGTATGCTCCAAACTAAAACACAACCTGCCAACCATTATAAACAAGTGAAGCCAAAATTTGGCGGTAGAAGGGAAGGTATCATTCATGGAGAGTGACCACCACGGCTCCTGCTGCCCCTACAGATTTCTGTGACTTTGATAACTGATGATATTGAGGAGCTATAGAGAAATATGAACTGCATGAGCAAATTTCATCTTTTGCTTTCTCTGTTTCTCTGTCTTCGAATGGAGTAGTTCTTTCTTTGTATTACTTTGCTACTCTTGCCGCTTATTAACCAGGGAAATCTGTCAGTGGAAACCAGACCTTGACTTCTTCAACTGGGACCTTTGCACTAGGCTTCTTCAGCCCTGAAAATTCTACCAAACACTTTCTTGGTACTAGCCTCATCGCACTTGCTACGCGAGTGCGAGAGCCTCTTTTTTTAGCACAAAAATGAAAATAAAATTTACGGCAACTAAAAGGAAGAAAATCAGAATAAAAAAGGGTTATCTACAAACCTTCCGATTAGCAAAGACAAAATCGTAGAAGACATCTATAAATAAAAATCTCTGGAATTACAAATTAAATAAAAGAAGCAGCGAAAATGCAATGTGGAATGTGCCATCATAACCTACAAAATCCAACATAAAACAAAGCTACTTTTTCATATATGCTCTAAAATTTACCGTTGAAACTACAATTAAAACACCAAAACCATCTGTAGATGATAAATAAAAATAGAAATTAGAAAAACATAGGAATGCGATTTTAGAAGTCATCATTGAAGTTAATAGGCATACAGAGGCATACCTATAGATCATGAAATCGTAGTGCTCAAGTTGTTGCCCCATTTTGCATCTGAAACACGAAGTAGGGAAGAATTAGGAAACTCAGGAAAAAATTAGGCCAAGAAAAGTGCTTATGGCCCCCAGTATCAAATGCACCAAATTTAAACATATACTTTCAACTTGATCAGATCTTATCCGAAAATAACTACAAACCTAGATATCACTATAACACATTCTGACCACTTGTGGCTCACTTTTGTTTAATTGAGCTTGCCTTTTTATACTGCTGGAACAAACCTACACCAAAAATAACATTATTATTAACAAAATCTTTTGAAAGGCGGAAACTTACTAAAATGTAAAACTACAAATATATAATCATTCAACTAATTGCAGATTCCGTAGTTCAAATGAAAAATACAAAACCTGAACCAATAAGCTGGACATGAACATCGTTTATCATTAACGCTTTCTCATACGAATCCAACACAGGAAAGCTCATGAACTTATAAATTCATTCCCATAACTCATTAACTTGCACTTTAGTTTGGATCAGGGACGTCAAAGCAGGTTTTTCATAGAAAGAAGATTAATTCTAAATTGGCAGGAAAACAAATTCATTACTCTCTAAGGCAAATAGATTGTTCTTAAGTAGGATCACATACAATAATGATTTAATGCGCATGCACTTTATGAATCATAGAGAAAGTATTAGTGAGATGTATATATACCAAGAAAAAAACTACAGTATAGATCAAACAGACCCTTAATATCAAAATATATGCAGACCAAGTTCCTAAGCCATGTTTTAGTGTAAAGAAATCTGTTACATGTTTTGCATCAATTAGGTTAGGAACTTGGGTTGGTTTTGTGTTGTCCATTTTTAACTCCTTGATGCCAATTAAGGATTGGGCATATGTAACAGATTTAAATAACCTATTACAATATAAAACAACACAAAAGATTTCATACTATAGGTTCCTTCTAATCCAGCACAAAAGATTGGGCAAAAAGAAGTGGCTAAACAGTTTGTATATGAAACAGCTTGAAGCTGTAATATGGCATAACTTGTTTGATCCATTCAGTATAACTTGTTTCAAGCGTACATGGATTACCAAGTTTTTATAACAATATAAAACCATGATAATTAAATTTGCTGTGTATGTTAAATATACCAGGCAGGGAAAGAATAATGCATACTTTGTTTTGGCGGCAGAAAAGTTGCTTTCATCCATTTCTGAGTTTTTTTTTTTCCCTTAAAAGTGATGATCAATGCATCATCCTCATCAGCAGCTGATGCAATATTTTCTGCACCTTCCGAAGCACACATTTGCCTCCATTTGTTTTTTCGCTTGTAGCATCACTTGGGTGCAAAATAGGCAAAAAGAAAAATATTAGAGACCCTGCGTAAAGCAGGAGCCTTGTGCACTCGTGTATCAGAATCTATCCAATTACTAATGATGAAGCAATTGTTCAAATTGCAATTGTTTAAGAGAGCAGTTTCCTTACCAAGGCATCAACTAACAAACACTCCAAACCATTAAACTGCATTTCAGGTTTGTAAACTTTGGGTCTCCACATTTGACAGATGCAGACTTTAAGTCGGAGGCCACTTTGGAAAGGTTCCAAACTGTGGATCGAAAGTGTGGCCATTGCAGTGTAACACTGCAAACCAAAAAAATTCTTGTTAGGATATGTAAATGTATATGGGAAAAGAGTGACATCACACATTAAGAAACTTCCCATACCGTTCAGAACCAAAGGGCCACGTAACATGTTTTTCACCAATTAAATTAACAACAAAAGATCAAAGACCCAACTCTATTCAAACTCCCAAACCAAATGAAGGTTCATATCCACCTTGTTTTCAATGGAGAAACATAGCTGTTATGATTTTGTATAGTTGGGAGGTTCTTTAAGAATTCTTCATTCAAATACATGGCCTTAAATGCTTGAAAATAATTCCAACAAAGCTACAGCTAAAGATCTTCTCCCTATGCTATCTTAGCAATGTCACATCAACACAAAAGTATCATTATATTACCAATAGGTAATAACAGCTTTCCAGCAAAAGTTCTTAAGCCAAAGAATCATCTAGAGATGACAGGATCATGAAGAACATGAGAGAAGCTTACCTGATCGATGGGTGAGTGCTGCAGCTGCATTTCGGAGTATTAAAACTGGCATTGACCAATACACATCATCAAGAAAGAAACTAATGAGATAATGAACAGATCAATCAAACCCAAATATTGGAATATATGCAAACCCATATGTATGTAGACTGAATTGAAATCATAACCAAATGCAAATGCCTGATTGACTACGCGAACCGAAATAAAAGAGTGACATGAGGATTACTAACAAACCAAATCACCTTAAAAGATTGAAACATTTTAAAGCAATTCATCCTCCAGAGCAAACTACATTAGAAATATGAAACTGATCAGCAAACAGATGAGGGAAATAGCGCAAAATGAAGCAAGAGTACCTGACCTAGCTTTAAATTGAAGGGCACAATCAATGCATTTTTTAACCAATCAGTAGTCGAATACAATATGTTTTGCAGAAAATGAGAAAGATAAAAAATAATCAATCAAGGCCATGCCAGCAATGAACAATATTCTCTACATAATCACTGCTATCACCTTTTAGATTCGACATTGCTCCAAAAGATTTCTTCACAGAAAATCAGAAACTGAAATTGAAGAATGGAAAGAGAAATTAGAAGACAAAGATGTAGAAAATTCACAAAGAAAAATCTGTCATGAATTGTGGGAACCTCCAATCCAATTCCAAGAATTTTATACCCCATTCTTTGCCTCCACCGGGTGCTCTATGTGGTAGCACAATCCTACAATATCAAAATAAGATTTTGTAAAGAAAACAATATTCAATATTGAAGCTATAATATGCTGTATACGTTTGGTCTGAGAAGGAAGAAGACAATTACCTCAAAAATTGAAGCAGGAGCCAAAAGAACCACCCAAAAAAGTTCCTCTGGAGGAGCTGATACATTACAACAGATTTACAGCAAAACGACAGAAACAATCACACAACTACCCGAAAAGGAGCTACTGACGCTTACCGCTGCCGCAAATTAGCGATTTAGGCAAGCCGGTCGGCCTGAGCTGCTTCGCATTCAACCCTTATGTGTACTTGCTGACGTAAACCTGCACTCTGCAAAAATATCAAAGATCAAGCTGTTGGTAAATGACATGTTCATAAAACAATTCATTAAAAAACGTATCTATGAATTCACGGATAAATTGTACAAAAGATAGGAAGATTGAATGGCAACTTTAAGCCCAAATTTTGTATCAACTTCTACGAACACAAAACTCTGCAAGATCTCCAAATAAGTACAATAGAGAAAAGAATTAAAAGACTGACCGAGTAGAGAGAGAACTGGCGGGCGCAAGATCCGGATAAGCATGCACCCAATTTCTCTAAATTCGAAACAGAACTCGCTGATAGGAAATGAGCGAAACTCCAAATTCTGACGAAACTTTCAATAGGTGAACAAATCGATTTGAGAGATGCGAACGGAGAACAATCAAACCTGGGAAATGAAATTTGGGCGAAAGCTTTGAGCTTTGAAGCGAAATTTTCAGGGAATTAGAGCGCAAGAGAGAGAGGCAGAATGGCGAAGGAAAGAGAGAGGTAGAGCTCTCTGGAGCCGTCTTGACCCTTCCGGCTCTTTTGCTGGTTCTGTCCGTTTGTTTTCAGTTTGATGGAGTAGGGCAAAACCGGTATTGTTCTGTTATTAGGAAGAGGGCCAGCGTTTTTAGTGAGGGCAAAAGCGGAATTTCACTGTACATGAGCGCGGAACTGTTCCTAAGCACAGTGAAACTTTACGCTTTGCTTTATATAATAGATATGGTACAACACAATCCCAGAGTCACCATCAGTCTGGGTTGCTGATAGAGAATTCCCACTTGAGTGTATGAGTGTTTTGATGCTCGGCGGTGATGGAATTCTTGTGGTTTTGGATTCCATGAGTGGGACTGAAAAGGTTATCTTGTCATCTAAAACATCAGTACCGGCTTCTGCGATGAGTGCCACTACAGGTTTACTGATGGATACTGGAAATTTTGATCTGAGATTTGAAAAGGACACTTTGTGGCAGAGCTTTGATCTTACCTCTGATACATATTTGCTTGGCATGAAGCTTAGCTTGAACAAAAGGACTGGCCACCAGATGCTTCTTACATCCTGGAAAGCACCCGATTATCCACAACCCGGAAGTTTACCTTGGGGCTTGATCCTAAAGTGCATGGTCAGGCTTTCATCTGGAAGGAAAATACTCCACATTGGAGAAGTGATCTGTAAATTGGAAAGGAAACAAACACAGACTTTGATGTTGATGGGGAAAATGCTCAAGCTTCAAATGGAACTGCTTATTTTCTCACGTGCAACTTTGATGCTGATGAGCTCTATCTTATTTATGGCGTCTCAGATAGTTCAAAAAATTGAGGTCATGTTGAATCCACCCGGGCAGATTGAGCTGCATCTGTGGCAGGAACACAGTAAAACATAGTTTTTATGGAGGAGGAAGCCAGTTGATCAATGTGATTTTATGCTCGTTGCGGTCCATATGGTGCCTGCAGTGATAAATATGAATCCCTTTCATCACCATGCAGGTGCTCGACAGGTTTTAGGCCAAAATTTCAAGAACCACGGGCTAGAGGGGATTGGTCAGGTGGCTGTGTTCAGGAAAAGGCACTGGAGTGCGGTAATGGAGAAATGTTTTCAAAGTTTGACAGGATGAAATTACCAGATCATGCTATTCTGTTAGAAAATAAGAGCAGGAGTGAGTGTGAATCTGAATGCCTTCACAACTGCTCTTGCACAGCTTATGCTTATGAAAATGTGACACAAGGAAATACTATGAGATGTTTGACATGGTTTGGGAACTTGACGGGCAAGATGTCTATGTTCGAGTTCATGGCTCCCAACTAGGTATATTTGATTAAATTTCTTAAGCTATTTTGTGCATGAATGTCAAATCCTTAGCTTCATCCTTACTGGTAATTCCTTTTATTTTCTTGGCAGGTGGTAAGAGTCATGCTGACAGTTTCTTGAAAAGATCCCTAATGATTGGAATAGGTCTGGCAGCAGCAGGATTGGTTAATATAATAGCTTTTGGCTATTTCTTATGGAAGGAAAACCTTGGGAAAGACAGGTACTGCTACCCCCCTCTTGCATCTCTCCCTCATTCCGATACACAAACACAGATACGCATTTGTGCAGGCACGAGATTCTGGTGATCGATGCTCTAACAATAAGATTGAAACAGGTAGGATAGCAGGAAGTAAGAGTGAGACTATAAGTAATGTTGGTGCAGCTGGAGGTAGAACGAATGATACACAACTACCACTCTTTAGTTCAGGGAGAATATTAGCTGCTATAAACTGGGAGAGAGAGGATTTGGCCCTGTTTATAGGGTGACACTTTCAAATTACTCGGCTCGAAATGCAAGTAAATTGTTCTTCATAGATAAGTTATTTTGTACTTAGTGTCCTGTAAACTTCCCTCATTACCTCTGTATAGGGAATTTTTCAGTAAGCTGAAGAGGTAGCCATAAAAAGGTTGTCAAAGAAGTCAGAGAAAGGAACATGAGGAGCTCACTAACGAGTTAAACCTTATAGCCAATCTCCAACATACCAATCTTGCAAGGCTTCTCGGTTACTGTATTGAAGAGAAGGAAATGATATTGATCTATGAGCACAAGCCAAATCGAAGTTTGGACAAATTCTTTTTTTTTTTAAAATATAATTATTGAATAAAGAAGTTTGACAAACCGCCAAACAAAAGGAGTATAGGGAAAGCAACTAGAACACAATATCCTTGGGCCTCATTAAAAACCTCGCAGTGTACGAGGAAAAGAGTGCCAGGTACACCTAGATTCAATAAAAACATTCAAGAAAAGTAGACTTAAATATATTACTTAGTCCGAAACCCGCTTCCTTTTCCTACGGCAAAACCATCAAGAAAAGAAGACGGGAATCTAGTCGACCTCCTTACGGCCTAACCATCAGAGGGAATTAGGCCCAGACCAAGATCAATATCCAATCCACTAAAATGCTAACCAACTAGAAAGCAGCACTGCAAGCCTGACAAAATCTCCAAAGTCAAGCAAAACGGTAATTGGGGAAACCCATCAAATCACGAACAGAAGGAGAAAGAGAAAAAGGTGGAGTAGAGTCCCACCAAGTGAAGCCTGAAGAAGAAGTCCCAAAATTAGCCAAAGCATCGGCAACCTGATTACCCTCGCGAAAAATATGAGAAGACTGAAACTGCATTTGTGAGATACGAAACAGACAATTTTTCCACTCCACCTGAAATTGCCATGGCACAAGATGAGGAGAGTGGATAAAATCAAGAACCAGAGAGGAGTCAACCTCTAACCAAATATGCTTCCAATCCCTAACCCAAGCTAACTCAATCGCTTGAATCACTGCCGTGACCTCAGCTGCCACTGAACTTGGGATATCCAAGTTGGATGAAAAAGCTCCAAGAACCATTCCCTTATAATCCCGAAAGACACCACCAAACCCACCTTTACTAGTGGAACTCTTCCAAGCACCATCGGTATTAACCTTGATGAAACCAAAAGGAGGGGAATGCCAATGTACCTCAATAATTCTGGGAGGCTTGCGAGGACGAAAACGAACATCAAAATTCTTCAAAATGCAAAGCTCCTGCACAGTATTAAACATACAACCAGAGGCAAGGCGACTTGAATCACGAACATGGCTCATAATCAAATCACAAACTTGGTTGACATGAATCACAACTCCATCAAAACGAGTTTTATTCCGAGAATGCCATATGAACCACAGTGTGGTACAAAAGCAAGAAACCCAAAGATCACGAATCTGTTGACTTCGTCTTGTCATAAGACCCTTCTTAAAAAGGGCCAAAATAGAATTAGGGAGAGGCATATGAAGATCAAAGAATTTCCACATACGAGCCCAAATAGAAGAAGCAAATGAGCAAAACAAAAACACATGGTCTAGAGTCTCCTCATTGTGATGACAAAGGCAACAAAATGAGGCAAGTGAGATGCCCCTACGCTTCAAGAAAGACTCACATAAAATCCGACCCTTCAAAACCTTCCAAGCCAATAAAGACATACGGGGGATGATGAACTTAGACCAAATCAGTTTACACCAATCCAAATTCGGGTAATGCTCCCTTAAAAAATTGTAAGCCTCTTTAGCATTGAGAACTCCAGAAGAAGAGGGTGACCAAATTAATTGATCTTTACGAGCATGATCAAGAGACAAAGGGGTACTAGCAATGAAGTCGCATATAGTCGGAAAATGGAAATGAAGAAGATCAGGAAAATCCCATGCATGATCCCTGAGAAAATCTGCTACCTGCCCACCAAGAACATTATTTAGGCCAAATAAGTTCATCAGTGGTTGCCCCAAAAAATTATCTTTCCAAAAGGAAATAGCATTCCCGTTACCTATAAGCCAACGCCCATTTGTAACAATGTTGCCCCAAAAACGCTTGATTCCTGGCCAAATCGAGGAACAAGCATAAGACGTGCGCAAGTTACCATTACGCCAAAATCGACTGCGTAAAAAAGAACAACCAGCTGAAGTTGATGAATAAACCTCCCAACCTTTTATCAGGATAAATGAACGATTAAGAAGAACAAGCCTTTTTAAACCAAGGCCTCCCTCCTCCATAGGAATACAACAATCCTTCCAGGCAACTAGGGGCACCCCTCTTTTATCAATCGAACCTGACCAAAGAAAGTTACGACACCAAGTCTCTATTCTGCGAAGCAAATTGACAGGCCACTCATAAACTTGAAAGCTGTGAATAAGCATACTAGAAATAACTGTTTTAATGAGCTGCAACCTCCCAGACATAGACAAAAGAGATCCAATCCTGCTCGAGAAACGCATACGAACCTTGTCAGCAATAGGTTGAAAATAAGAAGAACGAGGTCGACCTTTGAAAATTGGAACACCCAAATATGTAAACGGAGCTGATCCCAAAGATATACCTAGGCGAGAGACAATGACAGTACTGCGAGGCATAAGGTGTTTGCCAAGGAAAACTTGTGACTTAGCCTTATTGATAATCTGTCCTGAGTTAATACCATATTCATCAAGAAAATTCAGCACAGAAGCCAAAGAGCGCTTATCCCCACGACAAAAGATAATAACATCATCAGCAAAAAGCACATGTGAGGGTGCAATAGTCCCACGTGGAGATGAAACAAGTTGCATCCTTCCATGGTGCACCAAATCAGTAATACCTCTACTCAAAGCATCCTCTGCCAAGCAAAAAAGAAGAGGAGATAAAGGATCACCCTGACGAACCCCTCTTCCACAAGGAAAATAACCAACTGTCATGCCATTAACCAAGAGAGAAAGCCGAGCAGAAGCTAGAATAGATTTTACCCAACCAACAAATAGAGGAGAAAATCCGAAAGCTTTCAGAACTCGAAGCAGAAAATCCCAAGAAAGAGTATCAAAAGCCTTAGTAATATCAACCTTGATAGCAAGATTACCACCGCGACTTTTAGAATCCAACAAATTGAAACTCTCTGAAGTTAACAGAATGCAGTCTGAAATAACACGGCCAGAGACAAACCCATGTTGCTGAGGAGAAATAATACGAGCCGCAATGCTAGCAAGCCTCATGGAAAGAATCTTGGGAATGATTTTGAATGCAAAATTTGCCAAAGCAATAGGCCTAAACTTAGCAATAGAATCTGCATTTTCAACTTTAGGAATAAGTATGATCAAGCTAGAGTTAAAAGTTGCAGGTAAAGAACCAAACCGGAAAAAATGCTGCACAGCGAGAACCACGGCATCCCCTACAATTCCCCAACAAGAGAGAAAGAATTGTCCACTGAAACCATCAGGGCCTGGAGCGCTATCAAGATCCATAGACTTAACCGCCAATAAAACCTTATCTGCAGAAGGGACACCAGTAAGAGAAATATTTTCCTCCTCGGTTACAAGAGAAGGAATAACCCGATCAACTAAACCAGTATCATGACAATCAGACTGAGCTGCAAAAAGTGTTTGATAATAATCAAGAATATGGTTTTCAATAGAAGAAGGGCTATCATAAATCTGACTTCCATCCTTAAGCATGGGAATTGTTGCACGACCCTTTCTTACTCGACACATGGCATGAAAAAAAGAAGTATTACGATCCCCCTCTTGTAACCACTTAATTCTGGACAAATTCTTATTTGGTATATGCATTCATCCCCACTAATTTCAGTTATTGATATTTTGTTGATAACCTTTTGCTCACCATATATATAAGCTCATTTTCTTCTTGGTTTGTGACAATCAGATCCATCTGAAAAGACAAAATTGGATTGGGGTACCCGCTTTCGGATCATCGAAGGTGTTGCTCAAGAAGTACTATATATCCAATAGTACTCTGGAATGAAAGTCATTCACAGGGACCTAAAAGCAAGTAATATACTGTTGGATGGAGCAATGAATCCTAAAATTTCAAACTTTGGAATGGCAAGGATTTTCGGGATGAATCAAACTGAATACGATACAAACAGGGTTGTTGGGACATAGTAAGCATTTAGCGGCACATGTTATCATGTAAACTTTATACAATCATTAGTTCTATTGTTTACAGTGATGCCATGCATTCAGAGTACCGAGAGAAAGATCATGTAATACTTCACAATTGATTGGTCTGATTCATGCGTGTTGCAATTGTATAGTGGGGGGGACTGTGCGAGCTTCGAGTTTCAGTGGTAAAGCTTGCCCACCAAACGTTTGATATTTTGCCGCGAAGGAAGGAAGCAGAAGAGGAAAAACAAAACTTTCATCTCGTTCTTGTCACTTGTTTAATAGACCACCCAGAAGTCACTACTCAAATCTTACTATAGAGGTGAAGGCCGATATTTTTATGATCGAAGCTTAGTAACGAAGTCAGGCCGCATTCTTTCCAGTTGCAGTGCATCCAAGGTATATGCGGCATGTCTATGATGTCTCTTATGACTTGCTTGGTTTTTCATACTTGTATTTTGACCATTCGTAGCTTTTTTTGCAATTGAAAAGTAGGAGCCTGATGAGTGGCAGGTATCTTTGATGCTTTTTGTGCCAATGGAAAGTTATCCATCATAGTCACTTTGAAACTAAGCCGGTACTGAAATTTTGACTTGATTATGACAAAACTAACATTCTTTAGAGCACATGACACTCATATTAAATCGAGAATATGCAATTGCAGCGTGCGCTTGCACTACTTTTAAGGACACTATCATATGTCACTGGAACTTTTATTTCTGAGAGAAATTTCCTTAGCACTGTATGCGTATGACTTTTCAATAGTTGAGTTGACTGACTTGCAATAATCTGGTCTACCAAGTACTGCTATACGTTATCGGACCATACAGTTCTCTTTCTGCAAGTTTTCTGTGCAGCTATGGATACCAAAACAAACCCAAAGTTTCTGTTTTCTGTTCTTTTATTGTTTGTATATCTCAAAGGCCATGTTTCGCTTGCAGCTGACACCATCAGAGCAAACCAATCTTTGTCTGATGGCCAAACAATTGTCTCTGCAAGTGAGGTTTTTGAGCTGGGTTTTTTCTCACCAGGTAATTCTTCAAACCGCTACGTAGGTATTTGGTACTCCACACGATTAGTATCAGAGGGAACTATAGTCTGGGTGGCAAATAGAGAAACACCAGTCTCCGATGGAGTTTCATCAGTTTTGAAGATATCAGACGGTAATTTGGTTATCTTTGATAAATCCATGTCTACAGTTTGGTCTACAGATTTGACCTCCACCGTCTCAGTTTCGGTACAAGCAGTTCTTTTAGATAGTGGAAACCTTGTTGTATCAAGAGCTGGGTCTAGTTCAACAGAGCCTTTGTGGCAAAGTTTTGACCATCCAACGGATACATGGCTACCAGGGAGTAAAATCGGATTCAACAGTGTCACCGAACAAGGCCAAATTCTGACTTCATAGAAGAATTTGGATGATCCTGCACCAGGTGATTCTTCAGCTAGACCCAAATAGAATCCGCACACTTGTAATGTTGCGGAATATGTCTGAACAGTATTGGACGAGTGGATCATTGAATGGAAGTATTTTCACCTCCGCTCCTGAATTGGCATTGACGGATTTCAAGCCGAACTTTGTCAACAATGAAAATGAAGCTTATTTCACCTATTCTGTTAATGGTTCTACTGTGATATCTCGGTTAGTGATTACCTCAGTGAGTATTCAGTATCTAACATGGTTGAATGCTTCCAAGAAATGGAATTTGTTTTGGTCTCGACCAAGAGGCATTCGTACTGTTCTTGTTTGGAGGGTTTTGAGCCAATATCACCTAAAGAATGGAGTTTACGGGATTTTTCTGGTGGGTGCTCTAGAGCGTCTATTGTGCAGTGTTCAACCAGTGTAAATGGGAATGGGACGGAAGACAAATTTCTTGAATTTCCTAGTGTGTCATTGCCCGTGGATAGATATGTAGAAAATGAAAAGTTGGAATTTTTTGCAGTATGTAAATCTATCTGCTTAAAGAAATGTTCTTGCATTGCTTATGCTTATGGGAGCACCACTGGATGCTCAGTTTGGAGTGGAGAACTCATGGGCCTGCAGAAACTTGAAGCAGGCGACGATGACGGAAGAACTTTATACATCAGATTTGCAGCATCGGAGATTGATGACCCTACAAGTAGTAAGGAATTGACTGTCTTTGGTATTGTACTACTGAAGCTGTTACTTTAATTGGTTCATTGAATCATATTCTTTTTCTGGCCAGTGTTGAGGGTCATTCTGGCAAGCACTCCCTTGTAATTGCAATAGTCTCACCAACAGCAGGATTGCTCACATTAATTTCTGGCTATTTTTTATGGAAGAGAACCATGAGAAAACGAAGGTAAAGGTACCATTCGGTACTCAAATCTAAGTAATACAAATAATCAATTGAGACTCTTCCAATATGACCATAACAGGGAGCATAGGAGAAAATATGGTGATGGAGGTGGAAAGAATGACACAGAGCTACCTGTCATCGGCCTAAGGAGTATATTAGCTGCTACAAACAACTTCTCTGAAGCTAATAAATTGGGAGAGGGAGGATTTGGCCCTGTTTATAAGGTAAAAGTTCCATATTACTCAGCTCTAAATTCTAGCACATTCAGAAATATGATGATTTTTTTTCTACTTGTCTTAATAATTTCTGTATAGTTCTGATTGCTAAGAGGTGGTTCTCTTTGTGTTGGATATATCTTCCACTAAAGGGAATTTTGCATGAAAATCAGCAAGTAGCGATAAAAAGGCTGTCAAAGAAGTCAGGGCAAGGACACCATGAGTTCATGAATGAGTTGAAGCTTATTGCCAAGCTCCAACATACCAATCTTGTTAGACTCTTGGGATGCTGTATTGAAGAGAAGGAAATGATATTGATCTATGAGTTCATGCCCAATTTAAGTTTGGACAAATTTTTGTTTGGTATACACACTCATTCACTACTGAGATTAGTAATTTAAGTGTGTTTATTTCACGATGGGACACAAAGAAGCTTTGTAAAGCAAGTAAACACTAAAGTCATTCTTCTTCATGGTTTGTCTAATCAGACCCATCTGAAAGAACAAGACTGGATTGGGGTAAACGCTTTCGAATTATAGAAGGTGTTGCTCAGGGAGTACTCTATATCCACAGGTACTCTAGATTGAAAATCATTCACAGGGACCTAAAAGCAAGTAACATTCTGTTGGATGAAACAATGAATCCCAAAATTTCAGACTTTGGAATGGCAAGAATATTCGGTATAAATCAAATTGAAGCGAATACCAACAGGGTTGTTGGGACATAGTAAGTATATATATCGCACTTGTTTCCATTCATGTACTAAACCTTGTGCATCTACTGTTGATACTCGCTTCTCTGCCATTAATTCCTGCAGCGGTTACATGTCACCTGAGTATGCACTTTATGGTCATTTCTCTGATAAATTGGATGTATTTAGTTTTGGTGTGTTGCTCTTGGAGATTGTAAGCGGAAAGAAGAATTCTGCTTTTTATCGTTCAGAACATTCGCTAACTCTAGCTGGATGGGTAAGTATTACAAATCTATCTTGTATCATTCTGCCTTTTTAGCTTTGCAAATTAGCAGTTGACTGCAAACTTCAAACTGAAGCAAGTGATGGTCATGCTTGATTGATGGGTTCCTGTATATGATAATATTAGGCATGGGAGTTATGGACTCATGATAGAGGAATGGAGGTCATTGATGAATCAGTAAGGGGAGTATGCCCCCTGCATGAAACTCTGAGGTGTATCCATGTTGGCCTTTTGTGTGTTCAAGAAGCTCCAGCGGATCGACCAACAATGTCGTCTGTAATTCTAATGCTCGGCAATGAAGCTACCTCACTTCCTCCCACCAAAAAACCTGCCTTTTCAGCACATGGGAATTCCACGGACGTCGGTTCTCTAAGTCACCTGACAGTTTTTCCAACAACGAAGTCACCGTTAGTTTGTTAGAAGCTCGATAGAGTTCCAAAGCTCGATAGAGTCACATTATGTGGCCAAAAATGTCCACATCTGATGTGTTTTTTTGCTTATGATCAGTGAACTGTATTTTTTGGCTGTGATATATTCATTTAATCACATATTGTTAGTTATATGTAGTCCTTTTTCTGGTTCATCGATCAGTTATTTTTGGCCAATCTCTTCATCCCTTCTCCTCCTCCGCTGCCTCCGATCTCGCCGCCCCTGCCGCCGCTCTCTCTCCCCCTCTCTAATTCCAGGACTATTGCTTTAGAAGAAAAAGGAAAAGTATTCAGAATTGAGGTTCTTCAACTTTTGAAGACTGACGAAATTAAGTCGTTCCTCCTCCTCCTCCGCCTACGTCTGCTGCATCTCCACTTCCCAGCCTTCACTTTCCTCCTGTCGCTTCCCCTTGGTTTCGCAACAGCGGCAGCGAGGTCGGCGGTGATGGTGATGGTGTGGACGGAGAGAGCCAGCGAGTCGAGCGACAGAGTGACGCGGACGAGATGGGCCAGGGAGGTCGAATCGGCAGTGTTGGTAGTCGGCGAGGATGGCGTTGATGGAGTCAATCGCTGCCGGCGAGACGGAGGAGGCGTGATTGCATTACTTCATGTGTCAACTCGTCTTCTTTCTCTCTCTGAGCTTGCAGATTTGACATCATTGAAGGCAGTTGGGCACGTAGGATTTGGAAAAGGTGAGGGTAATGAATGGCCTGCATCCATTGAAGAAAAATGCAATGGAAAATGGTGGGACTTGGGGAAAAAAGCTTACCGTCGACTTTTAGCCTGCCTCCACCAAATGACCGAACTATTCCGAAGACTGGGGTAGACTTTAGAAGTCTTCTAGGTCTCTGCCTTTCGAAATTCAAGTTCTGGTTCCTGTACCTTAAAGTATCTGAACTTGTCTGCAAATATACTCTTCCATTCGTGTTCCGAGTTTGATTCTTTTTATACAACGTGCCTATCCAATTTGGTTTCTGCAGCCATGTATGCTAAACCCAAGCAGAGGTTGGTGCTTTTGGTTCTTCTCGTATGCCTACTCAAAACCCACGTTTCCTATGCAGCAGACACCATCACAGCAAACCAATCTTTGTCTGGAGACCAGACCCTTGTCTCTGCTGGTAGGGTTTTTGAGCTGGGTTTCTTCAAACCAGGTAATTCTTCAAACTACTACATAGGCATGTGGTACACCCAGCAACTAGTTTCTGAAAGGACCATAGTTTGGGTTGCAAATAGGGAGAACCCAGTGATTGATAGATTCTCTGCAGTTTTGAGGATTTCAGATGGTAATTTAGCTCTATTCAATGAGTCCAAAACCCCAATTTGGTCCACAAATTTAACCTCAATCACCAATTCAGCTTCTGTAGAAGCAGTTCTTTTAGATAATGGAAATCTTGTGTTAAGGGATAATGGGTCTAGTCAGTGGCAGAGTTAGGAAATTTAGTGAGCAGGGGCACTCCAAGCATAACAAGATGAAAGAACACAAATTTATCTCATAACATAGAAGATTAGCTAATAAGAGGGGGCACTCTCTTGTATATACTCTATATTTTTTAAAAACATATAAACAAATTGCATTGAAAAAGCCAAAAAAATTAATTGAGGTGGGGCACCGGACCCCGCTGGTCCCTTAGTGCATCCGCCTCTGGGTCTAGTGATACTATATCAGAGCCTTTGTGGCAAAGCTTTGATCATCCTGCACATACATTTCTTCCTGGAGCAAGAATCGGGTTCAACAAAGTTCGAAAACTAACCACAGTTCTTAATTCATGGAAGAGTGCAGAGGACCCCTTTACAACTATAAATCAAATACACAGTGAAGTTAAGAGCTAACGTAGTTTGTCTACATAACTAATGTATGAAAACTCTTAGCAAACTATCAAATTACAACAGCTTATGCTTATGAAAATGTGACACAAGGAAATACCATGAGATGTTTGACGTGGTTTGGGGACTTGATCTTGTAGAGAATAAAACTATCTTCGGGCAAGATGTTTATGTTCGTGTTCATGGCTCCCAACTAGGTATATTTGATTAAATTTCTTTAGCTATTTTGTGCATGAATGTCAAATCCTTAGCTTCATCCTTACTGGTGCTTCCTTTTATTTTCTTGGCAGGTTGTAAGAGTCATACTAATATATAGCTTCTTGAAAAGATCCCTATTGGTTGGAATAGGTCTGGCAACAGCAGGGCTGGTTACAAATTACAATAATAGTTTTTGGCTATTTATTTATGGAAGAAAACCTTGGGAAAGGAAGGTACTGCTACGCCCCTCTTGCATCTCTTCCTCATTCTGACACCAAACACAGACACGCATTTGTGCAGGCACGAGATTCTGGTGATCGGTGCTCTAACAATAAGACTGGGAGGACAGCCATTCTTTAGTTTAAGGAGAATATTAGCTGCTACAAACAACTTTCGAAAGCTAATAATAAACTGGAAAGGGAGGATTTGGCTCTGTTTATAAGGTGACATTTTCAAATTACTAGGCTGTAAATGCAAGTAAATTGTTCTTCATAGTTAATAAGTTATTTTGGACTTAGTGTCCTGTAAGCTTCCCTCATTACTTCTGTAGGGAATTTTTCCGGAAGATCTAGAGGTAGCCATAAAAAGGTTGTCAAAAAAGTCAGAGCAAGGAAGGACATGAGGAGTCCATTGACTAGTTAAAGCTTATAGCCAATCTCCAACATACCAATCTTGTAAGGCTTCTCGGTTACTGTATCGAAGAGAAGGAAATGATATTGATCTATGAGTACAAGCCAAATCGAAGTTTGGACATATTCTTACTTGGTGTATGCATTCATCCCTACTAAGATCTGTTATTGATATTTGGCCAATTATCACTGAATATCCCTGTGGTGGACACTCACTATCAATTTCACCTATGTGGTCAAAAAATTATCAAATTTACTCCCGTGGTGGCTTTCTGTTATCAATTCACACTAAACACTATTTTTGTTAAATTTTCCATCCAAATATGAGGGTAAAATTGTCTTTTTCAAATTTTTTTGCAATTTTTTTTTGGCAAAATTTTTAAATTTGTTACCCGTTATGTTAATCTTTTATGATGAAGTTTATAAGATTATTTTCATCTTAAAACACCAATTATATTATCACAAAAGATTACAATAGTGGTGAAAGAATTTTTAAAAAAATGTTACATTTTTTTTTGAAATTTTGTTTGAAAAAAAAAAAAGAAATTTAAAAAAATATGAAAAAGATGATTTAACCCTCATATTTGGATGGAAAACTTAACAAAAATGGTGTTGAGTGTGAATTGATAACGGAAAGCCACCACGGGGGTACAATTGATAGTTTTTTTGACCATAGTGGTTGAATTGATAGTGAGTGCCCACTACATGGATGTTGAATGATAATTGGCCTTGATATTTTGCTGATAACTTTTTGCTCACCATTTATACGCTCATTTTCTTCTTGGTTTGTGACAATCAGATCCATCTAAAAAGACAAGACTTGGATTGGGGTACATGCTTTCGGATCATCGGCAGTACTATATATCCAATAGTACTTTGGAATGAAAGTCATTCACAGGGACCGAAAAGCGAGTAATGTACTGTTGGCTGGAGCAATGAACCCCAATAATTTCAAGACTTTAGAATGGCAAGGATTTTCGGGATGAACCAAACTGAAGCCGATACAAACAGGGTTGTTGGGACATGGTTCATGTGAACTTTATGCAATATTTAGAACTATTGTTCACATCTCTGTCTTTCATGCAGTGGCTACATGTCGCCTGAATACGTCCTCTATGGCCATTTTGCTGAGAAGTTGGATATATTTAGCTTGGTAGTGTTGTTGGAGATTGTTAGTGGGAGAAAGAATGCTGCCTTTTATCGTTTTGAACTTTGACTTACTCTAGCTGGATGGTTAATTATTGGAAGTTCTCTTTTATACTCTTGTTTTGAAACCTGGCGACTTGCAAGCTACTGTAATTTGTAAGTTTTCTTATACGCTGAATCTTAATTAGGCGGGGGAATTATGGAAAGACGGTAGAGGAATGGAGGTGATTGATGAAGCATTAACATGCTGCTCCCATGAAGCTTTGAGGTGCATCCAAGTTGGATTTTTGTGTGCACAAGAAGATGAAGCTGATCGACCAACAATGTCTTCAGGTATTCAAATGCTGCAGGGCACTGAAGCTACAATACTTCCACCCTCCAAAGAACCTGCCTTTTCAACTCATGTGACTGTCACTAATAATAGCTATTCTGCCAATACCGTCACTATTAGTATACCTTATGCTCGACAGCGGTTGTTTTGGATCAATCTACCTTGCATTCGCGCCCTATACAAAACTATTACCATTGATGGTTTAGAAAGTTAAATATACGTTTCGTTACCATTATGGCTTAATGAAAAGATTACTCATCCTTATTCCATTCTTTCCACTAACGGAATCTGGAAAAACTGATTTGCTATTTCCCTTATCATTACATCAATTTACCAGGTAGAAAGTTTAATTACTACTGAGTTGTCGACAGAATCCTTTCGAACAGGAGTCATGTGGTTCATCTTTGGTCGGAGCTGTGGCCTTAATCTTCTGGCCAAATAATATAGAAGATGACTATAGCTTTCACGTTAGCAAAAGGCTCTACCATATACTTCCTTGGTTATGACAGGATGAAGTCAACATATTCGTGATCTTTGGGTTTCTTGTTTTTGTACCGCATTGTGGTTTATATGGCATTCTCGAAACAAAACTCATTGTAATGGAGTTGTGATTCATGTAACCAAACTTGTGATTTGATTATGAGCCATGTTCATGATTCTAGTCGCCTTGCCTCTGGTTGTATGTTCAATACTGTGCAAAAGCTTTGTATTTTAAAGCATATTGATGTCCGTTGTCATTCCCGCAAGCCTCCTAGAATTATTGTGGGACACAGGCATCCCCCTCCTTTTGTTTCATCAAGGCTAACACTGATGGTGCTTGGAAGAGTTCCACTTGCAAAGGTGGGTTTGGAGGTGTCTTTCATGACTATAAGGGATTGGTTATTGGCGTTTTTTCATCCAACTTGGGTATTCCAAGTTCAGTGGCAGCTGAGGCCATGACAATTATTCAAGTTATTGAGTTAGCTTGGGTTAGGGATTGAAAGCATATTTGGTTAGATGTTGACTCCTTTCTGGTCTTACATTTATCCACTCTCCTCATCTTGTGACATGGCAATTTCGGGTGGAGTGGAGAAATTGTCTATTTCGTATCTCGCAAATCCAGTTTCATTCTTTTCATAGCTTTCAAGAGAGTAATTAGTTGGCTATTTTTAGGACTTCTTCATCAGGCTTCACTGAGGAGGACTCTACTCCACTTTTGCTCTTTCTCTTTCTGTTCTTAATTTGATGGATTTCTCCAATTATCATTTTGCTTGACTTGGAAGATTTTGTCAAGCTTGCAGTACTGTTTTTTAGTTGGTTTGCATTTTTGTGGATTAGATATTAATCTTGGTCTAGGCCTAATTCCCTTTGATGGTTAGGCCTTCCACAGTTGTTCAGGTGAGTTTGATGTCTATAAATGGAACTTAAATGGCCTGAGTTTGAGGTCTATAATAATTTTCCAGCAGTAGAACTCATGAGTTTAAACATTACACTCATGATATCCAAAAATGGATATCATGAATAGAACTCATATGTTTGAACATCATATTTTCCGACCAAGTGTGGAAAAGTGATGTTCAAAAATAGGTTTAAACATCACATTTTTCTGCCTACTGGGGATGACCTTAGGCCATAAGAAGGTCGACTAGGGTTCTGTCATATTTTCTTGATGGCTTTGTCGGAGGGAACAGTAATAGGTTTCGGACTAAATAATATACTCAAGTCTACTTTTATTGAATGTTTTTAGTGAATCTAAATGTACCTGACACTTTTTTTCTTGTACACTGAGATTTCCAATGAAGCTCTATGATGTTTCTGTTTTGATTTCCTTGTACTTTTTTTGTTTGGTGGTCTGTCTATGATGTCGCTTATGACTTGTTGGTTATCCATACTTCTTGTATTTTGACCATTCGTAGCTTTTTTTTTTTGCAATGAAAAAAGTAGTAGGCAGCATGATGAGCGGTAGGTATCTTTGATGCTTTTTGTGCCAACTTAAATGGACTTAAGTGGGTTGGCCGGTACTGAAATTTTGACTTGATTAAGATAAAATTAAGATTCTTTAGAGCACATGATACCCATATTAAAATGAGAATATGCAATTGCAGCGTGGGCGTGCATTAGTTTTGAGGACACCAATAATGTGGTCAACCAAATACTACTATACGGTGTCGGACCATACATACAGCTCTCTTTCTGCAAGTTTTCTGTGCAGCTATGGATACCAAAACAAACCCAAAGTTTCTATTTTCTGTTCTTTTATTGTTCGTTTACTTCGAAGGCCATGTTATGCTTGCAGCTGACACCATCACAGCAAACCAATCTTTGTCTGGTAACCAAACAATTGTCTCTGCGAGTGGGGTTTTTGAGCTGGGTTTCTTCACACCAGGTAATTCTTCAAACTGGTACGTAGGTATTTGGTACTCCAAACGAGTAGTATCAGATAGAACTATAGTCTGGGTGGCAAATAGGGAAACGCCAGTCTCCGATAGAGTTTCGTCAGTTTTGAATATATCAGATGGAAATTTGGTTCTCTTTAATGAATCCAAGTCTCCAGTTTGGTCTGCAAATTTGACGTCGACCATCTCAGGTTCTGTAGAAGCAGTTCTTTTAGACAGTGGAAACCTTGTTGTGTCAGGAGCTGGGTCTAGTTCAACAGAGCCTTTGTGGCAAAGTTTTAACCATCCAACGGATACATGGCTACCAGGGAGTAAAATCGGATTCAACAGAGTCACCAAACAAGGCCAAATTCTAACTTCATGGAAGAATTTGGATGATCCTGCATCAGGTGATTTCTCTCTTCAGCTAGACACAAATGGAATCAGCTCACTTGTCATGTTGGAGAAGATGTCTAAACAGTATTGGACGAGTGGATCATGGAATGGACGCAGTTTCACCTCCGCTCCTGAATTGGCATTGACGCGTTTCAAGCCGAAATTTGTCACCAACGAAAATGAAACCTATTTCACCTATTCTCTTAGTGGTTCTACGACGATATCTCGGTTCGTGATTTCCTCAGGGAATATTCAGTATCTAACATGGTCGAATGCTACCAAGCAATGGAAGTTGTTTTGGTCTCAACCAAGAGAACTTTGTGGGGCATTCGGCGTTTACAGTGCAGAATCCTCGCACTTCTGTTCTTGTTTGGGGGGTTTTGAGCCAATGTCGGCTCAAGCTTGGAGTTTACGGGATTTTTCTGATGGGTGTTCTAGAGTGTCTAGTCTGCACTGTTCAACCAGTGTAAATGGGAATAGGACGGAAGACATATTTCGTGAATTTCCTAGTGTGTCATTGCCTGCGGATAGATATATAGAAAATGAACAGTTGGAATCTTTTGCAGTATGTAAATCTATCTGCTTAAAGAACTGTTCTTGCATTGCTTATGCTTATGGGAGCATCACTGGATGCTCAATTTGGAATGGAGATCTCATGGGCCTCCAGAAACTTGAAGCAGGTGACAATGATGGAAGAACTTTATACATCAGATTTGCAGCATCGGAGACTGATGAACCTACAGGTAGTAAGGAATTGACTATCTTTGGTATTGTACTAAGCAATCCATAGTAATTGAAGCTGTTACTTTAATTGGTTCATTGGATCATATTCTTTTTCTGACAGGTGTTGAGGGTCATTCTGGTAAGCACTCCCTTGTAATTGCAATAGTCTCACCAACAGCAGGATTACTCACATTAATTTCTGGCTATTTTTTATGGAAGAGAACCATGAAAAATAGAAGGTAAGTACCATTCGGTACTCGAATCTAAGGGAGATGTATTCAATTAGAAATCGAAAGGATATTAAATGAGACTCGTTCAATATGACCATAACAGGGAGCATAGGAGAAAATATGGTGATGGAGGTCGAAAGAATGATACAGAGCTACCTGTCATCGGCCTAAGGAGTATATTAGCTGCTACAAACAACTTCTCTGAAGCTAATAAATTGGGAGAGGGGGGATTCGGCCCTGTTTATAAGGTAAAAGTTTCATATTACTGAGCTCTAAATTCTAGCAAATTCAGAAATATGATGATTCTTTTCTGCCTGTCTATATAATTTATGTGTAGTTCTGATTGCTAAGAGGTGGTTTTCTTTGTGTTGGATATATTTTCCACTAAAGGGAATATTGCATGAAAATCAGCAAGTAGCAATAAAAAGGCTGTCAAAGAAGTCAGGGCAAGGACACCACGAGTTCATGAATGAGTTGAAGCTTATTGCCAAGCTCCAACATACGAATCTTGTTAGACTCTTGGGATGCTGTACTGAAGAGAAGGAAATGATATTGATCTACGAGTTCATGCCCAATCTAAGTTTGGACAAGTTTTTGTTTGGTATACACACTCATTCACTACTGACATTAATAATTTAAGTGTGTTTATTTCGCGATGGGACATGAAGAAGCTTGTAAAGCAAGCAAACACTAAACTTATTCTTCTTCATGGTTTGTCTAATCAGACCCATCTGAAAGAACAAGACTGGATTGGGGTCAACGCTTTCGAATTATAGAAGGTGTTGCTCAGGGAGTACTCTATATTCACAGGTACTCTAGATTGAAAATCATTCACAGGGACTTAAAAGCAAGTAACATTCTGTTGGATGAAACAATGAACCCCAAAATTTCAGACTTTGGAATGGCAAGAATTTTCGGTATAAATCAAATTGAAGCGAATACCAACAGGGTTGTTGGGACATAGTAAGTATATATATCGCACTTGTTTCCATTCATGTACTAAACCTTGTGCATTTACTGTTGATACTCGCTTCTCTACCATTAATTCCTGCAGCGGTTACATGTCACCTGAGTATGCACTTTACGGCCATTTCTCTGAAAAATTGGATGTATTTAGCTTTGGTGTGTTGCTCTTGGAGATTGTAAGCGGAAAGAAGAATTCTGCTTTTTATCGTTCAGAACATCCGCTAACTCTAGCTGGATGGGTAAGTATTACAAATCTATCTTGTATCATTCTGCTTTTTTAGCTTTGCAAATTAGCAGTTAACTGCAAACTTCAAACTGAAGTAAGTGAATGGTCATGCTTGATTGATGGGTTCCTGTATATGATAAATATTAGGCATGGGAGTTATGGACTCATGATAGAGGAATGGAGGTCATTGATGAATCAGTAAGGGGAGTATGCCCCCTTCATGAAGCTCTGAGGTGTATCCATGTTGCCCTTTTGTGTGTTCAAGAAGCTCCAGCGGATCGACCAACAATGTCGTCTGTAATTCTTATGCTCGGCAATGAAGCTACATCACTTCCTCCCACCAAAAAGCCTGCCTTTTCAACACATGGGAATTCCGCGGATGTCGGTTCTTCTAAGTCACCTGTCAGTTCTTCCAACAACGAAGTCACCAATAGCTTGTTAGAAGCTCGATAGAGTTTCAATACTGTTTCCTTTCCTCAACGCATTCAAGTAATTCTTCCTTAATTTTGATCTATGTTAAATGTAATGTTTGATTATGGTGTTTTCTCCATTTGGAAAGAACCCAGAGCCAAAATGAGCCAAATTTTCTGTTTCTTTTGTTCATAAGAAACTGTATGTCCTTGATATTCATGCAGTCCGGTCCACATCTGATGTATTTTTTAGCTTATGATCAGTGAACTGTATTTTTTGGCTGTGATATATTAATTTAATCAGATATCGTTAGTTATGTTTAGCTTAATACTTCGCCAATCATTTTATTAAGCTACTATGTCCGAAAACAGTGTTTGTTTTCAACACTCTCCAGATTTGGGCGAAAACGTCTAAATGGCGTTTTCAGCCTCCACGAGTTAATTTGGAGGTTGGAAATGAAACGGCATTTTCACCATTTTCCTTTCTGTTTTCAGCTTGCACGCACTAAACGCCTATTTGGGTGTTTTGGAGGTGCGAAAAGGAAAATGGGCCGGTACCAAACGCGCCCTAAGTATACATCTGCTCTAGACTAATTTATCCCATGCTGCTTTGGTTCCTGTTCTTGATCTCTGTATACTAAGGTGGATTTTGCGTTTTCCGAGGTGACGGTGCGGCTAGGTACCTCACCAGGCTATGGTGGTTAGGTTTTTGTGTTTGTTGTTGGATCTTAGTTTTAAGGGCTACTTTGTGTTTGTTGTTGGATCTTTGTTTTAAGGGCTCCCTTTGGGTTTACTCCCTAGTTTGTATGGGGTTGGGCTTCCCTCTGGGCCTTTCTTTATGTAAATGGTAACAATTGTTCAAAAGAATGTCCGAATTATTGTCCTAGTCTGTTTTCTGCAAAACCATTTTTTTAACATAAGACAGAAGTTGTTTGCCTCTTTGGATACGTAATTTTCACATTCAGAGAGAACATGTTGCCTCTTTCACCTAAGATTCACGCAACACATGTGATCAGTTTCAATTTGATTTGTCTTTTCACAAATAGGAGACAGTAGTAAATGGTGGCCGCCTCATCTCATTATTGGGAGTTGATAGTTGATGAGTTTAAGGTTCTTTTAAGCGCATGATACTCGTCTTAAGTTGGCGAAATGCAGTTCTGGTGTGCCCTGTATTTGCCAAGTTAAGGTATGAATTTTCTTGTTACATTGCTTTCATCTCTTTCTGCCAGCCAAGACAGTTTAGGACCAGGCACATATATCAGTGGAAACCAGACCTTGACTTCTAGCACAGGAACCTTTGCATTAGGCTTCTTCAGACCCGAAAACTCCTCCAAATATTTCCTTGGTATATGGTCCAACATAATCCCAAACACGCCGGTAGTATGGGTTGCTAACACAGAATTTCCTCTTGATTCACCGGGTAATATTATGCTCAGCGCTAATGGAAATCTTGTGGTGTTGGATGGGATGACTAGCAAAGTAGTTATCTGGTCATGTAATGCATCAACGCCTGCTTCTGCAATGAATGCTACAGCTGGTTTCCTAATGGATAGTGGAAACTTTGAACTGAGATTTGGAGATGACATTTTGTGGCAGAGCTTTGATCATCCCTTTCATACGTTGCTGCCCAGCATGAAGTTCAGCTTCAACAAAAGAACAGGCCGGCAGAGGCTTCTCATATCGTGGACATAGCTCGATGATCCACGACCAGGAAACTTCGCGGCTGGCATTGATCCTAAAGTTCCCGGGCAGATAATAACCTGGAAGAAAAGTGCTGTGTATAGGAGAAGCGCTGTCTACGATGGGAAGGAGGGGAAAACTTACTTTAGAAACCTAAGTGTAACTTCTTTTCCTTTGTTCACAACTTTGATGTTGATGATGAGATTTATCTCAGCTATGGTGTCTCCGATAACTCTGTGAAATTGAGGTTTGTTTTGCATCCAAATGGGATGCTTGTGGCGACATGTGTGGGGGGGCCTGTAAACAAATGCGATTTCTATGCTCGATGGGCTCCATATGGTGTCTGTGATGAAAATGGTGATCCCCTTTCATCACAGTGCAAGTGTCTGGAGGGTTTTAAGACAAAATTCCACAAGCAATGAGCAATGCAGGATTGGTCGGGAAGCTGTGTTCGCGAGAAGGCATTGACATGTGATAAAGGAAGGGTTTTCGAAGTTTGAGCCTCTCCGAACCGTTCAATCGCTTTGGCCAATCTCTTCATCCCTTCTCGTCCTCCGCCGCCTCCGATCTCGCCGCCGCTCTCTCTCCCCCCTTCCAAGATTATTGCTTTAGAAGAAAAAAGAAAAGTATTCACAATTGGGGTTCTTCAACTTTTGAAGACGACGAAATTAAGTCGTTCCTCCTCCTTCACAATTTCCTTCTGTTGCTTCCCCTTGGTTCCGCAACATCGGCAGCGAGGTCGGCGGTGATGGTCGGCCAGGATGGTGATGGTGTGGACGGAGAGAGCCAGCGAGTCGAGCGACAGAGTGACGCGGACGAGGTGGGTGAGGGAGGTCGAATCGGCAGTGTTGGTAGTCGGCGAGGATGGCGTTGATGGAGTCAATCGCTGCCGGCGAGACGGAGGAGGCGTGATTGCATTACTTAATGTGCCAACTCGTCGACCATTCTCTGTCTCCTTCGCCTGCACCATCTTCTCTCTCTCTCTCTCTCTCTCTCTCTCTCTCTCTCTCTCTCTCTCTCTCTCTCTCTCCATATTTGTATTCGACTCGACGACAAAGGAAGCCGATTAACCTTGCAGATTTGACATCATAATTTTGTAATCAATTCGGCGGAGAACGGCGGAAGGTAGTTGAGCTTGGTGAAACTGGAGAAGACAAGAAAAAAAAAAGAAAAAAAAAGGGGAATAGACACGTAGGATTTTGAAAAGGTGAAGGTGATGAATTGCCCTGCATCCATTGAAGAAAAGTCCAATGGAAAATGGCGGGACTTGGGGAAGAAAGCTTACTTCTTTGACTGTTAGCCTTAGACAAGTCCTCCCTCCACCAAATGACCAAAGTATTCTGAAGACTGGGCTAGAATTTAGAAGTCTTCTAGGTCTCTGCCTTCTGAAATGCAAGTTCTTGTTCTTGTACCTTAAGGTATCTGAACTTGTCTGCAAATTTACTCTTCCATTACTGTTCCGAGTTTGATTCTTTTTATACAACTTACCTGTCCAATTTGGTTTCTGCAGCCATGTATGCTAAAACCAAGCAAAGGTTGGTGCTTTTAGTTCTTCTCATAGGCCTACTCAAAACCCATGTTTCCTATGCAGCAGACACCATCACAGCAAACCAGTCTTTGTCTGGAGACCAGACCCTTGTCTCTGCTGGTAGGGTTTTTGAGCTGGGTTTCTTCAAACCAGGTAATTCTTCAAACTACTACATAGGCATGTGGTACACCCAGCAACTAGTTTCTGAAAGGACCATAGTTTGGGTTGCAAATAGGAAGAACCCAGTGATTGATAGATTCTCTGCAGTTTTGAGGATTTCAGATGGTAATTTAGTTCTATTCAATGAGTTCGATACCCCAATTTGGTCCACAAATTTAACCTCAGTCACCAATTCAGCTTCTGTAGAAGCAGTTCTTTTATATAGTGGAAATCTTGTGTTAAGAGATAAGGGGTCTAGTGATACTATATCAGAGCCTTTGTGGCAAAGCTTTGATCATCCTGCACATACATTTCTTCCTGGAGCAAGAATCGGGTTCAACAATGTTCGAAAATTTACCACAATTCTTACTTCATGGAAGAGTGCAGAGGACCCTGCACCAGGTCTTTTTACGCTTGAGTTAGACCGTAATGGAAGCAATTCATATATGATACGGTGGAATAGGTCTAGGCGGTATTGGACTAGTGGATCATGGGATGCAAGTTCTAAGATTTTCAGCTTGGTCCCTGAAATGAGGCTTAACTACATCTACAATTACAGCTATGTCACTAATGTAAATGAAAGTTACTTCACCTATTCTCTTTATGATCCAAAGAGCCTATCGCGGCTCATAATGTCGACTTCTGGCCAGATTCAGCAACTGACATGGTTGGATCTTTCAAGGAAATGGAATTTGTTTTGGTCTCAGCCAAGAAAACGATGTGAAGTTTATAGTTTTTGTGGGGCATATGGGATTTGCAATGAGGTGACCTTGCTCTCCTGCAATTGCTTGACCGGTTTTGAGCCAAAGTCACAGCGAGAATGGGATATGCAGGCTTACTCAGGTGGGTGTTCAAGAAGCACCAGCCTGAATTGTGGGAATACTACTAGTTCTAATGGGAAGCCAGACCGGTTTCTGGAAATGCCTAGGATGATATTGCCCGAAAATAAGCAATCGTTGGAGATTGGGAGTATTTCAGAATGTAAATCAATTTGCTTCAGTAACTGCTCTTGCACTGCTTATGCTTATGACAGCAACGGATGCTCAATTTGGATTGGAGAACTTTGGAATCTGCAACAACTAACAGCAGGTGACAGTCAAGGAACAAATTTATACATCAGACTTGCAGCTTCTGAGGTTAAGGATCCTAAGAGTAAGAAAAGTATGGTTACCGAAGTTTGCTAGTTGGAGCCATGAACTTGATTATCATTAGCTGGATCTTTTTCTTTTCTTTGCAGGTGGTGACCACTCCCTTGTAATCGCAACCGTATCTGCCACAGGAGGATTGCTTACATTAGTTTTTGGCTATTTCTTATGGAAGAAAGCTTTGGGAAAGAGAAGGTAATGCTACGTACCACTAGGTCTGAACTGTATGTCTACCTCTCATATGTGCAGGCATTTGGATTCTATAGTAATCCAGACTATAAAGAAATGATGATCTAACATTATGACTGATATAGGAAGCGTAGGAAGAAGTATGGTAAGACTGATAGTAATGTTGGTGCTGGAGGTAGAAAGGATGCTACTGAACTACCACTCTACAGTTTAAAGAGTATACTGGCTTCTACAAACAACTTCTCTGCAGCTAATAAACTTGGAGAGGGCGGATTTGGCCCTGTTTATAAGGTGACTTTTCCACTATGTATACTTTTTCTTTGCTCAGACCGCTTTGTATACTTGTTCTTCATTTATGATCTTCTTTTGTACATCCGGTAAAAGTTTCTTTAGTTAAGTTTGATTGTACAGTGGCTCTCTGTGTCGGTATTTCATCCTTTGTGTAGGGCATTTTGGCAGAAAATAATCAAGAAGTCGCCATAAAAAGACTGTCAAAGAAGTCAGGGCAAGGATATCAGGAGTTCATGAATGAGTTGAAGCTTATAGCCAAGCTCCAACATACCAATCTTGTTAGGCTCTTGGGTTGCTGTATTGAAGAGGAGGAAATGATCTTGATCTACGAATACATGCCAAATCGAAGTCTGGACCAGTTATTGTTTGGTATGTGATCATCCCTTTTAAGATTATTTTTCTTTGAATTAATTTACTGGAATCACATTTGATTATCCTTTTTCGGAGACTTTTGCTCATGCACGGTTTGTCCAATCAGATCCATCTGAAAAAACAGAACTAGATTGGGGTAAGCGCTTTCGAATTGTAGAAGGTATTGCTCAGGGACTTCTTTATCTCCACAAGTACTCTAGATTGAAAATCATTCACAGGGACCTAAAAGCAAGTAATGTTCTGTTGGATGAGACAATGAACCCCAAAGTTTCAGACTTTGGAATGGCAAGGATTTTTGGTATGGATCAAACCGAAGCGGACACCAAGAGGGTTGTTGGAACATAGTAAGTATGCATATATCACATGGTTTCATTTCAGTCTTAAACTAGCAAAATCTTATGCAATTCTTTCCATTATTCATGCAGTGGCTACATGTCACCTGAGTATGCACTCTATGGCCATTTTTCAGAAAAATTGGATGTCTTTAGTTTCGGTGTGTTGCTGTTAGAGATTGTAAGTGGGAAGAAGAATGGTGCGTTTCATCGTTCTGATTACTCTCTAACTCTTGGTAGATGGGTAAGTTTCTGGACTGTGTTCCTTTTGCAATAAGCTGCAAACTTTAAACACTAGTAAATGATGAAAGATTAATGGCTTTCATGTTTATTTTTATTAGGCATGGGAGTTGTGGAAAGATGGTAGAGGAGTGGAGGTGATTGATGAATCGATAAGGGAAATATGCCCTCTTAACCAAGCTCTACGGTGTATTTATGTCGCGTTTTTGTGTATTCAAGAAGATCCAGCTGATCGGCCAACAATGTCATCAGTCATTCTTTTGTTGCAGAACAATGAAGCTACATCACTTCCATCCTCCAAAGAACCTGCTTTTTCAGCACATAGGAATTCAGGAGCTGTTAGTATACCAACGATGTACTCCAACAATCCGCTCACCGTGAGTATCCTAGAAGCTCGATAGGGGTTAAACAATGTTTCACTGCTTCACCACGTTATACATTTCGATTGATAACTGCAGACATTGTAGATGTGAAATCAGTAGAGGAAAAATTCCATTCCCATTATAGTACTTGGAAATACCAGCTAGTTATTTAATCATAAAATAGTTGTCACTAAAACAGTTTGAATATAATATTATGAGAAAGGTGCAAGAATCATCACCCTTTTCTTTCTTTTCCCAGAAAGTGGGCACCTTTACTTCATCAAAGTAAACTTGTAGAGAAAGAGCAAAAGAACAACCTTGTAGCCTAAGCAAATTGAAAAAGGATGAGATTCTTAATTGATTCCCAACGTGCACGAGACCATTCCGACTGGTTTCATATCTATAATCAATACTTCTTGACAACTTTACTTGTATAAAGAATTTCTCAGCAAATTTTTTTCCTTTCCTAGATTTTCCGGGAAAGTGGACAACCGACAAGGTTCTCCACCCTAGTAGAAAAGTGGCTTCTGAGGCTTTTGACCAACTTTTTATCTTCTGTTATGTGAACGTATTAAAAACTTCTTTGCAGTTGCATAACCAATTTCACCTACAGTCAAAGAACCTGAAGTCTAAGCCATGAAAATGACGATCATACCCTGAACGCATGTAATGAAAAAGTCAACTGGGAGGCCAATTCCAACTACAACAAGTGCCCATTCCTTCGAGGAATGACCAAAGTGCCCTTGACAGTTTCTTAGAAACAGGGAAAGCAAACAACTGCCGGCCCTTGCAGGTGTAAAGAATCAAAACCGACCAGCAATTACACCACTGTTCCATTGCTGTCATCCATGGGGAGACCACAATACCCTCCTCTTTCCAAGAACCCCCTTCCAGTTTCCACCCTCCTTCCCCCCTTTTTCAAACCCACGTATAAATTCACCCACACCCCTTCCCCTATTTTCCTCACACAAACAAAGAAACAGAGCTCATTTCATTCCGTTGAACAAAATAGAGAATTAGTCCGGAGTGGCTCCTAGGTCACCGAACGCCATTCCAATTTCCACCATCCTTCCCCCCTTTTCAAACACATATAAATCCATCTTGTTTTCCCTAGAAGAAATATTTTGTGGTGTTGTCTAAAAGCGAGGATCAGATCCAAGATTAACCCTTCAGTGAAGATCACAGAACAATGGCAGGAGTTGGAAAGAGGGTTCCGGATGATTTTGAGGATCTGCTGCCGGAGATGGCGGATAAGCTCGGCGGAGAGGGCTTGATAAGAGAGCTGTGCAATGGGTTTCAGCTGCTGATGGACAAGGACAAAGGAGTAATTACTTTGGAGAGCTTGAGGAGGAACTCTGCGCTTTTGGGTATGCAGAATTTGAGAGAAGATGAGCTTGTGAGCATGATGAAGGAAGGAGACATGGACGGCGATGGGGCCCTGAATCAGATGGAGTTTTGCGTTTTGATGTTCAGATTGAGCCCTGAGTTGATGGAGGAGTCTTGGATTTGGCTTGAACATGCGATGCAAGAGGAGACTAATAAGAGACCTCAATCTTGATCGTTCATTAATTGATTTGTAATGTTCTGTTTCCATCTTCATTGTTATGATCGTCCATCCTGCAACTACGTTGAAAAATAATAGAGAAATTACACATATACCGGTTTGACTGATTTACATATATTCTTATTATTTATATAATTTTTTTTCAAAATAATCATTATAAATCAGTGTAATTTTACTTGTTATACATCAGTGACGTATATAAGAATTAGCTTAAATTGTCAATAACATCTTGTTCTACACTAATAAGAAATAGAAAAGATAAACAGAAAATACTACTACAACTCCAATAGTTTATTCTTAAACTCTTATTGAAATGCCAATATTAGCACTCTGTCTATATTAAAGAAGAATTGAATATGTATTGCACGAGGAGAATGAGCCAAGCACTGCAGGCGAATGGATCAGTAAAAACTTGCACGACGGTGCCATTACCAGTTAAGAAAGTAATGTCGAAGTTTCACAGGAGCATTTTTTATATAACTTGAGATGTAGCTTTGTCCATCACGTAAATCAGTAGGTGATGAGGTGGTAAAGATCCAGAAACTTCCCTATATATAATAAAAGCCGTTTTGGCCAGTTGTATCGAACATTTAAAAATGCACTTGCCACTACTTGCATAGCATGATGTACACAAGGCCAAGACTTATCATGCAAGATATATACATGTCTTCGTATATTTTGTGTTAAGATCTGACGGAAAATAATTATATGTTCCGTTTGTATGTTAGTGTTTCTCTAATACTACTTCAACTTACTGCCTGATTAAGTGAATTTTGTAAGTTTTATAAAGATATATTTTTTGGATTTATTGCCGTTGTCACATGGCAAGTTGATCAACTAATACATTGCCACACTACACGCATCAAGATCTATCCACAACCAAAAAACAAAGTATCTACATAGAATCTGAAAAATGTCCCCAACCAAAGCAACATAATTCAAAAACATCACCAAAACAGAATATATTAATTGAAGCATCAAAGTAGGTAATGCAAAATGAAGTTCATTGAATCATTGAAATGAAATTTTGGCATTGGAAGAAGCCCAAGAAAACCCCATCATCTGAGACCTGATCTTCTCTCTTTGGAGCGAATTCTTAGCTTTGCAGTGTCCAGTGCACAGAATCATTTCCTCCAATGCTTTCCCATGCTTGAGCAGGAATTTCGCTAGACTAACTTCATTTTCGCACTCTTGAAATCCATGGATCTTCACGACCTTCAGATTATGTAAAAACGACTTCAAGATTTGCGTTTGTGATTCCCAGTACTTCTCTTCCTCGGAGTTCGACATCTCCCACAAGTCCTTGTTCCATTGCTATGCAAATGCACATAGATTAGAAGCTAAATTAGGATTCAAGACGCAAATTAATCGATACCATATAGCACTTACTCTCCTTTCGATCTTGTAATCGTTGATGATCTTGAGAATCAAAGTGTGCAACATGGGAGAGCTCCTGAATATGCATGCTAATCCGGGGACATTATTCTTGTTGAAACCCGTATGCAACTCCAATGACTTAAGATTGATGAATGGATGAAGATAAACAGCAAAGTAGTTACTCTTTGATAGAATCTGCGAAGAACAAATCATAATAGATAATGTCACGCATATGCTTATATGGCAACAATGCTCTTGTATGATCACCAAATATTGTTAAACTGTGAAACAAATCTATACATTAGAGTGTTCAAAATCAATCTAATAAAGATATGCGAATAAAGACGCCAATATTCACAATCCAATACTGAACTTTGTAGGTGTCAAATTAGGTATTATGCATGTTAGAAGAACTAATTCTCAAAGACATATATATGTCAAAAGAATATAACTACACTGTTAGTCTAGTTGGTGCTTCTTTTCAACTCCTGAAAGAGGTACTACTTTTATCAAAAAAGGTTGAACTGTACGGATTTGATGTTAGTTTGGCTGGGACTTTTCTTCCCCGCATTGGAATAGCTATCAGATTCAAATCCTCGACTGGTAACTCTCAGTATCACTTGTATTAAAATAAGTTTAGTTGATATTTTTATTCTCACAGTTGAAAGAGGTATAATGTTCAAATCTCCCAACTTCCACTTGTACAAAAATAAAATTAAAAAAAGGGTATCAGATTCAAATCCCCTACTACCACCAGTGGCGATTGTATCAAAGAAAAAGTTGAAGTATATATACCTCAACACATATGCTTTCAAGCCTCAAGCAATGAGCATGAGAGAGGCCCACAAAAAGATTGGACACACTCTGAAGCTTTGCCACACTACTAATGTCTCCATCCATCAGAAACAAACTAATGCTGGCGTCATCCACACAACTCACGTTCTCCAAACAACAATTATCAGTGATGGCATTGTTCTCCCAAACAACAATTCTCAGCCTCGGCGCATCAATCTTCACCCAGCTCTTTTCGATATACGAATTGAAACAGCTCACGATCTTCAACCTCTCCAATTTCGCACCCGAAACGTCCAGCCCTTGGAGCTGAAAACAATTCTCGAGGGTGAAATCCTCAAGGACCCGGCACCCGACCCGGAGATGCTTCAACCCCGAACACTTGTCCAGTCTGAGTTTCTTGAGACTAGGAAATGAAGTATCCGAAAACATTTCGGATAAGGACGGCTGGTTGTGTAAGACAACCAGCGAGAGTGATAACGAGTGGAGCGATCTGAATCCACTCGTCATCACTGACGTCGGTGGTAGCCGGAATCCCGGGTAGCGCGACGTCAATTTGAAGACGCGGAGAGTGTCGGAAGCGACGACGCACCGGGGGAAGTTGAAGTAATCCTCTGTGGCCACCTCCACGTCTAGCTCGTGCACCTGCCGTCGGATGGCGAGGCGGATGAGATTGTTGAGGCGGGAGAAGCTGATGCGGGACCGGATGCGGAGGGTGCGGATATCCGAGCTTTTGTCGCGTAGCACGAGGACACGTGTGATAATGTCCGGTTCTTTCGGGTGGGGTGGTGATGGTGATTTGGTTGGGGATGATGATGATGATGATGATGATGATGAGGAGGAGGAGAGTAATTTGGCGGATGGGTTGAGGGTGGTGAAATCGAGGTCGGGTAATGAGGACCAGATGGAACGCCACCGTTTTGAGAGGACGGCGGTTTGGGCGACGGATTTGATGGGGAGGAGGAAGAGGATGTGGTGGAGGACGGCATCCGGAAGGTCACTGATGCGGTCGGCATTGTTCTTCTTGTTGTTGTTGGTAATGCTGGTGGTGGTGGTGGTGGTTCTGGTGAGGTTTTTTTCGTCTTTGATTCGGTTATTTTGGCTGTAGAGGCTGAGGAGGAGGAGCTTTCTTTTCTTGGCGGATCTGGTTTCCATTTTGGGGACTAATGGTGGTGATGTTTTCTTTGGGGACTTGTGATTTCAGTGACTGGATTGATCTAGTTTTAGTTTTGTTGTTTGAGAGTTTTGAGTTTACGGAGTTTATGGATTGAATGGTTCAACCAGGTGGGAACGGGAACAGCGTTTGAGTTTGTTTCAAAGTAAAATTTGAATCTGTAAATTGATTTTTTTTAATAAGGATAAATCCTAGGTGGAAAATATTCAATAATGCTTGCAAGATATATTAACACTAGGTGATGCCAGGGGAAGTAGTCCCTCTGCTATACCAACTTTAATCTTCCAATCAGATAGGTACCGGTTCGCTTCGGAGTCCCGAGGAGCACGAATAATCATTCTTTCGCAAGTTCTTTCCATGTCCGACATCTTTCACCGACCTCTCAATTCTCACCACTTCTAGACGGCAAAGAAAGGGACTCAAAACTTTGAGCTTTATCATTCCAAAATTTCACTTCAGTGCAGTCTTCATTGTCCAACACAATGTTGTTCCATCTCTGAAAATGGCATTTGTTTCTTTGTCACCATAGCTAGGACCAAATTGATCAAGTATAGAAAGAAGAATTATGACAAAATACACCTACATTCGGTATTTCAGTAGAAAAAGTATGGTATGTAATACTGAGTGTGGACTACCGGACAACTCTTGAATTAGCATGATATAAGAGACGATACGTTCAAAAACACTGGAATTAAGTTTCAAGGTCTTGTGGTTCATAAATGAGAATGATCGACCGCCCTCGAAATATGTCTTGGATAGAGTTTGCATATATAGATTTCAATAACAACCTCGTGAAAAAATTGGGTTAACAGTCAAAGAGAAAGGGCGGTGAGATGTAAGGTGATTAGGATAAGAATTCTGATGCGAGGCTAGGACAAGTGAGGGAGATCGGGTACACTCCTGTGAGTCCGAGAAATACCTCCGAGAAAACTCTTCGGAAAACCTAAGAAAACAAAAAGGATAAGTATTGAAGGCACCTGAGAAAACCTGAGAACTAAATTTTGTCACAAGGTTGTGACAAACAAAATTTTTATCACAACCTTGTGACAAACAAAATTTTGTCACAACATTGTGACAAAACTATATTTTATCACAAAGTTGTGACAACAAATTTAGTTTTGTCACGAAGTTGTGGCAAGCAAAATTATGTTACAATGTTGTGATTGTCATAAAGTTATAACAAAACTAATTTGTCACAAAATTGTGAACAAAACTAATTTTGTCACAAAGTTGTGACAAAACTACTTTTGTCACAAGGTTGTGACAAAACTATTTTTGCCACAAGGTTGTGACAAAACTAAATTTTGACATAAAGTTGTGGCAAAACTAAATTTTGTCATAAGGCTATAACAAAATGAAATTTGTCATACAGTGCTGATAAAACTAATTTTAATTTTTGCGACAAAACCAAATTTGTGAGTCACAAAGTTGTGACAAAACCAAATTTGTTACAAAATTATGACAAACTAAATTTTTCACAAAGTGCTGATACCACGAAATTTTGTCACAAAGTTGTATCAAAACTAATGTTGTCACACCGTTGTGACAACTAAATTTGACATCCATACTAGAGATGTCCTCTTAACCGATCCACTATGTACATACTCTCTCTAAAATTTGAGTATAAAAGCCATTGATTAACATATCCATGTGAGCTTTCATAAACTAAAGTTGAAAACTCTAAACAACGTGAGATGAGTTATACGATAATTTTCTTACAAATTGATGAAAAGCAGAATAAGGCCGCAGACATCCAAGCCGAGCTGGATAGAATAAGGGGGAGTACTTAGGCCTTGGAGGAACAGTTACAGAAGACTTTAGCCAGAGGAGGGCTCGAATCCCATATCTCTGAGTAGTTACAAGTACTTTGTGGAAATTGGCTAAAATAGGCCCATTGGAAAAACATTGTGCTAAAACAAGCAACTGGTCATTTATTAACTAGGCAAATTGCTACAGTAAATTTACAATTAAATCCCTAACTCAAAGTGTGGTCATAGCCCATTGTAGTGTAGTCGTAGTTCACCATAGTGTGATCGTAGTTCATCATAGTGTAAGCGTAGTCCATTTATGAAAAAATAAATTACTATTTACAATTTGCAATTAAATCCATGGGTACTTAGTGTGGCCATAGTCCACCATAGTGTGATCGTAGTTCACCATAGTGTGGTCGTAGTCCATCATAGTGCAACCGTACTTTATCATGTGTGATCATAGTCTACCATAGTGTAGTTATAGTCCATTATAGTCCACCATAGTATGTTCGTAGTCCATTTCAGAAAAAATAAATTACTATTTATTAGGGATGACAATGGGTCGGGTCAGGGTAGTACTATCTCCATACCCATACCCATTTATGATTTTAATCTCCATACCCCTCCTACATTTTACTCCTTTTGTTTTTTTTCATATTTTTATTTAATTAATTTTTTTTTTTTTTTTTTTTCTTTTTTTTAAAAAATAAAAAAAAAAAAAAAAAAAACAAATTTTGCCTCCATACCCATTAATATTTAATCGGGTATCCTCATACCGGCCTCCATGGAGATTAGTATCTCCATACCCACCTTCATACCCGCCTCGTATAGAAAAAAATAAGGACAATATTAATAATAAAGTTCTATAAATAATCATAATCTATTAATAATTGTTTATAAATTGTTAGGATTATAGCTTCATTTAAGTTGGGGTGATTTCTAAAAGTTTATATAATTATTATACATATTAATTAATTATATATATGTTGTATATATATAATCGGGTCGGGTTCGGGTTGGAGACTAATAATACCATACAGACCCCATACCCGTCATGGGGATTTTAAAAATCTCCATACCCGCCTCCATACCCATTTAGCTCCTCCATACCCGCTCCATCAGGGGTGAATACCTACGGGTACCCATACCCGTGGAGATTTTTGCCATCCCTACTATTTATAATTTGCACATAATCTCTCATAGTACGTACACAGTCTCTTGTAGTATCCATATTGTCTCTGTAACTCGGCAACTTCACGCCATTCTTCCCGGCAAGTTCATGCCATGCTTCTCACCTCATCAAAATAACACCAACCGAGATGAGTTTCACAATCAACTTGAATTCCCAAACTTTAGCATATATTACTCAACTTTCAATCTAAAAATATAAATGTCTTCTTGCGGACTCACACTGGACGTACTTGGAGTCGTCGGCGAGGAATTGAGCCTGAAAATTGGTAAATTCATGGTGTTGATTTCTCTAGCGGCGGCTCCGATGTCGCTGAAGCTCAAGGCTAAGACCCTCTTGGCCTCGATTCACTGGGTTTTGGACGCCGAGAAGCCCAAGAACATCTCCGACGATAAATAGTCGGCGATTTCCGCACCATGACTGCACTCCACGACCAACTCCAACTTTCAAATTAACACAAATTCACTCCAAATAATTATCCAAGTGTTCGATTATGCTAGTTAAAATCGTATCATCTCACTACACAACTCAACTTGCAACTTCCGAATTACACAACTTCACTCAAACCCAATAACAACCCAAGTTCTCAAACAAAATCAAACTGAAATTTTTTTCAAAACAATACCAATTCATTCAAAACCAACAACTACCCAAGTCCCCAAACAACACAAATTCAATGAAAACCAAAACAAGAAGAATCCTCTGAAGCAGCTGATCCATTCGGCCGAGCCCACTCCAAACTCCTCCGAGCTTGGTTCTCCATCGGCACTGGCGTCAGCCTAACTTTAGTCGTCTCCATTTCCATCTGAAGTGGCCGATCCTCGAGTTTGACAAGCTTGACCTCCCAAAGCTGGAGGGGAGCGACGGACACGGCGAGGAAGAAGGAGGCTCTGTGGGCAAATTGGCAATACTTTAGCAGAGGGACTTTGTTGAACTGTAAAAATTCACAAAAAAAAAAAAAAAAAAAAACTGATTACAAATGAAGGCAATATATTGGTTCATGCACAAAGCTTACGTGGAGTCTCAAAGGAGTTTGAATATGTCAACAAACTACTAGATTATGGTTCACACCCTTCTTTTTGAAAAAGATGCTGAGTAGATCGGGTAAAACCCCAACCAAAAATAATCAGATCTTTGAAGATGAGTTTTGACTCAATAGAAGGATAAGGTCATGAAAATTGGAAAATAGGATTGACCCCACTTTTTGGAGAAACTATCTCATTTTTCAAAGAGCAGAAACGTGGTCAACATGAAGTCTCCCTAATGAGTAATCCGCAACAACTTCCAACAAAAGTTGTTAAGATATTTGAATATCAAAAAGTTGAAAATTAAAAAAGGATGCTGATTTGAACCTTATCATGTCCACTGCCTATATAAAGAGACACTCTCGTAACAGAAAGGGGAGAAAAGAAGAGAAGAGCAAGCGGACGTGCAGAAGAAGCGGCAGCAGAGTAAACGGTGGAGGAGAAGTGGCGAGCTGGAGGAAGAAGACAAGCGAAGGAGCACCCGAAGGCCATCGAAATCCAAACGTGAAGGAGAGTTTCATCAGCTTTCAACAAGCAAACTTGGAAAGGTACGCAACCATCCGTGTTACTTGCACTCCAGCACAAAACCACCATCATCCGACGAAGCCCATACTCGAACCAGCCGTGAAAGTTGCCCGACAGATGTCCATAACCGTTGCTGCCAATTCGGAGAAGATGACAAATGACCGAAGCCGCTAGGAAGCCACGAAGGCAAGCTGCTTCACAAGTCACAGCCTTCCCATAACGCTCCCCAACGGAGTCAAAAGTGCAAAAGGAAAGAGCTATCGTCACCGCCGCTGGTCCAAGTACGAAGGGCATAGGCGACAAGCAATCCAATTTGCATGGAGGCGATAAGCAATGGAATCAAACCAACAAGCTCAACATCACTGCATTTTCAGCAAAGGAACCGTGCTGCTTGTTTCCGTCATTTCCCACTCTGCCAACAAGGAAGGCATGGAAGTCAGGAGCAAGGACTAGGACGAGGGATCATTTCAGCTCAAATGCCAGATGATCAAAACAGACACTGTAGTTGTTTCTCTACAACTCAGCCCAATTCATGGATGACTCCCAACGCCTATTGACACCAAGCTGTCACCAACCATCATCAACGATCACCAACAAGAAGTCACCGACGCCGGAGTAGAAGGAAATCATCTCTATAGCAAGGCTTAAAGGTCCTCATCGACATCGTTCGAACAACATAGAACTAAGAAGCAGAGCAAGGAATTTCCTTTTCTTCCGAGTACAAGTCATGTGTTGATTTCCTTTGTTAAATGATTCTCCCTGTAGCAAGGCAAGGATTGTTACTTGGCAGACGTAAGAGATCAGACGAAGGAGAAAGGTGTAGAAGCCGGCACATCAAGTGATCACCATTTTGAGTTGAAAGCTAAATAAATATGCTCTCTCTTGATTGCGGGTCTGTTGTATCTGGATAAGAAGTTGACTGACAGTCATTTGTGAAACTAACAAATGAGTTCCAATTCCAACAAGAAGGCAGAGACGATTATTCACCGCAGCCCACCGATCAAGAAGTCAAGAGTTAATTCCAAGACCAAATGAAGTAATTCCTATATGTTTTGCCGGCGACTTCGACCGAGTCTTGGTGTTGTGGAGCTAAAAAATCAAGGAAACCTCTCCTCTGACGGTCGAAGACAAATAATGCAGGCCACTTACTCCAAAGCTCGAAAGAGAGGACCAAATATGACAAAAGCCAAGTTGTGTTTGTTTTTTTTTTAATCTTATTTAAGAAAGATGATGGAACAGTGCACAGTACAAGTAAAGGCAACACAAGTCAAATTGCAAGTCCAAACAACAAATGTCCTGCAATGTTACGTGGATGAATGGTCAAAAAGGCATGGTGCATACTTTTCAAAGCAAGTCAAGTTCAACAACTTCCAAGTTAAAGAACAAAAGGACAAGGCTATAAAATATGCATCAGTAAAGCTAAGAGTCCTTCATAAAAGCAGACAAAAGGAGACACGCTAGGAAGGAGAGCAAGTCTGACAAAAAGTAACATCAGCTCACGCACCACTTGATGATTTGTTCATTTCGTCGATGGACCGCCAACAAATCCATTTGATGATGGATCTACCAGACATCCGCCACACCAAGCCCAATGGGCCTGGCTCACAAGCTTCTTGTTCATGAGCCCATGATGATGACACGAACCATCAAAGACTCAAATGGCGCTTCCTCAACAAACTCCCCGGTCGCCGACTTGTATCAAGCCGAAACAAGAGACAAGCGAGTAGAAGGCAACAAATAAATCAAAGACGGACCAAGCAAGTATCAACCGTTGCTACCAAGTCCAACCCAACAAAAGAAAACAAATACGGACCTAGCAAGTCTCAACCTCTGCTACAAAGTCCAATCATCAAGACATGTCAAAATCAAATCCCCAAATCAAATCGAAGGCTCTAAACCTTCACTGTTTGCAAACACAAATTCCGAACTACGTTGGTTTGATCCCGAAATGGGTACGTAGGCAGTCTAGATTTATCTAGATGCAACCGCCAAATCCAAACACAAAATCGAATCCCTGGTTCACTCCAAATTCATCCAAAACCTTACCCAAAAATTGTTCAAAGCCTAAACAGTCATCCAAATTGTTTCAAAGGCCCAAACACAAATCTTTTTCGACAAAGCCTTTCGCTTGTCAAAAATCTTGAACTACGAGTGACTTGATTCCTCGATGGATACGTAGGCAACTCGAGACCACTTCTCGAGTGCAGTCACAACAAATTCAAAACCATCATTTCGCGTGGAGGACGTTCCGACGACAATTTTAATCAAAGGGTGTTCTCTTTCGAAACAAGAGATTGTAATTAAGAGGCACATGTCTTGGATGGGTCGTACCTAAATTTTAAAACCCCATTATTTACATAGTGGTGGTGAAATTATGTTTGTCAGAATTTATTTACATTTTTCTGTCAACAGACTTCTTTTGCAAATAGCCAATACTTTTTACATTTTAGCAAGAATTGTCCTAACTGACTATTTTAGCACAATAGTTTTCCAATGGGCCTACAAGTACTTTCTCCGAAATTGCAACAGTGGGGTGAACATCAACTACCGGTTCGAACAGAGGGCTTGTATGGGGATCGTGCCCATAGCACCGAAGGCTCATGAAGATTCCAAAGAGGAAGAAAACCAAGAGGATAGGGCGTGGTCACCCCATTCCAAAGAAAAGCAACAAGAGGAGAATATTTATGGCTAGTGATATTTAAGCGATGATTAAAAGCAGCCCATCGGGGAAGGCAAGTATCTTTACAATTGCATTTTGGTGAAAGCATATATGAAAATAATACAAAACATTTCAGAGATAGTGTTTCAAGGCGGTGGAACAGTACTGCGGATATTGACTCTCCACTAATTTACTTTGCTCATCACGAATTTTCGCGGCATGACTCGGATGTGTCTTGTCTCATTCGAATAGAAAGCTTGGAGAAGTCAAGAAAAGGAAAGGAAGCCCACAAACACGTCCATCTGTTGGACAAACCACTAGTTCTGCAGCGAATGGGTTCTAGTTATATACAAATTAGAAAGGCACTTGCGTGATCAACAAGGAAACTAACTTCTTTTATTTCATCAGCGGAAAAAAAAAACACAATCCAGTCCTAACTGGCGATACTTCTACGATAAAAAGTTTAGAAATTTCATAAGTTGATTGATTCCCTTTGCGGCAAATTCAGAAAGAAATGTTTATATTCGTATCTATCATCTAAGTTGAACCCAACTTCAAAAACAACAAAGCATATTATTTACCAAAAAAACAGCAAACCATACGAACAAAGGACAACAGACCTTGGAATAAGCCAAATGATTCCCCACTTAAGGCTCAGAGTCCGTGTGTATAGTACTTTCCGGTGCTGTGGATGAGAGACCTCGTGATGCTTCTTCCAACCTCGTTGCCTTTCTATATACAACCACTTGCCGAACTGATTTCTCACCAATCTCGACATTCTCCCCAACTTGGTAGTAAGCAAGAACAATCTTTTTTAGGGCAACTTCTTGCTTCATCAAGATTTTCAGAAAATTATTTTCTTCTTCTGTTCCAGTATATGATGTCATTGTAACTTGCTTCAGCCTCGGTATGCTGAATTCGACCGGTTGATTTAATAATTCATCTGGTAAATTCTCCTACAAATTACAAGACCAAGGTTAAAATATGCAGCAGGGACCAGCTAAAAGGATGATACACAGAGGTGATATTGAAACATGCAGAATCGATATAATTCAGTAAGTGAAAGTACTCACATCTTCCTCTATCTTGTAAAGGTATTCCAGAATCATCGTCTCAAGATTAGGAGAGAGCTTAAGCAGTGCAGCCATGCCAACAAGATCATATTGGGTATACCCCGTCTTTAGCTCTAACAGAGTGAGATTGTGGAGCACAAAACTTTTGGGGAGAGAATCCTTTGATGTCAGAAACTAAGGCATATGCACAAATAAACAAGTATGACTATCAGAAGCTATTCAATAGCAAAATTCTTTCAGAAACCATTGGTGATAGTACGGAAAAAGGCCAAACAGGTTTAACAGAAAAATTGAAATTTGAAGATCCCTGAGTTTACAGAGGTTAAGCCAACGAGATTGACCAGCTATAAAATAAATGTGGCAAATCAATGTGGTGGAAAGAGTTAAAAATTGACTAAAGCATGCCCAGATACAGTGAAGGACACGCTAGCAAATTCCATTTCCAGCTATTTTATAATAAATATTCCCAGGGATACTCTTGAAGCCACAATATCGTAAAGACTAATATAATTCTGCAGAATGACATGGTTGGCCATCAGTTAATCTTGCTTACAATTACTGAGCATCAATGCAGAACCTGTTCTTGTGTTCTTAGATAAGCAACAGGTATATGACCTTTTCTTGGTAGCTCATTTTTTTACAACAAATGCATACAGTGCCATAAAGATACAATATTTCATTTATGCACACCCAACTTATCGCACCAAAAGAAAGGAGGTATAATAATCACAGTAAAGAGAAGTATTAATTTTCTTTACAAAGTCACCAACCATGTCACTATGCCAGTTGATGAAACATAAAAGAAGGAAATTCTGTTCTTAGTACACTTCTAGATTGTAATTTTACAGAAGGAATGTAATCCTCACTTAAGGGAATGTTACTTTTCGTCCTATACACTCCTATAAACATATAAGTATCCAACCTCAAAAGCTTCAATGCAGCAACTTGTCTTCAAATCTTATTAGTGATAGGACATATAACAGTCCACAAAGAACCATGATATTTTCCATACCATTCAATTCGCTGACCACTTATTAATCTCCTGAAACTACCCATTTGCATACGCACTGATCATTCCCTCTGTCTAAACCAAATCCCTGTTTACTAATTACCCACACAATCTTCAACAAGAAGCTAAAAGGTGTTACTTTCTCATTATCTATTGCCACATACAGAAACCATTGAAGCTGCCTAAAGTGAACCAATATCGAAACAGATAAACAATAACCAATAACAAACAACTGTCTAGAAGTTACCTTAAACCACCAATTTTGCACTCCAAGACGCTTGATATTAGGCGCTTGTTCCAGAAGCCTGGCAACCTTGCTCCAATAACCGTAGTTCCTAATACAGTGCGGAATCGAAAGCCGAAACTCAACGAGAGAGGACGCATTCTTCAGCCAAAACCTGTCAAATCCACAGCAATCGAAAGTGATGGAGCGAAGATTGGGGCAATCCACCATAATCGACTCTTTGAGCTCCTCGCAATCATAAAAGTAGCCAAGCACAAGCCTCTTAAGCCTGGAGCTATATATCTTCAAATGGTGGTGGCCCCCAGTGCTCTGAAGCTCCAAAGCCTCCAAATTGGGGCAACCCAGGATCAAATCCCGCATCATCTCGTCCGTTAAAAACACCTGATCGAGAATCATCGACCGGATCGAAGAAAACCTCATGGCGGCCAAATTTTCCGGCAACGTGAGATCGCACCGACAAAGACCCAAAATTTCAACGGAGCCGTTTCTGAGAACAGAGAAAGGGAAATCGTACTGGTGGTTATCGTTTTCCTCGCGGGCGCTGTGGAAGTCCTTGTGGATGAAGAAGTCGAGGTAGAGCCGCCGCGCGCGGAGGTGGTGCACGGCAGCGTAGACCCAGGAGTCGACGCGCGAGCCGTAGTAGTGGTGGTAGATGAAGGAGAGGCGGAAGCTGTGGATTGGGGATTTGAATCGGCGGATTAGAACGCGGTCGACGAAATCGGCGAATAGTTGGCCGGAATCGGAGGGCGGAGGGCGTGGCGGGAAGAGCTCGTAGGGGAGATTCAGGGAGGGAACGCGGGACCAGAGGTGTCGCCATTTTTTGGAGATTAGAGAGGTCTGGACGGAGTCCTTGGTGGGGAGGAAGGTGAGGATGTGGAGGAGGAGCTCCTCCGGGAGGTCGTTTAGGGTTAGGGTTTGATTGATCGGAGCTTCCATGGCGTCGATTTCAGAGGTGTTCGGCTCGTTTGGGGTTCTCGGGGTTTGCAAAGTGGTGCACATAATCCACCGTTTATTGAAGGGTGCAACTCCACAGCAGGAAAAAAAAAGGTGCAACTTTACGATTCTCAAAAAAAATTACTTAATCAATAATAATGAGGATGAGTAAAAATGAAGCTCGTTAATTATGTGCATTGATGATAAAAAGAAAAGAAAAATAGATCTCATTAGTTTTTGATCAAAAGAATACTAATTTTATTGATAGAATTTAGCCAGAAAACCAAACAAGATTTGAACCGATGCCTCATTAGAAATCTTGCAAAGTGCAAGGGAAAGAATGCCCTATACTCTAAAGGACAAAGACATGCATCTAAACTACAACAATTACATTCAAGTTAACAATTTCAACCCAAAGAGGCCCAATAATAAAACAACATCAAACAAGCCCAAACCTAAAATGATTGAAGTTGCTGCAAAACCAAATTAGACTGGAACAGTCAGATCGGAATCAAGCAGATGCAGCTACGTTCACTACCAGAAAAATGGCATTTTACAACGGATAAAATCCGTTGTAAAATGGGAGGTATCATCTGTTGTTAAATCCCCTGTTGTGCTTTGACCCCTTTCAGACAACGGATAAAATCTGTTGTGCGAACACTTGCTTTACAACGGTCGTTCCACGGGCTGTTGTAAAACCAGGCCCGAAAATGCACCGTAAATGCAACAAACTATTGTTAGTGTATCCTTTTTACAACATTTTTTCTGAGGTTTATGGTGTCTTTAATGTACTTGTACAACATATTTGTTGAAAATCCGTTGTGTTTATAGCTCCGTTGTGTTTATAGCTGTTCCACAACGTTTAATGAACCTTTATGTTGTTGTTCACATTGAACCCGTAATAAACTATTGTATGTTGTTGTTCCATATCAGTTTTTTGAATCAAGCTTAAATTTGTTTTATTTTTTTTTTCCAGAATTTCATTCAATCAAGCATTCAAACCACATAACTTGAAACTAAGAATGCATTTCATTCAATATACATGTTCCATACACCAAATGCTTTAGGCAATTCATACTAGCAGCAAAATCAGCTTAAGAGCTGCCTTGTTCATATTTTCTAGCCTAACTCCTACATATCAAAGTTCCAAAATACTGACCATCAAAGTTTAAAAATAGTGGCCAGAATTCAACCTCCCATACATCATACCCTACAACCAGCATATACAAAAACCCAATAAATTGTCTAATTGGCTTTATACTTGTTCAGTGACCCTGAACATTATCAGCCACCCAAGCTGACTATTCTTGGCGTATTTCATTGATGTCAGCTTCTGTGAACTTCAAACTGGAACTTGTATCCCACTGAAACAAATGCAATTGTTACTAATGTGGCCTTTTGGAAACTTATCATCAACCCCAATATATAAAAAACTTGTTACCTTCTTCTCAAATTCCAATTGTTTGTCATAACAAATTTCCCTCATCAATCTCAACACATAATATCAACATTCGGTAACACCTGGCTGCTTAGGAATGCCCTAAAAGCAACATTCAATTCATGTGTCACCAGCTATTCCAAATTTCATGCAAACTCAGAAATTACAAACTAAAAGAGAAAAATAAATAGACGCCATATTATTCCAAACAACCATATGGATTTCCCTTATCAATGAATCAAATTATGAACCTGATTAATTACCACAAGTATCTTCATTTGTGAAACATATAGCACAAAAACCAATTGAATGAATTGATTGACCAAATTTGGACTAAAGTCACTACAATATAGAAAGCTTACCTTGTCTGCAAATGCTTTGGTAAAAAAACAGACTGAAAATTGAAAGTCTGCAAAAAAAAAAAAAAAAAAAGGTCACAGCCCATGATTGAAACATCATACCCAAATCATAATTAATCAATTACAGACAAGGTAAATGTAATCATAGCGTAAATGCAAGCATAACCCATAAGGCCATATAGTTTGATACCATAACGCAAAACAATTTGTAACTTACCATTTCAGATGGCAGTGCAGAGATAACGGAGATAGAATAAAATCAAACTAAGTCTAAAATACAATAGAAAAATCTTGTTATATATTCCAAGATTAGTGCAGTAAGCAAAAGCTAGCTAACTCCTATGAAAGGAAGCATATCATGCTAACCACATCACTAGAGGAAAACCATGACAAATATTCTACAGAATGCCTACAAGATCATTTTATGTGTGTTTGATAGACAGAAAACACAACCATTCGAATCCTCTGATAATAGTGACATATGTCAATTGAATAACCATAACACTGTAATAAATACCTAGTGCGTGAGCAGCAACGATGCTTGGAAGATTTTGAAGAAATATTTCCCCTTCGAGCACATCTGAAAGCCAAGGCAAAAGATCAGGGGAGTTATAGAAACCCTTTTACAGAATCCAAAGCCACAAGCACATACCATACATACCAGAGAACAAAAACAAAAGGTAGCAATAGCAATAGAAAGCATTTGGAGAACCGCCTCTGCAAATTTCCGGCTCACCAGAGCCTCCTTCCACTATGACATGTTTCTACTAACAAGTTCTTCAAAGAATAGAGTATAAAACTTGTAAGAATCAACACCTATAATTAGTCAATTAAGAGATTTCGATTTAGTACATGTACCTTCTAAAACCGTTATTCCTGAACCTCGGATCTTCTGCAGGCCAATGCACCATCTTGGATCACCACTCTGTAACAATAAGTTTACCCATCTCAGAGAACAATTCAGACAACAAGACTACAGTTCCACGATGTGAAACAAGAAAAAAGCATGTACGAACAGCATAAACTTCTAGCTTAAAAAATCATTTTGCCTTTCCAATAGAAACCAGTTCTAAATGCTAATGAGTGAGCAGTATTCAAAAAAAGCAGCAGAATGTCTACTGAAAAATAGACAATACTGGAGAATCCATAAAATCTAATACATAATACCCTGATGTCCCACTACCATCTCCATACTGGAATCCATAAATCTCCCAAAAAGCACCAAAATTGACCCAAAATCAAATTCTAACAGCTCTTAATTCCAATACACAACCCTAAAACTCATCGGATTTTTGACAATCATACCTCGTCAGCTTCGCAATCACCTTCTTCTTCACTGTGTTGTCGTCATTCCTCATCGCTTTCACCTGCGTTCTCTCACTCCTTCTCTCTTCTCTTCTCTTCTCCATCTTCCCTGACACCCACAAACCAAACCCCACAAACCAAAATAATGAGAATTTGAACACAATTAAACAAATAGAGAAGAAACGAATACTAAAGTAAGCCACAAACCCTAGAAATCAAGAGCCCAGGGGAATAACTACTTACACAGATCCATGAAAACGAAGCCGGCGTCGTTTAGAACCTCCCAATTGTCAAAGAAACCGATGAGTGGGGAGTCGATGGTGGTGTTGCTGGGTTGAATCTCTGAGCATTCCCAAGTAAACTTAATTATACCAACAAAAGCAAGCACCAACAAACACTTCGGTGAAATTCCTGAAACCCTAAAATCTCCAATCCAAAATTCAATAGAGAAGTTTACGAACAGAATAAAAATTCAACAATTGAGTTAGGGTTTTAGCAACGCGTTGCCGTGTCAACCTTGATGAAGTCGGCGTCGTCCTCAACCATGAGCTTGATTGTCGGCGACTGCAGTGCCACCGCCATTTGATGCCAGAAGACGAACTCGTCGGGTCGCGACACTTGGGCAACTGACCGGGCTCTGGAGCGCGACCCAGGGGCTTGCCAATCGAACTCTGCTCAATGATGGCAAACAATGGGTGGCGACGGCAAGCAACGGTGGAGAACAAGGGTAGCAAAGAAAGAGAGGGAAGAGAAGAAAGGGAAAGTTGTTTTAATTTTGTTAAGTGTTTCAGAACCCAAGGGAAAACTGAAAAGAAACACAGCAAAAAAATTTGGAACGCGTAAGAGGGAAATCACGCGCCCCTTTTACACAATAAAAAAATTTTGGAACGCGCAAGCGGGAAATCGAGCGCCACTTATTTTTGGGTTAGACAACTGAAACAACAAAAAAACTGTTGTAAATGCATTTAAGGAAAATTTCTGTTCATATATCTATTGTATAAAGGGGTGTTTTACAACAGATTTTAAATATCCGTTGCGAACATTCTTAATACAACGGTTTTCCTCGTTATCCGTTGTAAAACTTGTGTTGTCAATTGACATTTTTCTGGTAGTGGTTGACGGCGACCACACAACAACTGATAACGGATCCGACAGAGATTCTAGTACAATATTCTTCAAACTCTGTAAGCTCAGTGTAGGAGCGTGCTGATAATGTGTTGTACAATATTATGGCCAAGGAAAGAGAAGGAGAGTAAGAGAGAGATTTCAGGAATATGGGATTGATCTGAATGTGTTTCAGCCCCTTGTATTGTGCCTGTATTTAGAGTAGAGCAATTTCAGGGTTTACCGACTCTAATAGGAATGCGCCTAATACATAGAATCCATGTAGGATTTCTATTACATAATACCAAGGTTCAAAGTTTCAGTTTCGGTTAAAATTTCGGTCGTCAAAACTTATGGAAATTTCGGAAAAAGTTTCGATTTCGATGGAAATTTCGGTAAAAAAAAAAATTAAAAGACGAAAAACATGCTAGAACACCTATAAATTAATATCTCTACTTTCTATAGGCTCTAAAATCAACAAATAATGCAATTTAACACTTAAGCTATGCAACATTATCCATATGGATTAACTTTTATATACATAAGGGAGAAGAATGCGTGTTTTGCATTCCACTAAGCTGTTAATTAACATAATATCTTAAATGTTATTGTGGAATACTTAAGGTGAGTCATGAAACATACAATAATCATTACATTAACATTATAATATATCATAAGAGTTGTAAGAAATATAATATATCAGAATTGCACACACTATAAAACTATTATGATGAGGCTCATCTTTACTTCTTGATATATTATCTTGGAACTGGCAATATTGTTCCCATGACATTTGGTAGCAGGCGGAGTGAATGTAATATTCAACATGCATGTAAGAAAGTCAAAAGATCTATCTATGTAAAGCATACCTATTGTTTTGAGCTTGATAATTGACGGAGGAGTGGAGGTGGTAGGGAGAAGTAAATCATAAAGTACGAAGCCTATTGTTTGTTTGTATGATAAATGATGAAGGTAGAGAGAAGTAAAGCATAAAGTAAGAACCTTATTGTTTGTTTGTTAGCTTGATAATTGACGGTGGAGGTGGTAGAGAGAAGCTATGTAAATAAAACATCTTCACCAAAGCCTACATCAAAGTTTCACTGAAATTGTATCGAAATTTCACCGAAATTTACCGAAATTTCCAACATATTTCCGAAATTTCATCGAAATTACCGAAATTTTGGTCTTTTTCGATGATATTGAGACATACCCCGATTCAAATTTCGGTACTCCAAAATTAACGAAATTTCGGTATTTCGGCCGAAATTTTGAACCTTGCATAATACATCGAATCTAGACAGTATTTATGTATTCATACTTCTAGTTTACATCGTCAAAACTGGTATACAGTTTACAACATAACCATCATTGAACCCCAATGATGCCGCCATAACTGTTTCTGTGTTAGCATGAACTATTTCTGTGTATGCATGAAATGTTTTTGTGTTGGCACGAACTGTTTCCATGCGTCACAAACTACTTTTGTATTAGTAAAAATTGTTTTTGTGTCATACAAACTGTTTCTGTGTATGTGCTTTTTAAAAAGAGGATCTCGCATGTGGATTTTGTTTGGCTGTCATAGGTGATCCCTATTATTTTGTCTTTAGTGGTGAACATTAAAAAAAATATAGCATATTATAGAATTAAAGGTCTATTTTGTCCCTATGGGTCATTATCCATTTTTTTAATAGAATGTGAAATTCAAAATACTCCCAATAAGGACAAAAATATAGGTGACAGAAGGTCCAACCATTTACTTCCTACACCCGCAAGCCTATGACACGCTCACCTCTCACTTGCTGGCTCATCCTTAATCCACTTCAAACTCTCGTAACTATCAATTCCTGCCACAACAGCCCAAATCAACGACCTACTCCCAACCGAATTTCCTGGCCTCTAAATTTAATCTATTTGACTTGAGGATTAATTGAATTTTTGGGGCTCCGATGAGTGATGCAGCTAGGCAAAGACAGGGCAACGAAGGCGGTGGCTGAGAAAGAGAGCGGAGAGGAGGAGAAGTTGTAATTTTTGTGAGATTCAACAACTGATCTGGTTAATTTTGCAATAAATTGATACCAAACCCTGAGGGCTGAATCTAGTTTGGGTGTGACAGAATTGAGAGCAAAAATGAGATATGTTGGTGTTGGGTGTTGAGATATATCAAAATACATAGTAGATAATTGAAGTTCAATGGTTGAAGATGAAGATTTGAGATTATGTCACAAAGTATTTTTATGTTGGTAAGAACTATTTTTGTGTTGAATCGAACTGTTTCTGTGTTAGCAGGCGATACTTTTTTGTGGGCATAAATTTTGTGACACAATAACATGCACCCTCAAAAATACTGTGTTTGATCAGAACAATTGCTTTTGAAAAATAATTCTATAGTTTGACAAGCTTGAAGAAAGGCAGTTTTGGACCTCTCTCTCCACCTACAAATCCATTGGCTTTTTAGTGTATGATTTCTTTCAAATTCCATTCTTGATATTTGGATTGAATTCAGTTGATATTGCGGTCATCCAGAAAAGGGAGTTTCATATATGTGGTCTATAGAGAATCAGTAATGAAGATATATAAGCTTTAAATGTGGGGACAAAAGGAGGCAACTAGAAGAAGCAGGTGATTGGCAAAGATGAAGGTAGCAAATCTTGGGTCAGGGGTTAAGAGGAAAGAGAGAGAAAGAGGCGCAAGATGAATGGGTAGTGAGATAGAAGGGAGGAGAGAAAAAGGAGATTAAAGATCTCTATGGCATTGCTTGCGTGAAAGTGATTATGCCTCGAAAGTGATTTCACAAAAGTTTTCGGCGAAAAAAGTGTTTGGCAAACTCAAAAGAAATTCGGGCCATAATCACTTTCGCGACAGCTGATTATCAAAAGCAGACTAGGAGTAGCTTTCACGAAATCACTTTCATTTGGGACACGCTGGGTATTACAAAAATTGTTAATGAATTTTTTTTTCCAATGATTATGTATGATTATGTGTTTCAAAATATTTGTATGATTATGTATTTCAATTTTTCTTATTGATAATATTAAAATAGTTATTCAAGAATATGCCTTTTTTGGTCATTATGCACATCTCACAGCACTTTCCTAAAAATGTTTACTAAACATCTAAAACTGATTATTGTGATCCAAAGCAGTTTTGACAGAATGTTTACCAAACGTCAAACTGATTATCCCGAAAGCTAACTTTGCGGAAGTGATTTCGCGAAAGCACATCAATGCCAAACTGAGCCTAAGATATGGGTAGTGGGGAAGAAGGGGCGTGGGTTTTACATTAGTCTACATGCGGACCCATTATTTCGGTGGTTAAATGCTTATTTGTCTTTAAATATGAGCATTTGAAATTGTTGTCCTACCATAGAAACATAGTGGATATTTGTCCTTAATGGTCATTGTTCTAATACGGATGGCAATGTTACCCGAACCCCAAATACCACAAGGCTTGACACATTTGGATTGGGGATGGAATTGCTATCCCCATACCCGTCCATGGCTCGAATCCCCAAATTAACTAAAAATATAACTAAACATATGTATAATGTTAAATTTTTGTACTTAATTCATACTTTGTAGTATAAAATTATGTCTAATTTCTAACTTTAATGATATGATCGGATGATTAAATGTTGTACTACATAGATTAATGCATGTTTTCCACTTTTTTAAGAAAAATTTATTGAAAAAAAATCAAGAAATTCAATTTTGGGGGTCCAAATACCCGACGGGTATCCTTGAAACTCGAAATTTCAGGGATGAGAAAGTCATCCTCAGGCCCATCCTGGTCCATTACCATCCCTAGTCCTTAACAATAATCAATAAAAATCATCCAAACCCCGAAATTTCAAAAGCAAATCAAACATGCTACAATAGACAATATTAGGAGAGCTCATTGTGCTCCACTACTAACTTGTGCATCATTGTGAAAATATTTTTCAGCAATTATATCAGGAGAAAAACTTAAATGCAACGAACTATCTTTATTTTGGGCATCATTGACATGCACATTTTCATTACTTCATTACTGGTCATAGATTTTTCATGAATTCTAGCCTAGTAATCTAAGTTTCGAATTATGTGTAATAGACCCTATGAAGAGAAGAGAGGAGAATTCTAAAACAAAGACTTGAGATATTCAACAGTACAAGAACTGCTAAAATGGAGAGAGGAGAATGGATATGGGCTTTTTGGGGATTTGGTAGTTGTTTCTTGTTGTTGGGCCTCAGGAGCCATTTGCACCAAGGAGGAACCAAATGATGTATGTACAAGTAGTATTCTTTGTTAGGACGTTGTGGTATGAGGCACACAATTGCAATTGAAGCAGAAAAGAGAAAGATAAGGAAAATTGATGAACACCACTTGCAAATTGAAGAAGGATTTTACTATAACAAAGGATTACAACAACCTCTCTAAAATAAGGAGAGTACGATAGGAGAAATTCATTCCCTCTCAACAAAGGAAAGACGAAAAAATATTTATGAGAAACCTTATTTTGCTCTCTCTAAATCTCCTTCACCTTCTCTTCGTTTCTTCACTCAAAATGGGAGGATAACCGAGTAAGGGGAGACATGTATATATAGTGGAAGAAGGCAGTGCATTGTGGCAGTGGAGTCAACAAAAACGGCTTAATAAACATCATGGGCTGAAGAGTTTGATAATGAACTTACTTTCTTTCCTTTACAACTCATTACTTGTTTTACAACTCATGTACAACTTGATCCACTTCAATCCTTAGTAAAAAAAAGGTGGACTTACCGTCACAATTCTCCCACTTAAAGCCACTTTTGTAATGGTTTCTACTTGTCATTCTCATGCTGCTTACATTCATGCTAGGCTACTAAAGGATCGACACCAAGTAAATTTTTCAATATTGATATGCTTTGTTAGAATATCTGCTAGGTTGTCTTTAGTATGGATTTTCTGTAGATCCACACTTCCTTCTTCCACCTTTTCAAGAACAAAGTGATACTGAGCTCGTATGTGTTTTGTATGAATTGTTGTATTCTTTGCCAATTGCAAAGCGCTTTGATTATCACAAAATAGAGCAATATTCTCTTGTTTGTGTTCGAGCTGCTCACGTAGCATTTGCAACCAGATTGCCTCTTTGATAGCTTGTGTAGCTGCAACAAATTGTGCTTTTGTCATAGAAGTAGCAACAATAGACTGCAGTTCGAAACTCAGCTTACAGCTCCTCCAGCAAGAGTAAACACATATCTTGTGGTAGATTTACTTTTTTCAAGATCACCTACAAAATTTGAATCAACATAGCCTTTAATAGTAAAATCTGATCCTTCATAAAATAATGTAGCATTTGAGGAAACCTTGAGATATCTCATGATCCTCTTTACAGTTCTCCAATGATCTTTATCAGGATTCGTCATGTATCGATTAACCGCTCTCATCGCTTGTGCAATGTCTGGTAACATTGAACTACCCATTGTTGATGCGAATGGTACTCGAGAAATTTCTATCCTTTTTAGATCATAGCTAGGACTCATATCTGAGGAGAACTTGAAATTAATAGGAAGAAGGGTAGAAATTGACTTACAATCTTGCATATTGAAGTGGCGCAAGATTTTCTTTATATGGTTCTTCTTCTATAGCCAAATCTTCATATTATTTCTATCTTGGTAATTTTGCATCCCTAGAATCTTGTTTGCTGGTCCCAATTCATTTCAAACTCCCTAGTCAACTGTGCCTTCAAGTCTTTAATACGATCTTTGTTGGGGCATGGTACCAATATGTCGTCAACATATAACAAAAAAATAATAAAATCACCATCACCAAATCTCTTGTAGTAACCACAAGGATCTTAAATAAGTCTGTTGTATCCGAGGCTCATGATAAAGGAATAAAATCTCGTATACCAACATCTTGGCGCCTGTATGAGACCGTATAAAAATTTGTTCAACCTGCAAACCAAGTTCTCTTTTCCTTTTTCTTCAAAACTATATGGTTGGAGCATGTAGATTTCTTCTTCAAGTTCTCCATGAAGAAATGTAGTTTTCACATCCAACTATTCTAAGTACAAATCGAATGTAGCACACATTTCCAAGACCACTCACATCATTTTGAGTTGAACAACAGGAGATAATATTTTATTGAAGTCAATACATTATTTCTGAGCGAATCCTTTCACCGCCAATCTAGCACGATACCGCTCCACTTGGTCATTGTCATCTCATTTGATCTTGTAGACCGATTTGTTTCCAATGGGCTTCCTTTCTTGTGGTAGTGGAACAAGATCCCATATCTTATTTTTATGGAGAACTTCAATTTCTTCTTGCATTGCTGCAATCCGCAGAGAAGCTTATTGACTCTATGTAGCCTTATGAAAAGTTGATGGCTCTCCATCCTCAGTTGGTAGAAATTATGCAACATTTACCTCTATAATATACTCTGAGTGCCAAGCCTGTTCTCTCCTCTCCTGAGTTGACCGTTGAACTAATGGAGTTGCAAACTCAGCTTGCTCTTGTTCTTTGGGCTTTGATGCAGCTTCATAATAATTTGGAACTTCCTGTTCTTATCTATCTTCAACTTGAATTGTAGTAGTCTCTGATTTTTCTTTTGAAGTGCTATCATTTTCTTTTCATTGTACCTTGTCTTCTTATATATTACATCTCTGCTGATTATCACTTTGTGGGTAGTGGGATCCCACAGGCAGTACCCCTTAACTCCATCAGCATACCCCAAGAAAATGCATTTTCTAGATTTTGGATCTAGCTTTGATGTTTCATGTGCATTGTACATAACATATACAGGACTTCCAAATATATGTAAGCGAGAATAATTAACTGGCTTACCAGTCCACATCCCCATTGGTGTCTTCAGATCAATAGCGATTGATAGTGACCAGTTGATCACATAACGGGCGATCTTGACTATTTCAGCCAAAAATGACTTGGCCATCCCTGCAATTCTCAATATCGCTCTTGTCCTTTCTAACAAGGTTCTGTTCATTCGCTATGCTACTCCATTTTGTTGTGGAGTATATGCCACCGTGAGCTGTTTCTTGATACTTTCTTGTTGACAAAAGTTGTCAAATTCATCGCCGGTATATTTGCCTCCATTATCTGTCCTCAAACACTTGATCTTCTTTTTAGATTCAAGCTCCACCCGCGCTTTGAATGTTTTGAAAACTGGAAATACGTCTGTTTTCCTCTTGATTGGATATACCCAACATCTCCTGGAGTAGTCATTGATAAAAGATACAAAGTATCATGCACCTCCTAGGGACATAACTGATGCTTGCCAAACATCGGAATGGATCAGTTCTAAGATAGCTTTGCTTCTAGCATTAGAACTGCTGAACTTTAATATGTGTTGCTTGCTAGTAACACAATGCTTACAAAAAGGTAATGAAACCTTCTTGAGCCTTGGGACAAGTTTTTGTGCTACAAGAATCTTCAAACCTCATTTTGACATGTGGCCGAGCTTACAATGCCACATCATTGTTAATTCTTCTGCCAAACTTGCTAATGCAATAAACGGTTATCCTTCTTGTAGTGTTTCTCCTTTAAGCATGCACAAATTTGTAGCTATATTTTCCGCTTTCATCACCACAAGTGCGCCTTTGACTATCTTCAGGATCCCATCTTGAACATGGTACTTACACCCACTACTATCTAATCGTCCCAAAGACAATAGATTTTTTTTTCAGGCCCTTAACGTGTCGTACTTCCTGTATGGTGTCTACTCTACCATAATACAGTTTCAATTTGTTGGTACCGATACCGGCAATCTCCAAGGCATGATCATTTCCCATGAACACAGATCCTCCCGATATAGGTCCATATTGGTGGAACTATTCTCTTCGTGGAGTCATATGTCATGTAGCTCTTGAGTCCATAAGCCAGACATCAGTGAATCTCTGTCTACCTACACAACCCTGAGCATGTCGTATTTCCTGTATGGTGTATATCTGGTCAGACATTGGTAAGTCTTGCCAAACTATGGCTTTATACAGAACTTGGGAAACCAAACCATATTAAATCGATTTCTCAAAACGGCTACGATTGAGGGAAGAGTTTGATACTACGTCTTCGGTCCTCAAAAAGGGCGAACCAATGAAGTTGATTTGGCATTTGGTTTCAGCCAACAGGTGTTCCGAGCCCAGCTCTAGTCTTTCTCATCCAACACCAAATAGTGCTTAGGTTTCCGGCTAGAGATGGACATGAAAGGCTTTTTATAGCTACGTCAAGCTTCATACGGTTCAGCATTACTGCTTCAGAAGAATGTCTGGAATATAAAGTTTTAAAGTGGCGATTGTGTGGTTGAAACAAGTAAACAGCAGAAAGGGAAAGAAAAAAAATATGCACGGAATGACTTTGGACCACTGAGGTTCTTAGAATCATCGGCCTCGACATCCAATCCATACTTCCCTGGTTTCTCGTACCAGTTCCAAACAACGCTAAGTGGTAAATTTGGTATCTGGTGCTTGCATACGAAAGTATGAGACAGATGATCGTCCAAGCAAATAGAACATCATTTTTTCAAATATGAAGAAGCAAAGCAATAACGGGAGCAGCGCAGTGGACGAATCTTTCAAACTCTGCAAGTGGATAACCCATTGTAATTAAGCTCAACAATCTCAGAAGCTAATTGCATTTTGTAATATACACTTAATGTTGGAATATATGGACTAACATATATATTATATTAGGATTATGGCAATTAAACCATATTTAAGGATTATTGTATGGAGTTCTATCAATAACCTAAGTCGGATCGGATTACTTGAGTACAAAGTAACCCAAGTGCACAAGGAATGACACCTTATCAAGTTAACTTTAACTATATCTCATGTACAAATATTATAGGAATTAGGATTGATTATGAGTCCTTTATGGGAGGAACTTAATCTACCTAAGTCACTATATATTAAGGCAAATATAGGTCCCTACTTGTACTACAACATACAATATATCTCGCCCCATAGAGAGAGTAAACCTTAATACAAAGTAGAAGACTTGTGCTGCCAATTAATGTTGAAGGATGTACACTATTCACTCTACACTATTCAACATGTCTACAAGTCGTAACGTTCATCCGGGTCAGTAACTTATGTGTTTATGTTTCACAAGTATGATCTTGGATTGTATGTGATTGTATTGTTCTTGTTAATCACATACTTCTGTTTCTAACACTTCAGAGTTTCCAATGACCTCTGTGAGCCAGTTAGCAGCTCATTGGTGTCATTTGGTATTCTACCTTTTTGTTCCAGAAAATTTACTTTCAATCCTCTGACCTTTTTGGGTGACCACTTATAAGCTAAAATCAATAGAGCGCGGGATATTGAACTTGTGCATTTAGTATCAGAACCAGACGATGAGAAAGGAATTTAACTTGTTTCCGGAAGGCTACGATCCATCCCCTTGCTTAAACCTGGTATGTTAAGAATTGAAGTATTGCAAGTATCCGCGGAGCAAATCCCCTCCAGTGGCCTGGACTCTTTTGTACGAACAGGTCTCCAACTCATTTTACTTGCTCTGAGAGTAGCATCTTTCCTAAGCTTACAACTTGGTTGCGAGAAATATCTATTCAGACCACCATTCAACCGATGTTGAGAACCAGCACAGGCACTATAATTCTCTAGCGTGTGAACATGTTTTGCCCCATATCTGTAACTTGGTTCCTTCACCCAATGTGCTTTTGTGCATAACTGGCATTCTGTGGCCTACAACCTGAATATCTATCTCCTTTTCCATTGAAAGAGCAGGCTGTAGCATTTACTTTCTTAGTATCTTCGCACACACTAGAATCACAAGCTGGGATTTCAACTTCGCTACATTGATGTACAGTAGCATGTTGAATACCGCCAAGATCCTCAGGAAGAGCACTATTCTCCAGTGAGTTTGAGTGAACAAGTTTAACCTCATATCTGTAACTTGGTTCCTTCACCCAACGACTGTTCTGCCAATGACAACCCAAGTTACTATTTGTTGTTGCAATGTTACAAACCGCAAGAAGCGAGCCAAAGGATTCGCCTCATTAGATATGTGAGTTAAAGTCAAAGAATTCACATATAACTAGGAAAAAAACTACCCCTCGCGTTGCCGCGGGGGTATAAGCACAGTGCAATAAAAATATTTACATATGTTCGAATGGCTAAATAGTTTGTAAGCAATTTGCACAATCTTAATGTCCAATCCACCAAAATTCAGACTAACTTGAGTTTTTCTAGAGCAGTAAATGTAAAGTTAACAAACATAAAGATCAATCTTAGTTGGCAAATTGAAAAACTAATATGATTGCCACCATAACTTAGTTACTACAAATGTAGATTACAATAGTAATGCATGAATGACCATCATTGACTGACTATCCAGCTGCAAAATATTCATCACAGAGAAAGTGATGTTAAATTAACACCATTTAGGATTAAATCTGATATCGAGTCAGCATATGCGATCGAAAAGAAACATTTGTTATATATCAAAATGCTTAATTAGTCATATCGTCTTGTGTTGCGTAAGCTTAGGTCAAATTAATTACATTCGAGAAACTCACCTCTTGCTTAACACAACCGAAAACATCAAAGAAAGATTACTCATCCAAAGCAGCAAAATAACAACTGCAAAGCATCAAAAGGAGACATGGTGGTTAGTCTGAAAAAGAATAATAATATAAAGCAATACAATTAATTCATTTTAAGCAAATTAAAACACATATATATAACCCATATAAACATGTATGCTGAAGTAAATTCAATCTAAAAGATGAAACTTCTACGGTGAATCCTACAAAGCCTATTAGCTAAGTAGAAATAATCTATACAGGCATGTACAATCAATTACTGTTGATCAATCCAGCAAATTATTAACCAAGGGACAACAAATTTTATGCAATACCTGTCAACCACATGAAGAACTGGGGGAGAAATTCAGCTCATATACCTATTGATTGTAGATAAGTATCATTAAACATAGAAGAATTCAATTCACAAAAGGAGGCATCAATCACATTAGAAAAAAGAAGAGGAAATGAAAAACTTACTTGCAATCCTCGTGTCAAACTATTATGAAATAACTTGGCAAATCTCTGAAAAAAGGAAATTGATTCGAACAAAATAGACAAAGTCAGTTACTGTCAAGATTTCCTTTCTTCTACACAGACAACATGCATGTTACTTTGATCAAATTATTTCGCAAAAACAAAACTAAAACGCTAAAAAAGAAGCATTTCCCATTCATTTTACAACTAATAATTCATACTAAGGCACATTAAACATGTGCATGCAGAATCACAGATGAAGTAAACTCCAAACATACCCAGCTTCTGCTAGAACTGAATTCACTAAGAAAACACAAAATTGCGGCATATAAGTGTCAAAACAGAAAAGCTCTATGCTTACCATGACATCCCACTTGTGTCCAGGACGTAGAGAACTACACATCTGAAACACCATCCGTGCTAGCGCCAGAACAAACATCCTATGCTGCGCTTACCCTTGTCTTGCAGACTTTATAACATTCCACATATGATTTCTTGAAGCTCGATCAAGTCCAGTGCTTGGCTCATCCATATAAACAACCTACACGTACACGAATTTACAAAAGAAAGTCAAATCATCAAGCAGGATGATCTTCATGAGACCACATATGGAAAAAAATAAGATCAAACCTTGCTTTTAACAGATTCTGCACAATTACATAGCTTAGGATCCCCGATAAGTGAAATAGCGACGCTAAGCCTTCGCTTCATGCCTCCACTGTATTTTCCTGCTTGTTTGTCAGCAACCCCGCCATGAAACAGATTGACACTCTTGAAGGATTCGTTCACTGCCTTCAGAAACCAAATTGTAGAAATTACATCTCTTGAATTGATGTCCCGATGTCAGAATATACATATAAATAGATTGATCTTATTCGTACTTGCTTTCAGGCAGAACCTTTAAGTTTTTTAAGGCTGCCGTAAAATAGCAGATGCTCCTTTTGTGTCAGTGTTTCCCACAAAAGGCTGAAGAACGCCACAAAGCAAGAAATTCATAAGATTGAGTTTTAATACTTCAAAGAGACAACCAATTGAGAAAAAAAAGAAACTATACTAAATTATTAGACAAATGAGGCAAGATTTCATCTAGCTTACTCATGCTGTGGACCGAACCCCATGCTGCTATGCTGCTGTATATATCGTCCCCTGTATCACATTTTTTTTAATATACAGAGTAACCACCCGCAGACACTGAGACAGACCATAAACACACATTCACAATGAGCAATTTCAAATACACAAAATCCAGCAACTCTTGATAAAGAACAACACTTTGTACTAAGAACTGGTAACAAACACTTATACAGCCAACTGGGTTGGTCAAACACTATCATATGGCTGAAACCTTCCCAACCATAATAGCATTAGGTCATGCTAGAATGAAAATATCACTTCCTAAGCCCAATTATATATCTTCTTCTACTCTGAAATCTAAATGATGTGATCAATCCAATAGTAATAGAAATATTAAAGTAGAATTTCCTATCTTGTATGTTGTATCTATCATAAATTATAGAACAAACGAAACTTGACATATTAATAGACGCCCAAAAACCAACAGACCAAGCAATCAAAAATTGATCTAAGGAAGAACATAGTTTGTATAAAAACAAACATACCGAAAAGGAGTAATCGAACTAAGACAACCATCGCCAGCTGATTAGCCATAATCAGTGAACAAAGACCTACAAACCATGAATGAAAAAGCGTAGTAACAAAATCGAAACAAAGAACAAACAAAAGCGTAAGCTGAAGAGGATCTTGGAGGGCTTACAGAAGCCCCAAATCAGCCGGTAACCGAGCTTCTCGACTTGGCTACCGCCACGGTCACTGGAGACGACGACGACATCATCGACTATGATCCATGACTTTTCGCTATGAGACGCAAAAGCACAAAACTTTCCGCCAAGATAATCAATGATTAGAGAAACAAAGCTTTCCGAAATTGAGGAATTTGAAGAGGGCAAAAATGGTAGCTGGAACCTGTTTACCTCTGGTACACGGAGAGAGCAAGATTCGTGGAGAGAAGAACGACAAAATGGAAGACACGCGAAGAAGAGAGTTCAGGAGAAGCCCCGAAACATTTAAAGGGCAGAGCCGTCCTTTCAGTAACCCGGGGAGAAACTCTTCTTAAAACTCAAGGGTAGTTTCGTCATTTTACTGTAGCCAGAACAGTAACCCCTTCATGCTCGCGTTTCATATATAGATATATTTTCAGGAGTAGAAGTCCCAAGTTTCATTTGTGGAGCATATCAATTATGAAGTATGAGCACTTGTAGATCAAATAGAAATCGCCATTTCATCTTCTAAGACTTTGATTAGACGCAAGGCTTTTCAAACACTCAAACAAGGAAACAATAATACAATTAGCATACCTAATCATGAGAAGCTATATATATACACACACACACACACTTATTCATACATAGACTTTTACTAGAGGATTAAACCCGATGACCAATTGGAGAAAAGGCCATTCATTATGTGCTGATTTAATGCTCTTCAGATCTCTTGGGATTGGAGATATTTGAAGATAGGGTGCTGTTTTTCTCAGAGAAACTTCTTGTTGATGCGTTATTGCTCCTATGGTACGGACTTTGGCTCGGGGATGACTCAGTGAAGAAGACTATGTGCTCCTGTTTGCCTCCGATGAATTGGAGAGATCTTGGAATTGGTGGCAAGTTGACATCCAAAATCCCCTCAAGGATTTGCACCACCTGCCCCATTGATGGCCTTTGAGCTTCATCATCTTGGACACACCAGCAGGCAACTCTACAAGCCCTTGTGAGCTCTTCTGCGTCCGCATTTCCATCTAGTTTCGGGTCCAATAGGTTCAAAACATCACTTTCTGGAGTACTTATGAGGCTAGCAGCCCAAGTTGGGAAAAATCTCACTTCGACATCTTCTGACTGCTCAGCATTTCGCCTGCCTGATACAAATTCAAACAGCATCATTCCATAGCTGTAAACATCTGCTTTTGCTGTGATTGCCACACCTGAAATCCACTCTGGTGCAAGATAGCCCCTTGTCCCTCTCATGGTTGTTAGAACCCTGCTTTGTCTCTCCCAACAAGCTTTGCAAGGCCAAAGTCGGCGACTTTCGGACAAAGTTCTGCATCTAAGAGAATGTTTTCAGGCTTGATGTCACAATGTATGATGCACTCTCTGCATTTCTCATGAAGATAAGCCAGTGCTCTTGCTGTACCAAGAGCAATCTGATATCTATTTTTCCAGTCCAAGACCTTTGAAAACTTGTCGTTGAAAAGCTGTGATTCCAAAGATCCATTAGGCATGTAATCATAGACCAACAACCTTTTAGCACCTTCGGAGCAGAACCCACGAAGACGGACAAGATTGACATGTTGGATTGTCCCAATCGTGCTAACTTCTGTTCTGAATTGCTTCTCTCCTTGGCTAATGCTTTCGAGCTTCTTTACTGCTATGACAGATGAATCAGGCAAGGTCCCTTTGAAAACAGAACCAAAGCCTCCTCCCCCCAACTTTTCAGAGAAGTTCTTTGTTGCATCTTGCAGATCTTTGTAGCCAAAGGCAATCAAAGCACCCTCTTTTCCCATTCCCATCATTCTCTTTCGTTGTCTCAATATCACAACCCCAATGAGGCCTAAAAGAACTGCTATCCCGGCAGCTGAACCCACCACAACTCTGGTAACCATTCCTTTCTTACTCTTAGGATCCTTAACCTCAGATGCTGCAAGTCTGATGTATAAATTTGTTCCTTGACTATCACCTGCTGTTAGTTGTTGCAGATTCAAAAGTTCTCCAATCCAAATTGAACATCCGTTGCTGTCATAAGCATAAGCAGTGCAAGAACAGTTATTGAAGCAAGTTGATTTACATTCCGAAATACTCCCAACCTCCAGAGATTGCTTATTTTCGGGCAATGACATCCTAGGCATTTCCAGAAACCGGTCTTGCTTCCCGTTAGCACTAGTAGTACTCCCACAATTCAGGCTGGTTCTTCTTGAACACCCACCTGAGTAAGCCTGCATATCCCATTCTCGCTGTGACTTTGGCTCAAAACCGGTCAAGCAATTGCAGCCGAGCAAGGTCACCTCATTGCAACTCGCATATGCCCCACATAAACTATAAACTTCACATCGTTTTCTTGGCTGAGACCAAAACAAATTCCATTTCCTTGAAAGCTCCAACCACATCACTTGCTGAATCTGGCCAGAAGTCGACATTATGAACCGCGTTAGGCTCTTTGGATTATAAACAGAATAGGTGGAGTAACTTTCATTTACATTAGTGACATAGGTAAAATTGTAGTAGTCCTTATACCTCAATTCAGGAACCAAGCTGAAAATCTTAGAACTTGCATCCCACGATCCACTAGTCCAGTACTGCCTAGACCTATTCCACAGTATCCGATATGAATTGCTTCCATTAGGGTCTAACTCAAGCATAAAAAGACCCGGTGCAGGGTCCTCTGAGCTCTTCCATGAAGTAAGAATTGTGGTTAGTTTTTGAACATTGTTGACCCCGATTCTGGCTCCAGGAAGCCATGTATCTGCAGGATGATCAAAGCTTTGCCACAAAGGCTCTGATATAGTATCACTAGACCCATTATCCCTTAACACAAGATTTCCATTATCCAAAAGAACTGCTTCTACAGAAGCTGAATTGGTGACTGAGGTTAAATTTGTGGACCAAATTGGGGTTTTGGACTCATTGAATAGAACTAAATTACCATCTGAAATCCTCAAAACTGCAGAGAATCTATCAATCACTGGGCTCTCCCTATTTGCAACCCAAACTATGGTACTTTCAGAAACTAGTTGCTGGGTGTACCACATGCCTATGTAGTAGTTTGAAGAATTGCCTGGTTTGAAGAAACCCAGCTCAAAAACCCTACCAGCAGAGACCAGGGTCAGGTCTCCAGACAAAGTTTGGTTTGCTGCGAGGGTGTCTGCTGCATAGGAAACATGGGTTTTGAGTAGGCAAATGAGAAGAACCAAAAGCACCAACCTTTGCTCGGTTTTAGCATACATGGCTGCAGAAACCAAATTGGAAAGGCAAGTTGTATAAAAACAATCAAACTCGGAACACGAATGGAAGAGTAAATTTGCAGACAAGTTCAAATACTTTAAGGTACAAGAACCAGAACTTGAATTTTTAAAGGCAGAGACCTAGAAGATTTCTAAATTCTAGCCCAGTCTTTAGAATAGTTTGGTCATTTGGTGGAGGCAGGCTAAAAGTCAAACGTAAGCTTTTTTCCCCAAATCCCGCCATTTTCCGTTTGTTTCTGCAAGTAAATTTTTGCAACTTTGGAAAAACTGTAGTCTTGTGGTCAACCAACCATGCAATAGGATTGGACCACTGACCACATAGCCATGTGAACAGAGCTTGATGGAATATGTAAGCTTTCTCTGCCGCGACTGACCTGGTCAATTTGTCTTACAATAGATAGCTATGATGATAACTACAATACAAAGCACGCCATATTCACGTTTGAACAAATTCATATGCCATCAAACGCAATATCTCAGTCATGATTCATGACCGACCAACTAGTATAATTGATTAGTCTAGTGGTATTCATTTCCATTTGATAAGATCTTAAATTTGACTTATGTGGTGATGAATTTGACACTTAATTGTGAGTAGAATGTAAAAACAGATTTTGATTAATTCCACAAATCTACCCAAAAGATTGAAAAAAAAATTTGGAAATTGGACCGCTCGAAAAGGCTCCACAAATCACTTCCTTCATTTGATTTTAATGCTGATATTTGTTGTTTTGTGCTTTCGTCTTTACAGGGCAAATACTCTTCCAATCAAGGGTTTTGTAAACTTGTGGCTGGCGGTTCACCACTAACCGATTACCACTTGATTCACAAGGAAGCAATCTAGGCCGCTCAATTGGGGTTCATCATAAGTGCCTTAACTTACAAAATACGCCAGGTAATCAAGTCCAATAAGTTAATAATAAAGACTTGTGGATCGTTAGACCTGCATTGCTTGTTGGAAGGGTCCATCTTGAGTCTTAGGCTCCGTTTAGCATTGCTTTCCAAAAGTGATAATGGCCCGAAAATAATTTAGTAAAAGTTTTTGAGCAAAAAAAATATTTGATAAACGCAAACGAAATCACTTTTAAGTATAATATGTTGAAACTTTTGTGGGCTATAGCTTTAGGAATAATTTAGATAGAGTTCTAACATAGAGGATGAAAGATAAAAGGGCAAATTACAATTTAGTACCCTGTGGTTTGGATCAAATTTCAAAATGATACATGAATTTTTTTTTCTTGTATTTTAGTACCTTATACTTTAAAATCCTTGCATTTGTGTTCCACCATTTGTTGAATCTGGCTGTTTAGTGATGACGTGAATGCTGTGGAGCCCATATATTCACTCTTCCCTGTCATCTGTGGTCTACAACGTGTGGTACAAGTACATAGAGTAGCTTCGAGTCATTGGAGAATGCGGCCTTTAGTAGTTTTGGCACCATGATTTTTGCTGCAGATACACAATCCATTACCTAAACACTAGTTAATCAAACCCAAATAGTCTACATCATCTCTAGACAGTTGAAAATTAACGATTCGACCAACCTTGGAACACAATTGCAATGATTTGAAAGTACATGGTACTAAAATGCAAGAAAAAAAATACAGGTATCATTTTGAAATTTGACCCAAACCACAGGGTACTAAATTGTAATTTGGCCAAGATAAAATATACAATATGATTGCTTCAAGGTACGTAGAATCTACGCTATTTTTCAGATTCTATTTGCCCCCACCAACGGTATGCACATGGGTTATAATGCAAATGAGTCTTGTGGATATAATGAGTCTGGTGATCAACCGTTTGTTGTCAATGTTTTGCACAACCGAAGACTAACCCAAACACACAAAATTGGTAAATAAGGACGCGCAAGAATTCTATAAACTAACGTTGCAACAATCTAGTTTCTAGTAGTTTACTTCTTCTAAAAACAACAATGAACAATAGCAAAGGTTTTTCTATATCTCAAAATCTGCATAAGATATATCCTCTATTTATAGACGACCAGGTGTCCTTTCCAAGTGGGTTGTGTCTTTTCAAGAGGAACCACTTCATCTATGAGTTACAACTCTTGACTCTTCATGAACAGTTGTAGTACTTCATGGAACCATTTAATCAACACATATGATTGAATAAATTGATGCAAGAAGCATCACTTACCCAAAAGGCATCATTAAAAAAGGAGACAACTTTCTGCTATGGTATAGCCAAAAGACACATACCTCTTGGTGGAAATCAATTAAATTTCTCCACTATTTTATATTATAAAAAATATCTAACATAATCACTTTTGACAAAAGTTGATTATCGAAAGTAGGCTAGGAGTACCTTTTGCGAAATCACTTTCATTTGGGACACATTGGGTATTTACAAAATTCTTAATGAAACTTTTTTCTTCTAATTTAAGCCTTCTCCAACATTTCAAATCACATATTGACCAACGCCAAACTGATGAGGACGATGACCGGCGCAACAAAACCCAAGGTTTCAAAAAGCGTTAGGCAGAGTCAAGGAGGCAAGCAAGGGCCTAGCGCCTAAAGGATTAATCGGGGCCTAGGCGGGGCCTAGGCGAATTGAAAATTTATATATAAATAAATATTAAATATCATGTCATATATATAAATTAGCCTATTTAAATTATTAAACAAGCATTCATATATATATATATATATATATATATCTGTTAAATCTGTTAAACTAGTATTAGATATATCCCTTTTCACCCAAAACAAACAAGCATATCCATGAAATTATAAATAAATGATGATGGTTATTCGGGTGGTCATGGAGTTGATTGGACAAACCCATCCATAACAAAGATAATAGTTATTCAGGTGGTCATGGTTATATATACATTATAATATACCAATAGCAAAGCATCATCTTTTTCTCTCTCCTCTGTTTCTCTTGCCACAAAAGCTGTTTCTCTTACCACAAAGAACTGAGAAAACTTCATCGATCCAAGTTCATATTTTGTGCAGACATGAAGAAACAAACTGATCTTAAGATCAAAATAACATCAACCCATCCATCAAATTAATTAGCAACGCTAAAGGTAACAACAAACAAGGTGCGGATTGGTGCTATTGGTGGGGTCATGGCACCGGCGCGATTGAGGATGGTGGTGGCGCCGAGTTTTGTTGAGTGAATTAGGAAGGAAGAAAGACAATAAACTGTTCTCCCTTTTTTATTTCTGGTTAGAAGAGAAGAGGGAATGGAAGGTCCGCATAGACTGAAAAAACCAGATTTCTTTTTTGCTCAACCCCGGCGTCCGCTTAGTCTCCGCCCAGACCGCCTCCAGACCGCCTTGCCCGCCCAGCGCCGCCTGACTGCCTCGCCCGCCTTTCCCTCCGACTTCAACAAATTCCAGGCGTTTGCTCTCCGCCCAACGCCTAGGCGCCGCCTAGGCGGCCGCCTAGGGCGCTTTTTGAAACACTGACAAAACCCAAGCGTACTCCAGCGTGCCTCCTGCCCAGAAAGATGATGGCGAGGGGGGTGGGGCAGAAGAGATGACTGTGGGGGTGGGGCAGAAGAGAAGACGGCGGGGATTGGGGCAAAAGAGACAACGGCTTCTCCGCAACCTCGACCTCCTCCTCGGCTTCTTCGTCGTCATGCCTCCGCATCCTCGACCTCCTCCTTTGCATCAACAAGATCTTGAATTTGAAACCCACAGATTTGAACACATGAGACAACGTCATTGCTCCTCCACGAGCTTTGAGGCGACGGAGGCGCCAAAGATGATAGCTTGGGATGCTGGATCGTGGTGCTGCTATGGAGTCCTCGGCGGAGTGGTGGAGTCTCGTCATGGCAGTGGCAGTTTGGGACGATGGGTCGTGGAAATGGCAGTGGCAGTTTGGCAATGCCCCAATAATTTGATCCCTTAATTTATTAGTAAAAATTTGATTAAAGCCCTAATAATTTATTAGTTTTAGATTTTTACTGCACATGGTGGGTTTACTTTTTTAGTTTTTATGCATTTCTAAATCATATGCATTTCTTCACAAGGATGGCAGAAATGTCATTTTGCTTAGTTATGTTATGTCGTTCATTGACATTACTCATATTAGGATCTGACATGTCCAATTCTGCAACATATGAAATTTATATTAAATTTTATATTTAAAAAAAAACCTTGATGATTATACAAAATAATTATACAAATTAAAATGTTTTTCTTTTTAATAAATAGTTTAATAAGATAGTTATTCAATAACGGGTCTATTTTGGTCATTATATACATCTCAGAACACTTTACTAAAAATATTTACCAAACACCTAAAACTGATTATTGTGATCCAAAGTAGTTTTGACAAAATATTTACAAAACGCCAAACTGATTATCCAAAAACGGATTTCTCAAAAATGATTTTACGAAAGTAATTTCCCGAAAGCACAGCAATGTCAAGTTCTTTCCATGTTCTAGCAAAAACCTTGCGATGGTATCGTTATTGTTGAGGAACCTGCCAATTTTCACCACTTCAAGGTGGCAGAGGAAGGGACTCAAAAGTTTGAGCTTGAGCTTCCCAGAATTGCTCTTCAGTGCAGTTCGCATTGGCCAACGCAAGGATGTCCCAATTCTGTAAATTAAATCATGTTTGGAGGGTCCGAAAGCTCTGGTTCGTATTCAAACGTTTTCCTTCACCAACATGAAGGCGTTCATTTCCCGTCCAACAGAAGGTTTTGTAGATTGGGAGCTAAAATGTTAAGCAAAATTTCAGTCACATCAGTAGATGTGGGGGAAGAATAAGAATCTTCAACATCCAAACTCTCAAGTGTCATTCCAGATATGGTCGTTCTACAAATCCGTACAAACTTTAAGGTGGACAACAGACAAGTACTAATAGTACATAATGTTATAGTCAATCTCTCCAGGGAAGGGAACGAAGAACCCAAAAATAAATCACCATCCCCATCCCAGAAATTCACATTAGTTGGATACAAGGTGCTATGTGACCGGAGGCCCCTAACATAAGAAGGTAACTGAAAGCGTGGTTTGAGGTTGAGACTGAGACGACTCAGTGAATCACCCTCACACACAAACTTGGGAAAATCTACTGTCATTAATAAACCAGACATGAAGTACAACTTTTTCAACCTTATGTTTCATCAGCAAAGGAATCCAATTGCACAACCGCTGAGAGTCAAGACCACCCATAGAATTGAAAACCTTGATCGGAGAGATCTCAGGGCGGCGGGACAGTACTGTGGATATTGAGTCCACTAATTTACTTTGCTCATCAGGAAGTTCCACAGTTCAAAAAAAAAAAAAGAGAGCTTGTAGAAGTCAAGGAAATGAAGCCCACAAACACGCTTCGACAAAACACTAGATCCCGCAACGAATGGGTAAACAAGGAGAGTGTGTTGCAACATGTCATCTGGAAGATCGCTCAACCTGTCCCTGCCTCGCCTTTCACCGTTGCGCTACTTTTCTTGCTTGCCAAATCTTCTTTTCTTTAAAGCTCCGGTTTCCATGAAATTAGGGTAATGATCAATTACAATTCGGCTTGAGGGTTTTAGTCTTGTATACAGATTAGAAAGCACTTCCGGCCCCTTTGCACCAAATTCAGAAAGAACTGTTGATATGCGTATCTATCATCTAAGTTGAACCCAACTTCAAAAACAGCAAACCATTTTATTTACCAAAAGGAAACAGCAAACAATACAAACAAAGAACAACCAACCTTGGAATAAGCCAAGCGATTCCCTACTTAAAGCTCAGAGTCATAGTCTATAGTACTATCCAGTGTTGTGGATGAGAGACCCCGTCGGTACTTCTTCCAACCTTGTGGCCTTTCTATATACAACCACTTGCCGAACTAATTTCTCACCAACCTCGACGTTCTCCTCAACTTGGTTGTAAGCAAGAACAATCTTTTTTAGGGCAACTTCTTGCTTCATCAAGATTTTCAGAAAATTACTTTCATCTTCTGTTCCAGTATATGATGTCATTGTAACGTGCTTCAGCCTTGGTATGCTGAATTCGACCGGTTTATTTAATAACTCTTCTGATAAGCTCTCCTAGAAATTACAAGACCAAAGTTCAAATATGCAGCAGAAAACAGAAAAGGAATGATGCACACAAGTGATATTGAAACATAAAGAATTGCTACGATTCAGTAGGTGAAAGTACTCACATCTTCCCCTCTCTTGTAAAGGTAGTGCAGAATCAATGTCTCCAGATTGGGTGTAAGCTTAAGCAGTGCAGCCATACCAAGAAGATCATACTGGGTAAACCCTGTCTTTAGCTCTAAGAGTTTGAGATTGTGAAGCATAAAACCCTTTGGGAGAGAATCCTTTGATGTCAGAAACTGAGACATTTGAACAGAGAACAAGTATGAATATGAGAAGATTCAGAAACAATTGGTCAAACATAGAGGAAAAAAAAGGCAAAGAGGTTTATCAGTAAAGACAAATCATTCAGTTCACCAAAGATGAAGCCAAAGAGAGTGACCAGCTATGAAAAACATGTAATACGTAAATGAGATGGAAAGAGCTAGAAAGTGACTAGAGCATGCTACCGGATTTCATTTCCAGCAAATCTTTTCTTGTAAATTTCCGAGGAATACTCTTGAAGCCACACCCTTAAGGAGAGACAACTAACAATGCACTCAAGACTGATCTTTTCATCAGTTAATCCTGCCTTTTAGAATGATTGATTATTCATCCAACAAAAAAAAGACGAATGATCATCAACACATAACCCTCTGGATACTAAACAGCCAACAGGACCTTTCCATGGCAGCTTATTTCTTTCACAGCAGTTTTGTACAATGTAAGAGTCCACAATGCACCACTTATTCCCATTCCCTGATGACTTCTAAATTTCCGGACAAATCGAATTCTGTAAATTAGGCACCGACCGTTTCCTATGTCTAGACCAAACACAACAATAGTGAGCAGATCTCAGCAACTAGTTACCATTTCCATCCTTGTTTCGGGTTTTCAAACTTTCTTTCGTGTTCTATTTCAATTCCTAGAAGACAAAGTCAGAAAGTTTACCTTAAACCACCAATTTTGCACATCAAGATGCTCGACATTGGGTGCATGTTCCAGTAACCTGGCAACCCTACTCCAATAACCATAGAAGTGATCATCCACCCAATGCGGAATCCAAAGCCGAAATTCGACAATGGATGAAGCATTCCTTAGCCAAATCCGATCAAATCCACAGCAATCGAAACTGATGGAACGCAGATTGGGGCAATCCACCACAATCGACTCTTTCTGATCCGTTTCGTAAAATTCGCCAAGCACAAGCCTCTTAAGCCTAGAGCTACATATCCTCAAATGGTTGTACCCAAAATGGTTCCGCAGCTCCAAATCCTCCAAATTGGGGCAAGCCGAGATCAAGTCCTTCATCATCTGCTCCGTCACAAACACCTCGTCGAGGACCATGGACCGAATCGTCGGAAATCGCATGGTGGACAATTGCTCCGGCAATGTGAGATCACAGTGATTAAGGGTTAAGATTTCAACACAACCTTTTCTGAGAAGAGAGAAAGGAAAATCGTACTTGTGATTATCGGTTTCGTCGCTGTGGAAGTCCATGTGGATGAAGAAGTCGAGGTGGAGCTGCCGCGCGCGGAGGTGGCGCACGGCGGCGTGGACCCAGGAGTCGACGCGCGTGCCGTAGTAGTGGTGGTAGATGAAGGAGAGGCGGAAGGTGTGGATTGGGGACTTGGAGCGGCGGATGAGGACGCGGTCGACGAAATCGGCGAATTGTTGGCCGGAATCGGAGGGCGGAGGTCGTGGCGGGAAGAGCTCGTAGTGGAGATTCAAGGAAGGAACGCGGGACCAGAGGTGTCGCCATTTTTGGGAGATTAGAGATGTTTGGACGGCGTCTAGGGTGGGGAGGAAGGTGAGGATGCGGAGGAGGAGCTCCTCCGGGAGGTCGTTTAGGGTTAGGGTTTGATTGATTGGAGCTTCCATGGCGCCAATTTCAGAGGTCTTTCGGATTTGTTTGGCTGCATTTCTCCATGTAAAATTGCATCGCAAGTTTGGGTCTTTAATTTGGGAGTGGTCTTGCAGTTTAAACGAAATAAATATTTTAATATTATAATTAATTAGTATATGATGTCATTATACCCCGCTTCAGACTTGGTATGCTGAACATCAATAATGTCATGTTTATATATAAGAAATAAGATGAAGGAATGAGAATCGTTGGGAATCATTTTGTTTCATTGGTTACAGTGGCGGAACCAGGATTACATCTTAGTGGGGGCTTCACAAAAGTAACTAAGTTTCCAAAAAAAATTGATAACATATATAGTCAATACATTTACGCATGCCCTTTACGGGATGTCATGCTTTGAAACCGTTTTACAATAAGATCATTATCAATAGTATTGAAAGTGTCCTTCTCTAGATATACAACCAAGCTGTCATTCATTAATTGACCACTCATTCGATTACGCAACCGATTCTTCACAAAGTTCATGCTCGAGAAAACTCTTTCTACATAAGCGGTAGCAACCGGAAGTCTCAATGTCAATGTTATGAGCAAATAAACTAGTGGATAGACTTTATGCTTTCCTGTCTCAACTAATTTCTGTTGGTCTCAAAATCCGTCGATAGGATTTCAGACTCCTTTTTCGTCCTTCTTGTTTGTGTGCGCGGGCGTGCCACCTCGCCGACGAGGAAAAGATAGTTGTAAGTATGGATGTGGTTGCGCTGATCTGACTTCTTTCAAAACGATTGTGGACCGAGGAAGGAACGCATCTCGGTCGAGAGTTCACCGTGCCTTGGCTGCAAAAACTTAAGACGACGTTATTCGTAAAAGGTGGATTTAGTACAATGATGGTGAATGTGAATTTGGTGATCTAGAATCTCCTCAAGCTTTGACAAAACTGTTCGCAAAGATTGATTCGAATGAAACTAGAAACTTAACTAAAATTAAAGGTTCGCAAAATTAAAGAGATAGGGATATACGTAAAGGGATAGAAGTGCATAAAATAAAGGAGCAAAGGGATAGAGATTGCGTAAAAATAAAGTAGCGATAATAAAAGTGCGAGGAACTAAAGAGTAGCGATAATAAAAGTGCGAGGAACTAAAGAGCAAGAAGATAAAAGCGATAATTAAAGTGCGAAGAAATAAAGAACATGAACTTGAAATTGCAATATATGAAAAGGAATTGAAAAACAGATATGCGAATTGAATCGCCTAAGAGGGACTAAACTACATGACTAGAAATTGAAAAGATAAAAGCACGCTAGGTGCGAGTAAAGAGTAAATGAGTTGATTGTGTTGGTGTTGGCCCTTGTCTTGTTTGTGAAAGCTTGTATTTATAGAGTTCGGTCAATGGAGAACGTCGCCCATCTCCCTCTCAATCAATGCCTTTTGATTGCCGTGTAACTATGCATCATGGTCAATTCAAAATTCGAAATTCAAATACGCAAGAACCTTCATGGCTTGATTTGCTGACTTGACGTGTCTATCAATATGTGGCCGAATCTCTGGCTTTATTCATCGATTAATTTGCTTGATTGCACTGAGTTGACTTTGGAGAATTTAGATCGTCATCCTCTGGATCAACGCCCAAGATACGCCCCAAGATAAACTAGCGGTTGCTTCTGGTTGGTCTTAATGGGCTGATTGGTGTTGTGGAGTGAAAAAGTTTGGGCTTTCGGTCAACCAGTATTTTTTCATGGCGCATAAACAATGACCCTGGTAACCTAATGTTGGTCATGGAACACCAAATTGATGGCATACCAAGTTATAGTTACAGCCAAGTTGGATTGCAAAGGTGTAGGAAGTAACTTGGGCACGGCTACCGCGGGGTCATATATACCTCGTACGGTCATGTATTCCTCGCGCGGTCATGTATACCTCGTACGGTCATGTATTCCTCGCGCGGTTATGTATTCCTGTTCCAAGCAGGATTTCATGTATTCCTCGCACGGTCATGTGTATTCCTCGCGCGGTCATGTATACCTCGTACGGTCATGTATTCCTCGCTCGGTCATGTATTCCTGTTCCAACCAGGATTTCATGTATTCCTCGCGCGATCATGTATTCCTATTCCAAGCAAGATTTCATGTATTCCTCGCGCGATCATGTGTATTCCTCGCTCGGTCATGTATTCCTGTTCCAAGCAGGGTTTCATGCATTCCTCGCGCGGTCATGTGTATTCCTTGCTCGGTCATGTATTCCTGTTCCAAGCAGGGTTTCATGCATTCCTCGCGCGGTCATGTGTATTCCTCGCGCGGTCATGTATTCCTGTTCCAAGCAGGATTTCAAGGACGCGCGGCTTGGTAAGCCGTATTGCAAGGTATGTTCTTTACCAAGTAGGATTGCAAAATTGGGTCCAAACAATTTCTTGGCAAAGTGAGTGAAGGAAGAACGAAGAGCAGCGAAACTCCAATTAACTACTAGGGCTCTTCTACCGTTCTCTTCCTATTATATTTTCATACTTGCAAAACACAATATGTAAAGGATAGAAAATAAAATTTGTGGGGGCTTGACATCAATATAAGGATAATATGTAAAGGAAAACAAAATTGCAGTGGGGTCTTGAGTCCCCACTCGTCCCACATAGGTCTGCCACTGCTTGGTTAGCTTATGTTTACTAACCCACTTAAGAATCAAAATTTAGTGAGCGCTACTTCAATTTAGGGGCAAAAACACCCCAAGAAATGGGAATTGAGGGGTATCCGATTCTCATTCTCGAATTTTGTTTCTGATTCCCTCTTGTAAGTAAATGAGCCATAAGAAACAATAAGAAGCAACTTCAAATCTACTATGCATGCAATAGTTCAGAAACTGATGAAACATCCGCAAGGGCATTCTACTCTTCTAAGACCACTAAAAGAAAAAATTGGCTTCTGAAAATATACTAATCTTGATCATTCTACCACATTGTTCTCACCCTCAAGAAATAACATATCAAAAGTTGTTTATCATCATTCTATAAGCATGATATTTTAACTGTAGGCGATCCCCGGGGAAGTCCCTCTATTACAGAAACTCTATCCTTCCAATCGGATATGTCATAGTCCTTGGAGTCCGGAGCAGCAATAAACATTGTTTGCAAGTTTGTTGCATGTTTAAGGAAAAACCGCGCCATGTTAATCACGCTATCGTTGAGGAATATCTCAAATCTCACCACCTTTACACTGCCGAGCAAGGGACTCAAAGTCTCAGTTTGAGCTTCCCAGAACTGCTGTTCAGTGCAGTCTGCATCGTCCAATAGATCAATGTCGTCATTGTCCAACAGATGCATCGTGTCCTGGTTTGAATTCTGAGATTAGATGTTACAACAGGCTTTTTAGTAACATGAGCCTGGAAATATACATACACTACAGCTAGAACCTAATCAAAAAGCAGATGATGGACATAAAAGTGTAATTACTATGCAAAAACTTACATAGTAAACGTTGAGCTGATTATTGTGCTTCGGCCTCCACTTTAATTCGACTACGTGGAGCACTGGAGAGCTCTTGAATAAGCATGCTACACCAGGGACATCAGATTTCCCAAAACAGCGGGTATCAATCCTCAAGAACTTGAGGTTCACAAATGAGAATGGTAGACCACCTTCAAAATATGTTTTTGATAGAATCTGCATATAAAATCAGGCTAGATGACCACAAATTTAAAATAATTATAATCTACAAACAAGTATATCGATTGAAGAAAAAACCAGGTAATCAAGTGAACTAACCTTGAAAAAATTGTCATCGCCTGAGCAATGAAGAGTTTCAATTTGCGATAATGCAGAAAGAATGGTGACTGCATTATGGGAGTGCATGTCTAGTACAACATCGAATGAGGATGAGCCATAAGATATCCCACCTCCTGTGAGGTTCTGGAAGCTTTGGATCGAACATTTCTCTCCAATAACATTATTGCTGTCCCACAGAAACTTTTTAAGGTTCGGAGCGAAAATCTTAACCTGATTTTCACTGATAGGAGAATAGCAGAAAGCTTCTTCGACTGACAGTTTTTCTAGCTTCATTCCAGATATGTCCAAGCTATGCAATCCCATTTTCAAAATACTTACACATTTTAGGTTTAGGCAACCAATTTTGACATGACCAGTAGTACTTTGACAATAGTGCAAAGCCAATCTCTCAAGGGAAGGGAATGAAGAATCCGAAAACAAATCACCAACATCATCTGAGAAACTTATGCCACTTAAATCCAACCTGTGAAGGGAGCGGAGGCCGCTTGTAGTCCTAACAGAGGAAGATGAAAACCGAAACGGTATGTCTGGGTATTTTCTTATAAGTTTCCGCAAGATGAGACTTCTGAGCGATTCACACTCATACAGGCAGTGCGTCAAGTCAAACTCGTCATTGAGTACGACAAAGAGGTCAAGTTTTTCAACCCTGTGCTTCACAAGCCGAACAATCCAATCGTGCAGCAACTGATTTTCCACCATACCAACAAACTTAAAATGCTTTAGATTACAGTTTTCGCGGCGCCAAGACAAGATTGTGGATATGAAGCTTACTACTTTTCTTTGCTGATCAAGAACTTCTGAGCAATTATAGGGAATCGGAGGATGAACGTTGTAGAAGTCGAGAACCGGACAGGAAGCCCACAGATATCTCCATCTTTCAGCTAGAACACTTGTTTGTGCAGCGAAGTTGATAGGTACGAAGGAGAGTATGTGGTGCAATATATCATCGGGAAGATCACTCAACTGGTCCTGGCCTTCACTGTTGCTTTCGTTTCCTGACTCCATAAGCCCTGTTCCCGGATGATCTCTCTCTAGTGTGTTTTCTAGGGATTTGGTAAATTTAATACGACCTAAAAATTAAGGATTGTAGACATAGATGCACACGAAGAGACCTATACTGGTTCTGGTTTCTAGCATTCCTGGCCTAATACTAATTCGTCTAATTAAATATTTTTCCCGATAACAATCAGAACAGAGAAGTTTGGGAATGTAACAGTTTTACCTGGGATAGGAAGCGGAAAAATAGGGGAAGTCAGCAATCTACCTCCCACAAAACCATGTTATTAACTAAAAAAAGGACAGTAGTTTTAATTCATGATTTGAGGAGTGTGCTATTGTATTTTGAAGTGAGACCCAAATACAATAGCCAAAAAGATCATACTGGGTAAACCCAGTCTTTAGCTCTAAGAGATTGAGATTGTCGAACATAAAACTTTTGGGGAGAGAATCTTTTGATGTCAGAAACTGAGACATATGCATCGGAAACAAGTATGAATATCAGAAGATGTTCAATAACATAACTCCTTCAGAAACTGCAAAACAGCTTAAGCAGTAAATGTTGAAATTTGAAAATCCCCCAGTTCATAGAGATGAAGTCAAAGAGATTGACTAGCTATGAAAAACATCTATTATAATAGGAGTTCCTATAGATACTCTTGAGGCGGAACCTGCACTCAGCAGGGCTGATCATCAGTAAATCCTGCTTCTTACAGTGATTTATCATCAAAGCTAAACATGTTTTTGTCCTATCGAATACAGAACAACAAACTAGACCTTTTCTTGGCAGCTCATTTTTTTCCAATAGTTTTGGCACAGTGTCATTAAGTTACCATCCTTATAAATAGATTGGGAATTAGAATTCCAAGCCCGAAAAGTTCAATAACTTCTTCCACATCAAACAATGAGTTACCCATCATGTCAATATGCCAGCTGAAGAACAAAAAATGAAGGATAACAACTTTTAATACACTTATATACAGCATTTTAACCTTAAAGATGTAATCCTTACTGAAAAGGATATTAGTTTTTCTCTCTCACAAGAAAAATAGAACAGGTAAATGCATGCTAAGCTATAGTATCTACTTTCAAAAGGCTTACTGCAGCAACTTATCTCCAAATCTGATCAGTGATAGGGCAAAAGTCCTTGGAGAAACATGGTATTCAACCAGACACTTCCTGAACCGGGCATTGGCGATCATCTCCTCTGTCCAGACCAGACCTATGCAGCCATGAGCTGACTGATCTCAACAACTAGTTACCCTTTCCATTTTTACTTCAAACCCCATATTCAATGAAAAGCAAAATAGTCAAATGATTTCTTCCACGCTCTTATATATTTCAATTCCTACAAGATACACGTGTTACTGAATATCTGCAGCCACATCTCCAATTCTGAAAACCCATAATCGTAACCATCCACACAATCAGAATACCAACCACATTGCTACATATTCATCAAATTATGGCATAAATCCCCCACACAAACTCGAAAGGAAAAAACAGCAACTGATAAGAAAAGTCAGAAACTTTACCTTAAACCACCAGTTTTGCACATTAAGATGCTTGACATTAGGTGCCTGTTCCAGTACCCTGGCAACCTTACTCCACTGATCATAGAAATGCCACACCGAGTGCATACAATAAATACGAAATTCGACAAGGGACGACGTATTCTTCAGCCAAATCTTGTCAAATCTGCATTGTTCCAAGTCAATGGAACAAAGATTTGGGCAGTCCACCAAAAGCGAACATTCGAAATGGAGACCGATAAAGCTGTCAAGCACAAGCTTCTTAAGCCTTGTGCTGCGTATCTCCAAATGGTTGGTGCCCCAAGGGCTGTGAATCTCCAAAGTCTCCAAATTGGGGCAAGCCAAGATCAAATCATGGATCATCTGGTCCGTCAGATAAACATGCCGGAAATTCATCGACCCAATCGCCGGAAAGCGGGTCGCGGACAACTTCTCCGGCAATGCGAGGATGCACCCGGTGAGGCTTAGCGTCTCGACGGACGAGTTTCTCAGGAGATTGAAATGAAAGGCGTACTTCTTCTCGGTGACGGACTCGAGGTCGTGGAGGTCTTGGTGGATGATGAGGTCCAGGTGGAGCCGCCGCGCGCGGAGGTGGTGCACCGCTGCGTGGGCCCACGACTCGACGTGGTGGCTGTAGCGGTCGTAGTAGATGAAATTGAGGCGGAAGGAGTCGAGTGGGGGGTCGGAGCGGCGGCGGATGAGGACGCGGTCGACGAACTCGGCGAAGCCCCGGCGGGTGTCGGACGGCGAGTCGTACGGCGGGAAGAGCTCGAAGGGGAAATCCAAGGAGGGGACGCGGGACCAGAGATGTTTCCATTTTTGGGAGATGAGGGAGGTTTGGACGGAGTCTAGGGTGGGGAGGAAGGTGAGGATGCGGAGGAGGAGCTCCTCCGGGAGGTCGTTTAGGGTTAGGGTTTGATTCATCGGAGCTTCCATGGCGTCGATTTTAGTCAGAGGACTTTTTTTGGGTTTTATGTGAAATTGCTTCTGGGCTAGTGGCAATTTGGGAAAGCGTTTTGTATAGGCTTTTTGGGTGTTTAATTTTGGTGATTTTTTATTTATTTATTTTTTAATATATAAGCATTAGTCTGATTCGGTGAATTTTGATGATAAACAACACTTTTTTATTTTAAGGTAAAATTTCTGATTTTTGTTCTTATCAGACGATATAGTCGACAGCTCTTGAGGTTCTCAAACCCAAAAGAATTCTAGATTGGGGGCGAAAATGTTAACCTAACTTTCCTCGACAGTAAATATGCTGTTATGAAATCCCAAGCTCTCCAGTCTCGTTCCAGATATATCCAGGCTATGTATTCTCATTCCTCCAACCCTTATTTCTTTTAGGTTTCGACAAGAAACTTTGAGATGAGTAAAACCTGTACAATCTTCTATATTCAAATTATCAAGGAAAGGGAATGTCCAACCCGCAAATAATTGATCACCACAGCCATCTGAGAATATCAAATTGGATAGATACAAAGTTCGAAGTGCGCGCAGACTGACATAAGAAGATGGAAACTCCAGCGGTTGATCTTTTATGAGACTCGACAATGTGAGACTCCTCAGTGAATCACACTCAGACAGACACTGCGGCAAATCCAACTTGTCAGACTCCACCAACCCGACCCCGAGATGAAGTTCCCCAACCCGGAATTTCACCAGCCAAGCAATCCAATCGTGCAACAATTGAGCTTTCAGACAGCCTCTAAACGTAAAAAGATTTATTAAAGAGTTTGCTGGAAGGCGAGACAAACATGTGGATATGTACGTCACTATTTCACTTTGCTGATCATAAACTTCCCTAGCCGCAGCAGCATCTGTAATTCTGTAGGGCACCTGATCACAAAGATTTACGCAGTCGTAATCAACAGAAACCAAAGCCCACAGGTGTCTCCATCTTCTGGAAAAAGCACTTGTCTGAACAATGATTTCAATGGGCGTGCCGGCCAGGTCGAGTATGCGGATAAGTATATCGTCGGGAAGATCACTAAACCTGTCCATGCTTTTGCTTTCGGTTTCTTGCTCCATACTCCTTGTCTTCTTTGAATCTCTGGTGTTTCTAGGGTTTGGGTAAATCTAGTAGAAACACATAAAGATTGAAAATATATATATACACGAAGAGACCTATAAAACTGCCGGTTTCTAGCTTTCCTGTTCCGAAACTAACTTTTTTTCTCTTCTGTTTTCCTTATTCCTTTTCGACGCGAACATGTTCACTTTTCTTGTGCAATAAGATAGGAAGAGAGAAGGTTGGCAATGTCACAGCTTTTACCACTAGGTAATCGGGGAAGTTTAACAATCCAACTCACAGCAATCAGGAAACCATACTCACTATGGACAGTAATTGCTTCGTTTCTTGATTTGGCGAGTGGATTTTGCATTCTGAAGTGAGGCCCAGATACCTTCCACCCCTAATAATCCGTAAAGGGATGAAAAGTTAGAAATAGAAGAAGTTTTTTTCTGTTCATTCATACCCATAGCATAGCTTTCATCAAGAAAAAAAATTCAAGATAATGCATAAACAAAGTCAAGAAATAATGATGTTTACAATAATCATCTAAGTTTTGAACACAGAATTCAGAAAATCACAAGCCATAGTCTTTTCTTTAACGCAAAAGAAGAAAAATGAACCTTGGAATGAGTAACAGATTCCCTCATTTAAAGCTCAGAGTCAGAGTCAGTGCCCACACTATCCGGTGTGGTGGAGGAGAGACCCCGCGAGTACTCCTTCCAACCTTGTAAACCCTTCCTATATACAGCCACTCCGGGAACCGGTCTCTCACCAACCTCGACTTCCTCCCCAGCTTCGACGTCCTGGCCGGGAACGAGTACAATCTCTGTTAGTGAAACACCTTGCTTGATCAAGATTTCCCGAAATTTTTCTTCATCATCTGTTCCACCATATGATGTCATTGTAACACGCTTCAGACTTGGTATGCTGAACTCAACCGGTTTATTTAGTAACTCTTCTGGTAAATTCCCCTAGAAATAGTAAGACCACAGTTCAGATATGCAGTACAGACCAGAAGCGGCAGAATAAACATGAATGATACAGAAGCATATATTGTGTATGTAAAAGTACTCACATCTTCCCCAGACCTGCCAAGGTATTGTAGAATCAATGTCTCGAGATTGGGAGAAAGCTTAAACAGTTCGGCCATGCCAACAAGATCACACTGGGTAAACCCAGTCTTTAGCACTAAGAAATTGAGATTGTGAAACATAAAACCTTCGGGGAGAGAATCCGTTGACGTCAGAAACTGAATCATATGCATCAAAAACAAGTACGAATATCAGAATATGTTCAATAACATAATTCCTTGAGAAACAGATTGGTTAAAGAGAATAGAAAATCTCCAGTTCAAAAGGTTAAGCCAAACAGATTGACAAGCTATGTAAACAATGTGGCCATTAAATGAGGTACACTAATCAGAGTAAAGACATGCTTTGAGTTTGCTTTACAAAGTTTCCCATCATGTCAATAAGCCCCCTAAATAGTGACAATACTTTCTTTCATGATCTTATACATCTCTAATTCCGAAAACCCGAAAATGAGCCTATCTATGAAAACCATCCACACAATCACAAAACCAACCACATTGCCTGTATGTATTCATCACACTTCATAAAACGAACCGAAATCGAAACAGAACAAATTCGACCAGAAAGTTTACCTTAAACCACCAATTTGGCACGATAAGATGCTTGACATTAGGTGCTTGTCCCAGTGACCTAGCAATCGCACTCCAGTGACTATAGAAATGCCCCAACGAGTGCACAAATCTGCTACGAACTTCGGATAGGGAGGCCGCATTATGTGCGTGTCCCAATGTCCTAGCAATCGCATCCCACTGACTATAGAATTGCCTCCTCGAGTCCAAAAATTTGATACGAACTTCGAATAGGGAGGACGCATTCATGAGCCAAATCTGGTCAAATTGACAGCAATCGAAACTAATCGAACAAAGATTCGGGCAATCCACCAAAAGCGTATGCTCGTCTTCAAGCCCAAACATTCCGGTCAACACCAGCTTCTTGAGCTTCGTGCTGCGTATCCTCAGATGGTGATGCGCGCAGGGGTTGTGAATATCCAGAGTCTCCAAATTAGGGCACGCCGCGATCAAGCCGTGGATCATCTCGTCCGTCAAATAAACATCGAATTGGACGGACACGATGGTCGGAAAACGCACAGTGGAGAAATTGGCCGGAATTGTGAAATTGCAATTGATGAGGACGGAAAGGGGGAAATCGTAGCGGTGGTTGAGGGCTTCCAGGCCGGGGAGGTCCTGGAGCTCGAGGTGGAGCCGCCGCGCGCGGAGGTCGATTGGGGAAGCGTGGTGGAGGCGGAGGAAGCAGTCGATGAAAACGGCGACGTCGCGGGGGGTGTGGAATGGCGGGAAGTGGTCGGAGTGGATGTCCAAGGAGGGGACGCGGGTCCAGAGGTGACGCCAATTCCGGGAGATGACGGAGGTTTGGACGGTGTCACAGGTGGGGAGGAAGTCGAGGATGCTGGCGAGGAGCACCTCCGGGAGGTCGTTAAGGTTTGTGGGTTGATTGATTGGAGCATCCATTGGCGATCGATTCTTTGGATTGCTTCGGGGCAAAGTGGCAAAGGATTTTATACAACACGATATTACATTCACGTGTGCTGACTCCAATCCTAGTCAGAGACTTATCTACTTGGTTGTAAACTTCATCACGTTTCTTCAACTGCCCCGTAGTAGAGAGTGTCACATCACATCACGGGAATTGGGAGAATCATAACTATTCCGCATCATTTCTTTTCAATAATGAAATCAAACTCTTACACAAAGGAGTATACCTCATTATTCAAATATTTATTTATCCTTCAGGATTGGCACCATCGTACTTTTGGCGATGTCAAAAAAAGGATTAAAGGGGTCCGATATGAAATTGCAGAGTTGGAGGCTTAGCATCAACCGTCCCGGTTTTTTCCTCATATTAAACGTTTAGAGAATGATCTAAATGTGCTTCTTGAAGAGGAAGAAATTTACTGGAAACAAAGGTCAAGGGTGAATTGGCTCAAGTTTGGGGATCAAAATACCAAGTACTTTCATGAACGTGCTAACCAGAGGTACCGCACTAACAATGTTCAAGGTTCAACAGAGGGTGGGTTGTTTATCACGGATTCCGATAAGATTGGACAGCCTTTATGTAATTTTTTCCAAAACCTTTTCAGTAAAACAGGTGGCACTAATATGGATCAGGTTCTACATTTCCTACAGCCTTGTGTTACACCAACAATGAATGATACACTTAGGCGATTTACTACGGAGTTTCTTGGGTGCATGCATGTAGTGAGTGCAGTCACCATCCTCACCATTCAATCTAAATGAATGGTTGAGATTGTCTGACCTGCTAACCTGCTATCAACACAAAAAGAGCAACCTGGTGATATTTGCCTAAACTGAAGCATAAAACTCAAATCTTGTGCTGCCGCCAAACATCTGTAAAAGAGGCAATGTGCCTCTTTTCTTTCTTTCCCGTTGAAACGTATGACAGAACACAGCATATCAAGAACAAAAATGTGTTCATATTTGAAGAGCAAAAATGTGTTCGTACTTCGCGACCTCCAAGCCATCGTCGTCAACTTCAACACCCAAAAGCCGGTCCCCGCCGCCGTCGTCCATCACCGACGTTCGTCGCCGCCCTCCATCACCGTCGTTCCCCGCCGCCCCCCACCACCAACATTCACTATCTTCGTTTCCGTCACCGAATCGCTAGTACGTATTTACTTTCCTCGAGAATTTTTGTTTAATCTGCTGGGTTTTGATAATTTGGTCGTTGGGTATGGATTCGTTTGGTTAATTTTGTGATTTGAGGTGTTGGGCATTTGATGATTTGGCTGAAAAATTCTTGATTTGATTGGTTAGTGATTGTGATGTTTTAACGAGTAATGCGAATTGAGCTGGGCTCTATTCAACTGAGAAGTAGAGGCTTTGATGTCAGTTTCAATAAGTTGTTTTTAGCTTCCATGGCACAATGGAAGTTAACCCGGTCTGAAGCAGGTTGTCGGAAGAGCCCTCCCTCCCTACTGAGAAAGATGAGCATCCCAAGATCTACCGCATGAAGCTCTGGGCATGAGGTCCGCGCCAAATCCAGGTTCTGGTAAGCTCTGTTCAATTCAATTTTTGCTCTATTTCTTGGGAAAAGATTCAAACATTGAAACATTGATTTGCTCAACCTTGATAGAAGTAATACAGATTGTTAATATCTTTCATTTGGAGTGATGTAGATCAATGTACAATAGGGCTGACTTTAGTTTATGTGTAAAATTTATGGAGTTGACATTGTGTTTATACGTTTCTGCATTCTCATTTGGATGTGGTACTTTGTTTGAAATTGTGAATAGGTACTTCTTGAGGAAGTTGAAGAAGGTGAAGAAAAGAAATGGCCAAGTTTTGGCCATCAATGTGGTATATACGTCTTGTATTTGCAGGCATATGCATCTCTTACTCTATGAGCCAACCTGAGCTAATTTGTTCTTATATCAGGTGTGGTTCCGTTTCTTAAAGTACCCTGAGCCAGTTTGCAGATGTTATCAAACGCAAACCGCTGCAAAACGTCATGCTGATCCAAACGAGAGAATTGACATTTTTTTTTTTTGTGTTCTGTTATGAAATTTCTTGCAGGCTCTATCTCCTCAAGAGCAGGAGGCTCTTCAAAGTGCTCCCCAAGAGCAGCAAGCTCTTGAAAGTTCTTCACAGCAACAAGTTGATTCCGACAACTCTTTCTCGGATTATGAAGAGAGCCTTCTTCTTGATTTTTCAGATACTGATAGCTTTTCTGACAACGAGGTTATTTTGGCTCCGTTTTGTACATGTGGATTTTATGTCTTACTTAGAAATCAATGAGCTTACATCTGCAATATCGTTAAAACTTTTACTATTTTATCTATTAATGCACAATGTACATGGGGAAGAGAGTACAGATAAACATCTATGTACCTGCAGTAAAGGATGTTTATCTGTACCCTCTTTACATGGGGTAATGGGTTCAGGCCACAGAAGTTTTATTTGCAAGGTTACATTACATGTGTGTTTTTCCAGGAAATTATGCATCCTACATCTGAAGAAACAAAATGTGGGTGTGTTTTGCTACTTTCAGCGTTATTCAAACTTATCATTTCCTTTACTGTGAAGAAACAAAATGTATTTACTCATCAAAAAGCTCAATCCCAAATCAAACTCAAGATTTCATTTACTGTGAAGAAACAAAATGTATCAAAAAGAGTAATGTCTCTTAGAAGCTAGAAGAAAAAGGAAATGTTAAGACGATTCTCCTAAGCGCCTCCTGATGGAATGGTTTCGGTGACAAATATTGTGCCTATTCCAACTGTCCTTCGTTCAATGCTTCAATGCCTGCAAAGAAATCCTTTGTTAAGAGTATGGTATCAACATCTTCAAAGATATCAGATATAAAAGTAGTTTTGGTCGGAAATTGTTGCTATTGCCAAAACCTTAAGTTGAAAGGAAGACATTGAGGATAATTCAGTTTATCAGACATTGCCTAACAAATAAGTCGCGATATTTTTATCTTTCGCCCCAGGGCACTGAACATAAGTTGGTTTCCTCAATCTTCAAGTATCTCACTAAAGCCCCGTCAAACACCCTCTTTTAAGCCAAAAATTGAATAGTGTAAGTTCAGAGTAATATACTCCAGAGAATGAAACATGCTTACGAAATGCATTAATAAAGATGTGCTCAGAAGTACCTGAGAAGCCATGACCCATGTTCTCTCCATCCAAATTTGGTGAGGCCTTAGTTGAGAGTGCTCAAACTGCAGTGTATCGTTTGTACCTTTGAAGTACACTCTTTACCTTTGTTGACGAAGAACCCTGCAAACCACACCTTACCACCACCCATCATTGTAAAAAGCTTCAACATCATCATTCAGACTGTAACTTTCAACCATAACAGCTTGAGGGGGGAGAAGGTCTGATATGTTGTGCATCAACCTCTTCTTTCAAGAACTCTTTATCATCATCTGTTTTTATGGTCTTATATTGAATAAGAAACTTGTCCTTCTTAACTACTTTGACAACACTTGCAGCAAACGAAGCACCTTGACATCAATCATCATCAGTACAAACCTCAACTGGTGTCCCTTCTGTGAAACCCCGCGTTCATCTGTGCTTTTGCTTTCTTGGTATCTGAGACATCCTGCAATCCATATCAGCCGAGTTTGAAGTCAAGTTCAGATAGACAAACTCCACAAAATAGTTGATAAGAGTAAAGAATGGAATAAAGTGAATGTTCATGTCAGCTAGAGTGTATACGTCACTATTAAACGAGACATCAAAATCCCATAGTCATAATGTGCCTAACCGTTGATATAACTTTGTCTGGTAAGTGACATCAACAATAATCATAAGCTGTAGAAGAGACTGATTATTTCAGGTCAAGTTTCTAATAAAAACTAAAGAATCATCTGACAAAGTGTAAGAAACTGCAGTCTTCAACCCTTATGAATCCATTTCCATTCAGCTATATTAGAAACAAGAATCGTCAAACCAAAAAGGAAAAGTATCTATCGGTCTTTTTCAACACAAGAGGACAACAACATATATATAGATCATGAACGCATCTCATAATCAAACCATTCAGTCCTCTAAGCTAACTCAAGCTACACATTCAGTCCTCTAAGCTAACTCATGCTACATAGAGGTGGCAATTGGGTGGGTTGGGTTGGATTTGGATTGGGTTAAGCATAACCCATTATATAATGGGTCAACTTGACCCAACCCATTTATGTTAATGGGTCAACTCAATCCAATCCATTTATTTAATGGGTTAACTTGACCCACCCATTTAACCCATTTGAAAATTTAAAATATAATTTATTTAATGAGACTATAAATATCTCAAATTTCATTGCATACCATAAGTATCCTCAAAACACAAAGACCAATAGATCACATGGAACACATAAAAAATCTGTTTCCGACGTTTGATAATACACGGACTTTCCGATTTTTAACTCCCTTCATTTATAATTTTCTTAATTCGATAAACGTTTCATAAAAATTTATTAAGAGCTTATCTAGGTATATAAATAAATATACCTAAGCAAATCAAAAAGTACACAGTACATAAAATTAGGAGCCGAAATCAAAGCAGACCTCATTCCTTGCTATTTTTAACCGCATTGAAACCCCAAAAAAAAAAGATCAAATCCAAACCGTCCGGTCCACCCAAAACCCCCAAAATCATCTGCTCACCAAAAACCGCTGCTTTTCGACACTCGTCTTCTTCGCTGCTCCCAGCTCTCACTTCCAGGCGATTGCTCCACCCCGCCGGGAGTTCGGAGCAACGCCGTGAGAGAATCCCACCCAAACATCCGATTTCAAGTCCGCACTTGAAAACAATGATTTCTCAGACGACGACAACGCCGCGAGCTCGGAACAGACCCTCCTCCGCGGCGTTTTCTACAGCCGAGGTCGCCATCGGTTCCTGATTGGTCGTGGATGGGCCAGACAACTTCATCAGCTGCCGCAATCTCCATCCGCCTCCAGAGCAACCACAACCATCAATCCAAGCCCAAATCGACGGACACGATCTCCCTGATGTTGGCTGACGACGATCACGGCGACGGCGTCGAAGGGGAAGATCACGGCGGAGATCTGGGGGACGGCTCCGTTGGACGACGGCGATTGAGATTTGGTTGTTGGAGGTGAGGTCATGGTGACGAAATAGGCCTTGTGCGGCGGTGGCGACCGAAACGGATTCTCAGAAAATAATGAGTGATGGGTTTATGGGTTACCCATGGATTGACCCAACCCAACCCTTTTTTTTATGGGTTACTAATGGATCAACCCATTTTGACCTATTTTGTTATTGGATCAGGTCAACCTATTAATTAATGGATGGGTTTGGGTCAGGTTAATGGACTGAACCATAATTGCCAGCCCTAATGCTACATAAGTCAAGGAGAAGAACATCTGTCTTTCCACACTATCAAACACGCTGGGAGGAGAAGCAAAAGCTCATCTACTATCCCAAAAAAAAAGTTAAGCAGCAAATGGGGCATTTGACATCGAAACATAGTGTCCGAAAATCGGAAATTCTGTCATCAATATCCTGCTTTGGTATCCCTCTCTGTTCACATTATTGAATAAGATCACTCAAACTAAGCTGACTAATCACCCTAGACAAATTTGAAAAATTGATCATATCCAGAATACAACAAAATCACAAAAGAGATACTCAACTATGAAGAAAAGAACATATGAAAATATTATCAACAAGAATCAAATAGTAATGACTAACCTCATTTTGAAGAGGTGGAACCCAAGACCCATTGACCCACTCGCGGTGGATCCTCAGCTCCTCCGGTTCGAACTCGAACTTCTCCTTAGCGAACCGGAAATAAAACGCGAAAGTCGCATCGACGACGTCGGTGATGACGCCTTCCCACCACCCGCCGCAGAAGAAGGCGTCGACCACGTCACCGAACTTGAACCGGTGCTCGCTCTCCCGCGACGGGAGCGGCCGAACCAGCGCCGCCTCCAACTCCTCGTCCGCCGCCTTGCGGAGGCTCCCGCTGATCGCCGGTCGAACTTGGCCTTCACCCTGTGGTACTCGACTCTGAATTTGGCTTTGTTTTTGGACTTTCGGATGATCTTCGCCGGGAAGAGCGTGCCGCGGAGCTTGGGGTGGGGGCTGGTGACCTCCACCTGCTCACCGACCTCAAAATTGGTGCCCGCTGCTTCTCAGTTGGGCAACACTCTGGGGAAGAAAGTGTCGACTCGAGGAAGGGCGAGGACCAGCGACGGCGCAATCGAGTTTGGCGTTCCTGAACCTCCACGTGTTTAAAATCGACCGGTACTGGCTAATGCAAGTAATCCAACAATTTTTTTTGAGCTGTATATAAATGCAATTGGTGACTGCACTCACTACATGCATGTATTGAAGAAAAATTGGATTTACTAGGTCAGAAGTGGAGAAAGCACTTTCCCAGATGCCTCCAACAAAGTCTCCTGGAGTAGATGGTCTATCAGCTTTATTTTACCAAAAGTATTGGAATATAGTGGGGGATAAAGTTAGCACAGTATGTCTACAAGTCCTAAATGGTGAGGCCAGTGTTGCTTGTTTCAATCATACTTTGATTTCCCTGATTCCGAAGGTGCAGCACCCAACATCAGCCCAGGAATTTAGGCCTATCAGTTTATGTAATGTTCTTTATAAATTGATAGCAAAAACCTTTGCTAATCGTTTCAAGCTGGTTCTTCCCTCTATTATTCATGAAACTCAAAGTGCTTTTGTATCCAACCGTAACATCTTTGATAATGTTATGATTGGTTTTGAAGTTATGCATTCTGCCAAGAAGAGGAAAATGGGATCTAGAGTAGCGATGGCAATTAAATTGGATATGGCCAAGGCTTATGACAAAGTAGAGTGGTGTTTTCTAGAGGCCATGATGCTGCGCTTGGGTTCTCCCCACTTTGGGTTGCACGTATAATGGACTGTCTTACTACGGTGACTTTTTCGGTACTCTGGCAAGGAAATCCATTTGGCTTTATAGTTCCCCAAAGAGGTCTTCGACAAGGCTGTCCTCTCTCCCCTTATCTCTTCTTACTATGTGCTGAAGGCTTTTCAGGCTTATTTAGACAAGCTGAAATGGAAGGTTTATTATATGGGGTGCGTGCAGGTTTCCGTGGGCCTCCCATTTCACATTTACTATTTGCAGATGATAGTCTCTTGTTTCTGGAATTTACAGAAGATGTTTGCTCTGTTTTGAGAGGTTTGTTCCAGTTTTACGAAGAGGGCTCGGGTCAACAAATTAATTTCAGTAAATCTGCTGTATCTTTTAGTCCAAATGCTTCCCCATAAGTCATTCAGTTTGTTACTGATAGGCTGCAAATTCCGACGGTCGTTTGTCATGAACGATATTTGGGGTTACCAACAATGGCATCAAGAGGTCGTAAGGAGCTATTCAATTCCATAAGAGACCGTGTTTGGGGTAAATTAAATGGATGGAAAGAGAAATCACTATCGGCGGCTGGCAAGGAGGTTCTACTTAAGGCTGTAGTACAGGCTATTCCCTCATATGCTATGAGTGTCTTCAGATTACCTGATGACATCTTGAAATACTTAACTTCAATGAGTGCCAGATTCTGGTGGAGAAAGCCGCAGCACCGTCGAGGCATTTCTTGGTTAAATTGGCGTCGGGTTTGTAAACATAGATCGTCAGGTGGTTTGGGGTTTCGTGATTTCAAACACTTCAATCAAGCTTTACTTGCAAAGCAATGTTGGAGGATTCTTAATACACCAGATTCCCTTGTAAGTCAAGTTTATCGCGGTCGGTATTTTCCAAATCAAACTTTTCTCACAGCTCGAGTAGGCCGGTCTCCTTCACTTATATGGCGATCATTACTATGGGGTCGCGAGTGGCTTGTGCAGGGACTCAGGTGGAGAGTAGGAAATGGGGAGTCTATTCAAGTTTATTCGGATTGTTGGCTGCCTTTGTCGAGAAGTCTTAGGATTTCATCACCACCTCTTTTATCTCTTGAGACTAAGGTTAGTGCTCTTTTACAGACTGATGGCAGTTGGAACATTGAGTTACTTACACAAGTCTTTTGGGATCAAGAGGTAGCCGCTATACTTTCTATTCCTCTTCCCACTATGCCGAGACCGGACAAACTAATTTGGCACTATCAGGCCAAGGGAGTTTACACTGTCAAGAGTGGATACCGGCTGGCCCAAGAGATTTCTTCAGGTGTGGAAGGAGATGAAGGTACATCTCAATTGAAACCAGATCCTATTTGGACTTCTATTTGGTATTTCATTCAGATTCAGTTTGCGTATTTTAGTGAATTCTACTGTGCTTTGTTCTATTCAATCTTGGATATTATCATCTTAGTAACATAAGACTATCACAGTGTTTGGTTTTGGTAAAGGTCATTTACCTTGTACATAATACGTACAAAGTCAACATTAGGACGTTTTAGTAGGACAAGATAAGCAGCTGAGTTTTGTTTTCTTTGTCTCCAACTTGGTTTTGATTACCATTTGAACTTGACAATGGGGGCATGAATCTTTCTTTCACGGAGTCTGGATAAAGTTGTTCTGTTTGTGGTGCGAGCTCAAGATGGTAACGATAGTGCAAGAAGATAAGAGAAGAAAAAATGTAATAAAAGTTCTTTTTCATTGCTGCCTCCAACGGCGCAGACCACAGATGATATACACAAAAGGATGAAATGTTAGGGTTAGTGGAAGATGGGCCACAACATACTCCACAACCCAATACCATTCAGAAAGAAAACTAAGGGCCTAAACAACGGGCCAAAACACAAAGACTAAAATAAGATAGTGAGGGCCTGTTTGGTAAGCCTCACTAGGAGGTACTGGACTGGACTATCTTAAATAGTCCAGCTAGCCCGTGTTTGGTGTATACCGGACTAATTTAAATGGTGCTAAATAGCACCCGCGTTTCCTTTCTGGCTTCGCTAAATAGCGAGCCCCATAAGTGCCTCGCTAAATAGCGAGGTCGTGAGGCCGACGCCAGAAGACGACCTCCAGACCCATCCATTGCCGCGCCTCATACTCGCCGATGTCCTCCTCCCGTTGCCGCGTCTCAAACCGGAAGACCCATCCGTTGCCGCTCTTCAAACCGGAATCTAACGGCGGCGTTGGATTGGATGGAAGCCGTCGGGGATGAGGAAGTCCATTTCGTCGGTCTCGGAAGGTAGGTAGAGGTCCGTCAAGTCGTTGAAGGTGAGCTTGAAGTCGCAATTGTCGCCGGAGCCGAAGTTGAAGGCAAGATCGGAGAAGAATTGGGGTGGTACCTGGACGATTGAATTAATTGGCGGTGAGTTCGGGATCCCAAATTCGTTTGCTTGATTGAATTAAAATTATGGGTAATTCTCTCAACTTTTGTTTCTTCATGCCACAATGTAAATGTTGTGGTATTTCTCCTTACTCATAGGATGGTCTGTTGGTTTGAAGGTTAGTTCGAAATTTCATGGATGCAGGGTGGATATTATTGTTTACTTTCAAAGAGAAATTCTTGCCAGTTGCCATACTTGTGTTTGAACCTTTGAACTTCTGTTGCAGAATTTCTTATGTGATTGTGATGTTTTCTTACGTGTATGAATTGATATGAGATTGTTAGCTAACTGGTAGGAGGGCGTCCATCTTAGTGAGTGGTTAGGTTCTCATAAGAATCAGTGTTTATTTTGTTGTTATTACTTTTATTAAGCGGATTTTGTTTTGTGATTTTTACTTTAGCCGACTCTCATGATAACTTTTAAGCTGAGTATTGTGTTCGAAATCGTATATTTATATTTCAGTTTAAACCAAATTTGAATCCTAAAAGATGATTTTTTGAATGAGCAAGGGTTTTGTTTGCAAATGGAAGTTCTGGATAGAGTTTAGTATAAGTTGCAAACGGAAATGTGCTGCATACTGTCTTGCATTGGCCGTCAATGAAGCATGTTTCTGGCTATATGATTGTTTAAAGTTGGTTATTGTCACCCATTTACTGGTCATATATGTTCAGTTCTGTATTACTAAACATGGGGTGGTTCGTATGCTGATGCTAGCTGGCGGATTAACACTGCATAGTTGGATAAGAAAAATTGAAGAACATGGATGCTTTATCCACTATATTATGGGGTCCAAGGATTTGCTCCAAGGCAAGGCCATTGCTGGATCGAAATTTTGATAATCTTGACTCAATATGATCACCACTTCTTTTAGTCAGTGAGCAGAGCAGGAGATGTTTCTTACATGGCTCTCCAAGTCAGTATAGGATTTGATTTTTCCTTTCAAGTTGTACTCTAGATTGCATTTCAGTTTGAATACTTTGTACTCGTAGCAATTTTATTACATCAATCAAATTTGTTTTCCATATTAATGCAGACCTTCAATTTTTACTTTTGACATGTTCTCTATTTGCACTCTGTACCGCACACTCCTCATGGCTTCAAAACACCTGCAAGCATCAATCTGTTGTGATTCATAACTTTTTCAACAAAATGAGTTTTTTTCGTTTTTCATATAGTTAGTCTCAAATTTGAGTTGAAAAGTGCTTAAACCACATTAAATAAAAAAAAAAAAAAAAAAAAAAAAAATTAAAAAAAACAAACGAGCCCTGAGGGGTCTATGAAAGTCCCCAATGTGCAAGTCACCGCAACAGTTTGGTTCTGTTGTTCAATACAAAGTTTTGTATCAGTCCTTTCCATCAACAATAATAGAGAATAACGAGAGCATACATTTGTCAGAAATTATATGTACACATTGGATGTTCCCAGGATTAATTAAATGTTGTTTTAGTTAGTTAAATATGTTGGAATTTCATTTGGCTTATGATTTGAGTATTTTCAATGTATCCTACGGTGGTATGTTTTGTTGACTTAGTTTGGGTATTCTCGCAGTTAGGCTTGCATGTTTGGTTATCTTCAAGGTTAATTTCATCGTAGTAACTTAAATTTATTAGTCACCTTAGGAAATCTTTAACAGGATAGAGAAAAGATGCTGCAGTTTGTCTACTTGTCTCCAACTTGGGTTTTGGTCACGCTAGCTGCAACTTTATGTGATGCTGGTTCCGTTCTGGGATTGTTTTTCCAGTGTTAGCCGATCTTTCAAATATTTTGGGCCTGTTTTCAAGTGCCATTAGGTAGCATAATTTGGTCAATGGAATTGTAAGTAGATTCGTACTAGAAAGGTCCTTCGTTTCTGATGCAATAGGTAAGCAGGTACGGGCTGGAAGAGGAGGTTGGTGGAGAGTAGGAGTCGGTGGAATAAGATAGGAAGAGAGAAGTTTGGCAATGTCACAGCTTTTACTACTAGGTAATCGGGGAAGTTTAACAATCCAACTCACAGCAATCAGGAAACCATACTCACTATGGACAGTAATTGCTTCGTTTCTTGATTTGGAGAATGGATTTTGAATTCTGAAGTGAGGCCCAGGTACCTTCCACCCCTAATCCGTAAAGGGGTGAAAAGTTAGAAATCGAAGAAGTTTTATTCTGTTCATACCCATAGCATAGCTTTCATCAAGAAATAAAATGCAAGATAATGCATAAACAAAGTCAAGAAAAAAAAATGATGTTTACAATAATCATGTAAGTTTTGAACTCAAAATTCAGAAAATCACAAGCCATAGCCTTTTCTTTTAGGCAAAAGAAGAAAAATGAACCTTGGAATGAGTAACTTATTCCCTCATTTAAAGCTCAGAGTCAGAGTCAGTGCCCACACTATCCGGTGTGGTGGAGGAGAGACCCCGTGAGTACTTCTTCCAACCCTGTAAACCCTTCCTATATACAGCCACTTGGGGAACCGCTCTGTCACCAACCTTGACTTCCTCCTCAGCTTGGATGTCCTTGGGAACAAGTACAATCTCTGTTAGTGCAACACCTTGCTTGATCAAGATTTTCCGAAATTTATCTTCATCATCTGTTCCACCATATGATGTCATTGTAACACGCTTCAGACTTGGTATGCTGAACTCAACTGGTTTATTTAGTAACTCTTCTGGTAAATTCTCCTGGAAATAAGAAGACCACAGTTCAGATATGCAGTACAGACCGGAAGTAGACATAAGTGATAAAAAACATCTTTTGTGTATGTAAAAGTACTCACATCTTCCCCAAACTTGCGAAGGTATTGTAGAATCAACGTCTCGAGATTGGGAGAAACCTTAAACAGTGCGGCCATGCCAACAAGATCATACTGCGCAAACCCAGTCTTCAGCTCTAAGAAATTGAGATTGCGAAACATAAAACTTTTGGGGAGAGAATCCGTTGATGTCAGGAACTGAGACATATGCATCAAAAACAAGTACGAATATCAGAATATGTTCAATAACATAATTCCTTCAGAACCAGATTGGTCAAAGAGAATAGAAAATCTCCAGTTGAAACGGTTAAGCCAAACAGATTGACAAGCTATGTAACCAATGTGGCCATTAAATGAGGTACACTAACAAGAGTAAAGACATGCTTTGAGTTTCTTTACAAAGTTTCCCATCATGTCAATAAGCCCCCTAAACAGTGACAATACTTTCTTTCATGATCTTATACATCTCTAATTCCGAAAACCCGAAAATGTGCCTATCTATGAAAACCATCCACACAATCACAAAACCAACCACATTGCCTGTATGTATTCATCAAACTTCATAAAAAGGAACCAAAATCGAAACAGAACAAATTCGACCAGAAAGTTTACCTTAAACCACCAATTTTGCACAATAAGATGCTTGACATTAGGTGCTTGTCCCAGTGACCTAGCAATTGCACTCCAGTGACTATAGAAATGCCTCACCGAGTGCGCAAATTCGATACGAAATTCGACTAAGGAGGACGCATTGTTGAGCCAAATCTTGTCAAATCGACAGCAATCGAAACTAATCGAACGAAGATTCGGGCAATCCACCAAAAGCGTATGCTCGTCATGAAGCCCAAATACTCTGGTAAACACCAGCTTCTTGAGCTTAGTGCTGCGTATCTTCAAATGGTGATGCGCGCCGGGGTTGTGAATATCCAGAGTCTCCAAATTGGGGCAAGCTGTGATCAAGCCGTGGACCATCTCGTCCGTCAAATAAACGTGCTCGAATTGGACGGACACGATGGTCGGAAAACAAACGGCGGAGAAATTGGCCGGAATTGTGAGATTGCAATTGGTGAGGGTTAGAGTTTCGACGGAGCCGTTAATGAGAACGGAGAGAGGGAAATCGTAGCGGTGGTTGAGGGATTCCAAGCCGGGGAGATCTTCGAGCTCGAGGTGGAGCCGCCGCGCACGGAGGTAGGCGACGGCGGAGTGGGCCCAGGAGTCGACGTGGAAGCGGAAGCTGGTGTGGTAGACGAAGTGGAGGCGGAAGGAGTCGATTGGGGAATCGGGGCGGAGGATGAGGAAGCAGTCGATGAAAACGGCGACGTCGCGGGAGGTGTGGAATAGCGGGAAGTGCACGGAGCGGAAGTCCAAAGAGGGGACGCGGGGCCAGAGGTGACGCCATCTTGGGGAGATGACGGAGGTTTTGACGGCGTCAAAGGTGGGGAGGAAGTCGAGGATGCGGAGGAGGAGCTCCTCCGGGAGGTCGTTAAGGTTTGGGGGTCGATTGATTGGAGCATCCATTGGCGATCGATTCTTTGGATTGCTTCTGGGCAAAGTGGCAAAGGGTTTAATTCACTAATGCATTTTATCTAAGTTTTTCCTTACAAGTTTAAATCTATTCAATATACAACTACCTATCTTGTTGATTTTATTCTCATTAAACCTTGCATAAAAAACGTAAATACCCTTTCTTTTCCCTTAAAATGACTCTCTATATACATGTAAAAATGTATACAACACCATCTTTTAACAATATACATCTCATAAATTGACTACAATGCTAACTTTATTTGCATGATAGGAACTTAATAAACTATTGTAGATGTTGTCCATTTTTAGGAAGATCAATCTATCATAACTATTATTGTATTGAATAAATTTTTTAGAAATTGTAAAACATGATTAGCAGCGTTGCTGAGCAAAATAAAGTACAAAAACTGGTGATTTCAAGGCAGCTGAAAAAGGAAGAGAGAACAGAAAGAAAATCAAACCACTCAACTTCATCCAACGACTGATATGTGTAACCTAACCTACCCCATTTTTGCAAACAAATAACACATGCATTATATTGGTCTTTTGCTGATATTTTGACCCCAAAAAACATGTTAGTAATGTACTAGTTCCTAACTTCAAGTTACTGTTATTACTACATTTTCTTGCACAAAGAACATAAACAATTGCCCGAAAGTTACTGTTATTACTACATTTTCTTGCACAAGAACAACATAAACAATTGCCCTAGAACCTAAAATATGTATCTCTTATCCTCATCAATTGAGGAGTACTAAAGTGTAAAGCATTTACAGCATCATCAAGTACTTTAAACGAAACCACAGGGCCTTCTTTGTGTCATCTGCTTTCTTTAAAGTTTACAATTCGCAATGGTGGTCCTCCGGCTCAAGTGAGCTCACAACACTGGCTTAAGCGAGCTCCAAGTTTGAGGAGATATCATTTCGATGCAAAGCCTATGCATCTTACACATAGCATTGACTCCCAAGTACCAAAGCCTTCATTCTCTTTCTTGGCAGCTCAAGACTTCCAGCATTGCCTCATGTAGTCCCTTTTTTCAGGAGTTTATCACATGAGCAAATGATATTCCATGGAAGATGTCCACCTTCCACTAAGAATCAAATTCTGGTATACCTAGACAGAGAACTGACTTCTGTTCTTCTGCGAACAGCGAAGCTGAACTGAACTTGAAAAACAGTTTACGACTGGCATTCTGTTCACCAATAGTCTCCACAGGAACAACGTCCATCCTTGAAATGATGGAAGCGCTTTGCATCCCTAACAACTATCTCCCTGTTGACAAGCTTCGAAATTAGTTTTGTTGCTGAATGACAATTCACACATGCACGAAGATTTTTCTTTATCCTAAGTGTAGTTCCAGGAGCTGTGCTAATGAGGCCATAAGCAATTGCCAGTCTCTCACTGTGATTACAAAGAGTCTCTTCAGTCTCTTCGTAATTCAAGTCATGCAGAACAGATTCAGTGTGTGGGATAAATCCAGCCTCCTTCAACCTCCTCTCCAGACTTTCCAGTTCTTCATAAATTTCCTTAGACTTCGGATGAGATTTGTCTCCCACTTGAAATGCCTGAAGCTTTCCATTGATCTCAATCAGACTATGTCCAAGGTCCTTAGTCAGTCCTTTCTCCCTCATCAATACCCGTACTTTTGCAACATGATCCCATAAACGGGCTGAAGCATAGAGATTTGAGAGTTGCACATAATGTCCTGTATTATATGGATCTAATGAGAAAAGCTTTTCTGCAGCATATTCTCCTAATGTCACATGACGATAAATCTTGCATGAACTCAGAAGCGCTCCCCATACACTTATACCAGGTTCTATTGCCATCTTCATGATAAAGTTGTAAGCTTGATCCAAGCGGCCTGCACGTCCAAGAAGATCAACCACACAAGAATAATGTTGGTTTCCAGGCTCAATCCCGTAGTCTTTCATTTGGTGGAAAAGCTCACATCCCTTTTCTACAAGGCCTGAATGGTTGCATGCAGTGAGAAGCCCTAGGAAGGTAACATCATTGGGCGGCACCCCAGCCTGCTGCATGGAATGATAAAGATCAATGGCTTCTTGTCCTCGACCATGGAATCCATATCCTACTATCATTGCACTCCACACAACAACATCTTTATTTGGTGTTCTATCAAAAACCATTCGAGCAAAATCTACACTTCCACATTTTGCATACATATCAATAAGGGCAGTATTAACGAAAACATGATTCCGGTACTCAGTCTTACTGATATGATCATCCATCCATCTTGCTAAGTCAAGAGAACCCACTTGGGCACATGCTAAGATAGCAGACCTCATGGTAATTGAATCTGCTCTAATACCTTTAGTGATCATCTCACGGAATAGCTCCACAGCTTCTTGAGGATATCCATTCTTTGCATAACCAGAGATCATAGCATTCCACAACATCACATTTGGTGTTTCCATCTGATGGAAAAACGATCTGGCAGCCATCACCTGCCCACTTTTCGCATACATGGATGTGAGCCCAATGAGCAAGTCAGGTTCAAATTCAAGACCCATTTTAATCGAACAGCCATGAACACACGTCCCCTGTCCCAAGTCTTCTACATCAGTACAAGCTTTAAGCACACTCACTAGAACAATCCAATCTGGTTTCACATTCAATTCCCTCATCATCCTAAACATTTTCAAAGCTTCCAAAGGTTGACCGTTCTGAACAGACCCCGAAATAATTGAAGTCCACGAAACAATCGTCCTCTCACCCAACCCATCAAACACAGCCTTAGAGCGATCAATCCGACCACATTTGGCATACAGCGCCACAAGACCATTCTGCACAAACACATCCGACTCAAACCCGTGTCTAAACACCTGCCCGTGAACCCGACGGCCCATTTCAAGGTCCGGCAACCCACTGCAAGCCTTAAGCACATGAGGGAAAGTAAAGCCATCTGGACTCACACCCATTACTTGCATCTTACTATACATTTCTACAGCATCAGAAAACACATTGTGCTTAGAATAACACCGAACTATCGCATTCCACAAAAACACATCCGGGTCAGTAAATTCGTCGAACACTTTGCGGGCGTACGAAATATGCCCAAGATTTGAGCTCGCATTCACCAACTTGGTGATCAAAAAGCCATTATCTTGCAAACCCAGTACGATTAGCAACGCGTGGATTTGATTCAGGTGGGTTTTCCGGGAGGAGCTATCGATCAACGGCGCGAAGAAGGAATCGAGGTCGTAGCTTGAATGAAGGTTTTCGTCGTCGTAATTGTATCGGTTAAAACCGAGAGGAGAAGATGAACAACAGTGATTGAAGAAATTGAAAGAATAAGACGCCGGAATTTGAAATTCAGAATGCGCCGCCGTTTTGGGAGGCGGCCTTCGGAATTTGGCGGGAAGCAGAGAGGCTATCCGAATGACAGTTAGGCTGACCGCCATTTCAATGTAAAAGGCGCTCGGAAAGAGAGAGCGACCGCATTTTTATGCTAGACCAGAGAGATAATGTAGTTAAATAAATTTAGAGGGCATTTAAGCAAATTCAAATCTTTTTCTTTTTGGTACAACTTCAAGTGATTTTACTCGCAAGTCATTGTGATGTTTTTCACTCTACTGGACGGTTTGGTACAATTTCTATCGGATGTGTTGATACTAGCATGTTAGAGCATGTCCACTGCGGACTAATCGGACGTCCAATTGAGTCGATCAGATGCGAAATTGGACGAGGCCAACAAAATGGGCTTCCACCGCTGGCTTTTCGAACGGGCGATCGCGCGGGTTTGAGGTCGAAGGCGCTGGCGAATGCATCGATTGCCTTCAGACGCACCCGCGGGCGATTTGCTTTTCCTCGGTTTCTTCGCCTTTCTCATCTTCCTGCGCCTTGTTTTCTTCGCCTTTGACAGCTAAAATCGCCCTCGCCCTTCCAATTTGCGGTGGAAACAACAAGCTCTGTTGAATTGCCTGAAAAATTGAACGGGTGGAAAGCGCACTTTCACCTCCGCCTTCAACCTCGCCCACGGGCGCGCGGTGGACATGCTTTTATTGACATCTACTTATACATTCTATAAAAATTGTACCAAACCATTTAGTATAGGAAAAAAACTATTACAAAATTTCATTTGATGTCTGTTAAGTTATTTTGAAGAAGGATTACACGCTTCATTTGGGCATTTTATCAGGGCCTAAATTACTTTTCTTTAACGATTATCTGCTATAATGAGCTTGTAGAGGTATTATGGATTCAGAAAAGTGCTTTTTTTCGCAAGTACTTTTAGATTTATACGTAATCACTTTCATATGTGACGAGTAATTTTGTAGAAAGACAAATATAATGAAGATGGTTTCAATTCCTACCCAAAATCAATTTGCCATTGGAAGGAGTAACACACACATTATAAGCATTAATAAGGCCTATTCACAAGCCACTGGGATCAAGCTTGCTGTGTGATTACATTAAAACTAGAGGGCTTTTGGAAAAATTGACATTTGTCACGCCGAGCTCCAGGAGTAAAGTCCCAATTATTCTACTTGTCCATCTCCGGCGAATACAACGCTTTTGTTTCTCTCCGGCGAGTGCTAATGGAGAGGCACATCCAACTCCTCCTGAACCGGCTCTCCTACGTCTCCATAGCCATCGGCACCGCCACCTTCATCCTCCTCCTCCTCAAAACCCCCGACACTTGCGTCTCGCCGGACTCGCCGCGAAAGCCCCACCTCCGATTCCCCAGATCCTCCTGCGACCACTCCCCCCGCGAGCTTCTCCCTCTCGACAAGAAGAACCGCCGCCTCTGGGCCACCAAGGCCTGGCGAAACAAGGTCCAATCATTTTCCGAATTCTTCGCGGCGTTCTATCAAATGGGCCACGTGCACAACGGCTCCAAAGCCCTCTGCGTCTCCGCCGGCGCCGGCCACGAGGTCATGGCCCTGAACAACCTCGGCGTCGCCGACGTCACCGGAATCGAGCTCCTGGATTCGCCGCCGCTGGTGAGCCGGGCCGATCCGCACAACCTGCCGTTTTTTGATGACGTGTTTGATTTGGGGTTCAGCACGCACTTGGCGGAGGCGTTGTTTCCGAGCAGATTTGTGGCGGAGATGGAGAGGACGGTGAGGCCCGGCGGGGTGTGTGCGGTGGTGGTGGAGGAGTGTGGGGATGAGGAGGTTAGGGAGATTGTGGGTTTGTTTTCAAATTCGAGGTTTGTTGGTGCTGTTAATGTTACTTTGACTGGATTGAGAATGACAAGGATTATTATGAAAGTTAAGCGTTTGCCTTGATCTGATTGGTAATTCTTTCTCTTTGTGTTTCAGATGTGTGTTTCATTCGTTCTTGTTTCTGAATTGTGGTTTGTTGTGTGTGATATATAGAGCTACTTTATAATGCGAATTTGTGATTTGAAAGATGTGTGAGCGAAACGAATTAGGCGATTGGTTAAGAACTTAAAGGATATAGTTTTTAGTTTGGAATGAAAGCTTTAATCTTTTGTTGTTATGTAATGAAAGATCTTACCTTCAAACCTGTAGTTTGATTGGAGACATTAGTTTTGCAGCAGGTTCTTTCTCTTGTTTGAAATCAATGACACCAAGCGCTTCTGGTCCAAAAGTATTAGTGTACTTGATTAAGGATATTCTACTTGTTAGAACTAGCTAAGACTTTTCAGAAGAGGAATGTGTGCTGAGAGTGAGTTGAGCCAAGAACATTGCTGCTAACATATTCTTTGGTGGGTTCATGACGATTTAGCCTAGCTGACTTAGTTAGAGATTCTTAAATTGTATCAGTCTTCAGGCATTGGATTTGAGAATTTGGAACTGGATTGCAGATGTTTATTTGATAGACTGTTCTTTTTGAGTTGTGGTTTGTGTGTGATTTTAGGATGTGGTCTTAGGGAGCTACATCTAACTTGAATTCGTGATTTAAAAGACCCAATGAAACGAATTATGCAACTGGATTGAGTTTGGACCTGTTGAGATAAAGCATTGCATTGAGTGAATGATTTCTTTTGGATCTGTGCTTTGCTTTCCTCTTGTCTGTGAAGAGTGTATCTCTCAATTGAGTCATGCATCTAATCAGGAAGATGCAGCCACCATTTGCTGTTATCTAACCAAAAATTCAAACTTCAAACCTATATGCTGATTGGAGATAAGTACTTATGCAGCAAGTATTTTGTCTCTTTGAAATCAGAATCACGAACCTTTCTTCTGATCCAAAGGTGTTAGTGTACATATTTAAGGATGTTCTACTTGTTAGAACTAGCTTGGAATTTTCAAAAAATGAATGTGTGCTGAGTGTGAAGTGATTCGTTAGTGTATATGATGATTAATGTCAAAGTTTTCACTCAACCATATCAACTCCTGGTTTTGTAATCGACTTAGCTACAGGTTTCTTTAATTGTATCGTTCTTGAAACATCGTCTTTGAGAATTTGGACCTGAACATGCTTTCCCAGATTGTTACTCCTTAGAGCTGAAGTTGATGATTAGTGATAGGTTTGTTGGGTTGGTTTTGCCTTTGTTTTCCATACTTTAATCTCTTGAGCTCCTGTTATGCTATATGATCACCCAATAGTTCTGAAGCAAATGTGATGTGTGGTTTGGTGTTGTCATGTGAGAATTTGCTTTAAACAGACCGTAGTTAGTGTTGTGTCTATCATTCATGAATTTGTACCAGCATTCATCTATAGCATACCTACATTTGCATGAAGCCGAAAAGCGAAAACTATTTGAGAGTCCAATGCAAATTGCATTGAATCAGTGACTCAACTTTTTATTGAATCATATGAAAGTCTACATTTCCTGTCAGATGCTACTTCACAACACCTTGCTGAATTGCAGCAAAAACAGCTTGTACACCAAGTTTTCTGAAACAGCAATTCAACCTACCTTGGTACAGAACCCAAAACAGCAAGAACCTAGTAAGGTTTCTTTTCGATACTCGACTACTAAGGACTAGAACTATTTGTTAGGTGACATGTATGTACCATCGGATTCTGCATGATTCTGAAGAGACGCTGAGATTGTTACCGGAAACCATCTCATCTTGCTGTATTAGGCAGATCTTCCAGCTCCATAGCCCGAGAGATCCCATGGACAATGAACCTCTTCGAACCAAACAGATCAGGTGCCACAATCTTCACTCCATTGATGACCACTTCTTTCATGAAATCCACAGCCCCATTGACCTCAACCGGCTCACCACGAACCAGTGTCCTCAGCAATGTCCTTCCAGGCATCGATTCGAGCTCGCTCTTCGTCAACCTCTGATCCAGGATATGAAACCTCACAACTTTCTCAAGCACAGGCAACGGGTAACCTTCAAACTCCAACCTCGGCGGCACGAAAATCGTCACAGACTTCAGGCCTCTGTGATCTCCAACAATCCCATCAAGAACAGAGTGCAGCGCAATCGCAAACGAAATGAAACCGTTTGAGCTCAGCAATTGGACGATCCTAGACCATTCGATCATGCTCTTCAAATCAGACGGAGCATCAGAAACCATGTTGGAATTAGAATCACATTCCGGCGACTGAATCACATCCCAACCTTGATAATCATTTCGAGGATCCAAAGCCGAAAACGGAGCAAGAACGCCGTGAATCGAAATCGGTCCTTCGAGAAACAGATTCGGGTGCGAAATCGGTACGTGATTGATCTCGATCAATCCACGTTGCTCATCGATTCTAGTGATTGCGATTTTCTTGTTCCGGTAAAGCGTCGGCAAGCACGAATTTCGGGCCTTTTTGAGAAGATCGGCGATTGAGAGCTTGATCGGAGAAGTGTGGTATTGGATTAGGTTTCGGAGGAGGCGAGGAGGGAGGGAGGTGTTGGAGATGGCGGCGTCGGCAACGGCGAAGAGGGTGGAGTTCGAGGAGGAGGGCAAGAAGAGGTCCGGCGAGAGGTGGAGGAGCGCGGCGGTGATGGCGAACCCGGATCTTCGGAGGGTTGTTGTTGCGGCGGAGAGGGAGACGACGCGGCGGGTGATGAGTTGGGATTGGGAGGTTTCGCCGTCGTCGGGGTTTGATCGGAGGGTCATGGAGATTGCGATGAAGGCTAAGATTACGGCCATGGTGAAGTAGACTAAAGCGTGCCAACGTGTACAGTGGGACGCCATTGATGCGACGATCGGAGCTTTGGTTTCTTGGAGAAGAAGAGGAACTGATTTTCTTGGGGGTTTGTGAGTTTGTTGGTTTTGGAGGGAAAACTGAGGACGAGAGAGAGATGATGTAACTAACTAACTGTTGTGTGCCCCATAAGCCTTATACCACTCAAAACTCAAGTTTCAAGTCCAATGCGCCGAAAGTTTGAAAAAAGTCCCAACCCGCAGAAGAGGAAGAAAAAATTGTTCTCTTCTTCTTTTCACTCCTCAATATGTCACAAAAAACAATCACCTCTCCTTTTTGTTTTTTTGGGGGGTGGGGGGAAAACAAAAACATTAGAAGGGGGAGAAAAAAAAAAAAAAAAAAAAAAAGACACCCCACAAACACACACACAAAAAAAAAATATCCCTCCCCCAAAAAAACAAAGAAAAACAAATAAAAAAAAAAAAAAAAAAAAAAACAAAAATAAATTTTTTTTTCTCTCCATAAAAAAATTAAATTTATAATAAAAAAAAAAAAAAAAAGTAAACTGATAGAAAAGTATGAAGAGAACTCAGGAGAAGGATAAACCTCCTCTTATTGTACCCTCTATTTATAGTGTTAGACTTACAAGTAGAACCTCTCTAAGTAACCCCTGAAGGTAGATGGTCACCTAGTTATTATACATTCATATCCTAGTTACTACACATTCATAATACAATTAACTAAGGAAAATGGACAGCCACCCATTATTACATTGATTTATAACACTCCCCCTTGAATGTGTAGAACTTAAGAAGTAGTCGCATCAAATCTTTGTAGGCAGTTGATGAAGTCACTGTAGTAGGCACTCAGGGGTACGTATGTCCATAAGGGATCCATTCAGGGGTATGCTAACACTAAAACCTTGCCAAGGAAAACTCAATGGGAAAAAAGCCAAGGCGAAAGGAAAAGTGAGCATGCATATGTCGGTACTTAGCATCTACATGATGCAACAAGTATTCAGAGGTATGACCAACCCAACGCGGCTGCCTCATTAAAAACCTTGCCAGGCAACAAAACCCTGTGGGAAAAAGTTAACCTGTGCTAAGGGAAAAAGAGTACATTAAGGTCAAATGAGTATACTTTCGGATACTCCCCCTGAAGTCGACAAAGCTCCCCCTGAAGGATACATATGACTCCAAGAGGCAACCTCAATATGGAAGATCTTTGAGTTGACGCATCCCAATACGGTGAACTAGATTCTTGAATGTTTTTGTAGGAAGCGCCTTGGTTAACAAATCAGCCAGATTATCACTAGAACGAATTTGTTTGACTTCTACTTCGCCATTCTTCTCGAGCTCATGTGTATGGAAGAACTTTGGGGAAATGTGCTTAGTTCTATCACCTTTGATATAACCCACTTTAATTTGTGCAACACAAGCAGCATTGTCTTCAAACAATATTGTCGGACTATCTTTAATTGGGGTGAGCCCACATGTTACTCGGATATGATGGACCATGGATCTCAGCCATATGCACTCGCAGCTTGCTTCATGTAATGCTAAAATTTCAGAGTGATTTGAAGAGGTGGCAGCAATTGTTTGTTTCACAGATCTCCATGAAATAGCAGTGTTGCCACAAGTGAAAATATATCCCGTCTGTGATCGAGCTTTATGTGGATCCGATAAGTAATCGGCATCTGCATAGCCAATAATTTCAGGCTTTGACCCTTTTGGATAGAATAATCCCATATCGACTGTTCCATGGAGATATCGCATTACATGTTTAATGCCCACCCAATGTCGTCGAGTTGGTGCAGAGCTATACCTTGCCAATAAGTTGCAGAGAAAGCAATGTCTGGTCTTGTGGAATTTGCAAGGTACATCAAAGCTCCAATTGCACTTAAATAAGGTACTTCGGGACCAAGCAATTTCTCATTTTCTCCTCGAGGACGAAATGGATCCTTCTTCACATCAAGTGATCGAACAACCATTGGGCTGCTTAAGGGATGCGCTTTGTCCATATAAAATCGTTTGAGGACTTTCTCGGTATAGGTAGATTGATGGACAAAAGTTCCATTTGGTAAATGCTCAATTTGCAAGCCGAGACAAAATTTTGTTTTTCCGAGATCTTTCATCTCAAACTCCCTCATAAGATAATGAGCTGCTTTCTTAATTTCATCTGGAGTCCCAACCAGATTTAAATCATCAACATAAACTGCGATTATAGCAAATCCGTTATTTGATCTTTTAATGAAAACGCACGGACAAATGGGGTCATTAGTATATCCCTCCTTTAGGAGATATTGACTAAGCCGATTATACCACATGCGTCCGGATTGCTTTAATCCATATAAGGAGCGCTGTAACTTAATTGAATACAAGTTACGAGGTTTAGAATTAGTTGCTCGTGGGATTTCAATTCCCTTAGGAACCCGCATATATATGTCATTATCTAATGATCCATACAAATATGCAGTGACAACATCCATTAGGCGCATCTCAAGATTTTTTGTGACCGCCAAGCTAATTAGGAAACGAAATGTAATTCCATCCATTACAGGGGAGTATGTTTCCTCGTAGTCAATTCCAGGTTTCTGTGAAAAACCTTGTGCAACGAGTCGAGCTTTATATCTGGCTATCTCATTTTTCTTATTTCGTTTCCGTACAAATACCCATTTGTATCCAATGGGTTTAACACCATTAGGCGTTTGGACTATTGGTCCAAAAACTTTTCGCTTTGTCAAGGAATTTAATTCTGCTTGGATCGCTTCTTTCCATTTTGGCCAATCGTTTCTCAGTCGACATTGTTCAACACTTTGGGGTTCAGGATCCTGATAATCTTTTTCAATATCATGAGCGATCATAAAAGCGAAGATATTATCAATAATGACTTTATTTCTATCCCAACTTTCTCCATGACTTATGGAGATCTCCTCAGATGTATGAGCCTCTTCATGGGCTATTTCCTCAACTTTCAACTGATCAGTATTTGTTGTTTCTTTTGTAGATTCCTCATGAGTGCTAGTATCTTGTGGCCTTCTTTTCCGGGGAACGGTGTCCTTTGCACCAATAGGCCTACCACGCTTAAGTCGTGGCTTTGAATCATTTATACCCTGAGATTGTCCTGCAGGAATATCGACCCGGGCCGGGGCATTTGCAGCCGGAACATATGACTTTGTCACTTTACTTGTATCAACAAATGCACCAGGCAATTTGTTTGCTATATTTTGCAAGTAAATGATCCTTTGAACTTCAAGTTCACATTGGTTATTGCGAGGATCAAGATGAGACAATGATGTGGCATGCCAATCAATTTCACGCCGTTCAATAGATATCGGCTTTTGTTCTCCCCCTAATGGTGGGAAATTTGTCTCATCAAAATGGCAATCTACAAAGCGGGCAGTAAATACATCACCTGTTAAAGGTTCAAGATATCTTATGATAGATGGAGAGTCAAAACCCACATAAATTCCAAGTCGTCGTTGTGGACCAATTTTCGTTCTTTGTGGGGGTGGAATAGGGACATAAACAGCACAACCAAAAATACGAAGATGAGAAATATTTGGTTCGTGCCCAAAAACAAGCTGCAAAGGCGAGTATTGGTGACAAGATGTGGGACGAAGACGAATTAAAGATGCAGCATGTAAGATAGCATGACCCCACGCAGATATAGGCAATTTGGATCTTAAAAGTAAAGGGCGAGCAATCAATTGGAGGCGCTTAATAAGTGATTCAGCTAGACCATTTTGAGTATGAGTGTGTGCAACTGAGTGTTCGACATCAATGCCTATGGACATGCAGTAATCATTAAAAATATGGGATGTAAATTCAGCAGCATTGTCAAGACGAATAGATTTAATGGGATGGTCTGGAAAATGTGCCTTTAATATAATGATTTGAGTAAGTAGTCTAGCAAATGCAGTAGTGCGAGTAGACAATAGGCAAACATGAGACCAACGAGATGATGCATCTATTAGAACCATGAAATATCGAAAGGGTCCACACGGAGGATGGATAGGTCCACAAATATCCCCTTGTATCCGTTGTAAGAATGTAGGGGATTCATTGACAACTTTAGTGGGTGACGGTCTTATGACCAATTTTCCTTGTGAGCAGGCGACGCACGGGTAATCACATGGCAAAAGTATATCTCTGCCTTGTAATGGATGTCCATGTGATTTTTCAATAATATGACGCATCATTGATGTCCCCGGATGACCGAGCCGATCATGCCAAAGCATGAAAGGCTTTGGATCAATGAATTTCTTAGTCACCAAATTTGCTTCTATTGTTTGTATAGTTGTGTAATACAAACCAGTGGAGAAAGTGGGAAGTTTTTCTAAAACGTGTTTTTCGCATGAAACAATAGAAGTGATGCAGAGATACTCCATATTACCCATGTTCATTGTTTCAATGTGGTATCCATTCTTATGGATATCTTTGAAACTAAGTAGATTTCTTGTGGATCTACTGGAATAGAGAGCACTTTCAATGTGAATTTTAGTTCCATTGGGTAATAGGAGAGTGGCTTGTCCAGAGCCATGAATTAGAGTTGATGTCCCAGAAATGGTGTGGACATTAGCTTTTGCTAATTTGATATTCGAGAAATATTTTTGGTCTCGAAGTGTCGTAAGCGTCGTACCACTGTCTGCTAAGCATAGGTCTCCACCTTCTTTTTTAGGATTTGTCAAGCAATTGTTCTTTTCCATCCTTTTGAAACAAATAAAATGCATTAGTAAATGGAAACAAAGAAAGACCAACACATAGTAATAAAGTTCTTTATTGAATGAAACCAAACTGACGAGTGGCTTAAACTCCACATTTGCGATTTTCGCCATTGTTGGGAACTACAAAGGAAGGTGTAGTATCAGGATCAAGTATCATTGGTTCTTGATCAATGACAATCATAATCGAGCCTTAATATATAAATCCGGAATCAAGTATCTTTGGTTCTTGATCTCTATTGTGACATGATATAATATTGATGATGTACAAATTATATGTATAAGCATGAACATGACGAGCAATGGCATAGATAAATTCAATAATAGATGAAACTCATACACTATCTTATCCGATATGTATAGATCCAATAGAATATGATAAACACATAATCATATATATGAACTAAAGGACATATCTTATAGCTTAGAATAGCATATTATACATATAGGGAAATGTATAAGCTGCTATGTGTAAAGCACAGGAAAGAGCTTGAAAGAAATATGATAGAAACCATACTGAGAGCAACTCGTGCTGATAACGTGATAGAAAAGTATGAAGAGAACTCAGGAGAAGGATAAACCTCCTCTTATTGTACCCTCTATTTATAGTGTTAGACTTACAAGTAGAACCTCTCTAAGTAACCCCTGAAGGTAGATGGTCACCTAGTTATTATACATTCATATCCTAGTTACTACACATTCATAATACAATTAACTAAGGAAAATGGACAGCCACCCATTATTACATTGATTTATAACACTTATGACAATTTTTTCATAGTAAACTTTTATTCTCAGCCCTCAGTCAGTCACACCAATTATCTTTGGCAGTCCCAGTAGTCCGGCCCACTTTCTTGTAATGAAAAAAAAAACCCTCGAGAGCTTCTTTTTGTATGTTTTATCTGGTGGTGGTGCAAAATCGGTAGGCAGCTCCCGTAAACGACCGGATGTTTTTTTGTGAAATCTAAAAGAATCAAAAGGAAGGAAGATATCTGAGGGAGATGATGAAGGCGGCGGCACCAGTGCAAGTGAAAATTATATCGATTCCGGAAGCATGGCGCCGAAGCCAAGTCGCCGGTGGCGGCAGTACTAGTACTCTACAACCACAACAACAGCCACCCCCAAGAATCTCAATGATTCCAACAACTACTACTACTACTCCTTCTCCGGCGGGGCTGCAGATCAAAGGACCACCACCGGTGATCACCTCGGTCTCTCTCGGCGGCAAGTGCAACGGCAACGGTAACCCCTGCCTTGATTTATTCTTTCATTCGGCAGTGCCCAAAGAAGAAGGACAAGCCAACTTCAACGAGCTAGGCTGCCTATCCCGTGAATATCTCAACCAACTGCTGCCGGCCGCTTGGTCCCACGATCCCCTGACCACTCTCAAGGTCATCTTCAACCTTGGAGAGAGGGAAGGGGACGATGATGAAGCCTTTTACACGGCGGGGTATTGGCTCCACCAGAACCACCCCAAGACCCTCGCTGCCAACCTCCCCTTGATCGCCTGCTCCTACTTCAGAGGGTCTGGGCAAATTGCACAAATGATGCACCGCATTCGCCTTCTGGAAGTGTCCAAAGGCCGCCAAGCCTCCCCCGCCGCCGAGGCTGATTATCTCTCCCTACACGATCGCATTTCCGATCGCATGGCTCAGTGCTTCAAGCCTGGCATTGAGATCTTGGGCGACAAGCAAAAACGGCAGAACTTGAGCACCGAATCCGACTACTGCGAGGAGCTATGGTTTGCAGAGGACTATGTCAGTGAACTGCGTTACTGGCGGGCCCAACACCCCGTGCTGTTTGGGAGCATCGCGAAAAGGCTTTTCCCGCGAGAATCGGACCCGGAATACCAAGACCTTGACGACGATGATTACACATACAGTGTCTTCATGCGGCTGGTGGATGACATCTTGGAGCCCTTGGAAAGGCTGGTGGATACAAGTGACTGGTCTAGCTGTGAGGTGGTGTGGTATGAGCACGACGACAATGCGACAGATTCGGAGTTGGGGAAACCGGCTGAGTTTTGGTTGGCGACCTACTCGGAAGAGAAACAGAAGCAGCAGGGCAAGCTACACATCTGCTTGCCCGTGTGGGTGTTGGACCCACGTGGCACCCACACAGACATGTTGGAGCAAGCGTCTTTGGCTTTGACGGCCTTGGTGTCTCAACTGGCCGAGGAGCCGTGGAAAGGAAAGGTGATCGCTTTCGGTCCCAAAAACCACCCTCCGCGGCTACTCACCATTGATGATCAAGGCGGCCATGGCGATCTTAGCTCCAAACGGGCCTTTTTGAAGGGATTAATGGATGACCCGGACCTTGGCTCGGGGATGATGATTGACTTTGACTTTCACAAGGTGTTCGATTTGATTCTGCAAGTAGCTGTCGACCAAAACTTGAAACCGGGTCAGATGATCAAAAGGGTGTTTGTGTTCACTACTGCTGCTAGCTTTGATTTTAAATGGGAGATTCAAGACTACGAGGCAATCAAGAGCAGGTTCAAGGACAAGGGCTACGAGGAGGATGTGGTTCCACGGTTGGTGTTTTGGAGTTTGGGCGGATGCATGTATACTGCCCCAGTGCGCTCTACACATAATGGGTTGGCCATCTTGAGTGGCTACGACTTCTCTTTGCTCGAGTCTTTCTTGGACAATGACGGCGATATTGGCCTTGATCATGTCATGGAAGCAGCCATCTCCGACCAAAAGTATGACGACTTAGTCGTCGTTGATTGAACTCTCTTGATATATCTGACTGGTCATTTGATTCAACTTGATACTTCCAGTCACGCGCTCCTAGTATTCCAGGACTTGGTCTCCCTCTGCCCTCTTCAATTTACAAACTTCCATTTGTACGCAGTTTTATGTCTTTGTATAGGTTGGGAGTATATTCCCTGTCGTCTTTGTTACCTTCCTCTACCTAGGTACTGGTTGGTAAAGGTATTGTCGGATTTAACTTTAAAGTTTATCAGCTTTCTGTGCCTATTAATATAAGTATCCTTCCCTTTTTTCTCCCTCTCATATTGATTAGCTTGAGTACTTTCGAATTTTTGGAGAGAATACCCTTTCTGATTGTTAATCCTGTGTTGTTGTATGCTTGCATTCATCTACAATATGCTTTGTACCCAAAAACACAGAGGCATTGGGAGCCAATGCCTATTAGCCCCACTTTAGGCATCGGCCTGTTCTCTATTTGGCATCACTTTTCATGTACTAAACCATGGTAATAAGGAGGCTACATCTGCCCATTTGTGTTGACTTTCCGATGCCTAACGTTGTTATAGCATGAGTAACTAGGAAAAACCAATATTCCGAATATGGTGAGGGAAATAGTTCATACCGGGAAGTGAGTACCATCAGTAAAACTGGGTCATCTAGAGGCAAATCACAATTACCAAATGCTGGAAATTCCTTCTATTCTGCAGCTCTACAGGTGTGCTTCCAGTGACGGTTTTGTTTCCTGCAGTTGTTGATCAGGTTCAGGGGCAGGCATTAGCAGCGCTGCAAGTGTTGAAGGTCTGACTGCCATTGCATTTAACTTTTTTGTTCCAAAGTTATTATAAGGATTCTGTATTAAGATTGCTTAGATATTATTGACTCCAAAAAAAAATGGATTGCTTAGATATGGAAACTTAGAACTGGAGTTCTTTGACTCTGACTCGAGTTGCTATGTTGTTTTCATTATTTCATAAGTTTGCTGTTGGTTGGTTTCTGCCAGTACTGCCCTCTCAAGGTACTGCCACACACAAAAACTTTTGTTCTTGTTTTCTCCACACACGAAAAGAAAACTTTTGTTCTTGTTACGTGGAGGAACTTTTGATATATGTCCTGCAATGCATATCTACACTTGTTTACATATATATTATTCTTGTTTCATGCAGAAACTCAATTTCTAAAGTGTATCATGCAATGTATGTTAAGAATGTTACTGAGCTTGCATTTGATGATATCACACCTGAACATCCTGATTTCCCATCCATTCAAGGTGTGAATATGTTAGATCTTTGGAGCATATATACCATTAATGAAGAAATGGTAGGCTTTGTTTTCTGACTATTTACTTGAATCCCTTCGAGTTTGGCTGAAACTGGACTTATCTCAAGCAATCTGTAAAGAAATGACATGATCACTTATATGAACATGAGGTGATCTAAGTCCTTCAAATCTAGTGGCCTCTTTTGATTTTGTATCCTTGATGGCGAACTTTACTCATTCCTTATCAAACAAATACACTAGATAATACTCTACATCTTTGTCTTTGTCACGTTCAAACATCTAGCCTTTTTGACACGAACATTTTGCAGATAGTTGTTTCATTATGTGGTCTTTTTACATGTGGAAACTAGTTGGGAGATTATATCCACACCCATCATTTCTCTTCCCCCACCCGACACTACATTTTTGTACTAAAAACTTCATAAATTACCCTCAAATGAAAGATAATATTTCATAAGAACTTAGTAATGTTTTACTTCTTACACCCAACAACTTTTTACCATTTTTTTCACTAAAACCAAGAAAAATACATGGAGGCTGGCGAGGGCTTTCTGTCGGCGAAATGGTTGTTTGCCTTTCAATTTTTAGTTCACAAAAACATGTTGGGTGTAAAAAGGAAACCTATTAGGTTCTTATAAAATATTCTTTGTAATTTTAGGGTAATTTTGGAAGTTTCATGTACAAAACTGTAGTATTGAGTGGGGGGAAAGAAATGACGGTTGTTTTTCAGTAATGATTTCGATGACTTATCTATAGTTAGTTTACATCATTCCTATGCTTGTTTTCCGTACAAAATTGAGGGTGAATTACATAGCTTATGAATTTCGTATTCGCTTGGGTTTCTCTGAATTTTCTTGCTACAGGCCTCTATCACGCCAGGATCTTGTAAGTTGGAAGATGGCCCTAGGGAAAAGACATCTCCCAAAAGCTGCCAAGGAGGTTATTGACATTTAAGCTTGTTTTCAGTTATTCTGTTCTGGAGCTACTCTTGTGTTAGTTCTGAAATGTTATCTACTTAGTAATGTGTTCTTGGACAGGTCGTTTACCAAAGATTGATTTATAGAGACAATGATAAGCCGGAGTGCTTTTGAACAAATATGTGTTTCTGAATGAATGTTGATGGTTACATGCCATGGCCGTGTTCAACCACACAAAAAACAAAAAAAAAAAAAAAAAAAAAAAAGGGGGGAACCCAAATTTTTTTTTTTTCCCCAAAGGGTAGCATCCACCAATTACTGCAAAAAAAAAGGAGGGAGGAGGATGGGGTTGCCGAAAGGAGGGGGAGAGAAGCACAACACAACCAACAAACCTCACAATTCATTTCAAGTCGACCATTCATCACTCGAATCAATCATAAAACCAAAGAGAAATTGAATTCATAAGAAATCTGAAATCAATTGACTAGATTGCAATAAATCATTTCAGAGACGTGTAAACCAACTTCGAAAATTCAATTTTGACATTTTATTGCCCTGCCTCAATCCAAGCTCCTTCTGTTCTGGAGTCATATATGAGAAGCAAAAAATCAACGTTTGCACTCTAATGTAAGGTACTCATCATTAATCGGTGATCAGTGATCAGTCAACAACAACTAGGTCTTGATAATGTTGGGGGGAGACGGCTACTTCCATTACATGATGGAGGCCAATATCCCCATGATTGTCCAAGAAGGACTTGACCAAACAGTCGTTGAAGCCACTCAAAATCGTTATCCCATTGTGTGCTGAGCAAGGAACCAGAGGCCAATATGAGCGTCCGGCAAGACTCCAAAACAGCAAGTGTGGCAGGTCGTAGCCCTTAACCTTGAACCTGCTCTTGATTGCCTCGCAGTCGTGAGTCTCCCATCTTTCAGACGAGGAAATTAGCTCGTGGTAGAAGTCCTCCCCTGAACTGGCAGTGAACACAAACACTCTCTTGATCATCTGTTCCGGCTTCAAATTTTCATTGACGGCTACTTGCAGAATCAAATCGAACACGTTTTTAAAGTCAACGATGAAATCCCCATCACGGCGGTTCATTCCCTCCAAAAAGGAGCACGTGGACCTAAGATGATGATCATCACCAATGGTATGTAGCTGAGGAGGGTTTCGATTGCAAGAGATCACCTTTCCTTTCCATGGCTCCTGAGCAAGTTGAGACACCAACGTGGTTAAAGCTAAAGACGCATTCTTCCAGTCGCGATACCCGTATCCGAATGGGTCACACACGGCCAGGCAGTTCCAGTTGCTTATTAGCTTCCCCTCGTTTCCGCCCTTCATGTGCTCCACCATCGTCTTCCACTGAAGCTCAGCCGCTTTCCCCAACTCTTTATCTTCTACATACTCAACGATCTCTTGTGGAAGCAGGGCATCCGCCGCCGGAAGAGAAATGGTCATGGTCGTCGTCTCCTCGGAGGCTAATTTCTCCAAATACCTCTTATTGCACGACTCCTCCTCCTCCTTGTCCTCCTGGTTTCCGATCACTTTGTAACCCGGGTCCTGCTCAACGCCTAGTCTACCAATGACCCTTTCCAAGGGCTCCAAGACGTCAACCTCAAGGAATAGGTGGCCTCCTCAAGGCCTTGGTATTCCGGGTACGATTCTTGAGGGAAAACCTTCCTCGCAATGCTCTCGTACAGCCCAATGCACTTGTCCCCCTTCCTAAAGGGGCACCACCCCGCCGCGTAGCTTAGCTCCAAACAATAGTCATCGTCGTCCTCTTCATCAACTTGTTTGTTGTTGTTATTGTTGCTGTTGCGGCGGTTGCGCAAGTGCTTGTTGAGGTTGTGAATGTCGTGCTTCAAGCAGTGAGCGAAAAGCTCGGCGATGCGGTCGTGTAAGAAGCGATAATCAGCGGCAGCTTTGGGGTCGTGTTGTCGGCCTTGGGACACTTCGAGGAGGCGAATGCGGAAGAGTATATTTTGAACATTTACAAGATTGCCGAAGGGTGAGCCGCCGGCGATGGTGGGGAGGTTGGCAACTAGGGTCTTGGGGTGATTCTGGTGGAGCCAATACGCCGCCGAGTAGAACGATTCTCTATCGAATTTACAGTCGTCGACCACGTCGCTACCCCTGTCTAGAAAGCACAAGATGAGCTTGAGAGTAGTAAGCGGATTGTGGGACCAAGCAGCTGGCAGCAATCGGTCCGTCAGATGTTGACGGGAGAAAGATTCCAACACGTTCTCTCCTCCTTCTCCTCCTGGTATGACGGGCGCCGCCGCCTGATGAAAGTCATCAAACCAGAGATCAAGGCATGGGTTTGCCCTTGCCCGACATAGGTGGTGGTGGAGTGGTTCCTTTGATTCTTGTGGTGGCGATGGGTTGTGGTCGTGAAATAGCACCACCACCGCAGGCGACACGGCATGGTTTGCGGTGGTCACCGACGCCCACGCATCCCCATCCCCACCCCCGGTGGAGGATCTTCCCGCCATATACTGGCTGTTTAACTTGCACTCCCGCCGCCGGATTCATCATCATCGTCATCATCCTATCTTCCTCTTGGATTTTTATGAATTTGTTGTTTTTGTTTTTTTGGACAGCGATCGGCAGAACAAGGTAAAATGATATATTTGAGTACACTGATTAGGGTATATGGAATGGAGAAACAATCCCACCCCTTCGGCTGTGAATCTTCTGTCTCCCTCTTTCCTGTCCTCTCTCCTAATACATCTATCATGTGCTGACACGTGGCCATGTAATTAACTACCCAGTTAACTTCACTTTAACAAGATGTAACGGTGTTACCTTTCTTGTGACAATCCATTAGGACTAACTAGGTGATTTTGGACTGAACCCCATTTTATTTCACAAATTCATATATATGTTGATGAGTGAGGGTGTGCTAGGGAGTGTTTGTCGGAAGACCAAGTTCTCTATAGATAGAGGTACTTCTCTAATAGTATAAATGATTCAAGTGCCTCTTCTTTTAAGTGATTGTGGCTCTTTCATATTCACTTATGAACGAACTCTTCATAAAATTTATCAGGGGCTTGACAAATGTAATTTATAATTGAAAAATAAAAAGATCACCTTATTAATATTAATAAGAATGCTATGATTACTTTTACAAGTTCGATGAATAGTGAGTAAGCAAAGAATCAAACAACATTGTTTGCATTTTTGTCGATTGTTGGCATTGACAATTCAAAATTCTTTTTGCTCTCCTCTTATCTAATTTTTCCCTTAAGTCATACAATAGATGCATTATAACTAGTCTGTGGTCCGCATAACTAGTCTTTCGGTTCAGTACACATGGTGTGCTTTGGTTGCTCGTACCTAAACTTCATTTTGGTATTCTGCAGCATAGCTGCCACTGGTTTATTGAGTTTAGAAAACTGTAAATTTGACAATTAAGAAGAGACAATGACAAGCAATCCGTGCATTTTGAAGACACATGAAGTGATGACAGTCCCTTTAGACCCTCTAGTTCTACAACCACAAATGGAGGATTAGAAGAAATCTTTTGCATTAATCCAGATTGTGGCCTTTTTTTTTTCCACCAAATTCGATTGATAGAAGTCTTTATTTGTTAGCAAACAGTCCAATCAAGCACTGTTTGAGTTTTTCCTCCATGTCTAGATAAGCTGCAACCGCAAGGGTTTTCCTGATTATCCTCTCCCCCTTGGAAGGACGAACAATTAATATTTTTTTTCCTTCCGGCATGGATCAGGAGATTGGATCTACCCAAATGCCTGTTAAATGAAGAATTCAGTTTTTGGCCTTTGTTCTCAGTCACTGTCAAGTCTTGCGACTAATTCAACCGAATGTGTTTATTGACTTTGGTATAAAAGTAAGGTCAACCCCAAGGAACATGTGAACTCAAACAAGTAGCCATGAAGGCTATGCAGCCATCGTTGCACAGGAAGGCTTTAAGGCTAACCTGCCCAATTCAGTATGTTATTGAATTGACTTGGAGTCGGCGTATCTCTTAATACCACACTATTTTCACTTTTAGTATATTTTCTTTTTAATTTTGACAATTTATTTTAATAATTTAATCAGAATTAATAGATATAATTAACAAAAGAACGTATCAGAATTAAAAAGGAGGATATGAAAATCACGAAAAAAATAATCGTGAAATGAAAAAAAGAAAGAAAAAATGAAAATATATCCGAAGTCCTCTCTATGTCGAAAGACTGGAGTAATTAAATTTAAAACCGAGAACAAATTGTAAGGCCAAAAAAAAAAAAAAACAGGCAGAAATCTAAAAAAAAAAAAAAAAAAAAAAAACCAGAAGAAAGACTGGGTAGATGCAAGCGAAGACAATTACAAAGATTGAGTTGGTGGAGTGGTGGATCTTCAATATTTATAAACAAAGGAACATTAGACCACTGACTGATAAAGCACAATGTAGTTCCAAGAGAAAGATTTTTTGTCCACTTTCTTCACTGTCACATGTGAAAATCTGGAAGGTAGGTCATCTTGCAGTTGACTTTCGTTCTTTTTCAAAACAAGTGAGGTGGCATGTACATAGAAAATTATGGATCTGATTCCGCGTTCACTTTATGATACAACCTCCACAAGATGGAAAACTTCATGCACATAAAATATCACAAAAAAGAGACACCATTTAGACCTTTGTGAAATTTTACTCACTTTATATCCTGTAGACGTGTGTCGATATTACATCAATATTATTAACAAACATGCAAGAGTACATACTTGAATACATATTAAACCGGAAGTCATGAACATGCAATGCAGCCCCTGCATTTTTAAGAGTCAAAAAGCTATGGGTTGCAAAGGCGGTTGCACCATCAAAGAGGCACCGACCTGAGTCCAATTAAATACATACAAAACTGTTGCCTTGGTGAACTCCATTTTCTTGGAGCTCTCAAATTTGATATCTGCAGGATGCAAAATCTGAAAATTTTGGCCCTCTTTTCTTGGAACCCCCTAGTCATCTTCAGGTTTCATTTTGCAGACCAAAAGTGACTTACAAGATAGTTTGATATGCTCTGAAGAATCAATTTCTGGGAATCTCCGACTTAAAAGTCCCAAATAAGTCACAAAGAATTAGAAAAGGAAATGGGGAAAGGGAAAAAGCAATTAGATCATGCATATAAACTCTAAGCATATACTTCATAGAAATCTCAACTCTTATACTAATATTCACAACATGAGAAATTGACTACACTAATTCCCATCTTATCTATCCTTTTGAGATCAAAATCACTCCTCTACACTACTATTCTCATCATCATCCAAAAACAAGGCTTCACTAATAAACGCCACCCCTTTTTCTGGTAACTCTGATGTAACAAAACACAGCTGCAAAAATGGCAGTGACCAGCCCACCAATAATGACACCTCCGCCGGCCACAGACTTATCAGAGTGGTGCTTTGATTCCTTTCCGGACGGTCCCAAACGCCGGACGGCCGGAGCTTCAGCCCCTTGAGCTTCCTCCATGCTCTCAGAAGATGGCTCTGCAGCAATTGAAACAGAGTGCTCTGTTTCATCTGCTTCTCTGACCAAAACCCCAGCTGGGTTTACCTCCAAGTCCGCAGATTTGTCTCCCATTGCTTGAAAAGCCATGAACCCACAAAAAATTAAGCAAATCAGACCAATTGCTCTAGCCATTAGCCCAAGGATCGGAACTTGAATTGGGAATCTGGGATACTAGTTTCCTTTCACTCAAACAGATTGGAACCAATGTGCAGACAGGTAAAATCTGAATTGGTTTTGAATAAGATGCAAATGTTGAAAGATTGTATCTTTGGTTGGCGTCTGAGGAATCAATGGAATGAGTTGGGGGAGTTTTTATAGAGGAGGAATTGGTGGCTAAGATCTATGGAGATGGACGTGTGGGTTTGGTTTGGTTGCGGAGTGGGACCAATGTGCGATAAAGTGCAAGTTCATTGGTTTTGGGGTGGAGGGTGGGATCTGGGAAAGCTTTGAATTTGATACGCGCAATTCTAAAGAAAGAAATAAAGAACGAAAAAATAAATAAAGTTTTTATTTTTTGGTGTTCAATTAAGGTGAAGGAAAGCTTTAGACCTTGCTGTTTGGGTGCAAAACGACATGCAACTACAACTGTATACAGTGTGCGCACTGTGCAGCACTTTAGGCTCGAGAGATGTGTAATGCTTGTTTGGGGGGAAGAAAAGGAACAAAAGGAAAGCTAAAAGAAATGGGGAAGTAGAATTTTGCTTTCTTCGGTCAAAAGTGCATTTTTTAGTTGTTAAGGAAGAGTGTGAATAAGGGTTTCCTCTATGCATTATATCACATATAATCGAAGATAAATCTTTGTGTAATGTAACAGTTTAAGATCATTTAGATTATTAATGTTATTTTCATATTTCTTTACTTGAGTTGCACTGTCTTGGTTATTTATCTCTCTAAACCATTAGATTACATATTGTAGATTACTTGAGCTCCTTTTTGTTCTGCTATATGTATGTATGTCATGGTAGATTGATAAGCACGTAGGTTCCATGCGTCCATATGGCAGTTTCGAAAAGTCTTGGAGTAGTCGCAATAACTGAACGACGCCGTCCCTTTGGATGTGTTCAATGCCATTGTTGGCCAGCTCCTTTGAGTAGAGTGGTTAAGGGGTCTATTTTTTCTTATGTTTCCCCAAATAATTTGGTATTAATTTCACACAGCTGCGCTTACAGCTGGAAAATAGCAGGCTGCGAATACGTCCACATAAAAATATGCATTAGTTAGTTCCAGTTGGGCTCTTCAATCTTGACTCTTCACCAACTTATATTCGGCAAAGAATTCCATATGAAGTTATGAATCCACCCCTTTTTATTTGATTTAATTATTTTTATGTTTCCTTTACTTCAACATTCATGTGATTTTTGGTTAGGTGAACCAGCTGGTCAATGTCTACAATTAAAGAACAAGAGGAGTCACTAAGGGGTGTCAACACAAAGAAAAGAGAGGTTGCATTAAGTCCCTAGGCAGGCTAAAATTGGCTATATATTTCAACCATTGTTAATGCCATATTGATATTTACTTTCATATGCTTCATTCATTGAGCAATGGTCGGTTGTAGATATAGCAAATGAGTTGCTAGATTACCCAAGAGGAACCGTCGTGGTAAATGCAGCCTACTGCGAAATGTGAACTGCGACCACCAAAACTGATTCAATCCCAAACAGTAACATATATCATAGACTCATTGACTTTTGCACTTTTCAAATCCCATGAAAGGCCAATGACTCGTGTAATTACTACACTAGTTGCGGTTTGACTTTAGTCTCTGTATCTCCATGTGAAATTGTGAATTTCTTATATGTTATGATGAAATATTTATTTATTTGTTATGTTTAGCAGGAAGTGAACCTTGTTTTTTATCACTTGTCGCGTGAACTCACGTGACGATGCTTAACTAAAACATCATGTGGCCAACGTACACTACACAAGTTTTTCTGCATTCTGTCAATTCAATCTCTGACACATAAGTTGTAACCAACATAGATTCCTAGCTAACCTGGGGCCTTAGTTTTTCAGTTGGGCAATGCCCTTCGTATCCTTAAATTCGAATCCCATGTTGCCTGCAGCAAATCTGTCAGCAGATTTAGAGAAAATTTTCATGCACTTACTATTTATATTTTCGGCCAATCAAATATTGTCATATAAGTATAAGTTGTTATATGGCGATATCCGATTAGCCGAAAGTATGAATAGTTAGTGCATGGAAGTGTTTCTCGCAGATTTATGTCCATAAGAGCAAAAATAATGTGGGGGAAAAAAATTAAGGGGAAAAAATATATAATTTTGTAATGTTAAAGGGGAAAATGAAGGGGGAAAATCCTATGTTGAGATAAAAATAAAGAAGAGATACAATAAAATATAGTATGTGGGTCCACCTTTAAAGAATATTTGCCAAAAAGAATTGAGGTGGATCTCTTTTCCACGCGCCTAACACCCCAGGCCTCAATGAGGGGTCTGTGTGCTTAGCACGCGCAACTTCCTTCTCTTTCTATTGTTGGCCTATTTTGTGGAGCCCACAGTTGCCATGTCAAGGTGAATTCTGCAAATGAGGGGCTAAATTTAGCCCCAAAGATCTAGTATTCCCCTCAATTTGGATTTATTCATCTAAATTTTACAACACTATTTAAATTTAGGGGAAAAAATAGGTTTTTAAGATAGTTTTTTGGGGTTTTACCTCAACATTATTTTTACTCTAACATCAAAGCTACCTTTGCCTCATCCAAATTATGGGGATCCAGATATACAGAGTTGTCAAAAGATTGGCATCTGGCCAGCTTTGTTTATTTAGCTTCCACCTTAAATTAACCTGAAAAGTGAAAATATGTGATATAACTTGCTAAATAATAATTTTGTATTTGCTGTTATCTTTATATATGTACTCCACTATTATGACATTTATATTTTTCTAAAGATAAACGACATAGACTTTTATTAATGACTTTTTGCCCTCCTTAACTTAAGTCCCCGATACACAAAAAATGCCTGAGCACCGCGTTCCAACCAAGGCCCTTCCTAGTGAACACCGAAAAATACTAGAAAGCAACAATGCATGAGTGAGAACAACCTCTATATATATATATATATATATATATATATATCCACTGACATGACATTTAAATGACATAGAGTTCTACTAATAAAAATAAACACCGAAAAATACTAGCAAGCAACAATACATGAGTATTGTCTCAAAGCCAACAACAATGGTGTTTATGTCCATTGTTAATTCTATTCCTTATAAGCTTTTTTGTCTTTTAAGCCCACGGTAGGCAATAATCAGTTAGCTATGGCTTGAAATATTGCCCTGTAAATTGCTCTGTTTTCCCCGTTTTGGAGCTGTGCCTTTTGGCTCTTTTTGTTGTTATTTTTCTTGGCGCTCTGCCTTGTAAGCTGGTTGAGTTTTTAAGCCCTCATCAATGTTGAGTTTTAAGCCCTCATCAATATACTTTTACTTATCCAAAAAACAATACATGAGTAAGAACAAGACTCCACGTACAAGAGTAACCGAAAACAAAAAATGAGCTGCCAAAAGAGTTTTCAGTTGTATTTTCTTTTCCAAAGAGAAAAACGAAAATGGTTACCAAAATGGGCCCTAAGACCGCAGAAAATTGAACTACTTATGTGAAGTAATCATCAAGACCTCCGTCTACTCTGTCGCCCTCCTCCATGTTGCTAAATTCGAGGAAATGTCTCGGACGGTGGTCCGGATGATGGTACTCCCTCGGTGTCCCAACTACGACGTCATACTTCATGCCGGGCGTATGCTTCGCCCCCATGAAGTTGTAGTTCCAGGGAGTACCATTATCCGGAACCATGTAGAACCCGTAAAACCGGTCACTCAAAATCACCTCAACCTTTTCGTAACCACCACTCGGCTGAGTAACATTGTACGCGGTTAATGTACACGAAACAGGACCGAAACCGCACGTCACGATGACGCACTTCTCTCCGTCCCATTGCTTGTCTTTCGCCACCATACTCGCATGAAACGCCACGTCATCACGGGACAGCCCGTAATCCTCGTTCGGCTGCGTGCGAATCAAACCCAAAGGCTCCAAACCCTTGAGGACAGCATTTTTCGGAGGAGTTGATGGGAGATGGACTTTCTGGTGGGTCCCCCACTGAGGTGGCATGACGACGCAGCGGACCTCCTTGACCCGAGGGTTGTCGGGTGGGCTTGTACCGTACAAGTACCCGGCAATCTGCGTCCTTAGATCTGCAATGCTGATGAATTTCTTCAATATGTTTTTGGGAAAAATGTAAGTGTAACCGTTTTGGTTCGGATCCCTGGAATTCACGTACATGCGATTGAACAGACGGTGGAGATTCGTGGCGGATATTGCTCTCGCCCGCCAATCAGATTTGGAGGAAAATAGTTTTTGCTCGTGAGGATTCGTAGTGGTGACAATAAGTTCGTCGCCGTGCACATTCGTAGTCCTCGTTGTCACTGCTGTTGTCGACTGACGTGTCTTCTTAAAGTGGCGAAATCGATTCGAAGAAGACATTGTCGCCGTGGAGAGATTAATCTTCTAGGGTTTGCGATTTGGGGCTCTGGTTTGTTTGGGTTTGGGTTTGGGTTTGGGGCTTATTTTTATACATTGCGGAAAAGAAAGAGGCGGTGGAGGTGCTTGACCGACCTTTTGAGGGTAGGATTCTTTGTTGATTAAATTTCATGACACGTGTCGCATCACTCACCAAGAACATAACGTTGTTAACTGCTGTTAGAAGATGTATTAGAAACTTAGGGAAGTGAAAGATTTGCATGTAGGGGGGGCATGCTAAGTGTACTCGTAACTTATGAATCATCGATATTTTGACCATCTATCATTTTCACGATTAGTGAAAATGTTTTACGGATGAAACATGACCGAAACACTCAAAAACATGTATCTCACTAATGTTTCACGGATGAAATATGACCGAAACACTCAAAAACATGTATAGAGAGAAAATGTTATAGAAACAGCCTGAAACTCCACCCATAGGTAGATTTTGACAAGTTTTTTTGGATGATTAACCAAATTTATATCTTAATATTCACATTTGAAAATGTTTCACGAATAAAACAAGACCAAAACACTCTAAAATACGAATTAAAGAGAAAATGTTATAGAAACAACCCGAAACTCCACCCATGGGTGAATCTTGACGAGTTTTTTGAATGATTAACCAAACTCATATCTTAACATTCACATTTCATACAATTGAACTTGTAATGTCTCATATGGATTTCAATTTTTGCTATACTATGATATTTTAAAATACTAATTTTTATAAATATAGATGATTTTTAATTAAAATTTCTAAAATTTTAATAATTTTTATAAACATTGATGATTTTCCATTAACCATACTTTTAAAAAAGGGTTATTATCATGAATGGTGCCTGAACTTTCATTAGCAGGACTTCATGGTGCCTGAACTTTAAAAGTGATCAATTTGGTACTCAGACTTTTAAAAACCGAACTTCATAGTGCCTTAACTTCAAAAGTGATCAATTTGGTACCCAGACTTTTAAAAAGAGGATGCTGTGGTCCCAAACTTTCAAAAAGAGGACTATGTGGTATTTTAGTCAATTTTTTTAATCAAATTCCGTTAAAATGAAGGATAAAATGGTCTTTTAACATTAATTTTTATGTAAAATATTTTTTTTACCTCTCAACTTCTATAAATATGTTTTATGGTGTTTTGAAAAAAATGAAAATGTCATATAGCTATTTTAGATAAATAAACAAATTGATTAATGAAAATATAGTTGAACGGTAGATTTTTTCTATCTCTTAATTTCTATTAGAAATAATTTTTAATGTTCAGGTATATTTTTATTCATCAATTTATCTATTATTTTGCAATAGTTATATGCATAAAAGTTTTTTTGAAACATCATAAATCATATTTGTATAGAGGTTGAGAGGTATAGTATTTTTGAAACATCATAAATCATATTTAAAAACCCTTTTTTATATTAATTTTCATGTAAAATACTATACCTCTCAACCTCTATATAAATATGATTTATGATGTTTCAAAAAAAAATTATGCATATAACTATTGCAAAATAATAGATAAATTGATAAATAAAAATATATCCTAACATTAAAAATGATTTCTAATAGAAATTGAGTACTAGAAAAAGTCTACTGTTCAAGTATATTTTCGTTAATTAATTAATTTATTGTTCTAAAATAGCTATATGCACATTTTTCATTTTTTCAAAACACCATAACATAGTTTTTTTTACTTCTCAACCACTATATAAATATGTTTTACGATGTTTCAGAAAACATTTATGCATATGACTATTGAAAAGTAATAGATAAATTGATAAATAAAAATATACTCGAACATTAAAAATTATTTCTAATAGAAATTAAGAGATAGAAAAAATCTACCGTTCAACTATATTTTCATTAATCAATTTATTTATTTATCTAAAATAGCTATATGACATTTTCAATTTTTTCAAAACACCATAAAACATATTTATAGAAGTTGAGAGGTAAAAAAAATATTTTACATAAAAATTAATGTTAAAAGACCATTTTATCCTTCATTTTAACGAAATTTGATTACAAAAAATTGACTAAAATACCACATAATCCTCTTTTTAAAAGTCTGGACCACACATAGTCTTCTTCTTTTAAAGTTTGGGTACCAAATTCGATCACTTTTAAAAGTTAAGGCACTATGAAGTCGGGTTTTTAAAAGTTTGGGTCAGGGAATTAATCGATCACTTTTAAAGTTAAGGGCAAGTGAAGCTCCTTAATGAAAGTTCAGGCACCATTCATGATAATAACCCTTTAAAAAATCAAGAATTAGATGAGGAAATGGTTGAGGTCAAAGTGAGATCCGCTTATCTCCTAAGTATATTCTCCCTTCTTTTTTCTTTGATACAACGATATGGGGTGGAGGATTCTCCGTAGCTTATCTCATTCACATCTTCGTCAAAAAAGAACAATCTTCTTTATGATTCATACGCATTCTAGTGAAGAAAAAAACAGCAAATAAGTTCTCCAGTGGTTTGTGAAGTCTTGACAAAGGAAGATCGGTAAATCACTCTTACAATATCCAACAGCCATTTAATTTCAATTAAAACATTCACCAACCTAAAAGAGCACTGAAAGTTTAAGTTGAAAATGCTTACCACCCCATTTCAGTCATCAAAATTACTGTCATCTCCCACAATGTAGATCTTCAGACACACAAGACCCATAACCTCTCCCCTGCGTATGTATACTAAAATGTACATCACTATGCACATAAGGTCTTTCATTCTTCTTCTCCATCCTGATTTGTTTCATTTGGATCTACCTTGTCTTCATTGCCTACAATAGGCAAAAGAGATTTTGACCTATCTTGAGTAGCACCATTCGCTGACTGGCCTGATGTTCCTGACGAGATTGGACCAGCGGACGTCGCTGACAGAGTGGCTCTAGACGAAGGATTCTTGAACATATTAGAAATCGAAATATTCGGAAAGTTAAGGCGGGCAGCTGAACCATACAAATCCCTTGCAGCTTCATCATAAGCAAGAGCAGCTTCAATTGCAGTTGGAAAAGTACCTAGCCATAACCTACTTCCCTTCTTTGGTGTCCGAATTTCTGCAACCCACTTGCCCCATGTCCTCTGCCTAACACCTCTGAAGTTACAACGAGAATTATCGGGTCCTCCCTTACCTTTCATGCACCCCTTTCTCGACCCAGTGGATGGAGCACTCCGAATTGGTTTGGAGAGGTTGCATGATTCCAGCAGTTCATTATACTCTCTCCATTTGGCAAGAGTCTCAGCCACAGGATGTGCTCGAGGCCGGCCAGTATTGGTTTTGCTCAACATGGGCATACTACCAGAATTTGTATTCAACAGAAAATATAATGAGTCACCTGCCATAAAAGAAAGAGGATTTTGTCTTTAGAAGTCCATACTTAATTGCAGCTCAATAACTAAAGCTAGGCCAAGCCTGAAAACTTACTGAAAAAGAAACGCATCCGTATTACAAAAATCGAATGCCCATAATCAATAATCTCAGCACGTCAAACTCCCAATGAAAATTCAAACACAACCAAAGTTCCATCAATTATTCATTAAGTAAACAGACACTATACTAAGGCCTCCAGGATTTAAACATCATCGAGATTATATCGAAACAGAATCCAGACATTTCAATCTCAAAAGTCCACCTCAGATGTAGAAAGAGTATTTGGAACCGTTGAAGCTCCCTCTTCACAAACAGACTTGACTGATAGAGTATGACATTCAGAGCAATTGAAAAGGTTGAGGTAACATGAAGAATTTTGATACGAAATTATCAAGTAGCGTATCCACATTCTTGGGCTCGGCACTTGACACCCCGAACAATTTCACCATTGAACTAACCAAAGCGACCTTATCAAGTACCACTACCTCCAATTTCCTCAAAATTCAAAGAATTACTTAAGAAATTCGTATTCAAGGGACAGATCATCCGAAGGTGCGATCAAGGCACTTGTTGAACATGCGCTAGCATCAAACTAATCAAGCCATACAATTTGAAACCCACAACAGTTTCGCGTTTAATTCCGACACAACCCATTGAAACTAAACATTCATGACAGCACTCCTCCATTAAACCAAAAATAAATCAAAAAACGAGCTGAATATTAATCACATAGCTCAATTACCAATCTTGCAATAGCCCCAAATTTACCAGTACAATTACAATCTAACAGCAAAGATCATGAAATTACAACAGAATACCATAACTAAATTATAAA